>CM065596.1:121897326-123204826 GCA_033119425.1 Bufotes viridis
CGTTTTCATTTTCTTGAGTGCTGCTGTGTTTTTCTTTGTTATTTATATATATATATATATATATATAGATATCATATATATATATATATATATATATATATATATATATATATTGTGACACAGTGAGAGGTTTGGTGATAAAAAAAACTGGTATTTTCCTCTCAGCCTGTGCTGCCAGGTTGATTGCCGCCAGGTGAGGGCAAATACTGGACCGGATTTTAGGTGCCTGTCCGTGTTTTTGGTTAATACCTAGCTTCCTTTAAAAGACAGCTGGGTTATGCAAAGGTCTCTCTGTGTGTTTGGGATCCGAGCCCTGTGCTGGGCTGAAGAGTGGGGATCCGGAAAAGGGTACCGGAAAGCTTGCAAGACAGAGGCCTGGGACTGGCTCTGTCTGTATGAACTTGGGGGGCACAGAGCGACGCCAAGGCTCCGGTCGCGGGGTTCTAGTCAGGCGGACTAGAGATCCCAGCTCCCCAAGGGAATTGGTTGCACAGCCTTGGGGCTGGTGGAAGTACCAAGAGTTAAAAGCTGCACTACTGCCAGGTGTGAACTGACACCTAGGATCCCAGGTGAACTCTGTTTCTGTTTTGCCGTGCAAGATCAAGCACCAACATTGTTTTGTTTTCTGTGTGTGAACAAGCACCAACGCCTGAAAAGTGACTGTTGTGTTATGCCTAAAGTGTGAATAAACCCTGCAGATTCATTTACAACGTGTTTTTACCTCTATACTGCACCCGCCTACCTTGTCTACCAGAGCGAGTCCTCACATTTGGTGGAGAATGCGGGCATACGCAGTGAGGCAGGCCTGAAGTCCAACAAAGTTTTGTTTTTTCACTGGCAACGGAAAGTGCAGTGTTGCTAGGGGCAACGGAAAAGTGCAGGCGTCTCTGCTGGATGCTGCTCTATTGCAAAGGATTTGCTGTGTGGAACTTAAAAGGCCAGAAGCCTGTGGGTTCATTAGAGCTGGTGCTGCTGACTGCTGATGAAAACTCATGTGCAGTGGCTTAAAGGGCCAGCAGCCCTAATTTACATAGACTGACCTGTGGAAAAATTTTTGGGGTCTCTTATTAAATGGACTTGTATGCTGAGAGTCTGGTGCCATGAGTCTCGTGGAGGAATATGCCAGACAGTTGTCGCATGTAAAAGGGCGAGAAAGCCTGGCCAAGGAGATGGGATATGCCCCATGGAAATTGCTGTGCTTGAGTCTAGAACGGGAGGCTCTGGAGGTGCAGCTGCAGTTGGCTCTGCAGAGAGAGTCGTCAACGCTTAGTGGAGTGTTGGAGGAAAATATGTATGCCGTTGCCAAGGGCAACCGACGGGAAGACAAAGAGCTGGAGAGCGGTGCGGCTCTCAGGAATTCAGATGTACCCGACATATGTGAGCAGAGTCCTGGAGAGGATGTGCCAAGGAACCGAGAGTCGATATATGCCGTTGCCATGGGCAACCGTCGGGAAGACAAAGAGAGGGAGAGCGGTGCGGCTCTCAGGAGTTCCTGTGTATCGTGTCAGTGTGTACTGTGTCCTGGAGAGGATGTGCGGAGGAACCGTGATGCAGTTGATAGGAGCATCCACTACTCTGTAAAAAGAGGTCCGGTCTGGCGAAAAACCAGTGCCACGGAGGAAATCGTGAGGCAGCTGGAACAGAGATCGGATTGTTTGGAGTTGGCGCCGAGTGCTGCCCTTGGGAGCGCCAAGGCCCTGATGGCTGTGGGTAAGAACGTTTCATTTATTCCATGTGTTGCAGAGGGTCAGGTGATCCTGGTTCAGACCAGCCCGGTGGCTGAGAACTATGTGCGGGACATTCATTGAGATAGCATGAACTGTCCAGTGGCTCTCACTGAGTGTGAGACTCCAGTGCAAACTGGGACTTGGGAAATTCGGGATGCAGTTTTACGTATACATGATATGTTGTTGGGCCATGATATTGAATTGTTGCTGTGGGGTAAGGTAGACCCTTCAGCAGAAAGTGACGAGGCTCCTGCAGAATCGGTACTGACCCCTTTAAGTGATGTGACCATTAAAAACAGTGGTGCTGATAAGGTGCAAAGCGATTGTGCCAAGTTTGCGGAAATGCCTAATGAAAGTATGATGTCATGTGAAATATGGAAGTGTGATGACATGCCTTTTTCCTTGCAGGTGGGGATCAGGGGAGAAGCGCCCTGTAAGAAGGCACGGGGAATAATTGTGGACGATAGATACGTGTCACCGAGGTTCCTGGCCTCGGTGGAGTAAGAGCCGTTTTTTTCATGTCAGCAGCAGTAGCTGTTTGACACTTTTGATAGGTAGCATGGCTACTATAGCTGATCCGGGACGGCTTTTACTGGGAGTAGTCAAAGTGCTGGGTGGGTGACTACTCCCCATGTTCCAGGCCGGGTTTTGGCTGGGCTATAAAGCTCAGGCAGCACTGTCAGGTGGGTGGATTGTCTTCCATCCTGACAGTGAAGCTGTGGAGTCCTCTGGGCTGAACACTAAAGACTGCAAACAGGCGTGCAGGCCGCCTGGAAGCCTGCCAGTGAACTTTGGGGTTGCTGAGCTCTCAGGCAGGTGTGAAGCAACACCTAGGACTTCAGGTGAACTCTGTTTTGTTTGGCTGTGTGAACAAGCACAAGGACTGTTATGTTTTTTTTTCTGAGTGTAAATAAAACACTGAAGTTTGAGTTACTACCTGGGTCCTTGCCTCTATACTGCGTCCGCTAACCTGTCTACCTGAGCAAATCTCCACAGCCCCCTGGTGATAAAAAGGTGTATGATAAAAATGTCACTGCTGAGAGTATACAGCCAGGTAAACCTACAGGGGAAAGTGTGGTAGTGCTAGAAAGTGTACCACATGTACCAGAAAGGGAAAACGGTGGTACTCCTAGGGTGCAAAGTGCCCAGTTGGCTGCAGTGCCTAATGAGAACAAGATGTCATGTGATGATGATGTTGATATGCATTTTCTGCTGCAGGATGTGACCAGGGGAGAAGTGCTCCCTGTAGGTAAAAATATGTATGTAAAAAAAATTCTGGTTGATGCTGTGACCACAGAGGGGAGCCAACCCGTACCACACGTACCAGAGGTGGATGTGCAGTGTCCACAGGTTTCCGTGGTCAATAAGGAAATGTCCAAGGTGGGGGTTAGCTCAGTGGTGCCCCTAGAAGTCAGGACGGATAAAGATACGAGCGGTATATATGACATGTACGCTGTGTCTGATAGCAACTCAGAGAGTGAGGCTAATATGTGGTGTATGCGTGAGATACGAGCGGTGTCTGATGTCAACGCAGAGAGTGAGGCTGCCATGACAAGGTCTGCTGAAACCAAGGTGGTTGCTGGTAGCAACCAGATGTCTGTGGTATGTGACAAGATGAATGGCAAGACGGTGAGCTTGGTGTTTGTGACGAACTGGGTTCTGCTGGCGTGGTTGTGGCAGAATAAAGGGAAGGTTATAGGTCAGGAAAATGCGCTCTCGCCGCCTCATGTCGCTATACGTGTGTTCACCCCCTCGGGGTTGAACAAGGGAAGGGGGGGGGGGTATGAGACACAGTGAGAGGTTTGGTGATTAAAAAAAACAGGTATTTTCCTATCAGCCTGTGCTGCTGGGTTGATTGCAGCCAGGTGAGGGCAAATACTGGACCGGATTTTAGGTGCCGGTCCGGGTTTTTGGTTAATACCTAGCTGCCTTTAAAAGACAGCTGGGTTATGCAAAGGTCTCTCTGTGTGTTTGGGATCTGAGCCCTGTGCTGGGCTGAAGAGTGGGGATCCGGAAAAGGGTACCGGAAAGCTTGCAAGACAGAGGCCTGGGACTGGCTCTGTCTGTATGAACTTGGGGGGCACAGAGCGACGCCAAGGCTCCGGTCGCGGGGTTCTAGTCAGGCGGACTAGAGATCCCAGCTCTCAAGGGAATTGGTTGCACAGCCTTGGGGCTGGTGGAAGTACCAAGAGTTAAAAGCTGCACTACTGCCAGGTGTGAACTGACACCTAGGATCCCAGGTGAACTCTGTTTCTGTTTTGCCGTGCAAGATCAAGCACCAACATTGTTTTGTTTTCTGTGTGTGAACAAGCACCAAAGCCTGAAAAGTGACTGTTGTGTTGTGCCTAAAGTGTGAATAAACCCTGCAGATTGATTTACAACGTGTTTTTGCCTCTATACTGCACCCGCCTACCTTGTCTACCAGAGCGAGTCCCCACATTATATACACTAAATATAAATAAATATATATATATATATATATATACTATATTATTATATACACTGCACACTGTTATATATACATATATATAAAAATATATACACTGTACTATTATATGCATTTTAACCTCCTACCGACCGCCTAACGCAGGATTGTGTCCTGTGGGCGGACGGTTTATCCCTCCTTGACGCGCGGGCGCGTCATCTTGCGAGACGCGAGATGACGCGCTCCTGGGTCCGGTGGAACGCAAGTGGAACGCACCGCGCTGGCAGGCTGGTGATTTTTAAAATCACCTATAGAAATGATCAACATAAGTTTTATTTATAAATATGTACATGTTATTAGGAATCTGTGCCATGTGCTGGGTCCTTTTCGTCAGTTGGACCCAGCACAGAGCACAGATCCCAAGTAAGTACACCAAACACTACACATCAGGCCCTGATCACCCCCCATCACCCTAATTAACCCCTTGATCACCTGTCAATACATAGTGAAAGGAAAAAAAGTGATCAGTGTCACTTTTGTGAACTGTCACATTTTTTTTTCACTACAATTGACTGTTAAGCTTAGTTTAGCTTAGGCCCCTTTGTTAGGTAGATAGCATTAGCGCCCAGCCCAATGCACCGCAGTCACTGATTCGCTGATTAGTGTAGCGCTAATCAGCGTTTGTACTTTTATAGTATCTGTAAGTGATCAGAACTGATCACGGTCAGATCTATAATAGTATTACTGTCACTTTAGTTCGCCCTCCACCCCAAACGCAGTATTTGCCCGATCAGGCCTGATTGGTCGCCCACACCTGCGTTCACCCACGCCCGCCCCGCTGCAGTGACAAAAAAATATTTTTTTCTGTATCACTGCACAATCCCATTTGTAAGACAGGCTTGCTCTTTTTCTTGGGTAGTCTCAGGGAATACCCCCTAAATTTAGTTGTCCAAATGGCAAGTAAGTGGTATTCTTCTGAAGAGGCCTACAGGCTTCTGACCCAGTCAGATGAGGAATGGGGACCCTCATCTGACGAATCCAGTGGGTCAGAATATGAACCTGTAGAAAGCAGTGGCAGTCTGACCCAAAGTTCGGACGATGAGGTTGAGGTCCCTGATAGCACCAGGCGTACCCGGCCCCGTGTTGCTAGACCACAGGTTGCGCAGGGTCTGCTTCAAGGGCAGCAGAGTGGGGCTAGCGCTGTCGGATTACGTGGTGAGGCATACACCAGCAGCGCAGCCCATCCTGGACCTAGTACCAGCACTGCCGTAGAACATGGTGAAGTGGCGAGCACCAGAAGGGCAGATGAAGCTGGTACGGTGGCACGTTCAGTAGTTCACCCGTCGCAGCACAGACAGGCCCGTAGAGCCCCTAGAGTCCCTGAGGTGCTGGCAAACCCTGATTGGCAGCCCCCATCTTCAGCCACACCAGTAGTTTCCCCTTTCACCGCCCAGACAGGAATTCAGGTTGAGACAGCTCAGGTCAGATCGGCACTGGGGTTTTTTGAGCTGTTCTTCACTGTGGAGCTCTTTGACCTAGTCGTGGCAGAAACAAACCGGTATGCCACTCAATTTATAACCGCCAACCCGGGAAGCTTTTATGCCCAGTCTTTCTGGTGGACACCCATCCAAGTTTCCGAAATTAAAAATTTTCTGTGCCTTCTCCTCAACATGGGCCTAACAAAAAAGCATGAATTGCGGTTATATTGGTCCACGAACCCAATTCATCACATGCCCATGTACTCTGCTGCCAGGTCCAGGACACGATTTGAGACCATCCTGTGTTTCCTGCACTTTAGTGACAACAGCACCTCTCGTCCCAGAGGCCACCCAGCTTTTGACCGGCTCCACAAAATTCGGCCCCTCGTAGACCACTTTAACACCAAATTTGCAGATTTGTATACCCTGAGCAAAACATCTGCATCCCAAACAATACATCCCAAGCAAGCACGCCCGGTATGGGGTCAAATTGTATAAGTTCTGTGAAAGGGCCACAGGCTATACGTACAAATTTCGTGTCTATGAGGGTAAAGATCAGACCCTGGAGCCGGTCGGTTGCCCTGACTACCTGGGGAGCAGTGGGAAGACAGTCTGGGATTTGGTGTCACCCTTATTTGGCAAGGGGTACCATCTTTCTGTGGACAATTTCTACACAAGTGTGCCGCTCTTCAGGCATTTGTTCCTAGAACAGATTGGCTGCTAGTCCCCGGTGCTTCCACAAACGGCTCGTTACCACCCATCTTGCAAGGGCGGAGAGGGCTGCCTTGTGTAACGAAGAACTGCTCTTGGTGAAATGGAGAGACAAGCGTGACGTTTACATGCTCTCCTCCATTCACGCAGACATGACAATCCAAATTGAACAGGCAACCAGTGTTATTGAAAAGCCCCTTTCGGTCCACGACTATAATTTGCTCATGGGAGGGGTGGACTTCTATGACCAGATGTTGGCTCCTTATTTACTCTCCCGCTGGACCAGACGCTGGTATAAGAAGGTGTCTGTATACCTAATTCAATTGGCTATATATAATAGTTTTGTTCTCTACAGTAAGGCTGGGAGAACAGGATCCTTCCTCAAATTTCAGGAAGAGATCATCGAGAACCTCCTGTATCCAGGAGGTTCCGTGGCCCCAACCACGAGTGTAGTGAGTCGTCTACACGAGCGACATTTCCCCAGTGTCGTTGCTGGTACCTCAAACCAACCGCCACCCGTAAAAAGATGTCGTGTCTGTAGAAGGAGTGGAATAAGGTGTGACACCCGCTATTTCTGTCCTGACTGCCCTGACCACCCTGCCCTATGCTTAGGGGAGTGGTTCCAGAATTACCACACTCAGGTACACTTAGGGACGTAGGGACTGCAGGACACAGTTAGATTTTACACAAGGGTCTCTCAGGATACTAGGTTTTGAGAGACCCTAACACACAGGGGTGCTAGTGTGCTACTGCAGATATGTGAAACCTCTCCTTTCACTTGGGATAAAGTGCATAATGTACTTCGCACCATCTCTGTGCGATTTACAATTTACACATTGTCCTATGGGAGAGGAGAGGTTTCTGCTAGGTAAGTAAAGAGTGAAAAGTAAAAAACAAAAAGAAAATTAAACAGGTAGCAAGAAAAAGAAATCTTGAGTTAGTTTAGGTTTTAAAAGTTTCATGATGTTCAGGTTTTATAAAGTTTGTAACGTTCAAATTTATGAGCCTGTTGCTTGTTTTTTCTTCTTTTTTTTTTTACTAACCACCCTTTACTTTCCAGCTGGACCAACCGACGAAAACGCTGCGGCACTGATGTGCATTCTGAGAGAAGCATTGTGCTGCTGTCAGATTACATGTGAAGTCGGTGCATGCGGCGCAGCAGGACAAGATTTCTTCTCCGCAGTACAGGTACGTTTGCCCAGGCATATGAGCTGAAGAGAGGTGTTGGAGTTCATATGCTTTGGCAAACACTTTGTATCAAAAATCTGGCAAAGATGTCTTTCTCCACAACGATCGATTGATGTGAATGGAGAAATCACATTTTCCAGGACATAGGACCTGAAGTGGGTGTGGATGTTTGGGCGGAGCCCCTATGTCCTGGCAATCGCCAGGCCCCTCTTTTTTTTCTTGCATAATTTTTGGCAGAGATTTTTTCATCCACATTGATCGATGCGAATGAAGAAATCTGTGCCGTTCATTTTTTCTTTCAGCCCAGAGGCTGATTGGAAAAAAAATCTCATTACCCGTATGCTCAATATAAGGAGAATAGCAGAAACTCCTAATGCTGGTCATACATGTAATGATTGCGGAGACCTTCAAATGCCAGGGCAGTACACACACCTCACATGTGACCCCATTTTGGAAAGAAGACACCCCAAGGTATTCGCTGAGGGGTATATTGAGTCGATGAAAGATAGAACTTTTTGTCACAAGTTAGCGGAAAGAGAGACTTTGTGAGTAAAAAAAAAAAAGTTAATTTTCGCTAACTTGTGCCAAAAAAAAATCTTCTATGAACTCGCCATGCCCCTCATGCTCCAACCGCGGATCGCAAAACACGGAAGCTGCTCCGCGTTCCATTCCGCAATTTGCAAACTGAATGCGGCCCATTGTAAAAATGCCTATTCTTGTCTGCAAAATGGACAGGAATAGGACATGCTCTATTTTTTTGGCAGGGCCATGGAACGGAGCAACGGATGTGGACAGCACACGGAGTGTTGTCCGCATCTTTTGCGGCCCCATTGAAGTGAATGGGTCTGCACCCAAACCGCAAAATATGCGGCTCGGACGCGGACCAAAACAACGGTCGTGTGCATGAGGCCTTACTCTGATGGCATGTATAGTGGAGATGTAAAGTCGCAGGGAGGGATTTATACTTATTATGTAGTGTGGTAAAGTCCGGGAGGGAGTGTATATCCCACCCAGGTTCCTCAATTGGGTGAGGTAAATAAAATCCAGAATTGTTACAAGGGTCTCAGCAATATGTAGGTTGCTGAGACTGTTTTGTTACTTTATGGGCTGGATTTTATGGATTGGGATGGTAGAAGGCAGTGGGACTTCCCAATCCACCCTCCCCATTCCAGGACAGGTTTTTCCCCCTAGCCTGAGGGATCCTCAGCTGAAGCCAGCTGGGATCATCAAAGGGAAATAAAAACTAAGCCCTGAATGTCAGTCAAGGAGAGCTGTGCCTGGAGAAGCCAGAATCTCAGTGTTTTTTTCTGAAGGTGAGATAGACTGTGCTGTGTTAGCAAGGCCCAGGCGGGCAGGACTTTATTTTGTGTAATTTATGTTTTATGCTGCTGTCCTTCACTTTACCCATTGAGGTTTAACTTGGTCTTGCCTGTATTGCTGGAGTGATGAAAAATAAAGCACCTTTTGATTCGAACTGTACTGTATGCAAGCGAATACAGTAGTTATACTTATATAATTTTTTTCTTATTTTTTCTTTGATTACGTGACCTATGTTGTTACTGTTCCACCGCCTACTGCCAAATTGGGATCCATTTTTACTGATGATTAACATTATGTATTGTAACTTTTTACGGATGTATTTCAAATAAAGATAGTATTTAATATTTATGTAGTGTGGTGTTGTGGTTGTTTTGGGACCTCACACTTCTGTTATTCTAATTTTTTGGTGTATTATAAGGCATAAACGTTCTAAACCTGAGCACAACCTGCATGACCAGGCATCTAAGTGCAAAGAATGAGCTGCAGTGGAGTAAACACCTCCAAAACCAAGAAAGGTCTCAAGCTCCTCCTGCTCCCTCTTCTGCTGCAGTCTCGGCCTCTTCCTCCACCTCTGGAGTGACAGTGGCACTGGCCACCCCACAAAAAGAGGATGTGTCGGCAACACAACCATGTCCGTCACCTTCAACAATCATCTCCACAATGTCCCATGGCAGCATTCAGCTGTCCATCTTCCAAATAAGGGAGTGAAAGAGGAAGTACCCCCCTACCCACCCGCAATCCCTGGCCCTGAATGCCAGCATTTCCAAATTCCTGGCCTTTGAAATGCTGTCATTCCGTCTGGTGGAGACGGAGAATTTTAAAAACCTTATGGCCTTGGCTGTCCCACAGTACGTCGTTCCCAGCCGCCACTAATTTTCCAGGCAAGCCATCCCTTACCTGCACAAACAAGTGGGGGACAAAATCAGGTGTGCACTGCGCAACGCCATCTGTGGCAAGGTCCACATAACTACCGATACGTGGACCAGTAAGTGCAGGCAGGGACATTATATCTCCCTAACAGCACACTGGGTAAATGAAGTGGCGGCTGGCTCTGAGGCAGATAGCTGTTTAGCGCATATCCTTCCGCTACCGAGGATTGAAGGGCATTGCTCTTTGCCTTCTGTTGCCTCCTCCTCCTACTCTGCTTCCTCCTCCTCTACCACCTCCTCATTCGCTCAGCGTAACACTTTCACCACCAACCTCAGCACAGCTAGGGGAAAACGACAGCAGGCAGTTTTGAAACTAATTTGTCTGGAGCTGTGGACGGGCTTGGAACAACATTCTGATGAGTGGTTGGTGCCACTGAGCCTCAAACCCGGCCTGGTGGCGTGCGATAATGGACGAAATCTCGTAGCAGCTCTGGGCCTAGCCGGTTTGACGCACATCCCTTGCCTAGCGCATGTGCTGAATTTGGTGGTGCAGAAATTCCTGAAAAGCTACCCCGATATGTCAGAGCTGCTGCAGAAAGTGCGGGCCGTCTGTGCGCGCATTCGGCGTTTTCACCCTGCTGCTTGCCTGTCTGCACTGCAGCGTAACTTCAGCCTTCCCGCTCACCGCCTCATATGCGACGTGCCCACAAGGTGGAACTCTACCTTGCACATGCTGGAGAGACTGTGCGAGCAGCAGCAAGCGATAGTGGAGTTTCAGCTGCAGCACACACGGTTGAGTCGCTCTGCGGAACAGCACTACTTTACCGCCACTGAGTGGGCCTCCATGCGAGACCTGTGTGCCTTGTTGCGCTGTTTCGACTACTCCACCAATATGGCCAGTGCCGATGTCGCCGACCACTTTTATGTCTCCTTGAAAAAAAAGCTTCAGGCGATGATGGAAGAGGAAGTGGCACAGGAGGAAGAGGAGGAGGAAGTTGGATCATTTCCACGGTTATCAGGCTAGTCATTAACAAGTGGCTCAGAGGGTGGGTTCCTGCACCAACATAGGCCAGGTAAACAATTGTCCAGCCAGGGCACAGTTCTGAAGGATGAGGAGAATGGGGAGGATGAGGAGGAACCGTGTTCACAGCAGGGGGGCACCCAAAGCAGCTCAGGGCCATTACTGCAGCGTGGCTGGGTGGATACCGAGGACACAGACGATACACCTCCCACAGAGGACAGCTTGTCGTTTCCTCTGGACAGCCTGGCACACATGAGCGACTACATGCTGCAGTGACTGCGCAACGACCGCCGAGTTGCCCACATTCTAACTTGTGCTGATTACTGGGTGGCCACACTGCTGAATCCCCTCTACAAGGACAACGTGCCGTCCTTAATTCACTCACTGGAGCGTGATCGGAAGATGCACGAGTACAAGCGCATGCTGGCAGACGCGCTGCTGATGGCAGTCCCACCTGACACCAGGGCCTCAGTAGAAACACAAGGCGAAGGCAGAGGAGGAGGAAGAGGTCGGCAACGCCGCCGGGGCACCGCCACCACTTCAGAAGGCAGGGTTAGCATGGCCGAAATGTGGAAAAGCTTTGTCACCATGCCACAACAACCAGCACCACTAGCTGATATGCAACGTCTTAGCAGGAGGCAGCATTTCAGCAACATGGTGGAGCAGTATGTGTGCACACACCTACACGTACTGACTGATGGGTCTGCCCCATTTAACTTCTGGGTTTCCAAATTGGGCACATGGCCTGAGCTTGCCCTTTACGCCTTGGAGGTGCTGGCCCGAACGTGTATTTACACGGCAGGGGGCGTTATCACAGACAAGCTCAGCCATATGTCCAATGCTAATGTGGACAAGCTCACGTTCATTAAAATGAACCAGGCATGGATCCCACAGGACTTGTCTGTATCTTGTGCAAAATAGACATTTATACCCGCCTCAACCATCCATTCTTGTACTCAAGTGCACTTATTCTTTGTTTTATTTTTTTATATGTCCCAATATTTTGGAGGCTACCCCAATAAAAAAAAAAAAAAACAGTGTTGGCTACCTTCTCCACCACCACCTTCGCTTCCACCTACACCACCACGGTCACCGCCTCCTCAACCTCCTACTCAACATCCACCTCCTCCAACTAGTTCAAGATTGTTGTTTTACATTTTTTTTTTTTATGTTTTATATTTTATTTAGGCCTCTTTCACACTTGCGTTGTTAGGATCCGGTGTGCACTTCCGTCGCCGGAAGTGCCCGCCGGATCCGTAACAACGCAAGTGAACTGAAAGCATTTGAAGACTGATCAGTCTTGAAAATGCTTTCAGTGTTACTATGGCAGCCAGGACGCTATTAAAGTCCTGGTTGCCATAGTAGTAGTGGGGAGCAGGGGAGCAGTATACTTACCGCTCCTGCAGGTCCCGGGGCGCTCCAGAATGACGTCAGAGCGCCCCATGCGCATGGATCACGTGATCCATGTGTGTGGGGCGCCCTGACATCACTCTGGAGTGCCCCGGGAGCCGCACGGGCGGTAAGTATACTGCTCCCCCGCTCCCCACTACACTTTACCATGGCAACCAGGACTTTAGCGTCCTGGCTGCCATGGTAAAGATTTAAGGCCGGATCCGGATTAATGCCTTTCAAAGTGTTCAGGATTTTTGGCCGGAGCAAAAAGCGCAGCATGCTGCGGTATTTTCTCCGGCCAAAAAACGTTCCGGTCCTGAACTGAAGACATCCTGATGCATCCTGAACGGATTTCTCTCCATTCAGAATGCATTGGGATAATCCTGATCAGGATTTTTACAGCATAGAGCCCCGACGACGGAACTCTATGCCGGAAAAGAAATACACAAGTGTGAAAGAGGCCTTATTTTATTTTAAATTATTTCCCTATCCACATTTGTTTGCAGAGCACTTGCCATGCTCTTAAGCACATTTTGCTGCCTTTTGCAGCCCTCTAGCCCTTTCCATGACATTATAAGAGCCATTTTAGTGCCCAAAAGTTTGGGTCCTCGTTGACTTCAATGGGGTTCGGGGTCAAGTTCGGGTTCCGAACTCGAACTTTTTGAAAGTTTGGCCGAACCCGGCGAACCCGAACTTCCAGGTGTTCGCTCAACTCTATTCTCAGGCTGTTGCCCTCTCATATGAACATGGACGTAGCTAAAGGATCATGGGCCCTGGTGTAAGAGTTCTACTTTGCACCTTTTTAAATTAGAATGTCCGCGGAACCTGAGAATAGCAAACAGGGAGGAGGGGTAAGTACAGCGCTCACAGTGCTTCACTCCCCTGCCTCCTGCATACTAGTGAGCACTTCCATGGGAGCGCTCACTTGTATTCCCTTTATAAGATGCATTGCAGCAGGCGAATCCCCCCAGGGCCCTTTAAAAGGTAAGAGTACTTGTTTCGTGACGCCAGTTGCAATGCAGCAACAAGGGCACAGGGCCCCTTTTAGTGATACTGTGGATGGTACCCAGTTGTAGGAATGCCAGAGTGGTGTAGGGTGGCCTAGATGTCCTAGATGTCCTTGATGTTGGTGCACGTGTCATGGTGCTCCTACCTGGATACGCTGGACCCTAGGTGTTGGCTCCGAAGCAATGAAAAGGGGGGTTGTTGATGAAGGGGATAATGGAATAAATTGAGTCCAGACCTTGTGATGAAGTTTAATAACAGCTTTACTCTCAATAAATGTTTCTCCAAACGATTTACAGACTTTATCTTGGTTCCAGCAGGCATTAGCATTAACTGTGGCAGGCAAACTCCTCTCTGCTACATCTGTTGCTCTCTGGCTCTGCTGTGCTGACAGGCTGGCTGTATAACTTAGCCTTAGCTGTAGGCTGCAACTTCTTTCTGTAGTCTGACTCTAAACTGGTCCAACTTTACTCCTGGCTTCAAAGGCTTCAAGCTGTGGCCTCCATATCCAGCAGAGCTGAAAGTGCTCTAGCTGTCTGAAACAGGGCTTGGCGTGGGCACATCAAACGGTAATGTGCCCAGCCCTTGATTCCTTCCCCTAGCAGGGGGTAAGCTAGACTGACTCCACCCTCCCTACGGCAAGTGGGACACGCCCACCACACCACAGAGGGGGGTGTTAGAATGGAATGGAAAGCTCCATTCTCTGTACCTGTAGCTCTGCCATTTATGCTGCCACCTGCTGGTGAACTAGGCACATCACACATAAACATAAACAGTTACATAGATAGAGATATGCACATTATACAGGACATGGAAATAACTCACATTAGGTTAACCATAGGAGATAGTAGCAAGGTGCAGAAGTGGTAATGCAACTCTGAGGCGTTATATATACAGCACCACTGGCAGAGGGGCCCTCTTGTCCCGCCTGGCTTAGGGGCCCGGTCGCAACTGTGACCACTATGGCTCCTATAGCTCTGCCAATGCATGTGAAGGATCTAGAAGCAGAAGAGCGATGTGCATGGGGTGAGGTGAGAGTTGTGCCTGCAGGAGGCGGTATTATAACAGACAGGGCCGCTGTCAGCAACGTCTGTGTCCCATACAGATTATTACCATCAATTCCCATCTTGTATCTTTCTGCATATATTTGGTGGCACATACAGAAGGCTCTTATACTTCTTATCCAGTGTCCAGCCAAGGTTAAAATGAAAAGGAATAATATGATCTTATACAGGTTCCTGTCTCAGCCGGTGATTGACTGAATATAGGACCTGGACAGCGCCGGGGGATCAATGGAGGAGAGAATCGCTTCATTTATTGTTTACGGACACTTTGACCCCTCTGACCCCTTAAGAAAACAAAGAGTTTCTCCAGGATTTGGATATTGATAGACATTCCCTAGGATATATCATCAATATGAGATTGGTGGGGATCGATACCCCACACCCCTGCTTACCAGCTGTTGGGGAGTAGCTTCGACGGAGGAACTACACATCTCCGTCCACTGTGTAGTGTATGGACCTTGTTACTGCAGTGCTGCTCCCATTCACTCAGCTACTCCCTTACACCTTATTGGTTGGGGTGCGGGGTGTCAGACCCCAAACCAGTCTGATATTAATAATCTATCATAAGGATGGACCAGTGATGGCGAACCTATGGCACGGGAGCCAGAGGCGGCACTCAGAGCCCTCTCTGTGGGCACCCGCACCCTGGAAGAAGTCTAAGGTGTAACAATATGCCTTGGACTTTTTCTGCCATTCATCAGAGCAGGGTATGCTATGTATGGCACAGACAGCACACTGAATGTAGGCAGGCTATTATAGATAAATGATAAAGTACAAGGAAGATATGTTATATTACTATTCAGGGTAAATTGCCATGTTGGTATTTTGCGATAAATAATTGGATTTTGGGTTGCAGTTTCGGCACTCGGTCTCTAAAAGGTTCACCCTCACTGGGATAGACCATCAATATCAAAATCCGGGAAAACACGTTAAGAATCCTCAGATGACCCTATACTTCCGCCATATCATTCCTAATAGTAATTTCTCCCTTTAGCACCTGAAAAGAGATGGAACAATCAGATTTCCAGAGGATTACTCGTCAGCACATCCGCAGACACAGGATACGTTCTGGTAGCGGGTGCTTCTGAAAATGCAGACTATATCCTGCGGTAAACAGCAGACTGTATTCTGATGACAGATTACCACATCTATCAGAACACTGCACAATGGAAATAAAGACAAGGACACAAAGATGTAAGGGAGGGGGCGAAAATAACATTTTATTTCTAGTTATAGGAAGGGGGATTTTTATAAGGGGGAATTTTAGGGCTGAGTTGATCCCGAGGAAGGCGAAAACCCTATAAGAGGAAAGAGCCAATTGTCCTCAAGCGGGAAAAATTCCTTCCCGACTCCAAATATGGCGATCAGAATGAATCCCAGGATCAAAGCCGTTATCTATTCTATCTGGTTCCTATAGATGTGATATTAATAAAATGTATATTGCATAAATCTATTTTTATTTCTATTTAATATATACCTTTACTATAAATGTATGTGTGAAATGTAAAGTGTATTAAGCTAAACCTATTTGTAGATTGTTGATTCCGAGGAAGGCGAAAACCCCCTTGAGGAATGAGCCAATTATCCTCTTTTTAAGGGGAGAAAATTCCTTCCCGACCCCAAATATGGCGATCAGAAAAAATCCCAGGATCAAAAGTCACTCCCTAACCTGCTTAGTATAAAGAATTTTTTGTTTTTAATTTATAATTTACTAATCTAATATACCTATTTTATTTGATATATATATATATTTATTTTATTATATAATTAGGTGTAGTAAAGCTCTATAAGGCTAGGGCTACACGACGACATGTGTCGCATGACAATAAGTCGCGCGACACATAGGGCACAACTACACTGCAACATGTGTCGCGCGACATTGATGTCGCACGACAATTTCTATAATGATAGTCTATGGTGTCGCACTGCGACATGCTGCAACTGCGACGCAACAGTCGCAGAAAAATCCATCTTGGATGAATTTTTTGCTACTGTTGTGTCGCAGTCACAGCATGTCGCATTTCGCAGTGCGACACCATAATCTATCATTAGAAAAATTGTCGAGCAACATTGGTGCAACAAAATGTTGCGCCACACATGTTGTCGAATAGCCCTAGCCTAATACTAAACCTATTTAAGGCTGAGTTGATCCTGAGGAATGCAAAAACCTCCTTGAGGAATGAGCCAATTGTCCTTAAGGGGGAAAAACTGCTTCCCGACCCCAAATATGGCGATCAGAACAAGTCCCAGGATCAAAGCCGATATCAATATCTATTAGTCCTATCTGTCTATATGTCAGTGTGTCTATATGTGTATCTATGTGTCTAAACTTATGTCTATGTGTCTATACTTATAGCTATCTATATGTGTGTAGTGTGATGTGTGTGATGCATGTTAAGCCTCATTCACATGTCAGTGTTCGGTCAGTGATTTCCATCAGTGATTTTGAGTAGAGATGAGCGAACTTTAAAAAAAAGTCCGGTGTTCGGTGTTCGGCGTTCGGGTTGTGGTAAGTCGCGCATCCCGTTATGGATTCCACTATAGCGGCATATGGAATCCATAAGGGGCGGCTGCCACCAACCCAAACTTTTGAACAGCTGAAGGACCTGGGGTGACGTCACTGTCATGTGATCAGTGCAGGGGGCGTGGCTCAGCACGACATGGAGCAGTATTATTATAGGACCTCATGTTCTGCCTGATACCAGGTCCAGAGGAACAATGATGATGACCACAGAGGTAAGACTGATAACATAATAAGTAGAGGAGGGCATCTTACCGGGCCAAGCTTGGTGACATGTAGGAGAATCCGGCCACGAGATGAAGGGGTGTGGTATCCTCCGGCCACAGCAGATGTTTGTTCTCCAGAGCTGCCCTGAATGGTACACATGGTGGCTGTGCTCTCCTCTCCTCCAGGTCCTCCCAGACAATGGTGTTAAAGAATGGATGGTCTCTGATGTTGTTATACACACCCAGCCGCCTCTCAGGGTTTTTACGCAGAAGTTTTTTCAAAAGGTGTCGTACATCAGCATCCAGCCAAGATGGGTTGGCTCTGTGGTGATGGATTTGTACACCTCTTCACTGATGGAGCCATAGTAAAATGGGGAGCATCCTGATGACATCCTGGACACTACAATCCCCAGGCTCCACCAGTCAACTGCTGTGTCATGCTCCAATCTGGCAATCACCTCAGGGGCCATATAGACACCTGTCACTCCACTGATCTTACTGGAGGCGGTGACGCCATCTTGGGCCAGACCCAGGTCAATGATGCGGATGTGTCCATCTCTGTCCAGCATGATGTTATCTGGCTTTATGTCTCTGAAATAAGGTGACAGATAAAGAAAAGAGAATGGTGAATCTGTCCTACAGGCAGTGACACAGGAGACATGGGACATCAGGACTCTAGGAAAGCTGGGTTCATTACTTCCACCATTACTGGGAAATAGGGAGATGTGGGGAAGTTCTTCTTACCGGTGGACGATGTTGTGTCCATGGAGGAACTGGAGGCCACACACAATCTCTGCTGTGTAGAATCTGATGGAGAGAACAAGGTGTGAGTGTCAATGACATGAAATCCTTCTCTAGCAATTCCCTAACATTATGTTACTGCCTTATTATCTGTCACCACCAGCAGAGCGGAGGCTCTGTTTATGACAGCCTGTTTTCCCTCCATTCTCTGCCTTCGTCTCAGTCTGACCTGTCATGTCTCCTTTTATTTTCCACCCTTCAGTCACTTTCTTTTCAGTATTTTCCACTCTGTCTCCTGATCGGTCAGTTACTCACCTTACGTTGTTGATGTTCAGGTAGCCGCACAGATCGATTAAATCCTCCAGGCTGCCGCCGGACAGATACTCGGTGACGAAATAGGCTCGCTTTTGTGTCTAATGTGCGGAATAGAGGTGGCACAGGAACGGGCAGTCTCGGGCTAGCAGGAGTATCCGCCTCTCATTAAAATTGCTGCATTGTCCCCTCTTTTGTTTATAATCTTAATGGCCATGTAGGTGTTTTGGCGAGGGACTGATGCCAGGACCACCTAAAGAAGACAAATGGAAGTGGTCACAGGGGAATTCTTTAGCATTTATTACATGGGGGATTTATCTCCAGGGGTTTCTGGCTATTCAGCTGAGAAAGAGGGGTGAGGGAAGTGGTCGACTGTCAGGTAACATCCAGACCCTACAGCTGCACAAAAGTAAAAATCACAAAATAAAAACCTGATAAGGTCAATACGAGAATGGGTCACCAATCATGGGACCACATCAAGAGAAGTACAAGGGGGAAACCATTTTAGCTACATTTTAATATTTAATCCAATTTGTTTAAAAAATATCTTCACAATAACCACATAAGAGGTGAAAACAGAACATTGAGCATTAATCCCCATTTCCAGTGATTAAAAGGACTATGATGTGATAGGAACCAACCTATAAGATCATGTATTTCCATATAGCAGGCCGTACATTAAGAACGCCTGTTCAGATTTGGAACACACAGAATTAAAGGGTCTTATGGAAGACCCTCACTGCACCAAACATTGGGGTATCCTTACCCTGTTAAGACTGTAATAGACAGGCATATCAGCAAGCAATATCCCGGCAATCACTTGCTAGCTAGTGGAGGAGACCACTGCTATTACATGCAGTGATTTCCTCTGCAGCATGGGGAGGAGTAATCGCTATGCCATTGCTCGTCCTCATACTGTCTAGCGGTTTGCTGGCGGTCAGTGGAGTACCGCCAATAGCGGCAGACCACGCAACTGCTACGGGGCCCATGGCAGGAGGGGGCCCGAAGTGGATAGAAAGCCCTGCCCCCAACAATGTCTGCGGCATAGCTTGTCTTCTATACGGGGCTCGGGTGAGCCCTTCTCCCCTGTTCAAGCCCCCTCTCTGCAAACGGTGCACAGGCCGGACAGTATGCAGGCAGGTGAGCATGCCACTTGCTCTCCTCTGCCTGTTGGGCACTGCACTGGCCAATCAGCTTTTAGCAGTGCTAGGCTCCTGCTGCTGATTGGCTAGTGCATGGCAGCAGCAGGGGAAAGAAGTGAGTGGGCGGGACATGCTCATTTCCTACTCCGTCAGCCACAGGACTCCAGCCCCCGGCGTCACCTGCAAGTTGTGCACCCGGGACCGGAGTCTGCAGCTCCAGTAAGTCACAACTTCTCCCCCCTGTCCCCTCCTCCACTGACCTGACTGCTGTATGCCTGTCACACTATGCCTGCCAGCCCTGCTGCTCTCTGCTTATACATATACACACGAATGCAGCCTGCAGGCACTGCTGGAGTGTCACTGCTCTGTATACTGCCCTGCTAGACACCCTGCTCCCACTCAAGTATTGTTAGTGCACTGTAAAAATGTATCACTTTGGATTCCTATGGATGAGGGGGTTATAGTCATATTTGATATAAACACTGTCCAGGGACTGTTCTGTAATTGGCATGTGTTTATATTAAATATGACTATAACCCCACTCATCCATAGGAATTCAAAAATGTACTGCAGTATATGAGTGGATTGTTATGGATGAGGGGGATTATAGTCATATTTAATATAAACACATGCCAATTACAGAACAGTCCCTGGACAGTGTTTATATTTAATCTGACTATAACTCCCCTCATCCTTGAGAATACACCAATGTACAGTAAGTACATCAGTGTATTCATTAGGGTGATGGGGGTTATATTCACATAAGTGCCATCCACAGATCCCCCATAACAGTGACATCCACAGATCCCCCCATAACAGTGTCATCCACAGATCCCCCATAACAGTGTCATCCACAGATCCCCCATAACAGTGTGTCATCCACAGATCCCCCATAACAGCGTGTCATCCACAGATCCCCCATAACAGTGTGTCATCCACAGATCCCCCATAACAGCGTGTCATCCACAGATCACCCCATAACAGTGTGCCATCCACAGATCCCCCATAACAGTGTGTCATTCACAGATCCCCCATAACAGTGTGTCATTCACAGATCCCCCATAACAGTGTGTCATTCACAGATCCCCCATAACAGTGTGTCATTCACAGATCCTGCATAACAGTGTCATCCACAGATCCCCCATAACAGCGTGTCATCCACAGATCCCCCATAATAGTGTGTCATTCACAGACCACCATTAGTTCAAAACCCACCAAAAGCACACCTTTTGGTTCAAAATATTTTTTTCTCCTCAAAAACCTAGGTGCGTCTTATCATCAGGTGCATTTTATAAAGCAAAAAATACAGTGTGTGTGTATATATATATATATATATATATTGTGAGGCAGTGACAGGCCTCATGGCTGATAGGAGAGAGCGATGGCAGGTACGTGTCACCGAGGTTGCTGGCCTCGGTGGGGCGAGAGCCGGATTTTGTTGTCTGCAGCAGCTAGTGCTGTCAGACTCTGTTAGTTAGTTTGGCTGCAAAGCCAATCCGGGCCGGCTCTTACTGGGAGCAGCTAAAGAGTAGGGTGGGTGGCTGCTCCCCACGGTCCAGTCCGAGTTTTGGGCTGGGTTTATAAACTCAGCCAGCACCACCAGCTGGGAGTGTGATTTTCCTGGAGCTGCTAATAGTGCTGGGAGCTGAGGGCTGTTGTTTTGGGACCCACGGCTGGAGCCAAGCTGGAGGGCTCAGACCCCTGTGAAACCGAACAGGCTGCCTGGAAAAGCCGCACGGGTGCGGTGTGTGTGAACAGTGTTGTAGGTGAGTCAGGGACACACTGTGTTAAGTTAGAGCCCAGCCGGGCAGGTGTTTGTTTTGCATTTCATTTATTTATGTTGATGCTGAGACAATAAAGCGATGTTTGGCCCCTAAAGCTGCAGTGGACAACAGTCTGTATGTGAACGATCCTCGAGACCAGAGCTAAACCCCCACATTTGGTGTCGGATGCGGGCAGTCGTCCCTGCTGGAGAAGGAAAAGCGTTGCTGGGAGCAACAAACAAGCAGAAAAAGCAGGTGCTGCTGAATGCTATATTTTTTTTTTTTTTTTGACGGTGAGAAAGTTTAAAGAGACTGTTATGTCTGCGGTGCAGTGCTGAGATTGTCTCTACAGGGAGACACCTGGAGACTGGTCTCAGATTAAAGTGGACGTGTTAAAAAAAAAAAAAAAAGATTTTTTTTTTTCTCTGGTGTCTGGACTGTCTGTTGCTATGGGGTGGATGGAGGATCTCGCTGAGCAGCTGAGGCAGGCCAATTTGGAGGGGGAGGTTTTGAGGGCGCAATTGCAGTTGGCCCTGGAGAGAAAGCCTTCAAATCCGAATGGACAGTTTGTAAAAGTCCAAAGTGTCGGTGATGCGGCTGGAAAATCAGACGAACAGGTGTTGTGTGCCGTTGCCAAGGGCAACCGTCGGGAAGAAAAGAAGAGGGAGAGCGGTGCGGCTCTCGAGAGTTCAAGTGTTTGCTGCATACAGAGTCCTAGAGAGGATATGCGGAGAAGCAGTAATGCGGTTGCTAGGTTCAACCAACCACTACAGAGTGCAGCGGGATGGCAAAAGAGAGAGTGCTGCTGGAGATGCCGTCAAGTCACAAAGTGTGCACCTGATTGTCCTATGGCCAGGAGTCAGGTAACCAGGAATCAAAGGCTGGAGGTTCCTAATGTCCAGGAGCAGGAGGGTGACCTTGGGGAAGATGTTCCTGGAACTCCCTCATCGCCTGGGACTGCCGAACCCATGACATCTGAGGGTAAGACTGTTCCGATTATTACTCCGTGTGTTGCAGAGGTCAGGTGATCCTGGTTCAGACCAGCCCGGTGGCTGAGAACTGTGTGCGGGACATTCATGGGGATAACATGAACTGTCCGGTGGCTCTCACGGCGTGTGAGACTCCAGTGCAAACAGGGACTCGAGAAATTCATGATGCAGTTTCACGTATATCTGATATGTTGTTTGGTCAGGATATTGAATCGTTGCTGTGGGGTAAGGCAGACCCTTCTGCAGGAAGTGACAAGGCTCCTGCAGAATCGGTAGCGACCCCTTTAAGTGATGTGACCATTAAAAACAGTGGCGCTGATAAGGTGCAAAGCGATTGTGCCAAGTTTGCGGAAATGTCAAATGAAAGTATGATGCCATGTGATGTTGATATGCATTTTCCACTGCAGGCTGTGATCAGGGAAGAAGCTCCCCCTGTTGGTAAAAATGTGGATGGTATAAAAATGCTAATTGATGTTGAGAGCTCACCACTGAGGGAAACCACTGTGAAAAATGTGCAAGTACATGGGGCAGGCCTAGAGGGTGTACCACACGTACTAGAAGTGGATATGCAGTCTCCACAGATCTCCATGGTTAATAAAATGTCCCAGGTGGGGATTAGCTCATCGGTGCCCCTAGAGGACAGGATTGAGAATGACACGAGCGGTATATATAACGCACGTTCTGTGACAGATAGCAACTCAGAGAGAGAAACTGCCATGTCGAGGTCTCGCCAAACTAAAGTGGTTACTAGTAGCGACCAGGTGACAGTTATATCTGACGAGACGAGAGTTCAGTCGGGTGACGTCAGCCTAGTGTCTGAAGCTCATATCCAGACAGTCTTAGATGACCTGACAGGACAGTACAGCTGCAAACAGGAGGCTGACCTCCCTCTCGCCACATGGTCCCTAGATACGATAGAGAAGGGACTAGCTGTCGTCACAGAGTCACCGAAGAAGGCTGCAGAAGGGTCAAAAGAGGAGACCCCGGAAAAGACGAGTGAACTGAAGGGTCTACCTCCTGGTGTCCTGGGGAAGGAAAAGACTCCAGAAAGGCACAAAAGTCTATAGTAGACCTCAACAATGGGTTTGAAGAGTCCCTGGGTGAAAATCCCACAGAGTGTCTAAAGAAGAATGGTGGTACTCCTACACCTGCTGTTACCCCAGAACAGAGTGAAGAGCAGCTGGAACAGAAGGCCCAAGAGGGGGCGCTGCTAACAAGCTGGTGGGGAAAACTGAGAAGACGACCAAGGCCCTCTCCTTGGCTAGAGCCCTTGAAAAGCGCCTAAGGAGCGAGATGAATTGGAGTGGCTGAACAAGCAACTCAGAGCAGAGATGGAAGATCTCAGGAGCTCAAAAGATGACGTCTATGAGTTGGAGAGGCCTAAGCGTTCTCCTGCGCAGCAGGTGGAAGAAAATGAGATACCTGAAGAGGAAGCTCCTCTAAAAGATGCCAAGAAGTCAGAGCCTGTTAGGAATGGGTCTGGAGATGGTGGCGCCGTGGTGCCGGCCGAGGCAGAGAAGGTGAAAGATGTATCTGCTGAACCAGATGATGGTGCTGAGGTGGATGCAGAAGCCCAGAGACTCGTGGCAGTGTGTGGCCAGGACCTGGTCGTGAAAGACATTCCCTCTGCTGTCAGTGCCTTCCAGAAAGCCAGCAGTCTGCTGGGGAAGAAATACGGGGGACCGACGACCAGTATGAGGGTGCTGTCTACTCCGATGGGCTGACTCTCCTGAATCCTGCCCGAAAGGAGAACCATATCCTGGATAAACCTTGGCAGGGATTGCCAGAAGATGATGAGTCTGATACGGACTCTGATGTCCCAAGTACCTCCGTCCTTAAAGAGAAAGAGGAGGAGGCGGAGCTAAGAATGCAAGTATGTGATGCTGTGTCCGAGAAGGATGAAAAGCCTATCAAAGTGACTGAAGACTCCAAAAGAGACTCAAAGGCTGAAGAAGCTGGTGCTGATGAGTTGGAGTGGGAGAAGTCCTCAGATGTTCCCAAGACCAAAGATAAGGCTAAAGAAGAGTCGGCCGAAGTGAGGGAACAGTTCAGTCGAGAGATGCAGCAGTCCAAGAAAGGATGTGAGGAACATGTGCTGATGCGAAATGTGGAGAGAAAAAGAAAAACGAAAGAGAGAGGCCACGGGTGCGAAGCGCATCATCCTCATTCGTGAAAGAGAGTACCGGGTCATGAGATGGGCAAGAAAATCCCGTAGGTCTTATCTGCCCGTACTAAACTCATGCGGGTGAGAAACCAAGCGCTATTAGCCTGGGTCTGGCGGAATAAGGGGAAGACTGTAGGCCAGGTCGATGCCCTCTCACGAGCGTCTTGGTTGGGTGCTAGTGTTCACCCTACGGGGTTGAACAAAGGGGGATATGTGAGGCAGTGACAGGCCTCATGGCTGATAGGAGAGAGCGATGGCAGGTACGTGTCACCGAGGTTGCTGGCCTCGGTGGGGTGAGAGCCGGATTTTGTTGTCTGCAGCAGCTAGTGCTGTCAGACTCTGTTAGTTAGTTTGGCTGCAAAGCCAATCCGGGCCGGCTCTTACTGGGAGCAGCTAAAGAGTAGGGTGGGTGGCTGCTCCCCACGGTCCAGTCCGAGTTTTGGGCTGGGTTTATAAACTCAGCCAGCACCACCAGCTGGGAGTGTGATTTTCCTGGAGCTGCTAATAGTGCTGGGAGCTGAGGGCTGTTGTTTTGGGACCCACGGCTGGAGCCAAGCTGGAGGGCTCAGACCCCTGTGAAACCGAACAGGCTGCCTGGAAAAGCCGCACGGGTGCGGTGTGTGTGAACAGTGTTGTAGGTGAGTCAGGGACACACTGTGTTAAGTTAGAGCCCAGCCGGGCAGGTGTTTGTTTTGCATTTCATTTATTTATGTTGATGCTGAGACAATAAAGCGATGTTTGGCCCCTAAAGCTGCAGTGGACAACAGTCTGTATGTGAACGATCCTCGAGACCAGAGCTAAACCCCCACAATATATATATATTACTTAAATTGTACTTTATACTTTATATGTGTGTGGGGAGGGAGGGGCCCAATACTGAGCTTTGCTATGGGGCCCCATGATTTCTATGTACGCACCTGCTGGCGGTAGATCGCTATTGGAAAGCATGATCTGACGCCGGCAAGTGCAGAATTGCCTGATGAAAGAATTTTTGCTTGTTCATCAGGCAATCAGCGTCAGTATTACACTGCAAGATGATCGCTATCGAGCATTCATTAGCGATTATCAGCAGAAATATCGGTCAGTGTAATACAGGCTTTACTGTCTTGGCATGTTGGCATGTGTTTATATTAACCTCTTTCCGACCGCCTCACGCAGGATTGCGTCCTGCGGGCGGTCGGTCTGTTCCTCCTTGACGCTCCCGCGCGTCATCTCGCGAGAGGCGAGATTTCCTGTGAACGCGCGCGCGCGCGTGCGCGCGTTCGCAGGATCACGTCGGGGACAAGGTAAGCTACAGCCTGCCAGCGCTGATCGTGCGCTGGCAGGCTGTAGAAGTTAAAAAAATGGCATATCAGACGCTGTTTTGTTAACAGCGTCTGATATGCTTGCTGATCGTTCCTTTGGTGGTCCCTTTTGCTTGGGACCACCAAAGAAACTTTTATAAGTGCACCAAAACACCACACAGACCCCCACCACCTCCCAACCCCCACCCATCCACCCCACCCCCACCCCGTCACTGATTAACCCCTGATTAACCCCGATCACCCCATGTCACCCCCTGTCACCCCCTGACACTAATTACCCCCTGTAAGGCTCATTCAGACGTCCGTATGTGTTTTGCGGATCCATGGATCCACGGATCCGCAAAACACGGACACCAGCAATGTGCTTTCCGCATTTTGCGGATCCGCACATTGCCAGAACTATATAGAAAATGCCTTTTCTTGTCCGCAGTGCGGACAAGAATAGGACATGCTCTATCTTTTGCGGAGCTGCGGCCGGATGCTTGGGGGCCGAAACCCGGAAGTTTGCGGCCGCAGCTCCGCAAATGCTGATGCGGCGAGCGCATAGTGTGCTCTCCGCATCACCGCCAGCCCCATTCACACTGAATGGGTCCGCATCTATTCCGCAGAATTGCGGAATAGATGCGGACATTTTTGTGGACGTGTGAATGGGGCCTTACTACTTTTTTGCACATTTTTGGCAGAGATTTATTCATCCACATTGATCGATGCGAATGAGGAAATCTGTGCCGTTTTGTTTTTGCACATTTTGGCCAGAGATTTTTCATCCACATTGATTGATGCGAATGAAAAATCTGTGCCGTTCATTTTTTCTTTTCAGCGCAGAGGCTGAACGGAAAAAAATCTCATTACCCGTATGCTCAATATACGGAGAATCGCAGATACTCCTAATGCTGGCCATACGTGTAATGATTGCGGAGACCCTCAAATGCCAGGGCAGTATAAATACCCCACATGTGACCCCATTTTAGAAAGAAGACACCCCAAGGTATTCCGTGAGGGTATGGTGAGTTCATGCAAAATATTATTTTTGTCACAAGTTAGTGGAATATGAGACTGTAAAAAAAAAAAAAAATCAATTTCCGCTAACTTGTGCCAAATTTTTTTTTCTGTGAACTCGCCATACCCCTCACGGATTACCTTGGGGTGTCTTCTTTCCACAATGGGGTCACTTGTGGGGTATTTATACTGCCCTGGCATTTTAGGGGTCCTAAAGTGTGAGAATCCAAATGCGTAAAAATGCCCTGTGAAATCCTAAAGGTACTCATTGGTTTTAGGGCCCCTTTGCGCATCTTGGCTGCAAAAAGTGTCACACATGTGGTATCGCCGTACTAGGAGAAGTAGGGCAATGTGTTTTGGGTGTATTTTTACATATACCCATACTGTGTGTGAGAAATATCACTGTAAACGACAACTTTTTAAATTTTTTATTCAAAGTTGTCAATTTACAGAGATATTTCTCACACAAAGTATGGGTATATGTAAAATACACCCCAAACACATTGCCCTACTTGTCCTGAGTACGGCGATACCACATAAGTGACACTTTTTGCAGCCCAGATGCGCAAAGGGCCCAAATTCCAACGAGTACCATTAGGTTTTATATGGCTGCTCACAATTTAGCCCCACCCAAAATGCCAGAACAGTACAAACACCCCACAAATGACCCCATTTTGGAAAGAAGACACCCAAGGTATTCGCTGAGGGGCATAGTGAGTCCATGAAAAATTTAACTTTTTGTCAAAAGTTAGCAGAAAGGTAGACTTTATGAGAAAAACAATAAAAAATCAATTTCCGCTAACTTGTGCCAAAAAAATCTTCTATGAACTCGCCATGCCCCTCACAGAATACCTTGGGGTGTCTTCTTTCCAAAATGGGGTCACATGTGGGGTATTTATACTGCCCTGGCATTTTAGGGGCCCTAAAGCGTGAGAAGAAAAATGCGTAAAAATGCCCTCCTAAAAGGTACTCATTGGTTTTAGGGCCCCTTTGCGCATCTTGGCTGCAAAAAAGTGTCACTCATGTGGTATCGCCGTGCTCAGGAGAAGTAGGGCAATGTGTTTTTGGGTGTATTTTTACATATACTCATGCTGGGTGAGAGAAATATCTCTGTAAATTGACAACTTTGAATAAAAAAATGCAAAAAGTTGTCGTTTACAGCAATATTTCTCACATGCAGCATGGGTATATGTAAAAATACACCCCAAAACACATTGCCCTACTTCTCCCGAGTACGGCGATACCACATGTGTGACACTTTTTTGCAGCCAAGATGCGCAAAGGGGCCCTAAAACCAATGAGTACCTTTAGGATTTCACAGGCCATTTTTACGCATTTGGATTCTCACGCTTTAGGGGCCCCTAAAATGCCAGGGCAGTATAAATACCCCACATGTGACCCCATTTTGGAAAGAAGACAGCCCAAGGTATTCCGTGAGGGGCATGGCGAGTTCACAGAATTTTTATTTTTTGGCACAAGTTAGCGGAAATTGATATATTTTATTTTTTTATTTTGTTTTTTACAAAGTCTCATATTCCACTAACTTGTGACAAAAAATAAAATTTTACATGAACTCACCATACCCCTCACGGAATACCTTGGGGTGTCTTCTTTCCAAAATGGGGTCACATGTGGGTATTTATACTGTCCTGGCATTTTAGGGGCCCCTAAAGCGTGAGAAGAAGTTTGGAATCCAAATGCGTAAAAATGCCCTGTGAAATCCTAAAGGTACTCTTTGGTTTTAGGGCCCCTTTGCGCACCCAGGCTGCAAAAAAGTGGCACACATGTGGTATCGCCGTACTCAGGAGAAGTAGGGCAATGTGCTTGGGGTGTATTTTACATATACCCATACTGTGTGTGAAAAATATCTCTGTAAACGACAACTTTTAAAAAATTTTATACAAAGTTGTCAGTTTACAGAGATATTTCTCTCACCCAACATGGGTATATGTAAAAATACACCCTAAAACACATTGCCCTACTTCTCCTGAGTACGGCGATACCACATAAGTGACACTTTTTGCAGCCTGGGTGCGCAAAGGGGCCCAAATTCCAACGAGTACCTTTAGGTTTTACATGGCGACTCACAATTTAGCCCCACCAAAAATGCCAGAACAGTAAACACACCCCACAAATGACCCCTTTCGGAAAGTAGACACCCCAAGGTATTCACTGAGGGGCATAGTGAGTCCGTCTGAGATTTATTTATTTTTGCCAGAAGTTAGCAGAAATTGAAACTTTTTTTTTTTTTTTTTCTCAGAAAGTGTCATTTTCCGCTAACTTGTGAAAAAAATGAAATGATACATGAACTCACCATGCCCCTCCGCGAATACTTTGGGGTGTCTTCTTCTAAAATGGTGTGATTTGGGGGGTATTTATACTTTCCTGACATTCTAGCACCTGGAGAAACATGACAGGCGCTCAGAAAGTCAGAGCTGCTTCAAAATGCAGAAATTCACTTTTTTGCACCATAGTTTGTAAACGCTATAACTTTTACCCAAACCAATAAATATACACTTATTGGACTTTTTTTTATCAAAGACATGTAGAACAATAAATTTAGAGAAAAATTTATATAGAAATGTAGTTCTTTTTGAAAAATTTTACAACAGAAAGTGAAAAATGACATTTTTTTGCAAAAATGTCGTTAAATTTGTATTAATGGCAAAAAAAGTAAAAATGTCAGCAACAATGAAATACCACCAAATGAAAGCTCTATTAGTGAGAAGAAAAGGAGGTAAAATTCATTTGGGTGGTAAGTTGCATGACGGAGCAATAAACGGTGAAAGTAGTGTAGTGCAGAATTGTAAAAAGTGGCCTGGTCATTAAGGGTGTTTAAGCTAGGGGGGCTTAAGTGGTTAAATATGACTATAACCCCACTCATCCATAGGAATTCACAAATGTACTGCAGTATATGAGTGGATTGTTATGGATGAGGGGGATTATAGTCATATTTAATATAAACACATGCCAATTACAGAACAGTCCCTGGACAGTGTTTATATTTAATCTGACTATAACTCCCCTCATCCTTGAGAATACACCAATGTACAGTAAGTACATCAGTGTATTCATTAGGGTGATGGGGGTTATATTCACATAAGTGCCATCCACAGATCCCCCATAACAGTGACATCCACAGATCCCCCCATAACAGTGACATCCACAGATCCCCCCATAACAGTGTCATCCTCAGATCACCCCCATAACAGTGTCATCCACAGATCTCCCCATAACAGTGTGTCATCCCCATATCCCCCATAACAGTGCGTCATCCACAGATCCCCCATAACAGTGTCATCCACAGATCCCCCATAACAGTGTCATCCACAGATCCCCCATAACAGTGTCATCCACAGATCCCCCATAACAGTGTCATCCACAGATCCCCCATAACAGTGTCATCCACAGATCCCCATAACAGTGTCATCCACAGATCCCCCATAACAGTGTCATCCACAGATCCCCCATAACAGTGTCATCCACAGATCCCCCATAACAGTGTCATCCACAGATCCCCCATAACAGTGTCATCCACAGATCCCCCATAACAGTGTGTCATCCCGGGAGTTCCCGGGAGTTCCTTAACAAACAGGCCAAGGGCTCGATCGCTATGGCGAATAAGAGCAGGGACAAGGGGCATCCCTGTCTTGTTCCCCGGGAGAGAGGGAAGACATCGGATAACAATCCATTGGCACGAATTTTAGCTACCGGAGAATGATACAGCAGTTGGACCCATGAGATAAAACCTGGACCGAAGCCCATAGCCGCCATGACCTCCCACAAGTACGCCCATTCAACGCTATCGAAAGCCTTGGCCGCATCTAAGGAAATGACAGCACGGCATCCGTCGGTATCCATAGGCCTCTGAATATTTAAAAAGAGCCTACGAAGATTGATAGCTGTGCTCCGGTCTGGCATAAAGCCCAACTGGTCCCTATGTATCAAGGGGGCAATAACTTTATTAAGTCTATTAGCCAAAACCTTTGCAAGCAGCTTTACATCATTCGGCAGTAAGGAAATAGGACGGTATGAGTCAACTCTTGTAGGGTCCTTACCAGGTTTCGGTATAACGACAATTAACGCCTCCCTCATGGACCCAGGCAGACGACCTACACGTAAGGCCTCATTAAAGGTGTCCAGGAGATGAGGAAGGAGACAATCCCGGTACCGTTTAAAGAACTCCGCAGGGAGCCCATCGGAGCCCGGCACTCTCTCATTAGAAAAAGAGCTAAGCGCCATCTGAAGCTCCTCAAGTTCTAGGGGTTCATCCAAATAGGAGACAGATTCTGGGGACAACCTCGGAATGGCGATATGGGCCAGGTAATCTCTAATGTCACTAGTGTCTGCCAGCAGCTGAGATGCATACAATTCCCGGTAAAAATCGTAGAACTCAGTTACAATCATCTGGTCATCCGCAGAGAGTCCCCCACCAACAGTCTGGACCACTGCAATTCTGGAGTCCTCCCCCTGTGATTTCACTACCCTGGCCAGCAAGCTACCTGTACTTTCGCCAGCTTCAAAATATTTTTGGGCCATAAAAAAGCGTTTATTATCAGCCATGAGCAACAAATGGTCAGACAGCTGAGTTTGGGCCGCCCGCCATGCCGTCTCCGTTCGAGAAGAGGGAGAGTCGATGTAGAGACATTCACTCCTAAGTACCTCCGCCCGCAGGGCCTCTGTCAGTGATCTCGTTCTATTTTTTCGCCTTTGAATCTTTTGGATGTAGAGACCACGGACATACGCCTTCATGGCATTCCATATAACTCCTCTAGACGCCGATCCCCCATTAATGGCGAAGAATTCAGCAAGGGAGAGGTCAAGAGGATCCCCCTCATCTAACAGTTGGATCCAAAATGGGTTGAGCCTCCACAGCACACCCCAAAGGCCACCCTGAGGCCTACGGATGGTTAGTTCAGCAAGTATAGGTGAGTGATCTGACAGGGTACGGGGTAGATATTCCAACTTTGAAATATAGGAAGACATATCAAGAGACCCAATCGGCAAGTCTATTCTAGAGAGGGAGTTATGAGACATGGAGAAACATGAGTATTGACGTTCCTGAGGGAAATGCAATCGCCACAAATCATGGACATTAAGCTCAGTCAATAGTCTTGCCAATGAGGTAACCCCTGTACTCAGGGGCTGACTGGCAACTTTTGGCCCAGGGGGCAAGTAACACCCAGAGGCCCACTGAGCCCCCCTCTACTTCCTGATTCGCTGTCACAAGAGGCTGGGCGGGGAGCTGCGGGAGGAGAGCACAGCCTCCTTTGACAGCATTGACAGCTATCTCCGCCCCCACACCTCCGCTCTCCTGATCTGTCATAGGAGGCTGAGCATTGCGGAGAGGATAGATGTTGGCCACTCACATCGCTTATAGCCCCCCCCCCTTATGTGCCAGTAGCCGTCCCCCTTATGTGCCAGTAGCCGTCCCCCATAAGTGCCAGTAGCGGTCCCCCTTAAGTGCCAGTAGCCACCCTTATGTGCCAGTAGCCGTCTCCCTTATGTTCCAGTAGCCGTCCCCCTTATGTGCCAGTAGTCCGGCCTTATGTGCCAGTAGCCGTCCCCCTTATGTGCCAGTAGCCGTCCCCTTATGTGCCAGTAGCCGTCCCCCTTATGTGCCAGTAGCCGTCCCCCTTATGTGCCAGTAGCCCCTCTTATGTGCCAGTAGCACCCCCTTATGTGCCAGTAGCCCCTCTTATGTGCCAGTAGCCCCTTCTTATGTGCCAGTAGCACCCCCTTATGTGCCAGTAGCACCCCCTTATGTGCCAGCAGCACCCCCTTATGTGCCAGTAGCACCCCCTTGTGCCAGTAGTCCCCCCCTTATGTGCCAGTAGCACCCCCCTTATGTGCCAGTAGCCCTCCTTATGTGCCAGTCGCCCTCCTTATGTGCGAGTAGAATCACCCCCCTCACCTTACCATGTGCCAGTAGAATCCCCCCCCCCTCAGTTATCATGTGCCAGTAGAATCCCCCCTCACTTTATCATGTGCCAGTAGAATCCCCCCCCCTCACTTTATCATGTGCCAGTAGATTCCCCCTTTATCTTATGTGCCAGTAGATTCCCCCTTTATCTTATGTGCCAGTAGATTCCCCCTTATCTTATGTGCCAGTAGATCCCCCTTTATCTTATGTGCCAGTAGATTCCCCCTTTATCTTATGTGCCAGTAGATTCCTCCCCCTTATCTTATGTGCCAGTAGATTCCCCCTTTATCTTATGTGCCAGTAGATTCCCCCTTATCTTATGTGCCAGTAGATTCCCCCTCTTTATCTTATGTGCCAGTAGATTCCTCCCCACCCTTATCTTATGTGCCAGTAGATTCCCCCTTTATCTTATGTGCCAGTAGATTCCCCCCTTATCTTATGTGCCAGTAGCCCCCAAAAATACAAAAACAAACAAACAAACATACAAATAACAGTTATACTTACCTCCAGCGATGCGATGCAGGCCTCTTCTGGCCTGTGTCCCTTGCTGTACCGCTCCGGTGGCGCGATGACGTCATCGCGCCGCCTGCACCAGCCTCTGATAGGCTGCCGGCCTAGTGCTGGCAGCCTATTAGAGGAACAGGGAGGGGACACGCCTCTCCCTGCTCTTCCGCAGCACAGCCATCTGTATCGCCATCCTGAGGACGGCGATACAGATGACTATGGAGATGAACGCTTCCACAGTGGAAGCGTTCATCTCCCTGTGCCCTGCCGCCGGCCGCCCCCACTTGTCACCAGGGCCGCGGCAGGGCACATGCACTACAGAGGGGCCCGTTTACAGAGGCAACAGAGGGGCCCGGGGGACGCGGACGCGGAGAGAACCTATCCAAACCCGGATCCAGAACGTTATTAAAATCGCCCAACATAAGGAGAGGCACCTGCGGACAGCGAGCGACCCACTCCATAACCTCTCGTACAACCACACAGGAGTAAGGCGGCGGTACATACAGGGAGACCAGGAGAAGTGGGGTATTATAGACAGTACAGTGGATACACACATAGCGCTCCTCATTATCACAGCGGCTAGAGATCTCTGTGAATGGGATGGCCCTATGAACAAGCACACTGACTCCCCTAGCATGAGTGGAGAAGAAAGAATGAAAGGCCTTAGAAATCCATGGCTTGTGAAGCGTTCTTTGAGTCTGACTCGTGAGATGCGTCTCAGAAAGGCAGAGGATAGCCGGCTGATATTGCTGAACGGCCGCAAATACAGCCTGACGCTTAGTTGGGTCGCCTAATCCTCTGACATTCCACGCAATCACATGCAGTTTACCCGCCATAGATAAAGTGAAAACAATCTCCCAGGATTAGCGTAAACAGTACACGTGCATGGCTGGCATAGAAAAAACAGAACAGAAGACACAAATCTATTCTCTGCAGGCCCCGAACCAGAAAAACAGCAAATTGAGTAACATTCATCAAATAAAGACAGAACATCCCTAAATTTAAAACAGGGGCAAAAGAAACATTCCTGTAACCAGCGAGACATCTCCAGACAATGTTTCCAGGCATGTAATGTACACGACAGGAAACATGGGATCCAGGGAGATCTCGGCAGCAAGACATTATACAGTAGAATATAAGGCAACACAGAAAGAATGTAAATACAGCCACTGATGACAGGTATAACTAAGCCCAAAAACGCACAGCAGCAACCCCCCGGGACCCGACCGAGAAGGACGGCAGAGGAAGCAACAGTCAGTCAGTGACAGGGAGGATCAACAATATACTCATCCGGTAGTAGGAGTAGCAGTCCAGACAAGCCACGGCATGGCAAGGAATGCAGCAGTCCAGCCAGGTAGGTCAGGCATTGTCACCAGCAGCGGGACCGCGGAGTCCTGCTTGTTCGATCCAGCTGGACGCCTCCTCCGGTGTGTCAAAAAAGTGAGTAGTACCTCCGAACACCACTCGCAGCCTTGAAGGGTATATCATAGAGTAGGGCACATTGCCCAAACGGAGGCGGCGTTTGACATCTAGGAATCTCGCACGGCGTCTCTGTACTTCCGCAGAGAAATCTGGAAAAATGGAAATTTTCCGACCATCAATAGTGAGATCTTGACAGTCTCTAGCTTTCCGGAGTATGATATCCCGATCTTGGAAATGCAGCAGTTTCATCAATAAGGGCCTAGGTGGGCCCCCTGGCGGTGGTGGTCTAGAAGGCACCCTGTGCGCCCGTTCAATGGAAAAGAAGGGAGTCAGAGAGTCCCGGCCAAACTTTTGTATGAACCATTCTTCAAAAAACTTAGCAGCACGTGGGCCCTCCACTTTTTCAGGCACACCAACCAAGCGTAAATTACTACGGTGGGACCTGTTTTCTAGGTCGTCAACCTTGTCAATCAGCAGTGAAACATTGTGAATGACTTTGGCAAGATCCCTTTTCATGGGTGTCTGTTGATCTTCCAGTTGGCTCACCCGCACCTCCACCTCACTGACCCTGTCGGTCACCGTACGCAGGTCTTGACGGATGAGTGATACATTTTCTTGCAGGGAGCCTATAGAGGCATTCATACATAGAAGAGTGGCACTGCATTGTTGTACAGCAGCATAAATGTCCCTTATAGTGGGCTCAGGAGTCGTAGCAGAGCTGTTTGAAGGAGATGGGCTGTCACTGACCCCAGGCATACCGTGGGCATCAGAAGCAGGAGCAGCACAGGCCAGAGTAATAGAGCATGGCAAGGCCGAGGTGTCCAGGACAGGGCCCCTGTCGACCCCTGCTGTATCTTGTCTCTCTTCCCCCTCCTCTGGTACCTCGAGGAGTGTAGCAGCTGAGGTCCGTGCCTCCGATAGCGCCGGTGTGCGGGCGAACTGCTCTAGCCGCGCGGCCACCTCTGCAGCCCTGGTGGACGCGGCGGCGCCATGTTGTTTCCCCGGGGTAGGCCCCGGCAGACTCCGCTCCTTCCTGGCGGATCGGGACATGTCGGCAGCGCAAAGCGCAGGTCCCCTGTCACCTCTCCTCAGCAGACCCCGGGGGGGAAATGGCAGGATGGGCTTGGTAGCCACAGGATGGGGCAGGATGGTGTCTCACTATGCCGGAGCTCCCGCGTGTGCGTCCGGCTACATCCCCGGTCAGGCCACGCCCCACCCCGGCCCTTGTATTGTACGAGGAGACCCTGCAATTTCCTAACAGGGGGTTAGAATAATGAAGTAGGCAAGTGTCGCAGCCCGCACAGTGATTTCAAAACGAGGTGCTCTCAGTTGGCAGAATCACCCAATCCACTTAAAAAATGTTTATCAAAAGACAACTGGGCACTCTCTAATATCTCGGAATAGGTAAGGTTTATTGTGTAGCTGGAACTGGCACACAAATTAGTAAATGATTAAAATCATTCACACATATAAATAAAACAGAATAGAGGCATAAAATAGCCAGTTATACTGATTGAATTGTAGCCCAAAATCAATATATGCCAGTAATCAGTGCCTACCCACTGGTATGTGTCGGCACTATAAAGATCCACCTTATGGGGTCTCCCACTAATGAATAAATGTGGGTAAAAGTCCTCAATGATACTGTCTCCTTTACAGTATAGCTGAATAGATGATTATTGGATATCCTCTTTTAAATATTGCCTCTAAAATCCTTGAGTTTATATACTGTGTCGAGCGGCGTCCCACTCCTGTGACACAGCTAGCGGCGTCCCGCTATGGTTCACTTTAATATTCAGCCGGCATTGTATGGTTGCACTGTATTGTAGTAAAAAGCCACAGTCTTACCAGGGAAGAAGTCTTCTTAACTGTACCGAGTCTGCAATTATTCTGAACTGTCTGCACACACCACGCCGATCGCTCCACGTGGTTCACAGCACGCAGTCTGCTTCCACACAGAGACGCCTTGTATCGCGCGGCAGATGGTATCCTTACAAGATTAGCGCTCGGCTGAAATGAAGTATTGACTTGTATTCCCCTGGACTGATGGCAAAGCGCTAAAGAGGTATTCACAGAGTTCTTGGGGGGATCCCAAATGCTTTTTAGATTAGTATATGACCCCTTCTTCAGTGGTTAACACCCCCAAAGAAACATTCCTCATTTATAGGAGTATATAAACTCAAGGATTTTAGAGGCAATATTTAAAAGAGGATATCCAATAATCATCTATTCAGCTATACTGTAAAGAAGACATTATCATTGAGGACTTTTACCCACATTTATTCATTAGTGGGAGACTCTATAAGGTGGATCTTTATGGTGCCGACACATACCAGTGGGTAGGCACTGATTAATGGCATATATTGATTTTGGGCTACAATTCAATCAGTATAACTGGCTATTTTATGCATCTATTCTGTTTTATTTATATATGTGAATGATTTAAATAATTTACTAATTGGTGTGCCAGTTCCAGCTACACAATAAACCTTACCTATTCCTAGATATTAGAGAGTGCCCAGTTGTCTTTTGATAACATTTTTTTAGGGGGTTAGAATAGTCGGTCACACGGTGAATGATCCCTATGCCTTTCATCTGTGGAGGAAATAAGTGAGCGGACAAATTGTGGTGTCTGTTCTTGGGAAGGTTCTAGGGATTTTCACATAGGAATAACTAGAGGACATTGTAGATAGGGGTGGTAATGTTACTGGAGGATCTCAGCCCTAGAGATAGAAAGGACTGAACATAGGAGCAGAGAACTTTCTGTACTGCCTGTCACTCATCCCAATGTAGAAATGTACAGTTAGCTGCTCAGGACATGGAAATCATGTAGAATTAGGATCACTGTCCCTATTGCAGGAAATAACAAGTAATAAAACTTACTACACCAAAGCTGCCCCTACCCAACACCTGATGGATAGTGAAGCGAGTGATGTCTAATTTGGGGTAGGGGCTGGGTGCTCCAGGTTCCTGGCTGCTGCCGGCTCTTGGCTCCTCATCCTCCAATACTCTGGCCTTCTCTCCTCTCCTCTTCTTCATCTCCTTGGATCCGCTCTCGTTGTCCTCTTCCCTCTTTCTCTTCTCATCTTCTCTCTTCTTTTCTCTCTTCTTCCTCTTCATCTCCTTGGAGCTCTTGCTGTCCTTCTCCCTCTTCCTCTTCTTATCTTCTCTCTCCTCGTCGTCTCCTCTGTGTCCAGTGGACGCCATTCTCTCTTCTTCTGTCGGGTTCAGTCCAGTCGCTGCCGATGACAGTTGAAAATGAACGGCAGTTGGTTGTGTGCAGGTGGCATAAGGTCAGAGGTCATGGAAGCCTCAGGTGGCACCTGCCTGCCCGTGGTGCATGGACCTGCTCTGCCATCTACACTGTGATATGGGCATCAGGAGTGGTGGTCTAGTGTCCAGAGGAATGGAGACATTCATGGCAGCGTCTTCTAGTGCTGTATTATTAGGAGATGGGGTCAGGGGATGGGATCTTTATATCTGGGGTGGCAGTGGTGCCCATAGTTCTTCAGAAACTCTGCACTTGTGCGTAAATTCACATGAACCAGGTGGAGAAATGAACCATAAGTTGTACTTGCTGCTAATGTCAGGAATAATAAAGCCTTGTTGGGGTAATTCTGGGTGTACAGGGAAGAGAAGACCTTGTGGGGAAGAGGAATTGGGTGAAGGAGTCTTCTGTGGAGATTGCATAGGGATTCACCCAGGGGTGGGATTCAAATTTTTAACAACAGGTTCCCTACTCAGCGGTGGATACGCAGCGCGTCACGACACATATTTACATACACCATATATATGCAACACAGTCACGACATATTTACATACACCATATATATGCAACACAGTCACGACATATTTACATACACCATATATATGCTACACACAAATACACCATATATACACTACATGCCCCCTCCATGTTCTCACATTGCTTCTCCCCACCTGGCCTCCTCCATGTTCTCACATAGCTTCTCCCCACATGGCCCCCTCCATGTTCTCACATTGCTTCTCCCCACATGGCCCCCTCCATATTCTCACATAGCTTCTCCCCATAGAATTTTGGCCCCCTCCATATTCTCACATAGCTTCTCCCCACAGATTCATGGCCCCCTCCATGTTCTCACATTGCTTCTCTCCACATGGCCTCCTCCATGTTCTCACATTGCTTCTCCCCACCTGGCCTCCTCCATGTTCTCACATTGCTTCTCTCCACATGGCCTCCTCCATGTTCTCACATTGTTTCTCCCCACAGATTCATGGCCCCCTCCATATTCTCACATAGCTTCTCCCCACAGATTCATGGCCCCCTCCATGTTCTCACATTGCTTCTCTCCACATGGCCTCCTCCATGTTCTCACATTGTTTCTCTCCACATGGCCCCCCTCCATGTTCTCACATTGTTTCTCCCCACATGGCCCCCTCCATGTTCTCACATTGTTTCTCTCCACATGGCCCCCTCCATGTTCTCACATTGCTTCTCCCCACATGGCCCCCTCCATGTTATCACATTGCTTCTCCCCACATGGCCCCTTCCATGTTCTCACATTGTTTCTCTCCACATGGCTCCCTCCATGTTCTCACATTGCTTCTCCCCACATGGCCCCCTCCATGTTCTCACATTGCTTCTCCCCAAATGGCCCCCTCCATGTTCTCACATTGCTTCTCCCCACATGGCCCCCTCCATGTTCTCACATTGCTTCTCACCACCTGGCCCCCTCCATATTCTCACATAGCTTCTCCCCACAGATTCATGGCCCCCTCCATGTTCTCACATTGCTTCTCCCCACATGGCCCCCTCCATGTTCTCACATTGCTTCTCCCCACATGGCCCCCTCCATGTTCTCACATTGCTTCTCCCCACATGGCCCCCTCCATATTCTCACATAGCTTCTCCCCACAGATTCATGGCTCCCTCCATGTTCTCAAACCTCACACTTAGCTTCCCCCCACAGATTCATGGCCCCCTCCATTTTTGTTATGTTGTCACATTTCAATTTCAGCCCCTGGTCGGTGGTCCCCTCTTTAATGCCAACTTGTCAGTGTCACACAAATCACACTCAACCAACCAGGCTGTCCTCCTGAGTCCTGACCTGTCCAGACTCCTTTCTGTTGGGCTAGGGGCCGGCTCTTCAATCTTTCATGGCTGTGTATGGGGTGTGGACTGTCAGCAACTAGGGCACTCTGCAGACAGTCCTCTCTCCTTCTCTGTTCTGGGCTGGCAGCTTCCCGCCGCCCCGGCGCTGCTCACTCTCAAGACACTCCCCTGTGTTGTCATGACTGCGAGGCTGGGGGCGGGGGGACGGCAGCAGCGCTGTGGAAGACAAGTCCTGACTGGCTGACACACACGCTGACTGTAAGTAACGGCCGCAGGCTGAAAAATACAGGGGTGCAGGCGCAGCTGCAGGACCGGGTCGGGATCCCTGCTTCTCACCGGTCCTGCGAACCGCCTGTAATTTTAACAAATGGTTCGGCAGAACCGGAGAGAACCGGCTGGATCCCATGCCTGGATTCACCACAATGACGATTTATTCTGAGGTGGAAATGTTAGAAAGGTTTCATTTAGACAATTTTGGATTGGTCCTAGTTTTAGTAGCCGGCCATGGTTTGTGTGATTGTTGGGGGTGTACATTTTCCATTATTGAAGAATGAGGGTTTCTAAACAAGATACTGGTGTATAGGTGACTTTTTTAACTAATTTGCAGTAATTTATACGAGCAAATTTCATCTTATTCATTATTATGCTGAGTGGCAGTGATAGTAGGAATTATAGAGGAACAAAAGGCTCTGTAGCGCACATAGGATTTGTAGCTCTACTATATCCACTGTGATGGTTCCCTGGTCTCCACCTTTCTCAGTTCCATACTTACTCCACTGCACCGATGACATGTTATCTTCACATCTGACTGCTGTGGCTCCATGTGAAGAGGGTTTTCTTCCTGAGACATTCCCTATCATCCTCTTCAGAAATATGTCAGCGCTGGTTGTAATAAAGTGCACACAATACATTTTGGCACATGCGCAGTGCACTTCTTCTCTGCAGAAGAGGGACAGAATTATATAATCTGCATGCACACAAATTCTGGAGCAAAACCACATGATGAGATTACAGGACAAGACAAGAGCAGTTTTCAGAAGCCTGACCCTGTCAATTACAAAGGGAAGGGAGGGGCTTAGTGACCGGAGGGAAGGAATAAAGGTACACCAAGGAATAGGCCCCACCCTTAGTGTGCCAAAAAACGAATCTGCATACGGTACAGTATGTGTTCACTCTACTCTTCCTACTAATTGAAGCAGCAGTTTACCATAAGAAAGTTGACAAGTTCAATGTCTCCGCTAGCACTACCTGACATTATGCTTAGGCCTCTTTCACATTTGCGTTGTGAGGATCCGGCGTGCACTTCCGTCGCCGGAAATGCCCGCCGGATCCGTCACAATGCAAGACAACTTAAAGCATATTAAAGACTGATCAGTCTTCAATATGCTTTCAGGTTACCATGGCAGCCAGGACGCTACTAAAGTCCCGGCTGCCATGGAAAAGAAGTGGGGAGCTGGGGGAGAAGCTACTTACATTCCGTGCGGCGGCCAGGCCGCTCCTCGATGACGTCACTGGGTCCCTGCGTCGTATGGATCACATAGCTATGCTATGTGAGCAATGCGCCGCATAGCTATGTGATCCATGCGACGCAGGGACCTGGTGAAAACCGTCATCGAGGAGCACCCCGGCCGCCGCACGAAAGGTAAATAGCTTTTCCTCTGGCTCCCCGCTTCTTTTCCATGGCAGCCGGGACTTTAGTAGGGTCCTGGCTGCCATGGTTACCATTGTTGAAAGCTAAACGTTGGATAAGGCGATGTGCCGAAACCACGTTTAGCTTAAAGCCAGATCCGGATTAATGCTTTTTAATGGGCATTAATTCCGGAACCGTCCTTGCGCCATGTCTTCAGGATTTTTGGTCGGAGGAAAATCCGCAGCATGCTGCGGATTTTGCTACGGCCAAAAAACGTGTCAGTACTGAACTGAAGACATCCTGATGCATCCTGAACAGATTTCTCTCCATTCAGAATGCATTGGGATAATCCTGATCAGTATCTTTCCGTCCTAGAGCCCCGAGGACGGAACTCTAGGACGGAAAGGAAAAACGCTGATGTGAAAGGGGCCTTAGTTTAATAAGCAAAATAAGGTGACAGAGAGAGCTGCACACATCCACAGCCACTTCTCATAAATTCTCTGTACCGATACCCCTTAGTAGCAGAAGGGTTTCACTACCAGAGATGTCTTTTTCCCAATGGTGAGAGGTGTTGCAAGAACTCCAGAGTCATCTCTGAGGGAAGCACAGAACAGCTCTTCCAAGAGCTAGTGAACTGTGATATAGCATTTCCCCCAATAAGAGACAGAACTCAGTATAGAGGGTGAAGATGAACTGCCTTTATTGGTGCCACACTTGGCCTTATATGCAAGTCCCCATGCAAGGGGACCTCCCATCTGGACCTGATGGGAAACTGGGTGACAAACACACAGACCAATGGAAACAGGACACACAATACCTCCCCTCTGCCTGGGAGATAATTAGGTCAGGTCATGTATGTGACCCAATCATCTACATGCAGAAAAAAAGGGTTTAAAGCCAAATACATTAAAGGGGCCATATAGAAAAGGGAACAGTGGGCATCCAATGAATAACCAGGTGGGCAAATGAATAGTGGTGAAATCCAAAAGGCTGTCATAATGCTCCCTTTTTGTGGAACACCCGGCAGACCTGGATTTACCCTTTTCGGGTTAACTCGGCGCTGTCCGTACTCTTGTTATGGGCTGAGTTTGGTTTGCCAGGATAATCCGTCTGCATTACTGTTTTGTCTACCGGGCCTGTATTGGATTGTTAAATTACTGGGTGACAAACTCACAGACCAATGGAAACAGGTCAGGTCAGGGAGATAGTTAGGTCAGATACTGTATGTAACCCAATGATCTACAGGCAGAAAAAAAGGTTTTAAAGCCAAATACATTACAGGGGCCATATAGAAAAGAGAACAGTGTGCATCCAATGAATAACCAGGTGTGCAAATGAATAGTGGTGAAATCCAAAAGGCAGAGAGTCTGTCACATTCTCTATCTGAATTGGGCATCCAGTAGCCCCCCAAGACAAGAAAGGTCTGAGACCCTCCATCTACACATAGAGGTGGGTTCCAAAGTTGGGTCCCACATTAATCAGACATTTATAGCAGATATGCCATTATTGTCTAAACTGGTAATAAATCTTTCAACATACCATATTTTTCGGACTATAAGATGTACCAGACTATAAGACGCACCTCATGTTAAGACAACAGGAAATGGTGTGACATAGAGGGGGTTAATAGCTTTGGTCAGCTCCTTTTAACCTTAGTGTGTGATATGCTGAACATTGAAACAAACAGCAATGATACATGTGGTCATCTCATTAAAGGGGTTATCCCATGATTAATGTAAAAAATAAAATCAGGCATCATATAGTACACGACAACCACTTTTTTGCAAAGCTAGAACCAGCACTGTACCTCACATGGATACAGAGATCTCCCTATTCATTGCTCTGACAGTTTTATATCAAGCTGACAGCATAAGGGGAGTGTCTTCTCTGCTGCAGCTAAGGGGGCGTGTCTCAGGTCTCCCTATCACAGCTCAGGAGGCAGATGTAGGATGAATTTGAGCATGTGCGGCCATCTCAGTGAGCAGGTCAAAGAAATGAGAAAAAAACAAACAGCAGGTGACGCTATACAGATAGATTTTATTGAATAACTCAGTGGCTATGCTAAATTTTTAAATACAAGTGTAGCATCCCCAAGTCAGGGGAGTATGAGGGACTGACCTGGGGGATGGCAGTGATGGAGAGGCTGGCACGTGGATCCTCTGGGGCACTCTCTGGGTTCTTGAGGGACACAGCCAGGTGTAGTGTGAGGTGCCCTTGGTGTTTGTAGATTAACGTGCCTGTGGCTGGGTGTCCCTGATGTCCGTGACGCCAGTGCCGATAATGGTGGCACACCGATTTGCAAGAGGAATAATTGAGGTGCATGCTTGGATAATAAAACAAAACTTCACTTTACTTAACAGTAGAAACAGCATACACTCTCTTGACAGTTCCTTAGAAGACAATTGGTTTTCAGCAGGTTACAGATTACAGTTCCAATATGGCAGGCACTTGTACAGCAAGGTGATACACAGAGGGTTAATACAGGACTGCTGCAGTACAGGCGGCTTTACTCTCTTCCTGACTGATCCTGGCTGGCAAATATACTCCAAGGCCCCAATGCCCTATCTCTGGCTTTTATCCTTGGTTATAATAATTACTGAGTACCTCCTCTGGTATTTATAGTACCTCTTGCTTTCTGGAATTCTTTGCTTTCTCTGCCTTCCTCAGCTCTACTCAGGCTGGCTACAGTGATGATCCTGCTGGTGTCCTTATCTTAATTGCAGCTTGACTAGGGAGGGATTCCTTCTCCTCTAGTCCTAGGGCCTGGATTGCTCCTCCCAGGGAATGACTCTTCCTGAGCTGGACCCCCACAGGCCGCAGGGCCTGGGCTGGCTGAACTACACTCACAGGCTCATGGCCTGGACTAGCCTGCTCCACTTCCCATGACTGGGCCTATATAAACTAGGGCTCCCTGGCTCCCTCTAGTGGCTAAAGCTGGGATGACACCCCGTAGCAGGCCTGCACCATGGCACATAAGAGCAGTAACAGGGTGATGGGATATATAAATAGGCATTACATTACATCGCATTTACTGACAATGACATTCACCAATCTCCCCATAAATGAGGGGAACGTACGCGCCCTGGTGACCCTTCTGTAGTGTCGGGCATCATAACTCCCATACACTACACAAGCAATTACAAAAGTATTCAGATCTAGGAGCTGCTTTGAAAACTATGGAATATTTTTCATGGGACAGCCCCTTTAAATATACCTATCAAAGTCCATGTGTCACATGTCGTAGCTCTGTGTGTCCCATTATTTTTTCTACTCTCCATGATTATTACATTATAAAAATACACACATAGCTCTGCTGTACATATATTATATACAAACATGCTCAGCAGTGTGCCCATGCTGTACGTCCATTATACACACACAGCTCTGCAGCACACACATAATACATACAAATGCATTATACACACACAGCACTCCTGCATGCAAAGGTCACACATACACACACAGCTCTGCTGCATGCACAGCTGACGCACACTATTATCCTTAAAGCGGTTAGCCCATTTCAGACATTGTTGGCATATCGCTAGAACAACACCTATCTCTAGAAGGGAGCCTGCAAAGTGAAGGAGAGCAGACCATACATGTGTGGCCGCCCTCCATTTTGTTCTATGGGAGTGCCAAAAATAATCAATTTCGGAAGTCCCATAGAGATGGCTGACAGAAATAGGCGTACACTGCTGGCTCGACTATTTTGTGTAGTTCTATAGAACTCCAAGGAGGGTCGCCGCGCATGCGCGGTCCACTCTCCTTCACTTTGCAGGCTCTTTTGCAAAGATAGGTGCAGGTCCCAGAGGTGGCATATGCCGCCAATGTCTGACCTTGGTCAACTGCTTTAATTATAAATCACACTGAAATACTGTATGCTCCTCCTGGCCTGGATCCTCAAACTTATGACATCACCATGGTCCTCAAGCTGCAGGGAAGGAGATGAAAGCTCTGACTAACTGAAGCTTGAGGAGTCTGAGGACCATGATGATGTCACACTTCGGGATGGAGAGGACTGTGTTTCTGTCATTCCTTTCCATGATTGCTCTCTTTCCTCTCCAGCCTACACAAATCACACAGATCAGACAGCTTCCTTCTTGATCCAGAAAAGAGCTGTATGAGCGCTATTCTGGGTCATTAAACAGTATAATCCCTTTCTAACACAGCTAGAACCAGCCATGTACCTCACATAGAACCACAGATCTCCCCATTCATTGCCTGAATTATTCTCCTAGATTCAGGTTTGCAGCTCAGGGGGTGACCTTTCTTAGGGTGCGTGTCTTTTCTCTGTAACAGAAAATACTGTATAATACATAGTAATGCCGCCAAAAAAGTTATTAATTTACATTCCCCATATGTCTACTTCATGTTTGGATCATTTTGGGAATGCCATTTTATTTTTTTGGGGACGTTACAAGGCTTAGAAGTTTAGAAGCAAATCTTGATATAAGAAAGGATAGGGGCAACACTGAGCTATATCTGGGCTGTGATACTATCAATAAAATATTAAAAAATGTTAAAAACTGGATTTTATTAATTATTAAAAACCAATACGCATCAATCAGGTATATAACCGTGTTCCTTGTTGGATAAAACCACCTCCTTAATTAGTATAAACGGCACGTGAGGAGAATACCTATGCACCTGGACTGTGCATATAAACAAACCAGGGCTGGGTCTATGTGCAGATGAGCTGTGCAAACAAATTGTGCAAATACGCAATAGGCAAAGAAAAATAGTGCAAATTCACAATAAACAAAATTGAGGTGACCATGTGCAAATAGCTGAGCACCTCAGTGCATAAACCAGTGCAAATAATAAAATATATCCAAAAAATGTCCAAAACACGGGTCCGTGATAATAGTGTGAACAAAGTCAGAGATCCGGTTTTTGAAAGTCTCCTTCAGCAGTGTACAAGCCGCCACTGTATGTATTTATATATAAACAGTTTATGGAATATCCTGCTCGTTCTTGATAGAGGACCCAAATGGTTTCCAATTGAATGAGAAGGAGTCTCCAATAAAGTGCAATGTAGTGCAATATTAATATGAGTACGATCTTAGCATATCAGAAAAGATGTTGGCTTGCCTCCTGTATACCAAAATATAAAAATATAAAAAATATACCGGTGTGAACAGGCAAACGTCCACTTCTCCCCGGCTTGGTAAGTCGTCGGCCGTTGTGTTCACTCCCCTTTTTTTCTCCGTCCCACCGTCCCAGCTGCCTTACCTCCGCTCCTATGCTCGGTCTCTGCTGCGAGCTCTGCACGCCCGCGGCGTCCCGCTCGGCGTTCTGAACACACGTGGCGTCCCACGTGGTTACCTATATGGAGTCGGTTGGCGCTGGGTCCTAAAGTCCGTAATTGTATCTCTTCGTCCGTACTCTTTTGGTGAAGATTCTTTGATTTTTCGTGAGGGACGTGGGAGGAACAGTTATCACAAGGTCACCGCCAGTATCCCAGACACGTTTCGGGGTCTAACCCCTTCTTCAGTGGATGTTGGCGGTGAGTGGCGGTCTGCATTTTTATGTAGTCTCTTGATTGGTTGATTGCACATGTGACTAATTGCTGTCATTCAAACACTGATAACCTGCCCAGATCCATATTAACAGAACCTTATATGTCCCTATATAAAAAGTTTTAATCAGATAGTTATGCAAAATAAATAAAAACTAAGAAAAAGATACAATACAGTCAGTAAATTTATACTTAGAGGATAAAAAGAATGTTTTTATATATATAAAATCCCATATGAAAATTCATATACACATATCACTAAATTAAAACAATAAACCAATAGAGCACGGGTGGAGCAACTTGATATAAACATAGATGGAGTGACTTGATATAAACACAGATGGAGCGGCTTGATTATATTTATATAGCGTAAGGGGAGGAGGCGAAGAGAGAGAGGAGGGATCAAGGTGTCGATAAACGACCTGACCTTGATTCCCCATCGCTCCCCCCGCCAACCTCCCACTCATAGAAAACCGAATATCTCCATCTCTGAATTCAATCCTCTCGGCATCATGGTATCTAATTCAAAAATGCGTCTTGATTCCTGTCTTGACATCTGTGCTACAAAGTCGCCCCCTCTCCATGATTTCTTCACTTTTTCAAAAGCTGAATAGGTTAAGCATGTAGGGTCGCAGTTGTGTACTGTTTTAAAATGTTTGGATAAGGGGTGGCCCTCATAACCCCCCTTTATCTTAGTAATATGTTCACTAATCCTTTTCTTCAAAGTCCTTTTGGTCCGGCCAACATATTGTTTCCGACATGAACATTCCAGTATATATATAACCCCTGTAGTGTTGCATGTTAAAAATTCCTTGATTTGGATTTTAAAAGAATTACTTGTAGATTGAACCTCTTGTGTTTTTTTAGGAAAGGTAGTACTCCTACATCCCATACATCTACCACATCTATAAAAACCCTTTAGGGTAAGCCAGCTGTTTCTACTGTTCGTTTGTTGTTTGTAATTCTGTACCGTAGGGGCCACCTTATTGGCTAAATTAGCTGCTTTCGTATAGACTATTTTTGGATCTGGTTCCAATATTGGACCGATCCACTTGTCATTTAACAAGTGGCTCCAATGTTTTTTTTATAATTCTCTCAATCCTTCTGTACTGGGAATTAAATGGTAAAACTAGCTTGGGCATTTGATTACTTTCCACATCTTTATTATCTTTATTTTCTTTCTTTTCTCTAAAAAATTTTTTCTTTCCATCTTCATCACTTTTCCCAAAGATCTTTCTATCACTTCTATTGGGTATTGTTTTTCTATAAACTGTTCTCTCAACTGCCTCGCCTCCACCTCAAATTTATCTTCTAACGTACAATTCCGTTTCAATCTGCGGAATTGACTCGTAGGTACGTTAGTTAGCCACCGCGGTAGGTGACAACTGTCAAACCTACCGCGGTGGCTAACTAACGTACCTACGTTTTTTGCAGAAAAACCCCATACGTGGTTGTAAACTGCTGTATGGCCAAACGACAGGGCACAGAAGGAAAGGTGTGTAGTTTTTGGAAGGCAGATTTTACTGGATTGGTTTTTAGACATGTCCCAATTGAAGCCCCCCTGATACGCCCCTAGAGTAGAAACTCCAAAAAAGTGACCCCATTTTGGAAACTACGGGATAAGGAGGCAGTTTTGTTGGTACTATTTTAGGGAAAATATGATTTTTGGTTGCTCTATATTACACTTTTTTTGAGGCAAGGTAACAAAAAAATAGAAATTCTGAAATTCCATCTCCATTTGCCAATAACTCCTAAAGGGTTAACAAAGTTTGTAAAATCAGTTTTGTATACCTTGAGGGGTGTAGTTTCTTAGAAGGAGTCACTTTTTTGGAGTTTCTATTCTAGGTGTACATCAGGGGGGCTTCAAATGGGACATGGTGTCAAAAAATCCAGTCCAGCAAAATCTGCCTTCCAAAAACCATATGGCGTTCCTTTCCTTCTGTGCCCTGCCGTTTAGCCATACAGCAGTTTACGACCACATATGGGGTGTTTCTGCAAACTACAGAATCATTGCAATAAATATTGAGTTTTATTTTGCTGCTAACCCTTGCTTTGTTACTGGAAAAATAGATTAAAATGGAAAATTTGCAAAAAAATAGCTGTTTTGGCATCGTTTTTATTTTTTGGTATTTACATCGTTGATCTGACAGGTTAGATTGTGTGCTATTTCTGTAGAGCAGCTTGTTACGGACGCGACAATGCCAAATATTACCACTTTTTGTGGGTTTTTGTTTCAGTTTTATATAATAAAGCATTTATAATAAATGATTTTTTTGTGTCTCCACATTCTGAAAGCCATATTTTTTGCCGGATGAGATGTCGGTTTGATTGGCACTATTTTAAGGTGCATATGTAATTTTGGTCGTTTGCTATTACACTTTTTGTGATGTAAGGTGACAAAAATGGCTTTTGGCACTGTATTTATATTATTATTTTTGCTGTGTTCACCTGAGAGGTTAGGTCATGTGTTATTTTTATAGAGAAGGTTGTTACGGATGCGGCGATACATAATATGTATACCTTCTATTTATTTATTTAAGTTTTACACAATAATATCATTTTTGAAACAAAAAAAATCATGTCTCATAGTCTGAGAACCATATTTTTTTATTTTGTGGAGCGATTGTCCAATGTAGGGTATCATTTTTTGCAGGATGAGATGACTATTTGATTGGCAACTTCAATGTAGAAAAGAGAAGAAGGCAGCACTCACCATTGCTGTATTGCTTCAATTTATTGTGATGCAGTAACTCACGTATCAGTGGAACAACATCAATGCGGGCGGCGGGGGAACGCCTTCAAACAAGTGCAGTACGCTGGGTAGCGACGGCTGTTTTGCACGACTCTGTGCTTCTTCTGGCTACTGTTCTGACGTCTAAAGCAGAGCGCGGTTTTGAAGGGCGCCGGGCCTCCGTAACTAGGCCACCACAGACGCTATTGCTTCCACATGAATCCACGCTGCGTATACGTCAGAGGTACCAGCGTCTCGAAACATAAATACAAGTACAAAACAAAAAAGGAACATCTAAAGTACAATTTAAAGAGAGAGCATCAGGAGGGGGAATACCTTCTCGGCTAAAACCATTTTAACTCTCATTACGGGAAAAGGGGAGGTGGCTACAGGGACCAGCACAATGAATAGGCATATCAAGTCAATATATATAAACACAATTATGTCAAGCAAACACGGTTAAATCATTGCGCTCATTTAGCCCCAAAGGGCCCATCGCATCCGTGCGTATAATCCACCGGGCTTCTAATTGCAGAAGGAGGCGATATCTGTCACTGGGGCAACCTTTTCCAGAGCGCACTGAACCCAAATATTCCCTAAACCTCTCAAACAATGGTCTGATAGTTTTCCCTATGTAGAACGCGCCACGGGTACATAGTACCACATAGACAACATATTGTGTCCTACAATTAATAAACTGCGTAACACTGTGGCGGACTCCACACAGAGACAAGAACTTTTTTCGTGACTATTTGATTGGCACTATTTTGGGAAGCATATAACTTTTTGATCGCTTGCTATTACACTTGTGATGCGAGGTGACAAAAATGTTTTTACACTGTTTATATTTACCTGAGGGGTTTGATCATGTGATATTTTTATATCTAATATCTAATTTTTATACCTAATATGTATACTTTTTATTTAATTATTTTACTTTAACACAATAACAGCATTTTAGAAAAGAAAAATCATGTTATACTGTCTCCATAGTCTGAGAGACATATTTTTTTTATTTTTTTGGGCAATTGTGCTATGTAATAGCTCATTTTTTGCAGGATGAGATGGCGGTTTGATTGGTACTATTTTGGGAGGCATACACCTTTTTGATCACTTGGTATTACACTTTTTGTGATGTAAAGTGACAAAAAAATTGCTTTTTTTACACCTTTTTTTTTTTTTTCAAGAGGTTAGGTCATGTGATATTTTTATAGAGCAGGTTTTTACAGACGCAGTGATACCTAATATGTGTAGTGTATTTTTTTTTAATTTTTATTCATTTTTTTCACTTTTTTTTTTACTTTTTTTTTTTACCCAGACGCACTTGGTTCTTAAAGATCCAGTGGGTCTGATGTCTGTATAATACAGCACAGTACAGTCATGGCCAAAAGTTTTGAGAATGACACAAAAATTAGTTTTCACAAAGTTTGCTGCTAAACTGCTTTTAGATCTTTGTTTCAGTTGTTTCTGTGATGTAGTGAAATATAATTACACGCACTTCATACATTTCAAAGGCTTTTATCGACAATTACGTGACATTTATGCAAAGAGTCAGTATTTGCAGTGTTGGCCCTTCTTTTTCAGGACCTCTGCAATTCGACTGGACATGCTCTCAATCAACTTCTGGGCCAATTTCTGACTGATAGCAACCCATTCTTTCATAATCGCTTCTTGGAGTTTGTCAGAATTAGTGGGTTTTTGTTTGTCCACCCGCCTCTTGAGGATTGACCACAAGTTCTCAATGGGATTAAGATCTGGGGAGTTTCCAGGCCATGGACCAAAAATGTCTACGTTTTGGTCCCCGAGCCACTTAGTTATCACTTTTGCCTTATGGCACGGTGCACCATCGTGCTGGAAAATGCATTGTTCTTCACCAAACTATTGTTGGATTGTTGGAAGAAGTTGCTGTTGGAGGGTGTTTTGGTACCATTCTTTATTCATGGCTGTGTTTTTGGGTGAAATTGTGAGTGAGCCCACTCCCTTGGATGAGAAGCAACCCCACACATAAATGGTCTCAGGATGCTTTACTGTTGGCATGACACAGGACTGATGGTAGCGCTCACCTTTTCTTCTCCGGACAAGCCATTTTCCAGATGCCCCAAACAATCGGAAAGAGGCTTCATTGGAGAATATGACTTTGCCCCAGTCCTCAGCAGTCCATTCACCATACTTTCTGCAGAAGATCAATCTGTCCCGGATGTTTTTTTTTGGAGAGAAGTGGCTTCTTTGCTGCCCTTCTTGACACCAGGCCATCTTCCAAAAGTCTTCGCCTCACAGTGCGTGCAGATGCGCTCACACCTGCCTGCAGCCATTCCTGAGCAAGCTCTGCACTTGTGGCACTCCGATCCTGCAGCTAAATCCTCGTTAGGAGACGATCCTGGCGCTTTCTGGAATTTCTTGGACGCCCTGAAGCCTTCTTAACACGAATTGAACCTCTTTCCTTGAAGTTCTTGATGATCCTATAAATTGTTGATTGAGGGGCAGACTTAGTAGCCACAATATCCTTGCCTGTGAAGCCATTTTTATGCAACGCAATGATGGCTGCTCGCGTTTCTTTGCAGGTCACCATGGTTAACAATGGAAGAACAATGATTTCAAGCATCACCCTCCTTTTAACATGTTAAGTCTGCCATTTTAACCCAATCAGCCTGACATAATGATCTCCAGCCTTGTGCTCGTCAATTTTGTCACCTGAGTTAACAAGACGATTACTGAAATGATCTCAGCAGGTCCTTTAATGAAAGCAATGAGATGCAGTGGAAAGTTTTTTTTGGGATTAAGTTAATTTTCATGGCAAAGAAGGACTATGCAATTCATCTGATCACTCTTCATAACACTCTGGAGTATATGTAAATTGCTATTATAAAAACTTAAGCAGCAACTTTTCTCATTTCCAATATTTATGTAATTCTCAAAACTTTTGGCCATGACTGTACACTATATAGTGTACTGTACTGTATTTTTTACTTTAGAAAGTCTGATCAGACTTCTGCCTTTAGCAGAGTTACCATCACCATGGCAAGCAGGACGCATGTGTCCTGCTGCCATGGTAACCATCACCCGCTGCCAGTACAGAGTAGCAGGTGATGGGGAGGGAGGGGGGTCCCCTCCCTCTGTGATCTCATCAAGAATCGGGGGCTGCAAGAGCTCGGGGGCTTTCTGATCCCCTTCGGAAAGCGCTGCAAACCGCAGGTCTGAATTGACCTGCGGTTTGCTGCAATCGCCGATACGGGGGGGGGGGGGAGGGGGGGTTCTCGTCACAGGACCCCCCTTGGCATTGTAACAAGCTACCTGCTAAAGGATTTCAGCAGGTACCTTGTTCCGATCACAACCCACCGAGCAGCGGTGATCGGAAATACACAGAAACGTGCTGTGTCCCGAAGAGGTTAAATGTGGTAATAAACACAACCACAATTGCTGGGAACATACAATAAATTCATATACACCCAGCCCAAAGGCAGAGACCTTTGTGCTGCACAGCACGGCGCCCTCTGATGGATGCAGGAGGAAAGCGTGGCAGTTTACCTACTGGCTGGCACAACTAAACTGCCACACCTTACCTGTTATTACCCTAAAAAAACAAGAATAACTGTAGAGCTTTTTTACAAACTTACAAAGCTCTATAGTATTCCCCCTCCCATATTTGGTCCTGTAGCATGTGGCTGAGTATTTCTGCTGAGCAAAACGTCAGCCTGACTTGAGTTTGTGGGAAGTTTATCAGCTCTTCCATGTGAAATGTCCCTTTAAATTATGGAGTCCATGCAATGAACAATAGCAACACTTGTGGTCTGACACAAACAGAGACCCTAACTAACTAACTAACTATAGGCCTGGTCTCAGTCTCTAGGTGCCAAAACTGTCTTATTGACCCAGGTCTACTCTGGTAACTCTGAACAGAACAAATGCCTCTCCCGCAGTGTATGTAGCTTCCATCAGCTTTCCTGGAAGCAATCCTCATTCCTCTGGTCAGGATCAGGGTCTTGGACACAATCAGCTTCACTTAGCTGCAGCTCTGGTCACTGAGGGATGCTCTCACACCTGGATGCCGTCGGATCCTTTGCTGACACAGTTCCTCAGTCTGAGCTCCCTCTAAGATGGCTGCTTCCTTTCTCTTACTCTCCATGTTCTGTGTAACTCCACCTCTCATGAATATGGAAATATATGCAGTCTGTAGCTGTGTTTAGGAAACAGCAGAATGTCAGTCCAGATCATTTAATTTTATCTACACAAACAGTGTTCAGACAAGGAGAGCTGTTTCCCCATCTCACAACTACATAGGGAAAACTGAACTAATGTAAGCCAAACAGTCTACACTCTTCACTTTTGAGAATTATCTTCTCAAATTTTGTAAAACAAAATCCACCTACGCTTATAATATATGCTTGTAAGTACTGAGCTGCATAGTAATAGATTGCTGCAGTGCTAAACAGAAGTTCCATGCAGTGATGACAGCGCCATCTGCTTGTGACTTGGAGGTATGACATAATGTAATTCTCTAGCCTATAAAGCTTACTACTACGGCTACAAGGCGACAATGGTCGCGCAACTGTATTCAAAAAACAATCCCAGCAACAGTCTTCTTTTATGCTGCTCTTTTATTGTTTGTATCAAAACATAATGATATCCTGGACGCGTTTCGGCACACGGCCTTTGTCAGCAGGTCACAGGAAAAAATTTCACAGTACACTTAAATAGCCCCAGTGACGTCAGACGCCAGTCATGATTGACAAATACAAAGTAACCAATCAGCAATGTGGTTTCGCTTTAGAACAAATCAATGGACAAATGATACAAATGAACAGATGATACATATTACCATCCTTGTTCTTAGTTCATAGTAGATGTCTGCAAGGATAAAATGAGAACAGAATATCAGTAAATAGTAAACCATTAGTTATATCATATGGATAAAGGTCACAATCGCATTATCTCGTATTTGCGGTTCAGACCACGCGGTTGTAAGGTATCTAAGGTATGGATCCAAAAGGCTTCCCTACGTAGTAGAAGCCTCTTGATGTCCCCACCTCTTCTCGGCATTTTTACTTGTTCAAGCACCTGGAATTTTAATTGAGCAATAGTATGCCTATATTTCTCAAAATGGTGGGGCAGTAGAAGCAACAAGTTCTGTGTTCTGATGGTAGACTTATGCTTGCATATTCTATCTCTAATCGTCTGCATTGTTTCACCCACGTACAGTAACCCGCAAGGGCATTTTATTACATAGATAACATTTGCAGATTCACACGTGAAGTAACCAGTGATGTTAAACGGTTTGCCTGTACGTGGGTGAAACACCTGGGATCCCTTGATGATATGTGAACATTGCAAGCAATGTAGGCACGGGAACGTGCCTCTTTTTTGACTCGATAATGTACTTTGTCTCATTGTCATTTTTCCACTGCCTAGATCCGCCCGTACTAATTGATCCCTATAGCTAGGGTTCCGTTTATTACAAATTAGTGGAGGAGAGGCAAATTCCTGCACTGTTGGATACGCCTTCCTAAGCAGATGCCAGTGTTTCCTTACTATATTATCAAATCCCTTATTGAACGCATGGAATTTGTGTATAAAGGCGATCCTTGGTGCTTTGTTCTCTTTTGTGGTGTGAACCCCAGATTGGGTACTCAGATCAATTTTAATCTTCTCCAGAACAGATTTGGGATAGCCTCTTCTTTCAAATCTAGTGGTCATCTCCTCCATCCTGAATTCTAATTTCTCTGGATCAGTCACAATACGCTGTACTCGCTGGAACTGTGACTTGGGTATTGCTTTCTTTAGGGAAGGAGGATGAGCACTAGTGAAAAAAAGAGTACCATTCCTATCCGTTGTTTTCCTATGGAGATCATTGAAAGGAGGCCCTCCTCATTTTTTATGATCACCGTATCTAGGAAGCTAACCTGGTTCCTGTCACTAGTCATGGTGAATTTTAAGCCCTCACACACAGAGTTTAAGTATTCAAAAAAGGACACGAGGGTTTCATGTGGCCCCGCCCACACGCAAAATATGTCATCAGTAAATCTCTTCCAAATCAGGATTTTACAAAAACCCTCATGTGTGTATACAAACTGATTCTCAAATGATGACATAAATGCGTTAGCGTAGGGCGGGGCCACATTACTACCCATCGCAGGACCACGTCGCTAACCATAGTAGGTGTCCTCAAAAAGAAAATAATTCTCAAACAAGACAAGATGTAATAATTGCAATAGGAATTCCTGCTGTAACTCAGAATAATCGCTGGCTTCAAGTAGCTGGGATACCGCCTGTATCCCTTTATTATGATAGATTGACGTGTATAAACTTACGACATCTATAGTTACTAACCAGCTATCAATAGGAATCCTCTCCATTTTCCTGATCACATTCAGAAATTGCATCGTGTCGAGCAGGAATGACCTAGTATTCCTGACCAATGGTGTTAGTGTTTTCTCTAGCACAATTGATAAAGGAGATAAAATAGAATCTACTGAGGCCACAATGGGGCGTCCAGGAGGATGTATCAGAGTTTGGTGCACTTTAGGGAGAACATATAACACCGGGGTAATTGGTTGATGATTAATTAGATAACTCTTAAATTTTTCATCTATAATACCCCTAGCTGCAGCATGGCATACAACCTCAGTGATTTTGTTCTTGATCCGAAATACTGGATTATTTTGCAAAGGCATATATGTTTCTTTATCAGACAGCTGACGCATAACCTCTTTCACATAATTCACTTTGTCCATGACCACAATGGAACCCCCTTTGTCCGCAGGTTTTATAACAAGGGTTTTGTCTTCCATCAAGGATTTAATAGCACTCCTCTCACTCGCAGTTACATTATGGGTCAACATCAATTCCCCTTTTCTGATAGACTCGAACAAGTCCCTGGCCTCTTTTTGGACCAAATGCACATATGTCTCCACTGGGTGATAGATTTTAGGCGGTAAAAAAGTACTTTTTATTTTCAAACCCAGTCCGTCTAGAGACAAAGCCTGGGGTATAACCCCTTCTGTTGCTGTTTGTACAGAATTAGCTGGTACCCCATCCCGTTGAATATAGTGTACTTTCAAACGCAATTTGCAGAAAAATTGTTGCATATCAATCTCAAATTGAAAACTGTCAAAATGGGTAATGGGGCTGAATGTCAGTCCTTTCTGTAGTGCATTTATTTGGTTAGGGTCCAGGGTCTTGGAAGATAAATTTATGACCAATGATGTTTCCCTACCTGCGAGCGGGTTATGATCGTTTTCCCCAGTCCGGTTTCCTGTGTGCCGCTGGTGTCTGCGGCCCGCCCTGCGCCTCCTCCTCTGGGACGCCGAGCGCCCCCCCGAAAAAAAGAAGGACCAGAGGCTAGCGATCCAGCCGACTCGCTCCCAGAGCTGGAAGAATAATGTCCCGGTCTCGAGGTGCGTCTGTATCCTGCAGATCCACGTGCAAAGGGATCCTGCCATCTATAGACTCTGTTTAAGAGGTAATCCTCGTTGTCCCGTATAAATTTTGAGCGTTTTTTATTTTCAATGTCCTTCCGATAGGAGCTTATCTGTCCTTCAAGGGACTCTTTCAATTTGAGGAATTCCTCTGAGGAAAGTGAGTCCGCAAGCTGTTGTTCGATAGTTGCCCTCTGTTCCTTAATCTCACAAATCGATTTTTGTATACGATCAATCGTTAGCAACATCAAGTCCAGGGAACATTTATTAATTATTTTCTCAAAATTTTTACAATAATCCGCATCATCCGGGAAGAAGGTTGGCTGTAGGTGAACCCTTAGCCCTCTCAGTATTCTGTTCAATCTACAATATTCTGCCAACGTGGTAACATGTAACTCATAAGCCGTGAGTCTCTTCAGTTCTCTCTCCCAGTTCCTTCTTTTGTAATCACTGGTAGGTATATTGAGAAATTCCGTGGGTAAAGTAGCTTGTCCCAATATTCTGGCGACGTCAGTATCATTAAAGCTCAGGGTAGCAGATTGAGTCCTCATCTGTGATATGATCGGTGCACGTACTCACAACAGAATAGAAGAAGAAAGATAGTCAGCACTCGATCTTCCAACAGTGTTGCGCGGGAAGGAGCTCGCTCCACACTGTATTCAAAAAACAATCCCAGCAACTGTCTTCTTTTATGCTGCTCTTTTATTGTTTGTATCAAAACATAATGATATCCTGGACGCATTTCGGCACACGGCCTTTGTCAGCAGGTCACAGGAAAAAATTTCACAGTACACTTAAATAGCCCCAGTGACGTCAGACGCCAGTCATGATTGACAAATACAAAGTAACCAATCAGCAATGTGGTTTCGCTTTAGAACAAATCAATGGACAAATGATACAAATGAACAGATGATACATATTACCATCCTTGTTCTTAGTTCATAGTAGATGTCTGCAAGGATAAAATGAGAACAGAATATCAGTAAATAGTAAACCATTAGTTATATCATATGGATAAAGGTCACAATCGCATTATCTCGTATTCGCGGTTCAGACCGCGCGGTTGTAAGGTATCTAAGGTATGGATCCAAAAGGCTTCCCTACGTAGTAGAAGCCTCTTGATGTCCCCACCTCTTCTCGGCATTTTTACTTGTTCAAGCACCTGGAATTTTAATTGAGCAATAGTATGCCTATATTTCTCAAAATGGTGGGGCAGTGGAAGCAACAAGTTCTGTGTTCTGATGGTAGACTTATGCTTGCATATTCTATCTCTAATCGTCTGCATTGTTTCACCCACGTACAGTAACCCGCAAGGGCATTTTATTACATAGATAACATTTGCAGATTCACACGTGAAGTAACCAGTGATGTTAAACGGTTTGCCTGTACGTGGGTGAAACACCTGGGATCCCTTGATGATATGTGAACATTGCAAGCAATGTAGGCACGGGAACGTGCCTCTTTTTTGACTCGATAATGTACTTTGTCTCATTGTCATTTTTCTGCGGCCAAGTTCACAGAGTACTGGTGATCCCATGGAAATTAATGTGATAGCCGGATGAGTTGCAAGAAATCCAACAGTTCTGGATTTCTTGCAACTAGAACGGCGATTTCATTCATTTCTATGGAATCACTGCAACTCTGCAAACCTGGACACGACAGCCGTACTCTAACAGGGGCAAAATTTAAATAATCTTCTACAGGAATTTATTATTTGATACCACCCAGGGGTGTAACAAGTAACCATGGCCATGGCATGGCACAACCCTCAATGGAGCCCCACTCCACCTTGACCACCTAAAGCAGTAAGTTTAGTAAGTTTACCTAAAGAACATGGATAATGCACACAGTGGTGGCACAGTAGTAAAAAGGTAACCCTGCACATGTTGCAGATTACACGCGGTTTTTCTATGCGGATTCTCATTCAGAAAAAAACGCTGCGTAATACGATACCAGCAAAGTGTATGACATTAGACAAATCTCAAGTCCATTGTGCTGTTACGTTCCATGCGGAAATTGACCGGCTGTGCGGATTTCGAAATTTGCAGCATGTCAACTATATTGACAACTTTTGGTGCAGATTTCACCCTTTTCAATGGAAGGGTGAGATCTGTTATAAAACCACATCTAATCCGCACCAAAACCCGCCAGTAAGGCTGTGTTCACGTCACGTTTGTGTTATACTTTTAACATACATTAAAAACCTATATATTAACTGATGCCTCAGACATGTGGCATCCGTCACTGTAGGGTCCCATTGTAAAAAAAAAAAAAAAAACTATACGTTAATGTATACGTTTTTGATGGACTTTGCAGGATGGAAAAACGCAGTACACTACGCTTTCCCATTATGCAGAGATCTGCATAAAACCGTATACGTTACGTTTACTATTTTTTTTTTACAATGGAACTCTGTGGTGATGGATGCCACAGTATGGCATTTATCTGAGGCAACCGTTAATGTAAACATTTATTTTTTGTGCACGTTAAACCTATGACAAAAACCTGATGTGAACCCAGCATCACGCATTCGGTTTTTGGAACGGGAACCAGGGGCGTAGCTAATGGCTCATGGGCCCTGGTGCAGGAGTTCAGATTGGGCCTCTTCCCTCAGTGCTTTGTGTGTCTTCTTATGCGGCACAAGTGTGTTTGGGCCCCCTCAGGCTCCTGGGCCCGGTAGCGACTGCTACCTCTGCACCCCCTATAGCTACGCCCATGACGGGAACGCACAGAAATCTGAGCGGAAATTCATGCGGATCTTCTGCATGTTTACCCACATCCCTGTACAGGTAGCCTTCCGGTCTCACTATGTTTAGACAGTGCATGTTACTATCTCATATTTTTATATTGCAGTTTATGATAGGTCGGGTTGTTTTGGTATTCGCACACAAATAATACATTTGCGCTGTAGCACAGAGCCCCTTTAAATGAGAGACGAGCTGTAAATGCAGTTTATTATTTTGGAGCAGCCCTACTGCAAGCATAATGTTATATACAGTGTACGCAGGGCACATTATATAGTGGATATAGTCGTCTCCCTACAGGACTAGCATTGAGGAACTCTCCTTCCCTTAGCGGCAGCCTGACCCACTGAGCACTGCCTCAGACCTGACCAATCCACCCAGAGCACACGCAAGCCAATAGCAAGAGGCGTAAGACCTAACCAATCAACACGTGCGTTTCACAGGTCTCGGAAGTGAGTGTATATGTGTGTAGGTCAGGTTGTGCAGCGTGTAGGATTGTGTTTGCAGTGATCTGCCGACCGGCGCTGCACTGACTTTCCCCGTGTGTATCTTCCAGCTTTATTATGTGCTGACATTAGTCCTCCGGACTACAATGTACAGTGTGTTAGGCTGGTGGTGACAGGTCATGGCTCTGCCAGCTCTCCAGGGCACGGGATTTCAGTTCCGGAGGATCCTGGGTTATTTTCCCCAGGATATCAGCCTTGCCTTTGCCTATGGATCTGCAGTCTTCAAGCAGATTGGGGCTGCACAGACCAACGTCAAGGTAAAAATGGGATTTACAAGGAGGTGGGCTGATAATTCAGATTATTGGACAATATAAAATGTGCACATCACTTATGGATGATATCACATGAGGGTGGATCGCTTACATGTGTTGTGTTTAGGGTGTATTCACATGTGACAGATTTGTAGCAGTTATTTCTGTGACTACAGATTGGTTCCTTATATATGGAGTAAGCACGTGGATTCAGATGAATGAGAAAGCTAGAATAGCTAAAACACCTTTGGGGGCAATTTTTTTTTATTATTACATTGTACTCATTTTGAGCTAAAAATCTTTTTTTCAATTGGTCTTTTTTAAAACTAGACATTAAGCCAGTTACAATAATGGGCGCTAGCACAGTAGTGCATAAACATTAGTAGGAACATTCTATATTAAATAGCATGGTAATTTGACCACATTGTATTTCTTGTTTAATTTTTTTATTTTTGTCAAAAATATTTTGGCAAGATGTCAAAAGTAAAATAATAATAAAAATAAAATGGAAACGTATATATCACAATACAGTAAGTATTATTATTATAGCCTTAGTGTAAAACTTTGTAACAATCTGCAATATACAATATCTGAAACAGATATTCAGAAAAAATGTTGTCTTTTTTATCTCCTTGAAATTTTTCTATAAAATTTCTTTATAGACAGCATTTTTTGTAAATATTCTGTCTGAATCTGGCAACAGTTGCTGGCACTGACTGGTGGCTGAGTCTGCTTGAACTGACTGGAGGCTGTGGCTAAGACTGCTGGCTGAGGCTGGTGGCCGAGACTGGTGACTGTGTCTGAGACTGTTGGCAGTGACTGGTTGTTAAGACTGCTGACTGCGGCTGGTGGCTGAGACTGCTGGCACTGACTGGTGACTGGATGAGAGTGCTGGCTGAGACTGGTGGCTAGTGGCTGAGACTGCTGACTGTGGCTAGTGGCTGCTGACACTGCTGACTGTGGCTAGTGGCTGCTGACACTGCTGACTGTGGCTAGTGGCTGCTGACACTGCTGACTGTGGCTAGTGGCTGCTGACACTGCTGACTGTGGCTAGTGGCTGCTGACACTGCTGACTGTGGCTAGTGGCTGCTGACACTGCTGACTGTGGCTAGTGGCTGCTGACACTGCTGACTGTGGCTAGTGGCTGCTGACACTGCTGACTGTGGCTAGTGGCTGCTGACACTGCTGACTGTGGCTAGTGGCTGCTGACACTGCTGACTGTGGCTAGTGGCTGCTGACACTGCTGACTGTGGCTAGTGGCTGCTGACACTGCTGACTGTGGCTAGTGGCTGCTGACACTGCTGACTGTGGCTAGTGGCTGCTGACACTGCTGACTGTGGCTAGTGGCTGCTGACACTGGCTGGTAGTGATGGCACTGGGGGGAACGGATATTTTTTCTGTACATAGCTGAGATGCTTTAGTAGCAGGGTCAGTCAGGGAGCTGAAAGGCTCCTTATCTCTGACATTATAAACACTCATTATAGCTCAGTTCTTATCTTGCTGATAAGAATGTGGCTTAAATAAGTGTTTATGACCTCTCTGTAGTTAAGAGATAAGGGTTATTAGATGAACAGCACAAAGTGAAAGTACCAGTCACACAGCTAGAAAAACAGTTAACCCTTTGTGACAGAACAGCTCAATATTTTTAAATAAAGGCCAATTGAAAATATGATTTTTAGCCACAAATGAGTAAATTGCATAAATTAAATTAAATAAACAAAAATTGCCTTTTAAAGCTGTACATAGCCTTTAAAGGGGTTTTCTAAGACTTTTCTACTGATGACCTATCGTATCCAACAGTATCTCATCGGTGGGGGATCTACACTCAGGACCCCCACCGATCAGATGCTGTATAAGACACTAGCGCTTTGGCCCCTTTCACACGAGCGTGTCCGGATGCGTTGCGGATGCGTTCAGTGAAAACTGTGCGATTTCACAGGCAAAGCCATTCAGTTTTGCCTGCTATTGCGTTCAGTTGTTCAGTTTTTTCCGTGCGGGTGCAATGCATTTTGACACGTTTTTCACGCGCATGATAAAAAACTGTAGGTTTACAAACAACATATCTCCTAGCAACCATCAGTGAAAAACGCACCCGCACTTGCTTGCGGATGCAATGCGTTTTTCACGCAGCCCCGTTCATTTCTATGGGGCTAGGGATGCGTTAAAAACGCAGAATATAGAACATGCCGCGATTTTCACGCAACGCACAAGAGATGCGTGAAAAAAATGCTCATGTACACAGACCCATTGAAATGAATGGGTCAGGATTCAGTGCGGGTGCAATGCGCACACATTGCACCCGCGCGGAAAACTCGCTCGTGTGAAAGGGGCCTTTCAGTAACGCCGTGGCCGCCTCACAGCTTAGTCTCGGCCGAGTAATGTTACGTTCATCGGCCACATGGCCGAGGCGCAGCTCCGTCCCATAGAAGTTAATGGAGCCTAGCTGCTTTACCAAGCACAGCCTCTATACAACGTGAGCTGTGCTTGTCGATATGAGAGAAGACCGCGCTGCTGCCTTCTAAAACAGCTGATTGCTGGGGTCCAGGGTGTCTTGGAAAACCCCTTTAAGCCACTTCCACATAGTTAGTATTTAGTCAGTATTTCTCATCAGTATTTGTAAGCCACAACCAGGAGCAGAACCTACAGCAAAATCGTATAATAGGAAGATTTGTGCCTGTTCTGTGTTTTGGACCCACTTCCAGTTTTAGCTTACTGATGAAAAATACTGACCATGTGAGAGAAGCAGAAGAGATCACACAGACGATTTTGGGGGAGATTTATCAAAACTGGTACAAAGTAACCAATCAGATTCCACCTTTCATTTTTCAGAGCTCCTTTGGAAAATTTAAGGTGAAATCTGATTGTTTTCTATGGGCAACTAAGCCAGTTCTACTTTACACCAGTTTGATAAATCCCTTTGTGACAAAATCCACTGAAGTCATTGCGGTGGATCTTCTTTCAGCTTAAGCACCATTCAATGGGACCTAGTGGGGTCCGATCGGAAACCGAGGCAAGAACGGACATGTTCCGTTTTTAGGGGGTTTTTTTGTTTTGTTTTTTACTGTGGCCTTGAAAGCTGCACGGAAACAATGAGAGGCATTTTAGGCTTGGACTCAGTGCAGGGGGCATGGTCTCAGTATCCAGGGGTATCCAGTACTGAGCCACGCCCCCTGCACTGATCACATGACGGTGACGTCACCCCAGGTCCTTAGTGTTGTCCAAGGTTCGGGTTCATTGAAGAGTCCCCTTATGGATTACAAATGCCGTTATGGTCCGTGGTAGCGGAATCCATAACAGGATTCTTCGATAACCCCAACCCGAACTTTGAACGCCGAACTTAAAATACAAGTTCGCTCAACTCTAGCCCTTAGGGCTCATGCACACGGCTGTAGCTGTTTTTGTCATCCGCTAAACACGGATACAGGCTGAATGGAATGGAATGTCCTGCCCTCTATAGAACTGTCCTCTTCTTGTCCGTAATGCAGAAAAGAATAAGACGTATTTTTTTGCAGATGCAGTGTGCCGTCCGCCTCTTTTAAAGCCCAATTGAAGTGACTGGGTCCGCATTCAATCCACAAAAAATTGGGATCGAATGTGGAAAAAATCAACGGTTGTGTGCATGAGACCTTAGAGAGCCATGCACTCAAGATGTCTGGCTTCTAAAATTCACAAAATAGTGCTTTTGTGACCTTTTGGATTTATTGCACAAAAATTTTCAACCTTTTGCATTTATACGCCACCCGCTCCAGGTTTGTAATGTGGGTAAGAAACTTGATGTGACTAGCTATGTGAATTAGCTCCATTACAGGCTTATCAGAGACTTTTTCAAAAAGTCACAAACTCGCTTCAGTAGAGGAGGGTAGTGAATTTCTCCTAGGCGTGGTTATCTTCTCCCTGTGAGAATCAGTGCATCCCTCTATTAGCCAGGGAGAAGATAACCACGCCTAAGAGAAATTCAATAGCCCGCCCAGTTGAGCCGAATCGCCTCATTACCATATGAGGCACCAAATATTAAGGGGGGCCACAGCGGACGAAAGCGGGCGTCTTTTGAAAAAAAAAAAAAAGAGGAAAGACGTCACCGGGGGCCGCACTGTAAGTTACCATAACTATTTCAGTAAATTTTTCAGGTGAAAGGTCCTTTTTAATAAACAACATTTGACATATATTTGCTTAGTACACCAACGGAGACTCAAGCAACCCTGATTAAAATATTACCGTCATGATAAATTCCACCCGTTAATGTTTTGACTTGTTACCCTGCAAAAAAGGGGTTTTCCAGGTCTTCTTTATGGCTGATCTATCGTCCTGACTTCCGGCACCCCTGCTGATCAGCTGTTTAAAGGGGCAGCAATGACCTGGTGAGCTCTACGGCCTTGTCGCAGCTTACCAGGCACAGCGCCGTACAATGTATAGTGGCTGGGCTTGGTATTGCTTTCACTTAAATGGGACCATGTGACCGCTGAACGAGACATCACCTGTCTCTTCAAACAGCTGAGCGATGGGGATGCCCCCATTAATCACATATTGTTGACCTATCCTGAGCATGGGTCATCTATATAGAAGTCCTGGAAAACCCCTTTAATACATCCAGTACCTGGCGATCATTATTTAACCCCTTAAGGACTCATGACGTACCGGTACGTCATATCTTTAAAACAGTGCGGCGTGGCAGGGGTTAATAGGTACAGGATGTTGGCTGCAATCATTCAGCGCCCCACCGCTTATCAGCAAGTTTGAACTTTTTTTTTTTTTCTAACACTTGTCCATTTTTTTTTTTTACTTTTCCTTTTTAATATGTGAACATCCGTGCCCCCACAAACACGCACATTCAATAAAATTTTACATGTACGCACACACATACCCATGGCCGCCAGATGTTCTCAGTGGAGGAGTTATACGCCCATATGCTCTCCGACTCCGAGAGCCCCAGTGAGGATGAGGATGACCCCACATTCCTCTTGTCATCCACATCCTCCTCATCATCTGATGACGATGAGCCCCCAAGGCTGCGGAGACGCCGCCAGGTGGAGCCAGGGGCCCCGTTAGCTAGGGACCCTGTGGCCCACACCAGTACGAGCAGCCCTGGGGCTCGTACTGGTTTCCCGGCCCACCAAATAAGGCCACCGGAACCCCCTACCGGTGAACTTAGCTGGTGTCCCTCAGTGGGTTTTAAGCCCAAGATTTTGGATTTTGTTAGCAATCCAGGAATCCAGATTACCACAGTGGGCTTCACAGAAATGGACTTTTTTAGTTTTTTTTTTTTCAGTGACCCACTTGTGAATTTGATGGTGGAGCAGACGAATCTATACAATCAAAAGTTTGTTGCTCAGCACCTGGGCTCCTTTTTGGCTAGACCCGGTGGCTGGACGCCGGTCCGTGCAGCCGAGATGAGGACGTTTTGGGGCCTCGTGCTGCATATGGGTCCAGTGCAAAAACAGAGTGTCAGGCAAAACTGGAGTGGGGACATCCTCTACCAGACCCCACTGTACAGTATGGCTATGACACGTCCCAGGTTTGAGGCCATCCGGAAATGTCTGCATTATGCAGATAATGCAGCATGTCCCCCCCCCCCCCAAGGTAATCCTGCTTATGACCGTCTGTATAAGATACGGCCGGTTATCGATCACTTTGGGGCCAAATTTGTTCAGGCCTACGCATCTGGAAGGGAGATCGCGGTTGATGAGTCTCTCGTTGCTTTCAAGGGGAGACTCAGTTTCTGCCAATACATTCCCACTAAGCGGGCGAGGTATGGTGTAAAAATGTACAACATTTGTGAGAGTACCTCAGAGTACAAATTTCGTGTGTATAAGGGGCGAGATTCCTGTATTGAACCCCCAGAATGTCCTCCCACTCTGGGTATTAGCGGGAAACTCGTGTGGGACCTTATGCACCCACTGCTAGATAAGGGTTACCACTGGTATGTGGATAACTTTTATACTAGCATTCCCTTGTTCAGTTCCCTTGCTGCCAGATCCAAGTCCGCTTGTGGGACCGTGCAGAAAAATCCCCTCTACCTCCCCCTCCAGGTACCTATCCCCAGAGGTGAGACCCGTGCCCTTTCCAGTGAAAACCTGTTGCTGGTCAGATATAAGGACAAGAGGGATGTCGTTATGCTGACTACAATTCATGGTAACGGCACCACCCCTGTCTCTGTGCAAGGTACCACGGCAACAGTCCTCAAGCCCGATTGTATCGTCGACTACAATCGGTATATGGGAGGAGTTGATCTCTCTGATCAAGTCCTCAAACCATATAATGCCATGCGGAAAACCCGGGTATGGTACAAAAAATGTATTGCCCTGATTCTGTAGTTTGCATAAACACCCCATATGTGGTCGTAAATGGCTATATAGCCACATGGCAGGGTATAGAACGAAGGGAACGCCATATGGTTTCTGGAAGGCAGATTTTGATGGACTGGTTTATTTACACCATGTCTCATTAGAAGCCCCCCTGATGCAGCCTAGACTAGAAACTCCAAAAAAGTGACCCCCATCTAAGAAACTACATCCCTCAAGGTATTCAAAAATTACTTTACAAACCCTTTAGGTGTTCCACAAAACTTAATGGCGAATGTAGAAACAATTTTAGAATTTACATTTTTTGTTAGCTTGCCGCAACCAAAAATCATATTTACCCTAGAATAGTCCCAAAACAACAACCACCTTATCCCGTAGTTTCCTGGATGGGGTCACTTTTATGGAGTTTCTACTTAAGGGGTGCAGCAGGGGGCTTGAAAGGGTACATGGTATAAATAAACCGGTACAGCAAAATCTGCCTTCCAAAAACCATAAGGCGTTCCCCTTCTTCTATGTCCTGCCGTTTAGCCAAATAGTAGTTTACGACCACATATGGGGTGCTTCTGCAAACTACAGAATCAGGGCAATTTATTTGGCTGTTAACCCATTTTTTCCAGTAATAAAGTAAGGGTTAAAATGGAAAATTTTCCAAAAAATTGAAATTCCAAAATTGTTTCTCCATCTTCCATTAACTCTTGTGGAACACCTAAAGGGTTCACAAAGTTTGTAAACCCAGTTTTGAATACCTTGAGGGGTGTACTTTCTTAGATGGAGTCACTTTTTTGGAATTTCTATTCTAGGGGTGCAACGGAGGCTTGAAATGGGACATGGGGTAAAAAAAACAGTCCCGCAAAATCTGCCTTCCAAAACCCATATGGCGTTTCCCTCCTTCTGCGCCCTGCTGTTTGGCCAAACAGTAGTTTAGGACCACATATGGGTCCCATATTGAGTTTTGTTTGGCAGTTAACCCTTGCTTTGTTCCTGGAAAAAATGGATTATATTGGAAAATTTTCCCAAAAATCGAAATTCTTAAATTTTATGTACATTTGCCATGAACTCTTGTGGAAGACCTAAAGGGTTAACGACATTTGTAAAATCAGTTTTGAATACCTTGAGTATAGTTTCTAAAATGGGGTCATTTTTGGGTGGTTTCTATTACGTAAGCCTCACAAAGGGACTTTAGACCTGGACTGGTCCATAAAAAGTGTTAAATTTCTGATAAAATTTCAATATTTGCTACTAAACTTCTAAGCTATGTAACATCCCCAAAAAATAAAATGGCATTCCCAAAATGATACAAACATGAAGTAGACATATGGGGAATGTAAAGTCATCACAATTTTTAGGGGTATTACTATGCTATGCATTACAGAAGTAGAGAAACTGAAACTTTGAAATTTGCTAATTTTTTAAAAATTTTGGTAAATTTGGTATTTGTTTTATGCAAAAAAAATGAAGTACAATATGTGACTAAAAAACAATCTCAGAACGGCCTGGGTAAGTAAAGGCGTTTTCAAGTTATTCACACATAAAGTGACACTGGTCAGATTTTCAAAAAATGGGCAAGTCCTTAAGGTGAAATAAGGCCGAGTCCTTAAGGGGTTAAAGGACCAATAAACCTAAAATTAGCGGTTTTAGTGGAAAGGAATGCTATTATATTTCACCTACAGGTGTTTAAATGTATGCAGAGGCTCTGAGAATGGGAAATAAAGTACTTTACATGGTGTGGGCATGTCTCTAGAACGCCAGTCTTCTCAGCCTGGTGACAATATATTGTCTTCTCCTGCTCAGTATATATAAATACAATAATGTAATTTTTTGCAATGCTTTTTGAGAAAGAAACCTGTACCGCTCTATGGTATACAGATGGCCTTGTTGATTTCCCTCCCCTAGAACATGGTGGACTTTGTGTTTGCGGTGGATGACCCTGTCACGTGGCACACCATGAACCTGATGCAGAACCGAAGTCACTACTCTGTGCTGAAGTATCTGGGACCAAAGAAAATAAGTACCTTACAGAACAAGTATGGCGCCGGCGTCTATTATAACACACTGGTTCCGTGTGATGGGAAGGTCCGTGACTTTTGCTTGTATATTTTCTGTTCCAGAGCCATCTCACGGGCTGTCATTCTGTCATCATTTTTCCTGTATGCACCTTGCCCCAGTATAACAAAATGGCCTCTTTCACACGGTCAGTGTTTGGTCAGTATTTTTGCATCAGTATTTATAATCCAAAACCAGGAGTAGTTACAAAATGCAGAAGAGGCACAAATATTTCTATTCTACCTTTTCTCTGTAGGTTCCACTTCTGGTTTTGGCTTAAAAATACTGATGTGAAATACTGACCTACAGGCCTAACTTTGAATCAAAGAAAATGACCTGTGTGTGTGTCCATGGGGTGGAGAACTTACATAGAAGGATTCCGCCCAATCTATGTGGAAATCACCATCATATGAGGGGGTAACAGGCGAGTCCCATAGGTGCCATACTACATCTTTGTATAAGGCCCCATGCACATGGCTACGAGGTTGCTAGTGCACTCTAGTTCTGGTGCTGACTTCCATTGACTGAGTGTCACGGACCAGCTGAGGGGTGGGGGGTGTTGGACCCTAGGCAATTACTTAAAAAACCTAGGGCAACCTCTTTAACCACCTAACTATTCTGCCCGAGTTCAGCTCCAGCTGTGGGAAAAGTGCTTAAAGGGGTTATCCCATGACTAATGTAAAAATGAAAATCAGACGTCATATAGTACATGACAATCTCTTTCTACCAAAGCTAGAACCAGCCCTGTACCTCACATGGATACAGAGATCTCCCCATTCATTGATCTGCTAGATTTATATCAAGCTAAAAGCACAAAGGGAGTGTCTTTTCTGCTGCAGCTAAGGGGGCGTGTCTCAGCTCTCCCTATCACAGCTCAGGAGGCAGTTGAAGGATGAAACCGAGCATGTGCGGCCATCTCAGTGAGCAGGACAAAGAAGTAAGAAAAAGTAAAATAAATACGTAACAGCAGGTGGCGCTATACAGATACACTTTATTGAATAACTCAGTGGCTATGCAAAAATTTTAATTACATGAAATTACAAAAGTATTCAGATCCAGGTGCTAGTTTGAAAACTGTACAATAATTTTTGTGGGACAAACCCTTGAAATGTTCTGCCAGAGCTGAGAAGTGGAGGGGGGAGGGATTCTTTATCTGCTGATATCTACTGATTGGTAGCAGCTAGAAGCATGGAACTATCTTGTTTGAAAGCTGATATTCTAAGCTTTCATACAAGACAAAAGGACAGCTAAAGTCCAATCTAAACAGGAGAAATTGCTGTTAGGCCTCAGACGAATGATACAGATTGGCTCCAGATGCGTTCAGGGAAACTCGCACCAATTTGCAAGAAAGTTCAGTCAGTTGTATCTGCGATTGCGTTCATTTTTTTTCCGACTCTTGCAATGCGTTTTTCACGCATGTGATAAAAAACTGAAGGTTTACAAACAATATCTCTTAGCAACCATCAGTGAAAAACGCATTGCTTCCGGATGCAATGCGTTTTTCACTGAAGCCCCATTCACTTCTATGGGGCCAGAGGTGCGTGAAAATCTTGGAATGTCAGCTTTCAAACAATACAAAGCCAAACCAGAGATAAAGCAGCCCCCCCCCCTCCCTCTTCAGTCTGGAGGAGGTGGAGCATCTGCAGAGCTGACAGGCTGCAGGGGGAAAGTAAAAGTAGTTAACAAAAATATATAGAAATGTGACATTATCATCACTGTATGGACCTACATAATAAAATTGTTATTTTTACCACTCAGTGAACGCTGTCAATAAATTCCACAAAATAATGTTAAAATTGCATTTTTTTTTTATCTTTCCCCCTAAAAAAAAAAAAAAGTTATTTACTACACTATATATATATATCCCAAAATGGTTCCTAAAAAAACCTACAACTAATCCTGAAAAAAAATAAATGAATGTAGAGCATAAAATCAAAAAGTTATGGTTCCTAGAACACAAAGGGGGAACATGCTACTGATCTTTGAGGCTAAAATGAATTATGTCACAAAAAATGCAATAGTGGCCCCTGAATTGTGCGCCAACAAGGTTTACTGCAGACACACATTAAAAATTTACAATGAAAAAGTGACATTTTTGGGAATGTTTTTTTCCAATTTTAATGTGATTGTTAGGAGGTTAAAGGAGTTGTTTAGTTCATGAGAACACATCACAGAATAATAGACATATATAATATCTGTCCTGTTCCCATACCTCTGAGGATATTACTTGAAATGTCTAAAACGATTAATACAGAGGATTGGCAGATTCTGGGGCACAGGAATTGTAATGACAATTTTTTTCCCTAATATCTTGAAGTGTGCACTCCGTCCGCTGAGCCTCACAATGGCTAACACTTTGTGGTCTGTAGAGATCATTTCTCAGCAGTCATATCATTATCCCAACAGGCAGGATTACAATGACAGCTAACATCTCATGAAAGAGAACACAGGATCCCTAATTCACAGTAGATTATAATCCCCCCTCCCTGCTCAATGACCTCTGCACAGTTCATAGAGCAGGTCTGAAAAACTCTTGCATACAAGTCTGGGAGACAGCTACAGACTGCAGGTTGATATGGTCCATTAATATAATGCAGTAATTGGGCACTCCTTTACCTGGGATATGCTGATAATCACAGATATTGGCAAAAGGGTTTTTCCATAAGATATAATTTTATTCCTAAATATTACAAAAGACCTATAAACAATTCTAAAAATTCTAAATAAATAAATACATAAAACAATTTAATTACATTAAAAATCTCCAAAACATCTTATCAGCAGTTCATATAATGCCGTAATAGTTGCTATTTGATGCAAAATGTATCCGTAGATTTCAATGGTAATGTGATAGGCAGTTAAGTCCGGATTAACAGCAGTACATATAGTGCCACAATAGTTAATTACCCCGTTTTTTTCACCGGCGGTCCGTGCACAATAGTTGTCTTTCTTGTGGGTACAGGATATAATGCTTCAATATATTACATTGAATCACCAGACGCGTTTCGGGACTTGTGTGTGTCTCGTCCCTTCCTCAGTGGTATAGAATTAAGCTATACCGTACCCATTATATAGGCCCTTCTCATCCCTTAATTATAGGGTACTTCCAATTTCTGGCATGGATCTCAAGGATCATTAAAGATCTCCTGTCTCTGATCCATTATAACGTTATTGATTATTTCATACACATGATGTAGAGACGTGCCTTAATATTTAATCCTTTTTTTTATCTTTTATAAGATTCTGTATTTTAATACATTGTCCTTTTCAAGGAAACGCATTAGCGATTTTGTTGCGTTTTTTTTTCTATAATTGCGGTTTTCTTTTTGTCATTTGCTGTTACATTAGTATATTGGCTTCATTTCTCAGAAACTCATTAGTACCTTGCTTTCATTATTTAAACACATTATACTCAAATATATATACTGTTTTGTCAAATAAATGATAATTTCTCAAATATACTTCATCTTATAGTGTACGTGATATGGAGGTGGGGGCCTACGGCAGAGAGAGACCCCGGAATTACTTATACCCAGGGGTCATCTTGTCAGCCGGAGAACCCCACCCCATTAAATCATAAGAACCCAAAAATTTCAAAGTCAGCGTTTGGGTTCTTATGATTTAATGGGGTGGGGTAATGTAACAGCAAATGACAAAAAGAAAAACGCAATTATAGAAAAAAAACGCATGAAAACCGCAACAAAATCGCTAATGCGTTTCCTTGAAAAGGACAATGTATTAAAATACAGAATCTTATAAGGCTACATGCACATGACTGTTGCCTGCCTCCGCGTCCGCTCCTCCTTGAAATTTTGCGTCCGTCAAAAAAAACGGATGACGGACCGTTTTTTTTTTTTTGACGGATCCGATTTTTATGGCAGATCCATTGTAAAAATACCTATCCTTGTCCGCAAACATGAAAAAAATAGGACATGCACTATTTTTTTGATGGAATGAAAACACGGATCACTGATGCGGAACAAAAAACGGTTGACCATCCGCATTTTTTGACGGACCCATTGCAATGAATGGGGAAGCATCCTATCCGTGAAAAAAAACGGAACGGACGCGGAAACAAACAACGGTCGTGTGCATGGGGCCTAAAAGAGATTTAAAGAAAAAAGGATTAAATATAAAGGCACGTCTCTACATCATATGTATGAAATAATCAATAACGTTCTAATGGATCGGAGACAGGAGATCTTTAATGATCCTTGAGATCCATGCCAGAAATTGGAAGTACCCTATAATTAAGGGATGAGAAGGGCCTATATAATGGGTACGGTATAGCTTAATTCTATACCACTGAGGAAGGGACAAGACACACACAAGTCCCGAAACGCGTCTGGTGATTCAATGTAATATATTGAAGCATTATATCCTGTACCCACAAGAAAGACAACTATTGTGCACGGACCGCCGGTGAAAAAACGGGGTAATTAACCCACAAAGCAGTGAATACCAATCTCTAAATTGGATCCGAATTTCTGCATAACATCGCAGATCTTCTCGCGAGATCACAGAGAGGCTAGCCGAAACAGAGTTACGCAGAGTTTTTGCGTGGGACGCCACAGCTGCTCCGAGCGTACAAGCCTGAATCAAACACAGTGAGTACTCACAAATAAATGCAACAAGCCATTAGAGACCGGTAAGACCCGCAAATCTATATTGATATAAAGTGAACGGCCACGGTTTAAAATCAGAGGTTTTACTTGCTGCAAATAGTGGATATATGATAAGTGGATATACGCTATTGACCGGACTTTACTATCTATTATATTACCAGTGTAACATATGGACACACTCTATATCAGATAACAACTATTGTGGCACTATATGAACTGCTGTTAATCCGGACTTAACTGCCTATCACATTACCATTGAAATCTACGGATACATTTTGTATCAAATAGCCACTATTACAGCATTATATGAACTGCTGCTAAGATGTTTTGGAGATTTTTAATGTAATTAATTTGTTTTATGTATTTATTTATTTAGAGATTTTAGAATTGTTTATAGGTCTTTTGTGATATTTAGGAATAAAATAATATCTTATGGAAAAACCCTTTTGCCAATATCAGTGATTATCAGCATATCCCAGGTAAAGAAGTGCCCAATTATTGTATTGCATTAGTTCACTTTAGGCCTCATGCACACGACCGTTTTTTTATGCTGTCCGCAAAAAGGGGTTCCGTTGTTCAGTGATCCGTGTCCATTTTTGCCTTCCGTTGTGTTTCCGTGTGTCTTCCGTTTTTTTTTTTAGCGGACATGACCCAAAAGATTTTACCAAAAGACAGGCTGACAATTTTTGCCAAGTGCCTGCCAAGGGATCCGCAAAAAAAACGGACGCGGAACACGGAAGACACACAGATGGCCATCCGCATTTTTCACGGTCCCATTGACTTGAATGGGTCCGTGAACCGTTTTTGACGGGCAAGAATAGGACAGGTTTTATTTTTTTGACGGACTGGAATCACGGACGCGGAGGACAAACGGTGCATTTTCCGATTTTTCCACGGACCCATTGAAAACCAATGGGTCCGCAGAAAATCACGAAAAACAGAGCAACGGACACGGAATCAAACAACGGTCGTGTGCATGAGGCCTTATGAGTATTGGGGAAATCTCAATTGGAGTACCCACTCACCACTATAATTAGTCGAGCCGCACTTTTACTACACTTAATCTGATATGGTACATGGCTGCTGCTGTAAAACAAACCTGTGAAGGTGGTTAACGTGGCAAAATGTCAGCCTCCATAAGCATGTTCAGGAAATGAAATAAAAAATCTCCAACCGAATTAAAAACTGTTAAGGGTACTTTCACACTAGGGTTAGTGTGATCTGGCAGGCAGTTCCGTCGTGTGGATCCGTCTACAAATGCATTGCAAGAACGAATCCGTCTGTCCTCTTGTGATGCGGATGGATGGATCTGTCTTGCAGTCTTTTCACAGTTTACCCGGTCTGCACATGCGCAGACCGGAAGGACGGATCCGTCCTTCTGTTGATTTGAAATGCTGGATCCAGCACTAATGCAGGTCAATGGGAATTAAAGCTGGATCCGGCATTCCGGCGACTGATCAGGCATTTTGGACGGACATAATACCGCAGCATGCTGCGGTATTATGTCCGCCCAAAACGCGTGACCATTACTAAACCAAAGGCAAACTGATGCAAACTGAACGGATTTCTATCCATTCAGAATGCAGTAGGATATGCCTTTTGACGGAACTCTATGCCGGAATAGAATAACGCAAGTGTGAAAGTACCCTAAGAAAAAAAGAATATTCATTGGTATTTAGTTTTAATTAGTAAACAATATGCAGCGATACATTACATTCACCTTTTAAACCAGAGTTTTATGGTGTACCACATGATCCATCTCATCCAATCAGGGACTCTGGGATGGATTCCTGAGATGTAGGTGGTGACTCCTGTTTCGTGGAGTGAATGTCACATGACAATCTACTTTCAGACTAGCATTTCTATTTTCCGTTAGATTAGTCATAGCTGCGGTTTTCTTTCCGTCATGAGATGCAGAGCAAAACTGATCCGGCATGACCCACGATGCAATCAAAGGGGACTAATCCGGTTTCTTTGACAATAGAAAACGGATCCATCCCCCATTGACTTTCAATAGTGTTCATGACGGATCCGTCTTGGATACGTTAAAGATAATACAACCGGATCCGTTCATAACGGATCAGGCGGTTGTATTATCAGTAACGGAAGCGTTTTTGCTGAGCCTTGCTGGATCCAGCAAAAATGCTAGTGTGAAATTAGCCTTACTTTTTCAAAGCAGATAAATCGATTTGTCTCATCCATGAGTTCTTAGAGAAGCTGCTGAGGAAGCTTTCCCTGCCGTTTGATTAACAGGGCCAGATATCTCACCCGGCCCCGACAATCTCGCACCTGCGCCACTGCTGCGGGTAGTGTATGTACTGCTACACTTTCCGGCCGTGGTGCATGAATAGTGGCTGCTTGATTGTTGGGCTGAGCAGGATGTCAATCAATCGACAGAGGGAGGACAGTCCCTCTCACATGTAGCTGCTGAGACAAATCGATTCGCTTATCTTTTAATTATGTCCCATGCTGTTTCCCAAATAAATGTGAGTAACTTGCCCATTACATTCTAGAAGCTCCTCCTTCTAGGTGTACACCTCTATCTTGTACCCCGATGTAGATTGCGCATTGTTAGAGGATTTGGTCACAGCTGCAATTTAGCAGCATAGACTGCGCTTGCGCAGGGCAGCACAGATTTACTGCTTGTGTGTTGGCGGGATTGCGGGAGTGCACAGTGTCACACATGGTTCCGTCCCGGGCACCTCATACCGACATCTCAAAATTCCTGGAGCTGATCTACAGAACTAATGTCAATGCTGCTAATGAACGTCATTAGCAGCATCAGGAATGCACAGGCAAGCAGTGAAATGATGTCATCTAAAGTGCTGCTTGTCAGGTCCATCAGTCAGAACAAAAGTACCTGTTCACAGAAGAGGCAGGAAGTCCAAGTTGTGGACCAGCAGCAGCGCTGAAATGGGACAACCTCTTTAAATCCGATCTGTCACTTTTAATATCCTGCCTTAAATGCGTTGTCCTACTACAATTTTATCTGTGCCTCAGATAGCACTGCGAATAACACACAAAAAAGGTACTCCCCTGCTCTGCTCCAGTGTCAAGGAGCTGGTCCTGCTCCTTTCCGTCCCTCGGATCACATGAACCTTAGTGGTGACGTGTCCCCAAGCAAAACATTACTGCCGAGTCGCATGTTGCTTGTGGACACTTATTTGGACAGAATTATTGACTAAAGAATAGATTCGGCATAAAATAGCAACTCTGGAGCATCTTTTCTTCGATCTCTCTGTTGTGCTGTTCCTTTGTTATTCCTCCTGGAAATGTATGACTAAAATTGACAACTGGTCATTACATTGCCCTTGTCAATGTGTTGTATCCCCTTACACTCTGACACCCTATTTATTCATATACTGTTTTTAAACCATGATGCGCCCCTCTGCTAGAATGTCATAGTCCAGACTCCTCTGACACCGATGCCTCTCTTCTAGGTGATAAAGTACGGCATCGTGAGCACGGATACCCTCGTTGAAGATTTACTGCACTGGAGGACTTTGTATATTGCTGGCCGCTTACACAAACCTGTGAGTCCCGAGCAATGTCATCCATAACTTGAAATGAACACAACAGTTTTCTACTTGTACGTAGGTGTCATAAGTCTGTAAGGCTACCTTCACACTTGTGGTGTTCATTCCAGTATTGAGATCCGGCAGAGGATCTCAATACCGAAATTAAACTGATCCGTTTTGATTTTGCACATCAGGAGGCATCTGTTCCGTTAGGATGCAGTAGTGTGAAATCAAAATGGAAAAAAAACGGATGCGGTTTTCTCCTATAAAAAAATGATAGTTTATAATGAGACCTAATGGGATCACACCTCCATCATGAAACAAAACCTAAAGAGATTGGTGTGCATACCCAACAAATTAGCTAACAAGTTAGTCAAACAAGATAGTGATCCCCTTCCCAGTGTCACCTCACCTGCCCAACGTGTTTCACCAAACAGGCTTCGTCATGTGCTAATTTGTTGGGTATGCACACCAATCTCTTTAGGTTTTGTCCTATAAAAAATGGATCCGTCACCATTTACTTTCATTGTTTTCAGTCAGTTTTTTTCCTGAATACTGACTTGAGCAGAAGGAATCCTGATGCATCATGAATGAATCTCTTTCCATTCAGAATGCATGAGGACTAAATGGGAATGTTTTTTCAACACAACAATACAAGTGTGAAAGTAGCCTAGAAGGGCTTTGGCAGTGCAACTCTTAATGGGGTGCTCACCGAAGCTCTAGTGAGCGATGCAGACTCCGGGCAGCTTTCTAAGCACAGCGCCGTACATCGTATAGTGGCAGTGCTTGGTATTGCAGCTCAGCTCCATTGACTTGAATGGGACTGAGCTGCAACAAGGCCATATGACCGATGTAAAGTTATGTCACTGGCCTAGGAAGAGGCTGCAGCACTCAATGCCTCTTCTAATAAGATGGCGGGTGCCCTGGGGGCTGTTCCCAGCTCAGCAAGACCGCCTACCCCACCCCCTTGGGCACATTTCAAGGAGGTGGCGCATGCGCAGCACATCACTGAGGATCCTCACCACTGTAAGGAGACTGCCGCACTGGGCATGCACAGTAGTTTATATTCATAAATTTACTCCTTTTTAATTAAATGCTTTTAAAAACACAGTATGATTTAGCCCTTTCACTGCCAAGGACATATATGATACGTGATGACTTTAAATGTTTATCACATCAGGGCTATAGCTTAGATTTTGGCATTGTACTAACCCCCCACAATCTTAGGCTAGGTTCACAGTATTCCAGTACTCTGTTTCGGCAGAGGATCGTGAGCAGACAGCTTTCACTATAATGGGATCCGTCGGGTTTCTGGCATGAATCCTGACTTTCTGAGATCTGGCGGTGTCTGGATATGGTAATTCCGGTATTCTGCTCCCTTGCTGGAACAGAGAACTGGGATGCTAAAACGGAGGTGTAGACCTAGCCTAAGCTTTAACATTATATAGAGCTGAAGGTGCAAAATCCAGGGAGCAGGGTGATGTTTTACTTCCTGGCTCTTTGCATTGTTTAGGGGGTGGGGGGACTGCAAGTGACAGCATGCCCTGTACAACCTTCCGCAGACCCACGTAATTCTATGGGGCCACAGAAAAATGCAGACAGCACATCAATGTCATCCGTGTGCTGTCCGCCCAGGGCCGGTGCAAGGATTTTTGCCAGCACAAGCGAAGCTACATTTTGGCGCCCCCTTCCCCCCACCCCCATGATTACATCATGAAAGTGATTTAAAAAAAAAAAGTTCATTTTGGAGCCCCCCCTTCTATGCGCCCTAAGGCAGCCGCTTGGTCTGCTTTATTATAGCACCGGCCCTGTGTCCGCCTCTATGTGGCCAAGCCACAAATTATAGAACATGTCCTCTTCTTGTCCGTTTTGAAATTATTGGCCTTTTTTGCAGTGGGGACCACAAAATGAATGAGATGCACATGTACCGCATCTGTATGTAGCTGATCCGCGATTAGCTTACCACAAAACAGCTAGGGTTGTGTGTCTCCCCATTAATCTATGTTTCACAAAAATGAGAAGGTTGTCCTTTTTTATGTTGTACAAGTCCCATTTATGTCTTCTTTACATAATTTACTTAAAGGTTTTTTTTTCAGGGGGTTCAGTATTTATTACCTATCTTTGGGATAGGTCATCAGTATCTGATCGGTGGCGGTCTGACTCTCGATCAGCTGTCATGGCATTATGGTGAGTGCCGCTGCCTTCTGACAGTTTAACAAGCACAGCGTCGCACATTGTATAATGGCTGTGCTTGGTATTCACTTGAATGTGACTGAGCTGCACCTAGGCCATGTCACTGATGAATGTGAAGTCACTCACCTAGGAAGAGGCCACGGCGCTCACTGAGGCCTCTTCAAACAGCTGATTGGCGGTGGTGCTGGGAGTTGGACCCCCACCGATCAGATATTGATGATCTATCCTGAGGACAGGTCATTAATATTATACTCCCGGAGAACCACTTTAATCATATATCATGTCATCTGCTCCGTGACATTCGGACTGTCCCCATGTGTGCAGACAGTTTTCACGCTGTCCACTAGATGGCATCAAAGGCCACTTTTCCATTCTGAGTCATATTGGTACAATTCGTGTTTGCCACGAAGTCTTCCTTTTATATAACTTTAATAGCTCCATTATTCTTTCTACAGAGCTCGCCTCAGGGATGAACATTTTAACTGGTAGCTCCAGAAAAGATTTAGATAGAGATCTGTATGTCGACTTCTGTGTGATGCAAAATCTCAAAATAAATCAGAGGTCGCCTATGTGTTTATACAAGGTAATAGGCAGCTTCTTCATCTTGTGCAAACATGCTTATTACAGGTGAAAATTCTGGTGCAGAAAGAGAACGGACGGCTCCAAGCAGCGCTGAACAGCAACCTGAAGAGCGCTGTCCTAGCCTCATTCCTCATGTTACCTGAAAGCTTTTCTGAAGAAGATCTCTACTTGCAGATCGCTGGTCTTTCGTATTCAGGTGAGACCAGGTGTACAGTGGGCGCAGAAGGAGTCATTGTGCATGCAGAAGTTAAAAAATATATAAAATATTGTAAAACAATTTGTTAAATACCCCTAGATAGTTTGTGGTGGCACACTGAACTGTACAGCTGCCCCTTTTTTTTCTTTAGAAGCCCCCCGGCTGCCCGTCTGTGTAAACGGTGCGGAGCTGCTATCGCCTCATCCATAGGAAGCATAAGGATGGCTGTCAAGTGATTTATCCACACAAGCGTTTTCTCAGGGCATGCACAGAACGGGTCCAGCACATGAGTGGATACAGGAGATGCTGCTGTCTGTATCTGCGCATGCGGTGAATGCTTTCCTCTCGTGTTCAGCTCCTGCCCAGAAGAGGATGCAGCTGCAGACGTCCTCTTACTTTCAATAGATAGGGATTACACGGCCTGCAGATGGGCGGCTGGGGGAAAGTATGACGAGCTCTACAGATTTCATTTCTTTTCCTTTTTACAAGGTGTATGCAGCAGTGATTCATCTTTTGTTATGTCGTCTTGAATGGTTTTATTCGAGGCGGCTGGCGTATGATTCAATGACGAGCAGACGGCGGGCTTTGCCTTTGTTATGGTTACAAGGTTCACTACAAGATCTGATCAAGTTAATGAAGAAAAATAGACTTTAATAATCTCTGCCAATTAAAAACTGTTGGCTTGATTTTATTTGTTTTATTACAATGTACGTGTGCTGCTCTTAGTTTTATTATTTTCATGTGGTTGTCTGTTACCAGCATGGGTCCATACAAGATATAGTGTATGTGTGCATATGTGTGTAAATATATATGTATGTATAAACTATACAAAAAAAAAAAAAAAAAATATATATATATATATATGTATAGCACACACTAAGTGGAATTGCATGCAGTTTTCTATGTGTGACTGTAATGATGATATACAGTATATAAGTGATCAGAATATTAGAGAGAAAGGACAATTAGTTTTGGTTATATGCTCTTATTCCTTCTCTTTAGGTGACTTCAGGATGATAATTGGTGAAGATAAAGCCAAAGTGATGAATATTGTTAGACCGAACATTGGACATTTTCAGAAGCTGTACAGTAACATATTACAAGAGTGTCCCCAGGCTGTGTATAAGCAAGCACAGGGCCGAATTGAGGTAAAAGGGCCTATGTGGATCGGGGAACTTAATTTCAAGTGAAAAACCTAAACTGCCTTTTAGGGTTGTTTGGTATCGACCTTGCAGTCTAGTATCGGAGAACAAGGAGCACTCTGTGGTCTCCTCAGCAACACGGGAGAAGGAAGCAGTTTCTCCCTCCCCCGTGCCACTGCTGCCGCTGCCACCAACGAGAAGAGAGAGAAGAACGCACTGCACCACCAATGAAAGTAAATGTTTAATACAAATCCAGGAGGTGGGTGCTGGCGGGGAGCTGCGATAAGCGGCAGTTAACCCCTCAGGTGCCTCACCCGCCTCCTGTATTAAATGTTAATTATCATTGGTGGCACAGTGCATCCCCCCCCCCCCCCAGTATTAAAATCATTGGTGGCATAGTGTGCCCCCACCCCCCAGTATTAAAATTACAGGCCCCTCTCCCCTCCTCCTCATTGGTGGCAGTGGCAGCTTCTGATCGGAGCCCCAGCAGTGTAAGCCTGGGGATCCGATCAGTTACCATGGCAGCCAGGACGCTACTGAAGCCCTGGCTGCCATGGTCAGCTCCCTGCTGCTGTATGTACTATGCACAGGGCAGCAGGGAGAGTGTAAGATCCTATTCACCCCAATAGGGTGAATAGGACAAGGGATTAAAAGATCCCAGGTTCTACCCTTAAAGGGAACCTGTCACCAGGAAATTCACTGATATACCAGGCATGCTGCCTTGTAGAACTCACTCTGCTGAATATAATGATACCTTTCACTTAGTGATCTGTTGCTTTATTGTGGAGAAAAAGAACTTTTAATCCATATGCTAATGAGCTGAGTTGAGTCCAGCATTTTTTCTATTCAGAGCTGTAGCCACTCCCCTATTCACTTCTTCAGAGGTAAAAGGGGCGTGGTTTAAAAAAATGACCTGCATTATAGCCAATACAAGCCTTGCTGCCTTTCACTTTAAAGCCTAACTGCCATACCCACGGTGACATGTCCCTTATCAGCCATCATGTGTTTATCACCCCATGAACAAAGTAGCCCTTATTATAATTACTAACTTCAATAGTATATTCCTCCTCCTTTTTAACCTTAGTAATATAATACCTTAGCATTACCTGTTATTCATTTTCCCGCCAATTATTAAAATGAATGAATGATGTAATAAACCACGCCCCTTTTACATCTGAAGTGAATAGGGGAGTGGCTACAGCTCTGAATAGAAAAAATGCTGGACTCATATCAACTACTGGACTCAAATCAGCTCATTAGCATATGGATTAAAAGTACTTTTTCTCCACAATAAAGCAACAGATCACCAAGTGAAAGGTATCATTATATTCAGCAGAGTGAGCCCTACAAGGCAGCATGCCTGGTTTATCAGTCAATTTCCTGGTGACAGGTTCCCTTTAAGTAGGGAAATAGTTATTAAATAAAAAGTAAAAAAAAAACATCAAAATTTTAAGTATAAATCACCCCCTTTCCCAATTTTACATATAAAATATATAAACAATAAATAAACATATTACGTTTCCCCACGTCCGAAAAGTCCAAACTATTAAAATATTCTTTAAAAATCCTATGTGGTGAACGCTGTAAAAGGGGGGGAAAAAATGCGCGATTCGCCTTTTTTTTAGTCACCTTGTCCCCCCAAAAAATAGGATCGGACTGATCTATTATTGTGCCGGACGTTCCATAAATGCGGCATGCACGTGGCTTTTTTTGGTGTTTTTATTTCTTGTGGGTGCTATCGAATGGTATATAGTATCGCAATACTTTTCATGGTATCGAAACCGAATCAAAATTTTGGTATCAAGACAACCCTGCCTTTAAAGTGCAATCAATTTTATACAATTCTCTAATATTATTGGAATAGCTCCAATTTACTACTAGAGTAATCCGGACCTACTACAGTACTTCTGGCTTATTCTAGATCTCCAGTTGTATGGCTCGGGTACTCGGGTCAGTATGCTGGATGGTGCCGGCTACAATATTGTAATAATGATTTCCAACTCTATTACCAAGGGTAAAACTGTTCTAGAGAAATCCCTACTTCTATTCCTACCTTAAAAGGAGAACCCTTATCTCAGCTATTTGGCTGAGATCAGAATACCCATATGCACCAGCCAAAGATAGTCAGGGGATTCATTTAGTAAAGGCTGTTCATACATAAAGCGGGCACTTTATTAAGAAAGAGGCACAGGCCTCCATCTTGTGCTATGCATGTGCCAGAAACTAAAATCTACGGTTTTCAGGTGTAAATTATTGTAAGCGTCTCTGGCTGGACTGACCCCATCCCCTTCCCTTAAAGGGGTTTTCAAAGAGTTTAATACTGATGACCTATCCTAAGGATAGGTCATCAGTATCTGATCGTCGGGGATCCGACACCTGGGACCCCCGCCAATCAGCTGTTCAAGAAGGCAGCGGCGCTTGCAGCTTTCCTTAGGCCACGTGATGATGACATGTTGGTCGGCCATGTGGCCTAGGTGCCGCTCAGCCCGATTGAAATGAATCAGACAGAGCGTGATACCAAGCACAGTCACTGTACAGCGTATGGCGGTAAGCATGGAGAAGGCCTTGGAGCTTACAGAAGCGCCGGTACCGTCTCAAACAGCTGATCGGCGGGGGTCCCAGGTGTCGGATCCCCGACGATCAGATACTGATGACCTATCCTTAGGATAGGTCATCAGTATTAAACTCTTTGAAAACCCCTTTAAGGGAAGGGGATGGGGTCAGTCCAGCCAGAGACGCTTACAATAATTTACACCTGAAAACCGTAGATTTTAGTTTCTGGCACATGCATAGCACAAGATGGAGGCCTGTGCCTCTTTCTTAATAAAGTGCCCGCTTTATGTATGAACAGCCTTTACTAAATGAATCCCCTGACTATCTTTGGCTGGTGCATATGGGTATTCTGATCTCAGCCAAATAGCTGAGATAAGGGTTCTCCTTTTAAGGTAGGAATAGATACTGATCAGATACTGAGGACAGGTCAGTCACTAGCTTCAGCTGAAACCTGCTAGAACAGTAGGTCGCACCCCTGGGAGGTCTTGCTTAATAAGCGAATTCCAAGAGTCTCTCCAAACTCGAGACGACTAATAAGCTGCTTCTTACTGACCACCAAGCAGACGGGAAGCCACCATACACAAATCTGCGGGTTCATGCAGGGTCATTGTCACCAGTAATGGGGATAATAATGATAGGAATGCTGAATTTCATGAACACCGAATCAAAAAGGAAAATGACTGCTAAGGGAAAGTGAAGGGGAATAGTATATTTTTAAATAAAACTTTCCTATTATTAAAAAAGAAAATCACAATCATGGCTGTACGAGGGTATTAGATGTAGTCAGGGGCGTAGCTAACGGCTCATGGGCCCTGGTGCAAGAGTTCAGCTTGGGCCCCCCTTTCCTCAGTGCTTTGTGTGTCTTCTTATGGGGCACAAGGGTCTTTGGGCCCCCTCAGGCTCCTGGGCCCGGTAGCGACTGCTACCTCTGCACCCCCTATAGCTACGCCCATGGATGTAGTACCGCCAGATGTGATGTATACATTTCATTGCACTAGGAAGCCCACTACTGAACAGTGTGCCCTTTGCCTCTGTTCTCACAACATTAGTCCAATACATGGGCTTAGGGAGTATGCAGCATCATCTCCCCTCCTGCCCCCTCCCTCTCCTCTGTGTCTCCAGTTGATGTTTTACAGAAGATGTGTGTTTTAGGAACTAAGTAGGTCTGTGAACTTTTACAGGGAGCCTGTAGGTAGGTCATGAGGGTATTACAGGCTGCCGGAATGTTAGAAAGATGTACCTCGCCCACAAACTTTGATAATTACTGCTTAATTATGAAGAAAAGACTATAACTACAGGAACAACAATGCGCCTTGTATACTAATTCATAACTTATTTTATGTTCAGGTAGATAAGAGTCCAGAGGGTCAGTTTTTGCAGCTAATGAGTTTGCCAAAGCATTTACAACAGAATATTACAGATCTTGTGGACCAGCCGGGAAGGAATCGGGATGTAGAAGAGGTGTTACTACAAGTAGCTCAGGACCCCGACTGCGGGATTGTGGTACAGCAAGGTAGGAGCTTGATGGCAATGCTGATGTTCTGTCCTGGTTCTACCAGGGTATTTGCATAGTTTTTCTGATTTGTGCTGATTTACCTCTTAGAGGGAATCCGTCGGCTCCAAAACGCCTCCTAAACTAGAGTAGCCAGTGTATAGTGTAAGTGACGCCGAGTCAGTTTGTCATTTTTATCTTCATACTCACTTGCGTTCTGACGCTGTGCTTCCACAAACCAGCAGTAAAATGCACTGAGAGGACTCCTCCTTAAGTCCTCCATATTATGTGTGTGAGCTCAGGAGTCCGCTCAGTGCATTTTACTGCTAGTTTGTTAGAGCACAACGTCCGAACGCAAGTGAGTGATAAAAATTACATACACCGTACACCGCTTACTCTAGTTCAGATTTGACGTATTGCCTTTAATGTATCATTACAGTAGTCAGACCTTTGTTTTCTCTGATACAGAGTTCCAAATTTGCAGTGAAGATGTAGGCGGGATTTATCATGACATTTGTGGCTTTTTAGATTTTTGCGACATATAGGTGTTTTTTTTTTTTTCATAATGCTCACTGTGTGGGATTACATATTCTAATCATTCAGATTTTAACTGACGCAGTAATCAATTATGTTCTTTTATTTTGATTTTTACCTAGTAAATGGAAAATGTTTTTTCTTTTTAATATTCTTATTTTTTTTTAATCTTTTTAAACATTTTATGAAACTTTTTTTTTCTCCCTTTTTTTTTTTTGTCTTTGTCCCTCTACAGCACTTGAGCATGTCAATGCTTGCATAATACACCACAATACTTCTTTATTGCAGTCTATTGTGCCGTCAGCACTGTCCTATTACATCCTAGGAGGGTTTAATAGTACTGAGGTGGCAAGCCTGTGGACCTTCACTGCTCGGAACCCCACAATTGCATTGTGGGGGGCTGACTGGGTGACAGAGGGAGCCCTTTCTATCTGTCTAAATGCTTAGACACTGCGGTCACTATAATCTCTGATCCATGCAGCGCATGCAGGGTCCATCTTCTGGGACTTACAAACTTGTTGCCCTGGGGGAGGGTCAAACTGCTGACACTCGCTTTAAAGGGGTTGTCCACAGTCCCTTGATGTTTTACTGGTCCAATACGGTGATCATAAGGTTCTGTATTGTTGGGACACTTAACGATCAGATGCGATTTATGCTGACAACGAGTGTCCACTTTTCTTGTAGTACCACCCCAGGAGAAATTAGGCGTTTTATGATTCTTGTTTGCAGAAACAAATGAATGTCTTGTGGCCATTCTCCACTCCACTATTGGAAGGACGGGGGACTCCCTTAATATACTCAGAATGAGCAAATATGGTGTTTGAAATTTTTTGAAAGAAATTAGTGTTGTGTGAAGTGAGCTTCGAAATATTCATCCGGTCGCTTCGTTCAAAACTTCAGAATAATACTGTACAAAGATTCGTCTCTTTACAGTATTAGAATGTAGGGGCTCCGATGAGCCGAAGTTAGTTATTCTCAAAGTCGAAGTAATTGATTTTTAAAGTGAAAAAACACTTTAAAACTTGATAACAAACTCCGTTTCAGTTCCGAGGTACTAGTCGGAACCAAAGACGAGTTGGGTTTCAAGTTGTAAATTGGTTTTCCACTTTAAAAATCAATTACCAAAGTTATTTAACTAAGTCACGCGCGACTTAGAGAGAGACGGATCTCCGTACAGTATTATTCTGAAGTTTTAAAAGAAGTGACCTTGGATGAAGCATCTGAATTGATTGTTATTTCCACTTCTCCTCTTCCATCAAATCTATGACAGCAGAATAGGACAGTCTACTTCTCATTCCTAAAGGTATTCATTTCATCAGCCCATTCTTTTACACTCCTTTCTCTTGACAAGATTTCCACAGCCTGTGTATTGTTCGCCCCGGGGGCCCCATACTGTCATGACCTGATTTATGACAGAATAATTAAGGCCCAAGGTGCTGTATGGTCCCACAGGTCACAGTGTGAAATCAAATACATTAAAATTTTTATTTTTTTTTCCTTTTACTAAGTGTACGGCCATTTTCTTATAGTTGTCGTTGGCAGTAAACCGATTAGGAGTAATGCTAACATGGTAAATCTGTGGTTTGCTTAGCCCCTTCAAGACCAAGCCAGTTTTCACCATAAGGACCAAGCCAGCCACATTTTGCAAATCTGACATGTTTCACTTTATGTGGTAATAACTCTGGAACGCTTTTACTTATATAAGCGATTCTGAGTTTGTTTTCTCGTGACACATTGTACTTCAAGTTAGTGGTAAATTTGAGTCAATATGTTTCACCTTTATTTATAAAAAATTCTTACATTTACTGAAAATTTGGAAAATTTCACAATTTTTTGAAATTTTAATGTCTCCGCTTTTAAAGCAGATTGTGATACCTCATAAAATAGTTGTTACTGTACATTTCCCAGATGTCTACTTTATGTTGGCATAATTTTATAAACCACATTTTATTTTTTTAGGACGTTAGAAGGCTTAAAATTTTAGAAGCAAATTTCCAAAACTTTTTTAGGGACGAGTTCAGTTATGAAGTGACTTTGTGGGGCTTACATAGTAGAAATTACCCCATTTTAGAAACTACACCCTTCAAGTTTTTCAACACTGATTTTAAAAAATGTATTTACCCTTTAGGTGTTCCACAAGAATGAAAGGAAAGTGGAGGTGACATTTCAAATTGTCACTTTTTTGGCAAATTTTCCATTTTAATATATTTTCCCTGTAACACAGCAAGGTTTAACAGCCAAAGAAAATTCTATATTTATTACCCTGATTCTGCAGTTTACAGAAACACCCCATATGTGGTCGTAAACTGCTGTATCTGTACACGGCAGGGTGCAGAGGTAAAGGAGCGCCATATGGGTTTTGAAGGGCAGATTTCACTAGGATAATTTTAAGTTGTCGTGTCACATTTGAAGACTTTAAGACCCCCTTATGCACCCCTAGAGTAGTAACTCCCAAAAAGTGACCCCATTTTGTAAACTATGGGATGAGGTGACCGTTTTATTGGTACTATTTTGGGGTACTTTATGATTTTTGATTGCTCGATATTACGCTTTTGTGAGGCAAGGTAAACAAAATTGCTGTTGCGGCACAGTTTTTATTTTTTTATGGAATTCTCCTGACAGGATAGATCATGTGTTGCTTTTATAGAGCAGGTTGTATCAACGCGATACCCGTATCAGACGCGACAATACCAAATATGTGTATTTATTTTTTTTGTTGTTTCAGTTTTACATAATAAAGCATTTTTTAAAACAAAAATTATGTTTTTGTGTCTTCATTTTCTGAAAGCTACATTTCTTTTATTTTTCTGCCGATCGTCTTGTGCAGGGGCTCTTTTTTTGCAGGAAGAGCTGACATTTTTATTGGTACCATTTTTGGGTACATATGATTTTTTGATAATTCAATATGACACTTTTTGGGGGCAAGGTGGCCAAAAAAATGGCTATTTTGGCACAGTGTGTTCAACTGAGGGGGTGGATCATGTGATATTTGTATAGAGCAGGTTTTTACGGACGAGGCGATACCTAATATGTCTAATTTTTATATATATTTCAGTTTTACACAATAAAAGAATTTTTGAAAAAGAAAATGTTTTCGCATCTCCATTTTTTGAAGGCCCTTTTTTTGGGGTGATTGTCTTATGTAGGGGCTCATTAGGCTAAATCTTCTGGGCTTCCGTAGCTGGCAGGCCCCGATGCCTGTGTAAGGCATCTGGGCTGCCATGGCAACCATTTGCCCCCTGTCAACACATCGCGGGAGGCCGATGGAGTCCGAGGGAGCCCACTCCCTCTGTAAACCCCGCACACGCTGCCGTCAGCGCTGACCGCGGCATGTGAAAGGGTTAATCTGACGGAATCAACGGAATCACCACACCTGCCTGATCACATCAAGTACATGCACTTGAGGCCGCATTCCCTCACATACATGTACGGTAATGCGTGAAGGGGTTAAAGGGAATGTGTCATCAGAAAATGATCTGCTCTTTAAAGAGGACCTTTCACCAGTCTAAAAATGTGTACCAACTATGCTGACATGTAGAGCGGCGCCCATGGATCTCCCTGCACTTACTATTATCCCTGGCCGCCGCTCCGTTCACCCGGTATAGGCTCCGGTATCTTCTGGGACTTGGTTATACTAGGCGGAGCCTAGTAGACTTGGTTATAGTAGGCGTATCCCAGGCTGTAGCGCTGGCCAATCGCAGCGCACAGCTCATATCCTGTGAGGTTTTTTTTTCTCCCAGGCTGTGAGCTGAGCGCTGCGATTGGCCAGCGCTACAGCCTGATGATCCAGAGGATAAATCATCAGTTTAAACAAAGTTCAGAACCCCTTTAATGTTGTTGCTGCACCTAAATTCTGGAAATAATTATGAAGCAAATGAGCTAAAGAGAATAATCCACTGTGCCTTGCTTGATGAGGGGGTGTGACTTATTGGAAAAGGGTGTGGCCTACGATGCAACATTTTGCATCAAAATTGTGTTGCAAAGTAAGCCAACCTATATAAAGTTCCACAAAAGTGTTGAGCCTTGCACCCAATTTATCATACGGCATTAACTTTCTGCAATGGACTGATTCTAGACAGGGTTAAAGGGGTTATCCAAGAGTATAAAGTTTCCGGGCTCCCTACATGGATTATCTTTACCTGGGTCCCTGCTTCCTGCGCCGCTCTTGGTCCCCGCACCACCGCTGCTGCTTCTCCCCGTGCCTGGATGAAAACATCCGGTGTCAGGGGGTGGGGGTTTAGGGGAGCAACCAATGTCAAGCAGGGACAGGGCAGATGGGGACAAGCCTTCCTAGCATCGCAGGTGATGCTAGGAAGGCTCATCCCCGTCTGCCATTAACGGCTGCTCCTCCCCGACACCGGATGTTTGCATCCGCGCACGGGGAGAAGCAGCGGCGGTGCGGGGACCAGGAGCGCCGCGTGGAGCGGGGTAAGTATATTCCATGTGGGGGGCCCGGCACATGGGGGGACATTTTATACTCTTGGATTACCCCTTTAATAAATGTGCCCCAATGTGTTTGCCCAGTGTGAGCTCTGACCCTTTAAAAGGATATTCCCATATTCAGCATTCATAGCGTATGCACAGGATGTGTCATAAATCATGGTAGGTGCGGCTCCCACTTCTAGAATACACACCTATCATGAAAACGGAGGTCCCGGCGAACCTGCTCACAGGTAAACGGGATTCTCCGTCCCTCTTCTCTCCTGACAGGTCCGCACCTGTTAAGTATTTTTGGGGTATCCAGTGGATTGGCCCTAAATGCTGAAGATGGGGGAAATTCTCTTTAAGACACGTGTTTCTGGGGAATAACAGTAACTGCGTATAGTTTGTGAACGTGACGTCCTTTTACTATCACACGCTGTTCCGTGAATGAGATGAGTAACAGCTGTTTTCCTTCTCTCTCTCTACAGCTATATTTGGCATAGTGAAATCTTCGAGTTTGAGTCAAAGCATTAAAGGGATAGCGACTGCCGGTAAGAGCTTCACATTACAGAATACTTCACCACTTGCAGTTTGGTGGATCCTGTAGATAATGATTGTAGCCTGCTTCACCCTTCCTTGGGTTCCCAGGATTTGTGCTCCCAGCACTCCACTTGTAAAGGTTGAAAACTAAAGCAGAAAATAGTCCAGGGTCTCTGAATCCATAAATCAAGGTTTTATTCAAGAAAATCCATACATAACAAGTGGTTGCAAAAACAATTCCTATGCGTTTCGGACAGCTTCCTTGTCCTTACTCATCGCATGCGATGCGGATTACGTGCGGAAAAACAGTACCAGCAAAGTGTATCAGATGGGACAAATGTCATGTACACTGTGCTTTTTATTTAGGTGCAGAAACTGACGTGATGTGCGCAGTTTGAAATCTGCAGGTGGTCAACTGTTGTTGCGCTTTTCTTGTTCGGATTTAACCCTTTTCAAGGAAGCATGAGATCTGTGGAAAAACCGCATCAGATTCGCAGTCTTTTTACTATTAAGGGCCCTTAACACAGAGCGAGAATCTTAAAGATAAATATGAACATTTATAGGAACACTTGTTAGTGATTATCTGGCAGTGTAAGGCCCCTTTCACACGGGCGAGTTTTCCGCGCGGGTGCAATGCGTGAGGAGGACTCATTGCACCCGCACTGAATCCGGACCCATTCATTTCTATGGGGCTGTGCACATGAGCGGTGATTTTCACGCATCACTTCTGCGTTGCGTGAAAATCGCAGCATGTTCTATATTCTGCGTTTTTCACGCAACGCAGGCCCCATAGAAGTGAATGGGGCTGCGGGAAAATCGCAAGCATCCGCAACCAAGTGCGGATGCGTTGCGATTTTCCCGCATTGTTGCTTAGCAACGGGACCCAATCTCTATTATTTCCCTTATAACATGGTTATAAGGGGAAATAATAGCATTCTTAATAAAGAATGCATTGTTAAATGATGAGGAAAGGGTTAAAAATAATAAAGAGTTAACTTACCTTCTCCCATTGTACGCGCAGAGCCCCAGAACGTCTTCTCTCTTGATAGTTTGGATGCTTGAGGACCTGTGGTGACGTCACAGGGTCACATGGTCCAGTCATAGAAGCATTTGAGTGGACCATGTGACCCATGTGATCCTGTGACATCACGGCAGGTCCTTCATCCAACATCTGTTGGAAAATAATTACACATACAGAATACTCATCCCGAAACTGGACTTCAGTGATGAAGTCTGACTTCGGGTCTGGGTACCAAGCATGCGGATTTTTTCACGCGCGTGCTCAACGCACTACAAACGTTAGCACACGCGCGGAAAAATCACGGCGATTCCCGCAACGCACCCGCATCTTATCCGGGCGTCAAACATGACGCCCGTGTGCAAGAGGCCTTAAATGTACCGCCGATAACCCCATGAACATGCGAAACGCTGGTTTATCAGGTAATCCAATTATTTGTGCAGACACAAAAATCGTCGTTTGGTGGCAGCTAATCGTGCAGTGTAGACTGTGCTGTGCCTGTATGCAGAAGAGCGATGGCATTAGTGGTCGCTCCTCCCCAATGCCGAAGTCTCCTCCACCAGTGAGCAGCAGATTGTTGTGGAGGAACGCTTCCTTCCCGATAATCTGCTGCTCTGTCGTCCTATGTAAAGGGAGCTTTTTAGATGGGGCGTCAGCAACCTTCACCACTTCAGCTGCTGAGAAACTACAACTAAGTGAATGGCACATTCTGGGACTTGTAGTTTCATAACAGCTGAATTGCCAGAGGTTGCTGATCCCCATTTTAGATAGGTTATTCGCTCAACAGCCAAGTATCTAGGTTTGCACCCGGTATCGAACTATTGATACCCAGTCGATACTTTTAGACCCGGATCAATTTGATATCGGGATTTGCTATTTTCGATACTAGGCTGCGCTACTATCAACCGAGCTGCACAGTGGAGAAGGAGTCTCTCCCTCCCTCCCCACTGTGATGCGGCTGCTGCTGCCACCAATGAAAAGAGAGGGAGGGGGGGAGACTGTGGCCACTGTGCCACCAATGAATAAAATTAAACCCTTAATACAAATGTAGGCTGCGAGTGCCAGCCGTATCTCATACCCGGCGTCAATGACGGAGTTGCACCTGAGGGGTTAATTGACGGGGAAAACATTTCTCTAATCTGCTGATGTTTATCCTGGGACAGTTCTAGAAATCATCTGCCCTGCATTAGAGATTACAACACTGTGGGCGTTGTGCCAGTTCCTGATCATTTACCATGTAAAGCAGGCTTATGGAACCTGTGACTCCTTGCTGCTTGTGGAACTACAGGTGTCAGCAGGTTGTACATGGCAGGAACTGCTGAGCAGTGGTACATTTGCAGTACTAGAGTTCCTCCAACAAGAGATGCAGCATTAGGCTTTTTACATAGCGGCGGTTTGCTGTAAATTGCTGCTGTTTCTCCGCAAGTTCAGGTAAAGCACATTAAATCCATTTCTAGTCCGCACGGCACGCTACTGCACCATGGCACGCTACGTAAAACCTCTGCCTCAGGATTTGCCCAATCTATAGCCCTCAAGTTGTGAAAAGCAGAGAGGGCTCTGGCCATTGCTTTTGTGTACCAGCTGAATAATCTGAACTGCGTATAAGGGTTCGTTCACACAAACATTTTTTGCGTTCCGTATACCGTCCGTATATGAAACCATTCACTTCAATGGGTCCGGAAAAAAAAACGATATGCATTCTGTTTCCGTATTCCCATTTTTCCGTTCCGCTACATTTTGAGTCATGTCCTATTTATTGTCTGCAAATCACGTTCCGTGGCTCCATTCAAGTCAATGGGGCTGTAAAAAAGACAGAATGCATACGGAATGCATCCGTATGTCTTCCGTATCCGTTCCGTTTTTGCAGAAGAATCTATTGAAAACTTTGTCCAGCCCAATTTTTCTATGTACTTACTGTTAAAACATTATTATATGCTTCCGTTTCTGTTTGCGATCTACAAAAAACGGATCACAAACGGAAACCACACAGAAATGAAACGGAAACGCTACTGAAACCAAAAACAGAAAAACGGATCCGTTAAAAACTGACCGCAAAACCATACGGTTGTGTGAACGAGGCCTAAACAGGATCTATCACCTCTCCTGACATATCTGGTTAAGTAAGTACTGTGCAGTGCCAGTGTTACCTGGGTGATACCATTTGGTGGTGTGTCCCTGAACAGTCTGACACTGGCAGCATTGATTGGATAATGTCAGACTGGTAACACCCACCTGGACCTTTATTGCGAACTGCTAGTCATTAACAACTTCTAGCAGGAATAATAAAGGAATAGCACAATAAAGAGTCATAAGAATAGATGTTGCAGAATTGTTACTGCAGGAGGAATGCAAGTAGTTACTTACTAAAACATGTCAGGGGAGGTGAAAGGTCTTTTTAACCCCTTCATGATCTCTGCTTGCGGGCACCATAGCTGCCGAGTTTCTGCTGTTTCATATAACAGACACCTGGTGCTAACGGCAGTTGCAGGCATTTAAACCCGTTAGATGCCGTGGTCAGATGTGACCACAGCATCTAAGAGCGCAAAACCCAGAAGCGCTGTGCTTCCAGGCTGGAAACGGCTCCCCGACGTGGCGGTTCATTCTCTGTGAAACGTCTGAACCTGCTGGAGGCCTTTCACAGGTATATTTCAACATGGACCTGCAGGTGGCAGCGCTGCTTTGGAACATGCAGAATATACTAATTAGCAATGTGCTGAATCTCATTGCTAATTAGGAAAGGGAGTCTGACAATTACATGTTGTAATTGGGGCCTGTAAAAAAAAGAAAATATAAAAGAAATGTAAATATATATATATTGCCCACAAAGTTGTACATCGCCTTTAAATAAAAAAGTATTATTTTTGGATCTTTGTCATCAAAGAATAAGGCTATCATTTCACTTGTGCTGCTCAGTCAATACCATAAAACAAAACTCAAGAAAAAATAGTGGAATTGCCATGCAGCTTCCCCCGCTTCTCGCCACCCTCCCATCCATATCTAAAATTAAAAGTTTTACATTAAGTGTACTGCAAATGGTGCCACTTAGAAATACAGCTCTTCTTGCAGAAAATAGGTCCCCAAGTGTTAGAGGAATTAGAGTTATGGCTTTTGGAATTAAAAGATGGGGAAAAAAAAAAATGTCCCCTATCCTGAAGTCCAAAATAGGCTGAGTCTTTAAGGGGTTCAAGTGCAGCTCTCTCATGATAGGTCCTATTTAATTGGCGCCTTAAAATTACTGCCACCCAGACTATGATTGTTATAGCTCGGTACTACATTACTATGAAACCATTACTTGGATATATTCTGTTTCTTGTGTTTTTTGGACTTAGAGAACCTGTCACCACAAAATGCAGTGCAATCTGCAGGCAGCATGTTATAGAGCAGGAGGAGCTGAGCAGACTGATATATAGTTTGGTGGTAAAATTTTCAGTAAAACCTGTAATTTATACATTTATGTCCTTGCCTTTTTGCAGCCCTGTGAAAGAATCGGTACAGGGAGGTGTAATCAGTGACACAATTCGCACAATCACTGATGACTCCTCCGTTTTACAAGTTTTACTGAATCTTTTCCCACACAACTATACATCAATTTGCTCAGCTCCTCCTGCTATATAACATGATGCAATCAGATTTTTCTGTGGTCTCTAACCTTCACAGGGAGACTTTGTTTCTTAGAAAGAAAGGTCAAAACTTAAAATTGACGTCTGCGAGAAATTTTATGTGATTTAAAGGGATTGTGCAGGCAGTATATACTGACCGATCCTCAGGATAGGCCATTGTTATCTGACTCTCGGCACCCCCACCAATCAGCTGTTTGAAGAGGAGGCAGCGCTCCATGCAAGCGCTGCTTCCTTCACTGTCCGTCGTCTCCATTGCAGCAGCGTAGTGTAGTTACAAGTACTCGCTCCATTAAAGAGATTATACTGTGCCGCCGAGACTTCCAAGACGACCGGCAGTGTAATGAAGAGTAAGGGCCCAATTACACAGGCAGATAAAACAGACGATTGTCAGGAGGGAAGAGTTCCTTCTCAGCAATCGCCTGCTTACTAGAAGAGGAGACCGCTGCACTGCTATTACATGCAGTGATCTCCTCCTCAGTATAGGGATGAGCGATTGCCATGTCTCATTGTTTGCCACCAACAAACCACGATTTTTTAAAATAACAGATCCCGATTACCCGATAAACGAGAGCGATTAGTGGCAGTATTACTACGATCTAAACAGCAATTTGCCTGTCTAATATGGACTTTAGTAGCCCTCTCTTAGAGCTCCGCCTCCTCTTCAAACAGCTGATCGGCAGGGCTTTCAGGAGTCAGACCCCCGCCGATCAGATATTGATTACCTATTCTGAGGCACATGGGGGACTCATCTCTGCTACAGCCAGTCATTGGCCACAGCAGCCATGTGACCCACGTCATAGCGGACATGAGAGCTGCTGCAGAGCTGGGGGAGTGCAGGAGCTAGAACTCAGCGGCAGGGATCAGGGAAGTATGAGCCCCCAGAAGTGTACAACCACTTTATTATTTGTTTTTGTTGATGCCTGGTGCTTATATTTTTTCTCGTTTTGGTTACTTATTGCTTAGCGCAGTGTATGACTAGGTATTTTGCAATTAATCAGACAGAAATTGTCTTCCAGCTCTAGTCTGAGAACATGAAAAGGAACTTTGTATTATAGAGTATTATCACATTTGGGAAAGGTTTACATTTCCCCTTAAATTTGGAAATCTCACTAGTAATGTTTTAATAATTACTTGAATTTGTCTGCTTGTCTTACTGCAGGCAAATCATCCACTGTGAGGAATTGTTCGCCACATACAATATGCGTCTTGTTTAATAGCCATGTCTTACATGTATTTATAGTCAGGTCCATTAACAGGGAATATATTGTGAGCAAATTTGTAATTCGGTATCTTTTTATTTTTTTTTTTTATACCTTTTTGTTTCAGGCATGTTTTACACCTGAGTTAGGCCCCATTCACACGTCCGCATATATCTCCACATGTATTCCGCAATTCTGCAGAATACATGCGGACCCATTGACTGTAAATGGGGCACGGAACGATGCGGAGAGCACACACTGTGCTCTCCACATCAGTTTTTGCGGAGCGCGCCGCCGATCTTATGGCCGCAGCTCCGCAAAAAAGTAGAGCATGTCCTATTCTTGCCCGCAATTGCGGACAAGAATAGACATTTCTATGGGGCTGTCGGCCGGGTGTGTTTATGGATCCGCAATTTGCGGATCCATAAACACTACGGACGTGTGAATAAGGCCTTAAAGGGAACCTGTCACCAGGAAATTCACTGATAAACCAGTAGGGCCCACTCTGCTGAATATAATGATACCTTTCACTTGGTGATCTGTTGCTTTATTGTGGAGAAAAAGTACTTTTAATCCATATGCTAATGAGCTGATTTGAGTCCAGTAGTTGATATGAGTCCAGCGTTTTTTCTATTCAGAGCTGTAGCCACTCCCCTATTCACTCCTTCAGATGTAAAAGGGGCGTGGTTTATTACATACTTTAATTATTTTAATAATTCTTTATCAAACATGTGTTTATCACCACATGAACAAACTAGGCCTTATTACAATTACTAACTTCAATAGTATATTTTCCCTTTTTTTTTTAGTAATATAATAACTTGGCATTCCCTGTTATTCATTTTCCTGCTAATTATTAAAATGAATGATGTAATAAACCACGCCCCTTTTACATCTGAAGAAGTCAAAAGGGGATTGGCTACAGCTCGGGAAAAAAAAAACGCTGGACTCCTAGCTACTGGACTCAAATCAGCTCATTAGCATATGGATTAAAAGTACTTTTTCTCCACAATAAAGCAACAGATCACCAAGTGAAAGGTATCATTATATTCAGCAGAGTGAACCCTACAAGGCAGCATGCCTGGTTTATCAGTGAATTTCCTGGTGACAGGTTCCCTTTAAGGTATCCGGCAGGCTGTTTCAGCAGAGGAACAGCCTACCAGCTGCCAGAGTTCACAGATCTGGCCTAGCCAGATACCACTACATTCACTGCCAGAGCCCATTGACTATAACAGCATATGAGTTTTTCACTGCATATTCAATATGGTTTAGGTAACCTTTATGTTTGAAAATCCCTTTATTCTGCATTATCCGCCATTTGTTTCAGGTTGACCGAGTAATTTCTGTATGATTAGTTCCCCTGTGGATGCTGAAGGGCATACATCCAATTCCCTGCCCAGAATCTATATTTATGTACACTACCTGAAAATGAAAAGAGAAAACCTGGAAGGAGTTAAGATAAAAAGCTTGTTTTATAATATGGCAATGCTGAAGGGTGTTACATGTAATTCAGAGTTCCAAGATCCTTATTTTACATACAGATGCTCCACGGACTTTTTTTTGGTCTGGCAGCATTGTTGTTTTTGGTGTTGTTGAAGTGTTCACTATGCCTGCTAGATTTGTGCAATTAACAAACTTCAAAAGGGCCGAATAGTGGTACATTGGGAAGCTGGATGGTCCATCTGTCAAATCTCAGAAAGAGTTGGACGAAAAGTTTCTGTAGTGCATTGATAATGTCAGCAGTGGTCAGAGGAGGGCAAGGGGAGATGCCACCCAGTATTGTGACTCTGCCTTAACATTTACTGTGCTATAGAACCCAAAATAATGATCATTATTTTCTGCTAGTGTAGGCTACACACACAATGGGATTCATTTAAAGGGGTTATCCGATCCTGTAAACACCCCCGAAATGCCCGGGTCCCTCATACAGATTATACTTACCTGGTCTCGGACTCCCATGTCCCTCGGGATCTCTGCATGGCCACCACTGCATCTCCCCATTGTGCAGATCAAACCATCCAGCGATGGGGGGTGCAGCCAGTAGCAGGCCGCGACGGTGACTTGCTCCCATGGTGACACTGGTAACATTGCACCGAATGCAAGGAGGCAGGTCACCATTGCGGTCTGCTATTGGCTGCACCCCCTGTCGCCAGATGTTGTGATCTGCACGATGGGGAGATGCAGCAGTGGTCGTGCAGGGATCCAGAGGGACGCAGGTGTCTGGGACCAGGTAAGTATGTTCTTTATGAGGGACTCAAGCATTTCTGGGGGTGTTTACAGTATCGTATAACCCCTTAAAGCTGCCCATCAACATTAAAATCTCACTTCCTCTACAATATTTTATTTTTTGCCATTGCATGGGCTGTGGAAGTGTGTGTTGGTGATGCATCTTTCTCTGTATCATCTCTGTACAAACAGTGATTGGGAGCTTTGTAGTGCACACAATGACTGTAATGTGCTACAAAAGCATAAAATAACCAAAAAATATTGCATCATTAGACTTTACAGAACAGTGGGATGCTTTCTAATTGGAGTACCTTGGGTGAATGCCAGTTTGCTTTCCAGATATGATTTTGTTCAAAATCATAGACAATGGTACAAGTCTTTTCTGCCTCCTGTGACTTGTCAAAGTGATTTACTGATTAAATATGCCCCAGGAGATCTTCTGTCGGTGAATGATGGATCCGTATTGACCATAGGCAAAGATACGTTTATGACTATTGGACCAATATATCTTTTTTCGGGGGGCTTGACATCATGTCAGTGACAGTATTTTTAACATGACCTTCCAGGTCTCCATAGCACTTTCACATTACACGCTGGCTGTAAAGTTAAAATACCAGGTGCTGCCTCTTTTTTTCAACTTTCTACCTCAATTCTTCAAATTTCATGTGCCCTCTTCATGTAGGTAAAGTGGTTGCCAGCTTCTCAGACTACACTACAAATAGTGTGATTCAGCCCCCGCCCCACCGTTGGACCAGTGATAATGATAGTACTGTATCCATCCTGTAGAACCGGCCTTCTTCCTAGAGCACTGTGGCCTCTTCCTAGGGCAGTGACTTCACGTCGGGGGCGGACTTGTACTAGATTCCACTGCAAAATTTTCCAGTTTGCCAATGCTCAGGGGGTGCCACCCAAGCCCTGCTTACAGCATTGGCCAGGTACATAACGAACTGTTGCTTTCAGTATTAATTAATGCTCAAAGCATGAGGTACTTATGCACCTGGCTGGCAGCCGCTGGTCTCCTCTTGAATTCAAGTCCTTAGGACGTTGATACAGTTGAATACTGCAGCAGGGGAGGTAGTATTTTGTGCTGCACTGTGGTATTTGGTTCTGCTGGGGCAGTAATTTGGGCTGCACTACAGTATTGCTGGCCCTGCTTACTGATGTTGTCCCTGCCTACTTGTGTTGACCCACATTCTCTGTTTGGACCTACCTACAACATGGGTCTGCTTTTAGGTCATTCTTCAGGCCCCCTGTGTCACTTTCATTAGCCCCAGTCGCTTGGTATCACAAGTCCCACTCATTCCTCCATACCCAAACAATACAGTAGCAAAAATTCTTTATTGTTTGGTAGCAGATAAATAAATACATACCATTAAAATCAATCAATATTTTAAGCATATCTTGCCATAAAAACCAGCATGTGATCTAATAGTGACCAAGTTCTCCCAGTACTAGCCGAGAGACTACACCCCAAAAAATAAACATTGTGACAAGTCCATTTAACTGTTTGTGAAGATCTTCACAGGCTGACCTCAGGTAAGGGAGCGCCTGACATAAATAAGTCCAATTTTTCTGCCAGGGTGGATAGCAACCAATCATCAGGATAAACTCTTTCCACCATTAACGTCCGAGTCCAATCAAAACAATATTAGCCTAGCTGGCAGACTTTATGAACCTGCTCATACTGGTAGATATGATCCAAAAGGTACTTGAGACCACCTGAAAGACAAAAGGAAGGGGGGGGGGCTGGGGGGGGGATTTGGAGTGTAACGGCACAAACACTTTCAATACACCTTTACCTACAACAAGGAAAATAATGGAGCCATGTTACCATGTGTCCCCCAAGCTAGAACGCTCTGGGGGGCCCAATCTTTCAAGTAAATGGGCCTTGGCTGCAGTACCAAACGCCTCGTCAATACAGTGTGTAGTAGAGCTGTGCACAGTATTCTGTGAGGAGGCCACCGTGCCCACTGGAGTGCCGCAGACTCTTCAAACAGCTGATTGGCGGGGGTGCTGAGAGTCAGACTCACACCAATCAGATATTGATAACCTTTCCTGAGAAACCCCATTTAATAGAGAGAAGTCCTCCTATTAGGACGCTCTTCTATTAGCCGGTTGGCTGCAAACTTGCCAGTCTGCCCCTTATTCTGGGGGACCCAAAGGCTCCATGCAGGGGCAGTCAATTCATTTTTTAAGTTTGACCTATGTAAGGTATCACATTTGCTGCTGAGTCTACAAAGATTACAGCTGGGACTTAGAAGTCGTAGCAGCACATCCCATAATCAGCTTATCATTGGGGTCTCTTCTAGCAAAAGGGATTGTCCAATCGGAGAATCCCTTTAAAGAGGTATGTTATAGAGATGGATTATCTTTAAAGGGGTTCTCTGGGATTTTTTAGATGGCCTATCATTAGGATAGGTCATCAATATTAGGGCTCGTTCACACGAATGTTTTTTGCATTCCGTATACGGGACGTTATAAATGGTATACGGAACCATTTATTACAATGGATCAGCAAAAAAAAACTGAATGTACTCCGTATGCATTCCGTTTCTGAATTTCCGTTCCGCTACATTTTGAGTCATGTCCTATTATTGCCCGCAAATCATGTTCCGTTCCCTGGCTCCATTCAAGTCAATGGGGCTGTAAAACAAACGGAATGCATCCGTATGTCTTCCGCATCCGTTCCGTTTTTGCGGAAGCATCTATTGAAAATTTTATGCCCAGCCCAATTTTTCAATGTACTTACTGTTAAAACATTATTAAAAGCTTCCGTTTCCGTTTGTGATCCGCAAAAAACGGATCACAAACGGAAACCAAACAGAACGAAACGGAAACACTATTGAAACCAAAAATGCAAAAATGGATCCATTAAAAACCATACGGTCGTGTGAACGAGCCCTTAAGCCTCTTGCTCACGTTTTTTCCGTTTACGTTCCATTTTTTGTGGACCGTATACGGAACCATTCATTTCAATGGATCCAGAAAAAAAAACGGAAGGTACTCCGTATGCCTTCCGTTTCTGTTCCAACATAGAACATTTCCTGTTAATGTCCGCATAACGGACAACGATAGTAATGTTCTATCAGAGGCCAGCTGTTCTGTTCCACAAAAAACTGAATGCAAAATACTGAAAAGGCTAAACGGTCGTGTGCAAGAGGCCTTAGATTGTCCGACCCCCATCACCTCTGCAGCAACCAGCCCCGACCACTACACAGTAGATGCACCTGTAGTTCTGATGCCTGCTTTGGCACTGAGGCTACTCCTAAACAGCTAAGGCTAGTTTCACACTAGCTTTACAATTTTCCGGCAAGCTGTTTCGGCAGAGGAACAGCCTGTCAGAGGTTATCGTATCCAGCATAGCCAAAAAGTAAAAATACCAGAGCACCGCCAGGCTCTATTTACTATAATTAGATCCAGCCTGTTTCTAGCATTAGTGCTGGGATTCGGCCGGACAAAAAATGGTGCTTGAACTCTGGCAGGCTGTTCCTCTGCCTAGTGTTGGGAGTAGCTTCGGTGCCGGAAGCAGGCATCAGAACTTGAGCTCCATCCGCTGCGTAGTGGCCGGGGCTGGTTACTGCAGCACTGCTCCCATTCATTTCCAGTGCCAAACAAACAATGTAATAATGAAGAAACTGTATTTGTATTATTAAATATGTAATCAGATTAGAACTGTAATTAACATAAAGTTAATTTTTTTTTTTTTCACCTTCAGGGGTAAAGAAAACTATTTCCTACAGTGCAAAGAAGCTGTACAAAATGATGCGGGGTCTGCGCCATCCGTAATCCCACTTGTGATGATTAGCCATTTCATTATTTATATATGTCGATTTTCTTTTATTAAATAAGAAAAACTCTTGAACCTGATTATGAAGTTTCATTTATTTATCATATTCAACTAAATGTACCGGTAATTCCACTTTTATAATATGGTGTTCTTTGTGTAAGATTACCACATTAACCCCTTTAACACCCCCTTCCCTCAAATGTATTTTTATAGCTTTTGTGCTTCCTTTTTTAGTAGATAAAGCAAAATGCATTTAACCATTCAGGAGGAGAATGGAGGGACTGAGCGCCTGACCTGAGGGAGACTGCGCATTAATAGTTAGTAATTCCGGCCACATTAATAGAGATTAAGTTTAGGTCAATAGTGTATAGGAGCTGAGGGGCCGGTGTATGAAAGAGTTAAGCTACACCGGCCCCTGCGAGTGTAAACTGCCCCCCCACACACACTATGATGGCACTTATGGGGGTCTGTGGATGACACTAATGGGGGATCTGTGGATGACACGTATATAGCATAATATGCTATATATGTGTCATCCACATAGCCCCCTGACAGTGTCATCCAGAGATCCCCCATAGTGTCATCCAGAGATCCCCCATAGTGTCATCCAGAGATCCCCCATAGTGTCATCCAGAGATCCCCCATAGTGTCATCCAGAGATCCCCCATAGTGTCATCCAGAGATCCCCCATAGTGTCATCCAGAGATCCCCCATAGTGTCATCCAGAGATCCCCATAGTGTCATCCAGAGATCCCCATAGTGTCATCCAGAGATCCCCCATAGTGTCATCCAGAGATCCCCCATAGTGTCATCCAGAGATCCCCCATAACATTGTCATCCACAGATCCCCATAACGGCGTCATCCACAGATCCCCCATAACGGTCGTCTATCCACAGATCCCCCATAACGGCGTCTTCCACAGATCCCCCATAACGGCGTCATCCACAGATCCCCCATAACGGCGTCTTCCACAGATCCCCCATAACGGCGTCATCCACAGATCCCCCATAACGGCGTCTTCCACAGATCCCCCATAACGGCGTCTTCCACAGATCCCCCATAACGGCGTCTTCCACAGATCCCCCATAACAGATCCCCCTGGTGGCACATTGGTTGGAAAACACTATTATATTCCCATTTATTAATTTATTAACACTTGTACAAGGGAAAAGAAAAGCCGTTGTCCATAGCAACCAAATTCCAGCTTTAATTTTTTTCATTGCTATCAGCAACTGCGCCACTGTTTATACGAGGTATCGGTAATTGGTATCGGCGAGTACTTAAATAAAAGTATCGGTACTCGTACTCGGTCTTAAAATAATGATATCGGGACATCCCTTCTAAATATTACTAAAAATAAATATGAGAAGGTGGCTTAATCTTAGGGTAACATTATGTGATTCAGACAAGAAAATTATAAAAAAATTAATAATTATTATACAGAAAAGTAAAAAAAAAAGTCCCATCTGTTAAGATAAAAATTGCTTCCGTACAGAGTATTTGCTGTAGTTAATGCCATGTGTAAAAGTACCAAATTTTGGTAGAAATTTCAGGCAATGTTTGTATAGATGGAAAGTCCAAAAGATATTTTTAAAGTTGTCCAGGACTTTCATATTGATGGCCTATCTCAAGGATAGGTCATCAATATCTGATCGTCGGGGGTCCGACTCCTGGCACCCCTGCTGATCAGCTTTAAAAAGCGTGCCAGTCAGAGCACCATACATTGTTTAGTGGCTGTGTTTGGTATTGCAGCTCAGGCAAATTTGCTTAAATTGGACATGCACTGACTCTAGACCATGTGACCAATGATCATGACGCCATTTGCCTAAGAAGAGGATGCGGCGCTTACTAGAGCGCCATAGACTCTTCTAACTGCAGATCCCCCACTAAATCCTGTGGATAGACCATCAATATCAGGATTCCGGACAAGCTCTTTAACAATTTCCAAAGCACTGATCATTCATCCATCATTTAAGAAATCTCTGCTGTAAACAGGGATTTGAAAGGATGATTTTTTGGGGGCTCATGTACTACAGATACGTGTGCTATAAAGCAGTGTCCATAAATCTCTATGGTGTCATACTGTACCTCTACATGCCTACAGTTTTATACAACCGAAAAATGATTGCAAGTGCCAGCGCAAAGCACTGCTAAAAAGCCATGGCAATGGGGCTTTTCTCTATGGCTCACCGCTGCTGCAATAGCATATCCATCTACCCATGTGACACTGGCATCAACATCTCGTGCTGTACACTGCTGAAGCTAGTGATTGTCTGAAGTACCTGGGGTAGATGGGTACATCATCAATGTGGTACTACACGACCGGGGCAGCATGAACTTTACAGGCATTTTCTTACATGGCCCAAATTTCTTTACAATCTTGCCAAACTTTTTTAAATTCACTTATGAAAGTTTTTAGCATTTTTTTGTTGGTATTTTATCTCTAGCAAAGTGATATCTAAGCAGCCAGCGAGCACCTTGTAAGTGACTTGCTTTAAAGTTACAACTTACGTAAGTGGACAAGTCATGGCGCGGTAGAAAGGAAGAAATGATAATTCTTTAGCCTCCGAGCAATGGTTCATGTGGAGACCTGCCCATCCAGAGTTAATGAGGCTGCAGGCTTGAAAGGTTGAGTATGTGGGCTTGGCTATGAGTAATACTTTCACAAGATGGGCCATTTATAAGAGTGAGGCATTTGCACAGAGGAGTGATCTACTGGGTGTTTGGGATCAGCTATACTCTACTCCACTGAACTATTTTTGTAGGAAAATTTCAAAAGAACACAAACATGTCCAAAGTACACCAAGATAAGATCACATCCGAGCAGAACAGGCAGGTTGATGGTGGAGTTCAGAGGAATATCGGTCAACTGAAGGAGCCACCTATCTCGATTGTGACCAGCTTTAATTACAGCTGTCCTGGGGTCGTTGTTGGGTATCACCATTGGGTTCCACAATGGTTTTACCCATCAGTTGCACAGTCAATACATCTAAGGAGTTAAACAGCTGGGGTCAGAGTTATCTCTAATCTTGACCACTTCATTGCTGGGCGCCTTTACGTTTTTGTTTTTCTCTTCCTTCCCTAAGCCATAACTCTTTATTTTTTCCCTTTACATAGCTGCATGAGGGCTTGTTTTTTTTTTTTTTTTGCGGAATAAGTTGTACTTTTAATGGCACCATTTAATATTGCATAAGATGTAGTGATAAGCTGGAAAGAAAATTCCAAATGGGGTGGAATTGGGAAAAACAAAATACAATTCTGTCATAATTTTATGGGTTTTGTTTTCATGTCATTCATTATGCGGCAACTGACCTGTTACCACCAGAAAATAATGGTACTACAACTTCTATGGACAACCCGCTTAACATGACGTTGTGGCGCATGGTTTACACAGAGAATGTGCGGAAGTGAGGATCCGCAATTCCGGATCCGAGCGGGACAAAGTCTGTCCCCATAGAAGGCTATGGCTGAAAAAAAAAATCTCATTACCCGTATGCTCAATATAAGGAGAATAGCAGAAACTCCTAATGCTGGCCATACGTGTAATGATTGCAGAGACCCTCAAATGCCAGGGCAGTACAAACACCTCACATGTGACCCCATTTTAGAAAGAAGACACCCCAAGGTATTCTGTGAGGGGAATGGTGAGTTCATGTAAAATTTTATTTTTTGTCACAAGTTAGTGGAATATGAGACTTTGTAAAAAAATTAAAATATATCAATTTCCGCTAACTTGTGCCCAAATTTTTTTTTTTCTGTGAACTCGCCATGCCCCTCACGGAATACCTTGGGGTGTCTTCTTTCCAAAATAGGGTCACATGTGGGGTATTTATACTGCCCTGGCATTTTAGGGGTCCTAAAGCGTGAGAATCCAAATGCGTAAAAATGCCCTGTGAAATCCTAAAGGTACTCATTGGAATTAGGGCCCCTTTGCGCCTCTTGGGTGCAAAAAAGTGTCACACATGCGGTATCGCCGTACTCAGCAGAAGTAGGGCAATGAATTTTGGGGTGTATTTTTATATATGCCCATATTTTGTGTGAGAAATATCTCTGTAAACGACAACTTTTTAAATTTTTTTATACAAAGTTGTCAATTTACAGAGATATTTCTCTCACCCAACATGGGTATATGTAAAAATACACACCAAAACACATTGCCCTACTTCTCCTGAGTACGGCGATACCACATGAGTGACACTTTTTTGCAGCCTGGGTGCGCAAAGGGGCCCAAATTCCAACAAGTACCTTTAGGTTTTACATGGCTGCTCCCAATTTAGCCCCACCCAAAATGCCAGAACAGTACAAACACCCCACAAATGAAAAGAAGACACCCTAAGGTATTCGCTGAGGGGCATAGTGAGTCCATGAAAAATTTAACTTTTTGTCAAAAGTTAGCAGAAAGGGAGACTTTGTGAGAAAAAACAATAAAAAATCAATTTCCGCTAACTTGTGCCAAAAAAAAAAAAATCTTCTATGTACCCGCCATGCCCCTCACGGAATACCTTGGGGTGTCTTCTTTCCAAAATGGGGTCACATGTGGGGTATATATACTGCCCTGGCATTTTAGGGGCCCTAAAGCGTGAGAAGAAAAATGCGTAAAAATGCCCTCCTAAAAGGTACTCATTGGAATTTGGGCCCCTTTGCGCATCTTGGCTGCAAAAAAGTGTCACACATGTGGTATCGCCGTACTCAGGAGAAGTAGGACAATGTGTTTTGGGGTGTATTTGTACATATACCCATGCTGGGTGAGAGAAATATCTCTGTAAATTGACAACTTTGTATAAAATTTTTAAAAAGTTGTCATTTACAGAGATATTTCTTACACACAGTATGGGTATATATAAAAATACACCCCAAAACACATTGCCCTACTTCTCCTGAGTACGGCGATACCACATGTGTGACACTTTTTTGCAGCCAAGATGCGCAAAGGGGCCCCAACTCCAATGAGTACTTTTAGGAGGGCATTTTTACACATTTGGATTCTCACGCTTTAGGTTCCCTAAAATGCCAGGGCAGTATAAATACCCCACAAGTGACCCCATTGTGGAAAGAAGACACCCCAAGGTATTCCGTGTGGGGCATGTCGAGTTCATAGAATTTTTTTTTTGGGCACAAGTTAGCGGAAATTGATATTTTATTTTTTTTTGTTTTTTTTACAAAGTCTCATATTTCACTAATTTGTGACAAAAAATAAAATTTTACATGAACTCACCATACCCCTCACGAAAAACCTTGGGGTGTCTTCTTTCTAAAATGGGGTCACTTGTGCGGTATTTATACTGCCCTGGCATTTTTAGGGGTCTCTAAAGCATGAGAAGAAGTCTGGAATCTAAATGCGTAAAAATGCCCTGTGAAATCCTAAAGGTACTCATTGGAATTTGGGCCCCTTTGCGCACCCAGGCTGCAAAAAAGTGTCACACATGTGGTAATGCCGTACTCAGGAGAAGTAGGGCAATGTGTTTTGGGGTGTATTTTTACATATACCCCTGCTGGGTGTGAGAAATATCTCTGTAAATGACAACTTTTTTAAAAAAATTTATACAGAGATATTTCTCTCACCCAACATGGGTATATGTAAAAATACACCCCAAAACACATTGCCCTACTTCTCCTGAGTACGACGATACCACATGGGTGCGCAAAGGGGCCCAAATTCCAACGAGTACCTTTAGGTTTTACATGGCTGCTCACAATTTAGCCCCGCCCAAAATGCCAGAACAGTAAACACACCCCACAAATGACCCCATTTTGGAAAGTAGACACCCCAAGGTATTCACTGAGGGGCATAGTGAGTCCGTGGGAGATTTTTTTTTTTTTTTTGCCAGAAGGTAGCAGAAATGGAAACTTTATTATTATTATTTTTTCCTCAGAAAGTGTCATTTTCCGCTAACTTGTGAAAAAAAATGAAATGATACATGAACTCACCATGCCCCTCCATGAATACTTTGGGGTGTCTTCTTTCTAAGATGGTGTCATTTGGGGGGTATTTATACTATCCTGGCATTCTAGCACCTGAAGAAACATGATAGGTGCTCAGAAAGTCAGAGCTGCTTCAAAATGCGGAAATTCACTTTTTTGCACCATAGTTTGTAAACGCTATAACTTTTACTCAAACCAATAAATATACACTTATTGGATTTTTTTTTATCAGACATGTAGAAAAATACATTTTGCGAAAAATTTATATAGAAATGTAGTTTTTTTTAAATAAAATTACAACAGAAAGTGAAAAATGTCATTTTTTTTGCAAAAATTTCGGTCATTTTTGATTAATAGCAAAAAAAGTAAAAATGTCAGCAGCAATGAAATACCACCAAATGAAAGCTCTGTTATTGAGAAGAAAAGGAGGTAAAATTCATTTGGGTGGTAAGTTGCATGACGGAGCAATAAACAGTGAAAGTAGCGTAGAGCAGAATTGTAAAAAGTGGCCTGGTCATTAAGGGTGTTTAAGCTAGGGGGGCTGAGGTGGTTAAGGTGCTCTCTCTCCAGGGAGAGATAGTACCCCCCAAACTCTGGATGTCAGGATATGCCACTAATGTGATATAGATTCAGCTCCCACCTATGGGTGCCAGGGTATGCCACTAATGTGATATAGATTCAGCTCCCACCGCTGGGTGCCAGGATATGCCATTAATGTGATATAGATTCAGCTCCCACCTTTGGGTGCCAGGATGTACCATTAATGTGATTATAGATTCAGCTCCCACCTCTGGGTGCCAGGATATGCCATTAGTGTGATATAGATTCAGCTTCCACCTCTGGGTGCCAGGATGTACCATTAATGTGATTATAGATTCAGCTCCCACCTCTGGGTGCCAGGATATGCCATTAATGTGATATAGATTCAGGTCCCACCTCTGGGTGCCAGGATATGCCAATAATATGACATAGATTCAGCTCCCACCTATAGGTGCCAGGATATGCCACTAATGTGATATAGATTCAGCTCCCACCTTTGGGTGCCAGGATGTACCATTAGTGTGATATAGATTCAGCTCCCACCTCTGTATGCCAGCACGGCTCAGGTGGCTTTGCAACATTATGAGATAATCTGTATATTCAGCAGATGGACACACCCTATAAATAATGTGTGCAGTAGCTTTCCTTAGGCTACATTCACACGATAGTGAAAAAAACAGACATCCTGTCAGTTTTTCATGGCCATTTTGCATATCTGTGCATCCATTTTTCTGTCCGTTTTTAATGGCTGTTTTGCATCAGTTTTTAATGGCCATAAAAAACATAAATTTAATAGTTTTTTGCCCCCCAGTATAAAAAAAAGTCCCCCATAGTCCCCCCAGTATGAATAATGTTCCCATAGTGCCCCCAGCGTAAATAATGGTCCCCATAGTACATCTCCAGTATGAAGAATGCCCCCCAGAATTATTAATGCCACCCATTAGTGGCCCCCAGTATAACGAATGCAGACACTTCTTTTGGTAGACCAGTAGTTGCCACTCTACCTTCCATTATTAGCTGCCTGTATTACTGGAACTTGGATTCAGGGAATCTCAAGTTACGCTGCCACAAAAGGTGCAGTGAAGTCGATATGCGGCTGTTGGAGAATTTGCATAGGTACCAGGCTCAGACAAACTGCTTACCGTAAAGTCGTGTAATGAAATCTGCACGTAGCTGTTCTAAGGTGTGATAATGCGGACAGCGGGACTGGGCCATGAATGCACTGTGTACAGTCTCTTCTACATATGCATTAGGCTACTTTCATATATGCGTTTTGGCATTCTGTTTTTCAGATCCGGCAGAGGATCTCAATACCGTAAAAAACATTTCCATTTAGTCCTCATGCATTCTGAGTGAAAAGAGATGCAGGATGCCTTCCATCCTGTGCTGCAAACTGCAGTTTTGTGTCCGGTCATCGAAACGGAACAAACTGTAGCCGTCAACTAAAAGCAATATAAGTCAATGGTGATGGATCCGTTTTTTTTTTCGGATCCTAAAAAAAAAAAATCCGTCACCCATTGACTTTCAATGTATTTAGTGACGGTTACAGTTTGTTCCATTTCAATTTCATACAACCGCATCCTAACAAATCATTTTGGTCAGGTTTTGAGATCCCCTTCTGAATCTCAAAACCTGAAACCAAAACGCATATGTTAAAGACTATGTGTGATATTAACGGATAAATTAAGAGCCTTAGGCCCCTTTCACACGAGCAAGTTTTCCGCGCGGGTGTAATGTGTGAGCTGAACGCATTGCACCCGCACTGTATCGTGACCCAGTAATTTCAATGGGTCTGTGTACATGAGTGTTCTTTTTCACGCATCACTTCTGCATTGTGTGAAAATCGCAGCATGTTCTATATTCTGCGTTTTTCACACAGCCCTGGCCCCATAGAAGTGAATGGGGCTGCATGAAAAACGCATTGCATCCGCAAGCAGGAGCGGATGCAATGCGTTTTTCACTGATGATTGCTAGGAAATGTTGTTTGTAAACCTTCAGTTTTTTTATAACGCGAGTGAAAAATGCATCAAAACGCATTGCACCTGTGCGGAAAAAACTAAACGCAATCGCAGACAAAACTGACTGAACTTGCTTGCAAAATAGTGCAAGTTTCACTGAACTAGAGTTGTTTCGGTACCAAAATTTTGATTCGGTATCGATACCATAAAAAAGTATTGCGATACTCGATACCATTCGATACCACGCGAAAAAAATAAAAACGCCAAAAAAATCCGCGTGCATTCAACATTTTATGAAACCGCCGGCTCATAATACAACAGTCCTATCCTACTTTTTTGTGGGGACAAGGCGACTAAAAGAAAATGGCGAATCGTGCATTTTTTATTTTTCTTTTTTTTTCTTTTACGGCGCTCACCGCATAAAAGTGGATTTTTTAATAGTTTGACTTTTGAGACGCTGCGATATGTAATATTTTATTTATGTATTGTTTATATATTTTATATGTAAAATTGGGAAAGGGGGTGATTTATAATTAATATTTTGGTGTACTTTAACTTTTTTTTTTTTTTTTTTTTTACAGTTTATTAACTATTTTCCCTTAGGGGCTAGAACCTGGGATCTTTTCATCCTATTCACCCTGATAGAGCTCTATCAGGGTGAATAGGATTCACCCTCTCCCTGCTGCCCTGTGCACAGTGCACACAGCAGCAGGGAGCAGACCAAGGCAGCCAGGACTTCAGAAGCGCCCTGGTTACCATGGTAATCGATCGGAGCCCCAGCATTACAGTGCTGGGGCTCCGATCACTGCCACTGCCACCAATGAGGAGGAGCTGAGGGGACCCTGTGGCCACTGCCACCAATGATTTTATTACTGGGGGAAGGGTGGGAGGGCAGGGGGCACACTGCCCACTGCCCACCAATGTTTTAATACTGGGGGCACACTGCCCACCAATGTTTTAATACTAGGGAGGGGAGGGGGGCACACTGCCCACTGCCCACCAATGTTTTAATACTAGGAGGGGCGGAGCACTGGCCAGCAATGCCGAGTAGTTTCTATATAATGCAGGCAGAAGACACAGCCTGCCAGCACCTGCTCAGACCGAGCGCTGCGATCAGAGGCTATTAACCCTCAGGTGTAGCACCTGAGGGGTTAATTGCCTCTGATTGCAGTGCTGGGTCACAGGCAGGTGCTGGCAGGCTGTGTCTTCTGCCTGCATTTATATGAGAAACTACTCTGCATTGCTGGCCAGTGCTTCCGTCCCCCAGCTCCGCCTCCTCCCGCCCCCCGCCTCCGCCCCTCTCCCTCTATTGGTTGAAGCGGCAGCACAGGGGGAGGGAGAGACTGCCTCCTTCTCCCTGTGCTGACGAGGAGAACATGGCTGCGCTGAGAGCGGCGCAGCCATGCTCTCCTATACTGGGCTGTGCAGTAGTGCAGCCCAGTATCGATAAAATACTTTTCCTGGTATCGAGTGCGATACCAGAGAAAAGTATCGATCGGGTATCGAAAGTTCGATACCCGAAACAACACTACACTGAACGCACCCTGAACGCATCCGGAGCCAATCCGTCACGCTCGTGTGAAAAAGGCTTTAGGAATATAAATTTGCAGAACAAAACATCGTTTTAGGCACAACCTTCCTACTGTTCCGTGCAAGCAGTAATATGGCATGCAAAAACAGAAGATGGTTTTTCCTCTGATACGAAACCCGAGGCAGTTGCCAGGTTCCATCAGATGCTGTAGGACATGCATTGCTTTTAGGGGAAAATACCTGCCTATGGGTACATCCACATGAGACAAAAATGCTGCAGATTTGTGTGCGGTAAATCTGCAGCGTTATACCTTACCACTAAAGTGGACGGGCTTTGAAAAAAATCTCATCCGCAAGCTGCAGAAAAAAAAATTGACCTGCGGTGGAGGTTTTTGAAAAATCTGTAGGATGGCGACGTATGTTGTGGAGCTCTGTTACTGATTTCACACTTTACAATGCAGGGTGAAATCTGAGGCAAATCTGCATGCGGAATTCGCCATGGATTATTCCCTAATTTATGCCTCATTCACACATCAGTGTTTGGTCAGTGATTTTAATCAGTGATTGGGAGCCAAAGCCGGGATTGGAGCCTTCACAGACATAAGGAATAAGGGAAAGATCTGCACCTGTTCTGTGTTTAGAGCCGCACCTAGTTTTGGCTCCAAATCACTGACGGAAATCACTGACCGAACACTGACTGTGTGAATGAGGCATTAGCTGACGCAGATTTTTTTTGGAGGGTTTTATACCACTTGCGGACCTACCCTGATGCTGTGCCGTATACAGGCACAACGCCTTCTCCAGGGAAGAGTACCTCTGTAACGTTGCATGCAATGCTGCATACTTTAATAAGGTTGGAGGCAAACAAAGGTTCAATATGGGATATTTTCAAGAAATTTTCATTCATAGCCTATTCTTACGATATCAGTTTATGATTTGTGGTGGTCTGGTCTTCACCAGTCAGCAGAACAGAGGAATCAGCAAGTGGCATGACCCCTTTATTAGATCCAAAGGGGGAGAGTTACCATGGGGTGAATTTTTAAAATCTGCTTTGGCATAATTTGCGCCAAATTTATCAAATGTTGCACAATATTTGATACATTTGGCATCGCTTCCAGTATAAGGTACCTTCACACAGCAGTGGAAAATGGCTGTGTGACGGCAGTGTTTTTAATAACCGTTTTCAGAAATATTCCAATCTTCCCCATTCCAGGGATTATTTACATAGCCTTTTTTTTTAATGACCAGTGAACAGCGGCCGTCAAAAATTTGACTTGTCCTATTTTTGGCCGTTTTGATGTCTAGGCACAGCTGGGAACACAAACTCCGAACTTGGGATTGGCACAATGGGGGGAAAATAATTATACTGAGGCAACAATGGGGGCCATTATTTATTTTTGGGGCAAGGGGGCCATGTTTATCTGTTTATAACAGACTCTTCTTCTTTTTTTTTTTTTTTTTTTACTGTTGTGTGAATGTACTCTAAGGCTGGCTGCACACGTTGCGGAATATGTAAACCACAGCGTACTGCAGTACCAACAAAGTGTATGGGATTACACTAATCTCATTTACAATTTGCAGATTTTTTCAGTGTGGAAATTGACCTGCCATGTGGATTTCAAAATGGGACCAGCACCTATTTCGAGAATGGAGCAGGGAAGGTGGTGGCTGGAGGACAACCAAGCACTCTCCCCAAAAATTCATTTCTATAGGGCTGACGGAAATAGCCAAGCTCCATAGAAATGAATAGATGAGCACGTCGCCCTCCACCACTTCAGGGCTCCTTTCTCGGTGTAGGTGAAGGTCCCAGAGGTGTATCCCGCACCTATCAGGCAATAGGGGCATATCGCTAGGATATCGCATTGTCTGAGATGGGAAATCTATGCAATCCCTTCACTGGATTAAGATTGTAACTATTTTTGCAACTCTTTTAAAAGTTTCAGTTGATCAATCTGGCTTACATTACCCAGACTGGCTAGCCATACCCATTTACCCGCCCACTTTTCAAATCCAGAGTAAGTAGAGTAAAAATGCAAAATGGTGCGAAATTTTTGTGTAAATTTTCCCCAAAAAAGTCACAAATCTCTATTTTACATAAATTAGAAGACAGAATTCTGGAGTGTAGGGCTTGATAATTCAACATTGATGGCCAGGAGAAAACCCCTTTAATCGCCACCAAAAAAATTCTAAAGATTATTATTTTTTTTTATTGAAAACTTAAGTCTTTCTGTTTAGACCACTTGGCAAGCAAAAACAAGTCAGAACCTAACAGAAGAAATCTCTCTCTTGGCCACTTTGCGCCAATTAACTTCTTTTTAAACAGAACAGATGCCCCCTCCGTGCTGCCAGAGACCATTCCCAGCTGCATGCTGTCTGCTTCAACTAAGGCTTCAGCGTTTCCTCGCAGGTGTTAGTTTATAGCAGTGCTTGCTGGTAACATGAGAAGATATCATGTGTCCTTGAGGACCTTGGCGATCATCTTTCTCCTACTACCTGAGAGATGTTTTTGTGTGCAGCAACAGCAAAGGTCTCTTATTATTCCTGAGGGGGCACAGGTTAAGCTCCAGGCCTTGCTTGTGTCTCCGGCACTCCATCCACTTACAGACTGTTTGCTCTGGGGTTTTAAGTGACATGAGAAAGGTTTGTGTTTTCTTGGCATGATACAGAAGATGTGCAGAATGCCCAAACATCTCTCAAGTGATCAAGTCTTCTGTTTGTTTCTTCTCCCTGGACCAAGGCCAGAAGTGATTAGCATATGAGTCATGTTGTTCCCTGCTCACTATAGCCTGCAGGGTACACGTTCATATGGGTGTGGGTTTTCTACATGGGCCCTGAGTGCACAAACATCAGAGATTACAAAGCAAAGTGATCCTCGATAGCGTGCTTCCTCGTATACTGCATTCTTTTTGACCAATGAGCAGACCCAAATCCTAAGGGTACGACCACATGGTCAGGTTTCTGCATGCAGTTTTGGAAGCCCAAAACCAGGAGTGAATTATAAAGAGTTGAGAAGTTATGTCGGTCCTGTATACTCAATCTCCTTTTATGATCCACTCCTGATTTTGGCTTCCAAAACTGCATGTAGAAACCTGACTCTATGGCCGTACCCTACCTAAACCGCACTGGAACATAACTGCAAGTCTTTAAATAGAGACCCATCAGAAAGAAGTATTTAAAAAAAAACTCTATATTCATAGGCAAAAATTTGTTTTACAATTTTTGGCTATTTAACTTTTTCATTTCAGCAGTGCTGTACCTTCAGAAAATCAAATACAAAATATTGTCCTTTTGTATATAAGACCTCTTACAGTGCCTTGAAAAAGTATTCCTACCCCTTGAACTTTTCCGTATTTTTTCACTTTACACCTATGAACTTGCTACATTTTCACATCTGCGTTTTTGCATGGATCTTTCATAGATCAGCAAAAATGCTTCCGTTAGGATAATACAACTGGCTGCATCCGTTGTGGATGGATCTGGTTATATTATCTCTAAAATGACCAAGACAGATCAGGCACTAAAACCATTATAAGTCAATGGGCACCAGATCCGTTTTCCTTTGTGTCCGAGAAAATGGATCTGTCACCATTGACTTGCATTGTGTTTCATGCAGGATCCGTCTTGCTTGGTATCCCAAGACACACTCAAAAATGCTGCTTTCAGCGCTTTTGTGTGCGTCATGGGAACGCAACGCAACAAAATGGAACGGAATGTACTCTGATGCACTCCATTCCGTTCAGTTCAGTTTTGTTCCCAATGAATGAGGATAAAACTAAAGTGTTTTCCTCCGGTTTTGATATCCTTTGACGGACATCTACTGTATACTGGAAAGGAAAACGTTGATGTAAAAGTAGCCTTAAATGTATTTTATTGGGATTTTATGTGATAGCCCAACACAAAGTAGCAAGTATGGGTGAAGTGAAAAGAAAATGATTAACAGTTTTCAAAAGTTTTTGCAAATAAAAATCTCAAAAGTGTGGTGTGCCTTTGTATTCAGCCCCCTGTACACTGACACCCCTAAATAAAATCCATTGTGATCAATTGCCTTCAGAAGTCACCTAAATAGTAAATACATTCCAGCTGTGTGTAATTTATAACTACAGCTGTTCTGTGAAGGCCTCAGAGGTTTGTAAGAGAACATAAGTGATCAATCAGCATCATGAAAACCAATGAATACACCAGACAGGTCAGGGATAAAGTTGTGGAGAAGTATAAAGCAGGATTAGAAAATAAAATAAAAATCTCTCAAGATCTGAACATCTCAGGGAGCGCTGTTCAATCCATCATCCGAAAATGCAAGGAAAACCATCCAAGACATCGCCGTCCACCTTGCCCAGGCAAGGAGAGCACTAATTAGAGAAGCAACCAAGGGGCCCATGGTCACACTGGAGGAGCTGCAAAAATCCACAGCTCATGTTGGACAATCTTTTTACAGGAAAACTATTAATCGTGTACTCAACAAATCTGGCCTTTATGCAAGAGTGGCAAAAAGAAAAACATTTTTGAAAGCAAACCATAAGAAGTCACTTTTGCAGTTTGCCACAAGCCATGTAGGAGACACAGCAAACATGTGGTAGAAGTTGCTCTGCTCAAATGAGACCAAAGTTGAACTTAGGTAGGAGGTTCACCTTCCAGCAGGACAACGACCATATAAACACAGCAAGAGCTACAATGAAATGGTTTAGATCAAAGCATATTCATGTGTTAGAATGGCCCAGTCAATGTACAGACCTAAATCCCATTGAAAATATGTGGGAAAACTTGAAAATTGCTGTTCACAGACACTCTCCATCCAATCTTTTATTTTGCAAAGAAGATTGAGCAAAAATTTCAGCCTCTAGATATGCAAACCCAAAAGACTTGCAGCTGTAATTGCAGCAATGAGTGGTCCTACAAAGTATTGACTCAGGGGGGCCTGAGTACAAATGCACGCCACTCTTTCCAGATTTTTATTTATTTTCTTTTCACTTCACACATACTTGCTACTTTATGTTGGTCTATCACATACAGTTGTGTTCAAAATTATTCAACCCCCACTGAAATTGAGTGTTTTGGCCAGTTTGACATTGATTTTGATCATTTCAGTCATCTTGTTTACAATTAAATCAAAGAGGCACTTGTAAGTCAGACAAATATAACATTTATAATGAAATAACCAAAAATGTATTTTCTGTGCTCACATCATTATCAGTTTTATTCAATCCCCAAGTGACATTCAATCTTAGTACTTAGTACAACATCCTTTTCCAGTTATAACAGCTTTTAAACATGAAGCATAACTTGACGCAAGTGTCTTGCAGCGATCTACGGGTATCTTCGCCCATTCTTCATGTGCAAAAGCCTCCAGTTCAGTCAGATTCTTAGGCTTGCGCGCTGCAACTGCTTTCTTTAAGTCCCACCAGAGGTTCTCAATCGGATTTAAGTCTGGTGACTGCGATGGCCACTTCAAAATGTTCCAGCCTTTAATCTGCAACCATGCTCTAGTAGACTTGGAGGTATGCTTGGGATCATTGTCCTGTTGAAAGGTCCAACGTCTCCCAAGCCTCAGGTTTGTGACGGACTGCATCACATTTTCATCCAATATCTCCTGGTACTGAAGTGAATTCATGGTATCTTGCACACGCTGAAGCTTCCCTGTACCTGTAGAAGCAAAACAGCCCCAAAGCATGATTGACCCCCCCGCCATGCACACAGTAGGCAAGGTGTTCTTTTCTTCATAGGCCTTGTTCTTCCTCCTCCAAACATAGCGTTGATCCATGGGCCCAAACTGTTCTAATTTTGTTTCATCAGTCCACAGAACACTACTCAAAACTTTTGTGGTTTGTCCACATGACTTTTGGCATACTGCAGTCGACTCTTCTTATTCTTTGGAGACAGCAAGGGGGTGCGCCTGGGAGTTTTGGCATGGAGGCCTTTATTACGCAGTGTGCGCCTTATTGTCTGAGCTGAAACTTCAGTACCCGCATCTGATAAATCTTTTTTCAGTTCCTCAGCAGTCACACGGGGACTTTTCTCCACTTTGCGCTTCAGGTAGCGCACAGCAGTCGAAGTCAGCATCTTCTTTCTGCCACGACCAGGTAGTGATTCAACAGTGCCCTTTGCCTTGAATTTGAGAATTATGCTTCCTATGGTGTCTCTTGGTATGTTTAACATCTTTGCAATCTTCTTATAGCTATTGCCCTTCCTGTGAAGAAAAATCACCTCTTCTCTTGTCTTCCTGGACCATTCTCTTGACTTCACCATGTTTGTAAACACACCAGTAAATGTATAAAAGGAGCTGAGTATCACAGTCATTTTAGATCTGCCTAATTGGTGCTTATTATGCTTGATTGCTGCTCCTTGACATCCACAGGTGTTTTCAATACCTGATCGAAAACACTTGAATGAACCTCTGTTCTTAAGAGTGGTAGTCTTTAAGGGGTTGAATAATTGTGTCAATGAAGAAATCACAAAAAAAACATTTAATACTGTATTACAAAAACAATTGATGTCATTCTAGTTGCATTTGGTTCTTTAAAACGTCCTTGTAAGATTTCATTCTGAACACAATTACAAATGTACACTAAATTCCCTAAAACCCTTTACAGCATTGGGGGTTGAATAGTTTTGAACACAACTGTAAAATCCTAATAAAACACAGGGCATCTGTCAGCAGTTTTGTACCTATGGCACTGGCTGACCTGTTACATATGCTCTTGGCAGCTGAAGGCATCTGTGTTGGGCATCAGTGTCATTACTCCTACTAGCTCAGTTCTCTCTGCAACTGCCGCGTCCTCTCCACTTCGAGCTTTCCCTACCCCTATCTAATTATTAGGTGTTATTCCCTTCCGCTTGTCCTCTTCTTGTTGCCAACATGCATTCATTCATTAACTTACTAAAACATATGGAACAGATAGAAAAGTCAATCACTGCAGGGTCTGAGGCTCAGACTAAACATGGTTTGTTTGAAGTCTGTTACCATGGGAAGACCCAGAATCAATATTGGTGCAGTACAACTAAAAAATTTGGATTTTTAAAAATGGAAACTATTCCGAAAGGGTTTTTATATTATTTGATTATTCTTATTTAATTTATTTCCTGCTACCTATGTAAATAGGATGTGCACGTTCCAGCTCTACTTGTCATGCCAGTAGAACATCTTGCCTACCATGAAATTGGCTATGAAATCATACATGCTAGGTTGCCATATTGACCCACTTAGAAAATAAAAAGCTATAACCTCTGTTGTTTTCATAGAGAACGCAGTGGTGACACTAGTTACATGGCACATCTCAGCATCAGCACCTGCTGAGCACTATTATTGCTTATTTCTGCTGTAATACCTAACCATGGACATTTGCATATAATGATCTTATCCAGAAAACAAATCCAGTTGCCAGGAGCCGGTGACTTTATATATCAGTAAGAGATATACAGAGTAGAGAGAAATATTTGTTGCTTAGTGTTATCACTATGAACACAGTAACCGTTCAGCTTGTGTTCATTGGGCTTATGTAAATAATTCATTACAAGTACGTTCACTGTTGTACTTAGTGTTTACCCGAACAACACTGTACGCTACCTGCAGACAGTATCCTGTGTAGACCTCAGATGATCTGTCTAGGATGGGGACTATTACAAAAGTGGATGCGGAGACACTGTGCCTACTGATCTGACTTGACTTGGGGCTACTCCTAAGGTCATTATCATGGCAGCCCCCTGGTCTTCACACTTTAACCCCTGTACAGGGATCTTGACTCTGCTGCAGGGGAACCACCAGGCTTCTACCTCCTGGAGTAGTCTTAGTTTAGAGGCCGCTGAACCACACTAGTCGAGAGACACTGGTGCGAATCACCAAAGGGTCATTCAAAACTGTACAAGCCAAGGTTAGGTTGTCAGAGTTTGTGCAATTATTTGCAGTTGTGCAAGACTTTGTTGAATAACTTCGGTAGTTGACTTTTAGAGTGAAAAACCACTTTAAAACTTGGAACTGAACTCGGCTTCGGTTCTGACTGGTACCTCGGAACCAAAGCCCTGTTCTTTTCCAAGTATTAATCTAATGTTTTAAGCGAAGCGACGTTGTATGTAGCATACGAAGCTCACATCACTAATCACAAGAATAAAGACTTGGTAGAAAAGTTAAGAAAGCAATAAATTACAAAAAGAAAGCATTTAAATCACTTAAACAGGAGGGTAGCGAGGAAGCACTGAAAAACTATAGGGAAAAAAATAAAATATGTAAAAAACAAATAAAAGTAGCCAAACTAGAGACTGAGAGACAAATTGCCAAAGAGAGCAAAACTAACCCTAAAATGTTCTTTAATTATATAAATAGTAAAAAGTATAAATCTGAAGATGTCGGCCCTTTACAGAGTAATAAGGGGGGGAGTTGCAGAAAGCGATGAGGAGAAAGCAAAGCTATTAAATATTTTTTTCTCCACTGTATTCACTAAGGAAAATAAACTGTCAGATGAAATGCAGAATGTAAAAGTAAATTCTCCATTAAAAGTGCCCTGTCTGACCCAGGAAGAAGTACAGCAGCGTCTTAAAAATATTAAAATAAACAAATCGCCAGGACCGGATGGCATACACCATAACAATTTCAATTATAGTCGCTAAGGCTTTTATTTTCTTTTAGTTGTACAACAGGGTACCACTGATGAAGGGAAGGAGAGTTTCCAAAACACGTCCGGGCTGGATCGCATACCTGGTTGGAAGCACCTCTGCATTATAAAGCATGGCCATGCTGTACAACTAAAAGAAAATAAAAGCCTTAGCGACTATAATTGAAATTGTTACCCGAGATATCCTCTCTTTCTATTACACTGGACGAAAAAATCACGTGATCCAGGTAAACCCGAGACATCGCTCCAAATCTCGCGAGATCCCGGGTAAGTTGGCTGGAGGAGTGCGGAGCAAGACGCCGGCTCTGTCCCGCGCCGCCCGACTCTCGCCAAACTGAAAAAAGGCACGAAAAATGACAGGAAGGTTAGAGGAACGCAATTATATGACACTGTAACTACTGGTACAAGCGCCACTATATAGGAAAAAGCGCAACATATAATTTGCCGCAATCTGCATCAACAGTTACCGAGTAGCAATACAAGGAACTAAATTGCATGTGTAATTCCACATGGAGTGGAGAACCACCTTTGGCGGCAATTAGCAAACCAGCGATTAAACTGGACATATATATATATACATATATATGTATATATAATCCAATTAGAAATAACCACTAAAGCACCATCACAACTCCATTGGAATACAGAACTCCTGATAGTGGACTTTCTATCGGATATAAGAGATAAGATAATACATACCGGCGATTTTTACAATAATTTTATGAAGATTTCATTTTATTTTTCACCTTGTATGTCATATAAGAATTGATTTTATGATGTTTAATTAAATTGTTTTATTACTAAGACCAAGTGTAGAGTGCTCACCCAATCCTTTAGCTTCTTTTTTGATTTATAATCAGAGGGTGGGTGTCCCTCTATTTGGGTTTGTAGCACCATATCTGCAATTCCTTCCAGAGTGAGCCATCGTCTCCAAACGATAAATTTAACATCTGTCATGGGTAAACTGTTTGAAGGTTTTATAAGAGATGCTATCTTGGAGTACCTCAATGAAAATAAGCAAATAACTCCATATCAGCATGGTCATGTCAAACTAATTTAATCGGTTTCTATGAGGAGGTAAGTTCTAGACTTGCAGTGGCAAATCAATGGATGTCATATATCTGGACCTCTCCAAAGCATTTGACACTGTGCCGCATGAAGGGTTAGTATATAAAATGCGAATGCTCGGACTGGGAGAAAGTGTCTGTAAGTGGGTAAGTAACTGGTTCAGTAATAGACAACAGAGGGGTGTTATTAATAGTACACACTCAGATTGGGTCATTGTCACTAGTGGAGTACCTCAGGGGTCAGTATTGGGCCCTATTCTCCTCAATATATTTATTAATGATCTTGTAGAAGGCTTGCACAGTAAAATATCCATTTTTGCAGATGACACTAAACTGTGTAAAGTAATTGACACGGAAGAGGACAGTATACTGTATATATACTACAGAGGACCATGTACTGCATATATATACTACAGAGGACAGTATACTGCTACAGGTGGATTTGGATAGATTGGAGGCTTGGGCAGAGAAGTGGCTGATGAGGTTTAACACTAACAAATGTAAAGTTATGTACATGGGAAGGAATAATGCAAGTCACCTGTACATACTAAATGGTAAAAACACTGGGTAACACTGAGATGGAAAAGGACCTAGGGATTTTAGTGAACAGCAAACTAAGCTGTAGAAACCAGTGTCAGTCAGCTGCTGCCAAGGCCAATAAGATAATGGCTTGCATCAAAAGGGGCATAGATGCCCGTAATGAGAACATAGAGCTACCACTTTACAAATTACTGGTCAGACCACATCTGGTGTACTGTGTACAGTTCTGGGCTCCTGTGAACAAGGCAGACATAGCAGAGCTGTGGAGGGTTCGGAGGAGGGCAACTAAAGTACTAACTGGAATGGGGGAGCTACAGTACCCTGAAAGGTTATCAAAATTAGGGTTATTCACTTTAGAAAAAGATGACTGAGGGATCTAATAACTATGTATAAATATATCAGGCGTCGGTACAAAAATCTCTCCCATCATCTATTTATCCCCAGGACTGAGACTGTGACGAGGGGACATCCTCTGCTTCTGGAGGAAAGAAGGTTTGTACACAAACATAGAAGAGGATTCTTTACGTTAAGAGCAGTGAGACTATGGAACTCTCTGCCTGAGGAGGTGGTGATGGTGAGTACAATAAAGGAATTCAAGAGGGGCCTGGATGTATTTCTGGAGTGTAGTAATATTACAGGCTATATTACAGCTACTAGAGATGGGTCGTTGATCCAGGGAGTTATCTGATTGCCTGAATGGAGTCAGGAGGAATTATTTTCCCCTTAAATGGGGAAAATTGGCTACTACCTCACAGGTTTTTTTTTTTTTTTTTTGCCTTCCTCTGGATCAACTTGCAGGAGAACATGCTGAACTGGATGGACAAATGTCTTTTTTCGGCCTTATAAACTGTTACCTCAGAGCCCCCCGAAATGAATGGAGCGGCAGTTTGGTCATCTCTATGGGACTTTGGGAAATAGCTGAGCGCTGTACTTGACGGTCTTTGGCATCCCCGTAGAGATGAATGGAGCAGCAGTGCACATGCTCAACCTGATGCTCCATTCATTTCAGGGGGCTCTGAGGGGTATAGAGTCACCATTTTCGTGATCAGTGGGTCTCCCAGCAGTGGGACCCCCTCTGATCTAATAGTCATCCTCTGTCCTGTGAATAGTGGATAACTTGTTAGAACTGGAATACCCCTTTAAGCATATCCTTTAGTGGTGCAGGGGGATTTCAAGACCGGTGTAGAAGTACCGGCCTTGATAAATGAATGGATTTGTGTGGGAGACTGTAATAGGCAGGCTCTGTGACAAGCGCAGAGATCACTATACAGAGGGGAAGGAGATATGTGATCGGGCTCAGATGCATCTGTGAGTATGTAGTCTAACAGTCCTTGTTTTTAATTTATGTTTTTATTCATTTTTCAAAGTAACATCAAAACAATATCCTAATAATACATTATGCATTTTATACATGTGGAGATTGTAATCCAGCTCCACTCCCACAGTGATACAAGCCTCTTACTAATTTCACTTGGTGTAAGGGAGAAATATATTCTCAAATATTTCAACCTTATTATTAAGCTCGGTAATAGAAAGGCAGCAAGTCAGCGCAAAGCAAGCACAGAAACAATTAAAAGAAGATAAACTGGATTACTTCACTTTCTACCATATGTTTGACCTTTGAAATCTTAAGTAGAGGATTATCCAATATCTGCTTCTGACCACAGACATAACTGTCCTCCTGGGAACCTTGGTGAGAGGTCATTGTACTGGTTCACTTAACCTTCAGGGTACTTTTACATGCACCCTTGTCTCATCAAGGGATTCCTTCATATCACTGATGGCCAAGGGGCCTCTTTTGAAAGCATAAACAAGGAAAGTGAATGCTAGTTGTAGTACTAGAGTGAAAGTGGCCATACAGGCGAAGTTCTCATTTGTGGTTGGTTTATGAAGGTTGTCAGTCTGGATGCCATATGTTAAAATGGCAAATTGGCAATCGATCTCTGCCTTGATGTGTCACCTCGGCTGACCAAGGCTGAGCTTCTTTTGAAAGGGTGCACATCTATAGTTTTGAAAATGACTTCCAAATGTTTCCAGCAACTGCACCCAATAACAGCTGGAAAAAAAGTCAAGAATTTTTTTTTTTAATTTTGCAAAGATTTCAGCATTCATTTGGCATATGTACCACTCTATAATTGGCCTTCATCCCATTCTCCTCCACTGACAATCCCTTGCTACATCATTGGGACATGTAAATGAGCCTTTAGTCAGTGGTGCAAGTTACTGATGCATTGAATCAGTACAAAATCCACATAACTAAATATTGCACATGGCCCACATCATGTGGGGTGCAGAAGGTGATCAAAGGAGTAGCAAAAATGGATCCATCATAAACCATAATACAAACAGGGGGGCTCACCTTTTTTTTTATGCATCTGCAATATGGAAAAAAATATATTAGACAAGAAAACACAGATCAAAATGCATAAAACGCTGACACAAAAGTGAACTAAATCCTGAGCGTTTGTCTATTGTTGGTCATTCGGATCATGGGAACTTTACTTTTAATGGGCAGATGGTAATGTACAATTTATGTCATTAGTAAGTGGATTCATCTCCAGCCCCCAGCTCCAAATGTGATTTTCCCTCAATGGGCAGGCAGCTGGGCGGATTGCTTCTGCATGACTGGCTCGCAGACAGCTAGACTGTAGTCTCACATGAACACGCATGGGTCGGCTGTCAGTTACACTTTAGGCTATATGAGGTTGTGTTTTCTGACTCTGCTTCTCTAGGTATCACTAGCTGCAGAGCTCCTAATCTGTATAACAGGATAACGTGGAAAGGGCATGAAGGACTCTGATCACAAAATTCAGCATAATGGTGCTTACAACCCGGATTTATGTTCAGGCTGCCCCAGGCCATGCAATTTAGTATTTATTCTTAAATAGTTTAAAAAATTCGACATTTTTCAAACCAGCCCCTTGATCTGAATACTTTTGTAATTGGATGTAATTCCAAATTTAGTATAGCCAGTGAGTTATTCAATAAAATGTATCTGTATAGCGCCACCTGCTGTTTATTCTTTTTGTTATTTCTCCGTCCACCTCACTGAGATGGCCGCACGCGTTCAGTTTATATCTTCAATTGCCACCAGCTGTATCTTCTGTTAGAAGCTGTGACAGTCACAGGGAAAGAGCTACAGCAGAAAGAACACATCCCTGATAAAAGGGCATGCCCTTCCCCGAGAAAAGACATGATCCCTGGTGCCAGCCTGAAATAACCAGAACAATTGGAGCAATGAATGGGGAGATCTCTGGATCCATGTGAGGTGCAGGGCTGGTTCTAGCTTTCTTAGAAAGAGGTTGTCATGTACTATATGATGTCTGATTTTCATTTTTTACATCACTCATGGGATAATCCCTTTGACTTGATACTTCACCTAGACGTTCATGTTTGGCTTATTTCTAGGCAGAACAAAGATTTGAGCATATTGAGATCCAGCAGGGCTGATCCTTGTGTCTCACATGTCTGGGGACAGGGGAACCTTGTATATTGGCTAGGACTCTGAACAATTTAATCAAATCCAGCCTTTGATAAGGGCTAATTTACATGGGCAGATTATTGGGCCAATTATTGGGCACGAACATCCTTACAAATGCTCATTCCTGAAAATTGGCCATGAAACGTAAATGTGCCTCTGATCACTCGACCGAGATACTTTCTCACATACCTTCCAAGATTTGCTTTCCCATTCCTTGAACATATCTTACTCTGCACTGTAATAAGTGGGAAGGTGACATATGGTGCTATGATTTTGTGGACTCCAGAACTGTGTTTATGACATTATTTGCGGGTGCAGGCTGTATTACACAGGTAGCACTCTGCTCCAACAGGCGGGATCAGAGATATCTCCGATCTTAGTCATTTCATCAGTCATTATTGACTGTGGCAACTTTAAGAGGCGCACGCCTTGTCAAAAATTAGCCGTATACTACGGTAGGGCAAGAGGGACAATTAACGCCAGTGTAAAAAAAGGCATCTTAGTAAATGTGCCCCACTGTATCAGTTCGGTCAACTGAGCTGCAGTCGGTCTGGGAGATGTGGCCATCACATGGACCATGTTTCGGGACCGAACATGCTCATTTGAAACTGTCCCAACTCAAGGTCATTGAATAAGGGCTCATATACACATCTGTAGTTTTCATTTCCGTAGTTTTCACTCATCTCAACAGGGCCGCAAAAGATGCGGACAGCACACCTGTGTGCTGTTCGCCTCCGTAAGTCCATTCCGCGGCCCCACAAAACAATAGAACATGTTCTATTCTTGTCTGTTTTTCAGACAAGGATAGGACATTTCTGAAGGAGTAAAAAAAATAAAATGGAGCAGACTCTCGGGTGGTATCCGTGTTTTGCGGATACGCGATTTGTGGACCGCAAAAACGGATACAGTCGTGTGCAGGAGCCCTAAAATTTAACATAAAACCAATAGCCATTCACAATGAGCGTTTACTCCCAGAGAATTCTATTCTTTGACTGTAGATATTCCAGCGATGGAACTTTTTAAAAATATTGTATACGATATTGATGGCTGGTATCGTTGGGGTTAACCATAAGGTTTAATTCAGGTGACAAATAGGGAGAACTCAAGAGCTGCTATTTCTTCACTTGGAACAATTCACCCAGAAGTAACCCCCGCCCGGTCGCTTGGTGTTGGGTTTTAATGAATGCTGGGGTGACAATGGCTGCATTGTAGTCATTGTTCTGAGAACACTGAGGCTGCTGACATTAATACGTTGCATGTGTGTCTCAGCCTGGGAGCTGGATTTTTCCTGACACCTTCACAGAGTCGTTCAGTTTTATAACTTCCAGCGAACGTGGTTTAAAAAGTTTTGTTGGCTTATATGTAGCAATAATAGGCTTACAAAAAATGCCCTAAATTTGCCTATAAAATGTGCCTAAGACCGTTGCATAGTGAACCTAATTTGCAAGAATATTTTGTGCATTACCATGTGCTGTAATGGCCTCGTTCATGGTTTGTCCCACACAAGAGTAGGCCGCAAAATAATGCAAATTCTTTCTCACCGCCCACCCTATGGTATTGTTATACAAAATAATTAGATCTTAGAGCTCAGTACATAGAGGCATGCTTCTGCATCCTCTTAGGCTCGAAACACAAATGCAGTTTATGATGCGCCAAAGCCAGGCGTAGATCGAGCACGAATGACATGTGTGTACAAATCCTTTTTTTAATATTTTCCACTCCTTTTGAATCAATTCTTGGATTAAAAAACGCATAAAAATTGCGTTCTCAATTCCTGGCTAAATTAAGAATTCACAAGATGTTATGGGTCAGCCTGTTAGAGTAAGGGCTTTATTCTGGTGCTCCCCCAGCATTCATCCTTTAAACCTTGTACAGGGATCTGGCCTTTGCTGTAGGGAAGTAACCGGACAACTACCTCCTGGGATAGTCCCGATGTAGTTGGCAGATGACTCACATTGGACAGGGACTCTTGTGCAAGATACAGAAAATGCACAAAAATGCAGGAAAACCGCAGGTATAGTCTACAGCAGGGATGGCGAACCTGAGACTCTCCAGCTGTTGCAAAACTACAACTCCCAGCATGCTCAGACTGCCTACAGCTATCAGACTACAGCAGGGCATGGTGGGAGATGTAGTTTTACAACAGCTGGAGAGCCGCAGGTTGGCCATGCTTGGTCTAGAGAGTCACTAAGACCTGAATGCAGGTTTCTGAGATCCAGACAGCACACTTGAAGCGTAGATGGTTGAAGACACAGGATAAATAGGCAGGCAGTGTTATAGTGAACATACAGACAAGGCAGGTGGACAGGGTTAACTTAAACACAGACAGAACAGAAACTAGAAGTGCTGGAATACACAGGCAGGAAGAAACGCAGGTAAATCACAGTAGCACAGGACTGTCAAAACACTTCGCTAGTCACCAGGAAACCTAAAGCTAAGGAGACAGCAGAATGGTGAGTAGCGTGGGTATCATGCCCGCAGGGCAGCGGCGGACATAGACAGCTAACCTAGCAATCTATGTTTAATGCTACTTCATCCAAGAAGAATTGAGTCTTCATGAGGTCCCTATATGGTGGGGAAAAGATGGTAGTTGTGGGTCCTTGGGGATTAAAGGGAGTCTATTAACACGATAGACCTCCTAGTGCCCTGTAGGAGACATTCACAGTAACGCAAACATACTTTTTGGTCCTTTTGTTCATTTTCATAGCTCCAAAAAAAAAGTCTTGCCAGCCATATGCAAATTAGTTGAAAAGAGCCCAAGATGATGGTGCCCAGACACATCCATCTACATTGAGCCCCCTCCTCCCCTCTACATCTTTTCTTCACCTCTTTCAGTTTTCTACATCAGCAAGCCCCTAAATGAAATCCTGCTCAGATGCATTGCTGTGCTCGTCTTGTGCCTGCACAATCAGCACTTTGCTCTGCATGCACAACCGCGAGTTGGCGCATGTGCAGGATTTCATCTTGGGGCCTGCTGATGTACTGTAGTAAGCTGAAGGAGGTGTAGAGGTAAGAAGCAGGGCTCGATGTAGATGGGAGTGCACGGGAACCATTAGCCTTAGGAGCTGCTCCTTGGGCTCTTTTCAACTAATATGCATATGACTCAAAATATGTTTTTCTGGAGCTATGACAATAAAAAAAAATGTATACATACAAACAAAAAAATACAACAGCACTCTGCAGCCAGAACTCTGCCCTGCCTCTATGATAGACGCTATAAGAGGTCGTTAGTGTACATTCTGATCAAAAGGTAATAAGCCACTCACCACGCCAAGGCCGCCTTGTGAGTGGTTCCAACGCTAAATCCTACCTGTTATGGGCCATGACAGCCACATAAAATCCAGGGAGCACCAGAAAGGGTTAATAAGTACGGTTGATCCCAGCATGCATGCTGGGCCCGCACTCCCTGGATTTTATGTGGCTGTCATGGCCCATAACAGGTAGGATATAGCGTTAGGACCACTCACGAGACGGCCTTGGCGTGGCGAGTGGCTTATTACCTTTTGATCAAAATGTACACTAACGACCTCTTATAGCTTCTATCATAGAGGCAGGGCAGAGTTCTGGCTGCAGAGTGCTGTTGTATTTTTTTATTTGTATGTATATGTGCCACAGTTACGTGCAGCTGCATACAGGGACGTGCTGACTGACCCCCCTTTTGTGTTTCTGTTTAATAAACAAAAAGTATGTTTGCGATACTGTGAATGTGACCTACAGGGCAGGAAGTCATTAATTCTTCAAAATGTGGTCACAGACCCAAATCCCTTTTCAGTGCAAAGTCTTCAGAATGTAGATAATTCTTGGTTCTTACCCACCTCTCAGATTTGGCCAGAGTAATGTGGAGTGTACCCGCCATCAGGGGGGTACAGCCCATACTCCAGTAAGGGGCCCAGACCCTGGGGGGGCCCGGTCAGTCCTGAAACTTTTTTTTTTTATTGTGGCAGCCGGCTCTGGGGCCCAGTGCTCCTCCCCCTCTTCCTTCTGCAGCCCGTCCCTTATCTCCCGGGGCCCCAGCTATCTTGTTCTGAGAACAAGATAGCTGGAGTCTCGGCAGATCCATGGGTAGAATGTAGTTGCTAGAAGGAGGTCTGTAACATCACTGGTCACATGCTCCTTCATAGTCACATGGACAAACCCCGACAGCAGCAGCAGCTTGTGGAGGGAGAAGGGGCTGTGTGCCTGCAGGCAGCTCAGTGATGGAGGATGTGCTGCAGTCCTGGAGTCCACAGAGCTTCATGGAGAGCAGGTGAGGGGCAGCTCATGTATGAGGGGGCAGGTGGAGCACTCAGGAGCAGTGGGGTTTAAGTGGAGTGGAATCTGGTGCAATTAAGGGGGTTTATAGCACAGATCCAGGTGTATTCTGAGGGCCATGGTGTATGTGTGTCTGTCCCTGTGTGTCTCTGTCTGTCTGTCTGTCCCTGTGTGTGTGTGTCTCTGTCCCTGTGTGTGTCTGTGTCTGTCTGTTCCTGTGTGTGTCTGTCTGTCCCTGTGTGTGTCTCTGTCTGTCTGTCCCTGTGTGTGTCTGTGTCTGTCTGTCCCTGTGTGTGTCTGTCTGTCCCTGTGTCTGTCTGTGTGTGTCTGTCCCTGCGTGTGTGTCTGTGTCTGTCCCTGCGTGTGTGTCTGTGTCTGTCCCTGCGTGTGTTTCTGTCACTGCGTGTCTGTCTGTGTCTGTCACTGCGTGTCTGTCTGTGTCTGTCCCTGCGTGTGTGTCTGTCCCTGCGTGTGTGTCTGTGTGTGCCTGTCCCTGCGTGTGTGTCTGTGTCTGTCTGTCCCTGCGTGTGTGTCTGTCTGTCCCTGCGTGTGTGTCTGTCTGACGTGCAAACTAGCTAATTTACTCACCTCACTGGCGCTGACATAATTGAAGAGAAGCGCTGTAATCTATATTATGTAATAAATTAACTAGGAGGCGGCACTGGGCTCCGGAGTGTGGCGCGATTCTGAAGGAAAAAAGGTCTTTGCTTTATTATACCACTATTAATTCTGAGTGTTAGGGGTCACTTATGGGGGATCAGTGTGGATGGCACTTAGGGGGGATCTGTGGATGACATATATATAGCATAAGATGCCATATATGTGCCATCCACAGATCCCCCCCCAAAGCAGTGCCATCCACAGATCCCCCCCAAAACAGTGTCATCCACAGATCCCCCCCAAAAAAGGTGCCATCCACAGATCCCCCCCCAAAAAACAGTGCCATCCACAGATCCCCCCCCCCCAAAACAGTGCCATCTACAGATCCCCCCCCCCCCAAAACAGTGCCAAAACAGTGCCATCCACAGGCCACCATTAGTTCAAATCCCACCAAATGCTCACCTTATGGTTAAAAATAATTTTTTTCTTATTTTTCTTCTTCAAAAAGCTAGGTACGTCTTTTTATGCTTTTCTATCTTGAAATAAACTAAACCTTTAATGTTATGAAATTTAAATTTAATTTATATTAATTCACGCCCCATCCATCTACTCTTGGCCTTTATTTAATTGACCAGTTTTCTGTTCACAAAAAATAAATATTTTCAATATGTTCCTGTTATGGCACTTCTAATATACATTTAAGCTTTTCCATCACGTCGCCCCTCCCCTTCATTACATTCTCAGAAACAAGCAGAGCATGGATGTCAATAAAATTATGTCGCCCCCCCCCCGGAAAAATTTCTGCGGACGCCCATGCACAGAGACTGGATTTAAGGAAAGGGTACCTCCAGCCGGTGCTGGGGAGCCAGCTGGCCGGAATCAGCGACACAAGTACAGGGGGTGGGGGGTCAATAATGGAGGGCTGTCTGGGGGGAAAATTAACTTGTGTGGGGGCAAATTACTTAGTGGGAGGTCAGTGTAGCGGGAAAACTACATGGAGGGCCATGTGGGGGCAAAATTACTTAGTGTGGGGGCAAATTACATAATGCAGGGCTGTCTGGGGGTAAAATTAACTTGTGGGGGAGGGGCAAATTACTCAGTGGGGGTCAGTGTGGCGGGCAAACTACATAATGGAGGGGCATGTGGGGGCAAAATTATTTAGTGTGGTGGCAAACTTGCATAATGCAGTGCTGTCTGGGGCAAAATTAACTTGTGAGGGGGGGGGAGAATTAGTCAGTAGGGGGTCAGTGTGGCGGGCAAACTACATAATGGAGGACTGTGTGGGGCAAATTACATAATGCAGGGCTGTCTGGGGGCAAAATTAACTTGTGTGGGGGCAAAATTAACTTGGGGGGGCAAATTACTCAGTGGGGCGCAGTGTGGCGGGCGAACTACATAGTGGAGGGCCGTGTGGGAGACTTCCTTGGATGTAAGAGGTATGGGCGCGATATATGGGTGGGGCTGTGTGGGTGTGGCTTTAAGGTGGACGGGGACACAGGGGCCCCATGATCTCCTATTCCTGGGGGAAGTGCCCCTCCAAAGACCAGGCTCTGGATCCGCCACTGGGGCAGTGTCAGGGGGGGGGGGGGGGGGCCCAGGCCTTGAGCGGTGTAAGGGGCCCCAAAATTTCTGATGGCAGCCCTGCCTGTGGAGGAACCAATCTGAAGTGGCACCTCTTCTACGTAGGCCCTATTAGCAGCTGTAAGTATTTTGGAACATGCCCTGGTGTGCATTGTTGAATCAGTAAGAAAATCCACTGATTTTGGAAAAAAAAAAATATTTCCTTCGATCTTGCAGTGAAGCTCATCCCCCAATACTGTCCAGGTTTGACGACTGTGTTGGCAAATCCATCAAAGATACAGTCCTGACTTCCTCACCTGAGGTCTGCTGACACTTTGCAGAACTATGAATGCAGCTCTGAAGTATATAATACAGGTGGCAGATCAGAATCAGTAGAAAGTAAAGTACACTAGCTGCAAAGCTTCTCAACTTTTTGTGTAGAGTATAGCAATAACTAACCTGTAAAATGCTGAAACACCTTCTAGAAATTTGTGGATTAAAAAATAACCATCTTCCTAGCAGCAGGAGCAGTGACAAGCTGACATGTGGCAGGAATTTTTCTTCCCACAGATTGCATCACAAATTCAGCACTTTGTGCTGCGGATTCACATCATATTTCACCCCAAAATTTACAGCAGAACACAACAGATGTGCTGTGCATTTGAAAAAACTGCAGCATGCTTGTTTTTTTCACGTTTAATATTTTGTGGCGTGGAAATATCATGTTGAAAACCTCATCCGCACTATTATGCTGTGGATTGCGGTGCAGAATCTGCGCAACAACCCTCCCCCCCATGTCTGAACCTGTCACCCTCAACACACCTGATGGTTCTCCTCCAGATATGAAAATTAGATGACATTCTGTATAAGCCTTAAACAGCAGCCAATGGCTCATATATCTGTCCTGAATTTATGATTATAGCTTAACGAAGCCAGTGTATCTGATGTAACAATAGCACATCTTCCCCAATGAGACCGCCAGCTGTCAGCCTCAGATGCAAGTGTAAATGAGCCACGTTGACTACATTGTCTCTCTGCCAGCCGGCTCACTTGACCTGCGCTTGAGAACTAGATTTGAAGAGCAAGTCAGCGACAAGCTCAGACAAGACCATGAAGAAATACATCTGCCAGATCTAAAAAACGTACATGCAACCCGGTACTAATGAACTGGCTAAGCTGGAAAAACCATACTTCTTAGGCCCCTTTCACACGGGCGAGTTTTCCGCGCGGGTGCAATGCGTGAGGAGGACGCATTGCACCCGCACTGAATCCGGACCCATTCATTTCTATGGGGCTGTGCACATGAGCGGTGATTTTCACGCATCACTTCTGCGTTGCGTGAAAATCGCAGCATGTTCTATATTCTGCGTTTTTCACGCAACGCAGGCCCCATAGAAGTGAATGGGGCTGCGGGAAAATCGCAAGCATCCTCAACCAAGTGCGGATCCGTTGCGATTTTCCCGCATTGTTGCTTAGCAACGGGACCCAATCTCTATTATTTCCCCTTATAACATGGTTATAAGGGGAAATAATAGCATTCTTAATAAAGAATGCATTGTTAAATGATGAGAAAGGGGTTAAAAATAATAAAAGTTAACTTACCTTAGCCACTTGATCGCGTAGTCGCGATCTGTCCTCTCTTTCCCTGCAGCATCTATGATCTAAAGGACCTGTGATGACGTCACATCACATGGCCCAATCACATGCTCCATCACTATGGTGATGGAGCATGTGATTGGGCCATGTGATGCTGTGACATCATCACAGGTCCTTTACCTAGTAGCAAGCTAATGGAGAGGATGCCGGGCTTCGCGATCAAATGAACCAGGTAAGTTATGATTAGTTTATTATTTTTAACCCATTCAGCACCGGGTTCAACATTAGGAAGATGGCCTAGGGTATTATTTCACATTATAACTATGTTATAATGTGAAATAATACCAGCGGGACAATTTCTGACCCAAACATGCACTTCTGTGAAGAAGTGCAGGTTCGGGTCTGGGTACCAAAAGTGCCGATTTTTCTCCCGCGCGTGCAAAACGCATGACAGCGCTTTGCACTCGCAGGGAAAAATCGCGGCGATTACCGCAACGCACCCGCACTGTTTGACAGAGTGCACCCGCAACGCCCGTCTGAAAGAGGCCTTAGTGTTATGAAAACAGTCAGATTATTGTGTCCATCGGTGTAATATAAGAATATTTAGATATGCATCTTGCTATGGTTTATGGGGTCGTCCTGAATTTTTCCCCACCCAGTTGTGAGGAGATCTAGACTTACCTGCTCCCTTCTGGCCCCAAAGCTCCTGGTCTCTCTTTACTGGACTTCCCGTCCCTGCCTGTGAACTTCCACACCGATGGGGTCATGTGCATTTGCTGCAGTCAATGACTGGTCTCAGCAGTGTCTACCGCTGAAGCCAGTCATTGGCTGCCACTGCGAACGTGGCCATGTCCATGCCCCGGCCGAAAGAAAACAAGCCAGGACGGAAGATGGCGGAATGGCAGCCAACGTACAGTACTGAGAGTGGATCTTTTGCAAAGCAATGCAGGCTAGTTGCCTTCACTGTCATTCACATGACATCACACAGTTGGCTTTTAGAACCAATTAAAGACTTTAGGACTATTCACATAGCGGCCACCAAAAATAGTACATGTCCTATTTTTGCCTGTTTTCCCATTGAAATCAACGGGGCCATTTTTGACGGCCATTTAGACAAGAATGCACCCGTCTAACAGCCATTGAAAATGGCTACACTGTGTGCCTTAAGGAGTTAAAATGAAAGAAAATACTCACCTTATTCGTCAGCAGAAGAGAAAAAGAAAAAGAAAAGTGAATTCTTTATTTTGGGAATCCGTTGTTCTTATTTCACATCCGTTTTTTGTCAGTTCCTTTGGAGATCAGTTATTTTTGATGAGGGGGAAAAAAGTCCTGCGTGGAAGACTTTTTCTCCAGTCAAAAATAACAGATCTCAGATGGAACTGACAAAAAACGGAGGGGAAATAAGCACAATGGATTCTCAAAATAAAGGATCCACTTTTCTTTTTCTGCTCTTCTGACGGATCAGAAGAACAGAAAACAAAATGGTGATGTGAACCCGGCCTTAGGCCTCTTGCACACGAATGTTGTGTGCCTGTATTGCGGCCTGCAATACCCAGGCACTGGCCCGTGTGCACTGCGCATCACGGATGCGGACCCATTCACTTGAATGCGTCCGCAATTATGGTGATGCAGAACGGAAGCACGGATCGTAACCCTACGGAAGCACTATGGAGGGCTTCTGTGGTGTTTCTGTCTGTGTCTCCGCACCACAATAAAATAGGACTTGTCTATTTTTTTGCGGCGCAGACGAATCACAGACTTATTCAAGTTGAATGGGTCTCGATCCATCCTGGCCACCGCATGGACGTTGCCCGTGCATTGGGGACCACAAATCGTAGTCCTCAATGCACGGAACGGATGCACAACATTCGTGTGCAATAGGCCTTATAAAGAGGTGTGCTCCTCTTAATAATTGTGCCCCCCCCCCTGTCAGCACAAATACCTTGGTCTTAAAAGGTTTTTCAGGGACTTTAAGGCTACATGCACACGACTGCACCATGTTTTGCGGTCCACCTACTGCGGATCCACAAATCACGAATGTGGAAAAGAACCGGGTCGCCCATTATAGAAATGCCTATTTTTGTCCGCAAAATGGACAAGAATAGGACATGTTCTATCTTTTTTGCGGGGCCACAGAATGGAGCAACGAAGTGCTGTCCGCATCTTTTGCGGCCCCATTGAAGTGAATGAGCCCGCATCCGAGCCTATTCAAGTGAATGGGGCTGAGTGTAATACCAAGAACAGCCACTATACAATGGCGCTGTGTTTGGTGAGCAGGGACAAGGCTGCGTTGTTGGACCCCCACCATTCCAGAAAATAGGTCATCGTTATTAAAATCTTGGAAAACCCCTTTAATAAAGTCCCCCACAGTGCCATAGGAACTGTGTCTTGAGCTATTGCGCCTGTAGGCTTATTTCACACGAGCAACAAGGATTGTGTCAGGATCTGTTCAGGAAAAAAAACTGATGGTTTTGCACACAAGTTCAATCAGTTTTTTTCTGAGATTTCTTTCAATGTATGTGTTTTTTCCGTTCTTGTTGTATCCATATTTCATACGTTTTACAATAGTGCAGGGATGCACCCATGCCAATTTCTTAACCTAACCCGTATGCCACAATGAAAGCGCTCATTGCCCATGGCCCTTCCACTGCCCCCCTCTTGCCGCTACCTGGTCCTCACCTGGCCTCATTGGTGGTGCACCCCTGCAAGCGTGTGAAGAAGAACTGAGGAATGACAATCTACATCTCCTGGCACTTCATCCGGATACTTTCCGTTTTTCAAAGAAGCCACCTTCACTTCAACGGAGCTGCGTGAAAAACGCACAATATAGAACAGCCTGCAATTTTTCCTGAACCTAAAGATGACGCGTGAAAAACGATGCTCATACAACGACGATGCTACACTACATACATCGCATCTGGACGAAAAACTGTCCCATGTGAATGAGGCCGTACTGTTTGACACATGCATTCATGTGAGTATAGCCCATAGCAGTCATTTCCTAGAGATTATGACACTTGAGTTTTCCCTTGCGCTGTCTCAGAACTGATCCGCCTCCATCTCACCCCTTTTCCTCTGTGTCAGGAATGTAATCCAGGTGTTTAGTTCTTACTTCTGAAGTTCTAGACGTTCCATGTAAAACACTTGTTGGAATCTGTTCTGGAGCCTTTGATCTCAGAAATCCCGGATTTGCGACGGCTTTGGAATTAATGCAGGTTGTTAAGTGTGAGCGATTTTATCCTCTATTCCAACCATTTACAAAAAAAAAACGAACCTGTTACCGTCCATGGAGAGAGCACAATCCTGGCTTTGTTATAATGCCGCAGGATTTTACCGCCAAAGGGCACAGTGGATGTGCAGCAGGTGGACGTGGTTTGGATATGCAGCCATCTCAAACCGTATGAGCGCCAACAGGTTTATGGTTTTGCAAGCACTTTGGCATTTATGTGGTTAAATCATTGAAACTTTTTTAAATGATCGTGCGACAAACATTTTTACAATGTACTTGCGACTTGGCAAGGGCCGGGGCATTGGCCCCTGCAAATTTATTAACATTTACAGCTGGAAACGGGCATAAAAGTGGAGTGAAAACGAATCCAATCAGAGGCTGGAGTAGTTTCACTACAGACGCACAGACTGCTGGAGGTACGCCTAAGGCCTCTTGCACACAGAGTTTTTTTCTTTCCGTTTCCGTTCCATTTTTTGCCTTCCGAATATGGAACCATTCATTTCAATGGATCCGCAAAAAAATGGAAGACACTCCGTATGCTTTACGTTTCCGTATTTACGTTCAAAGGTACAACACGTCCTATTATTGTCCGCATAACAGACAAGGATAGTACTGTTCTATTAGGGGCCAGCTGTTCCGTTCCGCAAAAAACGGCAGCTCAAACCTATCCAAGCGAATTGCAATACCAAACACACCACATGGACAAGGGTGGCGACTTTACAGTCTACGGGCCCATGTGAACCATAGACACAACAGGGATGTCATCCCTGTTTGGTCCGTGGTTGTCATGGATTGTTGCAACAAGATGCTCTGCAAACTAATGTTCAGCCTAGCAGTGTCTGCGGAACATGGATGACACAAGGAGGGCAGAAAACAGACACATGGACCAAACACAGATCCTTCAAGGACATCTTCATGGATGAACCACGGGCCATCTTGTCACGGATGTCATCACAGACATCTAAATGAGGCCTAAATCACTATTCTGGAGGCCAAGACTACATAAAACTTGACCGATCCTTGGTGGACCCCATTATAACTCTAGCCTGGCTCCACGGCTTCACTTCTGAATGGAAGCCTTGATGCCAATGTGAACATAGCCTGCAGTCTACGGCGGCATGATGGAAAATACCAGGCTGGACTTTGCAGAAGACACTTGGACCTACAGACAGGAACAAGAAAGGTCAGTTGTCAGAGACAACTCTCGGTGGGATTGAGCTTCACATGTCCATGCCCCATATGTGATGGTCCAGCATGCAGACCCTATCCAGTCGTGCACACTAGAGACCTATGGTTCTGGAAGTTTCCAGATGTTGGTGACACTGATCTGCCATTTCTCCAGGTCCGATGATTCCCAGATCCCCACTGGTCTTTCATTCCTAGATCCCCCCACAGGAAATGGCTGCTTGGCCAATCTCTGGCTGAGATGGACCACTACTGAGGCCAGTGATCGGCTGAATGGTTTCCTGTGTGTCGAGAGGGGCAGGATTCTGGAACCAGCTGGGATCGAGAAGGCATTGAGTGGATTTGGTGGGGGATTGGGGAGTAATTATGACTTCTTTTGATTTTATGCTCTTCTGACCCTTTCTAAAAAAAACAAACTAAAGAAAAAAACAGTGCGGCATGCAGGGGAGGGCTTTACCACCACAAATGCTGAACAGGGGGCCCCCTGCTAACTGCAGGTGGTTGGTTAAAAAAAAGCAGTGGATATACCACTTGTGCAGCTGGTTCAGCTGCTCGGGGGCCCAGGGAAGAAAAGGGGGCCCGTTACAAATGTAGAGCAGCAGCAGCAGGGCCCAGGCTGATCTGCTCTCAGTTAGGCCTCATGCACACGACCGTTTTTTTATGCTGTCCGCAAAAAGGGGTTCCGTTGTTCAGTGATCCGTGTCCATTTTTGCCTTCCGTTGTGTTTCCGTGTGTCTTCCGTTTTTTTTAGCGGACATGACCCAAAAGATTTTACCAAAAGACAGGCTGACAATTTTTGCCAAGTGCTTGCTAAGGGATCCGCAAAAAAACGGACGCGGAACACGGATGACACACGGATGGCCATCCGCATTTTTCACGGTCCCATTGACTTGAATGGGTCCGTGAACCGTTTTTGACGGACAAGAATAGGACAGGTTATATTTTTTTGATGGACTGGAATCACGGACCACGGACGCGGAGGACAAACGGTGCATTTTCTGAGTTTTCCACCGACCCATTGAAAACCAATGGGTCCGCAGAAAATCACGAAAAACGGAGCAAAGGACACAGAATCAAACAACGGTCGTGTGCATGAGGCCTTATCATCATGTGTGACATTCAATCTTAAAGGGGTTCTGCAGTTTGTTACAATTGATGATCTATCCTCAGGATAGATAATCAGCATCTGATCGGCCAGGGTCTGACACCCGGGACCCCCGCCGATCAGCTGTTTGAAAAGGCAGCGGCGCTGTAGGAGCGCCGCGGCCTTCTCACTGTTTACCGCTGCTAGCTCCCCGCCCAGTGACGTCACGACTTGTATCAAGTGGTGTGGGCGGGGCTAAGCTCCATTCAGTGAACAGAGCTTAGCCTCGCCCACGCCACTTGATACAAGTCGTGACGTCACTGGGCGGGGCGCTAGGAGTGGTAACAGTGAGAAGGCCGCGGCGCTCCTGCAGCGCTGCTGCCTTCTCAAACAGCAGATCGGCGGGGGTCCCGGGTGTCGGACTCCCGCCGATCAGATGCTGATGATCTATCCTGAGGATAGATCATCAGTTGTACCAAACTGCAGAACCCCTTTAAGCCTCATTCACACGTCCTTGTTTGCGCTCAAATCCATGAGCAGGTGGTCAGTGATGTATCCGTGAAGGATCTGTGTTGGGTCTGTGTCCGTTTTTTGCTGTCCCTGTTGCCTACGTGTTTCACTGACACTGAACAGCTGAAAAATAATTTTCAAAGCATCTCTTCTTAATGATCTGTGAAACATGGATGCAACACGGATGGCATCCGTGGTTTTCACAGACTCATTGACTATAATGGGCGTGAGGGATCCGGGAACACGGACAAAATAGAGCATGCATCCGTGCAAAAACACCGGCCCACGGACCGTTCTAAAACACTGATGTCTGAATACACACATTAAAATGAATGGGGACATGTGCTGTCTGCAAAGAACTGATGTCTGAATGGGTCTTTATGCCTCATTCACACATCAGAGTCAGTTTTGGATCAGTGGTAAGACGAACCGTGTTCAATCCGTGTTTCCTCCCGTGACAGATCCGTGTTGGGTCCGTGGGTCAGTTTTTTGCTGTCCGTGCTGCATCCGTGTTTCACTGACACTGAGAGCAGCTGGAAAATAATTTTCGAAGCATCTCTTCTTAATGATCTGTGAAACATGGATGCAACACGGATGGCATCCGTGGTTTTCACAGACTCATTGACTATAATGGGCGTGAGGGATCCGGGAACATGGACCAAGATAGGACATGCATCCGTGCTGAAAACACGGACCGTGCTAAAACACTGATGTGTGAATGAGGCATTACACAGGGCTGAAGATAACATTGCCGCATGATTTGTTCTCAGTTATCATCACGTGTGACGTTCAATGTTACATGGAGCTACAGATAACCTTACTGCATGATCTGTTTTTAGACTTATCACCATGTGTCCTTCAGTGTTACATAGGACTGCATATAACCTTACTGCATGATCTGTTCTCAGTGTTATTACCATGCGTCCTTCAGTGTTACATGGGACTGCATATAACCTTACTACATGATCGGTTCTCAGTTATCACCATGTGTGCCCTTCAGTGTTAAACAGGACTGCCTCAGTGGATCATCTGTTCTCATAGTTATTGCCATGTTTGACCTTTAGTGTTACATGGGACTGCAGATAACCTTACTGCATGATCTGTTCTCAAGTTTTCACCATATGTAACCGGTGGTGTTACATAAAACTCAGAGTTAATGCCATGGTTCCACATCTGGTGCTACATGGGACTGCAGGTACCCTCACTGAATGATTATCTGTTCTTAGAATTATTATGCATACCTTTTTCTGTTACATGGGACTGCAGATAACCTTTTTGTGCTGTCTCCACCCAATGCATATGTCATGGTAACTTCCCTGTGTTACATAGGACTGCAGATAACTTTTTTCTGCCCTGTTACATGGGACTGCTGCAGGCTTCGAAAGTTATTAGCATGTACACCTGACAACCTCCGTTATATCTGACAACTCATGCGGCTATCCGTTCCCCATAGCAGGGTGACCACAGGACGCCCCATGCCTGCTCGGTGAGCGCCCCTCACACTGACTGTCATCGTCCTCTTCCCTCACACCCTCACACACTCCCTTCTCTACCTGCGGCTGCCTAGCGCGTGACGTCACGCCCTCATTATGCTAATGTATGCTGACCTCACCGGCGCTCCACCAATCAGCGAGCACTGCGCTGCCCACCTGCCAGGAAGAGAATTCCATCATTCCTCACATTCCTAGTGCGGAGCGCGGCGCTGTACAAGGAGCTTCCCCGGGGTCCCCGCAGCCCCCAACTAACAGCTCTCCGGGGTCCCTCAGCAACCCCTCCTAAACAGATAGCACCCAGCAGGTGCCACCCAGTAGGACGCGGAATCTTTATCCTCGCTATCATTACCCCTGCTGGGATCAGCCCTTTAAATCACCACTGGGCTTAGAAATCTGCAAATCCCCAGATTATTGGTGGAGTCCTGTGACCTGACCGCTCCCCCTCCCCGGTTTTCCAGACTCCAGCACGTTGGATCATTACAAAGTTGCTGCTCTGGTGAGTTGTGTTTGCAGTGTGTGCATGCCTCCTGTGTGTTCTGCACTGCCGTGTGCACAGGGCATGACAGGCACTTTGTTTACTGTGCCTTTGTGCATGTCCCTGCAACGTGACACATACTTTCTGCATTTCCTGGATGCTGACTTCTTTGTTGTGTTGCCCTGTTTATCGATCAGTTCACGATTGTTCCAAGATTGTAACGATATTGTACTTGATTGTAACATCTCTTTTCAGCTAACCCTAAATGTCCTGTATCTGCATGACCTCTGTATTTGTTTGGGGCAGTAATTGGTTAAAGGCTTTGGACAGAACCGATCACTTTGGCAGCATGCACCTTAGGACCAAGGACACATGCGCACAACTGTGTCCATACTGCGGTCTGCAAAATATGGACACCCTCCGTGGGCGATCCACACTCCTATCACTAGAAAGGGCAATTCTCATCCAGGAGTAGGACATGTTCTGTAGGTTGTGGAATGGACATACAGAGGTAGACAGGACACGGGTGTTGTCATTTTTTTTGGACCCATAGAAATGAATGGGTTTGTGTGCAATACGCAAAAAATGCAGATGGGACATGGGTGCAATGTCCAAAACACAGTGGTGGAACAGGGATGGATATCCGGGGGTTCCGTTTTTTTTTTGTTGTTTTTGCAGACCTATAGAAATCAATGGGTCTGTGTGCTATCCCTAAAAAAACGTGGATCAGACGTGACCCTAATTTGGGGGAAGGGGCTGTAGTGGGGCTTGAAATTAGTGGGTTGCGCATGTTCCAGGGACACCCCTGGTCCACCCATAACGGTGGCTAAAATCCATGCGGAAAACAAACAGCAGCTTCCCATTGACTCCAATTAGGGAAATCGACACCCTGTGTACATGACGCGTTTTTTTTCTACTTCAGAAGTGGCACGTTACTAATCCGAAGCCGATTTTAGCTGCAATACCCATCAAAGTTAATGGGGAAGGGCTAAAATAGCACGTCTTTTTTTTAATTTATTTTTTTGCACATTTTTGGTGGCGGAAACCACGGACTGCTTACATAGGCAGACCAGCTGACTGATCTGCCTGTTTTTTAGGCTACTTTCACACTGGCGTTTTTGGGGCTGCTTGTGAGATCCGTTTCAGGGCTCTCACAAATGGTCCAAAATGGATCAGTTTTGCCCCAGTGCATTCTGAATGGATAAGGATCCGTTCAGAATGCATCAGTTTGGCTCCGTTCCGCCTCCATTGCGATCTGGAGGCAGATACCAAAACGCTGCTTGCAGCGATGCGGAGCCAAATGGATCCGTCCTGACACACAATGTAAGTCCATGTGGACGGATCAGTTTTCAATGACACAATATGGCACAATAGAAAATGGATCCGTCCCCCATTGACATTGTATTATCAGTGCGGATCCGTCTGGGCAGGTACATGACGGATCCGCACCTGATGCCAGTGTGAAAGTAGCCTTACATGGTGGATTTTAGCCATGTGAGATCTGCTCTGGGCCTAGAGGGGAATTCTGAATGGTGGACCCCCCTTTAACTTGTAAGCAGATCTGGAAACTTCAGAGAAATTATATATTTTCTTTAACGTGGACAATCCCTCAAGAGAAAGCCGCCATAGGGCTACGTAATAGTGGGCCTACGCAAATGCGATACGTGGTCACATTGAGTGTGCCAGAGTCTTTCCAATACCTCCTCTCTAATATGGGGAATCCCAAGTGATGGACCCCCCCCAATCATCTAATGTCCCAGGACAACCCCTTTAAATCCTCTGTCTCTCTCTGGACTTATTGATTGGCGAGTCCCATTAGTCTAGATGACATCATGCAGTGATCTCAGTGATATATATATAGCAGTATACACAGAGGGAGTGCGGTCATCTCTGTATGATGCAGCAGTTTCTATTGTACTACTACTCCGGGCATGTGCCATGTCTTGTGACTGAGGAAGGGCACTACCTGCGGTGGTTGGGTGGGAGCTTGCGGCCGGTGGCCTATTTGTCTAGACTGGGGGGTCAGCTGGCCAGGAGAGGGTTACTCTGCAGCTAGGAGCTGAAGTTAAAGGCTGCCTGAGGTTTTCACATGTCACTGGAGGAGGAAAAAGGGGGGCAGAAATCAGCCTCCAGCCTCTTACATTGTGGGGGAGGGCTGCGTCGTCTGCTGCAGCCGCTGGGATCTTTGGCTCTGAATGAAGGAAGTTGGAGAGAAGTTGTTTGTTTTTTTGTCTGTGCTGCTGTATGTCCTGGTAAGTCCTGGTCCTGGGTGCCTGTTGTCTGTACATGTACCAGGGTGAAGTGCTGGGGGCCGGCGGGGGATCTGACTGTGAACAATGCCTGGTGCAAGATTAAAGAGCATTCTCAGGGTCTGTGCAAAACCTGCCCCCCTTTTCCATAGGCAAGTACTGAGGGGCTCGGGATGAAATTCTGACTCTGTACCCACCGTATCTAGTAAATTTATAGGAGTTCCTAGTGATGGGAACTGATCCGAGAAATATTAGGACCATCATCTAATATTATGGTCAGATCTCCACTTTTGATCATGTGTAGCAGGCAGCTATAGGCTGCACGTTGCAAATTTGTATGCCTGAAATCTGCGCTGTTTAGGATGCCTGCTCACGATACGGATTAGGTGCGGTTTTTGTGCCTGGATTTTAGTGCAGAAAAAAAAACGTAGCGTAATACAGTACCAGCGGAGTGTATGAGATTAGACAAAACGTCATGTACACTTGGCATTTTTCTTAGGGTGCATTCACACAACCCCCCAGTGTTTTGTGGTCTGCAAATTGCGGATCTGCAAAACGTGGATACCGGCCGCAGTTTGTGGACCGCACATGGCTGGCGCTATATAGAAGATCCCAGTTCTTGTCTGCGACCGCGGACAAGATTAGGACATGCTTTATATTTATGCGGGGGGGTCGTGGAACGGAACAGAACAGTGGATGCGGACAGCACACTTTTGCTGTCCCATTGAATGAATGGGCCTGCACCCTTCCCGCGGACACGGACCCAGAATTACGGTCGTGTGAATGGACCCTTAGGCCACTTTCACACAGGCAAGTTTTCCACGGGGGTGCAATGCGTGAGGTGGACGCATTGCACCCACACTGAATCCGGACCCATTCATTTCTATGGGGCTGTGCACATGAGCGGTGATTTTCACACATCACTTCTGCGTTGCATGAAAATCGCAGCATGCTCTATATTGTGCGTTTTTCATGCAACGCAGGCCCCATAGAAGTGAATGGGGCTGCGGGAAAATCGCAAGCATCCGCAAGCAAGTGCGGATGCAGTGCGATTTTCCCGCATGGTTGCTTAGCAACGGGACCAGATCTTTATTATTTTCCCTTATAACATGGTTATAAGGGAAAATAATAGCATTCTTAATAAAGAATTCTTAGTAAAATGAAGATCAAGGGGTTAAAAATAATAAAACTTAACTTACCTTAGCTACTTGATCGCGTAGTTGCGATCTGTCTTCTCTCTTCAAGCTTCAGCTAACGGCTAAAGGACCTCTGACGTCACATCACATAGTCCAATCACATGGTCCATTTTACCATGGTATTGGACCATGTGATGTGACGTCATCACAGGTCCTTTAGCTGAAGCTTGAAGAGAAAAGACAGATCACAACTACGCGATCAAGTGGCTAAGGTAAGTTAAGTTTTATTATTTTTAACCCCTTGATCTTCATTTTACTAAGCATTCTTTATTAAGAATGCTATTATTTTCCCTTATAACCATGTTATAAGGAAAAATAATAAATTCTACAGAATACTCTACCCGAAACCGGACTTCAGTGATGAAGTCTGGCTTCGGGTCTGGGTACCAAACATGGCGATTTTTCACACGCGCGTGCGAAACGCATTACAAACGTTTGCACATGCGCAGAAAAATCGCGCATATTCCCGCAACGCACCCGCCTCTTATCTGGGCGTCAAACATGACGCCCGTGTGAAAGAGGCCTTAGGCTGCGGAAATGAACCTGCCGTGCAGAGTTTGAAATCGGTAGCATGTCAAATGTTGAGTTTCTCTTGTGTAGATATAAAGCCTCATTCGCATGTCAGTGTTCGGTCAGTGATTTCCATCAGCGATTTTGAGCCAAAACCACAGAATAGGTTTCAGCAGATCTTTCCCTTCTACCTTATGTATGTGGATGCTTCACGGCTGGCTTTAGCTTACAATCACTGATAGAAATCACTGACTGAAACACTGACATGTGAATGGGACTTAGGCCTTATTCACATGTCCGTAGTGTTTTGCGGATCCGCAAAACACCTTGCCACCAGCCCTATAAAGAGGCCTATACTTGTCCGCAATTGCGGGCAAGAATAGGACATGCTCTATATTTTTGCGAAGCCGCCGTCCGGAAGATCGGCGGCGCGCTCCGCATATGCGGAGAGCACAGTGTGTGCTCTCTGCATCCATCACGTCCCCATTCAAAATGAATGGGTCCGCACCCGTTCAGCAAATTTGCGGAACGGGTGCGGACGTAGATTGCGGACGTGTGAATAAGGCCTTAACCCTTTTCAATGGAAGAAGAAGATTTGCAGAAAATCCGCTTAAAATCCGCACCAAAAACCACATAAAAACTGCACAGAAAAGGCACCAAAAATGTGATAAATAGTGCAGATTTTGGGTTTATTTACACGACTGCGCCGTGTTCTGTGGTCTGCAAATTGCAGACCCGCAATAGGACGTTCTATTTTTTTGCAGGGCCACAGAACGGAGCAACGTGTGCCGTCTGCATCTTTTGCGGCTCCATTGAAATGAATGGGTCCGCGCCACGGAACGGATGCGGCTCCGTTCATACGGTCGTGTGCCCTTATGTGCATTTTTTTGTGCAGTTTTGGTGCAGATTTCATATCGATTTTCTGCACCTAAAGCTGCACAAAAATCCACGTGAAAAATTCTTGCACAACTTGAAATCAACGGGGAATAAGCATGTTAGACCATACAGCACATTTTTTTTTTCTCCTGTGTCAGATTTAAAAAAAAAACGAAAAAAAAACAAACAGTTCTGTCTATTCTTGACATGGATTCCACGTGCTGAAAATACTTTGTGTGAACCTAGCCTGAGGCTAAATGCACACAATCATGATTGCGTGTGGATTTTCTGCGCGGATTTGCTAGCGGGAAATCTGCACCATAGGTCATGTACATTGTATTACATGAGGATTTTAAATTCTCAGTGCACACGATGCAGATTTTTTTCCGCGCGGATTTTGACCTGCTGTGCGGATTTTAAAATTCGCAGCATGTCAATTTATTTTATTTTTCCTGACCGGATTTTCTCCATTCACTTCCGCATCAATAGATGCGGATTGACCGCACGGATTTGCCTGTGAACACGTGCGGATTCTCCGCAAATGAATACTAAACATGTGCATGCACCCTTATTGTGGTTTGGTGCATCTTTTTGTGCAGGTTTTGTTTAACAACCCCACTGAAATCTGCGGGGAAAGCCACCTTACATAAACGGTGGAATCGCACAATTGACATGCTGTGGATTTTAAAATCTGCATGGAAGGTCACTTTCTACAAGTAAAAAGTACACAAAGTGTATATGAGATTTGTCTAATATCATTCACTTGGCTGGTTACTCTAAAAGGGCTCATGCACACGACCGTATATATTTTGCGATCCGCAAAAAATACGGATGACGTATGTGTGCATTCTGTATTTTGCGAAACGGAACAGCTGGCTCCTGATAGAACAGTACTGTCCTTGTCCATAATGCGGACAATAATAGGACATGTTCTATTTTTTTGCGGAACAGACATACAGAAACGGAAGGCACACTTAGTAATTACGTTTTTTTTTTTTTTTTTGCTGACCCATTAAAATGAATGATTCCATATACAGTCCGCAAAATAAACGGAACTGACACGGGAAAAAAATAAGTTCATGTGCATGAGCCCTGACCCTGCATTTTTTAAGCACGGAAATCCTTGCAGAAAAAATGCATGTAATCCACATAATTTGAGGGTACCCATGTTGTACCCCTTTAGCACAAAGGGACAGTTACAAGACAACCTTTTAAAAAAAAAAAAAAAAAAGTTGCCAACAACAATTTTTCAGCACTATTAACATATGAAAGGGCATCCATCAGCAGACTTGTACCTATGACACTGGCTGACCTGTTACATGTGCGCTTGGCAGCTGAAGACATCTGTGTTGGTCTCATGTTCACATGTGCCTGCATTGCTGAGAAAACTGATGTTTTGTTATATGCAGATGAGCCTCTAAGAGCAACCGGGGGCGTTGCCATTACAGCTAGAGGCTCTGCTCTGTCTGCATCTGCTGCACTTTCTGCACTTTGATAGGGCCAGGAAATGTAAGTGTGATCAGGCCTTGCCCTAACTTCTCTTAAAGTTCTTCTCAATCAAAGTGCAGAGGGAGCGGAAGTTGCAGAAAGAGCAGAGCCTCTTGGTGTAATGGTAACGCCCCCGTTGCTCCTAGAGGCTCATTTGCATATATTAAAACATCATTTTTCTCAGCAATGCGGGCAGATATGAACATGGAACCAACACAGATGCCTTCAGCTGCCAAGTGCGCATGTAAGGCTTCTTTCACATTAGCGTTTTGGCTTTCTGTTTGTGAGAACTGTTCAGGGCTCTCAGAAGTGGTCCAAAACGGATCAGTTTTGCCCTAATGCATTCTGAATGGAAAAGGATCTGCTCAGAATGCATTAGTTTGCCTCAGATCTGCTCTGGAGGAGGACACCAAAGCGCTACCTGCAGCTTTTTGCTGTCCGCCTGACAGGGGCGTAGCTAAAGGCTCATGGGCCCTGGTGCAAGAATTTAGCTTGGGCCCCCTTCCCTCAGTGCTTAGTGTGTCTTCTTGCGGCACAAGGTTCTTGGGCCCCCTCAGGCTCCTGGGATCGGTAGCAACTGCTACCTCTGGACCCCCTATAGCTACGCCCATGCCCACAACATATAACCGTAGAGCAATCTATGGTTCTTCACCATTGCCTCCGTTATTCTGACCCTTGGGTTTTCCAAAAACTGAAATGTTCCACTGTGGTGGACACACACGCAGTGACTATTACCATCTGTCCCAGAGAGCGACCATCCTACTGAGCTGCACCTGCCGATGTCTTCGAGACTGTACTGTATGGGGCTATACCGATTCCCCCTTAACCGCAGATGTCAGACTCCCTAGATATCTGACCAGTCCTACCAAAACTGCCAGGTCTGGATGACTTACACCAAAGCTCTCCAGAAGCGTAGCTAATGGCTCATGGGCCCTGGTGCAAGAGTTCAGCTTGGGCCTACCTTCCCTCAGTGCTTTGTTTGTCTTCTTATGCGGCACAAGGGTCTTTGGGCCCCCTCAGGCTCCTGGGCCCGGTAGCGACTGCTACCTCTGCACCCCCTATAGCTACGCCCATGCCGCCTGACGAAACTGAGCCAAACGGACCCGTCCTGGCACACAATGTAAGTCATTGTGGACGGATCTGTTTTTCTCTGACACAATATGGCTATAGAAGACATAATACAACCGGATCAGTTCATGACAGATGCATGCGGTTGTATTATTGTAACGGAAGCGTTTTTGGAGATCCATGATAGATCCGCAAAGAATGCAAGTGTGAAAGTAGACTAACTGGTCAGCCAGTGTCATAGGTACAAAGCTGCTGACAGATGCCCTTTAATTGCTCAATGAAGTTGCATCTTTTAAAATGGTATCCTCTATTGATGGGATCTGTTTAGGTGGGCAAGTGTCAGCAAAAGAATTTATACAGACGAAAAAAACTTGAAAGCTTCACCTGCCGTAGGCCAGTAGGGTGTCGGCGCTTGAGCATTAGGGAACTGCAATCACAGTAGTTCTCCGATTAATTTCTTTTCCTCTTATGAATTGGAGATGTCAAACATGCTGCCCCTCCAATCAGCAAGCACAGGCGCTACTTCAGTAAAGAAAAGAAAATAATGTCTATATACGTATACACTCCTTCTAAAATGCAGCGAGTCCTTATTGTGAGGTGGGTGGTTTTCTCACGTAGTCGTCAAATGTCTTTATCTGGACCGCGCAAACAGCCACTTATTAATCTCCCAGGAGGTGACTTCAACAACCGGCCTTCCACCAGTTCAAACCAAGCATATACCGCCTTCCTTATCCTGTATTTAGCACTCTGTGGAATCAGGAAAGGCACATAGTGAAGTACCGCCAGTATTGATTTAGTGCGCTATTTCAAGTTCACTCACCAGATCCTGGTGCAAATAACATAAAATCCAGAGTATTTTATGCTATTTGCGCAATTTTATGGAAAAGTTTGAGTGAAGACACCCGCATTTCACCAGAGTACCAACTATCCATTGATATGTTAGAATAATCAGAGGATCTGGTGAGTGAACTTGAAATAGCGCACTAAATCAATACTGGCGGTACTTCACTATGTGCCTTTCCTGATTCCACAGAGTGCTAAATACAGGATAAGGAAGGCGGTATATGCTTGGTTTGAACTGGTGGAAAACTACTTCAGTAAAGCCCTGCGCAGAGTACAGACTGCTTTCTTTGCCACCCTGCAAATCCATCAGCAAGGCGCTGTTTCAATAAAGTGGTGTGCAGAGTACAGACTGCTTTCTGCGAACAGGCACTGTCCCTCCCATCAGCCTGGAAGCGTCTCATTGCTTCCCCTGTTTTCGCGCCTTCCTGTGGAGAGGCAGACTGATATGAAAGGGGTTTTAAATACCCTGTCGCTGCAATTTCTAATCGAGTTCTGTTGGGTAATTGCTATATATGCAGTTGTCCAGTAACTAGTGAACCTTTGACCCCAAGAAATGCCGACAGAACCTTCAAGACACTACTGTGAGCTTCTTCTTTCTTATTTTTAGCTAAATCTAGAGTCAGTTATGTTAATTTTTTACCATTCAAATCCTTCCATTTGCATGACGGGGGCCGATGCGTCGTAGGAGCCTCAGGCTTTCTGAAAGAAAAAACGTATTGTGAGTGTATGCAAATAAGCAGCGTGCATCCGTAAAACATGGAAATGCCAGCCCATGTGGCTAGAGAATGTTGTCTGCTTGGCACAATACATTTTTGGGGGCTTAACTCCTCTTTTTCTTTATGTCTTTTGATCTGTCATCGACTCGTCGGAAAATAATGGAGACACAGTGACAGCACCCCCTCAGGCACATGGCTGTATGTCGGCTCTGTACAATCAATGGACCCTTGCTGTACCTCAGTTTGCCTGTGCCCAATTCATTACATTTTTTTCCCTCGATTTTCCCCCCCAAAAAACACACACACACACACACACACCACAAAAAAGAATACCCTTATAGCATGGTGCTGTATGACGGTGCCATATGGCAGCACGCAAAGTATCTACAGCCCATGTGTAAACCATAGGCACTCCAGTTGCTGCAGTACACGTTTCATGCACACAGCTATGCCATACACATAAAGGCCCAGACCCACTAACCCTAAGGCCTCCTGCACATGACCGTATCTGTTTTTGCGGTCTGCACATCGTGGATCCGCAAAACATGGATACCGACTGTGTGCATCTCTCATTTTCCTTCCCCTCCACAGGTACCTTGCAATGTTACAAATATCTGTTCTTGTCCACAAAATGGACAAGAATAGAACATCTTCTATTTTTTTTTTTTTTTTTTTGCAGGGACAGAAATACGGATGCGCACAGCACACGTGCAGAGATGGACACTTTTCTATGACTCTATACAATGTAATGGCTGGATTACATTAAGGCCTCATACACACGACCGTATGTATTTTGCTGTCCGCAAAAAACGGATCCGCAAAACAATATAGATGACGTCTGTGTGCATTCCGTATTTTGCAGAACGGAACAGCTGGCCCTTGCTAGAACAGTACTATCCTTGTCCGTAATGCGCACAATAATAGGACATGTTCTATTTTTTTGCGGAACGGAAATACAGACATACGGAAACGGAATTTACACGGAGTAACTTCCGTTTTTTGTTTTTTTTGCGGACCTATTGAAATGAATGGTTTCATATACCCTCCCCCCAAAAAAGGGAACGGGAACGGAAAGAATATAGGTTCCGTTTTTTGCGTTTTCTTATACGGACTGTATACGGAACCATTGATTTCAGTGGATCCGCAAAAAAAAACGGAAGGTACTCAGTTTCCGTTTCCGTTCCAAGATAGAACATGTCCTATTATTGTCCCCATAACGGACAAGGATAGTACTGTTCTATCAGGGGCCAGCTGTTCCGTTCCGCAAAAAATGAAATGCACACAGACGTCATCCGTAGTTTTTGCGGATCCGTTTTTTGCGGACTGCAAAATACTGAAAAAGCCATATGGTCGTGTGCAACAGGCCTAAAACTGATTTTTATGCTGGAATTGATGCAATTTTGATACAAAATTAAGCCTGTCCCATTTCTCACAAAGCTCCACCTCTTTCCACTACGCCCCACCCCCTTGCCAAGCATGTAGAAATCCTATATGTGCCAAATTGTACTAATTTGCACGACTTTCTAGATGGAATATTGGCGCAGACGCACTAGTAAATCTGGTCTGAGGTCTGCCAGTTTGGCTTCCATTGATTTCAGTGAATGTTGATAGTCCATTCATTTTAGTGTAGGGGTCCATTCACACGTCCGCAAGTTGGGTCTGCATCTGTTCCGCAATTTTGCCGACCCATTCATTTTCAATGGGGCCAGAACGGACACTATGTCCTGTCCGCATCTCCGGATCCGCACTTCCAGATGCACAAATTCCATTCCCGAAAAAAATAGAACATGTCCTATTCTTTCCTGCAATTGCGGACAAGAAAAGGCATTATCTATTATAGTGCCGGCGATGTGCGGTCCGCAAATTGCGGAACAACCCTTGCCGGTGTCCGTGTTTTGCGGATCCGCAAAACACTTAGGGCTCATGGACACGAACCTGTGCTGCCCGTTGCCATATTGCGGACCGCATTTCAATGGGTCCGCTAATCCGTTCCGTGATTCCGTTCCGCATCTCCGGAACACTACGGAAGCACTACGGAGTACTTGTTTGGGGTTCCGTTCCGTACTTCCATACCGCAAAAAGATAGAACGTGTCCTATCTTTTTGCGGAACGGACGAATGCAGACCCATTCTAGTTGAACAGGTCTGGATTCATCCCGGTGGCTGTACCGAGGTTGCCTGTGCCAAATGCACGGACCACCTATGGCCGTGTGCATGAGCCCTTACTGACGTGTGAATGGACCCTAAACCAAGTTGCAATAGACAAAAAGGTTTGAAAGCTTTTTACAAAAAATTACCATTCATCTACTTGTCTGGGCAAACCCGTTTAACGTGCAAAAGGTGATTTTATAAAATTTTATTCACAAAGAAAACATTGGGACACTTTTTTTTTTTGCCCAGGAGACGCCCAGTTGGAGTGCAGCCACAGGAGGTCTTCCTGCCATAGTGTATCATACTTGTGACTTTCATGGAACATAAAGAAGGTCCCAAATGATAACTGAAATAACCCGAAACCGTTGTATTTGTGAATGGGTTAAGACGTTACGTTATTGTGTTGCAGTATTGCAGCCCTTGCGGTCTACTGGCCAAGTCACACGCTGCGTGCCATCTGCTTCGAGCTGCTGACATAATATTCCAGGCATGGAGAACATTTTGAAATGGGCATGAGTACTTAATTAAAAGGTTACAGAATTCTAATTTTCTAGTTTTCTGAGATGTCTCCCAAATCTGAATTTTCTTAGAATTTCTAAAAATGACTTGGATTTTACCGTCCTCCACACGTCCTCCACTCTGCTCTGTGCCACCTCCTTTATATACTGGCCATTGGGCACTTATGGTGTAACTGACTGTTCCAGAAGTGTGAATAACAACGAGGTTTGCTGATGTATTTCAAAACCACAGTATGCCATGTGTTTTTTTGGGGCACAGCAAAAAAAAATAATAATTAGTCTATGAAATGAGGTCGTCCAAATGGGCAAACTCTGCAACATTCAGCTCTGTAGAAGGGATGTGCAGGGGATACCGAGTTTCCATTGTACAGCCACCTGCCCCAAGCCCTGCCGTGTGTATCTGAGCACTCCCAAAAAGCATTCCATTTTGTAAGTTCAGTTATACCGTGGACAATTGCTTATAATGCAGTTTCCTTATAGATTTATAAAAAAAAAAGGAGCTGCCATTTAATGTTTTGCTACCATTTATTATACAGTTTGCTCTTTCACGCTGTGGTCTGTTTCTTTCATATCTCTCTATAATAAATACTCATCAGGTGAGCTGTTACAAAAAATGTTTACTTTTCTTTGACAAGCCCACTTTTTTTTTTAAGTATTGGATTCCTGGTAATTTTAACTGAAAAGCCAATATTTGAAAAGAGATATGTGAAAAATTTTAATAGGTTTTTCTGACTTGTTAAACTTCCGGGGTATTTTGTCTTAACCAGTAGTCGTAAGAGGCTGAGTGTTAAAAGGAAATTCTGAGGGAAGGGGGGAAATGGTTTTCTGTTTAAATGGAATCTGTCAGCAGTTCTGACAATGCTAAACTGCTGACAGCTCTAGGTAGGGACAAACATGGCTTTTGTAGAGTTTTTATCATAAGCAGTTGTGAGAACCCATCTAGCCACCGATATTTACAACATTAGAATCCCTAGAGAATGATAAGAACAAGTGTTAGTTTTTTTTGTTTTGTTTTTCTTGCTTTTAGTTGTTTTGGATGGCGAGTTTGAATAGACTAATTAATATATGCAACGCGCCGTCCCCCAGGGCCCCTATCGCGTCCCAGGTGTAGTAGGAGTGTCGAGTGGTGTGGTGCGGCCTAAATTTCTCTTTGTGTCACGCTGCTCCTACCTGGATACTGCTGGACCCCAGGCTTTGTCTCTGAAGCAAAATAAAGGGCGAATAATTGAGGGATGAATGAAAAATAACTTGAGTCCAGACCTTGGGGTAAAATCCAATGGCCGCTTTACTTGAATAAACGTTCTTCCAAATGATTGTCAGGCTTTGTCTTGGTTCCAGCCGCATAAACTGCCAAGCAAACTCAACTCTGCTTGCTCTCTGTCTCTGCTGTACTGCTTTCTTGCTCTGTGCTGCACTAAACTCTACTTAAGTCTGGTTTCTGTACTTTAGGTCTGTTCTGGTATCCTTTGATAGGGTGCCGTTGACTGTGTCCCCTCCTGACACTCCGCAAATAGCTTATTTTCAGCTGAAGAACATTTTCCTCTGGCTGCTATATCTTTCATGTCTTCTCTTCTCCATCATGGAGACTAAACCCGGAGCAATCTAGAACTGCCACTCCTCCTTCTGGTAGCAAGCAGAACTGGACAACTTCTGCCCAAAGGGGGGAGAATGGAATGGTGAGTTCCATTCTATCTAAGTATAGCTCTGCCATTTGCACTACCACCTGCTGGTGAAACAGGCACATTACATGTAATAAAACAGTTGCATAACAAGACTAGGAATGCACAGTGTAGAAGACCTGGACAAAAATACATAAGATGGCATTTAGGTTAGACCATTAAACATGGTAGCAGGTTGTAGGAGTGGTAACACCACTCTGGGGTGTTACATGTAGTACAGTGCATGCTGATAAATAGAGATCAAGTAACATAATATGAGATATAAAGGACAGTAGCATGCCCCTTGGATAAAGGTGACCATACAAGTGCATAGGTTCAGCTCACCGGTATCTAACTCAGGTCTCATTCTTGGTCTGTAAGACCACCTGCACTCGGGTGCGGGGGAACGCACATAAGATCCACACACATATTTGCACGGATTTATGTGCATTTCTGCAGCATATCCTCACCAATATCCGCAATGTCTAATTGCGGCTCTTGGTGCTGATTTGATGCGGTTTTGCCGCTGATCTCACCCTTGGATTGAAAATATGCTGCGGTTCTTCTGCGCATATTCCGCAATGTGTGCAGGTGGCCTAATACAGCTCCATTCTGTATGGAGCCATTATGGAGGTATGAAGATCCTCTACTGTACCTTTTATACGTCTCAGCCTTCCCAATGGAGCCTATTCTGCAGCACACGGAGGTTGTGATGTTCGCTACAAAAACCTGTATGAGGCCTAGTAATGAAGGTTGGGGCTGATAATCTATGACCTAGTTTCTGCACACAGGAGAATACATTCTAGATGAGGGTTCTAGAACATGTAGGGCCGATTCTGGCCAGGAAATGAGTGCAGATTAATATACATGTCTAGCTGATTTTGTCTAAAGGGTTTTTCCAGGTGTTTAATGCTGATGACCTATCCTCAGGATAGGTCATTAGTATCTGAGTGGTGAGGGTCCGACTCCCAGCACCCCCTGCTGATCGGCAGTTTGAAGAGACCGCAGTACTCCGGTGTGTGCTGCAGCCTCTTCCTAGGCCAGTGATGTCCCGTTCATTGGTCATGTGGCCTAGGCGCAGCTCAGTCCCATTCAGGTGAAAGGGGCTGAGCTGCAGTACCAAACGCCTGCTATACGGATGGCGCCATGCTTGGTAAACTGCGAGGAGGCCACAGCTGATCGTCATTGGACCAGGGTGTCAGACCTCCACCAATCAGGTCCTGAGGATAGGTCATCAATATTACACACTTTAAACCTTCTTTTACATGGCCAATGCAAAGTGAAAAAGGGGCTGAGTCAACGTTGTTACGATTTTTTGTCCCCCAGTCTCTTTGCGTATTGTCGGCAGCCCACCCAGGGCCTCCCTTTAGTGGGTGGAACTTACATACACCCTACCCTGGACCACTATACGTTACAACTCTGTTGTATTGTATGGAGCTGGGTAGTTGTCAGTGAAGAAGATTTATGTCTAAAAGAAAAACTATTGGGGTAATTTATCAAACTGGCTCAGTTACCCGTAGCAACCAATCAGATTCCACCTTTCATTTCTGACAGCTCCTTTAGAAAATGAAAGGTGGAATCTGATTGGTTGCTATGGTCAATTAAGCCAGTTCTACTTTACACTAGTTTGATAAATATCCCCACATCTCTTTTGCTGTGGGCAACCGAGACGGGCGGTTCTTTTTAGACCGTTCAGCGCAGTCCTTACCCTCGTGCAGAGTCGCTGTCCCTCAGATTATGGTGCTGACTGTCCGCTATTTTGTTTGAAATGATCTAAACCTGTGCTGTCCTCGCCTGTCGGCGGCATGGCTGTGTGGCGTGCCGGGTGTATACGTACATATAAAGCGCAGGGCATAGTTTTGGGATTTGACATGAGAACAATGCTGCCTCCTCTCCCCGCTGTCCCGTGTGCTCTCGCATTGTTCGGCTCTTGTGGCATTTATGAAATCCTTGACATTTTTAGCATTCTCTCTGGAAACAATTTCTGGAAGTTCAGTGACAGCGCTTTCTTCCAGTAAGCGATGACGGCTCCTTCTGCGTCAGATGCGTCTGAGGAATGTACCATGTGGGAAGTGAAGCAATCATTAGTCGTGGTGTCCCAGTGCTTTCCTCTGTTTGTTAGGGGAAAACAGGAGGCGGAGGCTTCTCCGTCGTCTGCACGCTGGAATCCTCGCTGCGGACGTGATCCTGCTAGTTTTTTTTTTCCAGCTGCCAGTCCACACAGAACTGCATCATAATTGATGTCTGTGCAGTAGTGACAAGCAAATCGATTCATAAGAATCAAATGTGTTCAGAAATCGGCCTGCTTGAGCAGGGAGGGGGCTGGCCCTGCTGCTCAAGAGACTCCAACTTGCTTGACATCTCGCCTGGCCCTGTTAATCTTGCACCTCGCCTGGCATGCGCCAATACACTTCCGGGTTTAGCCAGATGTGATCGTTGAGTGCACAGTCTCCATCTGAGCCGCTCAGGTAGCAGCAGCAGAGCCTCCACGCCATACACTGAATGGGATTGAGAGGGCCAGATGAAATGTCAATGATGGGGGAGAGTAGAGACTCGTGAGCAGCCCCTCGCTGCTTAAGCAGGCTGATGTTCTGAATGAATTTGATTCGTATGAATCGATTTGCCCCTCACTACTGTGCAAATCATTGGTCCATGGTGATTATTTTAGATGAACAGAAATCTGTATGGTGACTAGAGATGAGCGAATTTCATATTTTAAAATTAGTTCATGCTTCGTTTCAGTTATGCAGGTGAGGACTTTTGAGTGGACTTTTCCCGATTGCACGATTGTTATCTCTAAACCTATTTTAATACGGCCCCGGGCATTTCATCTGGATATAGCAGCGGGTGAGGGCCCAGTTTTATTGCTAGTTCTCTTAAAAGGATTGTCAGACCTGCCCCCGAATGGTGTAAAATAAAACCTTTTTCTCCGGTGCCGTTCTCGGCACTACCGGTCAGTCCTTTTACAGCGGTGATGTGCATGTTGCATTGAGAATTTACTAGCTAGCCTTACACGTAAGATGACATTGCTGTGTGCCCTGTATGGTGGTACACTCCATCACCATTAATCCTTATTACAGACCTGAAACGCTTTGCATGCTGCCAAGTTGTTCTCGCCATAAGACTTATACCAAGATTTATTTTATTTTAGATGGTCAAGGAATCCATGACTATAAGGTGTATAATTGCCACATACAGTTACAGTATGGGGCCATAGAATGTTACAGGCCTTGTGTTTCCCAATGATACTTTTGGCAGTATTACCTGACGACTAAAAAAAATTCAACTGCGCCCTATTGAGGGGGGGGGGGGGGGGTTTGGAGTGGAGTGTCTGTGGATCCCAAGGGAATGGTCATTTTTCCACCACTGTAGTAATCCGTTATGTCAGTCTCTTACATGTGCAGTGTGGAGCTCTGTAATATTTTGCCTCTTCCCTGTATCCTTTTTTTCTGTGACTGGAGTCAGTAACCCATCTAATCCCATCTCCTATTCTCCTGTCACTGACCTGGTAATTTGAGGACATGTTGTCCTGTCAGCAGTCTCTGCGCTATACAGCAAAGTCTGTGACCCCTCCCGAATATATTCCTGAATAATGACATGCTACTTAATGTAGGTATCCGATGCTAACCAAGTGTATGCCAGATTATTTGGAAATTGCCTAAATAGCAATTCCTACTCCCCCTTCACATTTATGATCATTCCAGGTTGAATTGTAAGTGGTGGATACTGTGTGCGTGTATATGTATGTGTGATTGATAGAGATATATATATATATATATATATATATATATATATATATATGTATAGTAATCTTTCTTGAGTTGACTGTTGAAAATGGATTTGTACACACCAGAGTCGCCTATTATTAGGCTTAGTGCAGGATTTTAGGATTTAAAGATAACATCACCAAAAATTCTTCCTAAAACTATCTTTAGCTTAAAAACTTGATTTAAAGGGGATCTGTTACCACCTACCTGGTGATGAACAGTCTTTCTACAATGTCCATCAGTAGCCCCATTGTGGAGAAAACAGGCTTTTAATTTTATGGGCCTTACCCCTGGTGCAACTAGGGTTCTGTTGCACCTGAGGCACCGCTTATCTTCACTGCTGGCTGCACCCCCACCACTTTGACTGACAGGGGGCTAAGGCCTCATTCACGCATACGCGGATATGCTATCCTACTGAGTGCACAGCGCCGTATGCTTTGTGCTGATGCCGCTATACAGTAATACACTCGTATAGATCATACCGGTGTATTACTGTACGGCGACGGCACAACGTCCTAGCAACCAATGACTCTGTGCCCTTGTGCACTCAGCAGGACTGTGGTTCCGTGAAAATCCACGTATGTGTGAATAAGACCTAAAGTAACATTTTCTTGGAAGACCTGAAACTTTTCATTTTCAGAGCCAAGTGTTTCCAAATTCTGTGAAACGCTTAGAGGGTCAAAGTGCTCAGTAACCCCCTTAATGTATTCTTTAAGAGGTGTAGTTTCCAAAATGTGGCCACTTTTTGAGGGTTTCCACTGTAGGGGTATGTCAGGGTCTCTTCAAATACAAAATGGTGCCTAAAAACCATTCTAGCAAGATCTGCCTCCAAAATCCATATGGTGCTCCTTTCCTTCTGACCACTGCCACGTGCCCATAGGGCAGTTTACCACCATATATGGGGTATTTCTGTAAATTGCAGAATAAGAGTAATGTATATTGAGGTTTATTTTGCTGTGTTGCAAGAAAAAATTAAATAACATAAAAAATCTACCAAAAAATTAATTCTTGTGGAACACCTCAAGGGTTAAAAAAGTTTGTAACATCAGTTTTGAATAATGTGAGGGGTGTAGTTACTAAAATGAGGTCATTTATGGGTGGTTTCCATCACTTTATGACTAAATTGGAGCTTAAAAAAATGGTTTTGGAAATTTTGTTGAAAATTTGAAAAATGGCTTCTAAACTTCTAAGCCTTCTAACGTCCTAAAAAAATAAAATGACATTTACAAAATAATGCCAACATAAAGCAGTCATATGGGAAATGTTGATTGATGACTGTTTTATGAGGAATTACTATGTTTTTTAAAAGTAGAAAAAATTGTAAATTTTGGATCATTTTATAAATAAAGGTCAAATATGTAGACTCAAATTTACCACTGTCATGAAGTACAATGTGTCACGAGAAAACAAGCTCAGAATGGCTTAGACAAGTAAGGCTACATGCACACGACCGTTGCCTGCGTCCGCTCCCTCCGCAAATTTTGCGTCCATCAAAAAAAACGGATGACGGACTGTTTTTTTTTGACGGATCCGTTTTTTTGGAAGATCCATTGTAATAATGCCTATCCTTGTCCGCAAACGTGAAAAAAATAGGACATGCTCTATTTTTTTGACACAATGTAAACACGGACCAGGGATGTGGAACAAAAACGGTTGACCATCCGCATTTTTTGAGGGACCCATTGAAATGAATGGGGAAGCATCCTATCCGTGAAAAAAAACGGAACGGACGCGGAAACAAACAACGGTCGTGTGCATGAGGCCTAAAAGGGTTCCAAAGTTATTACCACATAAAGTGACACATGTCAGATTTGCAAAAATCGGCCTGGGATGTACAGGGAACCTGTCATCATCTTTATGCTGCTCATACTAACGGCAGCATAAAGTAGAGACAGGTGAGTTGATTTCAGCGGTCGGTCATTTAAAAGTTAAAAGTAAGTGGTTGCCGAGAACCAACATCACAATCATCGTAGACTGGGCCTGGAAAAGAGTCACGGACACCTGAGAAATCATGCTTATTTATGAATTCCTGCTCTCCTGCCCACCTGCTGATGACTGACAGGCTTCTACCTAGTTTTCTCCCTTTCTCTCTAGAAGAGAACTGCCGATCATCAGCAGATGGGCGGGAGAGCAGGAGATTATAATAACCAGGACTCTTCTCAGGTAGATTTGACTCTTTTCCAGGCCTGTGCTGCAATGATTATGATGCTGGTTCTCAGCAACCACTTACTATTAGCTCATGAGTGACACACCGCTGAAATCTGCTGCCCACATTGAGATCAGCATAAAGTTGATGATAGGTTCCCTTTAAGGTGAAAAGTGGCTAGGTACTGAAGGGGTTAATAAATAATAATAATAAAATATTATATCCCATGCTACATTTCTGTAGCTCTATTATCTATATATTATATCCCCTACAACATTAGTTTAGATCTTCTGTCTATATAGTACATCTATACCACAGTTTAAAGTTGCAAGGCGGAACATTTTTATTTTATTTTTCCGGCTGAGCGAGAACTGCACCTGTGACGCTGTGTTAGCAGGATTAAACACATGAAATCCTATTGTGCAGGCCACAGAAGCACTAGAACAGGTATTGTTACCAGATTAAGAACCATCCAGAAACCAACCAACAGCTCTTATATCCAGTCAACCAGAGAGACAGACACGGAAAGATGGAGTTAACCGTTTCACGCCGGATGAATTCACTGTCACATTCTTAAAGGGATTCTGTCACCTCTGATAACACAAATTTAGCTTTTAAACCAGTCATGCTCCACAGATTACCTTGAATCAGCTTTGCTTTTCTGTAATGTAATCTGTCCAGTAGTTTTGCTGAAAAATGACTTTTATAAATATGCTAATTAATCCTGAAGGTGCCCAGAGGGGCGTTATCTTCTACTTTGTGTGCCCAGTAACGCCCCCCTGCAGTGCCCAAAACCGGCTCCTTACTCACCCTAACCGCCCACAGCGCCTCATCCCTCTCCTCCCCCTCCCTGAGGGCCGAGCGAAGTCTCGCGCAGACGCAGTACCCACTGAGGGCTGCGCCAGTGCGATGTGCTGGAGACTGAGGGAAGAGCGAGCATCGGACGTCACTGGGCTCGGCGCATGCCCAGTGACGACGACGAAGCTCCTGCCCTCAGTCTCCAGCTTATCACACTGGCGCAGCCCTCAGTGGGTACTGCGTCTGCGCGAGACTTCACTCGGCCCTCAGGGAGGGGGAGGAGAGGGATGAGGCGCTGTGGGCGGTTAGGGATTCAGGAGGAAGGCGTGTTTTACTGAGTAAGGAGCCGATTTTGGGCACTGCAGGGAGGCGTTACTGGGCACACAAAGTGGAAGATAACGCCCCTCTGGGCACCTTCAGGATTAATTAGCATATTTATAAAAGTCGTTTTTCAGCAAAACTACTGGACGGATTACATTACAGAAAAGCTAAGCTGATTCAAGGTAATCTGTGGAGCATGACTGGTTTAAAAGCTAAATTTGTGTTATCAGAGGTGACAGAATCCCTTTAAGGGTTAAAGAGTATATATAGTAAATCTGTCATGAAAAGGAGCCAAGCCAGACCTGTTCTCGTACCTGTGCCTACACATTTTATATTTTATTTTCCAGGTAATAAAGCCAAGAGTAAAAGATCCAGGCAGATCCATAGCCAACCATTAATAGGCCAAGTGTGAATAAACCTTGGGTATGGTGACCTACTGTAGAAAAGCCTAAATATCTGATGGATGAGGATCCCACCTCCGGGTCTGATCTCAGGCCTGCCTGGTGAAGTGGCACCACATATTTCCTGTGATGAGGAACAAACTGCGGTAGACTTATACTTTGAAAGAGCCGAATCTAGCTTAGAAATATCACCTTTAGGCCCCTTTCACACGGGCGAGTTTTCCGCGCGGGTGCAATGCGTGAGGTGGATGCATTGCACCCGCACTGAATCCGGACCCATTCATTTCTATGGGGCTGTGCACATGAGCGGTGATTTTCACGCATCACTTCTGCGTTGCGTGAAAATCGCAGCATGCTCTATATTGTGCGTATTTCACGCAACGCAGGCCCCATAGAAGTGAATGGGGCTGCGGGAAAATCGCAAGCATCCGCAAGCAAGTGCGGATGCGTTGCGATTTTCCCGCATGGTTGCTTAGCAACGGGACCCGATCTCTATTATTTCCCTTATAACATGGTTATAAGGGAAATAATAGCATTCTTAATAAAGAATGCATTGTAAAATGAAGTGGAGGGGGTTAAAAATAATAAAAGTTAACTTACCTTAGCCACTTGATCGCGTAGTTGCGATCTCTCCTCTCTTTCCCTGCATCATCTAAGATCTAAAGGACCTGTGATGACGTCACATCACATGGTCCAATCACATGGTCCATCACCATGGTAAGATGGACCATATATATATCTACTTGCTTCAGATAACCCATACAACTGTGTCCTTAATTGCAACAAAATAACCTTCTTCATTATAATTGGGATACTGATACCAAACCCCTCTTTTTCCAACATGTCTTTAACCACTTCAGCCCCCCTAGCTTAAACACCCTTAATGACCAGGCCACTTTTTACAATTCCGCACTACACTACTTTCACCGTTTATTGCTCCGTCATGCAACTTACCACCCAAATGAATTTTACCTCCTTTTCTTCTCACTAATAGAGCTTTCATTTGGTGGTATTTCATTGCTGCTGACATTTTTCCTTTTTTTGCTATTAATCAAAAATGACCGAAATTTTTGCAAAAAAATGACATTTTTCACTTTCTGTTGTAAAATTTTTCAAAAAAAACTACATTTCTATATAAATTTTTCTCTAAATTTATTGTTCTACATGTCTTTGATAAAAAAATCCAATAAGTGTATATTTATTGGTTTGGGTAAAAGTTATAGCGTTTACAAACTATGGTGCAAAAAGTGAATTTCGGCATTTTGAAGCAGCTCTGACTTTCTGAGCGCCTGTCATGTTTCTTCAGGTGCTAGAATGTCAGGATAGTATAAATACCCCCAAATCACACCATTTTAGAAAGAAGACACCCCAAAGTATTCACGGAGGGGCTTGGTGAGTTCATGTATCATTTCATTTTTTCACAAGTTAGCGGAAAATGACACTTTCTGAGAAAAAAAAAAAAAAAGTTTCAATTTCTGATAACTTCTGGCAAAAAAAAAAAATCTCAGACGGACTCACTATGCCCCTCAGTGAATACCTTGGGGTGTCTTCTTTCCAAAATGGGGTCACATGTGGGGTATTTATACTCACCTGGCATTTTAGGGGCCCCTAAAGTGTGAGAATCCAAATGCATAAAAATGGCCTGTGAAATCCTAAAGGTACTCATTGGTTTTAGGGTCCCTTTGCGCACCCAGGCTGCAAAAAGTGTCACTCATGTGGTATCGCCGTACTCAGGAGAAGTAGGGCAATGTGGTTTGGGGTGTATTTTTACATATACCCATGCTGCGTGTGAGAAATATCGCTGTAAACGACAACTTTTTAAATTTTTTATTCAAAGTTGTCAATTTACCTTGGGTGTCTTCTTTCCAAATGGGGTCACATGTGGGGTATTTATACTGCCCTGGCATTTTAGGGGCCTAAAGCGTGAGAAGAAAATGCGTAAAAATGCCCTCCTAAAGGTACTCATTGGAATTTGGGCCCTTTAGCATCTTGGCTGCAAAAGTGTCACTCATGTGGTATCGCGTACTCAGGAGAGTAGGGCAATGTGTTTGGGGTGTATTTTTACATATACCCATGCTGGGTGAGAGAATATCTCTGTAAATTGACAACTTTGAATAAAAAAATTTAAAAAGTTGTCGTTTACAGCGATATTTCTCACACCCAGCATGGGTATATGTAAAATACACCCTAAAACACATTGCCCTACTTCTCCTGAGTACGGCGATACCACATGAGTGACACTTTTTGCAGCCCAGTGCGCAAAGGGCCCTAAAACCAATGAGTACCTTTAAGATTTCACAGGCCATTTTTATGCATTTGGATTCTCACGCTTAGGACCCCTAAATTGCCAGGGCAGTATAAATACCCCACATGTGACCCCATTTTGGAATGAAGACACCCCAAGGTATTCTGTGAGGGGTATGGCGAGTTCACAGAAAAAAAATTTGGCACAAGTTAGCGGAAATTGTTTTTTTTTTTTTTTTACAGTCTCATATTCCACTAACTTGTGACAAAAAATAAAATTTTACATGAACTCCCCATACCCCTCATGGAATACCTTAGGGTGTCTTCTTTCTAAAATGGGGTCACATGTGGGGTTTTTGTACTGCCCTGGCATTTTAGGGTCTTCGCAATCATTACACGTATGGCCAGCATTAGGAGTTTCTGCGATTCTCCGTATATTGAGCATACGGGTAATGAGATTTTTTTCCGTTCAGCCTCTGCGCTGAAAAAAAAAAAAATGAACGGCACAGATTTTTTCATTCGCATCGGTCAATGTGGATGAAAAAATCTCTGCCAAATCAGTGACTGCGGTGCGGAGGGCTGGGCGCTAGCTGCCTAACAAGTAGCTAGCTAACTGGCGGTAAAAGGGGCCCTTATGCCCCATTCACACGTCCGAAATTCTGTTTGCGGAGCGGAATTGCGGACCCATTCATTTCTATGGGGACAGACTTTGTCCCGCTCGGATCCGAAGTACGGATCCGCGCTCCGAGTCTGCACTTCCGTTCTGCAAAATATAGAACATGTCCTATTCTTGTCCGTAACTGCGGACAAGAAAAAGCATTTTCTATATAGTTCTGGCAATGTGCGGATCTGCAAAATGCGGAAAGCACATTGCCGGTGTCCGTGTTTTGAGGATCTGCGGATCGGATCCGCGGATCGGATCCGGTGAATCCACGGATCCGCCAAAACACATATGGGCGTCTGAATGGAGCCTTACAAGGGGTGTGATCAATGACAGGGGGTGATCAGGGGTCTAGATGGGGTGATCAAGGGGTTAATAGGTGAGGGGGTGGGGGGGGTTAGTGTAGTGTTTGGTGCAACTTTACTGTGTTACCTGGTCCTCTGGTGGTCGATCCCAGTAAATGGGACCACCAGAGGACCAGGTAGCAACTATATCAGACGCTGTTCATAAAACAGCGTCTGATATAGCAGTTTGATGCGATTTTATTCGCATCTACAGCCTGCCAGCGATGGATCATCGCTGGCAGGCTGTAGCCTAACTGCTGTGCCGCGCTTCCCTGTGAACGCGCGCGGCTTCACAGGAAATCTCGCCTCTCGCGAGATGACGCGCCGATGCGTCGTATCAGAGCTACAGGCCACCCGCAGGACGATCCCTGCGTAGGCGGTCCTGTAGCGCTGGCAGCATCACTTCTGCGTTGCGTGAAAATCGCAGCATGCTCTATATTGTGCGTATTTCACGCAACGCAGGCCCCATAGAAGTGAATGGGGCTGCGGAAAATCGCAAGCATCCGCAAGCAGGCGCGGATGCGTTGCGATTTTCCCGCATGGTTGCTTAGCAACGGGACCCGATCTCTATTATTTCCCTTATAACATGGTTATAAGGGAATAATAAGCATTCTTAATAAAGAATGCATTGTAAAATGAAGTGGAGGGTTAAAAATAATAAAGTTAACTTACCTTAGCCACTTGATCGCGTAGTTGCGATCTCTCCTCTCTTTCCTGCATCATCTAAGATCTAAAGGACCTGTGATGACGTCACATCACATGGTCCAATCACATGGTCCATCACCATGGTAAGATGGACCATGTGATTGGACCATGTGATGTGACGCCATCACAGGTCCTGTAGATCTTAGATGATGCAGGAAAGAGAGGAGAGATCGACTACGCGATCAAGTGGCTAAGGTAAGTTAACTTTTATTATTTTTAACCCCCTCCACTTCATTTTACAATGCATTCTTTATTAAGAATGCTATTATTTCAAAATAAACAATTCTCCAGAAGACCCGAAAACGGACTTCAGTGATGAAGTCTGGCTTCGGGTTGGGTACCAAACATGACGTTTTTTCTCACGCGCGTGCAAAACGCAATACAAATGTTTGCACCCGCGCGGGAAAAACGCGCATATTCCCGCAATGCACCCGCCTCTTATCCGGGCATCAAACATGACGCCCGTGTGAAAGAGGCCTTAGAGTTGGGCATTCAACAAGCTTTCTAGGATTATTCTTAGTGCTTATGAAGACATGATACAATTGTCTATATATATATATATATATATATATATATATATATATATATATATATATATATATATAAATCTACTTGCTTCAGATAACCCATACAACTATGTCCTTAATTGCAACAAAATAACCTTCTTCATTATAATTGGGATACTGATACCAAACCCCTCTTTTTCCAACATGTCTTTAAAGGGACACTGACAGGCCGGTACAGCATATAAAGTGTTTTATATCATACGATCGGTCTTAATGTGCTTTACCCAATCATACTATTATCCCCCCTGTCTGCCTTTCCTATACTTTTAAAAAACATTTTTCTTGATATGTAAAGTACCTGACTTTGTGCCCAAGGGGCAGTTCCTCTTCCAGCTCTGTGCCCAGCCGTGCCCTAACTGCCGTCTGCTAGTGCTGCCCAGCTCATTAATATTCATTGCACTGGGCGGCTTTTCATGCCCCCGACGGAGCCGAAATACTGCACATGCCCAGTACCATCTTACTGGCATCGGCCTCACATGTTACCTGTGCGCATAGACTGGCCTCTTCAGGCGTTCCGGGTAGTGACTACCCGGAACGCCTGAAAACGCCAATCTAGGCGAAACATGTTGGGGGTAGTGTGCACGGATTTTAAATGTGACATACAATCCTCACCTCACCCAGTATATTAGTACTGAGAGAGCGCGCAATCTCTTAGAAATTAGAGCCAGAGACTATAGCTCAGAAATACTTTAATAGGTGTATTTTAAAAGGCAGGATTGGCGTCCATCTTTTAGCGAATATTAGAGTTTAGTAATAATCGAAAAATTAAAAGTTAAGTTTTTTAGAGAAAATTTGTACTGGATGGCAAGAGTAGGCAAAATCTATTGGTGGTGATAAGGATACGGTCCCCAGCACCCTCCAGCTCCAGTACCTGAGTGCACCTGCGCCACATAGAGTAGTCGGCCGCACTCAGGTACTGGAGCTGGAGGGTGTCGGGGACAGTGTCCAGTGCAGGCGCACAGCTAACATGTGAGGCCGATGCCAGTAAGACAGTACTGGGTATGCGCAGGATTTTGGCCGCGTCGGGAGCATGAAAAGCCGCTCAATGCAGTGAATATTAATGAGCTGGGCGGCACTAGGAGACGGCAGTAGGGGTGCGGCTGGGCACAAAGCTGGAAGAGGAACCGCCCCTTGGGCACAAAGTCAGGTAATTTACATATCAAGAAAAATGTTTTTTTAAAAGTGTAGGAAAGGCAGAGGGGGGGGATAATAGTATGATTGGGTAAAGCACATTAAGACCGATCGTATGATATAAAACACTTTATATGCTGTACCGGCCTGTCAGTGTCCCTTTAAATCGGGATAAGGCTATGTTCACAATCTGGCAGGCTGTTTCGACAATGGAGCAGCCTGCCGGAGTTCACTATAACCAGCATAGCTAGATAATGCCAAGAACCACAATATCCACCATGACTACAACGGGATCCAATGGGGATCCGGTTGCTTTCCCGCATAAATGCCAGCTTTCAGCTGGGCAGGACTTTTTGTCCTGCCAAAAGTCGGCAGTTATGCCAGAATTCTTCTGGACCCCCATTGCATCCCATAGTAGTCAATGGGGATCGGGCGGTTTCAGGCATTCTCCAACTATGCCGGATACGGTAAACTTTGGCAGGCCGTTCCTTTGCCCAGACAGCCTGCCTTATTTCATAACACTGCTGAGTCCCCTGTGCAATTCCTCACCCAAACGCATACCCGTTACTGTGATCATTCGGTAGGCAGGTTCAAATTGACTGAAAGCGGAACAACAAAAGCAGGGTCAGCGATACCATAGAGCAGCACAAAATACCACCCAAGGAGCTCTTCTTCTGTGGTGGCCATAATTAGCTGCCATGTTCTGTCCTCCTTCTCCTGTAGTCTCTGAGATATAGAACAGAAGGCATAGAAGTGAGATGAAGGCCACAGCACCAAGCCAGCCCTACCTTCAGCACGCTGACTGGACTACACCTAGTAATGACCCCTATAGTTCCCCAGTACTATGCCCCAAGGAAAGAAGGATGATACCCGAGTCCTGTTCCAAGCGACCGTCTGTGGTACAGGTCACAGGCCCCTTCCAGCCTGCATCTTGAGATGCCGGTTTCCCTGCGCTATTTGTACACTGCCTCATAAAGTGGGCTATGAAGGTGAACAGTAAGGCAGTATGGGCCTCCATGCCCCACCGTAGTATTCAACTGTATCACCTTCTTGAGGACGGAGATACATTGCATTCAGGTGGGCTCCTGTTGCCGCCAGCCAGATGCATAAGTACTACTGCTCCCAGCATTAATTACCCTTCAGAGCATCAGATCATTATGTACCTGGGCAGCAGCAGTGAGGAATGCTCGGGTGTCCCCCGGAGCATTGCCCCACCTGGAAATTTCCCTGTAGGGTCTATGGTCAGTCTGCCCTGTTTGTTCCTGATGATTGGCTCAGTAGTCTGCCCGTGTAAACGGCCCTTACTCGCACACGTACAAGTGCCGATGTAGCAGTTGTAAACTTGTGGGACAGTCGGAAATAACCAGTACAAGTACAGCACTCTGCTATCTCCAGCAGTCCCATAGAGAACGAATGGAGTGGAAGGGTGCGCCATTAACGGTCGAACCCCCAGCGATCACTTGGTTATCCTGTATCCTGTCGATAGGGAATAACATTAAAAACTTAGCACAACCTCATTAAGTAGAAATTGCTGACGATGGCCAATGGCTGTCGAAATAGTCATTTATACGTCAGAAACCCAACAGATGTTTGCTGGAAATTTAGTCAGTCACCTTGAATGTTTCCAATTTTTTTGTCATCTGCAGTGGTGTGTTACGAATGTAGTCTTTCTCGTTGCTTCTAGGGAGATTATTTCATTAGGGGCAGCACAGTGTCTGTGGGGTCCTAGGTTCAAATCTGACCATGGACAACATCAGCATGGAGCTTGTATGTTCTCCCCTTATTTGCGTGGGTTTCCTCCGGAAAGTTCTAGGAAACTTAGATTGTGAGCCCCATTGAGGACAGCTTGATGCTAATATCTGTAATGCGCTGCAGAATGTCAGCGCTATATAGCGCTGTACAGCCCCCTGCACACAAGGCCTTACTTACCTGCCAACTTATTATTCAGAGATATTGGGGGATCTGGCACAGTTCCTCCAATCCTCGCGCCTACACAGAAATCTGTGTGTTCACATTACATGTACGCAAATCGGGAAATGCAACAGATGACTCCATGGGGTCCCATTGACCTAGTGTATGCTGAGTGTCCTTTTGGCCCATATCGGGCTGGTTTGTGTCAGCATACCTTTTTTATTTCTGCTATATGCATTGCAAAGCAGAGGCTTAAATTAATAATGTGACACAATATATATCCTATAGGCGCCATATGCCACCATATACCTGTATGTTGGCATATGTCACGGGCTTCAGTCAGAGGTAAAGTGAACAGAGTCCGAGATATATGTAAGTCTTTCTCTTTATCCTTCATACCCCTCCCACATACAGTATTACATGATCCCTGTGAGGGGATATTTTATTAGTTGTGACTCTAAGCTTTTGCATTATTTTTGACTTTTTGCTTTATACATTTGTATTATTCTTTATAGGGTCTTCCCAGGAATGGAGACTCCATTAGACGTATTGTCAAGGGCAGCATCGTTGGTCCATGCAGATGATGAAAAACGTGAGTAGTTTGTTTTTCCATTCGGTTCTGTGTGTCGTCACAGTGGACGTTACATACCATGCCTGTATAGACTGATATATGAAGGTCGTGTAAAGAAGGGGGTCACCGCACAAGGAAACTGGTTGTGAAATGATATTGAAATTTGCAAGGGTGTTAATGAGAAGAAGCAGAGCTGAAATATATCGGCTCCTTTCCTTGTTTAGGGCTTGTGCCACATCAGAGCCCGGTGTATGGAGCCTGATAGCCTCCATGTGCTTCTGTCTGATGCTTCTCTTGGATCAGTGCTTCTAGGGGAGATTACCTCTATACATTTGGAATGAGATGAGACATGCCACAAATTTTTTTTTCCTGCCAAAAACAGCACTGGAAATAAACACATGCAGTTTTCAACGCAGTGTGTGTGTTTTTTACAAGGGAAATGTGTTTCTCCTGTAAAAAAACGCAACTTGCAGTTTTTCCCTTACCCAAACGCCAACATCTCACTGTGCATTCCTTACTAGTGACCCTGCTAAAACGCTAATCCAAGTGCTAATCATTGATCGCCTTAATTATGTTAATGCATGACTAACTGGTATTCTGTTAAATAGACTGGCATCACTCCAGTCCATCGTGAGCACAGCAGCCAGGTTACTCTCTGTTTAGCAGTTATTCGGGTGCCTCGGCCGGGTGGACACCACCAGCCGAGGGCCCCTGTCCACAACGGTACAGTGACTTCCATCTGCTAATTTGACAGATCCTATAACATGTCTGTACTTCACTGACTATTTGTAACGTCACAGGAGCTTACCTGAATGAAAGCCCCCCTTGTGATGTCACAACAACTTACCTGACTGAGACAATTTCTTACCTGAAACTCGTTGTGATGGCACAGAAGCTTGCCCTAAGTCAGGGCTGGCCAACCTGCGGCTCTGTGAGAGTTGGGAGTTGTAGTTTTACAGCATCTGGAGAGCTGCAGGTTGGCCAGCCCTGCCCTAAGTGATGTCACAGTATGTTACTTCTCTGTGATGTCACAGTGGTTTACTTGTGATGTCACTGGAGCTGAGATCTGCGTGTAGCGTAACCAGGAGAGCAGTGATGATAACAATTGTAGTAGCAAGACTGGTGGTTGTAGTTGGTTCTCACCTTTCCCTGGGCCGTGCATTGATGGAAAGGCCGCACCTTCCTTCCCTTTGGTCTTGGGGTTTCTCCTGTCTGATGGTGGTTCGAGGTGTTCTTAAAGGTGTGTTTCTGAGACTTTTATAATGATGACCTATCCTCACAGTACCGCTGCAGCCTTCTCACAGCTCACCAAGAACAGCGCTGTATTGGTATTGCAGCTGAGCTTTATTGACTTCTCTGGGGCAGAGCTGTGTCTAGGCCATGTGACTGATGAATGTGATGTCACTGGCCTAGGAAAAGCTGCACGCATCGCTGCTTTCATCAGTATAAAAAAAAAAAAGTTTCTTTAAAAGACTCTTTAATGGTGAGTATTGTGAGGTGCAAGGCAGGGCCCCTTGCAGCAGTGTTGGAGGCAATGAGGATGCAGTTGTGCAGTCGAACAGTTCTTTACCAAAGATTCAAGTTCAAACACATCAGTTTTCACTAATAAGTATTCACTTGAACAGACAGAGCTGTCCCATACAAGTGAATGGGGACACCATAGTAGTAATTATACCTGCGCTCCTCGGAAATTGCTGCGGCATGCATGTAAACAGGGCAGAGAAGGCAGTGCTTTTACAAGTGCGGCTTTCTCTTCAAACAGCTGATCGGCGGGGGTGCCAGGAATCAGTCATCAATAGTAAAAAGTGGACAATCTCTTTAAAGCAGTTCCCCTCAGACTAAACTACTGTAGCTGACTTAAAGGGGTTTTCCAGGCTTTTAATCCGTATCGTATCGGTGGGGGTCTGACACCTGGCACAACTGCTGATTAGCTGTATGAAGGAAAGTCGTGTATGTGCCGCCTCCCTTCTTTCTTCCTACTCGCTGCTGCTATGTCGAGCAGGAAGAGACACAGGAGACGGCACCCGGCACACCCGCCAATCTGATATTGATGACCTATCCTGAGGATAGGTCATCAATATTAAAGGCCTGGAGAATCCCTTTAAGCACAAGCATCTGGAAATAGGGATGCAATGCTTCTCTTGCTTTCTCTGGCAGGCTTACATCTCATCTACTTTCATATCAGTCTGATCTGCTACTCCTCTGTCTAGACTTAGACCCGCTCTAGACTTTTCTAGCTCCTTTTCTCTGTGTCGAGAGGGTGATAACAGCCCTATTGAGTGGTGACAGTGAACGGACTATTGACTGCATGCAAGCAATATGTACAGTAAATGCATATATCACGCAGAAGTACATTTTTAACCCTTCTTGCAGTGTACTGCTGCATTGCAGTGGGAAGCATCATGTGTACCTAAAACCCACTTGGAATGTCACAGGACAGAAATGCAAGTGTGATATCGCACCTATCCACTAGACTGAAACTTGTAATATCATACCAGCTTAACTAGGGGCGGACACCAACTGCAGAGCCTCAATGACAGCGGGATGCCAGCCATACTCATTTGTGGTTGTACAGAACATGGAGGCAAATGACCCCTTTCAAACTTCTAAATGTACCATAATAACTAATAAATAAAGACATGACACCTCTTGTTGGAATAAAAATGGCCACAATGCTTTATTAAGGGTAAATAAATTAACAAATAATTAAAACTTCAATTTCATTAGATAAATAACCATTAAAAACTCGAATAAATATCGAAATCCACTCGGCAATAGCTGAGTCATACAGCCCCTCTAATAAAGCAAAGCGACATAGAGCATAAAATTAGGGGAGGAAGGGCGGGCGACGCTCCGGTCTTCTTAACACTGGCCCAGAAGCGCCGCCGAAACCCTTCTTTTAAGGACCATCATTTTCCCGCCGCTGGCAACAAAACCAGTCAGCTTTCCGGAAATCTCCCCCAGCAACCAGCTGCACCAGTCAGATGAGATCCATGTCTGTCACGCAAGGCTCAGGTAAAACCGGAAAAAAGCTGATTCCTGACAGAACCTTTATCACCTGGGGTAAATCTGAAATAAAAGAGCGGGAAAAACAAAAAAGAAGGGGGGGGGGGGGAGACAGGAGAAGCAAAACCATACACAAAACAAAAACTTTTGGTGTCATTTCCCCCATGTGTCCCCCAAGCGAAACGCTTGGGGGGCCTGAACATTCCTCACCGCTGCACCAATCAATTATAAGATAGGAGATGGGAACATGTTACTTTTCATCTCGTCTATTAGAATCTACCACAATTTCTTAAGATAGCAGTGAGCTCCTCTGCCTGCAGGGATCCCGTGCAGCTTGTATGGTATGTCTGCCTCTGCTCTCTGACTGACCTATTACATTAGTTGCCTCTTTTTTGCAAGACAATTCTAAACCTTCTTACTAGGTTACAAAGCTTTCCGGACAGGGAAATGTGAACGAGGCCTGATGCTGGCCATAGAAATGTGATAACTTGGGGCCAAACATCAGCTAAGTTCAAAATCGGTATTGCTGAACAGGCACATTGGTCCACCTTTACTCTTGTGTCGGCACCGAAATTCATTTTCTTTGCGAATCTTAAATTTTAAACAAAAAGATTACCTGTCCCCCTGTCCCAGTACAAACAATGTTTTAACAATCTCATCCACTTGCTGCGGAAAAATTTGCGAAATGACCTGCAATGTGGATTTTATATAATATGTATATATGTGCAGGGTGTCAATTTACGCTGCAAAATTTCATAGGGTAAAAAGTGCAACAAAATCCGCATGAAACCCACACGTAACCCATGTGGCCGTGACCCAAGGATATAGGCACAGCGCAGGGAAATTTATGCAGATTTTTTTTTTTGCTTCAATTTTTGTGCGGTTTTCAGCACTCTTCTTCTCCAAAATTTGCATATTTAATTGCGGATTTGTCACGAATCACACCCTTGGCAATGTAAAGGGTGAACTCTGCAGCGAAAATCCGCACGCACGCAGCTGATATGCTGCGGATTTCAAATTCCGCACGACAGGTCAATTTCCGTGAGCACCGTTTTGAAAATCTCATCTACTAAGCTGGCACTGTATTAGGCTGCATGCACACGACCGCGTCGTGTTTTGCAGTCTGCCGCTCATTATAGAAATGCCTATTCTTGTCTGCAAAACATTTCTATTATGGGCGGCCCTTTCTGTTCCGCAAATTGCAGAACGCACACAGGCAGCATCTGTGGTCATGTGCATGTAGCCTTAGGGCTTGTTCAGACGACCATGCCGTGTTTTGCGGTCCAGAAATTGCGGATACGCAAAACACAGATGCCGCCCGTGTGCCTTCCGCAATTTACCGAACGGATGGCTCTTTATAGAAATGCCTATTCTTGTCCTCAAAATGGACAAGAATAGGACATGACTGGGCCACGGAACGGAGCAACGGATGCGGACAGCACGCGGAGTACTGTCCGCATCTTTTGCAGCCCCATAGAAGTGAATGGGTCCGCACCCGAGCCACAAAAAATGCGGCTCGGATGCGGACCAAAACCATGGTCGTGTGAATGAGACCTTACACTGGATTTCCTGCACAGCAATCTGCACTTCATATGCGTGGTGTGCAAGGTCAGGTTTCTCCGTTTCCGCATCGAAATCCACGAGCGTTACTTGTAAATTTTCCCCGGTCTCAATCCGCACTACAAATCTCCAGAAACAATTGACATGCTGAGGACTTCAAAATCTGCTCAGCAGGTCAAAGCAGTGTACATTAGATTTATCAAATCCGATTCACTTTGCTGGTTTTTCCGCAAGTGTGCAGGTAGCCTTAGTGTAACGCACAGTGCTCTGGCAGTGCAAGGTTCACATAGATTTATGTTTCTCAAGGCCGTTACCAGTCTTGTTTGAACACTCCAACGTCTGGTGTCAGTTTTTTATTTTTCGCAGCTGCACCTATGTCAATAACACCTGAACTTTCTGGTGACTTGTTTGTTCAGCCTGTTGTTTGCACTCCTTTTACATCACTCATTCCTGTAGACTGAGGCAGCAGTGACACTTCTTATGCTGTTGCTGTGGGTCTTTTATTCCTTGTTGACTTAAATTTGACCTTTGCCGCCAACCTTTACTACCTCCCCCCTCCCCTCCTCCCCAAATTCCTTGGCTTTCATGGTAATGTTACTACCGAACACTTGAGGCCTAGTTCACACTTGATGAATTTGGTCAGGGATTTCCATCAGTATTTGTGAGCCAAAATCAGTTGCGGGTCAAAAATGCAGAACAGGTACAAATCTTTCCATTATACCTGTACCTTCTAGTTTTGGCTCACAATCGCTGATGGAAATCACTGAAGTGTGAACTAGTCCTAGTCGACCTTAGTCTTCACAAAGGTCGATTTGTGATGCACTAGCCACAAATGCAGCAATCCGCAGCAGCCAATGGCTGCATGAGTTAGTGGGGTGATAGAGGGGATACCTTCAAATTTGTGCAGCCCACCGTAAATGTATGGAACTGTGGCTGTGGAAACCCTGTCTAAGACCTCTTTCATATATCAGTGAATCACGGACATGTGCAGTCCCTGATCTCCACGGACCACTCACACATCCATTAACTTTAATGCATATATTCACACATCAGTGGTTTTCCACAGGCCGAAGATTTGTGGTGATACCACGCAACTTCGCAAGCATGCCTTATTTTGTCCATGATTACGAATCCCTCATGCACATTATAGTCTATGGGTCTGTGACAACCACAGACGCAAAACAGATGCCACCCTGCGTTCTATTCGTGTTTTTCATGGACCCTTTGTCAGGAGATGCTCTGGAGACTAATTTTCAGCCTAGCAGTTAACGTGGAATATGGATGATGGACACCTAGACCAAACATGGATCCCGCACGGACATCTTGACAGATGAACCACTGACCATTTCGTGGTCTGACCATTTCGTAATTTGTGTATCATATTTATATGCGCAGTTAGGGTCCATTCACACGTCCGTGTGTGTTTTGCATATCCGCAAAACACGGACATCAGCGATATGCGTTCCGCAATTTGTGGACCGCACATCGCCGGCACTCCCATAGAAAATGCCTTTTCTTGTCCGCAATTGCGGACAAGAATAGGACATGTTCTATTTTTTTCGGGAACGCGATTGCGGACCCGGAAGTGCGGATCCGCAATTGCGGACCCGGCCGGGACATCGTCTGTCCCCATTGAAACGAATGGGTCCGCAATTCCGTTCCGCAAAATGTGGAACGGAATTGCGGACGTGTGAATGGACCCTTAAGTGTAGGTTATTGAAAGTAATAGACTACATTGAAAAATTGCTTAAATAGTAAATTTTTGTAATTTACCACCTTTAGAAGTAGCAACATTCTGAGAATATTTTCTTTGTTTCCATCTTTGTTTGATTTTTAGCCATGGGTGTTCCCATCACATCCATCTATGGCCTATCCACGGAAGATGCCATTAGTATCTCGTAGATGTGTAGATACCATACCTTTTATGCTTCCCCCAATCTCGGCCCGCCAGGAGTGATCAGAAAACCACAGGCTATGGTACACTGTTTCCCTAGCTCACACACTCTTGTTTCTACATCTTACAAATAAAGGTAATGGCGTAGCCATTCACTTTTATGGGAGCAACTGAAACTGTGTAAGACAACCCTGCTTGTCACCCTTGAGCACAAAAGGATTGGGCATGCCAAAATCTAAGGTGCTTGATAATTTAATTCCCCAATTGCCATCATGGGAGAGTTGGGACAGCCCCATACACATAAGGCTACTTTCACACTAGCGTTTTCTGCGGATCCGTCATGGATCTGCAAAAACTCTTCCAATAAACTAATACAACCGCATGCATCCGTCATGAACGGATCCGGTTGTATTATGTCTTCTATAACCATGACTGAGAGAAACAGATCTGTCCACATTGACTTAGGGTCCATTCACACGTCCGCAAATGGGTCCGCATCTGTTCCACAATTCTGCGGAACGGGTGTGGACCCATTCATTCTCAATGGGGCCGGACGTGAAGTGGAGAGCACACTATGTGCTCTCCGCTTCCGTATTTCCGAACTTCCGGGCTTCGTCCCCGAACTTACGGTCTGCGGCTCCGCAAAAGGTAGAACATGTCCTATTCTTGTCCGCAGCTTGCAGACAAGAATATGCATTTCTATGGGGGGTGCCAGCCGGGTGTGTTGCGGATCCGCAACACACCACGGACGTGTGAATGGACCCTTACATTGTGTGTCAGGACGGATCTATCTTGCTCCGCGCCACACCACGGACAGAAAAACGCTGCTTTCAGTGTAATTCTATCTGCGATAGGGACGCAGCCGATCGGAATGCATTTTGGCGCATTCTGTTTCGTTCAGTTTTGTCCCCATTGACAATGAATGGGGATAAAACTAAACCGTTTTCTTCCGCTATTGAGATGAAAGCGCTAGTGGGAAAGTAGCCTTAGGCGGTTGACTGGTCCTGCTGGGCTTGGCTGAATGGGCTGAAGAGGAGTAATCTCTGATCCCCCAAGATGTTTCTGACTGGCCAAGAGGCCTCATTTGAGGTCCTTTTTAAATTATCGGGCTGAATATCGGGAATGGATGTTCTTATGAACACTCTTTCCTGATAATCTGCCCGCTTAAAGGTGCCACCAATCACCCGATGAACGTTCATTGGGTCAAAGCATTGTTGACGTGGCACCCAAAAATCATTGGAGGTTACACCAGTGTTTTATGGTCTTTGTTTCCCCTCTGCGCTGGTGGAGGATTTGGCTAATTTATGACGAGGCATGCGTTTTCAGGCATGTTTTTTTTTTTTTACACCTGTTCATTCCCCCACCACCACCAAATATGGCATGGAGTGATTAGTAAATGATCCAAGGAAGCAGTTCTGCTCCCCAGAAACGGTAAACCTATAAGGGGGGCGAACAATAGCCGTAAATTTGATATACTGTAAATGAAGCTCTCAGGTAATTATAGGGAACAAACAATTCCCGATCATTCCCGGCCTGTGTGAATAGATTTTTCCAAGGTGACGCTCTGGCATTGCCGTATTTAAAGGGATCTGCCCTGGTCAGAGATGTCCTTTCAATATAATTTCCGTTGCCTTTTTTTCCCCTCTGACATCCCTGCAGCATGTGCCCTTCAGCCCTTTAAGTCACTCAGCTGTGGTTATTGGGCTGCCTTGTGTAAATGTCAGTGGTTTATATTTTGTCTTGTTCCCAGCACAGGATTTGTATGTTGAGCGCTGATCACACTGGTCTGCTCAGAAGTGGTGATTGCACCCGCTGGTCTTATTTACTTGGGGTGGGTCCCATCTGCTTTGACAACAGTTAGCATCAACAGACTCTGCTGTAGCCCAAGGTGCTGTCTGTTGTCAATCGGCTGAGGTGGGGCGAGCAATGTGTTTCTGCTGACATTTGTTCTTATGACTGACTTTACAGCCATGACCAAGTCTCCCTCCATTTCACATATTAGAGAATTGCTCAAGTAGTAATTCCATAATTGTATTGTTGAAATAGTTCACAATGACATTCTGACAAGAGTGCAGGGCTCAGGGGGAAGGGAAGTAGTCGGATTGCCTGCAGTTTCCTTGATTATTCACACGACTGTATCCATTTTGAAGTCCGCAAACCGTAGATCCGCAAAATGTGAATATTGGTCATGTGCATCCCTCACATTTCACGGGCCCCATTCTCAAAATGGGTCCGCAATGCACAGGCACTGACCGTAGGGCCGGCGCATGCAGACGAAGGACCCAGTCACTTGAATGGGGTCCGTGATCTGCATCCAACAGTACACTTTGCATGCACTACGTTTTTGCGGTGCGGAGGCACGGACATAAAACCATGGAAGCACTCTGTAGTACGTGAATGGGTCCGCATCCTTGATGAGATGCACATATGGCCGGTGTCCGTATATTGCGGAACCGCTGTTTGCGGGCCGAAATACGGGCACCAGCCAACAACGACCGTGTGCATGAGCCCTTAGTCTGTATTTTGTGAATAGGATTCAGACTGCGCAGAATGGTACCATTGGATAGCAGGGAAGCCGCTGAATTCCTTCCTGGCATCTTGCAGTAGATTTGGGTCCCTGCTGCAGTAATTCTGAAGAAGTGTTATGTTGGAGAATTAGAGTTGAAATGGGAGCATCGCTGCCGTAGCTATCTCTGTCCACTACAGAAATGGGGGAGCTGTGTAGTCCTGGTGTCTGAGCTGCTGCAGAACAGTTGATCGATAAGGGGGGCAGGGTGTCGGACCGCCGCCGATCAAATATTGATGACCTGTCCTGAGGATAGGCTATCAGTATTATGTACTGGAAAACTTCCTTACGGCTATGTTGATGGAAAACAAGTCATTCATCTTGCAATGTGTGAATGGGGAAAATAATTGGTCCTGAGGACCCTAAATATGGGTTAAAGAGGTTTTCTGGTTTTGCTTAAAGAAGTTAATGCCATGCCACTTTTTTGTAAAAAAAAACTGCGAGACCACATTTTGCAACTTTTTTAAAATCTAATATTGTAGCACAGGTGCTTCTGTTCTGTCCTCACCATGAGGGAGAAGCGGGGGCTGGGACTTCGGCCCCACAAATTTAAAACGACCCCCACTGTGTTTCACTTCCTCACTGTTTTCAGAACTGTTTGTTGTCAGTGAATGTGAACACTTTTGTAAGGCTCTGTTCACATCTGTGCTAATGATCTCTGTTCCGCTCCATGATAGGAGCACAACAGTAAAAAAAGACAGCACTTCACATAATGGACACAAACGGCGGCCGACGGACTCCAATGACTATAATGAGGGCAGACAGGTTCCATCACGGTGTCTATTATTTGAGCGGACAGATTAATGCTGCATGCTGCACTATTTTGTCAGGAATTTGTGATGGCATCTGTAAGAGGGGCCTAATGGAGCCTCCAACACAGATGCCTACATTTAGAGACATAGGGGGGGACTTATCAAACTGGTGTAAAGTAGAACTGGCTTAGTTGCCCAAAGGCAACCTATCAGATTCCACCTTATATTTTTCAAAGGAGCTGTGAAAAATGAAAGATGGAAGCTGATTGGCAACTAAGACGGTTATACTTTACAACAGTTTGATAAATCTCCCCCATAGGGTCCATTCACACGTCCGCAATTCCGTTCCGCATTTTGCGGAACGGAATTGCAGACCCATTAGTTTCAATGGGGACAGACGATGTCCCGGCCGGGTCCGCAATTGCGGATCCGCACTTCCGGGTCCGCAATTTAGTTCCCGAAAAAAATAGAACATGTCCTATTCTTGTCCGCAATTGCGGACAAGAAAAGGCATTTTCTATGAGAGTGCCGGCGATGTGCGGTCCGCAAATTGCGTAACGCACATCGCCGATGTCCGTGTTTTGCGGATCCGCGGATCCGCAAAACACACACGGACGTGTGAATGGACCCATAAACTGCTACATACCTGGACCTGTTTCCAGTCCAGGCAATGCTCTGTGAGCTAAATCCATCTGCCGTACACATTTCTGGCAGTGCGTTACAAGCCGTTTTAGGCTGCTTGGCTCACAGAGCATTGCCGGGACTGCGGACAGTTGTGTCCACATCTCAGCTGAGTGCAGGACTATGTTTTACAGGTTTTCTACCTCTGAATATATACAAGAGTGTTTCCGTTCACTGACGGCAATTAGATTGAACATGGTGAGCAGTTGAAACACAAAGTGATTATACAACTATTAAAGTCGACCTGTCATGTAGAACATGCAGACAGCAGGTTATAGAGCAGAAGGAGCTGAGCAGATTGATATATAGTTCAGTGGGAAAAGATTCAGTATAACTTGCAATTTTATTGACTGAGATTCCTATTCCTTCTGGGCTTAGGAGTCCAGTGGGTGGTCCTACGTAATGATTGACAGCTATCCCTGTATGTATGCTCATACAGGGAAAGCTGTGAATCATTAGGTTACTCCACCCACTGGACTCCTATGCTCAGAATGAACTTAGATCTCTAGAACAGGGCTCTCAATCTGTCATGCTAGTGATATGCTACTAATGTCTCAGGTGAGACAACTGCTTTAACTCCTTCCTGACCTCTGCCGTAATAGTACAGCAGATGTTGGGTCTTTAACAATGGCGCCTGCTCCAGAGCCGACTGCGGCCCTCTTGACCTGAGCTGATTGCATCATAATCATTTTTGGTGCAGTCAGTTCCTATCTGATCTTGGTTCTAGTGTACAGTACTTGCGTCATTATATAAGTACAGCACACTACACCCGCAATCAGATAAGAATTGGCTGTATCATTAAACACTATGATGCAGTCAGTTCGGGTTAGGGGATCCGCGCTTGGTCCGGGAGATGCAGCCGACACACGGCCCGAGTTTCCCGGACTGAGCACAGTTATGTGAATCAGCCCTTACCTCGTTTGATAGTACATTGGGGATTTCCTAAAATCTGTAAGTTATACGGTATTCTAGCATTTTCTTTAGCATATTCGCCTTCCCGAGATCCTGGCTGCTTTCTCTACAGGATATAATCTCCCTTTGTTAATCTGGGTTATGCAATAACAGAAGACTGGCGTAATGGGGGTAATGCAATGCCAGGCAGGGGAACCGGATACGGCCACGATTGCCTAATGCTGTTTACTGTTACATATAGGCCCCTTGACGGGGACACATACTCAATTACTCATGTAATAAGTAGGTATGAAATTCTGATTTAAAGTGGCCATGACGTACAGGCCAGAGAGTCTAGACAGATACTAGACATGTGTTTTGGTGCGATACACAGAAGCAGTTCTACAAAATTAATAATTAAAGTTCAAAAGAGGCCATCGAATGGCTACTACGGTCATGCAAATGACAGTGGACGTCTTGTTGCATGAAAGTAGCTGTGATTGGGGGCCCCCCATCATTTATTAATTTATTATGTTTGTATTTTAGCCTCATGTTCATGGGTGTAAGGCCGGGTTCACATCACCTTTTTATTTTCTGCTCTTGTGATCCATCAAAAGAACAGAAAAATAAAGGAAAAAACGGGTTCTGTATTTTAAGCATCCGTTATGCTCAGTAATGCACATTTTGCTTCCGTTTTAGCCATTTCCGTCTGAGAGCTGTTATTTTAGACAGGGGAAAAAACAAAGTCCTATGCAAAGAATCCCCCCCCCCCCTCTAAAATAACGGATTTTGGACGGAAATGGCTAAAACGGATCACAACCCTATGCATACACAAAGTACAGAACCCGTTACCTGAATTTCTCCTTTTTAAAGGGACACCACACCTTAACCCTCAGTTCACACTTGCGCGTTTTACAGCGCATTCGAACGCGCTGTAAAACGCATAACCGATGCAAACCAATGCTTCCCTATGGGACTGGTTCACATTTTCACGTTTTACAGCGCGTTCGAACGCGCTGAAAAACGCCCGACGCATAAACAAGTACTTGAGCTTTTTTGGGGGCGTTTGTCGCGCGTATTGTGATTGACGCTACAGTAGTCAATCACACAAACGTGTGTACGACGCGCATTTTCTATTTACAAAAACGCGCTGTAATACGCGCGACAGAAACGCGTGTTGTACGCGCGTATCAAATACGCGCAAGTCTGAACCCAGCCTAAGGGTACAGCCACATGTGATGGAAAATACAGAGGAAAAGGCCGCTGTGGATTTTGCGGTGGATCCGGTAGTAAAGCGTTTGTAGGAACATTCGTCCCTGACAATCGGACCATGGTAGCTGTAGGAAGTTTGACATTTCCTTGAGGCTCTTCAGGGCCCTTATTGCCTGAATTGATACTTCTTGTAACAGCAGTGTTTTGGGCGATAAGTATAGAGATTGTCCTCATTCACATTCATCTGTATCCTCAGCAGGACTTCTAACCTAATCTCTCTGTCTCAAGCACACACACTAGGAATACATTTATCCCACGAGTACATTCTTGAGGCTACTTGCACGCCTGCGGTAAGTTACCCGGTAAGTATCGAGCATAGCTGGCGATACCTAATTGACAATAATGGGATCCAATAAGGATTCTTTCGGTTTCTGGCATGAGCACTGGGTTTCGGCTGGACAAAAACTGGTGCATGAACCAGTTTTTGGCTTGCCAAAAAACAGCACTCATGATGAAAACTGTCCAGATCCCATTATAGACCACGGGCTCCTGTGGTGAACTCAGCAGTATCCGGCTAGGATCTGGTAAACTCCTGTAGGCTATTCCTCTGCCGGAACAGCCTGCTGATTACCTTACCGCAGGTCTAAAACTAGCCTTAGGCCTCTTTCACACATCAGTGAAACACGGATGGGCGACACACGTACCCATTGATTTGAATGTGTTTTTTTTACACGTCCGTGTGAGGCATGTACTACTTTAGTTCATGATGTGGACCAAATGTGGGTTATCGAAGTCCACGGCTCCTCCGAAAACCACTTACACAACACTAATGTCATCTGTGTTCTGTCAGTGATTGGTAGGTGATGCTCAGGAAGCTAATTTTCAGCCTAGCAGTGTGCATGGCATACGGAAGATACACGTACCCTTCACGGTCATCTTCACAGATGAATAACTGCCCATTTTGTTGTGAATGTCATCGCTGACATGTGAAAGAGGCCTTGGTGTGAAAGCAAACTACAGTATCTGGAAGAAACCACACAAAGACTTGAAGAAAGTACCAGCGCCACGCAGGTGTTGCCTTTGACCAGATTTGAATCTGGGACCCCTGTGCTGACGAGCAACAATCCTAACCACTGAGCCACCATGCAGTCATTTCTTAAAATACAGTACTGCTGACCACCACTTGGACTATTAATAATTCCACACCACTGGAAATTGCCTTGGTGCATTTCATTGGATACCTGTCTATCCGTTCACTGTCTGGAGAGTTGCATATGAACAGTGGTTTATCCGGCTTGGTCAACCTCATTGTTCCAATATGGCGCCACTAATAGGGGTCTAAATTGGAGCACTGCACCAAGCGGGAGAAATTCTAACACTATCTTGCTTGACTATGGGGAGTTCAGAGTCCCAGCAGCATCCCTGCAGATGTCCAGGATTATGACATCGATAGTCTTTCTTCAGGAGAGTCCATTAGTATAAGATCGGTGGAGGTGTGACACCTTGCACCCCACCAATCGGTTACTTTGTAACCCCAGTACGGGAAGTCGGCTCCGGAACTACCTAGCTGTGTAGTTCTGGCACCAGATCTACAAGGTAACAGCTGATCGTCTGGTGTACAGGGTGTTGGACCCCCACAGATCAGATGTTGATGGATAGGCCATCCGTATGAAAATCCTGGGCACCCCTTTAAGCTAGTCTATTAGTTTTGCTATTATTTTAGGCTGTTTTTGATGTGTTAGTATAAACATAGAAACTTTTGACCCTCTTTGCTGCCACTTTAGTATCGCTTATTTTTTTAAGGTCTTGCACACCAGAAGTTTGTAATCTGAACCAAGGTGATCGTCTGAGCAGGAAGTAAAACATTGCAGACAGGATGTTGCTTGTTCATTGTTCCTCGTGTTTTCACCGGCTGCTTTTATGTGCTGCTCGTTCCCTTCCTCCCTGCCCCCAGGGCTGAGGACTTGCCACAAGTCTAGCATGGCATACAGCATGTAGACGAACGCGGGCTTCACTGAAGGATTTCATTGTCGGCAGTGAGAAATAGAGCATCTATCAGCAGGGTTAGGGTCCCTTCACATACGGCAGGCGATCTGCTACAGTTCCACATACATCCGGTGTATTAGTTGTGACGTTGGGTGCCAAATAGCGCTGGACAGAAAAATGATGCATGCTGGTATTCCACTACTGATGACCTATTCAGAGGATAGGTCTTCAGTAAAAAAAAACAAACAAAAAAAAACACTTGGAAAACCCCTTTAACTGAGTCTTTATAAGCTGTCAGGAATTCAGGGATAAAAGCTAGACATCCAGCCATCAGAACAGCAACACCACAGGTGTAAAATAGCAAGAAACAGTCTGCCGATGTACTAAAGCTTCACCCTGTAGGACAAAAACTGCTGAATTTTTTTTTATACAGACCAATTGAAAAAGTGATTTTTAGACCAAAATAGGTAAAATGCAATCATAAAAAGGAAGGTGTTCATAGTCTTTAAGAAAGAAAACCCAACCTTTTCCTTCATTGTTGCACTTTGTTGTCATAGTGTATTAGATGGAGCACAGCTATGTTTGACTGTATAGTAAGTTATTTGTGAAATTTAAGGTGGATTGAAAAGAATTTGTTAGTGTTTGGTTTCAAGTCACATTGAAAGGATAATGGCACACAATACTCTCTACTAGCTGTAGTATTTTAGTCCCAGGAACTGCACAACGACCTTGCAGCTATGCTGAAATACCAGAGTCTCATGTGACTACATTTTTGCCGGTATACCATATAAGAATTGTTCAGAAATTGATATTTTCACAAATAACACTACCAACATGTGACAAGAATACTGTTGATTATATAGTGATAATGGGACCTCTCGAGGGGTGGGTTATATTAGGCAGCAAGTGTGCAGTCAGATCTTCAAGTTCATATTTTGAAAGCCGAAAAATAGGCAAGCTTAAAGGGGTTCGGGCGTTTAATATTGATGACCTGTCCTCAGGATAGGTCATCAATATCAGATCGTTGGGGGTCCGACACCAAGCACCACCGCCAATTAGTTGTATGAAGGGAAGGCGCACGCAGTGTCTCCCGTCTCTCTTCCTGACATAGACCTAGCCCAGGGAGAGGGCAGGCACTCGCGGCGCACACCTTCCGTTCAATGAGCTTATCAGCGGGGGTGCTGGGTGTTGGACTCCCGCCGATCTGATGTTGATGACCTATCTTGAGTATAGGTTTTCAATATAAAAAACCTGTAGAACCCCTTTAAGGTTCTGAGTGACATTGACAAGGGCCAAACTGTGATGGCTAGATGACTGGATCTCCAAAGTGGCAAGTCTTTTGTGGTTTTCTCCGTATGCAGTGGTTAGTACCTACCAAAAGTGGTCCTTCCACTGATGAACAGGTAACCGGGTCATATGTGCTCAAGGCTCAATGATGTGCTGGAGAGAAGGCAAGCCCATCCGATCCAGGCATTGCTCAAATTGCTGAATGAAAACATACAGACCTAGATTGGCTAAGGTGTCTGCACCAAAAATCTGTTGTGCACCAACATTTGCACCGTTTTCGAGACCATCTTGTACCAGTTTTATAGCTGTGACAACTTATTAAATCTGCGCCTTTTTGTTATATTATACATTGCAATAGGAAATTTTGTTAGGTGTGGCCTGCTCAAAACCTGTTCTTCATCAGAGTAATCTAATAATTACCTGCCACTGGAAGATAATGCTTGCTGAAACTTGTCTGACATACATAAAATTACCCCCCCACCCCCCCTACACACATATACACACCTTTCTGAGGTCGTGTCAGAAGGTTCTTCACAATCCCGTTCCAAAGAAACATTGGAGAACATGTGAATGATTTGTAGCAGACAGCAAACATAGCACCAACTGCCCACGTCTACCTTTCCTCCTCCCCCCCCCCCCCCTCCATTTGATTTTTTTAGGTTTTGTTTTAATCTACACTGAGTGGTAATATGGAGAAGATGTAGTCAGTCAGCTTTACCCCAACAAAGTGAAGTAAATGGCCACGTGTACATCTGCTTTAGTGGCAGTGGAAAGTTGACACAGATACTTCAAATTTCTAAAGCTTCATTCAGCTTTACGTTCAAGCCCTCCGTAGCAGATTCCATCAAATATTCAGCATTGTGCACTAGTCCAGTACAGTGACTGACACCATGCTGGAAACCTGACGGACCATATTATAGTCAGTAGGGTCCATCGGGCTCCGTTGGTGTCCATCATGTGACTAATGGGATTTTTGGCTCGTATGATGTAGTGAAGGAACTGAGGGGGTAATTTACGAACAGATATAGAGGGATGGGGTTATGGAGCTGCTCAATACATTAGGGACCTCCCAGAACTTCCGTACTGACTTCCCTAGCACTGACGGGGTGACATAGCATTATATTCATATATTATATATATTCATATATTTATCCATTACAGTTCTGGAATGTATTATATAGTATAACACTGACATATTGCTGTTAGTGTTATACCACACATTCCAGAACTGTAAGGATTACATAGCATCATAAATCAATATAATGCTATGCAACCCCATCAGTGCTAGGGAGGTCAGTACGGGAGCTGCTGCAAGACACGCATTGCGTGTTCAATGCGTTGAACTCGCTTGTGTGAAAGCGGCCTATTTCTTGTCCACCTCACTGAGGGGGTCGCACACGCTCAGTTTAAATCTTCAGCTACCGCCAGCCATATCTTCTGTTAAAAGCTGGGACATTTACAGAGTAAGAGCTGCAGTAGAAAGGACCATTCACCAGCGCACAAAGCTCCAGGTCCAGATGGTTTTCGGGGGACTATTATAAAACATTTAGAGCAGAGTTAACACCTATACTTGTCTGTCTCTTTAACTGCTTCCTTCTTCCCAATACCATCCCAAAAGAAATACTAAGCGCCATCACTACTATCCCTAAACCAGGAAAAACCCAAGATGTTCCCTCTAACTCCTGCCCCATCTCATTGTTAAAGAATATTAAATTATTTTCCAAACTATTGGCCTTGAGGATCCAACCAAAATTAATGGAAGACATGCAGTTTAGCATCCGAATGTCATCCGATTTTGCGGATCCGTTTACCCTAGCAACATGTATTCCTCCTCCTCTTTTTTGAAAAAAAAAAAACCGGAAACGCGGGATGGATTCGGATGCACTTTAGTACAAAAACGGAAGGTTGTACAGAAAAACGTTTATCTGGAAAGGTAAAAATACTGATGTGTGAATGGACCCTGTCATAATGAACCTCCATCCTAACCCATCTGCTAGAGTCCTTGCGTCTGGGTTAGACTCCAAATATTTTGCTATATCCAATGGTACTCGTCAAGGATGTCAACTTTCACCGCTAGTGTTTGCTTTAGTAATGGAACCCCTTGCAGCAAAAATACGTGCAGACCCAGAGGTAGTGAGCATCCCAGTTGGTGGGCTGACTAATAAATTGGGACTTTTATGCAGATGATGTTATACTATCCCTCAGAAAACCAGAATAGTCCCTTCCAGCTCTTACCAAGATACTGGAGGAGTAAGCAATGTTTAATTTATACAGTGAAATTTTAGCAAAGTCGCACCTACTTCCCCTCTCGATTCCTGAACCCTTAAAAGCTCAATTGCAAGATTAATTGCCGTTTCAGTGGGCACCAGAACATATATCGTATTTAGGTATAGGGTTGTTTCGGGTATCAAAGTTTCAATACTTTTAGCCCGGTTTCGATACGATACCAGGATTTGCCTTTTATCGATACTAGGCTGTGCTACTGCACAGCCCAGTATCAGAGAATGTGGCTGCGCATCTCTCAGTGCGGCCATGTTCCCTCAGCAGCACAGGGAGAAGGCGGCAGTCTCTCCCTCCACCTGTGCTGCCGCTGCTAAGGAGGAGGGGCGGGCACACTGGCCACCAATGACAAGTAACATTTCATGTACAAATGCAGGCAGCAGGAGCACATTGCTGACACCCTGCCTGTGACCGAGCGCTGTTATCCGTGGCAATTAACCCCTCAGGTGCCGTACTTGAGGGGTTAACTGCCGCTGATCGCTCGCCCTGTCACAGGCAGGGTGGCGGCAATGTGTTTCTTTTGCCTGCATTTGTATATGAAATGTTACTCGTCATTGGTGGCCAGTGCGCCCCCTTTCCCCAGTATTTAAAACAGGGCTCGACAAATCCCAGGCGCCAGGTCGCCATGGCGACCAGGAATTTGGTCCTGGCGCCTGGGTATTTGTCAGCCCGTTCTGTCAGGTGGCCAGGCGCAGGGCCGGCGCGGACTAGGAGCGCCGGCCCCCTTCATGCTGCAGCCGCCCGAGCGCTCTGTATAGAGCCTCAGGCGGCTGCAGCACTGCCCGGGCTGGCGCGTCCATGAGGGCGCACCGCCCGGGCACAGCATGAAGAGAGGGACTGACAGGAGGGAAGCGCTCAGCGCTCCCTCCTGTCAGTCCCTCATTGTAGCGTGGCTGAGCCCTGTATGGTTCGCGGTACAGGAGCATCTGTCTCTTGTACCCGGCCGGACTGACATGAACTGCGCACACTATGCGCACACTATGGGGGCATCTATTGGGGGCCCTATGTACTGGCATGCATTATTGGGGGGCTCTATAGAGAAGTGGGGGGGGGAGCACTATGGGGGCATCTATTGTGGGCTTTATGACGCGGCTCCGCCTGGCTCCTAACTTTTTTAGCTGGCTCCTAGATTCAAAGAAAATTTGTCAAGCCCTGATTTAAAACATTGGTGGCCAGTGCGCCCTCCCCCCCTTTCCCCAGTATTAAAGACATTGGTGGCCAGTGCCCCCCCTCCACCCAGTATTAAACTCATTGGTGACAGTGGCAACAGGGTCCCCTCACCTCCTCATAATTAGTGGCAGTGGCAGTGACGCTGCTGGTTTCCTGGCTGCCATAGTCATTTCCCTGCTGCTGTGTGCACAAAGCACAGGACAGCAGAAACAGTGTGAATAGGATGAAAAGATCCCAGGTTCTAGCCCGTAAGGGGGAAATAGAATAAATAAACTGTAAAAAAAAAAAAAAAAAGAAAGTAAAAAAAAGTACACCAAAATATTAAGTATAAATCACCCATTTCCCAATTTTACATATAAAATATATAAACAATAAATAAATAAAATATAACATATCGGCGCGTCTCAAAATTCCAAACTATTAAAAAAATCCTCTTTTATGCGGTGAACGTCGTAAAAAAATAAAAATAAAATCTGCACAATTCGCCATTTTCTTTTAGTCGCCTTGTCCCCCCCCAAAAAAAGATAGGACTGTTCGATTGTGGGCCGGACGTTCCATAAAATGTGGAATGTACGCGTCTTTTTTGGCCATTTTATTTTTTTTGCGTGGTATCGAGTATCGCAATACTTTTTTATGGTATCAATACCGAATCAAAATTTTGCTATCGAAACAACCCTATTTAGGTATACAGTTAACATCCCACCTTTTACAGGATTACACTAAATACTCCTAAAACTTGTCCTGGATAGCGAGAATAAATGTCCTGGATAGCGAGAATAAATGCTGTCAAAATGCTGATATTGACTAAAATACTCTATAAACTCAGATGTATCCCACTTATTATTCTTGCCAAGACACTAAATCTTCTACAAGGAGATCTCCTCAAATTTATTTGGGAAAATAAAACCCCTAGGGTGGATCGTAACACACTATACACATGTCTTAAGGATGGAGGACTGGGAGTCCAAGATATCACTCGATACTATAAAGCTAATCTAATAGATCAAACTAGGGAGTGGTGGTCTCCTTCAAATCATAAGTGGTTGGAAGTGGAGTCTACCTATGCGACTAAAAACTCTTACTGGCTGCTCATTCCATGACAGTGGTTCTGGGAAGCCTCCCTCTCTTGACTATGCAGGCAACGATATGGACCTTGCGACACCACATTGGGAATACTAACCTATTCTCTCCTATCATTTCGGAAATCCCCCTGATAGCCCTTATTAACCTTATTCTGGATCTTCATGTCAAAATGTGGGAAGAGAGGGGCTTATTGTCCCTAAATCAGATAATGGAGGACGCCAATATTAAATCATTTGAGGCTCCTATTACATGACATCAGGTTACCTCTGGCCAAATCACCTAAACCTTTCCCTCATAGCAGGCTCTTCAATGCCCAAAGACCTGCAAGAAAAGGCCTCTCTATGGCATACAAAGCCCTAGGTCCAAACTTGGATGAAAAATCAGGCTTCATGGTGAAATTGGAGGAGGAACTGGGATGTGAGAAACTACTTCTGAATGGCGAGATGCTTTCTGTTGGGCAGTAGCTGGATCTAACTGCATTAAAGGGTTTCTGTCACCAGATTTAACCTTATTAAACTGGCTGACATTAGCGATTTGATAATGTCAGCAGACCCTAACTCTTCTAATCTTATGCTTCTGGATGCCCCCGTTACTGCACATTATTAACTTTTATAATATGCTAATTAGCCTCTAGGAGCGAGGGGGAGGGGGGGATTAGGTGGTGGGTTTAGTGGCCTTGCTCCTGCTTCTAGAAGCCCCGTTCGCCCACCTCAAGTCATGCCCTGCCGTCCTTGATAGACAGGGCCAGCGTTCGTCTTCTCCGGCTGGCCCTGTATGCTGGATAAATTTTGCGCATGCGCAGTCCCAGCACACAGGGTCGGCAGGAGGAGATGAGCGCTACCTGGCCCTGTCAATCAAGGACGGCAGAGCGTGACTGAATGTGGGCGAACAGAGCCTCTAGGAGCAGGAGCAAATGCCCCCCCCCCCCCGCTTCTAGAGGCTAATTAGCATATTATAAAAGTTAAAATTGTGCAGTAATGGGGGCATCCAGAAGCATAAGATTAGGAGAGTTAGGGTCTGCTGACATCGCTAATGTCAGTCAATTTAATAGGGTTAAATCTGGTGACAGAAACCCTTTAATCATGCAGAGCAAAATCGTAAAATCCAGCTTCGTTGGTATCTAACCCCAGCACTTATAGCTAACATTAATTCTACATGTAGCCCATATTGCTGGAGAGGGTGTGGGGAGAAAGGAACTCCGTCACATATGTGGTGGAACTGTCCTATCATATCGCCAGACTGCCGCTCTGTCCCCATTGACTATAATGGGGGCGGAGTTACGGTGCAGCACGGCAGTGCATGGTGAGAGGCTGCCGGACTAAAGTCAGACATGCAGTACTTTTAGTCCGGCGGCCTTTCGCCGGACTGCGCTGTAACTCCTCCCCGTCCCAATTTTTGTAAATGAGGAAGGAGCGGCAGTCCGGCGGCACGACCAAATAGTGGCAGGATGGATCCGACAGGGTGAACAGTCTGTCGGATCCGTCCTGCCGCAAGTGTGAAAGTAGCCTTAAGTAAATACTACTGAAAGGTGTTTGGGAGGGGGGTGAGATGAGCTGCTCTGGCATATAACAATCACTGGTACTGTTCTTTGATTGTCGTGCATCACGTACATTTTGATGTTCATTATGTTTACTGCTATCTTATAGATCATATTGTTTATTAATCGGTAGTAATAATGATTGTTTATTATTGCTTTATTATAGAATGTACAAATCACAAGAGTGATTAATGTTTTCTTCGCTATACAATGTAACGTTTGAATAGAATTTCATTGATTGTCATTGTGCTATATTGATTTGTGCTGGAAAACTGAATAAAAATCTGAAAGTTGAAGAAGAGAAGAAAAAAAAAAAAAAAAAGGACCACTCACCCCTGAGAAAGGATATGCCTCTTGATCTGCCAGCCTGAAGAAAATCTAGCAGAACAATTGGAGCAATGAATGGGGAAATCTCTGGATTTATGTCCGCTAAAGGGCAGGTTCTAGCTTTGGAGAAGGTATATAATCATTGGCGGGGAGGAAACCAGATAGAAAGACTTTCGAGAGCCGAATCAAGAAAAATCTATGAATTCGGTAGTCTTCTATCAAAAGGCTTAAATGCCGAAATGGAGATTTTTGGTTTTATTTAGGTGGTCTGTGGGGGAGTCGATGGCGAGTTGCAAGTCGGGCTGTTTTTCCAGCACTGCAACTCCCCCTCTACCCCTCACTGGCCTCCCATTCATTATTTTAGATTTATTATATATTCAGCAACTATTAAGGATGAAACAGATTATTAACATTTGGCTATTTTAAAATTAAAATGAACATTTCTAATAATTATTAATAATAATGATTATTTAGTATGCACTCAGCAATTATGAACGAAGGAATAGATCACTAACATTGGGGTATCGGTAGAGTTGTTTAGTTAAAGATCATACTCCCATCTACCATTATGTATCTAATGATTGGATATTATGTATCTAATATTTGGGGACGATGGTTTTATTGAGTCTGAAATTTATATCGATGGATAAAGAATTCATTGTTAAATATTTCAAAAGATACAAAAGGGGAATCCAATAATCTCAGAATATATATCTTTTATATATTTTTTTTAACATTTTTTCAGTATGTTTTATACTTTAATATTATCTATATGAGGTACGAAAACAATTTAAGAAAAAAATCTAAGAGAAAACATAATAATGTAAACACATCAGAGACACGAGATTTAACAAAGGGGAATGATTTAAAATAAAATATGACAAATGTTTTAAATAGTTGTTAGGTCCAATATGTCCACCTGACTGAGTTTGTAATGCATGGAAGCCCAAAGCAAGCAAAATAAAGGTCTGAGAAGAAAATCCTTCATAGGATGAATTATTTACATCAAGATGCAAATAATAAAAATAAAAACGCATCTTTAATGAAAAAAACGCATCTCCATTAAAAAGCCGCATTAAAACCGCATAATGGCTGCAGAGATGAGAAAGATATGGAACTTCATTACTATTCCAGACCAGTCTTTGGAGATAATTGGGATCCAGCCCAGGACTTGATTTATGCCAAATTCCACTATAAAATGTGCCATAAGACCAAATAGGGGCGTCGCCACTGAGGAAGGGGAAGGTATTCCCCGAAATGCGTCTGGCTTAACAAAGATCGGCACCCCAAGCTTAAACATTGGAGAAAATAGTGCACTGTATCGCTTGATAACCGGACTATCGTATCTAGCTATTGAAGTATATCACCCCACCTGTTGGTGAGTCTGCAATGTATGGGCATCTGCCATGTGCGCACCGTAACATGGATGCAGACCCTTTCACTTGAATGGGTCCACAATCTGAAAAGTGCGGTGCGGGAAGAGGAGTGGGATTGTTGGGAAGATGCGTGGCTTACTAAAGACCATTTTGCGCCACAATTCTGGTAATTCTCTAAGTACGCCAACTAATAGTTGGTATCTATCTGTCTGTCTGTCTATCTGTCTGTCTTAAGTTTGTGCGATCTACAGGCTTAGTAAATCTGCCCCACTGTGTTATTTCATTGTATATGAGAAGTATACCTGCGTTATGTCTTCTTACATCATTGGGCAGTTACTAGGGCCATAATAATGATGTCTGGGCAATGTAGTAATAATTAACCGTGGACATGATTTACAGAATATTTATCCAGTTCTTATGGACTTTGAGTCATGCATTTGGGAGATGACTTTCTCTCCCAGATCACTTCCTGAGTGATAAACTCTCCACCGGCTGTCTGAATATAAATATTTGCCTTCAATTCCTCCGAGTTTATTGCAGGTTACTAGACAGACGCTGGAGGTATTTCAGGAATGCATGCAGTACTAATAGCACACACTAGGTGGGACTGTAGACACATGGCAGCACTTTCTGCTGTGTAAGCTACTGACTTCATCTCACTTTTATAAGGTATTTTGTTTTTATTCTCGTCATAAATCGTAATTCCTCATTGCGGTGTTTATGTTAGCTGGAAAATTTTAGCTGGATTTCAAATTCTGCAGTGGAACATGTGGTATTGAGTGACACTTACCTGACAATTGCTGTTTCTTCCCCCAGTAGAGGCTGCCAACGCAAGTGTAAGGGTGTATGCAGACAGTGTGGATAAAACAGGTGCAGTTTTTGATGCGGGTACTAGTTATACCTATGAAACAACATTTAACACCTTTAAAAAATAAAAATAAAAAAAAACACACAACCAACAACACACTTTTTCTCCTACTGTATGTACTTCTAACCATACCATCTAAACACACCTTAAAAAGAGTCTTAAAGAGGCCCTATCACCGCGAAATGCAGTGCAATCTGCAGGCAGCATGTTATAGAGCAGAAGGAGCTGAGCAGATTGATGTATAGTTTTGAAACAAAAGATTAAAAAAACCATGTACCGGATTTTTCGCCCTATAAGATGCACCTAGGTTTTAAAGGAGGAAAATATGAAACAAAAGTACACCTCAGATCAGTAGTAGGAAGTTGTTGCGCTCAGATTATTATTTTGCAATTCTGGATAATTTGTACATTAAAGTTCATGATCCAGTTACAAACTTGAAAATGATCAATAATGGATAACCACTCTTGGTACTGACCTCGGTCCTTACGGGCCTACTTCAGCGGTCTAATTATCTGTGATAGAATAGCATAGGATCCACAATTTAGTAATGAAGTAACTAGATCTGCATGTCCAGTTACAAACTTGAAAATAAATCAACATACCTCTCCTGCTACGGTCGTCACTGTCATTCTTTATTGTTTTCCAGTTTGTCCATGAAAAATGTTGCTAACAAGCACTTCTATTGCCCATTAGTATTTGCCCTATAAGACGCACTGACCTTTTCCCTCCACTTTGGAGGAGGGAAAAAGTGTGTCTTATAGGGTGAAACGTATGGTAATTTTAAACCTTTTAAAATCTCCTTCTTCTGAGCTCAGCTGTACACGGGGGCCATTTATGTGGACACATAGATAGTCTGATCAGTGTTTTATAGCTATCTCTGTATACACACTTACACTAGATAGACTATCAATCACCGATAGCCCCCCCTCCCCGTGTACATCTGTAGTCAGAAACAGAAATTTAAATGAATAAATTTTGCCACACAACTATAATCAATCTGCTCAGCTCCTCCTGCTCTATAACCTGCTGCCTGCAGATTGCATTGCATTTAGGGTGACAGGTCCTCTTTAAATCACCTTTAAGGCCCAAATGATGTGAAATTAAGTTTAGACGAATAGTGTGTATATGTTTTAACATACTAAAAAATGCTGCCTGCTATGGTATGTGACAGCGAGGTGTCTACTATGTTACCGGTTACTTTATTTTTTTTTAACAGAAGTAAGTAGACAGATGGGTCCAAACATTGCTTATGTTGGGAATTAAAGTATATACTTTTTTATGATGAATCCGTAAATGGAACCATCAAAGAAGTAAGAACCATAACCATAAAAAGTCAGTTTTATTGTAGTCCTCAGCTTAATTCTCATATTGGACATTTACGGCATATCCACAAGTTATGCAGTATATTTCTGATCGATGCTGGTCCCATCTCTGGGTCTTGCATCAACCCACAGTACGAGAGTCCCCCAACTCCCTTCCTGCCGCATTCAGATGGATGGTAAATGACATGGTGACATTCATGTCCACGGATCACTCCAGTTACTTCTGTGAGGTATGGAAGCAGCGTGACACAATGAACTTTACTGTTTCCGTATTCCTGGCCACCCTGGCGTTCAGTTGTAGCCTGGATGAAGTAGGCAAACCAAAGGAGACCTCCGTTCCCGAGATAGGAGACTCGTCTATAAGACATTTATAGCATATAGCTATGCCATAAATGTTTAAGATGGGAATACCTCTTTGTGGTGCTGCGGGCACAAATTATTGGGCATGTTGAAATCCATCATGCCTGATCCCTCGTTCCTGTCACATGTGCAATTAGGGGAGATTTAGACCTTTTTTACATGAACTATACGGATTGTTTCGGGGTGCGTTCAGTGACTTTCGCAAGCAAGTTCAGTCAGTTTTGTCTGCAATTGTGTTCAGTGTATCAGTTATTTCTGTGCGGGTGCAATCAGTTTTGATGCATTCACGTGCGTGAAAAAAACCTGAAGATTTACAAACCTCTCCTAGCAACCATCAGTGAAAAACTGAAAATCAGTTTTTCATTTAAGTCCCATTCACTTCTATGGGGTCATGGCTGCATGAAAAAAGCAGAATATAGAACATGCTGCAATTCTCACACAACGCAGAAATGACGCGTGAAAAAAAATGCTCATTTACACAGACCCCCTTGAAATGAATTGGTCAGGATTCAGTGCGGGTGCTATATGTTCACTTCACGCATCGCACCCGCGAAAAAACTCGCTTGTGTGAAAGGGGCCTTAATCCTGCAGACATTTTGGGGGATATATATATATATACACACACACACACCCACCCACAAACACACTAGCAGAAGGACCCGGCTTTGCAAGGGTATATTTCATCTATTTCATTTAATGTTTGTGTGCGTCTTTAATAGATATTGACAGTATCCACTTTAACAGTGACATCTACAGGACCTCGCCCCTTAACAGTAACATCCACAGCGGCTGCCCCTTTATTAGTGACCTCCACAGTACTCCGTCTCGTTAACAGTGATTTCCACAATAACGCGCTCCCTTAACAGTGACCTCCACAGAGCTTTGTTCCCTTTAAAATGTGACCTCCACAACACCCCAACCCCTTAACAGTGACCCCTACAGCAACCCACCCACCCCTTAACACTGACCTCCATAGCAGACCGTCCCCTTAACTGTGACTTCCACCGTTCCCTGCCCCTTAACAGAGTCCTCCACAGCATCCCTCCCCTTAAACAGTGACCTCCACAGCGGCCGCCCCTTTATTAGTGACCTCCACAGTACCTTATCTCCTTAACAGTGATTTCCACAACACCTTGTCCCCTTAACAGTGGCCTCTACAGCAATCCGCCCCTTAACACTGACCTCCATAGTGGACTGTCCTCTTAACTGTGACCTCCACAGCAGCCTGCCCCTAAGGTGGCCAGAGGTCCGGTTTTATGCTGGACAGTCTAGCTTTCAGACTAAGGCCTTATTCACACGTCCGTAGTGTTTTGCGGATCCGCAAAACACCTTGCCACCAGCCCTATAGAGATGCCTATGCTTGTCCGCAATTGCGGGCAAGAATAGGACATGCTCTATATTTTTGCGGAGCCGCCGTCTGAAAGATCGGCGGCGCGTTCCGCAAATGCGGTTGCGTAGAGCACAGTGTGTGTGCTCTCCGCATCCATCACGTCCCCATTCAAAATGAATCGGTCCGCACCCGGTGCGGACGTAGATTGGACGTGTGAATTAGTATAGTATACCATTGCATGCATTTTTTGCTCCCCTATATACATGCACAACTGCATATGGGTTGAGCATATCCTGCTTGTTAAACACCACACCGCGTTTTCTAATGGACGTGTGAATTAGGCCTAACTGTCCTCCGTCCGGTGCAGGGCCTGGATGGACACAGGGATGTCCTTTTGAACAGCTCACTCTCAGACAGCAGCACTGTGCTGTCTGAGCGTGAGCTGCAGGGAGAAAGTTACCCTGTCCCTCCCTGCAGCTGACAGAAGTTGATTTTTACCATCATTTTTTCAATCCCTGTCGGCTGTGGAGTGGAAGGGAGCATTGGCTAACCGGGTCAGGCGTGGCTTAGCGGGGCCTGGGGGTGGGGTTTTAAGTTGTCGTTTGAGCTACCTGCTCCCTTAACTGTGACCTCTACAGCACTCTGCTTCCTTAACAGTGTCATCAACAGCGCCCTGCCCTTTTAAAGCTGATGGCTGGGTTGTTATGGAAACCTGGTGTAAAACTGTGTGTATGTAAAGACTAAGGGCCTGCGAGCTTCTATTGGCTGAGTCATGTGACCAGGATATTGGCTAATGCATTTTTTGGGAATATCTCAGGAACGGTACGTGCTAGAGAGCTGAGCTGGTCTAAAACTTTCCTGGACACCTGACGTACCTGTGAGCCAAATTTCGTGATTGTAAATGCGACTGTGCAGATTCCTTTAGCAGATATACAGTGTTGCCCATAATTATTTATACTCCTGGGAAATTTTGACCTAGTTACTTTTATTCAACCAGCAAGTAATTTTTTTTACGGGAAATGACATAGATGTCTCCCAAAAGATAATAAGACGCTGTACAAGAGGCATTATTGTGGAAAAAAAACATTTCTCAGCTTTTATTTACATTTGAGCAAAAAGTGTCCAGTCCAAAATTATTCATACCCTTCTCTATAATCAATAGAAAAGCCTTTATTGGCTATTACATCAATCAATAGCTTCCTATAATTGCAGACCAGCTTTTTGCATGTCTCCACAGGTATTTTTGTCCATTCATCTTTAGCAATGAGCTCCAAATCTTTCAGGTTGGAAGGTCTTCTTGCCATCACCCTGATCTTTAACTCCCTCCACAGATTCTTAATTGGATTCAAGTCTGGACTCTGGCTGGGCCACTCCAAACCCGAATGTTGTTGTCTGCTAACCATTTCTTCACCTCTTTTGCTGTGTGTTTTGGGTCATTGTCATGCTGAAATGTCCACTGGTGCCCAAGGCCAAGTTTCTCTGCAGACTGCCTGATGTCGTTGAGAATCCTCATCTATTGCTCTTTTTTCATGGTGCTGTTTACTGTGATTAGGTTCCCTGGTCCATTGGCTGAAAAACACCCCCAAAGCATTAGGTTCCCACCAACATGTTTGACAGTGGGGATGGTGTTCTTTGGGTTGAAGGCTTCTTCTTTTTTACGCCAAATGAAGGAAACATCATTGTGACCAAACAATTCAATTTTTGTTTTATCTGACCATAACACAGAAGACCAGAAGTCGTCTTCTTTGTCCAGAGGAGCTTTTGCAAAGGTCAAGCGAGCTTTTGTGTGCCTTATCTGGAGAAGTGGCGTCCTCCTTGGTCTGCATCCATGGAACCCAGCAGTGTGCAGTATCTGTTGGATTGTCTGCCTTGAGACATTGCCACCAGCAGAGCCCAAATTCACCAGGATGGCCTTGGTGGTGATCCTTGGATTTTTTTCACCTCTCTAACTATCCTCCTGGCCAGCACAGGTGTCACGTTTGGCTTCCGACCACGTCCTCTGAGATTTTCCACAGTGCAGAACATCTTGTATTTTTTGATAATACTTTGCACTGTAGCCACTGGAACTTGAAAACATTTAGAAATGGCCTTGTAGCCCTTTCCTGACTTGTGAGCAGCCACAATGCGCAGCCGCAGGTCCTCGTTGAGCTCCTTTGTCTTAGCCATGACTGTCCACAAACCAACTGCAGAGAGCTGCTGTTTTTCACCTGTTGAGTTGATTAAAACAGCTATTCCCAATTACGCAGGGTAATTAGGATGTTTTAGAACAGCTTGGACTATTTGGAATGGTATAGAGCAGGGATGCTCAACCTGCAGCCCTCCAGCTGTTGTAAAACTACAACTCCCACCATGCCCTGCTGTAGGCTGATAGCAGTAAGCTGTTCAGGCATGCTGGGAGTTGTAGTTTTGCAACAGCTGGAGGGTCGCAGGTTGAGCATGCCGGTTATAGAACATTGAATTTTCCCACTGACTGTGACAGTTTGTGAAGGGTATGAAAAGTTTTGGACTGGACACTTTTTGCTCAAATGTAAATAAAAGCTGAAAAATGTTATTTTTTTCCCCCTTCACAATAATGCCTCTTGTACATAGTCCTATTATCTTTTGGGAGACACCTATGTAATTTCCCATCAAAAAATTACTTGCTGGTTGAATAAAAGTAACTTTCAGCCAAAATTTGCCAGGGGTATGAATAATTATGGGCAGCACTGTGTGTGTGTGTGTGTGTATGTATGTATGTATGTATATATATATATATAAAGTGTGTGTGTGTGTATATAAAGATAGCCTGCTCTAGTTGACACAGTGAATGTGCACTTGGCTGCAGCAGTAATTGGCGTCTGCATCCTTTATATAGTAAAATATGAATGTTATGATAAAACCATTTTACATACAGTACTGATGGAAAGTAGGACACTTTGGGTCCTACGTCTTTGTCATCATAAATCTGATGGTCTTTTTCCCCCAAACCCACTTGAAACAAAACATTTTGCTAACAAAAATAGTAAGTCTATAAAGACAAAAAAAACTAGCGCTGCTAAACAGGAAAATTTGGTGTCAATCACATCGCCCCTATCTCCAATTCGTGACCCCCTTGGTTTGTAAAATATAAAATTTTGCCCCTTTTTTCATATTTCCACCGAGGAACTTTTATCGTTTTTATCTGTATGGCTTCCTCGACCCTGCTGCTGTATATCTTCTATTCACTGACTATAGGATGAAGTTTCAGAGTAGGCCTCCAGGGGGGGCTCCTTTACCACAAGTGACATCAGAGTACGTCCTTGATCTGATATATACATAGACGTTTCTATGTTTTTGTTTAATACGTCAGAGCGGTTGTGGGATACGTTGCGCTGGAAAGGACAGGACTGTTATAACAGGTGTTCCACATTACCTAACCTGTTATTAGTTCTTTAAATAGCTGACCCCATGTGGCTGGATTAATGGTATTTCCAAATCTTGTAGAAATTAGACCTTTCAAGAGGAACACGTAGCAAGGCTTTCAGGTTTAAGGAAGCGCTTTACTTTTCCATCATGTGAAACTGTGGTTGACTAATGAAAAGACAGAAAATGGCGATGGCGTGGTCAAGAACTGCCATCTTCTCTTTTTGACTCCTGCCTACGTCCTTTAGGATTTATAGGGGGAGATTTATCAAAACTGGTGTAAAGTAAAACTGGCTTAGTTGCCCATGGCAACTAATCAGATTCTACCTTTCATTTTGCGGAGCTCCTTTGGAAAATGAAAGGTGGAATTTAAATGGTTGCTATGAGCAACTAAGCCAGTTTTACTTTACACCAGTTTTGATAAATCTAGATGCCCCTAATGCACTTGTGACATCATTGGTTTTTAGATTTGTGATGTCACTATAAGTCGGCTGCATGCTACCCAGCTATAGGCTGTCTGCTTTTTATATGGTGCCCCTGGTCCCATACAGCCTCTCTGTAATGTGGGATCATATGGAGCATGCTATAGTTTGTCCAAAGTACCTTATAATATGGGTAGCCATATACAGTATGGCCCACAGACAAGTATACGTATCATATTATAGGTCTGCACTAATGAAGCTCATTGTAGCTGACATGCTAAAACTTTTAGTATAATAGAAAGCAACCTGCACCACTGATGGCTTAAAGGGCTTATTGGAGACAACACCTTTCAGAAGGAGAGCATTGGGCGACTAGTGATCACTCTGGGTCCTGCTTCCGGCACACAGCTGTGTGGGGAGGAACTAAGGGGGCCCCATACTGTGTGGGGAAGCAGTAAGGCCCCCATACTGAGGAGGGAGGCACTAAGGGGGCCCCATACTGTGTGGGGAAGCATTAAGGACCCCATACCATGTGGGGAGGAACTAAGGGGGACCCATACTGTAGGGGGGAAGCAGTAAGGCCCCCATACCATGTGGGGAGGAACTAAGGGGGCCCCATACTGTGTGGGGAAGCAGTAAGGCCCCCATACTGAGGAGGGAGGCACTAAGGGGGCCCCATACTAAGTGGGGAAGCAAAAACGCCCCTATACTGTGGAGGGAGGCACTAATGGTGTACTATTTCTGCCGGTACCTTGTACGGAGGAATTGGCAGTGTACAGCATACTACTTGTGTGTATCTCCATACATCTGTTAATTCCCACCACTGTGATTGCTGATGTAGATCTTCCCTGTGATGACTCAACTACATCTGTATAAACATCTGCAATCTTTCAGTGAGGTCTCCTTATAACAAACCACATCCTGGTGTGTGAGCAGACACAATAAAAATCCCCTGCGCTGCTGCCCAGCCTTGCCTCACACTTTATTATGTGCCCTCCAGCCTCCTCTGTTCTAGGCTGGACATCTACATCCCTATTTTTCTACACGGTGCACCTTCTTAATACGTTACCGTTATACAGTGCCCATTCTTTTTTCATCATTATTGTGTTGCCAGTAATGGGCCAGATTTTATTGGACTCATGCAGCAAAATCGTTGGAGGGCATGTAGACGTCACGGAAGGTGGTTCCATTTTCAGGACGCCCACTCAGCCAGATCAAGCTGTTGCATATCACCTGCTCCCATTCTGCCTACCTGGCCTGGGCGTGTTGTTGATGCATGACTTCATCCCGATAGAGTGGACTCGTTTAACAGTGTGTTGCCAACAAAAAAATGTATATACTACTAGGTATGGACGTTTGCCATGGTAGCCACAACCTAGACACGTCACAGGACCAATGCTGCCATGTGAGAGGAACAAGCCAATCCTCTTTTTGCTTCACCCCTCATCCTACTACTGCAGGAAACAAATGCCATCAGTTAGTATAGCCCAAGTTGCTACGCTCTGTAAAGATTTTTTTTTTTTTTAAGGTGATAGTGCAGCAACATGGGTGATAGGGGGATGGGGAGGATGGAAGTGGACTTGAGGCCTCTTTCACACGAGCGTGTCCGGATGTGTTCAGTGAAAACTGTGCGATTGCGTTCAGTTTTATTCCATGCGGTGCAATACGTTTTTCACGCAGCCCCATTCACTTCTATGGGGCCAGAGCTGCGTGAAAAACGCGGAATATAGAACATGCTGTGATTTTCCCGCAATGCAGAAGTGATGCGTGAAAAAAAAACGCTCAGTATGGGTGCTATGCGTTCACGTCACGCATTGCACCCACACGGAAAAATCGCTCGTGTGAAAGGGGCCTTAATGTAGGTGGTAGTTACAGTGATTGAGCCTCACTGCAACAAAACTCCTTCATTCATAGAGCTGGTGTAGTGATGATTGGGTCATATTTGGGATAATGAGAGCAGTAGTTCTTCTGTGTAGAGTCTCCTGGCTGATGGAAGGTAGGGTGCCCTTGGTGTTAGTGTGCCAATTGATGAAGTAAAAAAATAACTCTTGCTTTTCTTTAGACCTCTTGCACATGAACGTTCTTTTTTGCGAGTGTACGGGCCGTTTTTTTATGTTACGTATACGGTCCGTACACGGACCCATTCATTTCAATGGGTCCGCAAAAAATAACTGAAGTGTTTCTGTATTTCCATTTTTCCGTTTTTCCGTTCCGTGCAAAGATAGAACATGTCCTATTATTGCCCGCAAATCACGATCCGTGGCTCCATTCAAGTCAATGGGTCCGCAAGAAAAACGGAACGCGTACGGAAATGCATCCATATGTCTTCCTTATCCGTTCCGTTTTTTCGCGTAACCATCTATTGAAAATTTTAAGCCCATCCAATTTTTTCTATGTAATTACTGTATACTTTATATGCCATATGGAAAAACGGAACCGAAACATAAACACAACGGAAGCGAAAAATGAAAAAACGGATCCGATAAAAGCGTCCGCAAAACACTGAAAAAGCCATACGTTTGTGTGCAAGAGGCATTACACGGCCAAACAAGACGGAGGTACACAGTCTTAGGCTCCATTCACATGTCCGCAATTCTGTTCCGCATTTTGAGGAACGGAATTGCAGACCCATTCATTTCTATGGGGACACACTATGTCCCGCCAGGATCCGGAATTGCGGATCCGCAATTCCGGGTCCGCATTTCCGTTCCACAAAAAAATAGAACCTGTCCGATTCTTGTCCACAATTGCGGACAAGAAAAGGCATTTTCTATGAGAGTGCCGGCAATATGCGGTCTGCAAAATGCGGAACGCACATTGCCACTGTCCGTGTTTTGCGGATCCACGGATGTGTGAATGGAGCCTTAGGCTACTTGTGGCACTTCAATCCGTCCGCCTGATCCAACAGACAATGACTGGAATCAGCCGGACACAAACCGCAGCATGCAGCAGTTTGGGGCCGGCTGAATCTTGGCATTTATGCCGGAATGCGGCCTAATCGCCGCCAGACCACATTATACTTAATGGGGTCGGAGGGTATCCCGATTGCATCCGGCAGTGCCGGATCAGAGAATTCCTGCAGGCTGTTCTCTGCTATGCAGTTTACATCTGAGGGGTGCATCAATGTCTTAGGCCCCTTTCACACGGGCGAGTTTTCCGCGCGGGTGCAATGCGTGAGGAGGACGCATTGCACCCGCACTGAATCCGGACCCATTAATTTCTATGGGGCTGTGCACATGAGCGGTGATTTTCACGCATCACTTCTGCGTTGCGTGAAAATCGCAGCATGTTCTATATTCTGCGTTTTTCACGCAATGCAGGCCCCATAGAAGTCAATGGGGCTGCGGGAAAATCGCAAGCATCCGCAAGCAAGTGCGGATGCGTTGCGATTTTCCCGCATAGTTGCTTAGCAACGGGACCCAATCTCTATTATTTTCCCTTATAACATGGTTATAAGGGGAAATAATAGCATTCTTAATAAAGAATGCATTGTTAAATGAAGAGGAAGGGGTTAAAAATAATAAAAGTTAACTTACCTTATCCACTTGATCGCGTAGTGGCGATCTCTCCTCTCTTTCCCTGCAGCATCTAAGATCTACAGGACCTGTGATGACGTCACATCACATGGTCCATCACCATGGTAAGATGGACCATGTGATTGGACCATGTGATGTGACGTCATCACAGATCCTGTAGATCTTAGATGCTGCAGGGAAAGAGAGGAGAGATCGCGACTACGCGATCAAGTGGCTAAGGTAAGTTAACTTTTATTATTTTTAACCCCTTCCTCTTCATTTAACAATGCATTCTTTATTAAAGGGAACCTGTCACCTGGATTTTGTGTATAGAGCTGGGCACATGGGCTTCTAGATGGCTGCTAGCACATCCGCAATATCCATTCCCCATAGCTCTGTGTGCTTTTATTATGTCAAAAAAACGATTTGATAGATATGCTAATGAACCTTAGATGAGTCCTGCTTTTTGAGATGAGTCAAGCGTCCTCTGTTTCCGGAGCCCAGGCACGCCCACTGTGAAGAAGCCAGCACCACCCCGCATCCTCTGACTCTCCTCCTTGCTCCCCGACGTCATAAAGCTAGATCGCCGTAATCTCGCGATAAATGAGCTAGCGCATGTGCAGTGCCGACATAGTTCCTTCCCTGGGCTGGCATCAGCCTCAGGGAACGAACTGCGCATGCGCTAGCTCGTTTATCGCGAGATTACGGCGATCTAGCTTTATGACGTCGGGGAGCAAGGAGGAGAGTCAAAGGATGCGGGGTGGTGCTGGCTTCTTCACAGTGGGCGTGCCTGGGCTCCGGAAACAGAGGACGCTTGACTCATCTCAAAAAGCAGGACTCATCTAAGGTTCATTAGCATATCTATCAAATCGTTTTTTTGACATAATAAAAGCACTGAGAGCTATGGGGACTGGAAATTGCAAATATGCTAGCAGCCATATAGAAGCCCATGTGCCCAGCTCTATACACAAAATCCAGGTGACAGGTTCCCTTTAAGAATGCTATTATTTCCCCTTATAACGGAAAATAATCAATTCTCCAGAAGACCCGAAACCGGACTTCAGTGATGAAGTTCGGGTTGGGTACCAAACATGGCGTTTTTTTCTCACGCGCGTGCAAAACGCATTACAAACGTTTGCACCCGCGCGGGAAAAACGCGCATATTCCCGCAACGCACCCGCCTCTTATCCGGGTGTCAAACATGACGCCCGTGTGAAAGAGGCCTTAAACTTCCTGGGCTCCCTAGCGGCGAGGTGCAGAACTCCAAATCACAAGTGGCAGTGAAAGCTGCAAAAGCTTTCAAACTCTGCACAGCAGGTCAATTTCCGCACCTAAGAATTAAGCAAAGTGTACATGAGATTTGTCTAATCCTATACACTTTGTTGGTACTGTTATGCTCCGAAAATTTCCACGGAAAAACCGGACGTAATCTTCATTGTGTGCAATCATCCTAAGGCCTCTTGCACACGACCGTATGGCTTTTTCAGTATTTTGCGGAACAGCTGACCCTGATAGAACAGTACTATCCTTGTCCGTAATGACGACAATAATAGGGCATGTTTTATTTTTTGGCGGAACGGACATGCAGAAAAGCCACTGAGAAACTTCCGTTGTTTTTTTTTTTTTTCTTATGGACCCATTGAAATGAAAGGTTCCGCATACGGTCCACAAAAAAAAACTGAACGGACACAGAAAGATTGAAAGGGGTGAAGACTGCAGTGAAAATCCAAAGAACTGACATGCTGCGGATTTGAAATTCACACCCCAGATCAACTTCCAAGCTGATTTTTATTCCTTTTTTGATTTGTTAAAATCTCGTTAATTTTGCTGCAAATGTGTCCTCCTGCAGATTTTCTGCCCAGAAATCTAGGCGGAAAATCTTCAGCATTTCTGCCAAGTATGAACATACCGTTAGGGCCTTTTTATACCGGCTCAGGAAAATTATCTCGGATGAACATTCATACGAACGCTCCTGCTAATAGTCCTTAAAAGTGCCGTTGATCCGCTGATGGAGATGCAAACACTTGTTCGTCTTGTGATGGCGTATTTCATGCGCCTCTTAAAACTGTTTGTGGGGAGCACGCCGCCCTATGTAAACTGTGTAGCAAGGAATGTGTATGGAGATGAATGATCGTAGTAGCAGTCGTTTATCCCCATGTGGAGGGGATGCTTGCTGTATGCTCAGGACTGAATGGTGTGCATTCTGTTTCTGTATGTCCATTCCGCAAAAAAATAGAACATTTCCTATTATTGTCCGCTTCACGGACAAGGATAATACTGTTCTATTAGGGGCCAGCTGCACACATATGTCATATGTATTTTTAGCAGATCCGTTTTATGCTGACCGCAAAATACATACAGTCGTGTGCGTGAGCCCTTAGAGTATCTGCCGTTTGCAGGTCAGTTGCATATCTACTGCTGCTCGCTTGCAATGTTTTATGCATGCAATAGGTGCATCTCAGTCGTAACACTACAGTAGGAGAAATTCCATGTGATTTGTGATAATTGTAGGAAACCCAACACTGTCCCGATAGACTTTATTATTATTATTTTAAATTTTTTTTAAAGCTCCATTTACTTCATGGCGCTGTACATCCAGCTGGGGTTACACAGAAATAAAAAACACAGTGCCTCTTGCACACGCACGTTTTTTCCCCCGCTTACGATCCGTTTTTTGCGTTCCGTATACAGACCGTTTATGGAACCCTTCATTTCAATGGAGCCGCAAAAAAACAGAAGGTACTCTGTATGCCTACCGTTTCCGTATTTCCGTTCAAAGATATAACATGTCCTATTATTGTCCGCATAACAGACAAGGATAGTACTGTTCTATCAGGGGCCAGTTGTTCCGTTCCGCAAAAAACGGAATACACACGGACGTCTTCCGTATTTTTTTGCGGATCTGTTTTTTGCAGACCGCAAAATACTGGAAAAGCCATACGGTCGTGTGCAAGAGGCCGAAACGAGAAGAAATTTAACAGACTGGTACAGAGGGGTAGAGGACCCTGCCCGCAAGAGCTTACAGTCTTTAAAAGGCAATATTGCACTGCATTCTAGTGTGCATATACTGGTGCTGTGACTGGTGGAGATGCCGTAAAGCACATAGAAGCAAACTCATGTCACTTGGTGCTGCATGAAATAGTCGCCTGAAAGTAGGGTATGCATGTAAATCCATTATCCAGCCGACCCTCATGGATCTCAGTGACTTGCAGTAGAACTAAAAGTTGCAGCACCAGCTTCCCTAACCAGAACTTCCCTGGCTGCTTGCAGTAGTCCCTGTACCTGTGTCTGGCCTGGGGGATGGGAGCACTCTGCTTTGTGTCACTTTCCTCTTACAAACACTCTGAGCATTTGGAGGAGGCTGATCTCCTGCTGAAAATATCCCTGACATGTGAGCTGCTCCAGGGAATCACTGAGCATGCTCCCTCCTCCCCGGCTGTTGGAGAGGAAGCTGACTTACATTGGAGTCATACCAAGCATAGGCTGCGTGTCAGAGCAGTGAACTTGCAGCAGGGCTGTGAGAACTGACTGGCTTTGTCTTCAACACTTCTTTTTTTTTTTTTTTTCCTCCTTTTCTTTTTCTTTCACAACCTGCAGAAAGTGACATGGGTCTGGTTTAGCCGGAGACCCCCCCCCCACCACCCCCACCACCCATAACATTGCAAAGGCAGAGCCGTCACTTCTTCAGAACGGATTCCCCTTTTGATTTTTCATGCACTTTTCTGGGCTTTTGTGGCTGGAGGCTGGGCCTTTCTGTCTTGTGAAATCTTAGGGAGAGTCGGGATCTTTTCCTCAAGCTGTCCACCGCCTCTCACTTTTTTAAAATTCTTTTTGTGGGTGAAGCGAGAAAGCTGGTCTTTCCTGCTAACCCAATAATAAATGCTGTTTATGAAGATGGATCTGTTGAACTACCAGTACCTGGACAAGATGAACAACAATATCGGCATTCTGTGCTACGAAGGTAAATGCTGACCCCACTCTTGGGTTTCAGGGCTGGGAAGAAGGAGCCAGACCGGTCGTTCCCACCTTCATCTTCTCTACCTTTATTCTCCCCTCTGCCATGCATGGCCGCTTTGATTTGCATTTTATTTAGTCATTACTAAACTTTGCAACTTGAAGTTTAGTTGACTTTGTGTTGCTTGTTTTTGTTTGTGCTCCTTATGTTTTTTTTTATTTTTTTACTTTTGTAGCAATAATATATTTTTTGCACTAGGAAATGTGTTTCGTCTCTGAAGACCAACGCATGTTTTTTTTTTTTTTTTTTTTTTTACATATGTAGCATTTTGTTGCATGGGACGCTTCCATCCTACTGGTACTTACCATGCCAACATACATTCTGTGTGTGTGTGTGTGCAAAGCTTCCCCCCCCCCCTCTGTAACAGGAGAGGTCAGAGATCACAACACTGAACACAATCCCCCCTTTGTCTGCGTTCTTACTTCCTGTCCAGATCTGCCATTGAAGGATGTGTCCTACACACAAGTCCCTTGTGGAAAGTAGTACATTATGCCAGACTGCAATTTTTCTTTAACGCCATACATTTTGCTGATTTTTCCTTTTTCCCCCTCACGCTTTTCTCTCAGATCACATTTACTCTGTACGTTTGTACCGCCTTTTGCTGCCGTAAATTACAATTGTTTACCTAGAATCATGAAATCTATAGAATATTAATAGCGTAATGCAATAAACAATGTAAACGTTGAAATGCTGAAAATTCTAGTTTGGCTACATTTAAAAAAAGTTCGTTTTTTTATTTCATTCTATGTTTTTATGCTACAATAATGTAATGTGTAATATTTTAATTTTATTTGATATGATTAAATTAATTTATGTAGTTTAGTAATCTCTCAAGGTATAAGCCCAGAGAACAATATCTACAAAGTAAGGATTACGATGGAACACATAAAAATTTATACACCGTGTCGGGGTGGTGCAAACAGTTAAGTTTTTGCCGTACGTGCAGCTTTGGAGCTCGGGAATGGCCTAGTGCTGAGGGGGGAAACAAGATGGGCATCAGTGAGTTTGGCAGTCAGCTCGTCATGCTGTGACCATATGCAAACAGAGCTTGGATTTCTACGCTCTTGCGCTCCATAGTCTTTCTGTGCTCTCAACTTTTTCTCACAGTGAACAAAAGGATCCGTAATAGTGGCGATACAATGCAGGCTAGCGTCCGGTGGGTTGTCATATAGAGCGGTCTCTTTATTGATATACACTGGGGTGGTTTTATTACATTGGCTGCCTTTTTTTACATGGTGCTTAATTTCAGAATTTCTTTCGTAGTCGCACTCTATTTTGACGGTTTATTGCATGAACATATCACAAAGTGCAGTCATGACCCCTGCTTATTGCTATGGCAGTGCTAAAGTAGGTATACAAACTTTTTTTACACAATTTTTTTTTTTCTCGATCAAGGGTATCCCTGGCTTTATAAAATTTCTTGTAGAATACTTTCAATACTCGTGAAATGTTGGACGTAGCGTCATAAAAGCGAGGGATTTTTTTTTTCCTGCCTTTCTGGAACGTTCTCGCGCTGTTTCTTCACATTCCACAAATGTAAACAATGCAGCTGGGAGAAATTCTGCAAACCTTGTGCATTCCTTGCACCGCTTGCTAACAGGAAGCAGATCTCCCCATGTGCCCCACTGACCGTCCCTCTTTAAGAGGAGGGGGGCGGATAGGTAGGACACTGTAGAACTTTTGGAAGGGTCATGTGCTGAAGTGTAAAAATTTCTTCTGGCGGGCTCTTTACTTTAAGTACAGTAAAACCTGTTTAATCCAGGACAAGTGTGGCGTAATGCATATGAAAAGAATTTCTGAATTTTTTTTCACAGTGTATTACGTGGCCACCTTAAAGGGGTTCTCCACCTTTTGAACAAAATACCACCTTCCTCCCTGCTGGACCTGTGGAAGGACACATCCTCTTCTGCACCCTGCTGCTTGGTCCCGATTTCTTCAGTTTGAGGTTTTCCAGTCCTGCTTGTTAACTTCCGGCATGGACGGGCGTTGTGTGCCGCTGCAGCCAATGATTGGACGCTGTAGTGCTCCCCAAGAGGCACATCATAGGATCATGTGCCGCTTGGGGGGACACGTTACCACCATGGTGGTAGTCCTTGGCTGCTGTGGCACACGTGACCCCTGTCCATTCAGGAGGTTGACAAGTGGGGACCTGAGCACTGCGAGCAGAAGGGGGCAGTTAAGTATGCTTGCCTTCACCGGTCTGGCGGGAACCAAAATTTGCTCAAAAGGTGCAGAAGACCTTTAAAGGTTATGCCCATATTTTGGCACTGTTTTGCAAATTATTTAATAAAATATTGAAATATTTTTTTGGGCGTAGATAGTGAATTAGAGCCCATAGTATTCTTCAGAGCATCTTTCGCAGTTCTGCTGGTTGTCATTGGAAACAGTCAACAAGATTGTCAGTAGAGACCGCTCATAGAGTTTATTAATCTCCTATAATGCAGCAGGACAGTGTTTTAAAAAATAAATAAAAATCTTTTACCTTCATTAAATTACTGTTTAATACCTGGCATATGAACAACATCAGAAAAAACTCTGTGAAGACACTGAGCCATCGAAGAATACTGAGAGAATTCAGCTGTGAAGCTTGCAGAGTTGCGAATGGAGCTTTGGACGATGTTTAGATCTAAGGCCTAGATTGGATCCTGTCTTTTGTTTGATCAGGAAAGCCTACAAGGAGCCATAATAATTGATGTGCTAATGGCCATAGGTTGTACCTTAGGGGACATTATAAGATGGTACCAGTGGGTGGGTACAATGTATGTATTTACAAAATTGCATATCTATCTGAGATTTTGAGGCGAGGAGTCGCCAGCCCCCTAACACACACACAAAACAGCCCCACTCCTGTCTTTAGGCTGTGTTTGGTATTGCAGCTCATCACATGCACTTGAATAGGGCTGAACTGGAATACCAGACATGTTCTTTGTCTTGGGCACGTGAAGAAAAGCGATATTTTTGTAAAAAGGAAGCAGACTGTGACTGCTGCGTGTGTATGTAGATCCGGCTCCAGTTATACAGCATATGCTGCTGTCAATTTGATAGACAAAGTGAAGGGAATCACACACTGCAGTCTTTCAGGTGTATCGCGCTTCTCATGCTTGACACCTTTTTGCATAGTAGCATAACCCCCCCCCCGACTCTTCCCCCCTCAAAAAAATAAATAAATAAATAAAAATCCAAAAAAGTTGCGCCTGGTTGAGGGGAAACAGGAAGAGGCAGCTCCCTGCCTGGTGTCACATGGCAGACATTTGATCCAGGGGGAGGAGGAGGCTGAAGCACAACATCTGTAACTTGTTTTTCAAGGAAATTCAGTTTGTTGCCTTTTTTCTCCTTTTTACTCCTCGGTGTATAGTTATTGAGGGCTGAGGGTTAGAGGAAGGCGGATTCAGAGTCAGGTTTATATGACGTTTGTTATAGAAGACTTGCAGATATGGATCGCTGAGCACTGCAGTATATGTTTCCCTAATTATAGTTTGTGATTGCAGGAAAGTCTGGATTCCCAGAGGACACTGAATGTTTATGTTTATCCTCTGGCAAATGTATCCTTCCAGTAAGAGCATTACTAGAGTGTTTACCTTTTTTTTTTTTTTTTTTTGTCCCTTAAAGGGGTTTCCAAACATTTACAAGTGATGGTCTATCCTCAGAATAGGCCATCAGTATCTGATTGGCAGTGGTATGACACGCCCCCTCCCCAAATTAGCTCCAAGTAATTGCAAACTTTAGGCCTTCTGGACTTAGACCTAGAGTTTGTGGAGTGGTCTATGGAAGCCTACAACACTTTAGTACGGAGCCGCACAGCCTCCCCGCACTGCCGTAAAGGCTTTGTTGGGTGCTGTGCATACAAGCTCAATTCTTCTAGGGTAAAATTGGTGGTGGCGAATTAGATTACTGTTTCTTCCCATATGAAATAAGAAGCTTATGGAGATACAGTGGAGGCCTCAAGGGGTCTAAAGGAACCCTATTGTGGCTCTGGTGAGGACTTTCACAGAAATCTCCCAAAAAAAATTCTTGTGGCATGTGAGTGATTCTTCCAGATCTCCATGCTCTTGTAGAGTCTTGCGACCAACAGGTGCATAGTGATATGTACCAGATGGAAAGTGAAATAGTTGCTCCCAACAAGGGTGTCCAACAAGGTCACCTATATTATATAGACTTCTATTTCTGGAGTGATCTTGACTTATAGGTGGGAAACAGACTGAACACGTGACTAAATTTTACTATATGGTTAGTGTTAGTCCATTTGACCATCCACTTAGACGCCACCAATGCCTATACAACTATGTGGACAAATATAGCTAAAGCTGGTCATAAATCTAAGGTAAACTTTGACTGCAAAGTCGATTTTTGGCAGAATTGGTAGACAATCTTATGTTCTTCAATGGCATATGTTCCTGTGGGAGATGAGAGAGGTCTAGCAGGCGGCTTATTCCCTTCCCCCTATCAAGATAAACATGCATGACTGGCCGAGCGTGAATGTTTATGATGGAGTCAGGAGAAATAGCCATTTAATTATGAGAAGATACAGCAGCCCGCTCTCCAAAGTAGTATTTGCACATCTAAAGTATGTTGAGTTCATTGATTTAAATTTAGCACCGGAAAGAGCGGAGGCATAGGGACCACATTCTTGCAGTTTGTAGAAACATGTCTGTAAGGCTACTTTCACACTATCGGTTTAGTCTTCTGGTATTGAGATCCGACATAGGGGCTCAATAACGGAAAAAAAAAACACTTTGGTTTTGTCCTCATTCATTGTCAATGGGGACAAAACTGAACTGAACAGAATGCTCCAAAATGCATTCCGTTACAACTACATGTTGTAGTTTGCTTTCCGTCCTGGGATGCGGAGCAAAATGGATCCGGCATTACCCCCAATGCAAGTCAAAGGAGGCGGATCCGTTTTCTCTTCCACAATAGAAAACGGATCCGTCCTTCATTGACTTTCAATGGAGTCCATGACTGATCCGTCTTGGCAATGTTACAGATAATACAACCGGATCTGTTCATAACAGATGCAGATGGTTGTATTATGAGTAACGGAAGAGTTTTTGCTGAACCCTGCCGGACCCAGTAAAAATGCTAGTGTGAAAGTAGCCTAAGTGAAGAGAAGTCTGCAGGCTGGAAAATATGTTCTGAAGTTACACATAATGTTGTGTGCACAATAAAAGCACAGGCCATCTATAGTGAATGCAACGTTATTATCCCTTCCAGCAGGAGGGAACTGATAAAGAATCTTGAGGGTCTACGGGGAACTTCAATTACATTGCCATTGTACTGCAGACTAAAGGCTACTGTCCTGCAGTGTTTCATCTGTGAATGGGGCACAAACTAGAAACTGCAGCCAGGATTAGGATTCTTATATTAACACTTTGAGATTGCTATTTCTATATAAAGTCTTCCTTCTTTCTGATGTGAGTCATTGTTGCATATGTTGCTGTTGTAGTGGAGAAGAATGCTGAGATGTGCATCACTATCCAGTTTACTTTTTGCTTTATTTTATATAATACAGCCATGGAATACAGCGGAATTGGATCAAGTTGTTAGTCCATTCCAAAACTACGACTCCCAACATAACCTGACATCCACAGGCTCGGAGTCTTAGAACATCCGCAGGGATTGGTTGCCATAGCCTGAGGGCCAGGGCAAAAGAGGACACTGCTGGGATCAACAAAGCCGAGCTCATCATTTTTATAGCATTGTAATGAAGTGTCGAAACAATGGATTTTGTTGTGCGGAGCTGTGATTGGAGCTTTGCTCTCTGGTGACCTTTCTGTTCATTAACATTTTACACAATCAGGAGTTGAGCGACGTTTTCTTAGACAACGTGTTGTAGACACAATGGCTCTAGTGTTCTCGTGTGGGCTCTGAAGTCTGACGTATGTTCGGGGAGGGTGTGCAAGGTATATTTCTGCTGTTTGTCACTATTATTGCTCATAAAACATTAACCTTTATAAAGTTTACAGGCGTGGCAGACACACATAATGAGATGGGGCCATGTTCTTTTTATGATGGACGTTCTAAGTCCTCATTATGGCATTTTATGGGACATGTACCTAGTTTTCTGTCAGTATTTGGGTAATTATCTTGGCGTTATGTAAAATTTACATATGCTCCCAAATCTATGGCAATATTCAAACTCGCGTTGAGGGTTGCATACCTCTGCTGACAGACCTGTCAGATTGGACTGTAAGAATAGCCCAGAATTGGCAAGAATTCTTGTCATCAGAATTACGGTAACACCCAATGGACACCTTTTTATATGTCCATGGGGTCTGTCAGGCTCCTTTTTCGGATCTATTGTATGATGGGTCCAGCACAGTTTTGTAGCTTCTATTTTCAGTGGGGCCTAAAGCTAGCAGTAGGCAGTAGATTTTGTTGACTGATCTCATTCCAGTCAGAAGGACTGAAGACATGTCCTCAGGGACCAGCAAACAATCTCCTCTTGTCTGGAGAAACAATAATCCAAAAGGTTGGATTGAAAGACGCCACATTTTTTTCCCCCGGAGATAAGGGATGCCTGGAGTGTCTGGTAGACTTTTATCTTCCCCCAATACATTGTTACTGGTAACATTTGGGTCGTAACTGTATTAGATATAAAAAAATATAAGGCGCTGTCAATTATACTTTTTTTATACACCAAAAATAATTTATACCAATTCACTTTTATTGTTGGTAGTTTTTCCACAGGGTTTCTAGAATTGTATGTAGTTGGAAAATGTCTCCTTAGAATTGAGCTGCTGAGACCACAAATCATTGATGAAACGCCACCTATCCAAACGAGGTGAGCTTATAGTAACCCTAGCAATGTTTAACAACCCAGGGATGGCAGAGATTGAATCTCTTGGATGACTGAGTTCGAGGTCTCTTGGCTTCTCATTTTTAGGCTAAGGGTAGTGAGGCCAGAAATTTTTCCTGCCCTAAAATTCTAATAGGGGTGAAAAGTGCAATTCTCTTATTACCACATCCAAAGTTGACCCTCGCTTCCTGATGAAAGTTTTAGATCATTTTTATCACAGTTTCCTGATACGCGATATCTTTTAGAAGCTTTGCCTCTGCTTCCATTTCAGCTTAACCCGTAACAAGAGTCTGCAATCCGGATGTCCCTTTATAGCATGACAATACTGTGTGTAGTTCTTCTCGAGTTCACATTTAAACGTTCTTGAAAAGAAATTAAATTGAATTAAACGCCTTATCCTGATGCAAAGTATTATGCCGTTTTAAACCATATTTATCACCTACTCATTGGTCTACCCATCCCTCAGATATTAGTAATATCACTAAAATAGTAAATAGTAATAGTTGTCCAGCTTTGGGAGCCTTTCTGCCTTACACCCCTTTCCCTTGCAGGATCTGTGGAAGTGAAGCATATTTAGTTCCACACCTGCAGTAAAGCTAGCCGGCAGGCTGTTAACTGTATCCGGATAGGGCCATGCACTACTGAAGCCCATTGACTATAATGGGATCCAGCAGGGATTTAGGCAGTTTCCTACATGAGTGCTGGGTTTTGGCTGGATAAAAATTGGTGCGTGCACCAACTTTTGTCCGGCCGAAACTCCGTGCTTTTGCTGTCCCATTATAGTCCATAAGAAGGTCTGGCGGTGCACAGCAGTATTTGGCTAGACCAGATATGGCTATCCTCCGGATAGCTTTACCATATGTTTAAAACTAGCTTTACCTGTTCTTTGCTCATTGGTTCTGACTCCTTCAATTCTCCTCTGCTATTGATGCACTCTGGTCCCCACTTGTAAACTTCTGGTTGACCGGCGCAGTCATTTTTGCCGCCACTGCCAATGACTAGTCGCAGAGGTGATGTGTCACCAAAGTGACGCATGGTGCAAAACATCACCACTTTGGCCAGCCCTTCACCCATAGCACAGGCCCAGTGCTCTTCTGCTTTAAAGAGGCCTAGAGAGGAAGAGACCTTTCCCTTTTTTTTTTTTTTTGTTTAACTGAGTACCTTTTACATGCGGAGTACCCTCTCTTGATGCTGTCAAAATTTTTCATTTTTTGAAATAAAGTCCCCTCCCCCCACCCCCCCACCCGCCGTGATCCCCCGAAGTTTTTGCGCCCAATATGTTAATACAGAGGGAGGAGGAGATGACAGCGTTTCTCAGTGGGCGTTACCTTCTCCATGGCTGTCGTGTAGTCCAATCACAGCGGACCACGTCACAGGCAATGAGAAGGTGAGCTGTTTTTTCTCCCTGGCTGTGACGCGGTGAACTGCGATTGGACCGCACCATGGCCAGGGAGAAGGTGAGGCCCACTGAGAAATTCTGGCCTCTTCTCCTTCCTGTACCACTTCCAGCATCAGTGGTACTTGGTGAAACACAAAAAAAAAATGTGAAAGATCCTCTTTAAAGCAGAAGAGCACTGGACCTGTGCTATGGGTGAAGGGCTCGCGGACCAACCTGATTCTCCGAGATTGAATAAATTACGTGCATTGAAGAGAGCAAAGGTGAATGACATTAAAGGGCTTATCCAGGGTTAAAAAAACATGACCGCTTTCTTCCGAAAACAGCAACCCAAGGTTTGTGTCTGGTACAGCAGTTCAGCTTCATTGAAGTAAACAGAGCTGAGCTGCAATACTACACAGAACATTTGGACAAGTTTGGTGCTGTTTTTTGGAGGAAAGCCACGTTCTTCTTATTCTGGACATCCCCCTTTAAGTTCTGTTTACACAGGGATAAGTTTTATCTATTAATATGATTTTGAACATGTGAGGATTGATGGTGATTAATATGGATGATTAAGAGCTTGGATTACTTGAGTTACTGTGCATATGATTAATCTGGAAATTGCAGGAGAAGTATTGTCCTCAGTTTCCCACAATTATATATGTTGTTAGGGCATTTGACGGACCCTAATGGGTCTCATTATGGTAAAGAGTAAAATTGTTTGCCTCCACTTTGTGTCTCCTAAGTAATATTACTGCCCCTTAGTGCCGTGGTAAGTTTAAATGGGTTGTTCGGCTTCTTGGCTCTCTTCACTGGGCTTTGACTGCCCTTCTATCAACTTCCAGACATATAGGGTCATGTGCAGTGGCCTCAGCAGGGACATGGCCTCAGCAGTGACATATCCCTGCTTGGGGGACACATCACTGCCCCAGTGAGTTATTGGCTGCAGTGACGCACATTACCTCTGCCTGTCCGGAAGGTGACAGACTGGGACTGGAAGGGCGCCAGGGAGCTGGGACTGAATTCCGTGAAGCAGGTGAGCATGGATTGTTAAATGGCTTGTGTATTATAATTAGTAATACATTTACTGTAGCAGAATCATGCAAACAGCAGGCTTTTCAGTGTTTTCATCATCACCGTGTAAGATTTTTATTTTGATTTGGAGTTGGTACACTTATACCAACGCCGACTCCACCACTCTGATACCACAGTCTTGCAAAGCACCATGACTTCTCTTATGACTGAAGCATTCCTTCCCGACAGTCGGCTACTTGTTCGCTGAAGGAGATTGCGGCATTTAAATGCAGCGATCTTCTGCACTGTATGAGAATGGGGAATTGATACAGAGATCCCTCGTCCTCTTACAACATCATGGCTTCTGAGCAGTAGATCACTGTTTAGACAGCACGATCTGCTGCTCAGAAGCCGTGATCGGCAGCACATTAAGACTGTTGTTCCCGATAATCTGGACCACTATTGGTGCATCTAAATGCACATTTATGCTAGAGGTCATGACTGCTGTCTGAGACTGAAGGGTTGTAGCTCATACAAATAGGATGCAGATGGGCACCTAGTTCGAGCGTAGAATTTGAAGTTTGCATAGAAATACAATGTAAACCTAAGTCATTGAGTATTTTTCATCCCTTAGGCCTCATGCACACGCCGTTGTCTTGGTCCTCGTCCGAGCCGCATATTTTGTTGCTCTGTTCCGTGGCCCCGAAAAAAAAAAATAGAGCATGTCCTATTCTTGGCCGTTTTGCAACAAGAATAGGCATTTCTACAATGGGCCGCGTTCTGTTCCGCAAATTAAATCCGCAGTTTGTGGACCGCAAAACACATACGGTTGTGTGCATGAGGCCTTACACTCACCACCTAATACTTATTCTGGAATTACAGGATTTTTTTTGGCGGAAAAATGAAGGTACTATGCTGTATGAGTGAGGAATTTGCTGACACAGCTTCCATTTGTCAATGTTATATCAGCCCAGGGCAAGTCTTGCACTCTCTTACCATATTCATCAGTGTACCGTAGTAGAAATTACCGGTCAGCTATACATGCTATAAGAATGTCTTGACGTACAGTTCCTTAGAAATTCTTAGCTGTTATTCTCATAATCTCTGCAGTCCTAGCCTAAAAGTAGCCATACACTTTAGAAGAATTTTGGTGGGACCTGCCAATTTAAGGAAGAAGAGTTAGCCACCTAATATGTATGGAGGTGTTCTGACTATCTCTAGACAGCAGATGTCAGGGGGAAGTAGGGTCAGGGATGTGGGATTTGTAACATGCCCGATTATTTAGTTTTCATGGGAGATAAGATGTCAGCGGTTGTGTCTGGCTTTTAGATTGTTCCTACCTCCCCCATTGAGATAACATTCTGGGCATGGATGTGTAGGGGGCATCTGAAGGTATAGCTGTCATCTAAACCAGTTATCTAAGGCTTTTGTCAACCTAAAATTACATCAGTCACAGGTCCACCTATAGGGTGGATCGGAAGAAGTGGTCGGTGGGTGAGACATGGCTGAGGGGGTGCAATTTTTATTAACAGAAATAATAATGTCTAATGCTACATACAATAAGTTTGACCTCTCTACATTCATCATCTTCCTGTTTTAGTGGGTAGAGTAGATAGAGTACCACTATAAATGGGTTGTTTCATGAAGATGACCTAATTGATAGGGTCCAGTTATAGAATTTGGAGTTTGAAAGTTTTGTCATATATTTTGACTTGCAGAGTATAATATGACTTTAATCCATGAAATACATGGATGGGCCACCGTCACTCTTACTCTTTGGCTCCTTGCTCTGTTTCATAGAGAGGGGTCCATAGGCCCTAATGTATTCTCCTTTATTATCACACTCTACACCTGGTTCCAGCTCTGTCGTCGCTGTATTTTCTTTCAGTGTACGTTTTTTTGCTGACCGTATGCAGAACCATTCATTTCAATGGGTCCGGGAAATAAAAAAGACGTTACTCTGTTTGCATTCCGTTTCAGTATGTCCGCATGTCTGTTCCACAAAAAAAAAAAAAAGAACATGTCCTATTATTGTCCTCATTATGGACAAGGATAGGACTGTTCTATTAGGGACCAGCTGCTCCGTTCCATAAAATACGAAATGCACACAGATGTCATCCGTATTTTTTGCAGACCGCAAAATACTTAGTCGTGTGCATGAGCCCCAAAGCATAGCGAATGCTGGAGGAAGAATTCATTCCTCCCTCATCCTGTTCTACTAGTTATCGGCAGCATATCCCTGATTACACAGGACTATGAAAGATGACCTACTGAAAGATGCCCATCAACCAATAAACAAGCAAACGCTCGATTATATGAGCTAATTGTCGCGAACGAGTGAGCCTATGGATGCATGTTTGCAATAAATTGCCGATAATCCGAATGTCTAAAAGGCCCTTTAAAGGTAAAATGTACCCCTCTGTGATGTACAAATTCCCTAATTGGGCATATGGACAGGGGTTGTTTTCATGAGGCGGCAACCTGTAATCATCATGGGGACACTTGACTATCTATGAGTCCATGATTCTAGATAAGTAACATGATAGGTTATACCTTGAGACTACACAGCTCACAGAACAGCTGGCTGCAATCTTCTTTGTTGGACAAATAATGGTCAGATTCCCATTTTTGGCCATTATCCATTTGAAGACACAATCACTAAGTAAATCTAAGGAGAAAAATAAAGCAAAGCTGTGGATCCTGTCTGCAGAGCTCCTTCATCAAAGGCGCAGATTAAATGGAGTGTAAAAATACCAGTAATTATTTCAGCTGAGAAGTACTTTAAACTTTTGATCTCGACGTCTACCCTGGAAACATAACCCCATCGTGCCATTAATGTTTGAAGTTCAGAGAGGAATAACAGCTTATTGGCTTTGATCATGGCTCCTCAGAACAAGTCTTCCTTTTCATCTCCACCACTTTGTGAAGTCTTACATTTCACACCAAGTCACTTACATAGGTGACAGGGGAAACTGCCTGCAAAGGGTCAAACTTCTGAAATACGCTCAGCACAGCACAGTGACGGTTCTGTTACCAGGATATGGTATCAATAATGTCCTATTCATTAATATAAAATGCATTGAAGGGGCTGTTTGGTATAGAAGCCCTTTCTTCTAGACCTTTTCGGAACCTATATGTGTAGGTTGCATTAGCTAATGTTGAGAGATTTGAGTGTGTATCAGCTCTAAAGGACTTTGAAATCTACGGGGAATTTCATGATCGTTCCATGTGGAGGATGGGGGGAGCAAGTGAGCAAATGTCCCTGATTCGTATCTTCCCTGACAACTGCCATTGGGGAGAAGTTATATACACGTTATCTGTGGTCGATCGTACCACACAAAAATCTGCAGGTTTGGCGAACATAGATCTAATGTGAGTGGCCAGCTTAAAGCGGTTCTTTGGGATTTTGATATTGATGGCCTATCTTCAGGATAGATCATCCATAGCGGTATCGATGGGACTCCCAGCACCCCCCCATTTCAGCTGTTTGAAGAAGCAGCAGCACTCTGTGAGTGCTTAGGCCTCTTCCGAGCCCATGTGATGTCATGTTTATCAGTCCCATGGCCTAGGACAGGCATGCTCAACCTGCGGCCCTCTAGCTGTTGTTAAACTACAACTCCCACAATGTCCTGCTGTAGGCTGATAGCTTTAGGCTGTTCGAGCATGCTGGGAGTTGTAGTTTTGCAACAGCTGGAGAGCCGCAGGTTGAGCATGCCTGGCCTAGGAGAAGCTCATTCCCATTCGAGTGAATGAGGGCTGAGCTGCAGTACCAAGAACAGCTGCTATTGTGCTTGGTGAGCTGTGAGGAGGCCACAACACTCACTAGAGCTCCGGTGAGCGCCATGGCTTCCTCAAACAGCTGATCGGTAGGGGTGGTAGGAGTTGAACCCCCCCTGTGATCTCATATTGATGACCGATCCTGAGTATACTCTATCAAAATCATGGAAAAAGGCTATATTCAGATGAGGCTGATCTGTTGAAGAATTTTCTGTTACTGTCCATTTCATCACGATGGGGCTTGCACAAATCCATATTTGCCACGAAAGCAACCCCATTCAAATTAATAAAAGTTTTTCTGTCTCAAAAAATTCTTCAACAGATCTGCCACATTCAGGTAGGAAACATTGGAATAAAATTTGGAACTTGTGAATCTATGGAAAATAATGCCAGAAACATGGTTGTAATTAATGTATTTTGTTCCTAACTTCATTAGATACGGTGAGAAAGTAATACTATTCATGAAAATATGACCTGGTCAGTCTGTTGCAACAAGTGATGTCATCAGTTCAGTCTGTGCATGTTGCATAAGATGCACATGAGTGAAATCCTATGGAAATGGAAGCATTTACGCCAACAACTGGCTCTGGATTGTGTCTGAGCAGAGATGGTTGTCATCCATACGTCATTTCCATGTTAATGTAAAGTTTATGGAGTATGTCTGAATGTGTGTTACTGAGAGCATTAAATTCCAGTAACATACATGAACATACCCAGAATTACTGCTTTTTCGAGGATTTTCAGCTATTTGTGGCAGGTTCTAACATGCTAGAAGGATCGCTTTGACGACGTCTGGACACTTTGTTATGCATTGAATCCTTTTTCATAAAGAGCCATGATGTATGTAGATAGGCACAAGCATGCTGAAATCTTCTTGCCAACTAGAAATTTTCAAAATACATGTTACGAGTTGTCATAGCTGTAAATATTGCAGCTCAGGATGTGGTTTACCAAGTGTGATGTCCTAAACTTGATGGAAATGCAGAAAATCAGAGTTTTCTTCTCATGTGAGCCATGTTCCATTTCTTAACATGCTTGCATGTCTAATGAATTGTATGTTGAACATAGTGAAACTTGGCCTGGTCACCTCTCTGGTAGTCATTTAATGACCAAAAGTCAATGAGCAATCATGTATACTGCTGTTAAGTATAGGTTTGACCAGTCAATCACCCAAATAAAATCTTACCCGAGGTCAAGAGTTGGCAAGATCTTGGAGGTTCTCCTAGACAGCTTCCTCCAGGGCATCCTCATGATCTGCATGGATTGATGGCACTGTATATACAAAAAAAATCTTCAGCTGGATCTAGATAAGGAGATATTTATTTTTATTTTAAATACAGGGATGGTAGGATCATGACCTAGCTCTATGTAGGCACTTAGCGTAACTTACTCTGTGAAGAGTAGGTCAGGAGAACCTCCAATATCTCCACATCTGTTGATTTCATGAAAAGAAAAACAAACAATTGTGGGCGTGAGATATATTTTATCACAGTATTCATGGGTTGGCACTTTTGCATTACTTGCATGTGTAGATCTGATGGAATATTCTGTGTGGGGACTGTTATTTGCATTCCTCCCTTGGTAGTACAGCCATTCCCTTCCATGAGAGCATGGAGAGGAGATAATGACTTGCTTATATCTGGCCATTAAGGCCTTGGTGACATCTATATCAAGCAGATCGGACAGAGAACAGCCTGCCTGATTTCGCCAAATCCAGGATTGCCAGATTTTATAGTTCCACCACTGGATCCCCGTTGACTATAATGAGGTTTGGTGGTGATCTGACGCTTTCCGGCATTAATATCGGGTTTGGGCCGGACAAAAAAGGTTGCATGCATCTGTTTTTTTTGTACAGCCGACAGCTGGCATTTGTGCCAGTTCAGGCAGCCAGATCTGCTTGATGGAGATATGAACGAGGCCTTAGATCTTGCTCATCTTTGATTTACTTTCCTTTAGTTGCTTAGAATTTAAATAGGATACACCATTTCTTGTATGAGAGAACATGCCTTGTTTACAATTTCTGGTAATATCACCCTGTTTTGGAATGTGGAAAGGAAGGGAGTATTTGGGTTACTGAAAATGAATTGTTGGCCCTACTGACTTTTGTCCTACAGTGAGACCTTGTCCCTAATGATGGAGCTGCTGCCATCGAATGGCCAGATAACTCCACAGCGGCTTCTGAGTATCTTATTCCGTATAGGCAATAATAAGACATGTGAGTTTTAGTTAATTTGTAGGATTCAGCTGGCCCAGAATTCCAGATGATCCTTTGGTGGACTCTGGCTCTGATGTGATCATATCTTGAACAACCCCTTCTATAGTTATCAGCAAAATGGGTGACTTTCTGCAAGTGTTATGGATTGTCTTGGATTATTTTACGACTGACCAATTCTGTTTTATTGATGGTGTGAGCCGTGTGTACTATTAAAGCACAGTTTACAAGGCAATTAAAAGTGGATATGCACATGTTCTGTATTGCTGGAGGGTGAACCCTTCTAATAATTCTTCTGAGGGAACCAAAAAAAATGGCAAACTGTGTCAGTCTGTACTATAGCCCCTGTTGCCAGACAGCCATCTAGCTTTCCTGACTGCCAGGACACTTGTTTCTGGAGCACAGCAAATCTTTATGTAATTGAACGTGAAGATCTAGTTGACACCAATGGGCTGTGTCTGCTGTTTGCTGAGCAGTGGCGTAAACATATTTGGGGTGTCGTGTGGCAGGCCATACAGTTTTTAGAAATAAGGAATCATTTTAGTGGAAAACTCTGGTTTTAGCCGAAGTTACCATGTAGTCACACTTGTGTCCTGTGTCTCATCATGACTGATGACAGCAGATGGCTTCATGTTTACATGATTCTTTACCTCATGTACCTTATATTTCCAGACCAACAGATTGTTGTTCTCCAAATGTCTACATGCAGTTGAAAGTAAGTACTTTGCACTATCCTGGGGAATTTCTGACCTGCCATAAGGGTGTTACCAAGATTGTCATATCTAAGAGTAAACTGCAGGAAATAGATGTGAAGCAACGCTTAAGGGGGTTGCCTGGAATTACAAAAAAAAGTAAGATGTGTAGAATGCCTCTGTGTCTGGAAAAAAAACTAAATGTTGTTCACACATATTCACTTGAATGAGGAAGAACTGCAATACCAAGAATACACACTGAAGACCTGTCCTTAGGATAAGCCATTAAACGTGTTATTAGTGAGCTTGTTATGGTGGCCATGCTTCTTAGATATCTGTTGGCCAACTGTGCATAGGTTCTCAATGGGGAGATGAGAAGAAGTCATTGGTCTAAACCTGGTGGCACTTATTTTCGGTGAGAACAAAGGATTGGGCATGTTGAACTTCAGCTGCCCAATACCTCTTTCCCATAAGTATTGAACACCTCCATACACTGGCCCAATACCTCTTTCCCATGACTATTGGGCACCTCCATACACTGGCCCAATACCTCATTCCTATGACTATCTGGCACCTCCATACAGATACACTGGAATCTATGGGTTCTGTTGACAGTCATCTAATGTATATGGCAGTCCCTTTGAGTGTATTTCCACATACAGGGGCACATCCCGACATGTGTGTGGTTGGTACCGCAGCCCATCCTGCTGGGAACCCCATAAGGATTTTCCGATTTTGTAGTCGTTTGTGTCAACACTTGTGTAAAGTGCTTTCCTATAAAACACGTAGTCACGGATCCAAACAATGATTACTTATCATCCTGTAATATCTGCCATCCCCACTATGTATAACAGACACTTTTATAGGAGTCCTGCTAGTTTTACAACATATCGTTTACTAAGCCTTCCCTTTTATTACTGTCCCAGGCCCGGTATTTTATGTGGAGACCTAAGATGTTGAGCGCAACATAAAGTTTTGCTTATTACATAACTTTTCAGTTACTCATTGATCTTAGACTCGGGCGGGTAAAGACTGGCAATGTCACTGCTGCATTATGGGATTCCCTTATCACCTAGTGCTTGGGTAACCTGTAATAAACATGGAAATAACCTCCATTACCTGATAATAGTAAGCTACTTTCTTCAGTGCCAACAAAGTATGAGCACAGTCCTGTCACAGGGTAGGCAAACGTGTCACAAGCTGCTTACTGGGAACAGGTGATGTCACTGACAGGTCCATCGATGATGTCATCGGTCTACTGCTCCATTTTATTCTCTTGAGGATTTGGGTAGAACCAATTTTTATGATTCTGCTACATAAACTAACAAATGTGATCGCTTGGCCCAACCATTCTTCTTCCTTTGCACTCGTTTTCATAGTTTCCCCCTAGTATTTATCTCATTGTGCTTGCTTTAGCGTATATGTGTATATATTTGTATGAGCTGCATTAGATTAGGCTGAGATAAGCCCCAGGGGAACTTGAAGCGACCCCGTGCACACATGTGCTGAGAAACACACGTGACTGTACTTTTATCACAGTGTTCATTGTTCCAGTGTGAAGTGGTTAATCAAAGGCTAATTGATAGCGGAGGGATAAATTCTAGTAGAGCATGGCACAAGATTAGAGCATAGTAAACAGATTTGTACACAGCAACAGAACAGTGCCCCTTGTGGCCAAATTTGCTTATTAACAATAAACCTGACTTTTCTCCTGCTTTTGGATATCCGTAAATAATTTCAGTGAGCTATGACCTTTTCAAATAGTCCATTCTCTTGTAATAGTCCATTTCCCTGAATGTCTCCATGACCTTTGTTTCTGTACATGGAGTTTGGTGCTTATTCCGTGCTGGAATCTGTGTAGAATCTGCCTCTTCTTGTTTCCAGTGGAAAATTCAGGCCACAGTTTTTCTAAAACCACATCGTAGAAGAAAAAAAAAAAAACAAGCAGCATATGACTTCTTGGCTTGGAAACCTGCAGAAGCCATGACTAGTGTCTGCATCTGGATTAGGTCTAATTCAGTGGGCAGACCCAACAAATATAAACTGCAAAACTGCAGCAGATATCAGAGTTCCAACCTCTGTCAGCCACGCGTTCTGTGGCATATACATGCTGGATTTTTACGACATGTATTTTTTTTTGCATATAAGCATAACCAAAGTTACATTTACTTTTGAGTGGACATGTTGGTGAACTATTGAAATATCCTGAAGGGGCTATCTGGAATTTTCATAATGATCGCCTATCATCAGGATAGGTAGTTATCAGTATGATATTGTCTGGGGTCTGACACCAGGGATCGCCGCTAATTAGCTGTTCGAAGAGGCTCCAACGCTTCAGGAGAGCTCAGCTTAGGCCTCTTCCTAGGCCATGTGACATCATGTTCATCAGTCACATGGTCTTAGCGCTGCTTAGTCCTATTTAAGTCAATGGGACAAAGCTGCATTACCAAGCACAGCCACCATCAATTGAACAGTGCTGTGTTTAGTAAGCTGCGAGGAGGTCACTGCACTCATTGGAGCTATTTTGAGTGCTGTGGCTACTTCAAACTGCTGATCGGTTTGAGGATACCATCAATATGAAAATCCTGGAAAAAAAAAAACCCTGGAAAGGGGTTGTCCCAAGATATTTATTTATTAGGGGAAAAACACTCAAACTCGCCCTTCCAGCTCCCTCCTATCCAGCACCACTGCTTCTCCCTCCTCCACAAGTTGCAGCAGCCAGTGCCATTTCTTTTGGCTGCGGAGGTGACCATGGGTGTGAATTCTGGTCCTCCGTTACAGTAGTATGAGGAGCATCTCTGGAGCAATACTTTCCACAATAAAAGAATCTATGGACATTGGATATACACTTATGACCGCTTGTATGTTGTATAATTTGCTTTATACTCTCCTTTCCAGCTCCTTCTAATCCAGCGCAACTACTCCTCCCGATCCAGTGTAACTGCTCCTCCCTTCTCACAGTAGCCGGTTCCATTTGTTTTGGCTGTGTAGGGTTGATTACGGGTGTAAATTCTGATTCACAGTTACAGTACGAAGAGCAGCTCTGGAGCAATACTGTCCAAACAAAAGCATCCATCGTCATTGGATAAACTCTTATGCACACTTGTATATTGTATTATTTGCTTTAATTAGTCAAGCTTCTGCTTTATGGGTTGCATGTGCCTCATCACACACAGTGATCTGACTAATTGAGTAGAGTGGGAGTCGTGATTTATTGACCATTTCCCTTACTACTGCACAGTGTGGAGGCCGCTTATTATACTCACTACTGAAGAATTAGAAATCCACTTATTCTGTCCATGTTAGTATTCTTACACCCTAGTACAGTCTGTTAATTGTCACTGTGCAAAATAAAGAGAAGAAAATCAATATCTGTCTGGTGAAACATGCGGCTAAATGAGGAAAGCTTTATCGAGCAGCCAGCATACAAGGTTTGACTATTCACCGTCTCTGCCGCATTGAGATGGAAAGTTCCAGTTTGTTATCTGTGCCAGATCTTAAACCTCAGCCCTGCAGCGTATTCTGGGTCACTTCACTTCGTAATTCCCTGTGTCGGCTGGCATCCTGCAGATTCTGATGGTGGCTTTAGAAAGAGGTTTTCTAAGGCCGGCACAGTAAGAGAACGACTTGAAATTCTTTTTGGAACCATTGGTGGCCTTTTAAAGGGAAAGTGACATAAACGCAATCCATCCTGCATGCCAAAATTGCGGGCCTGCTGGGCATTGTTTATTTATTTGAGGAGAGGAGCGTATGTATCCTCCCTTATTTTTGAAGGTACCCGATTGTATGTTCTGGTGACATATTGGGGTATATGATCTCTAAACTGTCTTGTATATGATAATATTACAGCTCACCTGAACTATTGTAACAATGGAAACGTTTCCTGTAGTAAGTTATGAACCTAAAGGGGTTGTCTGGTTGGTATTTTTTAAAAGGGTCAGAATTGCTTATAAAAAATAAAGGAAATCATACTTGCCTCCACTATCTCTCACCGATCCAATGCACTGGCCCGTTATCAACCTGGAGGCGGGGAGGGACTACAAACAGCATCATTAGTTACCACAGTCTCACTATCTATTCATTGCTGCCAGTGTCAGACTGTGTAGGGACCCACACCCAGTTGGACCTTCACTGCAAACTGCTAGTATTTCAATCAGAATTGCTAGCAGGAATAATAAAGGAATGAGACATCAGAGAGTCATAAGAATATATGCTCCAGAATTGTTATTACATGGGGAATGCAAGTAGTTACTAAAACAGATGTCAGGAGAGGTGACCGGGCCTCTTTAAAACCACAGCAGGGGTCACTACTGTTACAGCTGGTTGTTGAACTTTTCAGTCAGTGACCAAAAGAAAACTGTTTACTAACCATTAACAGGTTATTGGTTCTTTAGTTTTTTTTTTTTTTTTTTTTACATTAAACTAATATTCCTATGTGTCACTTTTACAGGAGAAGCAGCGTTACGGAGTGAACCCAGAATGCAACCCCTCACAATGCCTACTGCACTCACTAATCATCGGACAGGCCCACCGCCTATTAGCCCCAGTAAGAGGAGGTACAGCATGGACCAAGGAGATGATGAACTAGACTGTGAAAATGACCATGTCTCAAAAATGAGCCGGATGTTCCACCCTCACTTGTAAGTGCCTCATTAATATTCTTTTTGTGCCCTTTTTCCCCCGATTTGATTCTAAATAATGTGAGGGAACGAAAACTGTAACCGTATGCTTGGTATCAGTGATGCAGCATCCAGTCTGTGGAGCTTGTCAGGGGTCGTATTTTCCAGGCCATGAGACCAGAGTAGCAGTGAGCTCTGTACTGGCTTAATTCTGGGCATGGCGCTAATGTGTCACGTAGTAGCTCTGAGGTAATGGTGGTTATAGAATTTTATATAGTCTTTCGGTATGCTATTATTTGTTTATATAGAGCCATTTTTATGAACTTATGTTTTTGGCAGTAGAAATATAAGTTTAGCCAACTGTTTTGTGGCTCTCGTGCAGGAACAATGGACGTAGTCACACAGTGTAGTCTTAATGCTTCTGACGGCACGTTGTCTTAACGAAATTAGAACAAAGTTTTAGATTAGGATCTTAATTTTTTTGGACATAGTTAATTATAAAAATAAATAAAAAATACCCTCCTAAAAAATGCTAGTCTTGGTGCCATAGTCATTGTCACCGATGTGTTTTTCAATCTTATCGAAAAGGACTGTTTCATTACTGTACATTGAGGAGAATTTTTGCAGAGGCAGAAACAAGTCCCATACGCTCCTCCTCTCGTATACTGTTGTCTGGTATCACTTACCCAGTAAGAGTATCCTGCACCAAATGTCACCCTGGCCTGTTTTAAGGCCCACCAGCCTCCCCTCCCTCTTCTCCTTCCAGGGTGGGAGCACAGCTGCTCAGCTGAAACAAGGAGATCCTGCAGTTGTCACCAGTGCTTTTTTTTTTTTTTGCACCAACTTACAGGAGATCTCCATGGATGAATAAAGCCACCCAACAAATGGCTAGTGCAGGAGAAGATGTCACGTTGCCTGTGAATGTTTCTTTGTCTTGCTGGCATGGAGCTGGATGTCAAGATGCCGCTCATTCCTTTATGAAGGAAGCGATCAGAGGTCATTTGATAACTGAGAACTGTGCTTGGCTGTCTCAGATCCAAGCCGAGAGCTACATTCCAGGCATTCTTCGGCTTCTAGCCTGCTCACATCCACCATAGGACAGGCAATGTTTTATTTATCCTCAAATAAATCATGGCAGTGTTAGTCACAGACTGGGCCGGCAGTCTGCAGCCCAGGAATGTGTTACAAATTGGCTAGCCAGAGCCCAAGGTAGCGAAACAATAAGGGCTCAGAACCAAGAGAGTCAGCCGTATTTAGATTTTGTGCTTTTACGCAACTGTTGACATTCCTCCGCCATGTGTCTCCGTCCAAGGAAACAAGAAATGGGCAAGAGGAGGGTTAATGGAGCAGTAACTCTTTACTACTACATTGCACAGCACTTGGGGACCCTTTTATTATTTCATCTCTATCCTTTTGCCCCAGTGGGGTCCTGGCACCTCTCTATAATCATATTTTCTTTTCCATGCATATTTTTTTTTTTTAGTTTTTAAACGTTTTGTTCTCTGAAGTATAGTAGTAACACCCCCCCCTCATCACCACAACCACACACCAGCCTCCTTGGCAAGCTGGTTATGGTTTTGTTCTCGGCAGTGGAATTATCGGCACAGTGGAGACTATAGTAGTACCCTCACACACCAGCCTCCTTAGCAAGCTGGTTATGGTTTTGTTCTCGGCAGTGGAATTATCGGCACAGTGGAGACTATAGTAGTACCCCCACACACACACACCTCACTCACACACCAGCCTCCTTAGCAAGCTGGTTATGGTTTTGTTATTGGCAGTGGGCTCATTGGCACAGTGGAAACTGTAGTAGTACCCCCACCAACCTTCTTAGCCACCTGGTTATGCTTTTGTTTTTGGCAGTGGGCTCATAGGCACAGTGGAGACTATAGTAGTACCCCCCTCCCCCCCCCCGAACCTTAGCTAGCTGGTTATGCCCGCCTTTCCCACAGGCAAGGCATTTTTAAAGCACCCGCTAGCATGTCCATTCGGTTTACGATAGTCAGCATTGTGTCCCTCCACCACACATTATATTAGTGAACTTTACCCTATGTAGTGAGCGTGCCCTACAAATAATAATGTAGGCATTTAGGATCATTCCGCTTTCACTTCTAAGTTGCGTGAGCCGATGTTCTTTTGGACATTTTACCCAATGTATACAGCAGGTAAATATGAATTTTGCCATATGCTGCATCTGATAAGTACCGGTATTTTATTACAGAGACTGGAACGGTGCCTTTGCCACCCTATACCCTTTGCTCGACACAGCTCTATTTTTGTATTCGCCAGCTTTATATTTAGCACCCTGTCGTTTAGTAACTTTTTTTCCTGGCCTAAATATATTTCATGTGATGTGACATGGACAATGTCTCCTTGCCAGTATTTGTGTGGTGTCGTATGAACGCATCGTAGGGAACCTCTTCATTTTACAGGAGTTTATAGGCAACACAGCTGCATAATCTTTTTGCATGTTTTGTATGCGTTTGTCAGACCCATGCAAATTTAAGGCCAGGCTTAAGCTACCACTTTATTTGCATTGTTTCAAGCCAGAGGCAATTTTGCAACTGTTGAGTTTCCTAAATTACCCCGGGTGTCCGTCACGATCTAGTAGAAGTGAATGTGAAAAATTGCCCACGTACCTTGGTCCTTGGAAGTCTCAAAATTGCCCCTTCATCCCATCATTTTATAAACCCTAACGCAAGAATATTGAATATGTAGCATATCCACTGTACGTTGCTGATATAGTTTCACATTACTTTCCCTGGTTACCCACTTTTGATCCATTGGGTCATCCCACTAAAAAATTCATTTGACGTCCCCATTTAGAACCAATGTCTCATAATATCTTAGCGATCAATGCCTTATCAACCATGTCAGGATTTTCCATCTACCTCCTACATCCCCAAATTTTTATATAATTAGACTCTTCTGTTGATTTTTTTTTTTTTTAACATGCATGTGAGCAATGTAGTTTTTATAGGTTATTTTTTTGTTTCTTCGCAGATTTTCATGTTGTTGTTATAAGACACCTATCCCCGGTCCTTTATTGTGATGCATAGCTCATTTCTGATTCCTGTGTCGCAGCTCCATAGACACAAGACAAGCACTAATGAAGCTCTGTCGCTTTAAATAGAGGTCTGAGGCCTGACCTGCAGTTGTGTGGTTTTCTTGTTTGTCAGACTGGAGCCATTTTCTCATTTTCACAGTTCAACTGAAAACAAAGGGCCCCTTATCCTTCCCAAACGCTCTGCTTTTAGGGCTGACATCAGCCTTTTCCCAGCAGGCAGTGTTGCAAAATTAAGAGTCCTCTCGCAGATCAGGGAATGGGTCACGCACCCTTTTCTGCTGGCAGTTCCCTGCGTGCCGTGTCTGCCAAGAACAACAGTGGCAACCAAGCCCATCTCCACTTCTACTGTGCGCAATACTGTACAGGAGACTTGTGCCTGTAGGGTTGTTGTACAGTGAGCCTACAGATGTGTGCAAAACTATATGACCTCCTTACTCATTTCCTTGTCTCTAAGATTTTTATGTTACAAGTAAAGCTGTGTCTAAAGACGCAGGTGGACGCCACTGCACATCCAGAGCTTTGGACTCTAGAAAAGAGCAAAAAGATTTTCCTGGCTGGAAATTCTGGTCTTTGTCCAATGTCGTATTTATGTGTCGGGCGATGCTGAAACATGTCACCTGATGTCTTGGCGTGCAACAGAAGAAGCTGAATGCACAGCCTTAGGCCTCTTGCAGACGTGAGCAGATTAGGTCCGGATGAGTTCAATGCGCTATTTTGCAAGCAAGTACATTCAGTTTTGTTTGCAATCACGTTCAGTTATTTAGTTTTTATCACGAGAGTGCAATGCGATTTATTGCGTTTTGTACGCCCGTGATTAAAAACTGTTTACAAACAACATTTCTTAGCAACCGTCTGTGAAAATCGCATCGCATCCACACTTCCTTTTGGATGCGATTTTCATGCAGCCCCATTTACTTCTATGGGGCCAGCGTTGCGTGAAAATTGCAGAATATAGAACATGCTGCGATTTTCACGCAACGCAAAAGTGATGCGTGAAAAACATCGCTCATGTACACAGACCCATTGAAATGAATACTCGCTCGTCTGCAAGGGGCCTTAGTTCTTCCTCTGGTTACAAATGATCAGATGAGACGCTTCTAAGACGCTTCTATCGCTTCGGCATGTACTGTGACGTGAATTCAGATATGGCTGTATCTCGGAAAGTGAGATGCCTTATGTGTCAAATCTTTCTTTAAAGGAGTCAGAATTCAGAATTTGTGTGATTTATCAAGACCCGTTTTCCTTGAAGACTGTTTTCATGTATGGAACTGACTGGTAAAGATTTTTTTTTAGGACTGATGTACCGCTCTGTAGGCCCAACAGACTTGGACATATGCTCCATCTGCCTTGGCAAGGTACACGGCTGTTGGTGATACTACTGAACAGGGCCAGCTGGTTACTGCCAATTTTTTCAACAGTATAGAGACAGAGGACTTCTCTAAAATCAGTCATATGGTGCATAACTGAAATGTAATTCCCTTTGCGATGAGGTCTAGAAACCATTTGCTGGTGCCGACATTGATATAGTGTACTTAAAGGGGTTATGCAATCCTGTAAACACCCCCCAAAATGCTTGGATACAGAACATACCTGGCCCCCGAAGCCTGAAATCCCCCCCCCCCCCAGATCCCTGCACGGCCGCTGCTGAATCTTGTGATCTGCATGATGGGGAGATGCAGCCGTCCAGGGATTCAGAGGGACACAGGCTTTGGGGACCAGGTAAGTATGTTCTGTGTGAGGGACGCAGGCATTTCGGGGGATGTTTACAGGGTCAGATAACCGTTACCCCCCAAGCATTTTAATCCTTATTCACAAGACATAAAAAGGGTAAAAACATCTTTTCAACCATGTGTGGTTGCGAAAGTCAAACACTTGGGGGGATGAAGCACCTTCCCATCATTTTGTTTCTACAGCTATCATGAAGACAATGGGTCTCCATGGTAACGGGTGGCAAGCCCTGAATAGTTTACTCCTACAGTCAGATTTCCTTCCATTTGTCCTCTGCTTCATTAGAATGTATGTTTTGCAAGACGTACAAAACGGATAGAAGAGAGCATGGTTGGCCCGGCACAATCAGACTATACAGGGTTTGCTTGTTGTCTTTTACCATAGGGACAGATAGGTCTGCACGGGGGCTGTAGAAACAAAATGGTAGGAAATTCTTAATTGCAATCTAGTCCAAATTTGCTTCATTTTTATTTTAGACTAATTGAGAGTCTATTCAAAATGGCTGTGATAGTTCTTTATTGAAAGTGGATCCTCGAGGGTTGTCCGGTTGGCTCTTGAAACCGGACAACCCCTTTTGAAGAATAAAGCTCCAAATTGTCAGAAAAGAGAGAGAACAGACCAAAAAAAGAAAAAAGATTAACCAGAATGTAAAAAATAATTAAAACAGATTTTTATTTTTCACTTCATAAATCTTGTATCTAGCACGGTAACACAACGCTGTCATTCCTCCAGGCAGTTCATTTGTGCGCTGTAGTTGAGCCCAGTAACCTTCAGCACATTGTCAATATTCCATGCTGAATTGCTGGTAATGGCCTAACACTCGCCTACTCCTAATGTTTTGGATGTGTATAATACCCTGAACGAACCATGAGAAACCAGATTAGGAAAGGGGGGGGGAAGGAAAATTACCTTCCCTGGAATTGGAGGAACCTGCATTTAGGCTGTAATGAAAGAGTCTCATAAATTGAAGTTTTCATTTAGCACATTTCCCAGATGTTTCCTGAGGTTCGTCACATGTAACATTTACTAGAAAGTTGGACTCCTGGGAAGTTGGTTGTTGTGGAGACTGTTGCTACAGACATTCATTCTTGAGAAAGTTTTGGAACGTTTCCGCTTCGCGCTCTACTTTTAATAAATTCGACTTGCACGCACTAGAAGGAATGAAGAAAAACCTGGCTGTAATAAAGAGAAATGTATACGGGGACTTACGTTTAGTCTTTCAGAGTATGTTAGCCAAAGCAAATGGTTTTGGCGCTTCTTGGCTCAACATCCTTTGAGCAGGAGGATCCCCCTGAAAATGATGGGGGAGGCGCAGCCAGGTGATTTCACCAGCTTGAGAAGACTCGGGGCCAGGACTTACAGGACATTCCTCTGATGTTGTCGACCTGAATTTACAGACTGGATCAAATGCACTGGATCTTCCATGTGCATTCTGGTTTTCTCAGTCCCATCAATAAAAAGAGCTATTCTCATCCACAACACGGACAAGAATAGAGCACGTTCTATAAGTGGTGGAATGGCCGCACGTACCTGCAAACGATGCGGATGTGTCCGTGGCCCCATAGAAATGCATGGGGTCAGTGTCATAATACCACAAGAACAAAAGGTTCCAATGCATTTTGTATATCAATCCCTCAGTTTAGGATCTCTGTTTGCTGTCAGTGAGCAGAAACATTTATTTGCATTCAGGGCAGAAAACCCGTCCTGTTTGTAGCCCACTGATACTGATGAGTGGCTGGAAGAAGAAATGCACTGTAAGAAGCCGCGCAGCTGTGTGCGCAACACATATGCAGCGAAGATCTTCAGCCTCTGAATGTAGTTTACGTTCAGGACTGCTAGAGGGCATTCACACAGCAGATTCCCCCCCCCCTAGAATTTTGGTGTGGCCGCTGTGTATTGTCTGCCTCCTATTGTTTTCAATGGGGGTCCGTCAGGAAGGCGGTAGAACCGCCTGCTGGGGTTCTCTGCCACAGATGTGAAAGTAGCTGCAAGCAGGTGCTTAGCATTTAAAATGAACAACCGTGTCAGAACCTGCCATGGTATAAATCTGCCCAGTGAACGGCCTCCTAAGGGGTTGTTGCACAAAGTTGCATACTCGGCAATTGACAACCTATACGAGTGTGCATACAGAGGTATTTGTCAGTCACTGAAAGGACCGCCTACTGGACTCCCACGCATAGACAGAACAGAGATTTGCTTGACTAAATCATAAGTTAGACTGGATCTTTACTCAAACTATATATCAATCAGCTCCGCTCCTCCTGCTCTATAACAGGCTGCGGCAGATTGCACTGCGTTTCGTTGCAAGTTAAAAAAAAATAATCCATACATGCTGATTCCCCGCTGCTCCCATCTAGTTCCTGGATTCCCATTGTGTCCCTGTGGACACAAGAAATATGACCGCTCAGCCGATTGCTTTCTACAGGGCTGACCCACTTTGGCCAGTGATTGGCTCTGAGGAGTCACATGATGAGAGGGACATGGAAAGCATTGGAAAGGGAGCAACATGGAAAGACCTGGACTACATCATAAACCTCAACATCTTAACGCTGACCTGCATAGTTCTTTTTTTTTTTTTTTTCTTCAATTATTGGCACATTTATACAGTGTGGTGCTTGTGATGTATATCTGTGGAAAATGTAATGCCGTTTGTCTTTACACTCTTAACTTGAATAGCTGCACAATTATTTTTTATATAGGATGGCTACAAGCAGTTATGGGCATATAACTTTAGATTTTGGATAACTGGATGATGAAAGGACTGATGGCACAAGGAATCAGTTAAGGCCCTTTTACTTGAGCTGACAATCGGGGCAGTGTTCTAGAAGAGATGTTCCTAGGGCCACTTGTTCCTGAGAATTGCTCTGTGTAAAAGTGCTGTTAATCACCTGGTCAAAGAGCAAGCGCTTGCTTGTAGGTGTAAGGCATCGTTGATGTGGACACCTAAATCATCATTTCTGGGTAGCAGAACATGCTGGCTAAACAGGGATCTGCTGACCAAAAAACTATGAATCTGTATGGGGCCAAGCTTTAATCTTCTCTAACTAGCATGCAATTATTAGGAACGAGCGGTTTGTTCCCGATTAATTGCCTGCTCGGTCAACCTGTGTAAAGGGCCTTTAGATGCAGCAAATCCAATGTTTGTGTTTGCTCATATCGTTCTCTTTTATGTTAATTTGGCCCACATGTAAAGAGCTGTATTACAGCTCCCATACACGTCTGAGACCGTACTGTACGTCCGCATACTTCTGGCTTCATGTTCCAAAGGACAATATATTATAGAGCCGTGTAAAAATATCTCCATACTACAGTGAGGTGTAGCGGCACCTCGTGATGGCAAACAAAGTGCCCACAGCTCCATAATATGTGTGCCACATAAGGCCTTAAATTGAGTTAAATAAGTTGCTTTAAATAATGAAGTCATTGTATTCCCACATTTAATTATTTTTTATCTGTGTCATGAACCTTCAGAGATCACATATAATTTAATTGGGGGGAGGAACGTTAACGGCTACGGATTTCCCTTCCTTTTTTCAAAAGTAAGGGTTAAACATAAAAACCTTGTGTATCACTGATGGTAAAGTCTCAGCTGCTCCTCCATCCTGTTATGAGGCATCGGAGGAGACTTTTACTTTGACATGGTGCTCACCAGCCCATTTGTGCAGAGCGGAGAGCTTGCCAAGTTTGTGAGGCCCAAGGCTCTCTGGTGGGAGGACGCTGGGCTGTCTCCATGCTCTTTGGCAATGATTAAAGTGAGGTTAGTATTATAAAAAAGCCTTTCATTTCATTCCCTTATCCTATATTCTTTTTTTTTTATTTCATCCCAGATGGCAATTTCATATTCTCATCTGCAGTTAATTTAAACCGTGAGACAGCAAACTGAGATTAGTGTCCTGTTATATGGGAGTAACGTATACAGCAGCAAACCTGGTGTCATATTCGTGTCTTAAAGGGGTTTTTCAACTTCCCGAAAAAAATTTATGACTATCAGGAACCTGTTTTTAAAAAATGAAAAGCTAAAAAATTCCGTGGTCATGTGCCACTTTGGGACACATCACCACTAAATGGCTGAAGTTGGGAAGGAGTCCTGTGCACATGATCAGAACTGGTGGGTTTGGCCAGCTTTTGTCTTGCGTGTTTGGTCAGCTTAGTTTCCATGAAGCCGTGCTCCCCAAACGAAGGTCTAAATTTCCAACATTTCCAAGGCATTGGGCTAAGATCTGACGAGATTTTTTTTGTTAAGATGAAAATTTGCTATCTTCTCACCAGGCTTCTCGTTAGATGACATTTAGATTGCCCATACACTTTAGTCAGCTGAACCTGCCAATTTCAGCAGGACCAACTGGCTAATATGTATGAGGGGTGACCAGACTTGCCAATGTCTGGGGAAATAAGGATCGGCATCTTGGATCCTAACACTCCCAGTCCTTTGTTTCCATGGAAGATAAGCCACGGCCAAGGGAGTCTGGCAGAGGACCCGTTGAAATAATCATGTCTGCTCAGCTGAAAATGTGGGAAGAATGGATTTGTCCCAAATAAAGGTTACAGCAAACCTTTCACCATAAAACTGCAGGCAAGTTATAAAGCAGAAGATGCTGAGCAGATTAATATATTGTATATTTGTGGGAAAAAATTCTGTCATATATTTATTTAAATCTCTGCTCGTTCTTAGCAGTCCAGTGGGCTGAACTACTCGCTAATTGACCGCTTTCCCTAAAGTAGTGTACATGCAGAGATAGCTGTCAATCACTCAGTAGGACTGCCCACTGGACTCCTAAGTGAGTCACTGAGGGGCCAACATCTTGGCAACTGTTCCTGAGCCTGGTATTACAAGTCATACAGCTGAACCTATGTAAACACTAAAGAAGCACCTATGGATCGACCTACTCTTTGTAGTATTTTAATTGAGGACTCCATGTATTTTTTTTTCTCTCTGTAGAACCAAGGGTCTTAATGGAGATTACAGAAAAGATCTACGGGACCGAAGTCGCAGCCCAATAGAAAGAGCAGCAGCTCCAACGATGGGTTTACATGCAAGTCATATGTATTCCTCAATTCCATCTGTCAGTATGGATCAACCTCTGGCACTCACCAAAAACAGCGACCTGTCCAGAAGTTTGGGATTGACACAAAGCATGAGCCCCGTGGAACGACAGCAGGTAATACATTTCTCAGTTTTCATACTCTGATTTGACATATGTGCTTTCAGTCATACACTTCTCTATTAGTGGTGTAATAATGCACATTGTGGACCATCAGACTGAAGTTGGGGTTGATTAAGGCCTCTAATCCGGGTAAGCCCCCTGTCGAATCTTTCTTCGGGCATCTCCTAAATTCAAAGAGGTGTGTCCTTATGACAGATCCCTTTAAAACGGCTCTGTCACCAGGATCAACCCTTTTAAACCAGGAATATAGCCTGGTAGGGTTGATCTAGCTGAGTAAAACAATACCTCTCTTTTCTTTCTAGCTGTTGGTATTGGGGAGAAATGAAGTCTTTTATTTGTATGCAAATTGGCCATTGGAGCACCAAGAGGTGGGTTTAGGTGTTTTGAGCAACATTCCAGCAACTCCCCTGGTGCTCCAAACCCCCCCCCCCCCCCTTGCATTGGTGCTCGAATGGCTCATTTGCATATAAAGAAAAGTCTTAATTTCTCCACAATGTTGGCACATAGAAAGAAAATAGAGGTATTGTTTTACTCAGCTAGGTCAGTCCTACCAGGCTATATGCCTGGTTTGTTAGGGTTGATCCTGGTGACAGTCTCTTTAAAGTGAAGTTATGCTGAAAATCAGAGCTCCCCATGTAAATTCTTACCTTAAATCATAATGTCTAAAGCCAGTGCAGTCTTCTGGCTTTTTGCCTGCACTTGTGTGGTGCATTGCAAAACAGCCCATGTGTTCATCCGGTAACGTCCCATCTCCCTCTGCCAGCCTCTTTCTGTGCCCTATAAATGACACATGGCTATTGCTATACATTCACACTGAGGAGGTCAGTCTCCTCTGTATTGCAGTTAGATGCCAGGTAATGATGCTGCTTGCTGCTGTGGGAAACCAGTTTTAAGTCTCCAAATAACATAGTAGCCAGAAATGGAATCAGACTACGGGACCAGCTCCTATTTCAGGAACTAGGTCCCACCATGAATAGAGAGCATGCTGCATGTGCATCACGTCCTCTCCATTCACTGCTATGGGACTTCCGACAATATCATTTTTCCATAGCGGTAAATGGGAGAAAGTTGCCCATGTGTGGCATCCTCTCTGTTGGTGTTGGCCCCATTTCTTGAGATAGGAGCAGGTCCCAGAGGTTCTACCACGGTGATCCCTACCGATCACGAGAATGGGGCCCTGTACCCCTTGGAGCCCACCAAAACTAATGGAGCGGTAGGTTGAGCATGCTCATTGCCACTCTATTTATCCCTGCGGGCATTGCAAAGTGTGGCCTGCAGCCATGTCTGAAACTCCCATAGAGATGACTGGAATGGCAGTTTACATGGCCGGCCTGATGCTCAGTTCATTTTGGAGGGGTTACAGGATCCCCATTCTTGTGATCTGTGGGGGTCCCTGCAGTAGGAACACCAATGATCTAACAGTTATTCCCTATCCTGTGGCTAACAGATAAACTGTAACAATAGGAATACCCCTTTAAATAAATACTTGTCTTAATAGTGTAGGAGGGGGATGTATTGTACGATTGGAGTTTGTACCCTAATGTCGGATATCTAAGACAATGGTGGTCTCTCGCGATATATTACTAATACATAGAAAGGCTAGGTTTACATCTGCTGTGGAGGTTTTGGCAACAAAAAAAAAACCTTAATAAAACTTAATGCATAGGTATAGGGTCCATCAGAATGCTGGTATTCTTGCCTGATCTGCCATTTCTGGTATTCTCTTTCTATGCTGGAAGAAAATACCAGAATTTATACATAAATCTGAACCTAGCCTAAATCACTTTTATGCTTACATTGTACAGTCAAGACGTTTCCTCAGACACAGGAATGACATTAAGAAGATGCCTCTCATTATATTTCATACCTCTCTCCAGGGGCTGACTGGGGAAAAAAATACAAGTGGCCCCATGTTGTAGGTGGGTTCAAACTGACAGAAGGCATCGCCAATACATGTAGGCAGGGCCAGCAATACTGTAGTGCAGAACAAGATACCGCCCCAGCAGAACCAAATACTACTAAATACTGCCGTGCATGCCACAGTATGAAACTATAATTGTCCTGAGGGCGGTGATACAGTTGAATTCAGGAAGGACTTACAGCCGCCGGCCAGAAGCACTTGTGCCTGATGCTCCTACAATAATAAATGATGAGAGCATCAGATCTTTATGTACCTGCCTGGTGGCCATGAGAAGTGCTTAGGTGGCCTCCAGGAAATTTCCCTGTAGGGTCTATGGCCAGTCCGCCCCTGCCTCTACCTCTAAGGGACTCTGCTTGTCTGTGCATTACATGAACGGCACTTCATGGAATTTCAACACTTACTATGCAGATTATAGTTGATCCCTAGGCTTCTGATCAATGAGAAGACGTTCATAAAAAAATGAAATTGCAAAAAGTGGACCAAACCCTCTAAGAGGCGTCTCACAACACTGTGCACATCAGTTTATATGGAGAAGGTGATCTCCTGTTATGTACACTGAATGCATTTCCCCTTTAAACTGCTAGATGTTTAGAAGACTCATAACCCCGAATACAATGGTACCAGGTGTCTTCCAGGCGCATTTTCCATTGCACAATCTTTACTTGGAACGTGCGCCTGAGATGTTTTGCTGAGTTGTTTTTTTTCTCGTATAAGGAGCGCAGTGAAATGGACTTGGTGTTTTAGGGATTAGGGCTCTATATTTAGCTTGTACTATTAGGCAGAGAAAACAATCCTGGTATGTTTTCTGATTAAATCACATTTCTATTAAAGAAAGTTGGGATTACAGTAAGCGCTGGCAGTTTTATCAGGAAACGTGTTCCATGGATCACAGCCATGGTACGGTCTTATCGAACGTGGGGTTAATATTTCTATAGTTCTCCATGTTCTGACGTGTAAGGAAGAGAAGCATCACGCAGGGCAACTGAATGCATACTGTATGAATACATCCATATTGATGAAAGTATAAGAAATCAGGAATTTGTAAAGTGATTTTCCAGGGTCCGGCTATTCATTGCCATCAATATCAGATCGGTGAGGGATAACTCTTGGCGATCCCACCGATCAGCCTTGGACCCCTTCATTGTTTACATTAGCTGTCTACCTTTCTAGTGGTGGTGTGGGGTATTGCAGCTTTGTCCCATATGTAAACAATAGAGATCCCATTTATCTGATATAAATTTGCCAACTATATTCTAATCTTGGAAAACCTATTTAAAGGGCATCTGTCAGCAGATTTGTAGCTATGACACTGGCTGACCTGTTACATGTGCACTTGGCAGCTGAAGATATCTGTGTTGGTCCCATGTTCAGATGTGTCAACATTGCTGAGAAAAATAGTTTTAATATATGCAAATGAGCCTCTAGGAGCAACGGGGGCATTGCCGTTACACTTGGAGGCTCTGCTCTCTCTGCAAACGCCGTGCCCTCTCCAAAGTGATTGACAGAGCCAGGCTTGATGACGTTTTCATTGCCTGGCCCTGTTAATTAAAGTGCTGCAGAGAGAGCAGAGCTTCTAGGTGTAATGATAACGCCCTGTTGCTCCTAGAGGCTCATTTTCATATAGTAACACACTATTTTTCTCACCAAAAAGAACAAATATAAACATGGGACAAACACAGATGCCTTCAGCTGCCAAGCGCACATGTAAAGCCCTTTTCACATGAGCGAGTATTCCACGCAGGTGCAATGCGAACGCATTGCGCCCGCATGAAATCCAGACCCAATCATTTTAATGGGTCTGTGTACACAAACGTTGGTTTTCACATATCACTTGTGCCTTGCGTGAAAATCGCAGCATGTTCTATATTCAGCGATTTTCACGCTGGCCCCATAGAAGTGAATGGGGCTGCCTGAAAATCGCATTGTAATGCGTTTTTCACGGATGCTTGCTAACAGATGTTTGTAAACATTCAGTTTTTTATCACGCGGGTGCAAAACGCATTAAATCGCATTGCACCCGCGCGATAAAAACTGAACGCGATTGCAATCAAAACTGAATGTACTTGCTTGCGAAATCGCAAATTTTTTACTGAACGCATCTGCAACGCATCCAGACCTAATCTGCTCACGGTCGTCTGCAAGGGCCTTACAGATCAGCCAGTTTCGTAGGTACAAATCTGCTGACAGATGTCCCTTACTGTTCAAGATGAGTACTTTACCTGTATATAGTAAGCAGTGTTGTCACTGAATGGTGATTTTACCGATATCCCACGAGTTTACATACTTTAATGAACTGTGACAAAACTGAAACAAGTTAATATTTCTCTTCTCTTCATCCTAGAACCGACCATCAGTGATCACATGTGCTCCAGCAAGCAACCGGAACTGCAACCTCTCTCACTGCCCAGTTGCTCATATCGGTTGTGTTTCGTCAGTCCCGGCAAACTTTAGACGACCATCAAACAGTAAGATGTTTTTGAGTGTTTATCCCTTTTTTTTTTTGTCCTACTTTGGCCATCTTCTGTGTTTCTGACTTTACCTTCTGTACTTTAAAAGTACTACTTGTCAGTAGAAAGTTAGTGCATCTTTGTATTAAGAGTATTAAAATAGATCATAGCTTATCAACTATAATAATATTTTGGGGGGTCATGAATGAATAGTATTTCATCTTATTTTGCACGTTTAGTGAACTACAGGTGGAGTTCCTTGATCACCTTGCAAAATATTGCTTTGAATTGAACACTTTTTTTTTTTTTTTTTTTTTTAGTGCCATATTTTCCCATTTACCTCCCATAACCTGATACTTGTACCTCGTTGAGTTCCACAAAGCATTTTGTTTTGCTAACTCTGCAAATAATGTATTATATATTAAAACTAGAACATGGAAACCAATCATACTTCTTGTTCTTCACACCTTTGCTTTGTCCATCCAGCATCAACTTCTTGTGACCCTGTGGTAGAAGAACATTTTCGCCGGAGCCTCGGCAAGAATTACAAAGAACCCGAGCCAGTAGCAAACTCTGTGTCCATCACTGGCTCGGTGGATGATCATTTTGCCAAGGCGCTAGGGGAGACCTGGCTCCAGATCAAAGCAGCCAAGGATGGAGTGTCCAGCAGCCCCGAATCTGCTTCTCGAAGAGGCCAATCTTCTCCTTCCTCTCACATGGTCAACCATAATCACTCCCCGTCTGTACTGTCATAGAGGCAAGGTCTATGAGATGAGGAGCAGCTGCTTTCACTGGGCTTTGAAAAGAAAAAAAAAATGCTAAAGAGTAGTGTCAGGGGAAGGGGAGTTATTGTTTCTTTTGTGTACTTGCTTGGCACAAAGTGGATGCATCTAAAAAAAAACAAACAAAAAAAAAACCTTTTAGCAAGAACTATTGTCCTTTTGCATTGTAATGTAGCAACCTAATTTCCTGCCTCTGTTACCAAAGAACCTCTAATGGAAGCCTGCTACCCACTGACTGACCCAGCACAGAACCCACTCACTGTTGCATCACACCAATTGGTTGATCCAAATGCTTTTTGCTTACCAGCTTCTAGAAATCGTGTGCTTTGTGCCTTTTTTTTATTTTACTTATGTTGTATTTTTCTCTTGAGTTGTATCTCTGTGTATATACTTGAAAAGAACTGTCATGTCTGATTTGCACTATTAAGAGAGGATTAAGACTTCGAGATGCTGAAATTCAGAAGGCAACCTGTTCAGATGTATGGATTTAGAAGTCATCTGTCGAGGCAAACATTTTGTGGGCTGAACCAATAGAAACTTTGGCTAAATGTGTCCATACACAATAGACCCATTAATAATGGGGGCCCCTGATTGTCTTCCCATAACAAATATAGATGGAGCCTATTAGACTTCAAAGTGGCCATTCCTTTTTTTGTACTGGGAGATAAGCAGCTGCCTGAGAGGTCTGGTTATGGCTTGTCTCCCTTTCCATATTGAACATGTATATTTATGGGGAGGTCAGGAGACATAGCTTTTAGCCAACAGCTCTACTTTGTGTCTGGCCAGCTTTAGGGAACTTTGTACACGGAGTCCTATCTGTGGGCAGCTGAGCAGATTGATATATAGTTTTCAGTATAACTTGTCATTTATTCATTTAAATTCCTGCTCATTCTATGCTTAGTCGTGTGGGCATCCGACTTACTGACTAACAGCTATCTCTGTATACACACACACAATGAAGGCTTTCAGTCACTGAGTAAGACTGCCCACTGGACTCCTAATTTATTCATTTAAATTTAAATTAGACGTTATATAAAAACTATATATATCAATCTGCTCATATCTTCTTGCTTATATGATACCGGCGCATCAGATCCCATGTTCCACAGATTCCCTTTAAGACTGCCTCCAAAACTGCCCAAAGATGCCGCTAGTTCCATGTGAATTTTCGGCAGTATTCTGTATATTGGCTTAGCTCTCAAAATGTGTGCATGTACCGCGTACAGACAGATAGTTCAACTTACTGGATGACGTAATTTAAAAGGATCCTGTCACTATGAAAATGCTTCCCAATTTATTGGCATCATCTTACAGAGCAGGATGTGCTGAGCAGATTGATTATATAGGTTTGTTGGAAAACATTTTAAACCCCTGTTCTTTATGGGCTTAGGAGTCCACTTATTGGTAGCTTCCCCTGTATCGGCATGCTCACAGAGATGGCTGTCAATCACTGGTTAAGATCTACTGGACTCTAAAATATAGAGAGAGCAGGAATTTCCATCTATGTTACAAGTTTTACTGAATCTTTTCCCACAAAACTCTATATCAATCTGCTCAGCTCCTCCTGCTCTATAACCTGCTGCCTGCAGATTGGACTGCATGTTCAGCATGACAGGTTCCCTTTGGGATTAGGTAGGTCTGGAACAGAGTGTATAGATCAGACTTTTGTTGTCTTCTGCACCTGGTCGGTAAGTCTTTCAGAAGTCCCGACACCAGGAGTCTTTGGTTTTCAGGTATAGAGATCTGAGTAATAGTGCATTGCGTGCATTCTTCATGATAAAATAGCTGGTAACTATTAATTTCAAGACAAGATCAGAATACTTATTATTCTCCTCAGATTTAGTTTATTTTTTATCAGTATAGTCCTCTGACATACTTACTGCTGGTACAGTTGTACTCGTGTAATATTTTATTTGCGGTAACCAGCTAGAGCCTCCGGACAGGCGTTGGTAAATCGGTTTAATTAATTCTGATGTGTGGTACAGGATGCTGTGTGTCTCTGGTAAGCAATTGCTACGGTTGCTCCTGTTTCGTGTGTTATGTCTTTCAGTTTGATAGTCAAAAAAACATTAATTACGATCCCACCCCCACCCATTCCTCCATATCTGTTGAATTGATGCTTCTAGAGTGAGTTGAAAGCTTTGTGCAAGTTTGCGCCGCATTAGTACATTCCTTTTTTTTTTTTTTTTTTGTAAATGGCAAAATCCGTTTTATTTCGCTAGTTGTAAATTTGCTGAAAACCTAAAAAGGATTAAATAACCCAATTTTTTTTTTAAATAACTTGCATAGCTTTTATCCCCTATTTTTTAACATCCATACATTCCAGCCTCCCAGTGAAAACATAAGGACTTTACATATATAAGTATATATATTTCAAATAATACACATATTACTGTTTTATCTTCACAGTGCGGGAGTGAATCTATTAGTAGAGAAGTTTAGTTAGTTTTGTCATGGGCTCCGTTCAGCGGTGTGTGTGGCCCCCCCTGCCCTTGTCACAAGCTGCTCCATTTAATTATATATCCTATGTTGTCACCATGCAGGCGGCATACATTCAATATTAGCCCGAATTCAGACATTTCACTACTATGCTATTGGGTAGCCTGTGCTTTAGAGTCTGCCGTTCAATGTAGAAAGAAAATGAAAAGAAAAAAAAAACAAAACACAAACTTTTAAAAGAACACTTTTTTTATATAGGTAACTTTAAGACCATCGTTACGCTGTGCGTAAAGAATGTACAGAAAAATTTGTAGGTATTTTTTTGAAGAACAATTAATTTGTTAATGATATGTAGCTATTTAATTTGCCCTTTCTTTAATCGTAATCCTACCGTTCAGTTTTTTTTTTTTTTGGTTGTTTGGAATAAAAAAGTTGATCTTTTTTTTTTTTTTTTTTTTCTTGTTTTAGATGTGTCTGTAATACAGTGATGTGCAGGTACACTTGTATTCTATAGAAACGCTGCATTACTATTGGATAGCCACTAGCATGTTTTTGCTCCAGTCTACTGAGTGATACGGAGGTGGACTCTGTGCAAGTGAACTCATTGCTGTTTGTTATCCTGGACGTAGGTTTAAAAAAAAAAAAAAAATCATGGAAGACCCTTGGACTTGGTGGGATTTTCTCCTTTTTTTTTTTTGTAAGTGTCCTGGGTATGAAGGCAATCTGGTCACTGCAGCCATGCAGAAAATGTGACTCTCATAACAATCTCATATTTGTGTGTGTAGATATATACCGTATATATTTGAGGGAGGGTTTTCATATTTCACGTGACTCTGTTGCCCTATCTGAGATAGGCGTGTCGTATGCAGCACAGGCGGTCAAACCTATACACTTAAAGAAACAGAAGCACTCAGCTGACAACCTTGTTATTGTGTCGTTTAACCCATGATGCATTATTGTATAGCCGTGCGCAGGTCTCCATGTAATATCTGACTGCACATTGTGTCAGTTGGTCTAGTATTAACTATTGGTAATGTATTGTGTAATGTCGCTGGTTCTAATACACGTCTACCTTGTATGTGTAATAATACACACCTATAGTGACCACCCTGGCCTTTAATTTTTTTGGGAAAAGTTGAGGGGGTTATTCTTTTTGGGAACATCACTAGATGTCAGACCACTGAGAGAAGTGGGTCCAGATCCTCCATTAGATGAACAATCTGGCCATGACATCTGATTTTCCCATGCCGCCATAGAGGCAGCCATCTTGTGTTTGTAAGAGACAAGAGATCCCAAAGCACTGACATCACTAAGAAGTGAACGATTACAAAATTACAGCCTTTCACCAATTTTGGGGAGGAACAAAAAAATATATGTATTTGGGCTCTAAGATCAATGTGTACTTGAAACCAGCGATAAGACAAAAATAAATCTAAAAATGTCTGCATCCCCGGAATGGAACAATCTACGGGACATTTTTCAACATTTCCATGTTTGTAAATCTGTAATATAGCGTTCTGTTTTGGCCTTGTTTCGTCTGATTGGTAACAGAAAAAAAAAAGTTTGGCAGGCCATCTTTTTTTTTTTTTGTACTTAAAAGTAGCCTTAAAGAACAATAAAGTGCTCTTAAACCGCCATGTATTTGTATGTTTCTTTCCTGTTCTTGTTGTGTGATGCTTCCCCCTGGAAACAACTGGATTTGGTCAGAACATCCACTCCTGTGAGCTCATCACTTTGTACTTAGGTTCTCTCTTATGGCCCTTTTACGCTGGTCCAGGATTGGGCAAGTAATTCGGAATTAATGTTTATACTAGGGATGCGCGAACTTCCTATTTTGAAGTTTGGGTTGGGGTATATACTCAATTGCGTTATGCATTCCGTTACAACAGACCATAATGCAATTCCATGACGGAATGCATAACAGAATGCCTTTAGAGCAGGGCTTGACAAATTTCCTTAGAATCTAGGAGCCAGACAGAGCCGCGTCATAAAGCCCCCAGTAGATGCCCCCATAGTGCTTCTCCCCCCCCCTCCCCCATAGAGCCAACCAATGATGCATGCCAGTACATAGGGCCCCCATAGTGGTCCTTCCCCTCTTCTCCATAGTGCCCCCCATAATGTGCCAGTATATATGGCCCCCATAGTGCTTCCCCACTTCTATTGGTTATATGACATGTCAGACGCTGCCAGCAGCCAAGTGATCGGCCCTGGCGGCCACCATGACATGTTGAAACCCTTACAAGGATTACAGGGTCCGGAGGGCATAAACACAGCGGGCACCATGACACTTTACTGAGCACTACAACCCCCAGCTGGCGCTCAGCCTCTGCAGTCCCCACATCACTACCACCCCCAAAGCACCTCATTCAGAGCGGCTTTCCTGCTTTTGACCTTTATTACCTGTCCACAGGACCCCCACGAATCACTAGAAGCAGATCCCATGCCCACCGTTTCTCCTCACTGTATGAATGCAATGAGGAGGCAGCCCCATAGACTGTCTCTTTATTGCCGTTGGGCGGTAATGTAGAAAGGGGGCTCAGGACCCATATTCTAATTCTGGGTCTTTAGCGAATTAGACAGTTTATCTACCCAACAGACCACTTAACAGAGTCTACAAATTTCCAAAAAAGAAATATATGACATATTTGAAATAAAAAAGAAAGTTGCCTAATTATGGTGGCCTATACTGTCTGCAATAAGCTATACTATTCTTCCCAAAATTAATGAAATTGCATTGAACACAATGGGAATAACATTGAAAGGGGGCATGCATACTGGTTTGCTGCTACAACAGTGTCTTTAGGGGGGCCCTGCACAGCAGAGTATGAATGACTGGGGGACAGAAGCTCTGATTCTCTTCCCTGTGATTGATAGCTTAGTGTAAGCAGCATAATCCTTGTGAGCCTCAAATACAGTAATATAGCCAAGTGCATGTGAGAGGATGTTTTAAATACTTTGCACTTTACTGTATGTAGGACACACCATATTAATTCATTTTAAGGGCTCATTCAGACAACTGTTTGCTGTCCGCAAAAATGCAGTTCCGTTTTTTTCTGGACAGTTCAGCATGTCAGCAAAAAAAACGGATTGCATTCCGTTTTTTTTTGCTGACCCATAGACTTCAATGGGGCCAAGTCCTGATTTTCACTGACAAGTATAGGACAAGTTTCATTTATTTTGCGGAGCCATGTAATGGAAGAAAAGGGCCCCATAGAAGTGAATGGGTCAGCATCTAATCCGCAAAAAATGTATCTGCATTTTTGCGGACAGCATATGGCCGTCTGAATGAGCCCTAAATGTCATTAACAGCTAAGTTTTGGTTTTCAGCTATTTAACATTTTCACACAGTCTGTATTTGATGAGTATTTCTCATCAATATAATGTATGTGAGCCAAAAACGAGGATTAGAACAGACACAGAGAAAATTGTGCCTCTTCTGTATTTAGGACCCACTCTTGGTTTTGGCTTACAACTACTGATGGACCTGATCCAGCCCTATCATTTTTGAAGAATTATCCCACTAAATCATATCTACAGTAAACTATTAGACGTCTTTGAATGTTCAGTATTATCTGGGGTAAAATAAAGCCAATGTGGAGAAACTTTACATATTTAGAAAATGTCAAGGATAAAAAATTGAAAGTAATGTCTTGGCTGAGTCTTCATTAAAGTGTCATTCTAGGATAAGGTTTTTAACTGATATGCCCATGCAGTTGCTTACCTCATGTACATCTTCTCCATGCTTTTTCTTTTTCAATTTGGACTTTTTACCATGACCAATTTTCACCATGTAAACAGATCACTCTTGTTTGTTTTCTTTCTTCCTGTATGTAAGACTTCCTGTTCTTGTATCCAACCAAACCCATGATGCACTTCTCCTTTCTCTACCACAGCTCCAGCACTGCCCCTAACAACACCCAGCTAGTTACATAGGGGCAGTGATAGGGGAGTGTTTATGTAACTAGCTGGGTATTAGACACTCCCCTATCATGCCCCTAACACCCAGCTAGTTACATAGACACTCCCCTATCACTGCCCTAACACCCAGCTAGTTACATAGACACTCCCCTATCACTGCCCCCATGTAACTAGCTGGGTGGGAGGGACTATAAACTAGCTGGGTGTTAGGGGCAGTGATAAGGGAGTGTCTATGTAACTAGCTGGTTGGGAGGAGCTATGAACTAGCTGGGTGTTAGACACTCCCCTATCACTGCCCCTAACACCCAGCTAGTTTATAGTCCCTCCCACCCAGCTATTTACATAGTCACTCCCTTATCACTGACTCCCCTATGGACATAAAATCACAGGAAATAAGAAAGAGCTGCATGGACATGGTCATGTGACCACAGCCCATAATGGAACATAAGTGAGCAATAAAGGAAATACATTATAAAATTACGGCCTGCCTTCATAAATGGTCATGTTAGGGTTAAGGGTTACCCATTTTTGGACACTTCACTCTCCATAATACAGTGTTGGCAGAAATGACCTAAAAATGAGTCTATAGAACTATTCTGAAAGGGCGATTCAGAGGAAACAATCCCAGGTCTATTTATAGCGGCTCACAAATTCAGCATTTCTTTTGGGTAGTTTATTTTTAACATTCCCAACAAAACCTTCTTTCACGCAGCCTCCAAACATGTTAAAAATCCCTATGAGCCTCTCTGACGTGGGACTATAACAAAGGTCTATTCAGTTTCCTCTATTTATTAATATTCCAACCACTTACTGTATAATGTACGAATGACTAATATCACACAAACACTTCACATCCTAAAATGTAACTACTAATTAGAACCACGCATCATAAAAATACACTCTATCCCTTGGTTGTATCATTTATGGCTTTGGTGGACAAATACAAGTACCAGGGAAGCAGCATAGAAATGAGATGATAACATGGGAGCAACAGTTTTTTCTCCACAATCTCAACCAATACGACTGTAGTCCATGGACTCTTTGGGTATCTTAGTACTAGCAATAGTGCCGCTGTTTCTAGAGAAAGGAAACACACTAGGTGTCCTGTATGCCAGTTGCCTGGTGCACAAAATAAAAATAATTTGCAACTTTTTGTGCAAACGCCATTTTGTGGAAAAAGTCGCAACAGCTACAGCAGCCTAACACATGTACTATCATTTATGCCAGAAACTGACTTAAAATATAACCGAAACCTATGCCAGCTCCGAGTTGTTGTAAATTTCAGTTCAAGAAATGACATTAAGATGTCTGAATCTCATAGTAAAAAGCCACTGGCATAAGATGCAGTCCGTTTATTAAGATTGGAGTGTGAAACGCTGACTTAACCTGTCACCGTGAAAATGCAATATAAGTTACAAGCTTGTTATAGTTCAGGAGGAGCTAAGCAGATTGATATATAATTTTATTGGAAAAGATTCAGTAAAACTTGTTTTATTGATTTATATTCCTGCTCATTCTGGACTTTAAAGCTCAGGAGGCGGTCCTATCAGTGATTGACAGTTCTGTCTGTATACACAGTCATAGAGGATAGACCAAGAGAAGTGAAAACTGATTAGTTTCCCATAAAACTATATATCAATCTGCTCAGCTCCTCCTGCTCTATAACCTGCTGCCTGCAGGTTCATCGTGACAAGTTCCCTTTAAGGAAGCCGCCTGGGAATTTACAAAGCCTTCACAGAAGCAGAGAGACTTATAAAACAAAGAGCTCATGCAGACAACCGTATGTATTTTGTGGTCGACTACAAAACAGATCCGCAAAAAAATATGGATGACGTCCGTGTGCATTCTGTATTTTGCGGAATGGAACAGCTGGCCCCTAGTAGAACAGTACTATCCTTGTCCGTAATGCGAACAATAATAGGACATGTTCTATTTTTAACAGAACGGAAATACAGACATATGGAAACGTAATGCACACGGAGTAACTTCCGTTTTTTTTGCGGACCCATTGAAATGAATGGTTCCGAATACGGTCTCCAAAGAAAAACGGAATGGACATGGAAAAAAAATATGTTTGTGTGCATAAGTCCTAAAGTTTTACACACCTTCTACAGTTCTCTCTCTCAGAGCTGTGGGTTTGGCCCCAGGGGCTTCCAATCCCTGTTGGATTGGAAGTGATGATGATCGTTGCGTTACAACGAGGGTTGGACCTGCAGTGTTACGAGGATTTGACCTGCAGTGCTGGAATGCAGGGACCTGTAGCAGACGAGCAAAGCTTTGTTTTATAATCCTTCTACTTCCGTGCAGAGTTGGTGCTCAGGCGCCTCTGGCCTCTTATATACCACCTATGACAAACACAAGGTGGTACAATCACTATTAGGTCTAAGATGTAGACCACATAAACTAGGTTAGACAGCCTGAAGATGCACCAAATTTGTCACAGTGGCTCATGCTGGATGATGAATTTTGTGCATGTCAATTTTTCTGTTACATCCTATCTGATCGGTGGTGGTCCGACACTTGGGACCCCTGCCGATCAGCTGTTAGAGAAGACACCAGAGCTCCTGTGAGCGCCGCAGCCTTCTCCATGCTTACCAAGCACAGCACGGTACAGCTGCTGTGCCCTTCCCCGCCTTTGCCATGCCCACAATTTTAGACCTGGCGTGAATGGGGAGAAGTCACAGATCTCGCTAATTTAGGCATATTTCAGATTAATAAATAGTCCCTCAAACGCCCATACTCCCTTCAGTTCCTTATTACAGAGCTGTACAGCCATAAACCCCCCTAGAAGTACTGGTTCTAACACAATTTCTCCGCAATCTGCCATTTTTCCTAGCTCATTTTATCATCATTTACACCAAAAACTGCAAATGGTGACTGAAAGCTACGCCAGCAGCAAGCTAGAGTAGATTTTATTCTGGTGCATGAACTGCCATGGAAGGCACATAGTTTATGCCTCCTCCAACAGCGCAGGGCCCTTCGAGACTGATGTAGCACATACCAGTCTTGATAAATCAGGTATTCTCCCCATAGATAAGAGGTGAATGCCTCCAACAGTCCCAAATTTACTGGATTTATCCTGAATTTTCAGAGACAATCCCAGCAAATTTGGCTTGCCAGCTCAAAAATAGGTAGGATTTATGCAAACCCTGCACAAATGTGGGTGTTCCTTGCCAGGTGTGGGCCCAGTGACGGGTCTTAAATGGGAGAAGATATGGATGATCTATTCTCAGGATAGGTCTTCAATTTCAGATCTGATGGGGACCGACACCCGGAGCCCCCCGCCAATCAGCTGTCAGAAGAGGTTGGGCACTCTGTGAGCACTGCAGCCTCTTTCAAGTCCAGTGGTGTCACCGTACATCAGACACGTGGCCTTCTTGCAGCTCAGCCCCATTCAAGTCAATAGGGCTGAGCATCAATACCAAGCACTGCCGCTATACAATGGACTGGACTGTGCTTGGTAAGCTGCCAGAAGGCCACAACGCTCACCAGGGCTCTGGTGAGTGCCACAATTTACTTAAATAGCTTGGTAGGGGTGCCGGGACTTGGACTCCATCCAATGTGATAATGATGATCTCTCCTGAGGATAGGTCATCATTATTTTTTTCAGGATAACCCCTTTAAATGCCCAAATGTTCATAAGTACATATTCATACTGAATCCAACTTTTTATATGGTTCTGTATACAAAAGTACGGTAGAGGGCTTGTGTATATCTATGGCTAAGTTTATACAGTATGTCACAGATTTACATGCCGATTTCATCCGTGAGTTAATTCGCAAAGAAATGTGATGCAAATTTTACTGTGGAACTATAACAAAATTGCAAGTTAGCCATATGGTCTTGCAGATTTAGGCCTCATCCACACGGCCGTTGTTGTGGTCCGCGTCCGAGCTGCATATTTTGCGGCTTGGGCGCGGACCCATTCACTTTAATGGGGCCGCAAAAGATGCGGACAGCACTCCACTCCAAAAAAAACACCAACGGTCGTGTGCATGTAGCCTTGGATGCAGATTTCTGAACTCCATTGATTTCAATTAGGAAAAATCTGCACACAGTCTGCAAAGAACACAGATTCCAGATTTCAAAGTGGAAACCTCGCAACAACAAAAAAATCCACAATGTGTACACAGTGTGAATTCTGCAAAATCCTCTATGTAGGAACTTGGTCTAAGCCAGCCCTGTTATGGCTCCCTACAGAATGCAGTATCAATATAACCCCGGGGCTCGACTAAAACACAAACATAATACCTGGCCTTGGTCACAATGGCATCCAATCAACGTGCAGCGCTCACTTTTCCGGAAATGAAAGGTGAGCTCTGATTGGTCGGCAACCAAGCCACTATTCTTGACAGACCATTCTGATAAATGAGGCCTAGAGTGTTTAGTTATGGGGACGCAAGCAGAATATGTCATTCCAGCATCCACACTTTGAATTTAGTCTTGCAGGATGTGCAATAATGAGAAAGAAGGAGATCTTACTGTGAACAAATGGCATATATTCATACCCAACGAATCCACTCTGTTTACAAAGCCGCACACTGTGCTCCTAATATTCACTGTAGCTGTGTGGGTGTCTATGAAAGATCTTCTAAATATGAGCGCTACTTGAAAAGGTCACCTTCTTGGAGCTAGTTTACGCTTCCGGAAGCTGGAGGCTAGCCATGCCCATACATGACCTTTCCTAATTTCTTCAAATACAAGTTTAGTTCACTGCCAATAGAAGCCAAGCCAAGACTTCCCAGCATAGATTATACACCGGCTTGTTCATCCCACGATGGAGACGGGCAGAATTCATGATGCCGTTTGTTCAGATTTCCTCTGCCTTGCGAAATCTAAAGAGAGAATATTCCCATCCTAGTTTGGAGTTATTTGTGCACTACAATAAAATATTGTATTGATGAAAATCAACCCCCCCCCCTATCGTCTTAAAGGGGTTGTCCAGTTTTTTGCACATGACCCTGTCCATGTGGAAGTTGACAGATGGAACAGGAAGGCGGTGAAGTTGCTCCTAAAGGCTCATTTGTATATATTAAAACATAATTTTTCTCAGCAAAGTGGGCCCATACGAATATGGGGACAACACAGATGTCTTCAGCTGCCAAGCGCACATTCGTAACAGGTCAGCCAGTGTCATAGGGACAAAGCTGCTGACAGATGTCCTTTAAAGAGGACCTGTCACCACTTCTTACATGTCTGTTTTAGTAACTACTTGCATTTCCCATGCAATAACAATTTAAGAACCACAGACAATATGGAAACACATATAATAAGAACACGAATTGACTTAAAATTGGATGTATTTTATTAAGCTGAACACATCTGCTGGTAGAAAATGACACATGGAACATAAGTCATTGTTAACCACACATACAAACAGAACCAAATATTATCTTGCAAAATCTTGTGACTACTGAAAAAAACGCAAAGCGATAAACATAAAATAGTAGGTTAGAGGTTTTGGAAAATGCTTGTAAAAAATATTTTAAAAGGGGTTGTCCAAGTTATATAAAAACTGGCTGTCCCTGTAAACTGCCTAAAATAATTAATGGCTACTCGACAGTTTTCTCCTCTGTTAAGATGCATTCAGACGCAGCAATAAGTGTCCAGATTGGGAATAAGCGTTCCTGATAATCATCTGGCCGACTAAATGTGCTGCTGATCTAAACAGATATCTGCTGCTCAGAAGCCATGATTCTGTATGACACCGCTGCAGTCAATCAGTGGCCTTAACAGAAACATCTCGTGCACGGCTAAGGCCAGGGATTGGCTGCAGCAGTGATCTGTTCACAGATCTTCACTGCTGCAGTAAGGATGATGACGTCAACTGTGGGAAGACTGGAGCGCAGAGCTTGAAGAAAATGGAAGAAGACAGGTTATTTGTTATTTTAGGCCATTTACAGGGGTTGCCTGAGTTTTTACCTTACTTGGACAACCCCTTTAATTCACACAAAAGGATTAGTGGGTGCTGTATATGTCACTGCTGGTAGTTCACAATGGCTGGCATACTACATGAGTCTGGCATTAGTTTTCACTTATTGCAGTTCTTACTCCATAGTGAGTTGTTTATTTGGTAGGAAGATGGAGATCAAGAAAAAATAATCTGATTTTCCTTGCATTAGTTAAGAGAATGGGGTCTCTGTTACAATCAAATCTGGGCATAGTGATGAGCACCTACATGGAGAGTCTCTTGCCCAGCCTACTGATTTCATTACGTAATGTGTAATACTCAGTTTCTCCTGTATTACAAGGGAACTGAACATTTACTACCAGGTTCCCCGCTGATTACAGCTGATCATCAGAGGTCCAGCGGATGACCCCAGAATATCATGAAACCCTTAAAGTGTAACGGTCAGTTTTTTGTTTTTTTTTGTAAATTTGTGTAGGAGCAGTAATAATGACCATTTTTGTAATATACTTTAATTACTGAAATCGAACATTTGTATTAGAAAAATAGAAGTAAAGTGGCCTGTTTTGAGCCTTAGCAACGCTCCTCTGTCTTCTGTTTTCATAACTGTCGAGACTTGCTAACACTGACTGTGGTATGTAAAGAATGACAGTTAGGCTGTCTAAACTGGACAACCTTTTTTACATTAACCCTGGGGATAGAACAAGTGCACAGCCTGGGACCAGAAAGTGATAAGCAGGGACTGGAGTAGCGCTGGAATGGCAGCGGTGGGAGATCGATGTGTGGAGTAATGATTATTGGCGGTCATTAACCCACTGCATCCTTTTTTTAATAAGTAAAAAACGAATACCCTGGAAAACTCCTTTGAAACCTAACTCTATTCCAAATCTGAGAATTTATTCACGATACTGATTGCTTCCCGTGCACTCAGAGGTCCTGGATGCTGAGATATGGGCTGCTGTTTGACAAGATCTTCACACTGGAAAGCTGATGATCATTACATGGATTTTATCTCCCTAACATGGAAAGGAAATTCATATATCAGCACCCTGGACTCATGGCATTAATCATATCTACATAGATATTTCTTCCTAACATCTCACCTTATTGCTGTCAGTGGTACTATTCTGAATTTTGGACTTGTCAGTAACGTTGACCTTAGAAAGCCCGCTGTGTCATGTCTATGGCTAGATTATGCTGGTATCTTGCCCCCCGTGTTCCTCCTCCCCGCAAAATCACAGTGAAAAGGAGTTTGAATGGTGTAGCAGTCCAGCTTATGCCACGCTGATCCATTCAATGTCTATAGGGCCGATGGAAACATTTATCACTGATGATGACTGTGGGAAAACTCCTTTAAAGAGAATCTATCAGCTCCGATACTCCCCCCAAACTAGAGTAAGCAGTGCATAGTGTAAGTGATGCCGAGTCCGATTAGGTAATTTTTATCTTTATACTCACTTGTGTTCCCACAAACCAGCAAAATGCACTGAGCGGACTCCTGTGCTCACCCACATAATGGAGAGAACTCAAAGTGGAGTCCTCCCAATGTATTTTACTGCTGGTTTGTGGAAGCACAGCGTCAGAACGCAAGTGAGTATGAAGACAAAAATTACATGACTGGACTCTGCATCGCTTACACTATACACCGCTTACTCTATTTAGGGGGTGTTTTGGAGCTGACAGATTCCCTTGAAAAGACAACACATTCTTAATAATGTAAAATTATCATATTGTAATAATCCAAGTTCAGCGGATGGGTGTGCATCGATCACCACTATATCTTGATCATGAACTGGTCTAGAATTGCAGCGCTTTTAGGCTGTGGCCACACAGGTTTCCTGATGCAGTTTTGGAAGCCAAGATTAGGAATAAATGAAACTAACAGGAGCAGTAGTATCTATCCTTCTCTACTTTTATGATCCACTCCTGATATTCAAAACTCAGTCGGAAAACCTGAACGTATGGCTGTACCTTTAGGCCTAGTTTACACTTCAGTGATTTGTTCAGTGATTTCTATCAGTGATTGTGAGCCAAAACCAGGACAGGTTGAAATCTCTCCATTGTACCTCATCTCTGTGTAGGCTCCACTTCTGGTTTTGGTTCATGATAACTAATGGCTCATATGCACACAGCCACCCCAACCATAAAGATTCTGTTACATGCAATATTACATGATCTGTTCATATGTTAGGCATTAAAGCCAATAGCATCCAACTGACGCAACTGACTTGTAATGAGTTCTATTGGGTTCCATCAAGGTTTCTGTTGTCTTGAGGGGTGGGGGGAGAATAGCTCTGCATTTAGGTTTTTTCTTTTAATGAAATCTAATGTTCCAAACGCAGCCTTCGATACAAAAATTAACACAGACTAAGGCAAAATGGGCCATAGGAAGCTAAGAAAAACAAAAAGCTCAACATACATTTGGTGTAATCAGTGTCATTTTTTTGCTACTTAATAACACGTTAACTTGTTGGCCACAGACATAGTTTTTAAGATAAATGATCCAATATTTTAAAGGGTTTAAAGTAACTAAGTAGATCATACTGTAAATTAAATGAATTGTATAGACTTCATTTTCTACTGAAAATAACTAATAGGGTTAATGTCCTTTAAAGGAAAGTAAAAAAGTTACCTGGAACAAAATCTAATGGGCTGGCAATACACATTAGATGTATCGGTTGAAACCATCAGCCTTAGGATCAGCCGCCTCAGCCAGTTGCATAAGTAGCAGATTCTCCTAGAATTAATTAATGCTGAGTGCATCAGATCACTATGTGCCGGAGCGGTGGCCGTGAGGAGGTCTTGGGCAGCCCCTTGGGCATAAGGCCACTGGGATATTTCACTGTAGGGTCTATGGCCAGTTCTCTTGCTGAAATGGACGGCTGCGGCCAACATACATCTAATGTGTATGACCAGATTATTCCGTGGATTGCTCATCCATTTGAAGTCTGGAAAACCCAGAATAGACTGCCAACACTGACCATCAATGATCAATACAAGCAAATCTCGAGTGTATGTTTACGTGTGGAACAATGTTTTTTGTAAAAATAATCAGAAAATATCTTCCCTGTAATTGTTTTACAAAAAACAACAAAATTGTGACCATAACTAAGGGCTCTTTTACACTTGCGTATTTCTTTTCCAGCATAGAGTTCCGTTGTCAGGGCTCTATGCCAGAAAAATCCTGATCAGGATTATCCCAATGCATTCTGAATGGCAAGAAATCCATTCAGGATGCATCAGGATGTCTTCAGTTCAGGATCAGAACTTTTTTGGCCGGAGAAAATACCGCAGCATGCTGCGCTTTTTGCTCCGGCCAAAAATCCTGAACACTTGCTGCAAGGCCGGATCCGGAATTAATGCCCATTGAAAGGCATTAATCCGGATCCGGCCTTAAGCTAAACCTATTTTCGACGCATCGCCGGATCAGACGTTTAGCTTTTTCTGAATGGTTACCATGGCAGCCAGGATGCTAAAGTCCTGGTTGCCATGGTAAAGTGTAGTGGGGAGCGGGGGAGCAGTATATTTACCGCTCGTGCGGCTCCCGGGGCGCTCCAGAGTGATGTCAGGGCGCCCCACGCGCATGGATCACGTGACGTCATTCTGGAGCGCCCCGGGAGCCGCACGGGCAGCAAGTATACTGCTCCCCCGCTCCCTACTACTACTATGGCAACCAGGACTTTAATAGCGTCCTGGCTGCCATAGTAACACTGAAAGCATTTTGAAGACTGATCAGTCTTCAAATGCTTTCAGTTCACTTGCGTTGTTACGGATCCGGCGGGCACTTCCCGATCCTAACAACGGATCCTAAGTGCACGCCGGATCCTAACAACGCAAGTGTGAAAGAGGCCTTAGGGCTTCTATTGTTGAAATTTAAACACAGATTTTCATATGATCAACGATTACCGTCTATGTCTTTGGCCAAGAAACCATCAAATAAGACCATTGATGTAACTAGAGAGATCAACATTTTCAACTAAACTGCTAAATAGCTGCATTGCAGAATATCATTTAACAATATTACTGCTTACTCCGTGAATTTCAAAAATAACACTTACCTATGTAAACATAATGTATTATATTGTAACGCACCTCTGCCCATTACTGTTCATCAGTGATACATGACAATTCATGGGTGATATATGGCTGTTTTATCATAAAGTTCATTCATAAAAAGCTTTGGATATGACTGATATGCTGGGATCAGGGTTAAGCATATTACTAGCATAGGGTTGCTTTTTATGTATACTTTGTTTCCTATGTTTTTTTTAATATATTTTTTACATATATATTGACATCTTTTTACATTTGTAAATATATATTTACAGGGAGAAAAAGAAGTTACAAGTTTTTATCTCATTAAAGGGGTTGTCCATGGACTGCGTCTGGTACTGCAGCTCACCCCCATTTACTTGAATGCTGCAACACAAGACACGGTCAATACACAAGCTGGACTATTCCTAAAAAGCAATCTTGGAGAACCCATTTAATTATGTAATCTGAAGTTACCGTAAAAGTAGATCTGATTTGTTATAAAATGTAAAGTAAATAAAATAGAAAAAACCACATCGTGATTTAAAAGGGGCATTCCAGGATTTTAATACTGATAGCCTATCCTCAGGATAGGCCATCAATATCTGACTGGCAGGGGTCCGACACCCTGCACCACCGCCGATCATCTATTCCAGAGTAGCTCAGGTGTCAGAACTAAACAGCTACATCCACTGTGTAGTGGATTAAGCTGGTTACTGCAGCACTGCCATGCTATCAATATTGAAATCCTGGAATATTCATTTTAATAGTAAGAATACCCTTTTAACACAAAGCCTCTTTAATAGAAAGACAAAATGAAATAGTTTCACTTTATTAGCAGCCAGGAAGCGAAAAGCTGGATGGTGACGATATTTATTGCACACAACAACCATGGGGAATCTTTGCCGCTAGATCACTTCATCATCACTCATGTCCCAGATCTAAAAAGAGATCAGTAATAAGGAAGAATTAATAACATAACAATATAAAGCAAACATTTTTTAAAGAGGCAAAAAAGAAGGACCACACAGTGCCCACCTGGGGTGGCCAATGGCTGAAAAATTTAACTGTAAATAAATGATAAGGGTGGTCCTACAGACAACAAAAATTATAAATTGATGTAACCACGGTAAAGTAATTAGTTGCTGCTCATGTTCTCCTAAAGGGTTTCCATGCATCAATAAATTAATCAGAAGGGTCAGTCTGCGAAACTCCCGATGACCACAAGAGGAAAGTGACCACATCAAGTATTACCAGACACAGTAAAAGGAGTGCCAGGGTCGGGATGGGGAAGGGACCAGGGCAGGGATGGGGATTGAGGTGGAAAGGACCGGGGCAGGGATGGGGAGGGGGTGGAAAAGACCCGGGCACTGATGGGGATGGAAAGATCAGTGTTGGCATAAAGATGGAGGGACCAGGACCGCGATAGGATGGGGAGCAGAAAGGCCATGGCCAGGATAGGAGAGGTAAGAACCAGGAGTGGGACTGTGAAAGGAACACAGTTTGGAAGGAGAAGGAGCAGTTAGTTTGGGGAAGGAACAGATCCATTTCAGACACATAACTTGGAACAGAAGTGGGGTGGAGATTATAGAACTATGCATTGTGGATGTCCTGAATATCACAATATATAACTAGATCACTTATATTTGATTGATTCTTGGTTGGGAAATCAGGAGAACAAGTTTGCTTTTTGTTTTATTGCAGTTTTTGTCCATGGGTTGTGTCTGGTATTGTAACTCATTCTCATGAATGGAGCCAAAATACTAGACACAGTCAATGGACAAAAAGGTGCCTCTCTCTGGAAAACCCTTATTTCTAGTGCAAAAAGTCACTTACAATTATCTGCAATTCACTCATATACTTTTATTATCAGAAATGCTCCTGATGTAAGCAGAAACTATGTGCAGTTAGTGAATAGCAGTCGGAGGAAATCACAATGCCTCATGGTTACCCCTTGGAGCCTTTCGGCAAACTGACTGTGGTGCAACACATGTCCTACAATAAAACAGTAAAAACCAGGCCTTCATATGTCAAATATTTATATTACCAAGGGCAATGTTTAATTTAGATGCTGGTTACATATACAATTAATGACAATATAGCTTTTGATGAGAAACAGCCACTTAAAAGTAGGATGCAAAAGGACATGGGGTGAACATCAAACTTCCAGAAACATGTTCCTACCCATATTCCTATGTCTACACAACCTGTCCAGATTAATAAGATCCACGCCCCAAAAGAGCACCAACCGGATCTTCTTCCTGGTCTACAGCCGTAAGTAAAAACAAACAAACGTCATTCTCTTTGTGTTCCATCTAAAAAGCAATTTGGGTATCCGGCAACAATCCATGATGAAGAGAACAATACACCCACAGAGGCTGTTTGCTTTCCCAATTATTAAAAGGGAAGGATAGATTGTCCAGTAATTGACTCGACGAGACTGCCAAAGACAACACAAGAAAATGTCAAGCTGGTCAGCTGGCTCGGAGACTTGACAAACACCTATTGTTTTACTGATGACAATTCCAAGTCATAGAACAAGGTGAATGAAACGGACGTTTAAGCAACCAAGATCCCGACGTACAGAAAAGGCTCCTGGTGAGGGGCTGGATATTAAAACAAAAGGACTACTGCTCATAGAGCACCATTTATTCTTAGACATTCAATTATGGATTTAGGTGGGTATAAAACCAGTATGAGTAACCAGAGAACATGATCAGTGATGATTAGACATCAGAGAGCTGCTGGCAAATTTAATCAATCTTGGTGGGATCTGACGACAATCTAACATAGTATGCAAGGGCAGAAAAAGACATCTGTCCATCCAGTTTGGCCTGTTATCCTACTAGTTGATCCAAAGGAAGACAAAAAAAACCTGTGAGGTAGAAGTGGCCATATGGTACATTGGTAAATCAATGGGAGGCGGCTGATAGGGGGATTTTATGCTTGAGGATACCCTGATGGCTAATAAAACCTGTAGCTAAAGCAGAGTAGTTGTGACATACTTATGCATGAGGAAGGTATTGCTGTGGAGCAAGTGCGGCTGCTATCCCTATAATGGAGACACTGGGGCATCTAACAAAAAAAGCACAGAAAAAAAATTCAAGCAGCCTTGTAAGCATACCAAACATACAGGCAATAACCAAACTCAGACTCTATGCAAGGTACGTCTGGATCGGTAAGCAGATTACCCCCATAGAATTCGGTGGAGCTAATTTGCAGCTTTTCTGAGAGGAATCTGCTGCAATAATGAACATGCTGTGAATTTTATTATCGCCATAGCACTCAGCATATTGTACTCATTCATTTCTGGAACAGGGTATAAAAAATTATTCACATGCATTGGTGGTGGGACCTCAGAAGATTCTGCCAGGATCTAGGCACCCAGTATCTTTTAACGTTTGAACATGGCCACATGTAATGTAGAATAGACAAAAATGATGCAATCAGCGACAGGAGATAATTACTGTACATCAAGCAGGTTTTACAAAAAACGAATTTTAACAGGTTGCATCCAATCATTTAAAGGGTTTGTCCATGATTTTTATATTTATATCCCATCCTCGGGATAGGCGATCAATATCTTAATGGTAGGGGTCTGACACCCAGCACCCTTGTCGATCAGCTGTACCCGAGTAACTCCTGCTGCAGACCTACACAGATCCATCCACTGTGTATTGGACAAAGCTGTTTACAGCAGCACAGCTCCCACTGAACAGCAGCACTGCAGTAACCAGTAACGTCCACTACAAATGGACGGAGCTAACAGCTCCAGAGCTACTGCAGAACAAGTAACTGGCAGGGATGCGGGGTGTCAGACCCCCGCCGATTAGATATTAATATTTATATATAAGAATGGAAAATTAATAGTGTTGAGCGGACTTGTCTTTTAAGTTCTGCGTCCAAAGTTCGGGATCGGGTTATCGAAGAATCCCGTTATGGATTCCACTACCACGGACCATAACGGAATTTGGAATCCATAACGGGATTCTTCGATAACCCGAACCTGAACTTTGGATGCAGAACTTAAAAAACAAGTTTGCTCAACACTAAAAATGAACAGTGTCAGATCAGAGACAGCAGGTCAAGGGATCCTATGAGCTTAACATCATGGGAATTAGGTAAGTAGGGATCTGCAGTAACCATGCACGGTCACTACATAGTGGATGGAGCTGTGTCGTTCTGATGCCTGGTTCGGGATCAGCAGGGTCAAACTGCAGTTGATCTGATATTGATGACCTCTCCTGAGGACAGGTCATCAAACCTTGGGTGGGAGAGGACAAAAGGAATACCAATGACCCTTTCATAAATCCCCCCCCCCCCCACACACTGAATATCTGCTCTACCTATGTGATGTTACATGCAGGTATATATGCACGATCGAGGGTCTAACTACGCAGCTGCATTTCTGTTACTCCTGCCAGCCTCATTTTTATTTCTTCTGCCAGAGAGTTAATTGTAGACACTGCTGAAATAATGAGCTATATAGGAACGTAGAACTATCCCAGAGCAAGGTATATACTGTACAGTGATTGCAGTGAAATCTGAGAAGGCGGCTCAGTAATCAGCATCATGAAATGTCAGGGCTCAGACATATGAACAATCATACAACTTCAGGTATTAACCCTTTGGAGGAGACTCGCAGCCTACTACACGTAATTAGAATGTACCCTGGTGCACACAGATCCACTGACTTCTGCTGCTGCCAGGGGACATGTGGCATTAATGACATATAGCTGGAGCGGACGAATAGTGTCTGCTCCTAAATTTGGCTCATAGGGAAATTTGAGCAGTGTGACAATTATGGAAATAAAGGAGACATACAATTACACTCCAGACAAAACCGATCCTTATCTATTATTCCTCTATAGAAGCTAAGAGCTTTGGATTACTGTACTCACCACATTGGTCAAATAAACCGTATTTACTACAGATATAATCTTAAGACTGAAGTTTATACTGTGCAAACATCCTGGACTGGAGAAAACTCAGAGTAACAGCCGCAGACTGGGTTACAAGAGTTCACCATCATCCGATGGGGAGGGTAATTCATTTTGTTGTTGTATGTCCAATGGAGGTGTGTATACAAGTGATAGTGTTATTATAAACCAGGGGTCTCAAACACGTGGCCCCTAAGGCAAATATCTGAGGCCCGCATCTGCCGCGAGGCAAGGTGAGCATGAGGCGAGATGAGACGGCGGCTGGACTGCCTCTGGGGGGACAAAAGCTTACAGCGGGCCACAGAAGCCCCCCATCCCCACCGTTCAGCCACTAGACCTAAAGCCTACAAGGCTGTAAAACTGCATTACAGGGCATTATAATACAGGGGGCACTACAAGGGGGCATTATAATTCAGGTGGCACTATGAGGTGGTTTATAAGCACAGGGTTAGTGTAAAAGGGGGGCACTGCGGGGGCATTATAAACACTGGGAGCATTACAAGGGGTCTTTATAAATACTGAGGCTACTGCGAGGGGCATTATAACTACTCCAGCTACACATGCCAACATAGCATCGTGCCACCATACAAATGTATGTCAGCCACAGATGGCGACAAAAAACAAAATACACTGCTACCACTAGCAACAGACCATCCCATAAAAACATGCATCATGCCACGAAAACAGCATGCTCCAGCCTGAGACGCTAAAAAGACAGCATGAGCCAACTATAGATATCCGCACTATTCTGTATGCAGGATATATATCAGCCTTGCTGCCAAGTGAATGCCACTAATGCCAAAGCTGGTGCCAAAATAGATCATGTGCCTGCCGTGGATGTCTCCATATTGGCGTTGGGCAGACTTACTAAGGCTACTTTCACACTTGCGTTTTTGCGGCAGGGATCAGCAAAAACGCTTCTGTTACCCATAATACAACCATCTGCATCTGTTATAAACCGATCTGGTTTTATTATCTTTAACATAGCTAATACGGATAAACAGACGGATCAGATTTCTATTGTGTCTAAGAAAATGGATCCGTCCCTATTGACTTGCATTGTGGGTCATGCCGTATCGGTTTTGCTCCACATGCTAGGACGGAAAGAAAACCGCAGCATGCAGGAGTTTGCTCTCTGGTATGGAAACGCAACCAAACGGAACAGAATGCATTTTGGAGCATTCCCTTCAGTTACGTTTTGTCCCTATTGACAATAAATGGGGACAAAACGGAAGGAAAATGTAAACGCAAGTGTGAAAGTAGCCTAATATTGTCCAAGAATATGAATCACAGTCTTAATATTAGACAAAGTTACTATAACGGTGCATGGACCTTTATAAATTTGGAGTAATGTAAATTCTGCACCAGATTTACAGCCGAATTCAGCCTGTCCGTCAAAAATTTGTCTGTGAGCAAAAAAAGGTCTAAAGTAATCTTATGGTACCCATAAGTTAGCCTACTTTTAGTGAAAAAAAAAAAAAAAAAAAAAGGGCCAACATTTTGGTGCATTTTTTTGGAACATGAAAGCACATTTTTGCCATGTCCCCTTTCCTTTACAGCAATGACCCCTTATCGAGTGTGGCGTAAAAAGCTTAGAAAAGTATGTAAAACAGTTGGTAAATGTGATGTAAAGCATGCACGCCAGTTTTTGGTGCATTTTCAGTAGAAAATATGCCCCAATTCTGTATTAAGCCATGGATAATTTATTTTTGAAAACTGATGTCTGTGCAGTAAAGTAAACCACTCAAAACAGTGGAGATGTCACCTGTGAGTCACTCTACAGGTGCATCTCCATAAATCAGAATATCATCGAAAAGTTTATTTATTTTAGTAATTCAATTCAAAAAGTGAAACTCCAAACCAGGACAACCCCTTTTTAATAGATATCAGTTTTGGATATCAGCTTGGGTGACCATGAGTGATCCACAGCTTCAATTCATCCCTTAACAGTTTTGCTGGGACCGAGTGACAGCTACATTTTTTCGGTCAAATGCAGTTTACCTGATTACCTACATTATGAAAAGCAGTTTGTTTGCTTAGACCCTCAAGGAAATGACTTTCATGCATAAAAAGAAATCTATTCTCAGGCCACCTAGGAGGAAGGTTGAATAAGTAAAATATATGGACTTCACATCATTTGTCAGAAGCTAAACATGATCTGTACACTAATAAACTAGGCTCCACCACTAGGCTCCACCTTTAAATAATAAGATAAGTGTAGGAATCAACGGCGATTGTGTAAGGCCCACATCTCAACTATAGAAACAGATGGGGTCATTTATTAAGACCAGGGTTTTACACACCACACGCTGGTGCTTGATGTGCCAAAGTTATATAGAGGCGCCGGCCTAAATCTACGCCAGTTCCCTTGCTGGTGTAGATTTAGATAGGTTCCCTCCATCTCCTACCAGACCAATCTTTTATCTCCAGATGTCTAAAAGTGGCCATACAAATCTAAAGTTGATCAAAAAAGACGATTTCAACTAAAAGGAAGTTCGCTGGTTGAAATTTAACAATCATTTTGGCCGACTGATGACAGATTATTATTGTCTGAAAAAGTCAGCAGTGTTCATTACTTTCGTCTGATAGTCGGACGAAAGATCTTTCATTCAAAGAAAGATAGTTTGTGAATGGAAGATCTTTCTTTGAAATGAGTTTTCCAAAATCATCTTTCGTTCATCGCCTGGATTCACTTGAACCTGTATGTATCGGCCAATATGGCCTAAAGTAGGGCTGCACAAGCTTTGGTCTGAGTGCTGCATTGTCACATCACTCTATTTCAAGGGGCTGCCAATGAAAGAAAATGTCGATCGACACTCATTTGCGGCAGATGCAAATTGACTAGGGAGGAATGATCACTACCACAGTCATTCCTCCTTCATTTAGTTATATTGAATATCAGTAGCCCATCTCTCATTACACAGGGAGATGTGCTGACGATAACTGTACACCTTTCATCCTGATAAAATATGTAAATCAGCCGACAAATGAGTGATTCCTTGCTTATCAGATGATCAGCGGCACAATCATACAGTCCAGATATCAGGAATGAGCACTCCTATGAACACTTGTACCCAGTAATTTTCCCGAATATCGTGTATTGTAATAGGAGCTTAAAGGGATTTCCCGGTAAAAATTATTTTATAACAAGTTCCTGCAGTATGGCCCCTGAAACCACAGAGTTATACTAACCTGCTCCCTGCTGCAATTATTCTTGAAAGTCTACAATCTCAAGGATATACCAGAAGTTAAATTGGCCCACATTAGGCTACTTTCACACCAGCGTGTTTGCTGGATCTGTCATGAATCAGCAAAAACGCTTCCGTCATAATAAAACCGTTATGAACGGATCCAGTTGTATTATGTCTAAAATAGCCATGACTGATCTGGCACTAAACCATTGTAATCCAAGAAAACGGATCCGACACTATTGACTTACATTGTGTATTCGCCTAGCTCCGCATCCCATGCGGGACAGAAAAACTCTTGGAGTGTATTTCTGTCCTCGATGGGAACGCAACCAAATGGAAAGGAATGCATTCTGGTGCACTCCGTTTCGTTCAGTTCAGTTTGGTCCCCATTGAAAATGAATGGAGACAAAATGTAAGTGTTTTCCTCCGCTATTGAGATCCTATGACAGATCTCAATAGCAGAAAGGGAAAGCACAAGTGTGAAAGTAGCCTTAGATGTGTGTCGACTGGAGCAGACGAGTTCAGCACCGACCATCTAAACTGTATGTTAAGGATCAGGCAGTTGGATTTCAACTATCCGATCCTTTTGTTCTCGGAGAGCTGCCAGAGGTGGTTCCTACTGAAGACAAATGCCTGATTGGGAGTTTTAAGTGTGTGCCCACGCTGAATGATAAGGCCAGCATAGACTTCTATTATGACTGAATGCAATACAGGCTTCTGTGGTGCATGCAGTCATAGAATTCCGTTATGGTCCGTGGTAACGGAATCCATTACGGAATTCTTAGATAACCCGAACGCTGAACTTGCAAATCGCAAATTCACTCAACACCAGTCCTGACCATTAGGACCAAAACAGTGATCTGTAATGTTTGCACAGTAAAGAGAATACAATCTCTGAGCCATGTTGCTTAGTATTGTCTTGCCACCACACGATCATTAGATGTTATCTGATACACAGTAATTATCATCCAATACTATAATTCTAAATGGCACAAGTATAAGTTTAGATCCAGCTATCTTTAAATTCACTACCAGAATAATATACAGCATTAACATAGATGTTCAACCTGTCGTACAGTGCCAAAGGCCAACTTCCTGCCAACCAGATCATGACTGAAGAAGTGCCAGAAAACGCAGCACCTGGGGCCACAATTGCTAATCCATCACTGTTCTATAACCTGACCCAAGTTATATAAGCAAAATAAATTCCAAACACTATACGGGCACACTGATAGCTGCCATAGATCACATTTAGTATCTAGGCCTGTGCATTTGTTTTTGCAGTTCCCTCAGTATTAGGGCTCGTGTCTGTGTCCATTCCGTTTTTGAAGCCCGCTTGTGGAACCATTCATTTCAATGGGGCTGCAAAAATGACTGCATGTGCAATCCGTATCCATATGTCCACAAGTCCGTTCTGCAAAACAGATAGAACATGTCCTCTTCGTGACCATTTTACGGATAAGGATAGGTATTGTTACAATGGATCTGCAAAAAATACGGATGTAACACGGACGTCACAATGATATCATCTCTTTTTATTTTTTTGCGGATCTGTGTTTTGCAGACCACAAAATACATATGATCGTGTGCATAAACCCTTAGGGTAGCTTCAGATAGAGGATTTTGGGAGCAGATTATGTGCCGAAAAACCAGACCGAATCTGTTTTCAATGGGAGGCAACGCCACAGTTAATACAGCTAAATGCTACATGTTTTTTTTAATACTGCGCCACAAATCTACAGGTCTATTATTGGTGTGGCTACTGTGCGGACCCCTCACATAGCTGCAGTGGGAGCCTGCTTGCACTTTAGCCCCATTCAATGGAGCTAAACCTAGAGCGGGTCCGCAAGAAAACCTACAACTGAATCTGTAGCACAACACAGCGGTTTCTGCTATAGGATACGCAGAGGATTTTGTCGCGTACAGAATCCTCTGTGTGCACCTACCCTTTAAGGGTTTTTTCTAAGTGTTTTTTTTTTACTGATGACCTATCAGTATCTGAGTGGTGGGGGTCCACCACCAGGTACTCCCGATCGGCTGTTTGCGAAGGCATTGATGTTCACAGTAGGGCCATGGCCTTCTTTCTGCACTGTACATTGTATAGAGGTTGTGATTGGTAGGCATTGCAGCCCAGCCCCATTAACTTCTATGGCGCTAAGCTGCGCTTAGGTCATGTGACCGATGAATGTGACATCACACAGCCTAGGAAAAGCTTCTTAAAGGGCCGCTGCCTTCTGAAACAGCTTATTGGCAAGGGCCCCCGGTGTTGGACCCCACTGATGAGATACTGGCGACCAGTTGTGTACATAGAGAAGTAAGGACCCCATAGCACGGATTAAACGAGGCCCCCCACACAGGACAGAAGGGTTTCTGCCTAAAGCCTTTTTAATGAACCTTGGGCCATTTTTCCACTGCTTCATTTGCTAAAAGTTGTTCCTTTAGATCAGGCATGCTCAACCTGCGGCCCTCCAGCTGTTGTAAAACTACAACTTCCACAATGCCCTGCTGTAGGCTGATAGCTGTAGGCTGTTCAGGCATGCTGGGAGTTGTAGTTTTGTAACATCTGGAGGGCCACAGGTTGAGCAAGCCTGCTTTAGATGGTACAGCCCTGACCAAGTTTTCACCCCCCAGTAGAAAGGAGATAATCCCAACTAAGACTGGGCCCCCTCTTGCCCTGGGCCCCATAGCAGTCACATGGTTTGCCACTAAGGTAGTTACGCTCCTGCTGGCAACCTATCCAGAGGTTAGGTCATCAGTAAAAACACTTAGAAAACTCTTTAAATACCATATTCCAAGGATATGTCAAGTTTAACATCATGTGAATGTAGCCTAGGCCCCCCACATCATGGCTACTCTCCCTAATCCCAGGAGTAAGCCTGTAGACCGAGCAGAACACCTTGCAGCACAAGCATTGTGAAGAAAACAGCTTAGAGTCATCATTTGTATGAGGGCTGAGAGAAGACCAATGTGTTCTACAACAGCTGCCAGCCAGCCATTCATATGTTTTTGGGTTGTGGAACAGATCAGCTTTAACACCCGGCCCCAGTTAATGGGTCTGTGGTGAATATATTCATTATGGCTGTGAATCTTGCAGAAATCCCTAATAAATCCTTCCTCTTATTTTCCCCACTTATGTCCTCCCTCCAGGGCTGCGAGTACACACTTAGCCTTGAGCTGTTCGAGGTCTGTACAGCACTCGCCTCCTCCCAGATCATGTGGATGCAACTTGTTCATTCGGCAGAAACCTATGAAGCCTCTCTATCCATTAAATGTTGGCTCAGATGTGCACTTTTCTGCCTAATGGACTTGGAAAATGGACGCAAGGGTATGAATCGCAAAAGCCACTTAATGCTCCTCTTCCTTGCCGCAGCCCTACCTAAAATAGCAATTTTTATTGTGGGGTACTCTGCTGTACACGAGGCTTCTCTTTTCAAGAAGACACATGGCTATAAACATGTTGTTCAGACTATTGTTCTTTAAAAAAAGAAAACTTTTGGTAAGTCACAGTGGCATATGAAAGGTTTCAACCGGTGGGGGTCTGAGTTTTGAGGACCGATTGCTAAAATAAGGAGCTAGAAGCTCTCACACAGATTACTGTCCCTCCTCACTGCTGAAGATGGGCTCTATAGAAAGTCTATGAAGATCTGTCCAGTAGTGAGGAGAGACAGCGCTCTGTGTGAATGCTTCTCTCTCATTTCAGCAATTGGTGGGGGTATCAGCACTTGCACCTCCACTGATCAAAACCTTGACATACCAAAAATGTTTTTTGTTTTTTTAAACACCGGCAAACTTTAATTGTACAGCACTTTGCAGTATTAGGGCTTGCTCGCACTGCCACCAAATTCCACAAATCATTTACGTTGTTTCTCGGAACGAGGAGCAGAACGAAAACAATGGAAACTCTGGATCCGTCAGATGATGGGGGTCGAAATTACTGCACAAAATTATCATATGGAATAGACAATGGTGCCATTAAAAGTTACAACTCATCATGCCAAAATCAAGCCATTATACGGCAGCTATGTCGATGGGCCAAAAAATATTTAAAAAGTTATAGCTACTGGAAGACAGCGAGGGAAAACAAAAAGGATGCTGCCAAAAGTGGCCAAATCCTAGAGAGCTAATATCAAAGGGTTATGCCAAGACTAAAAAAATGAAAAATCAGACATCATATAATACACCACAATCTCTTTCTAACAAAGCTAGAAACAGCCCTATACCCCACACCCCTGTACCTGTTTTCTTCATGCTGGCAGGTAAGGAGGTTTGTCCTTTCTGCTGCAACTTTCTCCCCATCACAGCTCAGTAGGCATGTCCTTTCTGCTGCAGCTCTCTCGGTGTAACTGTGACAGCTTCTACAGCTGGTTGCAGTCAGTAGAAGGATGAACTGAGCATGTGCGTCCACCTCAGTAGGTGGACGTGCACATAACTATGCAGAATAAACACCAGGGAGTGCCATTATAATAAAGAGAGTATCTCACAAATTTTGTGACAGAGTAAATTACAAACGTAACCAGTTTTCTTGTTGAATTATATCAAAATAGTATTTAATAGTGGCACAACTCCTGAGGAGATATTGTCACCGGTATGGTGCTGAAGGTTCTAAAACGGAGAAATATTATGAATTTCATAAAGCTTTTGTCTTTTCATGGATCTGTTTAATAGAGCTAATCCACATTTATTCTTTTTAAAAAATAATGCTCTATAAGAATCATGTTGGTCATTCATTTTCAGAAAAATATTTTTGGAACTCACAAGTTGTTCCTGAACAGCAATTTTTTTCCCTTCTAAACCTCCTGTAGACCCTCCCTGCTAACGCAAAAGCTGAGAAACTGGTCTTTTCCCCCTGAATGAATACACAGACTGTATTTAGTGCAGACCATGGTTCAGTACTTTTCCAGGCTCCGCTTAGATTGAATTCAGCTCTGCATTTCCCCTGCCACCAAATAGATTTTCTGCAATGTAGAATAGTGAAAAAAGATTTTTTTAAATGAATAAATACATACAAATAATTCTTCAAGCCAAAAACTAGTAGTAATGATTTCCTGTGGATCAGAAGAAGAGTCAATGCCAATAAAAGGGCCCTGTACCGCCAATTACTTACTTTGGAAGTCTCATATTGGAATGGAAAATTACCCAACCACTGTGTGCACCAAATAACTTCAAGTGGGTTTTCTACATCTGTGATATCAAATGTACAATGCTGACTATTTATAGGCCAATGGGACCCATCAGGATTTGTAACGTATGATTTTAAATCAATTTAGGTTCAAAATAAAAACAAAAATGGTCTTCAGCAATCAGAATTTTCACTTTAATGTCACACCATCTTTTTTTGGAATGACCTAAACTTGTCTCCAAAAACAGATGTCTTGAAGAGTTATTTGAAGGGGTTTTTCGAGACATACCATATATACTGTGGACAGGTCATCAGTATCTGATCATGGGGTTCCGCACCCGATACCTCCGCTGATCAGCTGTTTGAGAAGGCACCAGTGCTAGAAGTAGTGCCAAGGCCTTCTCTCAGCTTTCCCTAGACAAAGTGACAACACGTTTATTGGTCACATGGCCTAGACGCGGCTCAGCCCCATTGACGTGAATGGGGCTAAACTTCGATACCAATCACAGCCGCTATACAATGTACAGTGGGCTTGTTGAGCACGGAGCAGGTCGTGGCACTGACGGTTGCCTTCTCAAACAGCTGATTGGCGTGGGTCCCGGGTGTCAGACCCCCACCGATAAGATACCGATGACCTATCCAGAGGATAGAATATAGCGAGAGACCGTAGCACACTCAAGTCTTCAGATGCAAGAATTGTAGTGTATTTACCAAGTGCGACGTTTCGACCTAGATAGGTCTTTTTCCATCTTGGTGAATAAACTACAACTCTTGCATCTGTGCTGTGGTCTCTCACTTTATTCTAGACAACGGGGGTATTTTGGCTAATACCCAACACCACAGGCACTACCACTTTTTGGCGTTTTTTCCCGTAAGTGCTGCTACGAATACGTTTTCGGCTATCAAGAGAATAGGTCATCAGTATTTTAGTCCCAAAAAACCCTTTTAAAAAAATGATGGCCTATCCAAGCATTATTTTATGTTTTTTTTTATGTTATTGCAGCTAAATGCCAGGAAGGCTGTTAAGATAATCAGAAAAATCTTCCAATCCCCCTTCAATCCATTGCCACCGCTTTGTCTACTTACCCAGGCAACAGTCATGATATACTGCTTTGACATCCTGTATGACTGCAGCCAATGATGAGCCTCAGGGGTGTACAGCATGAGGCAGCTGATGCCAGTGACTGGCTGCAGTACTATATGGGATGTAACCACAACAGCATAAACAGAACATCATGGCTGCAGCCCAGTGAACAGGACGGGGTGGTGGTGCTGAATTGCAGGGGGCTCAGAAAAGTAAATTGTATAAATAGCTTTTTATCTATCAGTTACAAAACTGTTGCCCACTCCACAGGGTATGTTCATATTTTGAAACATATATACATATAATATACAAATAAAAGTATAGACCAGACATACTGACTGTGAGTGAAAACGGTCAACAAAATCCTGGCTGAGCTGCCCTAAAAGGGTTGTCCAGAACCTGAATAAAAATTCGGCACGTCCCCAATTTACAGATGGAAAATCACCAAAGCAAGCTATATGAAGGCACTGAAGGATGGTGTGGAATTTCCCTGTCAGGCGAGCAGAATTGTGAATGCAGCTCTGAGGTCTAATACAGGCTACAATACAGGATCTGCATGACTTGAGTTAGTCAAGTTTTTATGCTGATTTATTCAGCATTTTTTGCACAGTATTTCATAGGGATAAGTACAAAAGAAAGCTTTCTAGCGTAGTCCTTTTTATATAGGCATTTAAACCTGTGCAGTCCAGGTTCTTGTTGTTTTTTATCCATAAGACTTAGGCCGGGTTCGCATCAACGTTTCATTTTCTGTTCTGATCTGTCCGAAAAGCAGACAAAAAAAAGACCCAGATTCTGTATTTTAGGCATTCGTTAAGTGCCTTTTGCATCCATTTTAGCCATTTTTGTCTTAAATGCGTTATTTTAGACGGAAAAAAAGCCCTGCATGCAGGACTTTTTGTTTCCGTCTAAAATAATGGACCTCAAACGGAAATGGCTAAAATGGTTGCCAAATGCGCATAAATGATCTTAACGGATGCTTTAAATACAGGATTTTTTTTTCTTTATTTTTCTGTTCTCCTGACAGATCAAAAGAACAGAAAAATAAACGGTGATGTGAACGCAGCCTAATAACTAAAAGAAAACTTGGTAGTCACATTTCTTTACTGGGGAGACTTAAAAAGGCTATAAAGAAGCAGATAAGAACAGGCGGCTTTGGATCCCAAATGTGTAGACTGACAGTAAAGTGCAGAAGAAATGGCAGTCACATTTCCCCGTGGCCTGTTCCTACACGCAAAATAATTTCATTCATGTTCAGAGGACGTTCTGAAAACAGAATTCTTCAGAGGAGACAGCCTGGTGAAACAATACTACTGTTCAATAATCACTACTGGAGGACAAGCGTTTCATGCTTTAATCCACAAACTCAGGTTGCAAGCTCATACTTGTCTATTCATAATTCTCCCTCAAATGAATCAGTCTTTCCATCATCTAGATGACAGCCTTCACCATTACTCTTTTTATGTAACAGCAACATTCAGTTTTATGTATTTTGTGCCTGGCAATCAATACAGATTCATAGAATGGTCACCAAATGTGAGAAACTCAGAGGGCAATACCAAATGGCACATTTCCGTATTTCACTGATGTGTGCTGTCCGTATTTTCGACATTGATGATTTTTTTTTTTTATTGACTGTGGGTCAGTGAAAAAAAAAATCACAGAGACATACACTACTTGGGTATGTTTGGTCTGCCCCATGGACCAATCATAGTCTATGGGACAGTGAAAAAACAAGGACACAACACGGATGGCATCACTGTTTGGTGTGTTTTTCACTGACCACTGATAGGAGATGCTCTGGAAATTAACTTTCAGCTGACACATGGAGGGCAAAAAACGGACAAACGGACCAAGCACAAACATCTTCACTGATGAAACATGTACTGATTGTTTCACAGACATCAAACTGAACTTTTTGGCCAAAATGACCATCGTTATGTTTGAAGAAAAAATACTTTAAAAATGCTTTATTATGTAAAACTGAAACGAAACCCAAAAAAGTAGTCTTATTTGGTATTGTCGCGTCCGTAACAACCTCCTCTATAAATATATCCCATGATCTAACAAAAAGTGTAATATAGAGCAACCAAAAATCATATGTACCCTAAAATAGTACCAACAAAACTTCCCCCTTATCCCGTAGTTTCCAAAATGGGGTCTTTTTTTGGAGTTTCTACTCTAGAGGTGCATCAGGGGGTCTTCAAATGTGACATGGCATCTTAAAATTCTCCTAGTGAAATCTGCCTTCCAAAAACCATATGGCGTTCCTTTCCTTCTGCGCCCTGCCGTGTGCCCGTACAGCAGTTTATGACCACATATGGGGTGTTCTGTAAACTACAGAATCAGTGTAATAAATATTGAGTTTTGTTTGGCTTTTAACCCTTGCTTTGTTACTGGAAAAAATGATTAAAATGGAAAATCTGCCAAAAAGTGAAATTCTGAAATGTCATCTACATATTCCTTTAATTCTTGTGGAACACCTTAGCAAAGTTTGTAAAATCAGTTTTGATTAACTTGAGAGGTGTAGTTTCTAAAATGAGGTTATTTATGGGTGGGTTCTATTATGTAAGCCTCAAAAAGTGACTTCAGACCTGAACTGGTCCTTAAAAAGTGGGTTTTGGAAATTTTCTGAAAAATGTCAAGATTTGCTTCTGAACTTCTAAGCCTTCTAACGTCCCAAAAAACGAAAATATAATTTACAAAATGATCCAAACATGAAGTAGACATTTTGGAAATGTAAAGTATAAAAAGCAGAGAAATTTAAATTTAGAAAATTGTAAATTTTTCTAAATTTTTGGTAAATTTTTATTTTTTATAAATAAAAATGAAATATTTTGACTCAAATTTACCACTCTCATGAAGTACAATATGTGACGAGAAAACAATCTCAGAATTGCTTGGATAAGTAAAAGCGTTTTAAAGTTATCACCACATAAAGTAACATGTCAGATTTGCAAAAAATGGCCTGGTCCTTAAGGTGAAAAATGGCAGGGTCCTGAAGGGGTTAAAGAAACTCCCCAGTTTATTATTATATTATAGCTGAGATGAGCTACTGCCAGTGTCCTCTTTCCCCAGGACCTACCTTCTCAAAGTTGCTTCAGGACCCCTGTATTCAATCATCTGGTAGCATCTTGCTGCTGTGTGAACAGGTAATATTTGAATGTAATAAAGTGGGCCCTAGGCACCCTAGTCTGACACTGGCAGTCAGAATTGATTTAAAACATACTTTTGGTATTCCTATGTCGATTTTCTATATTCAGAAAATGATGTTTATTCTATATGCAAATTAGGGTGCAAAGTACCCAGCAGGGCATTTCCAAACTTTCTAAGAGCCCAAGTGTGCCCATTCACAGAGCCCGGTAAATGGGATTTTTTGTGGACCAAGTTTGGTGTAAAATTCTGTCTCAAAATAAGCCAACCAGTAGCCGAATCTGCACTAGATTTATCATCGAGTCTCAACCACTGTGATAAATATGGTGCAGGTCTAGACAGCCTGTCTAAGCGAACGCCATCTTTAGGATCAGTAAATCTGGCCAGTGTTCTCAGGAGTCCTGCCATGGGGCCACCTTCAGGCACAGGTCTGCTGTGCCCGTGGGGATGGCCCTGAGTGTGCTTCATCATTTTAGCTGAACAATATGATCTTGGTATTTTTAAACAACCATAATGTGACAAGATATGGCATATAAAAAGTACAAGATGTCCAAAAATTCACAGATGTTAAAATCAGCATATACAGAAGCTAGTGAAAATCACAAACCATTATTAGTTCACAGTTCAAGAATAGATCAAGATTCTGCTCATGCTAGCCTCATGCCTCCTGTTCTCAACAGACCTTATGACAAACACACTTTCTAAATAACCACAAAAAATCCTTATCGATCACGTTGCTATTCTTGAAGTCAAAAACGCTGGAACTAATGGAAAAGAAAAAGTACTCAGAGAACAGACCCTTCTTAGATCTCTGAAGTTACAATGAATGGGTCCTAAAAGGACTGTGCCATCAGAAAATGATCAACTGTTTAAGGCCTCTTTCACACTAGCATTCTGAGGATCCGGCATGCACTTCCGTCGCCGGAAATGCCCGCCGGATCCGTCACAACGCCACACACCTGAAAGCATTTGAAAACTGATTAGTCTTCAAAATGCTTTCAGTGTTACCATGGCAGCCAGGACGCTACTAAAGTCACTTTACTATTCAGAAAGCTAAACGTCGGATCCGGCGATGCGCCGAAACGACGTTTAGCTAAAAGTCAGATCCGGATTAATGCTTTTCAATGGGCATTAATTCCGGATCCGTCCTTGCGGCATGCCTTCAGTTTTTTTGGCTGGAGGAAAATCCGCTGCATGCTGCAGATTTTTCAACGGCAAAAAAAGTTTAAATACTGAACTGAAGACATCCTGATGCATCCTGAATGGATTTCTGTCCATTTAGAATGCATTGTGATAATCCAGATCAGTATCTTTCCGTCTTAGAGCCCCGAGGACGGAACTCTAGGACAGAAAGGAACAATGCAAGTGTGAAAGAGGCCTAAGAACTTTTAGTGATTCTAAAGTTTTTATATGTCATTATCTATATTAAAAAAATTATAAAATTCTGGACTTTCATATGGACTACAAAGCCTAGCCTGTGTGATGACACTTTCTGTTCTGTAGAGATCACTTTTCAGCAGTCGTCTCAATATTATCACAGGCAGTATAACAATGAAAAATGCACTTAATTTTACATGGGCCAATAGAGTTGGCAATAAATCGGAAATGAGGAACATTCATTTCCAACCACTGCCCACTCATTAACTACTGAGTGTTGCTGTATGGGGATTAAAGATGAGCTGCCGCTAGTGTTGTGCCGAACTTGAAATTTGCAAGTTCGGTGTTTGGGTTATCTAAGAATTCCGCAATGGATTCTGTTCCCACGGACCATAACGGAATTCTATCACGGCATGCACCACGGAAGCCTAGACTTGTATTATGACGGAATCATAATACATGATTACGGAATTCTTAGATAACCCGATCGCCAAACTTGCAAATTGCAAGGTCACTCAGTACTAACTTCCGTCAAAGAAGGATTTTTGGTGCTGCTTGAGAAGATGAGATCGCCTAACAAATGAGCGCGATCAGCTCCTGATAATTAGTCCAATCCTCCGCTACTGTAAACAGGACCTTAACACCTACTGTATATGTAGATACCACAGAATTTATAATTCGCAATAGGTGATGGTCACCGCTTATCTATTCCTCTATGCACAGGTTACAGAGCATGCCAAGAAAACGTTCACACAAAACTTCTCCTGTCCATTGTACCTAATGCCCATGTGACTGCTGTAGAGAATATCTCAAAATGTTAATAGAAAAAAAAAATTTGAAATAAAAGGAATACATTTCAGTATGTGGTTTCAATGCATAAAAATATGATACATTCTCTTTAACCTTTTCTGGACCTCTGCAATACATGTACAGTGCAAGTCCGGTCTTTACAAATGACGCCTGCCCGTGAACGCAGTGGGCTCCATAGCCACTGGGTTTCTGCTGTTTCATAAAGCTGACACTCGGGGCTAATGTTTGAAATAACGCTGATCACAGGCATTTAAAGTTGTTGCCAAGTTATTTTTAAGGATAGGTTATCTTCAGGATAGGTCATCAATATCAGATCAGTGGGGGTCCAACACTGGCACACCCGCCAATCATCTGTTTGAGGAGAAGGCGCGCATTCTCTTTAATGTTTACCTGCTCATCGTCGCAACAGTAGCGGTGAGGCGGTGTAATTACATCTAAGCCGTCCCACTCACTTCAACGGGACAGCTCGTTCATATACACTTGAATAGGAAGAAGCCGTCCCATTGAAGTGAATAGAACAGCTTCTTGTATTTACACCTGCTTACTGCTGCGGTTGTGACGGCAAGCAAGTAAACAATGAAGAGAAGGCAGCAGTGGCACAGCTTAGCGGCGGTGGTCCCGGGTGTTGGATCCCCGCGATCTAAAATTCATGATCATCAATAAAAATAACTTGGACAACTCCTTTAACTCCTCAGATGTTGTGGTCATATGTGACCCTGGCATCTGAAAGTGCAAAACCTGAAAGTTCTGCACTTCCGAGCCCGCAATGTCTCCCCCCATAAAAACCCATAAAAATGTGGCGGAACTGCGTTTTTTTGTTTTTTTTTCCAATTCCACACAATTTAGATTTTTTTCCAGCTTTCCACTACATTATATGTAATAGTAAACGGTGTCATTAGAAAGTACAACTTGTCTCATAAAAAACAAGCCCTCATATGACTATGTCAATGGAAAAAAATAAAAAAAGGTTATGGCTCCAAGAAGGCAGGGAGTAAAAAACAAAAATGGAAAATTGCAGGTCCTGAAAAGGTTAATGTGTACATAATGTTAGATTTCTTTAAACAAGACTTATATGTACACAGGGGCTCAGAGAATATTGTTAAAATAAAATTGTATCGATGCATATACATGTCAGCTAAGAATGCAATATTAATAAATGTATTGGTAAATGAAAACCAATATACCGTATTTTTCACCATATAAGACGCCCAAAAGTAGGGGGAAAATGGAAGTGCGTCTTATAGGGTGAATACTACCATTTTCCTATAGCTAAAGCCGATACATCGCACAGCCTGCGATGTATCAGCATGGAAGGAGGCGGCGGAGCCTGGCAACACGTGGCGGGCGGCCTGCCGCTCACAGCGTGACTGCTTTCATACCATTTATAGTCTTTAATCATGTCCCCTTATTCCCTATAAGCCCAATACAGTAGCGCTCTGCTAACCTGCTATACCGATCCTCTAGCAGGCAGAGGGGTGCGACGACAGGCTGCTGTGTACCGTCCTCACTGACGTCATCTGCCTGCTCCTTTCACTTTATGAATGAAGCAGGAGGAGCAGGCAGATGACGCCAGTGAGGACGTTACACAGCAGCCTGCCGCCGCACCGCCTGCCTGCTAGAGGATCGGTATAGCAGGTTAGCAGAGCGCTACTGTACTGGGCCTATAGGGAATAAGGGGACATGATTAAAGACATTAGTAAGAGAATTATAAATGGTATGAAAGCAGTCACGCTGTTACGGCGGGCCGCCCGCCACGTGTTGCCAGGCTCCGCCCCTAAGCAGTCACTATGGGCCAGATGTTTTAGAAAAGGGGCATCTTTGGATGGCAATGTAATGGGGGCACCTGTGGATGACACTGTAATTGGGTGATCTGTGGATGACACATATAGCATAAGATGCTATATATGTGTCATCCACAGATCCAATCCATTACAGTGTCATTCATAAATGCCCCCATCACAGTGCTATCCACAGATCCCCCATCACAGTGCTATCCACAGATCCCCCATCACAGTGCCATCCACAGATCCCCCATAACAGTGCCATCCACATCTCCCCACATAACAGTGCCATCCACAGATCCCCCCATAACAGTGCCATCCACATCTCCCCACATAACAGTGCCATCCACAGATCCCCCACATAACAGTGCCATCCACAGATCCCCCATAACAGTGCCATCCACAGATCCCCCACATAACAGTGCCATCCACAGATCCCCCATAACAGTGCCATCCACATCTCCCCCACATAACAGTGCCATCCACAGATTCCCCCCCCCATAATACTGTCATGCACAGACCACCATTACTTCAAAAGCACACCTTTTGGTTAAAAATATTTTTTTTCTTATTTTTCTCCTCAAAAACCCAGGTGCGTCTTATAGGCCAGTGCGTCTTATAGGGCGAAAAATACGGTATGTTTAAAGGGGTCTGGTCATATGGCTGAGCTGCAATACCAGACACAGCTTGAAGACAAGATAGCGCTGTTCTCCGACACTTTTTCAACCACAAATTTAAAATGTATAGCTGGACTACAAACTGGATCTTGTAACACATGGCACTCTATAGGCTACAGCAGCATATGGAGCTCAAACGGAAACATTGTGAAAACTGTATACTGCGCAGGTTATATTTTTTAATTACACTATTTTGTGGCTTATAAGACTACTTTTTAACACATCAAAATCTTCTCAAAAGTCAGGGGTTGTCTTATACGCCGAGTGTTGTCTTATCAGACGGTATACGGTGTGCTGAAACTTTAGAGGACCTTTCACCGGTCCAATGATTGTTAGATAATGATATGTACCGGTATGTGTAGAGTGGCGCCCAGGAATTTTTTTCTCCCAGGCTGTGAGCTGAGCGCTGCGATTGTCCAGCGCTACAGCCTGGGAGAAGGAGACACCCAGGGCAGAAGAGGATGTCTCCTCCCAGAGATTAGCTGTAATTAGCATAAGGCGCAGGCGCCGGTAATCGGAGCCAAAGCGGGCAAACGGAGTAGCGACCAGGGATAATAGTAGGCGCAGGGAGATCCCTGGGCGCCGCTCTACACATACATATCATTATCTAACAATTGCTGGACCAGTGAAATGTCCTCTTTACTTCCGAGCTGTCCTTCTCCAGCTTTAGGGACAAGCGCCCTCTAGCTGAGCCACCGTGCGCTGCATCCCGGCCAGCTGCTCCTTAAGCAGACCCTGACAGGGAGGGCTGGGCAGGCAGGGAGAGCTGAATTTTTATTTGGTGTGCGTTGGAAGAGGGGTAGACTTATACAGCAAGTATAGCCCAAACCCCATATTTTAACAGGAAAAGTAGAGGTCGTCTTATATGCCGGAAAATACGGTATATGCCTCTGTACAGGAAAGTCCAGCACAATATGGTTTCCTATAGATATATACCTATGGAGGCTGATTTGCGGTTAGAATTCCTGCTTGTGCCGGCACCCTAGTAGTACAATTTCAGTATTAAGTAGAGCAAATAATAAGAGATACTCCCTACCCTGTCCTGCTCTAACAAAACATTTATCACATTTTGTAGGTCATGAGCTGGGTGTGTAGAGGATCTCCAACAGTCTATTTACTGACAACTGAACAGATGTAATGTTATACTGTAAACCCCAATACAAGTAGTAACAAACAGGTGAACAATCAAGTATTTCCCAAAACTGATACAGAAAAGGCAGGTCATACACATCAGCCAAACTCTTGTTCATCCAACAGCTATTCTCGCCGAGCATGCAGGTGTCCTCAACTGGGAGTACACACCAGACTCCTCCTGCAGTAGCTTATCTCCCAACGAGAATAAAAGGCTTGGGCACTTCAAATTCAATTGCTCAGTCTTTATCTCTCCTGACATCTGCCATCAAGGAATAGTTGGGAGGCACTCATATGCATTAGATGGTTGACCGGTCCCACCAAAATTGGAGGGTTGGACCAGCATCTCATTGCATCCTATTCATACGACCCCCATCTACTGGTTTTAGTGCTGAAAACCCACTTATAGATTCTCATCACTTCTTAGATACACCTGGATGTATAAAGGATCATTGCCAAGGTTGCAACTCATAGTTTCTGAGCCTCAAAGTAAACAGGCCCTCCCATGAGTGGTCTTACCATTTTTGCACTCCGCTAAGGTCTCTAATGGTTAAAATAAATGCCATTTGTTTATTTATTTCCAGGTCCTTTACATTGTGCATTCATAATCCTGTTATGTTCAGCAAATTTGCCTGGTTCACCAGCAGAATAAATCTTAGAAAAATGTGTGAAAAGCTACCAGTTTTGGTGCTGGAAGGGATTACAGGATAAAGCCACCCTTCTATTTGCAGGCCTTCATTGCATAGTGGTGGGATTACAGAGTGAAGACACCTCCGCACTTTCTTTGGTACTAGGGCCCAGTACACACAAAAGAAAGTCAGGAATGATCGCTTGGTTCAGTCTTTTGGTTCTCTTGTTTTACTTAGAGGAAAACAGGAAATGGACACCCTACTCAAATGGGCAGAGGCCTGTAGGTAGCCATTGCTATTTCAGTTTATGTATATGGTAACAGCAAATAGTCTAAAGCAGCACTCTAACTTTTAAAAGGGAATCCTGGAGCATACCCCAAGCAAAAGCTGAGGGAAGTTTGGTTTTCAGTAAGGGGCTATGTAATACCCCGGAGTGGTATTACCATTTCTGCACTCCACTACGGTCTCTAATGGTAACATAAATGCCATCTGTGTATTTTTTTTCCATGTCCTTCACATTGTGCATTCATAATCCTGTTATAAAACCGTTATGTTTATGTAATTTGCCTAGATCACCAGCAGGCGGCAGCGTATCTGGTAGAGTGAGAGATCTCTAGACAAAATGGAACTCATCATTCCATTCTTCCCCCTTTGGGCAGAAGTGGGCCAGTCCTGCTGGGGAGGGGTTGTAGATCTAGTTTAAGGCAGTCTAAGCCTGCCCACCATCAGAGCCGGACGTGCCCAACAGGTACAAGCCAGGTCAGTCTAAGCTGAGCTTGAGATGGAAGCAGACGTGTGGAAGATGTAGCAGCAAGGGGGCAGAGGTCGGCGCGTTGCACATATGCCATTTATAATATTGATCTGTTCTGGGCCAGAGGGTACTTTTGGCCTAATCAGACACCATGGCTCTGGACTTTCCACTACCAACACACCCCCTATGCCTTTGATCACTTCTACTGTAGAGGTTTTAAGTTAGAGAAATTGCTAGAAAGCAAAACAACTTCCAAAATACTCCCTTTCGGTACTGAGAACTGTCAGGATAACTGGATCGTCTGGCTTTCATATATTTAGCTAAAGGCAGAAACACAAAAGTGCGTTATACTCAGTGGAGATCTCACGAACGTTACCATGTGGCCTCTGAGCTACCAGGAGACATCTCATCCTTGCACCAGTCTTGAGTTTATCCTGACCTGGCAATGTACTAAGCTAGACATCCTAAGAGACAGACCACAGAAGAACCAGACAATCACTTGATATATTACATTGCTCTTAACTTTTTTTTTTATGTGAATCTTACTCCTCCACTTCATTCACCTACAAAACCCTTGTACAAGATAAAATATTGGGCATCTGCATGCAATATAATGGCAAAATAATGTGTCTAGCAAGGTAACCTGCGAGATATCATGTCCTACGGAATGAGATACCGCAACATGTTCCCTTTAAAAATTGTATCTGCCAGTTTTAAGGGATTGTCTGGGCGATACTCACGGCACACATCCCTGGCGGCTGCTGTTCCAATTATTCTCTGGTCCTCTGCTGGTCTCTTCTTCCTGTTCGAGGGGTTGTCTGAGACTTGTTTAAAAATTTTACTAACGTATCAGGAGCCGGGTACAATAAAAATAACTTCCCTTACCGCATCTGATCTGAACTAGCAACGCCACTCTATCATCTACCCTGTGCTACAGCCAGTGATGTACTGTTTTGTTTCGCTGCATCGGTGACATACTGGATATACTGCAGGCAATCGCAAGCCTCAGTGGTGCATACCACAAGACTGCTAATGCCGAGACTGCCACTGCAACCAAACATTCCATAACTGGATGCTTTCCGAGGAACATGAGAAAGCAGCGGCACTGAATCGGAGTAGGCGGAGCAAGGCAAGTTAAGTATTTTTTCTACTATTTCACATGGCTCCCCGCACTTTAGTAAAATAAAAAACAAACAAACCACTCAGAAATCCGCTTTAACCAGCAATGCTGTTCCCTCATGAGGATAACCTTTAAGTGCTGCTGCTCTTTCACAGATCCTTCCTGCTGGCCCCTGGCTGTGCAGGGCACTACAACACAGTCTCGTTCAACTGAAGGGGAGATGATGCCGACCCTACACAGTGGATGATCAAATCCAGGGGCGTAGCTATATGGGGTGCAAAGGTAGCAGTCGCTACCGGGCCCAGGAGCCTGAGGGGGCCTAAAGACACTTGTGCCGCATAAGAAGACAGACACACAAAGCACTGAGGGAAGGGGGGAGCAAGCTGAACTCTTGCATCAGGGCCCAAGAGCCTTTAGCTACGCCCCTGATCAAATCCATTCATGTAGGGATCTCAGTGGTTGGACCTAGGGTTGTTAGGCCTCTTTCACACGGGCGTCGTGTTTGACGCCCGGATAAGAGGCGGGTGCGTTGCGGGAAAATGTGCGATTTTTCAGCGCGAGTGCAAAGCGTTTTAATGCGTTTCGCATGCGCGTGGGAAAAATCGGCATGTTTGGTACCCAGACCCGAACCCGGACTTCATCACGGAAATTCGGGTTTGGGTTGAGTATTCTGTAGATTTTATTATTTTCCCTTATAACATGGTTATAAGGGAAAATAATAGCATTCTCAATACAGAATGCTAAGTAAAATGTGGATGGAGGGGTTAAAAATAAAAAAATTTACTCACCATATTCACTTGATCGCGTAGTTGCGATCTCTTCTACATTCATTAGCTGTCAGCTAAAGGATCTGTGATTACGTCACTGAGCTCATCACATGGTCCAATCACATGGTCCATCAAGTGATGGACCATGTGATGTGACGTCACAGACAGAAAGCAAAAAGCAAAAACAGAGTATTATAGGTTAGGAGTTCCTGGGTAGGAAAACCAATATAATAAGGCAGGGCGCCAAGGTAGGCCGAACGTGGTGAGGTTAGAATCAAAAATTCTGTGGTACAAATATGAGAACACTAACCCTGGGTTCAGACCTGAGAGTTCTTGAAACGTGCGTTTTATGCGCGTTTGTGTTGCACGTATTACAGCGCGTTTTTGCGAATAGGAAACGCGCGTCGTACGCGCGTTCTTGTGATTGACTACTGTGGTGTCAATCACAATACGCGCGACAAACGCCCCAAAAAAAGCTCAAGTACTTGTTTACGCGTAGGGCGTTTTACAGCGCGTTCGAACGCGCTGTAAAACGTGAAAATGTGAACCAGTCCCTTAGGGAAGCATTGGCTTGCATGTGTTGAGCGTTTTACAGCGTGTTCGAACACGCTGTAAAACGCGCAAATGTGAACTTAGGGTAAATGTCTTGAGGACGTTGACAATATTTAGGAGGCTGCCAGTGGTTTTACCCAACTCCTTGTAAAGAGGTGGGGTGATAGTAATAGGAATGGAAACACCATGCGTACGTGTGCAAAACAGTAGCAACAGGTTAAAGAAAAAAGACCACTCTAAGTCGCCACCCTAAAAAAAGAAAATGATCACTTGAAGACAGATAAAAAAAGCATAAAAAGGATGTCAAGAACACTCATAAAATAATAATAATAATAATAAAATAAGATCAATTGCAAAGAAAATGAATATATATGATGGACTCACTTCACTCAGGAGGGTAATGTGGGATAAACTTAATACACCCACATTAACACCTCCTGTGCCCGGGTCGCCTGAAGAGATTTTAGAAAGAACGGCAATCACTCGCGGTGTATCTGGATTCTTTCTTTATTCATTATCGAAGCCAAAGCACGGGGAAGGGAAGGCTCAACGCGTTTCAGGGTCAGTCTAAAAGGACCCCTTCATCAGGAGCAAGGGGTCCTTTTAGACTGACCCTGAAACGCGTTGAGCCTTCCCTTCCCCGTGCTTTGGCTTCGATAATGAATAAAGAAAGAATCCAGATACACCGCGAGTGATTGTCGTTCTTTCTAAAATCTCTTCAGACGACCCGGGCACAGGAGGTGTTAATGTGGGTGTATTGAGTTTATCACACAGTACCCTCCTGAGTGAAGTGAGTCCATCATATATATTCATTTTCTTTGCAATTGATCTTATTTTATTATTATTATTATTATTTTTTTATGATTGTTCTTGACATCCTTTTTATGCTTTTTTATCTGTCTTCAAGTGATCATTTTCTTTTTTTAGGGTGGCGCCTTAGAGTGGTCTTTTTTCTTTAACCTGTTGCTACTGTTTTGCACACGTACGCATGGTGTTTCCATTCCTATGTGACATCACCACAGGTCCTTTAGCTGGCAGCTAATGCTTGAAGAAGAGAGAAGAGATCGGCAACTACGCGATCAAGTGGATAAGGTGAGTTTTTTTTTTTTACTTTTAACCCCTTAATCCACATTTTACTGAGCATTCTGTATTGAGAATGCTATTATTTTCACTTATAACCGTGTTATAAGGGAAAATAATAAAGATCGGGTCCCGTCTCTTAGCAACCTTGCGAGAAAATCGCACTGCATCCGCACTTTATTGCGGATGCTTGTGATTTTCCCGCAGCCCCATTCACTTCTATGGGGCCTGTGTTGCGTGAAAAACGCACAATATAGAGCATGCTGTGATTTTCACACAACGCAGAAGTGAAGCGTGAAAATCACCGCTCATGTGCATAGCCCCATAGAAATAAATGGGTCAGGATTCAGTGCGGGAGCAAGGCGTCCACCTCACGCATTGCACCCGTGCAGAAAACTCGCCCGTGTGAAAGGGGCCTTACAATACCAAATTTGGACTTTGAGTTTGATACCAAGTGCAGTATCACGATTCTTAATACCAAAACAATACTTTGATGAGGTATTAATGGGATACGTTTATTGTGGTTTTCTAATCAAATGTACATGCCTGGCTACTTGATTTTACTGGAAAACTGATGTTTCACCCATAAAACCTAAAAATCTTATAAGCAACTTGCTAGGTTTTGTGGGTAAAACAGGTCTCTTCTGGAAAAATGCAACAGCAGGACAACACCATACAATCAAGTGGAAAACTACGACAAAAATAACCAGGTTTAGTTCTTGGCTGCCCCAGCTCCGCTCCATGTGGCCTAGCCCTAAGTGGTACTATTAGTAAAAGTGTGATAATTTGATAAAACCATGTGCCTCACATTAATAGTAAGTGACCCTATCAAGTACCACCTCACATAATAGGCAACATGGGGTTAATATGTGAAGTACATGATGGCATTACTTACCATTAATATAAGGCACATGGAGGTACTAAAGTGCCTTGCATTAATAGAAAGTCACCTCAACATGTATCCACACGTTAACCCAATGTTGCCCATTATGTGAGGGGGTACTTGAGGTTACTTACTATTCATGTAAGGCATCTGGAGGTACTAAAATAATAACACCATGTGCCTCATATTAATAATAGGTGACTCCCATCATTTACCTCATATAATGGCAATGTTGGGGTTAATGAGTTACTGTAACCTCAATGTTCCTCAGCACTGTAATAAACCCCCCTAATAGCTAGGGATGAGCTTCAGCATTCTTAGGCCCCTTTCACATCAGAGTTTTTGCTTTCTGTCCTAGAGTTCCGTCCTCGGGACGTTTAGCTTTAAAGAATGGTAACCATGGCAGCCAGGATGCTACTAAAGTCCCGGCTGCCATGGAAAAGCAGCGGGGAGCCAGGGGAGAAGCTACTTACCTTCCGTGCGGTGGCCAGGGCGCTCCTCGATGACGTCACCAGATCCCTGAGTCGCATGGTTCACATAGCTATGCGATGTGAGTATTGCGCCGTATGGATCGTACGGCGCATTGCTCACATAGCATAGCTAGCATAGCTATGTGATCCATGCGACGCAGGGACCCAGTGATGTCATCGAGGAGCGCCCGGCCGCCGCACGGAATGTAAGTAGCTTCTCCCCCGGCTCCCCGCTTCCTATCCATGGCAGCCGGGACTTTAGTAGCGTCCTGGCTGCCATGGTTACCTGAAAGCATATTGAAGACTGATCAGTCTTCAATATGCTTTCAGTTGTCTTGCGTTGTGACGGATCCGGCGGGCATTTCCGATCTATCTCTATCTCTCTCTCGATCTCCCTCGATCTCTCTCTCCCTCTCTTTATATATATATATATATATATATATATACATACACACACACAGACACACACACATATACAAAAATGCGCTCCAGTACATTTTTTTGTGATTACTAAATAAAAAGGTTAGATTCCTGCCATTATCGCATGGTATATAGAGACGTATATGTATATCTGTATGCATTGGAGGGGGGCTCCCTAAAAGGCCCCCAAAGATGGGAAGGGGTATAATTATAAATCTCTGCAAATCCCTACAATGTGTTAAAATGAGAAGAAGAAAAAATACACTCACTTTTTATTCCAGCTTGTTTTTTTTAACACATTGTATGGGTTGTGCAAGATTTTAACCCTTTTAATATAGTGAATGTATGAAAAATACCAGCTTGGATAAACAGCAAGCTAATTAATAATGAATAAACTATCTCCTTCTTTGTAAACAAGGTCTTCATATCACAATAACAATGTTTTAGAAACCAGTCAAAACTGTTTGCCTGAGATAATTTCTTTTCAAGGCCAGCGACTATTTATTGCTACAGTTGTAGCAGGTCAGATAATGCTGTTTGTAGAGCTTTTTGGAGATTCATATTTTCAAAGAGTAGTTAAACTAATAAGGACTTAGAATAAGCCTCTGACATGGACTTCTTTGAACAGTATTTATGTAGACGTTTAATTATCTGTCTGAAAAGTTTCTGACCTGAAAATGGATTAAGGGGTTACATAATGTCAGCAGTTCTGCGACATGAACTTTGAAAAGTTTTGAGATCTGAAAGTGTTCTGGGCAGATTGCTGACAGAAACTCTTAATACGGTGAATTCAAGTGTTTTCACAATGTGATTAGAATCGAGCCGGTCGAGCAGTTTTTAGATACTAAACCATGTGAAAATACATGCCCAAAATGCGTACTCTTCTATTCATGTAAAGGTTTTTTTTTCTATGTGACCTATGTTCTATGTGTGTAACCTCAAAGAAATGACGTAGGAAGAATTAATAAACATCTCCCAAGCGGAAAATCTACCAAGCCTATTTACAGTACTGGGTCCCATTGCTTACATCAGGGGTGCACAACCTTTTTTGGTCAAAAAGCCATATTTGCAGAGTGGATCAGATTAAAGGGATGTGATAACGTTCCTAGAACACTAAGAATCTCTTGAGAAGGGAGTGTGTGCTGTACGGGCAGAATACTGAACTTCCCATCCTCCCAGGAGCTGCGCTCTCTGACTGGCGCTGCTGGTGGTGGAGGCAGCTTCACAGACAGCAGAAAAGTGGAGCTGCTAGGAAGATGTTCGTATTCTCCCAGTACAGCCCTCTCTCCCTTCTCTGGAGGCTCCGCTGCAACCAATGCCTGCTGGCACCCACATATTTGCCACTGCACCTTAGCAAAATGATGCAAGACTTTGGTAAAAAACACGCTGACGCAATGACTCGGTACACAATTATAATGCTTGACCGCCAACGACTACTTTTGAGCCACAGCACAGGCACGAGAAGATAGGGTTAGATAAGATGTCTAGCTCTGTCAATCAAAGAGGAGAGGGAGTGTATAGAGCACAGGGGCGTAGCAGCATTCCAAGCACTACGGCCAGCTCCTTGGTGCTCGAAATCACTACCGGTAATTTGCATATAAGTAGAAATAAAGATCTTTCAGCAGCGGTTCTAGCTAGAGACAAAAGAAAGGTATAAATGTAATCAGAAGTCCTACCCGGCAAGGGTTGATCATGCTGACAAATGTTTTTTAAATGACTTGTCATCTACTTTACAATCATCTATACTGTATTCCTCGTACTTCTGTACTTGTGCTCTACTGCATTAAAGGGGTCATTTGGTTTAGAAGACTCATTTGCAAAATCACCTATTCCAATTAAATGTAAAGGGGACTGCTGAAAGTCCCAGAACCTGTGATCAGGGTATTTTGGGGAAACCTGAAAACAAAAAGGGAATGCCTTAACTCTACACAGCTGAATCACAAATAAGCTACTGGTGACCACAGTTATTGTGTTTATAATGTTTACAAACTGGGTAGTCACCCAGAGAGGGAATCCATGTTTCCAAGTGAGGAGAAACAGTCTACACTGTCAAATAATTTTGTTAAATTACAGTGCCTTGAAAACCTAATCATACCCCTATAACTTTTCCACATTTTTTTCACGTTACACCAACAAACTTAGGGTTGATGCACGCGACCGAGGTTTGGGTCCGCATTCGATCCAAATTTTTTGTGGGTCAGATGCAGACCCATTCATTATAATGGGGCTGCAAAGGATGCAGACAGTGCCATCCGTAAAATTATAGACCATGTCATATTCTTCGCATTACAGACAAGGATAGGACTGTTCTATAGCACTATTAGGGGCTGGCCATTCCATTCCTAAAAATGCAGAAGGCACATGGCTGGTGTCCGTGTTTTGCAGATCAGGTCGTGTGAGCCCTTAAAAGTATTTTATTGGCATTTTATGTGATAGATGAACACCAAGTAGCAAGTATTTGTGAAGTGAAAAGAAATTGATAAATGGTTTTCAAACTTTTTATTAAATACAAATCTACAAAGTGCAAGTGCATTTGTATTCAGCCACCCGTACTCCGATATCCCTAAAGAAAATCCATTGTGACCAATCACCTGCAGAAGTCACCTAATGAGTAAATAGAGCCCGCCTGTGTGTAATTTATTTTCAGTATAACTACAGCTGTTCTCTAACAAACCTCTGAGGCCTTCACAGAACATTAGTGACAGCATCATAAAAACCAAGGAACATACCAGAAAGGTCAGGGATAAAGTTGTAGAGAAGTGTAACGCAGGGTAAGGTTATAATATAGTATCCCAAGCTCTGAATATCTCACGGAGCCCTGTTCAATCCATCATCCAAAAATGGAAGGAGTATGGCACAACTGCAAACCTACCAAGACATGGCAGTCCACATAAACTGACAGCCCAGACAAGGAGAGCGCTAATTACAGTTTGACACAAGTCATGTAGGGGACACAGCAAACATGTGGAAGAAGGTTCTCTGTTCAGATGAGAACAAAGTTTAACTTTTTGGCCTAAATGCAAGAAGGTATGTGTGGCGGAAAACTAACGCTGCACATCACCCTAAACACGCTTTTCTTTAGCAGGAACAGGGAACCTGGTTAGAGATGATGTTAAGATGGATGGAGCTAAATACAGGGCAGTCGTCAAGGAAAACCTGGTAGAGGCTGCAAAGGACTTCAGACTGGGGCAGAGATTCACCATCCAGCAGGACAACGACCCTAAACATCCAGCCAGAGCTACAATGGAATGGTTTAGATCAAAGCATATTCATGTGTTAGTCACAGTCCAGACCAATATCCTATTGAGAATCTGTGGCAAGACTTGAAAATTGCTGTTTACAGATGCTCTCCATCCAATCTGACTGAGCTTTAGCTATTTTGCAAAGAAGAATGGGCAAATATTGCAACCTCTAGATGTGTAAAGCTGGTGGCGACATACCTTAAGAGACTTGCAGCTGTAATTACAGCGGTGGTCCTATAAAGTATTCACTCAGGGGGGTGTACCACTTTCCAGATTTATTAAAAACGTTTAAAACCATGTATCCTTTTCTTCTCACTTCACACATACTTGCTACTTTGTGTTGGTCTATCACACAAAATCCCCATAAAATACATTTAAGTTTGTGGGTGTAATGTGAAAAAAAATGTGGAAAAGTTTAAGAGTTATGAATACTTTTTCAAGGCACTGTAGACTAAGACTGGCATTACAAAATCCAGTCTTAGTATAAAGTCCATTGGCACAGAATGGGGCACAGCCCTCTTAAAAAATTTCGCCATGTGCCAGCCTTTTAAATCTACACCAGCTATGAGCTGGCATGAATTTGAACTATCATTTACACTAGTTTCTGATGTAAATGATGGTAAATTTGGTGGGACATGGGAGGCCACGCCTCCTCCCTCTAAGGTTAGTTTCCCACTAGCACTTTTATATGCGGCAGCTGGATCTCCGCCGATCCCCATTATAGTTAATGGGGCTAACAAAAAAATGCAACAGCACTCTGCAACCAGAGCTCTGCCCAAGATAGAAGCTATAAGAGGACATTAGTGTACTAATCCACTATATCGCATGCAAATAGTGGAGACATTAGTTTACATTTTGATCAAAAGGTAGTAAGCCCACTCACCCTGTCACGGTTGTCTCCTAGAGTGGGTACTAACGCTAAATCTGACCTGCAATGGGCCATGACAGCCACATAAAATCCTCCTAGCGCTAAATCTTACCTATTATGGGCCACGACAGCCACATAAAATCCAGGGAGTGTGGGCCCAGCATGCATGCTGGGACAAACCATACTTATTAACCCCTTCTGGTGCTGTAACAGCCTCCATTAGATCCAGGAATGCAGGTACCAACATGCATGCTGAGCCCACTATACACTCCTCCTGGAGCCAGATGGTTACTAGCAGGTAATGTGAGTACACATTCAGCTTTATACTCACTCTGATTAAAAACCAGCATCTAGGGCAGACAAACTAGTCAGGTGTGCACGACTGAAGTGGAGGCCGCCACACCTCCAACACATACATAGTTAATGGGGCTGGCAGGTATCAGGGAGAATCCAGAAATGCAGGGTCCAGACATCTCCAGCAGGCTGTTCCCTGCCGGAACAGCCTGCCAGAGATGTCTAGCGCTAGTGTAAAACTGGCTTAAAGGCTGGTTTACAAGCTGCAATGTTTAGACAGCACGATCTGCTGCCCAGAAACGATAACCGATGTCCCTGCACGAACGACAGGTTTGCCCGACATACAATAGTTTTGCTCGTTTATCGGGTGATGAGCGGTACGTTTACACGGGCAGATTGTTGGGAACGAGCGTTTGCAAGAATATTTGTTCCTGATAATCTCCACTCACTTTTCTCACCATTTTTGGAAAGTGCCGAGACAAGTGAAAAGTTATAGGTCATATAAACCGTGTTCTATAATCTGCAACTTGATACATGTCTGCCAGATTATCAGAAAAATAAAATGGAGCTGAAGATCATCAGTGCCCGAGACGTTGTATATGGACTGTGGTTTCCAATAATAATGAGCCAGGAAAGATAATAGTACGTTAAAGATATTGTAGCCTGATGTCATTGTAACTTGAGGGACCACTAGTCTGTGTGTAGGCTGCTTCCTTCATGTTATTCCAGTGCAGAGTAAGGATTGTGATTATGACCCTTGACTGACTGGGCAGTGAATAATACTCATAAAAATCCATTGCACATGAACCTCTCACATCTCAAAACCTCCATGCTGGAAGGAACAAACGTTTTAGTACATATAGGAAAGCTGGCTTCTGCATCCTATCCCCTCTGAGTCCCCGGAGGAGAGAGGGGTGGATGTAATTACAGTTTTCTAAAACAAATACTGAACAGTTCATTTCAAGATTTATAAATCAATCAAGAAACTTCAAAGCTGCCAAGACAAATGTGTATTTATGTGTTTGGGAATCTATTTGACCAAAGCCTAAAATCTATTAAATTTCCTGTAGAAAGCAAAATAGATATTTCCTTTATGATATGGCATCAATTACAAGGGGACATGTAACGCCAAACTAAGCCCTGGCATAAGTAATATAAGATCCCACTGCTTGTGCAGAGGTCAGGAACAGATACATTCTTTTATTACTTTATAAATTATATATTACCACACTGACAATAGAGATTAGTTGCGAGGCAATCTGTGACTTTTCCCCGCTCACGTCAGGTCTAAACTGGGGGCGTGGCATTGGTGGGAAAGGGGGCGGGCTGGCAGGCGCGTCTTATTCATAATTTTTTTACACCTGTTTTAGGCATAGAAATGTGTTTAAATCCACGCCAGCAAGGGAGCTGGGGTAGATTTAGACAGGTGGTGGATATGCCGAAGTTATGTAGAGGCCGACTCCTCTACACAACTTAGGGGCAGCCACCGCCAGCACAAAGGGGTATTAAGACCGGCATTTTAGTAATAAAGGACCCCCATAATGTTTAAATCAAACAAAAAGGAGAATGCAAAATTGTCTGGTGATCTGAAATACTGAATACAGGTCGTCCATGCATTAATCATTTCTATATGACTGATGGAGAACTGTCTAAAAAAAAGTCCCATCGAAGTAAGCTGAGCAGTGCACCAACATGTACACTAAGACTCCATTCAGACAGGGCACTCAAGGACCCTCAATCTCAAGATCACTTGTGGTGATCTCACATATATCACCTGTGGATAGGTGATAAGGTTAAAGGGGTTGTCACATGGGATTGGGCATAAGTGTCTGATGCACAGGGGTCAAACCGCTGGGGCCCCCGGCCGATCATGAGAATGGGGGCCCATTCACCCCTCTTTGAATGGAGCGGCGGACACGGATGTGAACTGCTGCTCCATTCAGTTTTAAGGGACTGCCGGAGATAGCTTGGCACTTGTACTCGGCTATCTCCAGCAGTCCCATATAGATCAAATTAGTGGGGCACATTCATACTTTTCTGCTCCTCTGGATAGGGCATAAGGTGTCTTCATGGGACAACCCCTTTAATAGATAATCCTTTTAACAGTGCCAAACACAGTTTGCTCCCATAAACAGCACCGACAGTTTCCTCATTAATACTGACGTCAAGGTGGTATCCAGGGACAGCCATAAGATGCCTCCATAAACATTACCCCAGCTAGTGAATTACCCAATACACAATTTCATAGGCAGAGAGAACCTCTAGACACAGTGGCACAGGCAAGGTGCCACAAGAAGAGTCCCATACAAGTTTGAGTTTTCTTCTTTTCTATGCTGCAGTATTACACATTCCTAGGGACAGCAAATTATTGTACACAAAGTACGCGCAAGGAATGTCGACGGTGCTTTACAATACGGAAAGAGTTAATATAGATTATAAACTGGGGCACAGCTGTATAACGGAGTTATTAGAATCTACTAAGGCCTGTTTCACATTTGCGGTAAACAGATCCGGCATCTCCTAACCATGGTTTGGGGGAGGGGAGGGGGATCGGCGAAAAGAATAGGTGACAAATGTTTATGCCTAGAAAACCCCTTTAATTATGTAAATATAGAAATTGTTCCCATTATATCTTGATTAGAAAGAATCTTTATCGTGAACAACAGATGAACACAGGGAAACAATTTGCACAGTACTTTAGAGGAATTGGAGGCCAAATGAGAGGAGTTTAGGGTCTTAAAATATTGAGGATTTATAAAATTGGATCTGTTTGTGGGAAAAAAGGCTGCAAATTATAATTAGAACCCACAATGTTGCCCGTTCTACAATATCCACCTTAAACATTTAGAAGAATACGGCAGAATCACATAATAGCAGTTCAATTTTCTTCAGAGGATGCGGTCTTTCCTGTCCCTAACTGTGAACACAGATGTACGGAACTTGCTGTAACTTTAATTTGCTATTTCAAATCTCACCAGCTGTTTTCAGTTTTCTGTAATTTGTACAGTATGCATGATGTGGCCAGGCCCAAATGTAAACTATTGGAAATATAAGCACTGCTGACATCGTTATTGAAGTAACATATGGGGAAAAGAACACAACGTAGCTTGAGGGAGCAATCCATAAAATGCATACTGGAAGCACTTGCCAAAAGTGGATGACTAAAATGAATAATCATTGCAGCCATTGCCGGTTGTATGCCGCAATGTCAACATCAGCAGAAGGTAGATATTGCCTTGATGGAAGTCATCACATGCCAGATAATAACTTAGGTTTGACACATTATTTATTCATATAAAGTGTGGTGGACTGCACTCCAAAACATATGTAGTAGTTAGTGCATGCAACTAGATGGGCTTAGTCCATTTTAGTAGTCCACACAGAAACAAAGAATGGTGGACACAATAGCGATAGCAGTTCAAGTGGAAATTTTATCAAAAACAATGGGAGATATACACGAGTCAGACACCAAGGGGAAGAGGAGCAGATTGGCCATAGACCTTACAGGGAAATCTCCCGGTGGGACGATGCCTGCCTTCCATCAATTTGGACCAGACAACAAAACGGGGCCACTTTTAGTATTTTTCCCGGGCCACTTTAAGTTCCCAGTCAGCCTTTGAAGGGGACCAATTTTTATTAATGTTCAATATAGGTATTGGTAGAAGAACCATCTGTCAACATGCCACCCCTTAGTTTTCTTACATATCTAGGGATAAATGAAGCTGAAGAACTTCTCTAGCTATGACACTATTAACAGTCTCTTTTTAATAAATTTCACCCTAATGGAAACCATACCTGTGTTTCCCATGTGTTCCATTAGGGAATTATTTTTCTTGATGCTTCTTTTACTAGATATTACTGGAGCCATTGTACAGCAATAGTCTTAGGCTTTAGTGACATTCTTTCTTTACTCTAATGGAGAAAAGCTTGTGTCATTTAGGCCAAGGCTACACTGCAACTTTGTGTAGCGCTACTGATTGATTCTATTACGTGACAGCTGCAGTTCACAAGGTCTCATAAAAACAAATCTATTCCTACAGCTAAGGTTAAAATAATTGCTAACGAAACCTGAAGCAGACAGGACTGCAGGAAAGAGTGCAAAATAGACGAGGAGTCCAAAGTTTGACAATCAGATGTGGGGAGAGAGTGCTACAATGAAAAGTTGTGCTTTTGTCTTTGTGTTTTTGACATGTCCAAATATGCTCCACTTGGGCAAAAGAAAAACAGAATCATAGGAGTAAATCGGAAAATAAATAAATAAATGATTTGCTAATGAGGTGCAATTTATACAGAAGCAGGATTATCCTTAAATAAAGTCATTATGCTGCTCAGTGCTGATGACCTACAGAGAGACAAGCTCTTAACTTACAATTCTCATTTGCTAATGTACAGGGCAATGATGACTTCACAGTGTTATTGATATCACCGGGTTATTTATCTTTTGTCCTTACCAATTGTGGATGGAACCTTCCAGCTCTACAGAGCAGCTGGAGATGGCTGGAATACTTTCTGAATATAGAGAGCAAATGTATACATAATACAGCTAATAAATGTCCCAACAGATGGTGGACAATGCTTGGTCTGCAATAATCCCTTATCCATGATAGAACGTATACAGAAAAAAAGAAACCTAATAAATTATGATCAATAATCATCAACATTCATTTTTGTTAAAGTGCAACACTAGCAATTCATTAGCAATAAAATACCATTGGATGTGCACTTGTGCCTTTTCCACACAAGTCTTCCCTTCTAAATGTTACAACTGCCTTGTACTATACATCCAAGCTGACAATTTCCTGTATTGGTGATCACACTTCCAATGCATGTTTAGACTAAAACTGGCACATGAGAGGCCAGTCATAATAAATGCCCCCTATTACGTCTGTGCTCCAGTGGCCTCAGATGTGCCACAAACATTAAGAGGAGCATGCCAGTTAATAAATGTGACATATCTTGGGCTGTACATAAGCCAGAACTGAAATCTACGCCAGCTAGGTGTAACTTGCAGTAGAATTTGGTAATCCTAAATACAACTCAAAATCCCCAAAAAGTTGGGACGCTGTGTAAGATGTAAATAAATGTAAATAAAAAGAATACAATAATTTCCAAATCTTATGGACCCCTATTTTAGTCACAAATGATCACTGAACTCATAAGATTGTGAAAGTGAGACATCTAACAAAAACAAAAAAGAAAAATTGAGACAGGCCCATTTCTACCATTGTGTAGCATCATTGTTCTTTTAACACAGTCTGTAAATGTCTGGGAAGAGAGAAGATCAATTGCTGGAGTTTTGGGAGAGGAATGTTGATGTAGGGTTCTAGTTGCGCAGCCGTCCTGGGTCTTTGCTGGGATTTTTTGTTTCATGATGTGCCAAATGTTTTCTATTGGTGAAAGGCTTGGACTGCAGGCAGGTCACTTCAGCACTTCAACTCTTCTTCTGTGAAGCTACACCATTTTGATTGCCTGGTTACATTTGTGATACTAGGGAAGTTTTAAAAGCATTGTATGATTTCAAATGGCAACCTGACTATATATGGGTAACTTTGGATGTAGTTTCATTGTACCCTTCCATTCCTCAACATGTTGCCTTGTGGGCTATTGAATACAATTTACACCGTTACAGTACCCACGCACCTGATCTTATAGGTTATACCTTTGAGGTCCTTACTTTTCTGATAGATCATAATTATTTACCTTTGATGGTAGATTTTACCTTCAGATAAGTGGAGTCTCAATGGGTGCCAAGTACTCTCGTCAGTTACCAACCTCACGATGGCATACTGGGAGAAAAGATATGTTTTTTCTGGTGGCGGCCCCTTCGGAAGTGGCGTGGACTGGTACGGCAGATCCATTGACGATCTGCTCCTTGTTTGGAGCGGCAGGGTGTCTGCCGTACCGGACCTTGCCAAATATGTCAATGACAATGCGTATGGTTTGAAATTCACTCATCATTCTGATGGGGAGGGCATTACCTTTTTGGATTTGAAATTGACTGGACAAGTTGTCACCACTGAGACATTCCGCAAAGAAACTGCAGGTAATGTCATCTTAAGAGCCAATAGCCACCATCCTCCCTTCACCATTAAAGCGATACCAGTTGACGAGTTCATTGGAGCCAGGAGAAACTGCAGTACAGAGTATTGCTCGAAAAAAATGCAGAAAACAACTATTAAACATTAGGCCTCTCGTTCCAAATGCGGAAATTAATAAGTTGGATAAAACCTTAAAAAAAAATATTACCAATACCCCAAACAAGCCATGCAGAAATAGAACCCAAACATGGGATAAACAGAAACCCACTTTGATTTTGACATACAGCAACCAATTTGATACTATTAAACAAATGGTGAACTGTTACCCATTCTATATGACGATTACATTTTATATAATTTGCTGAAAAAAGGTTGCCGCATAGTACCAAGAAAATCTAAAACAATTGTGAATGTTGTGTCACCATCGCTTTTTTCTAGTGATGTTGTGGCAACACAAGGAGGTAACTGGCTTCAATATAAGGGTTTTTCAAAATGTGGAGGCTCCCCTTGTAAGACTTGTTACTTTGCGAAAAAAAACACATGCTTTGAAAACACGAGGGGTGTACTCTACGCCATTGTGTGCACGATTTGCGATCTAATTTATGTGGGCAGTACTTCAAGACATTTTAAGATAATGTTTCAGGAACATTTAAATTACATCACGAACCCCAAAGCGCTCGGTCTTTCAAATGCTGCAAACCACTTTATTTTTAAACATGGTCAGTGCACCGATAGTTTATGCACCTTTGCTTTTGAGAAAGTGACAATCCCACCTAGAGGAGGAAATTTAAAGAAAAAAATCCTTACTAGGGAGGCATTCTGGATATTAAAACTTGACACTAGGGTCCCTAAAGGTCTTAATTTAAGAAAAGAATTAGCACATTTCTACTTATAACTCGCCCTTATGTTTCTAGGAGTACCTTGTTTTTAACCTGTTATGGAACATTTAGGGGTCTTGCCGATATCTGTAAAAAAATAGTTGATATATGTTTACATTGTGCAGTTTCCACATTTGTGCAAAATTTGGTGTAATCTATAATATATCTCCATACCTATTACAACCGTATTCATGGATGATACAAGAATGTTAGATAATGTTTTGATTATAGTGAGTTTTGAGAACTAGCACTTTCTGAATATTATTTTTTTAATAAGGGGTTAAATTCAGGTTCCCTGTCTTCAGTGTGTGGGGTGGTTTTCTCCCTGAACACAGGTGAAGATGTTTCAGTAATTAAAGTCTGGGAGAGGCCTTATATACTGAACACAGTGAACCACCAGTTGAGGTTATGATTAAGAACCGCAAGGTTCAAAAACATGTAAACCACTGGCACGGTGAAAGAAGGTGTTTGCTGTTTGGAGCTGTTTTTATGGATTGAAATAAAGTTGAGATTGGAAAAGACACCTGTTGCTGGAGTATCTTCGAATTTATCCTCTTTTAACAACAGTCTGTAAATGTGTGGGAAGAGAGAAGATCAATTGCTGGAGTTTTGGGAGAGGAATGTTGATGTAGGGCAGTGGTCCCCAAACTTTTTTACACCAAGGACCAGTTTCACGCAAGACAATTTTCCCAGGGCCCGGGTGGGGAGTTCTGGGGCGGGGATTAGGGGTGCTGGTCAGCTCTGACTGATTCACGCGCATAACAAAACACAAGGTGCATATTCAAATATATAACACTATATAACCCCCAATGCCTCAGATCAACCCCCCAACCTTCAGCCATCAGCCCCCCGTGTCAGCCAGCCATCAGCCCCCCGTGTCAGCCAGCCGTCAGCCCCCCCCGAGTCAGCCAGCCATCAACCCCCCGTGTCAGCCAGCCATCAGCCCCCATGTCAGCCATGAGCCCCCCCATGTCAGCCCTGAGCCCCCCCATGTCAGCCATGAGCCCCCCCATGTCAGCCATGAGCCCCCCATATCAGCCATGAGCCCCCCATGTCAACCAGCCATCAGCCACCCATGTCAGCCAGCCGTCAGCCCCCTATGTCAGCCAGCCATTAGCCCCCCATGTCAGCCAGCCATCAGCGCAAATAAAATAAAAAAAAACACTTACCTCTCCTGCTCCTGGACGCCACCGCTGCTCACCATCGCAATCCTCTTTATCCTGCTGTTCTCTGTATATTGCGGGCGCGGCGCACAGTGTGAGGTCACAGTGCGCAGCCCTGCACAGCCGACAGACGAGCCAAAGACCAGCAAGTGGTGAGTACAGATCCTTCACCGCTTCCGGGTGCTCTGGTACTAATAAAGCGCTTCCATAATGGAAGCGCTTCATTAGTACCGCATTAAAGACAATGTTCCAGGGCCCGGTCCTGGGCCGCGGCCCGGCGGTTGGGGACCGATGAGGTAGGGTTCTAGTTGCGCAGCAGTCCTGGGTCTTTGCCAGGTTTTTTTGTTTCATGATGTGCCAAATGTTTTCTATTGGTGAAAGGTTTGGACTGCAGGCAGGTCACTTCAGCACCCCAACTCTTCTGTAAATGTTTAGATGGTGTGTTCAATAAAAACATGGCAACATTTAATTCTTTGTGTGTTATTAGTAAGCACACTGTGATTGTCTATTGTAGAGTTGTTTCGATACCAAAATTTTGATTCGGTATCGATACCATAAAAAAGTATTGCGATACTCGATATCATTTGATACCACGTGAAAAAAATAAGACGCCAAAAAAGCCACGAGCATTCCACATTTTATGGAACTGCCGGCTCATAATACAAGAGCCTTATCCGATATTTGGGGGGGACAAGGCGACTAAAAGTAAATGGCGAATCGTGCATTTTTTCTTTTACGGTGTTCACCGCATAAAAGAAGATTTTTTCAAAGTTTAGAATTTTGAGATACGGCGATATGTAATATTTTGTTTATTTATTGTTTATATATTTTATATGTAAAATTGGGAAATGGGGTGATTTATACCTAATATTCTGGTGTACTTTTTTAAGTTTTTGTATTTTTTATTTTTTTTACAGTTTATTTATTAACTTAGGGGCTAGAACCTGGGATCATTTTCATCCTATTCACCCTGATACAGCTCAATCAGGGTGAATAGGATCTCACACTCTCCCTGCTGCCCTGTGCATAGTGCACATAGCAGCAGGGAGCTGACTATGGCAGCCAGGACTTCAGTAGCGTCCTGGTTGCCATGGAAACCGATCGGAGCCCCAGCATTACACTGCAGGGGCTCCAATCAGAAGAGAGGAGGTAAGGGGACCCTGTGGCCACTGCCACCAATTATATTAATACTGAAGGGGGGAGGGAGGAAGGCGGGATGGAGAAAGGCGCACTGGCCACTAATAATGTATTTTAATACTGGGAACAGGGGGGCACACTGGCCACCACTGTTTTAATACTGGGGAGGGGGGCGGTCGCACCAATAACTAGTAAAGTTTCATATACAAATGCAGGCAGAAGAAACACACTGCCGGCACCTGCCTGTGACAGAGTGCTGCGATCCGCGGCAGTTAACTCCTCAGGTGTGGCAGCTGAGGGGTTAATTGCCTCTGATCACAGCGCTCGGTCACAGGCAGGTGCCGGCAGTGTGTTTTTTCTGCCTGCATTTGTATATGAAACGTTACTAGTCATTGGTGGCGCAGTACACCCGCCCCACCTCCTCCTCCTGTCTCTCCTCATTGGCAGTGGCAGCACAGGGTGAGGGAGAGACTGCTTCCATCTCCCCGTGCTGCCGAGCAGCAGCGCAGCCACGTTCTCTGATACTAGGCTGTGCAGTATCGCAGCCCAGTATCGATAAAAAAACAATCCTGGTATCGAGCTCAATACCAGAGAAAAGTATCGAATGGGTATCGAAACTTCGATACCCGAAACAACTTTAGTCTATTGTTGTGACTTAGATGAAGATCAGATCACATTTTATGACCAATTTGTGCAGAAATCCATATCATTCCAAAGGGTTCACATACTTTTTCTTGCAACTGTATATTGATGAAAGTTAGCCAGTAGCCAAAAATAAAGAAGCTACTTCCCCCTTTCTATATGTTATTTTTTTCTCAACCTTCTCCATTTTACACTATTAACTCTTCTACATCACAATGAAAGCCGAAGCATAACATGCCGGATTTCGAGGTCATGCACACAAGCGAATCCCGGCTCTGCACAACCTCCAAGTTGTAGACATCTGTAACAGGTCCACAAAGCTCAAAATAGGAAACTGCGCTGCTCTACAGTTCACAGAAAATCACAGTTGAGCCAAGTGCAAAGTTCCGATATAGTCAGTCATTGAATATGTGGGCAAGTTTCCCTCTCCTTCCAATTTCGACCTTCTATACACGGCCAAGAAAGGAAGGACCAATAGTGAAGCACCACCAGTAAAAGCCAAATAATAACATTTATTATACTCACAAAATTAAAAGTATCAACAGCATATCATGAATTAAAAGCGTAGTCCCTCGTGTCTTGCCCACGCTTTAAATTCCTGATATGCCGTCGATAGGTCGAAATTGGAAGGAGATGGAAACTTGCCCACATATTCAATGACTGACTATATCGGAACTTTGCACTTGGCTCAATTGTGATCTGGATTTTCTGTGAAATGTAGAGCAGTGCGCTTTCCTATTTTGCGTTTTGTGGATTTATGGTGTGAATTGGACCCACCTCACTTAGAGACCTGCAGCGCTCCAAACAGGCAACGAAATTGGGAATATTGTGTTTTTTGTTTGATCTGTAATAGGTCAACCACAGCGTTTACGGTACCTCAGGATACCCTCAACTCCATATGAAACCAACAGAAATTGTGATATGCTTCATCTAATGCGATATTATTGAGCTATGCTTCTAGGAGAGAATTGTTTCATAATATGGTGCCAATATGGAGCCCCTTATGAGTGCCTGTCGATCCACATTATGGAATTGTTCCATGTGCTTCTGTCCAAAATGATTTTACTGCATTATTTCTCATATATGTTTATGCAAATTTACATTACAATATCACTAATTACATATTACATTAATAAGCAAATTTTATGAAAACAATTGTTTCACATTTTTTATTATATTTTATGTTTTAATGAAAAAATGTCTTCCTAATATAAATGTGAAGTTCAATTTGTAGTCATAACGTATGTTTTTCCATTCATTTGTATAGATTACAGCCTATGCACATTCAGGAGAAGCTGCAATCCTTCTAGAGTGACTTGATTTTTGCCAACACAGATGTAAAGACACAAGAGGGGGGTAATTGACTGCAGATTTTTTTTAAAGCCGTATCCAAGGAAACTAGAATTTGTACTCCATATTACAACGCTGCATGATAGAAAAGGCACTGTGAGTCAGCTAAGATGCATGGCATAGATAAATTGAAACTTGCTTGGAAATTACATTTTTTACACCAAAAGTCAGCTTTGAATCCTTTTAGCCCTCATGGACTCCTCATCAGACCGACAATCGTGGCTCAGAAATATACAAAGTATATATTGATGTTGGCACGCTCATCGGAAACACGCAGGAAAAACACTCAACTGTTCATTATGTTTCACTTGAACATAATGTAGTGAGCCAAATATACAGTATGAACATTTTATATAAAAATGAACCGTCAGCTTTAATGGGGAAAAAATACTATTAATTCAGTGTACTTTGTTTACTAGAACCAGAGAATAATCTATTACTGAAATCAAATATATGAACTCTTAAAGTTTAGTGACTCTGCTAAATGCTAATGACCCTACAGAAATAAAATGTTAATGCCTGTCAACTGTCCGCCCAATGTAGAAAAAGTAATTTATTGTTATTTTTTATAAAGTTTAAAAGGGTTGCCCAAGTCTGGCCATATGGGTGGCTGCTAGTGTTGATTAAGCACCAAAGTGCTCGGGCCGAACACATCGGGATGGAAGTGAATGGGAGAACCAGAGCATTAAACCAGGCACCTCCTGCTCTGAAGAGGGGAGGGTGTCTGGTTCACAGGAAAAGGACAGAAATTGATGGAACCACCACTGAAATGGTTCAGGAACAGCATGGGGACGATGTCTGGATGAATCTTGGACTTCCGGGTCGTATACAAGGAGATATATAACTTTTACCAGCTGTACATGTATGATTATATACAGGAGATACCCAGGTTATACCAGCATGCCTCATATCACTATATACAAGAAGATATATAACGAATACCAGCTGTAAATATATAATTACATACAGGAGATACCCAGATTATACCAGCATGGTCCATATCACTATATACAAGAAGATGTCTAACTTATACCAGCCGTAAATATATAATTATATACAGGAGATAGCCAGGTTATACCAGCATGGTCCATAAAAATAGATATTATGTAAAAAGGCTGAGATGTACCTTTTTTTCAGAATGTTATTCAGATACAAAGAATGCGTTTCACCTCATTCTTTGCTGCTTGGACAGACAGTTAACTACCTGAGATATCTAGTAGGGGAGGAGATTCGAGCATCGGACAGGTGTTCGGCTGAGCATGCTCACTCAACACTAGTGGCTGCCCGGGTAATGACAGCGGTCGCTCAGAAGACTTCAGAACTGAACTTCACCTATTGCTGCAACCTTTCCTGGGTACTACCTGTGTCTCCCGGTACTCAGATACCCCCTGAACTTACAGCAGGGCTGGAATACAAAACAAAAGGAAGGCTGCAAGAAGTAAACTCACCGCCAGATGACAGGAACCGAATAATAATAAAACGGATGAAGGAAATGGTAATATGACAATTGAACAGACGGGAGGTGTTAATGGTATTCAGGTAGAAAGCATATAAATGATGGTGAACAGAAATTGATCCTGATCAGCAATATAAAACAGCAAAATAACCAGAGATAAATCAAAAAATAAATTCAGCAAACAGATGAAAAAAAAAATCCACAGGAAGACAACCGAAACAAGCCTCAAGGCTGGCAGCAATAAAAGTCAGTACTACAGATCCCAAGATACACAACACAATCAGACTAGCACAAGATACTAGGAATGCAAGAATGCTGGATACAAATGCACAGAGCTCATGCTACACCCATCAACAAAAGAGCAGAAAATATGAACATTTAAAGGTAGGTTAACCAATCACAAATTCTTCAGTAAGATAACCAGCCTTAAAGCCAGTATTAAAGCAATTGCATAGCCACAAAAAGGAGTGGAGCTGAGGTGCAACAAGGGCAACGGTAAGACCTTCATTGTACCAAAGGCCTAATTTGCATATTAAGAAATGGTATCGAAACTCGGGAACGTAGCCTTGAATCAACGAAAGAAAAGCAGCATTTTAATCAGGTGAACCACAGGAAGGTCACTGGTGACTGATTTGATGGGTTGTTATGTACATTAGAAGCAAGTAGTTGAATTCTCTTCATTATTTGGCATGGCACATCTGTTCGGACTGTGTATTTCAGCCCAGCTTTTAGTGATGACATAGGGAGAACAGGGAGCATTAGGAAAATAAAGATTAGTTATCTTGACATCTTAGGGGAAATTTATTAAGACCGCTGTTTTAGACGCTGGTCTTACTAACCCCTGCGCTGGATCCACCAAAGTTATGTTACATAACTTCGGCGCATTCACAACTGATGTAAATCTACACCAGCTTCCTTGCTGGCATAGATTTAGAACATTTTCTACACTAAATTTTAGCCTTACCGCTTCATTCTTTTAGTCATTTTTGAGATACCATAATAATCACTCCTAGTTTCAGGCTTTTCTCACATGGACGTGTCCTTCCCAGTTATACATGCTGGATGTGAAGTCTGTGTGTCCAGGATGCTGCTGCCTTCACCCTGCAAACTGCCTTGTGAGTGTCTTCCTCCTAATTTACAGCCTATGTGAGCTCCACTCTTTGGATTATCTACTGCCTCTGTCTGCAGGGAAAGAGGTCAGAAACAGAAACTCTGACAACAGATTTATGTTACATTCAGCAGCACCAAGAGCTAGGAAAAGAACCTACACACACTCTACAGAAGCAAAATAGACATTTTAAACAAATACCGGTTAGAAAGTTGGTTCATTTTGCATTTAGATAGCAGGGTGGTTTGCTCTCAATTGATCACTCTGTCCAAACACTTGCTCCCTTTGGAAGACTCACCATTGGGGGTGCTGCCTCAGTAGCAGGCTTCTTGGTTGAATTAAATATAAAAGGGGTGGTTAACTTATGTTCATTGTCCAAATGCACTTTCACTATCGGGAGTACCACGGATACGAGGGTATTCCTAAGTTGACAAACCCCTTTAAATGTAGTTCAAATTCTACCAGGTTATGCCAACTGACTTGTCTGGTATAATAATATCCTCTTATACATCACTTACAGCAAAAGGAATACAATATAGAATGGTGTCAGAATAAAAAAAGCAAAACACTTGGTTGGATCATCCTGTTTCCTGCGCTGATTGGCCTACATGTACATGTCACATCATACTTCCATATAGCAATGACAAAACAGGTGGACACTGTGGTCTTACTAAGTCCTCAAACTGATGTTAAAATTGAGAGGTTAGTCAACATGTCATACAGTGGAGGACATGTCTTAAGCCCGAGCACCGCGCCAAGGTCTCTCAAGTAGCACACATCATACTTCCAAATCTAGCAGGAACTGAAAGTGGTGGGGACATGAGCCGCAGTACAGGAAACGGGACGATTAAACCAGGTGAGTGTTTTTTGTTTTTTTTGACACCTTGCATGGCTACGTCTAAATTTGTTTTAGGTCTCTGCCAATCCCTTTACACAAATTGACAAGGCCAAAATGAACCCTAGCTGGTCCAATGCCATTCTTTGTGCAATAGATTGTGAAAGTTAAAATAAATTGAAAAACAACCTCAAAATTTCATTTCCAATCCAGAGAATCATGATGGAGTGACATAAGTTCACAAACAACTATTAAAAATCTTTCCAAACTCTTATTAGCATAGAAGATTAGACAACATTTGGCAGTGATCATGGGGAATGTCATTTCAATGATTTTCCTGCTGTGTTGCACCTATTCTTGGACTCCCTTCCCTTTTATGACACTGTTTTCATGATTTCCCTTCTCCTGCATGACTCACCAGCCTTTTTCATCACAATTAGATTCCCTTGGGCTCCACATCTGGCCCTGAGATTGCCAACTGGAACGCACCCATGATGGAGAAGGCAAACGTATCGCAAAATAACTCTACCAATCAAAATCTTTAACTTCCAAATTTTATAGCGCACAGGTATCTTGTATACATGCATGCGGAATGAATTCCAAATGTGGCTTCTTGACTTCCAGAAAAGCCACATAATAAATTACGCTTTGGTGTGTGACAGAGGAAGACTAAGCAGACATATGGCTCCTCTCCTATGTAGGAGGGAGAAGGGGGTTACAATTCACAATACCTTTTATTAGGCATATAAAAAGATACTTGAATCTTGGAAAAACTCCGGAGCCTGTAAACTATTACCATCCGGCCCATTAAAAGAATATCTTGGCCTTATCCTCCCTGTTGCAGAGTCTGAGTCTTGAGGATCAGGACACATATTTGGGGGTAAGGTTAAATGTATTACTAGATAGATATGATTGTTACATTTTCTTTAGCATTCTGTTGAAAATACAAGCACATAGTAACACTGTTTGACATTGGAAACGGAAGTAAGGTAATGATACAATGACAGTCCAATCTGATTACGACGCTTTTCACAGAGAAGTGTTCTTATACCACTATAAGCCACTTCCAGTACGCTGTCACCATGGCAATAATTGATTATTATGGCACTACTTCTGAGTTATGATACCATTCATTTTCTTTTATTAGGCTCCAGACGGCAGCTTACGAACAATTCCATGCCTTGGAAATAGGATGCTCTTTGGAAAGGGGTTGGAAACACTACCCAAGAACCACTGATAAATCTGGTCCATCAAAACACATTTTCAAATGAAGTGCTTAATGATCAGTCAGCTCTCGAATGCCTTTCTCAACATGTGCATGATTTATACATATTTTTTTGATCAAAAATGTTGTGCCAAATTCTCAGTCAAGCCTTAAGCACTAGGTTTTGGTCTAATGAGGTTTTAAAAAGTAACTTCAATCAACGGGTATCTAATGTGGCAAAATGACCTGTAGTTTTCAATCCCCCAAAATGTGTAGTTCACTTTTCAGCAGTCATATCATCATCATGGGTAACATATGTAATAAAACCAGTGACAGATTACACAGTACCACTGTGCGCCTCCTAACAGTATGAAAAAATGTACTGATACCATGGCTGCAATGTAAAAGCAGCATACTGCAGTATAGTGCTGCATATAGGGGTGCAGTTATTAAGACCGGCCTTTTAGACTTCAGTCTTAATAAGCCCTATACCTGGCAGTGGATCCACTAGAGTTATGAAGAAGCGACGGCCTCTTTATAACTTCAGCGGATCCACCGTGCCACTTTAAATGTAAGACAGCTCCCTTGCTGTCTTACATTTAGACCATTTACTACGCCTAAAACAGGTGTAGAAAATGTTAGATGAAACGAGCCTGCCAGCCCCTTCCCTTTCCCTGCCCACTTTTTTAGACCTGGCGTGAGCGAGGAGAAGTCGCAGATTGCGGTGCAAAGGACCTAAGCGCCGCAATCTGCAACGGAAATACGCCTAATTTAGGCATATTTCTATTTAATAAATGACCCCAATAGTGTTTGATCCTCTGCAGATCACAGAGCATGCCCACAACACTCACTCAGAAATAAGTTTCTCATTGTTTTTTTTTAAGTCTGTGGAATGACTGAGCTCTGATAGAATGACTGCCTTAAAAATCATATAAAGAAAGTAGAATAATAAGAAAATCAGAGTCAAAGCATATTTTACATTTCTGTCTATAATTAGAAAAAATATACACAATGATCAGCACTACTGAGCATGATAAACTGCTGACAGCAAGTAGGTAAGGCCTGGGGAGAGCAGTACAAACATACTTTTATCATCAGAAGTGAGCATACAGTGCAATTAGAAAACAGAATGTTTGAAATATTTAATTTATTGAAAATTAAAAACTAAATTGACATAAGTAGTCAGACCCTTTTTTCAGTACTCTGTTGCCGCACCTTTGGCAGAAATTACAGCCTCCGGACTTCTTGGGTATGATGCCATGATTACTTCTCTACATAACGCATGGCCATAAACAAGGTCTATGGTTAGACAGACACTAATTTTGCTTGTCATGGAGTGCCTTTAATAAATGAGACATATTTAAGCATCATTTATGAGTGCCGTGGTATTCTTATGCATTTTCGTGGGAAGATTCCTTCACCACTGAGAACCACATCATATCTCGGAGTGCTGAACAATAGCTTTTAATTTTGCAACATAACAAAATGTAAAAAAAAGTGAAAGGGTCTGAAAATTTTCCGAATGCATTGTATCAGATTTTATCATGTCAAATTTTGCTCTCTAAAGTGCCCAGGGTGGGGGTTTCAGTGTGAAATGCTCTCCACAGGAGCTGCTTCACAGTGTCTCCACTCTGCCAACCAGGAGACCACTACAACGATTAGGGTATGATCACTCAGTGAGGAGGGCAAAACTTGGCAAAAAATAACTTCATGTTCACACTACACCTGATGAGAAAAGCTCCACAAAAGGTATGTTTTAAGGCTCTATCATCGCATGCAGCCTATGCATTACTATCTCCAGCAGAATATGACTATTAGACACCAAAGGAACAAAATTTGCTTTGCTACACGTGTTACTGTTTTGTCAAACAGCTTACTAAGTTGTCTCCACCCTGATCTTATTTCCACAAGAGGCAAGGTATAACCTGTCTCAACATGTTTGAAGTCCCTTGCTGTATTCAGTAAAATAGGTCAGCTGGGATTGAAAAATAGGTCACTTTCTCCACCCTTTCAAAGATAGGCAATATTGATTGCTCATAGATCTCATTATATACTGGACAATGCAGGAGAAGAAACATTTAAATACATTTCCTTTTCTTAGACAATGCAAAGACTGGGTGGTGGCTTCCAACCTTATCCACAGCTTGCTTTAGACAACAAGGAGATTTAATTTTCGCTATTTGTGAGTCTGTACCTACGTCAGCCACATGATAGGACAACCTGGCCACAATCCAACATTCTGCTATTTTCCACTATTCATAAAAAGTCCCTAACCCCTCAGCACCTGCCACACAGATAGTAAGCAGGTTGTTCCTTTACAAAGACTTCTCAACAGGATAGGGTGTCTGATTGGTCATTATCAGGTCCCTGCCGATAACTAGAATGGTGACCCTGTGTTCCCCTGCTTAAATGCACATGAATGTGGACTGCCACTCCATTCACCTCTATGGGCCTGCTGGAGATAGCTGACCACTTGTATTCTGCAATCTCCGGCGGTCCCATAGAGTTAAATCAAGTGGCAATGATCATACACTGCTCCATTCAAACCAGCGAACATAAGAGCCCCGACCTAGTGATCGGCAGAGGCCTTTGCAGTCGGAACCCTGCCAATAAGACATATTCCCTATTCTGTGGATAGTTTTTATAATGGGAAACCCCTTCAACATCCTTAAAGAGTTCATATATTTAGGAAACTCGTACACACTGTTCTTCTGTACATGGTGCCATTAAAGGGATACGTCTGTCACAATGACAGTATAATAAACAATCAGTTCCTTGCCTATAAAAATAACCCTCTAAATACAGCGCTTAAAAGTACCAGTAATATTCTTGGCCTTCAACTTTATGTTTTCTCATAACCTAATCTGTTCTTGTTCCTTTACTGAAAAGAAAATCTGCTCATGTAAGCTAAAATAATAAGATACGTTTAAAAGAGTCTGTCACCTCCAAAATCAGCTTCAAAATATGCACACCACCATGTAGTGTACATATAACCATACCTTCCATATGAACTTCTGGTACTTTAGGGTACTTTCACACTTGCGGCAGGAAGAAGATCCGTCCTGCCGCAAGTGCCCGTGCACTGCCGTGCTGCCACTCCGTCCCCATTGACTATAATGAGGTGGGGGGCGGAGCTACGGCGCAGCACGGCAGTGCGCATCCGGAGATCGCCGGACTAAAAGTCCTGCATGTCTGACTTTTCAGTCCGGCGATCTTTGCCGTGCGCTGCCGTAGCTCTGCCCCCCGCCCCATTATAGTCAATGGGGATGGAGCGGCAGCACGGCAGTGCACGGGCACTTGTGGCAGGACGGATCCAGCAGGCTGAATAGCCTGCCGGATCCGTCCTGCCGCAAGGGTAAAAGTACCCTTAATCCTGAGAAATGACTTCTTTTTGATGCAAATAAGTTTTCGGTGCACCAGGGGTGGGATGCCCAATTTGGTACACCTGGTGTCCTTGTATTATAACCCATGATTGATGTCTATGAAACCTCATGGACTGTCAATCAAACAAAAAGAGGAACTGCTGGGTGAGGTTACTGGCAGACCAATAGCCCACCAAACACAGCGGCTCCTTATACGCACACAAATAAAAAGAAGCATTTCCCAGGCTTAGAGGAATGGTATAACAAACAGTGGGCATGGACCTACTGTGCCAACTAACTGGTTCGGCTATGGGCTAAACCTAAGGGTGTTGACCTGGTGGACCCCTGGTAGTAACACTTATACAGGGATCTAGACTTCACTGTAGGAAACCAACCAGGCCACTACCTCCTGGAATAGTCCTTGTGTAGTTGGCAACTGACCCATGGAGGTGAGAGACATTGGTGCAACACACAGAAGGAGCAGAGAATATTCATAGTCATGAGACAGGCCAGGATCAGGACAAGCTGAGTACATGCGTATCTGTAAAATAAATTCAAGTCAAGGCAGACGGCGGAGGATCAGAGTCGGTAAAGAGGCAGAGTTAGCACATGGGTAGACGGAAAAAAAAAATTTGTACCTTCACTAGGACTAGCGAACACTAGAATGTCTAAGCTCTAGCAAAGTGGTGGAACAAAGTGGTCAGAATAAATAGGAGAGTTGAATCTGCCTGGCTCTGTCAATCAAAGCAGTGAGAGTGGGTCTGGCCACAGAAAGTAGAGGCACTTGTGTGCAACAAGTGCAATGGTGACTCCCTCATTGCACCAAAGGCCTAATTTGCAGATTATGAAAAAGTATCATAACTCGAGAATGGACCTTCAGATGAATTGAATAAAAACATCATTTTAATGAGGAGAACCACAGCTATGTGTCTTTGCAAAGAGTTGGATAGACAAGTACCTGATGACAAATTCCCTTTAAGTATTTATCTAGGAAAACATCTCCCCGTTAATGTAGACCAGGAATCAGCAACGTCCGACACTCCAGCTGTTCTGAAACTACAAGTCACAGAATCCTCCTTTTACTTCTGTGGGAGTTACGAGACCAGGCGAGTAAGTCTGCATACTGGGAGTTGTAGTTTTACAGCATCTGGAGTGCCCAAGGTTGATGATCCCTGATGTAGACTAAAGTCCTGGTTAGAAAGTAAGCCAGTCAGGATGGATCTAAGTGTAAAATGGGGGCATTCAAAAACTTTTAGCTACAGTTTACGTCAGTTTGTTGAAAAGAGAACTTTGGTTCCCAAAGTGGACCTCTAGTGAGCAAAGCATCATTCCATAGATGATTACTCATCTCTGTTTTTAACAAATAGGAATGGAATGTAATTAGCATATTAAAGTACCAGTCTTTAATATGGGAGTTTTCACTTTTCTATTTACAGGATATATTGTAACAGTCAATGGTATCATCAAATAAAATAGGCACATCAAGGTGGGGTATGCAGGCAGGTGCCAACACCAGGCACGCCTAGCTCATTATGAAATTATAAAGTCACACTGCACATGACAATTTACTGGATGAGTCATGTGTTGCACACCTAGGTTAGGATATAGAAGCCTGAAACAATAGTTCAATTGTATTTCTTAATGGTATCATAAACCCATACCCATATATTTTTCCCCACCGACTACTAAAACGAGGAGACTCAGCAGGGCACATCCTATCCTCCTAAACGGAAGACGAGCTAATAGTCTATAAAGGGGATTGTGCCGCTAATATAAAGTATAGCCGTTATATCACTTTTACTCAAATACCACCATTATCAAAACTGCCTTATTGTAAAGTTATTAGCATAGTATTGGACCCTGTGGCCAGTCTTCTTTGATACTTAGTTGCTATAAGTCAGGGATGGCCAACTTGCGGCTCTCCAACTGTTGAAAAACTACAACTCCCAGCATGTCCAGACTGCCTACAGCTATCAGCCTACAGAAGTGTATGTTGGGAGTTGTAGTTTTACAACAGCTTATATCCTGCACTGGAGCCTTGTAATGTAAGAAGCACATGCATCATTGGTAAAAACAAGAGGTGTGGTTAGTGCCACATGTCCCGCTTATATCAGGATATATAGATCACATATAACTGCCCTAAGGCATGATGGTACTGCAGACACATGACAAACCAGGAATTAGGATTTGAGCACGAGGGATAAGGGTACATTTACACGTCCGCAAAATGGGTCCGGATCCCTTCTGCAATTTTGCGGAACGGGTGCGGACCCATTCATTTTCAATGGGGCTGCAAAAGATGCGGACAGCGCAATTCAGTTTCGCAAAAAAACATTCCACAGAGGAATGGGAGCCTAGAGTAATTGTTAAAAATAAAATTCAGAGTGGAAAGTAGCTTATTGCACAACCCCTTTAAGCCCATGTTGAGCAAGAGAGAAGAGATAGCGCCCAGCTAAATGCTTCTACAGGTACAACCACACGGTCAGATTTCTGTATGCACTTCTGGAAGCCAAAACCAAGAAGTGAATTAAAAAAACTGGATAAGTAGTATCTGTCCTTTATACTCTTTCCGTTATGATCCACTCCTGGTTTTGGCTTCCAAACTGCATGCAGAAACCTGACCGTGTGATCGTAATTTCAGATAATATGTTATTAATTAGAGTGAGATATTGGAAGTCAAGAAAATAAGGTCACAAAAACGTGAAGCCGAGGGTCGTCAAAATGCCATGGAACTTAAAGGTGTATTCCAGCTGTTAAAAGTAATCCCCTATCCACAGAACAGGAGGTCACTCTTAGATTCTGGAGGTCCTACCACTCAGATCCTCCCAATCACCAGGACAGGGACCCCTTTAAAACCGACCGAAATTAACGTAGCTGCAGGTCGGGCATACTCACTGCCGCTCCATTCCAGAGACAGCCAAGTACAGCTCTTGGCTATTTCTGGAATTCTGATAGAGATGAATGGTAGTCCATATGACTTACCTGAAGCTATGTTAATTTCAGAGGGCTCCAAGGGGTATGGGGTCCCCATTCACCTGATCGCTGGGTCTCAATGGTAGGATTCCCCCTATCATGTGGACAGGGGATAACTTTTAACAAATGGACTACCCCTTTAATGGCAAATACTGTGTGAACTGACCTGACTCTGAAAAGAGCAAGTCAATGATGTAAACATACTAAAAATCAATCATGAGGTAATTACACAAAGAATGATGAGGATGTTTGGAAGAGCTTTCACAGTACGCAGTGAAGAATGTAACTGAATATCTCTCCTGAAATCTGAACACATGCATTTTATGGAACTATGACTGTACCAGTTTAAAAATACTAAGGGAAAGTAGTTAAAAAGCATAAACTTCAGAGAACTGTATGTCAATATAACAAAAATAATGTGGCATTTTTGGGAAAACCGATATACTAAATCGGGTGCTTAAAGATCATGATGAAACCTTTGTCACATGTAGTGGCACTCTAGTGTCAGTACATTAGTGAAATACATGAGGAATGTCCCGGAGCTCCAGCATCAGAGCCAGTCTGTGCTTCTTGGATTTCACTTTATGCTACAAATGTCTTTAAATAAACATTAAAAGCAGAAAATGAAAAAACTAAATAAAATAAAATATGCCTCCTTAGGCTACATTCACATGACTAAAGAAAAAATGGGCATGAAAAATGGACACAGTATCCATTTTTCATGGCCAGTTTTCAACCATTAATGAATACATTTTATGGCCGTCTTTAAAAAAACAAACAAAAAAAAAAACAGGCAATAAAAATGGCCCCTAGCAGTGATAATGTTTCCCATAGTATGTCCCCCACGTATGCAAAAAAAAAAAAAAAACGAATAAATAAATTACTCATCCACTTGCATGCTCAGGGGCAGCCATTCTTTACTTGATGCAGAAGAACTTCCGCTGACAGAGTGATGACGTCACCATGCTGGGAGCACAGATCCTTATGTATGAAGAGAGGAGTGACTTTGCGTGTGCACGTGGATGAGGTGAATAATTTAGTTTTTATTTGAACCCCTAAAAGGCAACTTTTCACTAGGGTACCCGTTTATAATGGCTAAACTTAAAGGCAGGATGGCTAATCTCTGCCCCTCAGCCATTCACTGGCTGAAAACTGAACCAGGAAATTAGCCTGAGTTCGCTGCAGAATTTCTACAACATTTTATTTTAGGAATACGTGGAAAATCAATCAGACTAACAAACACTGTGGGCAAGTGTATTTCTTATTTTTTTAACAGTTCTTTATTTATCATCGAATCCAAAAGAATATAGGCAATGCATACATCAGTTTGGATCAATCACAACAAATTGCATCAAGGTTTCTAGGTTTAGAGTTCTCTTACAGTTCATTTTTTATGCTAACCTACACTTGGAGCCATATTCTGCTCAAACAGAAAGATAAATTCTAGCTCCTCTTAAAATGTGATGTTTATTAACTTCGGATTAAAAATCAGACATCAACATAGTAGAAAAAAGTACTTCAGTGACGCGTTTCGGGCTCCTTAATTACTGCCCTTCATAAAGACATACAAAAAGTGAAATAAAACCAACTTAAAGGGATTCTGTCACCAGGTTTGACCCCTGTCAGCTTAACATATGCTGACACTCAGGGTCTCATCAGGAGTCCTAATGTGTGCTCATCAAAGCGATCAGTACCTTTATTTAGCCCAAAAACAGGTTTTACTAACCTGTCAATCAAATAAATAAGGTGGCCAAGGGGAGGTCCAGGGATGCAGGGTGCCCGGCCACACCAGACACCGTTCGTGCCCAGCACCGCCTTTCCTGACTTGTGCGCCACCTCCTAAGGGAGAGGCGGCACAGAGCATTAGGAGGCGGCGCACAAGTCAGGAAAGGCGGCGCTGGGCACGAACGGCGTTGGGTGCGGCCGGGCAGCCTGCATCCCTGGACCTCCCCTTGGGCACCTTATTTATTTGATTGACAGGTTAGTAAAACCTGTTTTTGGGCTAAATAAAGGTACTGATCGCTTTGATGAGCACACATTAGGACTCCTGATGACACCCTGAGTGTCAGCATATGTTTAGCTGACAGGGGTCAAACCTGGTGACAGAATCCCTTTAAATACAGAGTAGGAACTCACACTAATTGGCTTCTTATCCTGACCCAGCCCAATCACATTGGAAATCCGGTGGTGGGGTGGGGGAGGGGAGAATAAGCAAAACACAGCATAATATAGAAAAACCCAATCTCTCAAAACAGTTACATATATTGTAAAATGAAATAATATTTTTTTGTTAAGACCATTCGGTACACGAGTTTCCAAACTAAAAATCCAAAAAGTCTCTCTGCTTAATAATTTGAGCCTCAGTTCACCTTCCCTTATCGGCATAAAAACCCTTTCCTTGGAAATACCCCCTCACAATCAATCAAATAAAATGGATAAACTTCAGGTATGAATATTAAAACAGAAATAATTAACAGAGAATTCTGAGATTGGGAATGGCATGCCTTCACTGGTTCCAAGACCCTTTTTCTACTTCCCTGCTTTCCTCAGGATGCCAATACTTGAGTCACATCTGACAGTTTGGTAGCTATGTAAATGACCAAAATCTTTTCAAATGAGGCTGTCAAGCGGAATGCCCAAGCAACCAGGATGAGATTACGTGCTGGGCGTTTTGCTGTGCTCTCAGCATATCCACAGTGAAGTGAGGTGTACTGTCCCCCAGCTTCATCCATGAATAATACTCCTGGTGCACAGAAGGTAGGTGTAGCTAAGGCTACTTTCACACTGGCGTCTTGCGCAGATCCGTCATGTATCTGCACAGACGGATCCGCACTGATAATACATCCGCATGCATCCGTTCAGAACGGATCCGTTTGTATTATCATGAACATTGGCAAAACGGATCAGTCTTGAACACCATTGAAAGTCAATGGGGGACCATTGAAAGTCAACAGTTTTCTGTTGTGTCATATTGTGTCATTGAAAACGGATCCGTCCCCATTGACTTACATTGTATGTCAGGACGGATCCGTTTGGCTCAGTTCCATCAGACGGACACCAAAACGCTGCAAGCAGCGTTTTGGTGTCCGCCTCCAGAGCGGAATGGAGACTGAACGGAGCCAAACTGATGCATTCTGAACGGATCCTTATCCATTCAAAATGCATTGGGGCAAAACTGATCCGTTTTGGACCGCTTGTGAGAGCACAGTCAAAAAGGACCTCATTCAAGACTGGAAGGGTGCATGTAGGACTGTCTGACTCAAGCAGCTGAGTCTTCTAAGGTAAACTACATAAAGAACACTAGTTTCTAGATTGTTTTTACAGGTTACCATTTATCACTCAGGACATAAGGGCATATTTAAACATATTACCGCCATAAACATGCACGTGTATGGAGTGGAGGACGCACATGAGCACAGTTTGGCAGCACTTGCAGACCCCCATTCTTGTGATTGCCCAGAAGATAGACCCTTAGCAATTAATCTCTAATCCTCCATCCCTTTTAATGTAAATGTGTTACCTAGATTTTTTGATTTTTAATTAATCAGAATCTGATAGCGAAGAATATCTTTTCTAGTCTGCTCTTATTTTCTGATTGTACTTTTTTTGTATTTCTTTTCCTGTATATGATAACTGGGTGGCCATGTTACCAGAGACGCTGGACTGTTCTGCTGACAGCAGCGACGCGGAGCATAGGAAACTGTAGTTTGGAGATTACCCATTTAGTTCTAGGGAGAGTGCCTTTCTGAAATCAGGAACTTTTGCCCACTCAAGCCAGGTCTCAAAGTGGGTGTGGGCGGGGAAGGACCAGCAGGCCTGTCTCCATCATTTTCTATGCCTGGTTTAGGCGTAGAAAATGGTCTAAATGTAAGCCAGCCAGGAAGCTGGCTTAGGCCATATGCACATGAATGAGTCCTCAATCCGGAAGGTCTGTGTGGAACGGAGACACGGAAGTGTTTCCGTGGGGTTTCTGGTGCGGACTGTCTGATTCGGATCACGAACCCCATTAAAGTGAGCAGTTCTACAGTCGGTGCCCGTGCATTGCGAACTGCATGAGGCCTTACAATGACAAGTGAAGGAGGATCTGCCAAAGTTATGTGGAGCACCTCCAGAGCAGACTATTAAGACTGGCATCTCAAACATCGATCTTAATAAATGATCCCCTAAATTTATAATAAAGGTGTTGTAAATTGTAACTCTGCCTGTGATGATAATGAGATGACTGCTGGGAATTAAACTCTACAAAACAGGAAGTTTCCAGCCTATTGTCAGACCCAGTGGTCAGAGTGAAACCTGCAAAAATTCTGAATGGTTTTAAACTACAGATAATAACATGGAAGAGTAATATGGGTAATAAATTTACCATAAAAAAAGTGACAAACAGGCAATTTTCTGACAATAGATTCCATATTAATTTTAACCATTGTCCCTGAAAAAAATCCTTCGAGTGGAATTCACTGCAAAGAAATAACTCCTATTTAATCTGCAAACGCCCCAACATGTTGAAATGTTTTGTAAAGCAGAAGGCTGTAAGTCTTTGCTCGGGCACACAGGCACCATTCCTCTTTCATGCTGGCCGTGCCTTCTCTTGGCAGGAAGAGAGCATTGTCAAAATAAATACATGGGAGAAAATGACTATTATGACTCATTCATGATGCCTACACAAAAAGAAGTTTATAAAGAGAGATGGCAGAAAACACAAATGACACAACACATGGGTTTAGCATGCCGAAGATGAGGTTCCTGGTGCCTACGTTAATTAAGTTATAAATCATGACGAGACTTGACTGATCTCTATTGTTCCTTGCTTGCAAGTTACATGACTGATGAGGGTTTATGGAATAAAGAAATACAACGTTCTTCACATGGACTGTGTACTTTGAGATCAACCATCTCTGGATCATTTAGAAATTTCAATAAAGTGAAAAAATGATTGTTTATACACAAGGCGGCTCGGGGTCTTATGGAGCCTGCGGGAGGTTTAGCATGGATTCACAGTAAATATACGCTCATTGAACTATTTCCTTCCTTTCAAAGCTTAGAATGCAAAACATGAAAACGGCTGTGTGTCATAGGTAAAAGTCTTATGGGTAAAAGAGGTAGAGAGGAAAATAGAGAAACAATTAGCTTCATCAAAAAAGAGGGGAGAGCACCGACAGGCCCGCCAATGTTATATGAATACTGTTGCCCAGGTTTAGCTGGTGCAGGGATAGGCATTTTTCTCTAACTCCATATCAACTATTGGTTGGCTAATTGTGTCCCAATTTTGGCGCATCTTGGGCCTGTCCATTTCCAGTGAAGCTCCACCTCTTCCACTGTGCTGACAGTGAGCTGTACTAGAGTTGTCTCTTGTCTGTATACATGACACACAAAATTATTGACAAGTACATGCAGCTGCAGCTTCAGACCCCGTTGAGGCAAAATGTTTTCCCCCTGTACTTACCTTCTGGAATATGAAGACTTGGGATTGCGTTCAGTTGGGACCTGAGCGAAAGGACTTGCAGCTAGTCCGAGTGTTGCAGAGATAGAGGCATGACGGGAGGCAAATACAGGGGAAACAATTTTTCCTCCACAGGGTCTGGGATTTTAAGAAAAGCCTAACCGGAGAGAACCTAGATCATGGCCAACTGCATGCCTTGATTTGTTAAAAATTGAATTCAGCGATTTTTCAGTTACATATCATATTCTGGGATAATCTGGATAACAATGAATATGGGCACCATTATATCTTAGTCAGAGATTCTCTAAAGACCAGAGCTGAAAATTATCTATTATAATTGGGCAGATTTACCATTTAAGAGTCTGGAAGAGCTGAATGACTGTCGCGGTGGGACCTCCATCACTGGCTTATCTAATAGGGGAAAGGGGAATCCAGACTACACTCTTACACAAAAAGGTAAGACACGATAAATTGTGTTTATTTTTTTTAGATGGACCAGCGACTTTTTGCTTTACAAGGTTTAGTGTGTATATATATATATATATATATATATATATACACATACACATTACACCTGGAAAGAGAAACTGCAATTTGGACCAACAGAGAAGCAAATAAACATTGCTACCTAAGGTCAGGAACGCAGTGACTATATCGGATGTGTGTTGCTTGCATTTTCCGAGTTTAGCTAAAACCAGCACACCGGGAAACACTGCCAAACATCATTTTTCAATTAAATATTTACTTCGCATTCAGAACCGTAGGCATTTTTAGAGATTAAAAGATTTTCCATTTAAATACTTGACCTCTTCTACCCACAGTTTTTTCCTCTCCAACACACAAGAAATCTAATTGTTGGATTTGGCCGGTACCTGCTTGCTGTCTTTTAATTACTTGATGACTAACCGCACCAGCTGATTGCCGGTTCTGAAAATGATTCTAATAACATGGGCATTGTATGTAACAAATTGTATAATGGGTGTCTGCTTCTCTGACCTTCCATATAAAGCAAATAATTGCAAAAGATGAAAACAGAAATAACTTGTATCATCAAGCAAGAAATTGAAAAGTGATTTTCTAAACCACACCCACAACTCAGATGTGAGCAGGTGTGGACTGGATAATCGGACAACTAGATAAAGCCCAAGAGTTTGGCAGCAAAGGAGGTCTATTGTGATCCCTACCAATCTTATGGAGGCTATACGCATTAATCTAGACAAACTGAACCAAGACAAATCAATGAAATTTAACAAGAAACTTTTGTTTTTGCCAGTAAGAGCTGCATTACACTAAATGATTTTGCAGGCAATAGTTGGAAAGAAAGCGTTCCTTCCTGGCAATCGCCTGCTCGTTAGCGGAGAAGACTGCTGCTATTACATGCAGCGATCTCCTTCACGGTATGGGGAGGAGCGATCACTAATGCCACCACTCATCCCATACTGACCCATTGTTTGCCAGCAGCACATAGTGATTAGACAGCATGATCTGCCATTGGCAAAAATCTTGATTGCCTGATGAACGAGCATTTGCTCATTCATCAGGTAATCTGCGATACATTTAGGATCGTCTTACACAGCTGACCATACAGCCCTTGCACAACATTATTATTTAAAAAAAAAGTTGGCTGTTTTTCAAATTTTCATCTAAAAGTCAGATACAAGATCGTCAGTTCAATTTTTTTTTTTTTTATGTTTCCAGAATGATCTTTCACCCATTGGTTTCATTGAACTTGTATGGCCAGCTTAATCCACTGTAACAGCCAATATGGTCTAAAATGTGTATGGCTGTGTCTGCGAATCAGTCGCTCACCATTTCTTGTTCAATGGCTGTTCAACCATCAATCAACTTCTATCTAATCTGTAAGGCCAGTTTTAGGTTCTTTCCCATCATGTTTAAAGCTACCTTCAGAGGTACACTTTTGAAGCATTTCCTAATGCTTAACTCCAGCATATTTATAGGCAAACAGAGCCATACATCCCCATAGACTACTATTATTTTTATGGGTTGACTCCGTATAGCAAAGAACTGCAGACCGCTCATTTCTATAGAATTACATAGTAACATAATTTATAAGGCCGAAAAAAGACATTTGTTTGGCCTGTTTTCCTTTGGATCAACTTGCAGGATGGCAAAAAAATAAATAAACCTGTGAGGTAGAAGCAAATTTTCTCCACTTATGAGGAAATAAAATTAATTCCCGACTCCAATCAGGGAGTCAGAATAACTCCTTGAATCAACGACCCATCTTTAGTAGCTATAGCCTGTAATATTATTATACTCCAGAAATACATCCAGGCCCCTCTTGAACTCTTTTAGTGAACTCACCATCACCACCATCACAGCCCTGGGGATAAATAGATGATGGGAGAGATCTCTGTACTGACCCCTGATATATTTATACATAGTTATTCGATCTCCCCTCAGTCTTTTTTCCAAAGTGAATAACCCTAATTTTGATAATCTTTCAGGGTACTGTAGCCCCCCCATTCCAGTTATTACTTTAGTTGCCCTCCTCTGAACCCTCTCCAGCTCTGCTATGTCTGACTTGTTCACAGGAGGCTAGAACTGTACATAGTACTCTGTGTGGTCTGACTAGTGATTTGTAAAGTGGTAGGACTATGTTCTCATCACAGGCATCTATGCTCCTTTTGATGCAACCCATTATCTTGGCCTTGGCAGCAGCTGCCTGACACTGGTTTCTACAACTTAGTTTGCTGTTCACTAAAATTCCTAGGTCCTTTTCCATGTCAGTGTTACCCAGTGTTTTACCATTTAGTATGTACAGGTGACTTATTCATTATGCATTATTCCTTCCCATGTGCATAACCTTACATTTGTCAGTGTAAGGGTACTTTCACACTTGCGTTTTCATTTTCCGGCATAGAGTTCCGTTGTCGGGGCTCTATGCCGGAATAAAACTGATCAGTCACATCCCCATGCATTCTGAAAGGAGAGAAATCCATTCAGGATGTCTTCAGTTCAGTCTTTTTTAAAATTTCAGGACGGAGATAATACTGCAGCATGCTGCAGTATTATCTCCGTCCTGAAATGCCGGAACACATGCCTGAATCCCGGATTCAGCATTAAGTCCCATTGACTTACATTAGTGCCGGATCCGGCATTAAGAAATACCTAAAGGACGGATCCGTCCTTTCCGGTCTGCGCATGTGGAGACCATTAAAACTGTCAAAAAAATACAAGACGGATCTGTCTATCCGCATGACAAGCGGAGAGATGGATCCGCACTTGCAATGCATTTGTGAGACGGATCCACATCCGGATCCGTCTCCAAATCGTTTCAGTTGTCATGCGGTATGACGAATCCGGCAATGGAACTACCTGCCGGATCCTCACAACGCAAGTGTGAAAGTAGCCTTAATTCTCTTAGGATATGGGGGTGTATGCCATCTGGTCCTGGCGATTTGCCCATTTTAATCTTTTTAAGACGTCGCTGTACTTGTTCCTGGGTCAGACAGGGCCCTTTTAATGGGGAATTTACTTTTACATTCTGTATTTCATCTGACAGTTTATTTTCCTCAGTGAATACAGTGGAGAAAAAAAATATTTAAATAGCTTTGCTTTCTCCTCATCGCTCTCTGCAACTCCCCCCTCATTACTCTGTAGAGTGCTGACACCTTCAGATTTATACTTTTTACCATTTACATAACTGAAGAACATTTTAGGGTTAGTTCTGGCAATTAATCTCTCAGTCTCTAGTTTGGCTGCTTTTATTAGTTTTTTACATATTCTATTTTTTTCCTTATAGTTTTTCAATGCTTCTTCGCTACCCTCCTGTAGTGATTTAATTGCTTTATTTACAGTTCTATTTATCCATTGGTTTTTTTCTTGTTCCTTAACCCTTTATTCCCATAAGGTATGTACCTCTCACAATAAGATTTTAGGATGCTTTTAAAAATATCCCATTTTGTGGCTGTATTTTTATTTTCAAGAACTTTGTCCCAATTAGTTAGGCCTATGGCCCATCTTAGTTTGCTAAATTTAGATTTTTTGAAGTTCGTCATTTTTGTTCCTCCCTGAAGAAACACTCTTTTGAATGACAATTGGAAGGTTACTAATTTATGGTCACTATTTCCCAGTTGTCCCCCAACCTGCAAATCTGTTGTTTTGTCAAGTCTATTGGTTAATACTAAGTCCAGTATGGCCGTCCCTCTAGTCGGGTCCTGAACCAGTTGGGAAAGGTAATTGTCTTTGGTTATTGCCAACAACCTGTTTTCTTTATGAGATATACAGCTTTCAGTTTCCCAGTCTATATCTGGGTAGTTGAAATCTCCCATAATACAGACATCATTCTGATCTGCCGCTTCATCTATCTCGTTTAGTAGCAGATTTTCTGTAGACTCTGGTATATTAGGTTGTTTATAATAATAAAATACTAAATAGTTTATTGTTTTTGTCCCCATGTATTTCTACCCACAGTGACTCCACATGTTCGTGTCCCTCACTTATATCTTCTCGGACTGTGGGCTCTAGACAGGACCTTACATAAAGGCAGACCCCTCTCTGGTTTTGACGATCCTTTCTAAACAGACTGTAACCCTGTACATTAACTGCCCAGTCATAGCTATCATCCAGCCATGTCTCAGTTATTCAATTAAACAAACCAAAGTTATACTGACTTTCTTTTGGCATCTGCTGGGAAACTGGGGTTCTCTAAATACAATGTTATTGTTTTTCAGGATAGGGAAAGAATAGTGAGATCACTCAACTTTCTATAGGGTGACTCTAGCAACACTACACCCAACTTAATGTCTAGCTGTAGTGTATGGATCATGGGATGTTCTTAGCACACAAAGCCTTAGGATAACTACTGGTGAAAACCCGACTAATACCAATTCTTCCTAGGAATGCATAGCCTTGTATGGTACACCACCTTGCGATATAAGTTTGTCCGTTCTGCAGTTTCTAAAAAATCCAACTTTCCTTAGCAAACAATCATATATTGCATGAGATGTTTGGTGTATACATTTAAACTGTTAATGTAGAGGTTCATTTTTAGCAAGTCAATTGTGTTTTTCTGGAAGAGGAATTCCTTTTACAGCGCAGATAATTTGCCCGTAACAAGGGCCGATCAACAATACAGGAAGTAGTTTGGCGCACATTTACTAAGTTGTTGCACAAGAATTATGGCGTAAAATGCTCCAAAAAGAATGGCGTTTTGGTTTGTGCCAAATATATCAACTATTTTCTCCAGAATTGTCACCATAAAGAATGCATCACGCCAAAAAATTTGTTCTAAAATGTCGGGACTATCAAATTGCTGCATATTTCGGCTCATTTATCATCCTCTTATCTGAATAAATGGCTCAAATTGTTGAGGATAATTAAGCCAGTTTAGGCTACTTTTACACTAACGTTTTTGCTGGATCCGGCAGAGTTCAGCAAAAACGCTTCATTGCTGATAACACAACCATCTGCATCCGTTATGAACGGATCCGGTTGTATTATCTGTAACATAGCCAAGACGGATCTGTTATGAATTCCATTGAAAGTTGGATCCGTTTTCTATTGTGTCAGAGAAAACAGATCCGTCCCCATTGACTTGCATTGTGGGCATGCTGCGGTTTGCTCTCCTGGTATGAGAACAGGAACTGAATGCATTTTGAAGCATTCTGTTCTGTTCAGTTACGTTTTGTCCCCATTGACAATGAATAGGGACAAAATAGAAGCGTTTTTTTCCGGTATTGAGACCCTATGATGGATCTCAATAACAGAAAATATTAACGCTGGATTGAAAGTAGCCTTATGTGGTGGCGTTTTGTGTAAAAATTCGCATTTATGTCATAAAGATTCAACTTTTTGTCAAACAGTCGCATTTATGAAAAGAAAACGTACTCGTCGTAGGAACAAGTGATGGGTAAGTATTAAAACAGGATGCATTTTTCTTTTCTAATAGAAATGAGCTAAACAACAAGGTTTTGTCATTAAATTGACATCCAACAAAAACAAAACAATAATAAAAACGTCCCGCATCTGAGAGAAAAGTCGCAATTTACCACTGTAAATGTCGCAAATATGTTTTAAATGTCTCACGTGTGGTATGGCAGGGGTGGCTGAAATGGCGCGTTTTAGTGCCATTGGTGTTAAAATGTTGCAAATAGTGAGAAATAGGCAGATAATCAGGTTTATATTTTTAAAAAGTCACATTTTAAAAGTGCTGCGTGCCTTTTGATATATAAGGTGAAATAAATCACCACTTTTGATTTGTAATGTTAGTATTTTTGTTGGCGCAAATTATGCCATCATTGATAAATGTCCCCCAATGACTAATTTTCATTGGCCAATTATCAGAAGAGGTTTAAACGAACGTAAAACAAGCAATTTCTCATTTATCAGCTGATCGTTGGGCAGGGAGCAATGACTGGTGATCACACTACGATTCACGCTTCAGTCAGACTCCTGTCAATATCTGCCAAACTTTACCATTTTTTTTTCAAACAGGAAAAGAGATAGAGGTGCTAAGAGTAGCAGTGTCACATTACAAGAATAAAATATAAACGTCAGTTTCAGATGACTATGCTCTGACCTTCAGCAGGAGCCTTCGTCCAAGAGGCGCCGTGTGCAAAAGCAATAAAAAGGTTAAATCTCTTCGAAATCATGAGCTGCAACCAGTATGTAAGTGAGATCTATAAAATGGTGGCATAAGTAACTGTATAGTGGAAGTGGATCAACTTCCTTATGACGTTTTTTGACCTTGACATAATTTTCCACAGCTGTACCATTAAATCTGCACAAGAAAGTCCTTTTAATCTTCCTTGACATATCATCTCCCATATACATATTGCCAGGGAAGTCTCTGTGAAGACTGATAATTAAAGCCTATTTCCGTTTGCTTCATAATTTCTTTAATAAAACAGATAGCAAAAAACTTGGAAATATCTGACTAAAATGCTATTTGCTTTGACTTTGCTGCTTTTGTAAACCAGAAACTGCAGACCTTCTGTTACAAGCATCTCATGCCTCATGGAACGTAACACAAGCCTGTGTGGCATGGAGAGGGAGTCTCTTGTACAGCAGATGCAAGAGGCCAAACATTTTTACTGCAGCGATCACCCATTCCAATAAATGAGCAACTGTGTATTATAAAACAGCATTGAGTCCTCTAGAGCTTGAACTGCTCCTTGCTGTGGTTCTCTGTTCTGGCTTAGGCTACTTTCACAGAAACGCTTCCGTTACAATAATTCAACCGCATGCATCAGTCATCAAGCGATCCGGTTGTATTATGGATTCTATAGCCAAGACGAATCCGTCATGAACTCCATTGAAAGTCAATAGGGGATGGTTCCGTTTTCTATTGTATCAGAGATTGTATTGTATTGGATCTGTCCCCATTGACTTACATTGTGCGTCAGTACGGATCTGTTTTGCTCCGCATCCCAGGATGGACAGAAAAACGCCTCCAGAGCAGAATGGTGACTGAACGGAGGCAAACTGATGCATTCTGAGCGGATCCTTTTCAATTCAGAATGCATTAGGGCAAAACTGATCCGTTTTGGACCGCTTCTGAGAGCTCATGATGGATCTCAGAAACAGAAAGCCAAAACGCTAGTGTGAAAGTAGCCTAACAGATTGGCATCACAAGAAGGGAACTCCATCTATGATTTTCAAATTGGGCAATCCGTTTAAAGAGCAGCTTTCCTTTTTTTTTCTCCCATGTTGTTTCTTACCCGGTGCTGGAGAACCCATTGAGGGAGGGGGGCGGGAGGGTAGAAGATATGGGTTATGAGATGTTCTATTGTGGTAAATTAAACATATATGTTTGAAGATAAATATGAGAATTTGCATTACGATATATAAATATTTTTTACTTGTAATGTGATGGAAAATTAATAAAGATATATATAATTTTTTTAAAAGCAGCTTTCCTGATATGTCTGACAATTCTGGAAGCATTTTTTTAGAACTCTACACTGTACCTTTCCTTTAGTCAATAAGGTATATCCCAACACTGTATGAAATTGCAATACAAACACAATTGTGGTATTCCCTTTAACATCTAGTCCTTTATTGTATCATTCATAAAACACAGCTAGGTCGAGAAGATGATGAAAGATTTCAGGCAGCTGCCGATATGGGTCTCACAAACATCTTCATAGTCTTAGCTTTATCTGTAGGGCAAGATCATGGAGGTCTCAACTACTTCATCTACAATACAATATTACTGACTCAGGTTTTGTTCTTATTTCTCAGCAACTTAGTTTAACATACTAACAGCAGAATACAAAGCCGTTCCATAATCTGTCCTTACATACTTCCCTATGTGTAAACTTCAATCGTTACAAGGTCTCCTTCTTTGCTCGTCTTGTATGCTCCTCACACAATCGTCTACAAGATTTCTCACTTGCATCCCCCATACTGTAGAACTCCCAACTACAGCACATCAGACTGTCTGACCTTCAAAAGCTCCAGAAATGAACTGTATGTTATTAGCCACAAAAGGGTTTTGTCATTTTTTCAGTGCAGGCAATATCAATTATGTTTAAACAGAGTTTATTGATTTTCAAAAGTTGTAAAAGTTTTGCAGAAAACAATACCATCAGATGTTGATATCGCATAGACCATGAGTTTCGACAATCATTCATAAATTGCCCTACCAGGGCACACCTTGTAATATCATAATAAGTCTACACAGGCTTAATAGGGGGAAGTGAAAGATAGAGAAAGGGAAGAAAAAGAGGTTACAGAGAGGGGAGAGGAGACAGGGGTGGACGTGAAGGAGTGGGAGGGCGGGTAAGGGGGATAAGGAAAAAGGAAAAAAAGGAAATAATAAATAAATAAATAAAATAATTCAGAATTTCTCTACCGCAAGGTCATCTAAGGACTTAGAGGCGACCATAGCCAACAATTCGGCTGAATCCTGAGTGGCGATCCATTCTGACCAAATACTATGGTACTTGGTAGAAGTATTGGACATTTCCGCAGAAATTTCTTCCATTCTCACTATAAGTTGCATTTCCTGATACCATTCTCGCATGGATGGGGTAAGAGTGGAGCACCAGTGCCTGGGGCAATATCAATTATAACTGTATACAAAACAAAAAAAACTAAACAAACACCTGATGGGGACCTAAGAGAAGACAAACACAGATTCTGTAAAGGTATATAATAAGTATATCTACAGGCTTAAGGAGTAGATAAGACCACACATGGAGTACTGTGCACAGTTCTGGGTTCCTGTGAACAAGGAGGACATAGCAGAGCTGGAGAGGGTTCAGAGGAGGGCAACTAAAGTAATAACTGGAATGGGGCAACTACAGTACCCTGAAAGATTATCAAAATTAGGGTTATTCACTTTAGAAAAAAGACGACTGAGGGGAGATCTAATAACTATGTATAAATATATCAGGGGTCAGTACAGAGATCTCTCCCATCATCTATTTATCCCCAGGACTGTGACTGTGACGAGGGGACATCCTCTGCGTCTGGAGGAAAGAAGGTTTGTACACAAACATAGAAAAGGATTCTTCACTGTAAGAGCAGTGAGACTATGGAACTCTCTGCCTGAGAAGGTGGTGATGGTGAGTACAATAAAGGAATTCAAGAGGGGCCTGGATGTATTTCTGGAGTGTAATAATATTACAGGCTATAGCTACTAGAGAGGGGTCGTTGACCCAGAGAGTTATTCTGATTGCCTGAATGGAGTCGGGAAGGAATTTTTTACTCCCCTTAAGTGGGGAAAATTGGCTTCTACCTCACAGTTTTTTTTTTTTGCCTTCCTCTGGATCAACTAGCAGGATGACAGGCCGAACTGGATGGACAGATGTCTTTTTTCAGCCTTATGTACTATGTTACTAATATGGTTTTTAACAGATATGCTCATGTAATTGCTTACCTCATGAATATCTTGCCCATTTTTTCCAGTTAGGACTCCACTGACCCATTTTCACCATGTAGACCAATCCCTCTGGTTTGTTTCCTTCCTGTATGTAGCACTTCCTGTTGCTGTACCCAACAAAACCCATAATGCACTTCTCCTTTCTCTAACACACCTCCAGCACCACCCTGAACACTGCCCAGCGGGTTTATAGCTCCTCCCACCCAGCTAATTACATAGACCCCCCCATCACTGCCCATGTTGATGCTTTGACACGCCCATGGACATAACATGACAGGTAGGAAGAAAGAGCTGCATGGATATGGTCATGAGATAGGAGGAATAAACATAAAAAAAGACATTACAAAATTACGCTACTTTAATAAATGATTATATTAAAAGGATGTTTATGCAAACTTGAATACCCCTTCAAAGTAGTACAATATGTTATTTCTTTACTATAATAAATTTAAAAAAAAAAAAACGGTCAGTGTTAATTTTTGGGTCTGTCTGGAGGTCTATATTAATTTGGGGGTCTGTATTAATATTGGAGTTTAAAATGGGAGTCTGTATTAATTTTGGGGTCTGAGGATATGTATTCATTTTGGGTTTGTTCTAGGTAGTCTGTATTTTTTTGGGATCTGGAGGTCTGTATTACAATGGGGCTCCCAGGCTTGTAAAATGTATTTTTAAAACTGCTTAGAAAGTCATAAAATAATAAAAGTCATGATACCTTTCTGATCCCCTACTGCTCTCCTCCTGCTGCTTCCCGTGTCCTCGCTGGTCTGTGTACCTCAGTCCCTGTCAACTCGAATATGTGACAGCTTCTGCCAAAGATTGGGAAGCGAGCGGTGGGGTAAATTGGTAAGGTATTACTATTTTTATTATTTTATAACTTTCTAAGCAGTTTTTAAAAACTGCATGGCTGAACAACCCTTTTAATTTTGGGTTCTGATCTTGACTTTGAATGTATTTTGGGGTCTGGTAGGGTTTGATGCCTAAAGTTTGTTTTAGGGCCTATCATTTTCTAGTAATCTGTGTCCTTGGGCACTTTTTATTTTGGCAGTATGGTATTTGGGGCACTGCACGGCACTCCTGGTACACTAATAGGGCTACATGGGGCAGATGCAGACAGTATTGGTGGTAGCTACAAGATGGCAGTGCTTTAAAATGTGTTCAAGTCTCTTTATTAGAAAATAAGGTCAATTTAAATTGATTCGGGTGGGGCGCAATTTGCCTATTCTGACTAGGGCACCAAAATACCCTGTTTCCTGCTTCCAATGAAAAACTCTGAAAATTTAAAAATACACATTAGGTGACTCAAAAAATATCATCAACAAAACACAGAAACAACATCAGCCAGCAGATCCAGCAATAAGGCAGCCAAGAAAAGTTGGCAAGCGGCCGCCTAGAGTTACTCTGCAGTTCCTAGAATATACAGTGCATTTCTCTGAAGCAGTAACATGCTGATCATATCATCATGATTAACTACAAATGAATCTCCCCCAATCTAAATTTCTAAGAGCTCTTTCATGTAGCTGTTAATTCAAGATTTACCCAAGGAAAGCTGGATTCGTTTTTTTTTTGCATATTTTGTCACGCAGATCCTGCTAACTATATAAAACAAGGACAACTTTTACTGTGTTTAAGCAATCAAGCTGAGCATACATAAAAGACAGAAACATATGCTGGCAAACTTTACGATTATAGACATATGACATTAAAGAAAATCTCCAGAAGGAATAATTGAATCGCATTTTGAGAAAAGTGAACATGGTCTCAAAAGAGATGTCATTTTAGGGGCCTATACCACAAATAAAAAAAAAATGTATATCTACACTCATGCAAAAAAAAATTCACTACACTCCAGTGCAATTTTTACTCTTACTGGTTTTCTTACTCACCCATCTGCACCTCTGGTGTCTTCACTTTCTGTGGGTGGACAGCGGCTCGTCCCATATGACTGCCTGCATCCACCCGTAGTGCATTTTAAACAGCTCTACTGAAGTAGCCCCTTGCACGGCACCAGCAATTCCTCTAATAAATAACACTACAGTACGCAATCTCCCCACAATTTTCTTAGAAATATACAGCTATATAATCACTATGAATAGGTGATGGCCAAAAGTACTGGAGCACAATGTTAAATAGAAGTAGACCTTACCTGTGAACATATGGGGGTTGTCTACATGCTGGAGTGCCCATGTGGCCTCCAGTATGTAGGAAGGACAATGAGGAAATTAAAAACTAGGGTACCGGGGCATATCTGTAATATTGAAAAAGGTTTGGAAACTCATAGTTTATCAGCATATTTAAAAAAAATACACAATAAAAATCCAGAACATTTGAGTTTTGTAGGACTGGAATTAGTACATACACGGTGGAGAGGGGTGGATCCAGTAGCGAAAACCCCCAAAAAGGAAGTGGAATGGATCTATAGGCTAGGCACGTTACAACCAGCCGGAATAAATATGGAATTTGATATTAAAGCCTGTCTAAGGCCCCTTTCACATCTGCGTTTTTGCTTTCCATCCTAGAGTTCCGTCCTCGGGGCTCTAGGACAGAAAGATACTGATCAGGATTATTCTAATGCATTCTGAATGGAGAGAAATCTGTTCAGGATGCATCAGGATGTCTTCCGTTCAGTATGTGAACGTTTTTTGGACGTTGACAAAAGCGCAGCATGCTGCGGATTTGTCTCCGTTCAAAAATCCAGAAGACATGCCGTAATGCCGGATCCGGAATTAATGCCTATTGAAGTGCATTAATCCAGATCTGGAATTAAGCCAAACATCGTTTTGGCGCATCGCCGGATGCGACGTTTAGCTATGCCCATGCGCAGCAGCAGTTCCGATCGGGTCCCAGTGTAAGCTGGGGCTCTGATCGGTTACCATTGCAGCCAGGACGCTACTGCCATGGTAGCACTCCGCAGCAGTGTACTTACCTGCGCTGTGGCCTCCAGGCGCTCCTTCATGGCATCACAGGTCCGGGAGGCGCATTGATCTATGCGCCACGGGGACCTGTGACGTCATGAAGGAGCGCCCGGCGGCTGCAGCGCAGGTAAGTACACTGCTGCGAAGTACCATGGCAGCCAGGACTTCAGTAGCGCCCTGGTTGCCATGGTAACCTGAAAGCGTTTCGAAAACTGATCAGGATCCTGATCAGTCTTCAAATGCTTTCAGGCGACTTGCGTTCTGACGGATCCGGCGGGACGGAAGTGCCTGCCGGATCCTCAGAATGCAAATGTGAAAGAGCCCTAACATAGAATGAGTAGATTGTGTGCGGTTTAGCATAAGGCAGAATGTATATTTAACAGAGTTTATTTACCTATATGAGATGGTTGTGGATGCACAATTGAGGAATTTGTTGTGGGACTGCGAGATCTGAAATGTATGTGATCGTTGTCCCATTCATAAATAGAAGAGAAAATGGTGATTGGAGGAACTACACCATATGATCGTAGGAACCTAGGTGCATGAGATTGTTCCCTTCATAAGTAAGAGAGAGAGTGGTGATTGGAGGAACTACACAACGTGATTGGAAAAGAAATAGAAAAATGAAAAAAAGAGGTTGGGAGGTTCGGACCAATTATTTGATATAGGAATAAGGAAGGGATATAATTCTATAAATTTCAATGAAGGATTGGATATGATAAAGGAAAACTTGTTTAAATTTAGTGCATTATAGTGTAAATATGTTAATTTCTGGGTCTGGAGATCGCTGTTTTAGAGAAGGGTGGGAGAAGTGAATGTTAATTGGAAGAGTCATACCATGTGATTGATAAGTAGGGGAACAGTTTCTAAGAGGTGATAATGGATTTTACATAATACTTTTATAAAATGAGATGACGTGTATGAAGTATAAGGATCTTTGTATTTTTATGTAATATTATGTGATATTTGAGATATTTTATTTATTGAATTCCATGTATTTTATATGACGTATTTGTAAGCAGACCTTTAGGGGTAACGCCCATATCACTACAAAAGGAAGTGATTTAGGAGGATATGTAGATGCCCCTGACGAAGCAGAGGCAAAACCCGGGTCGGGAAAATGAAAGGATTGACTTTATTTTATATGACTTGGAATCCTGTAAGTACAATAAAAAAAACGGATGAATTAAGGACTTGCGGTACTTTACTATGTCGAGCTGTTCTCTCTACCATTTAGAAAGATAAGAAATGACTTTTGTTGGAGCCCAAGTTCCGTGTAATCCAGTGATCGATCCTATCAGAAAAAACTTGCTGTGTGCCTTGAGGGGCCTAATCTTCACTGCTGATACCAGAGCGGTTTCGTTTACATATTTCCTTTAGCATGATGTTTTACAAGTATAAATATCTATTTAAGTTTATAGGCAAACAACTGTACTATAACCTGGCTCATGTCAATAAATGCTGAGAAAACTGGCATATATATTAAGGGAATGTGAAATAAAAATGATAAACTGTAGATTCTTGATCTTGTGCTTGATTTAGTCAATGTTTTCAGTTTTAGTCTCATTTAAAACATATGGATTTACAGTAACTGCAAGACAGCACAAAATACAGTTCCATGAATGCACCAGACTTTAATGAAAGTCACCTACATTACACTTGCATCTGGTAGAATATAGTTACATAGTTCTTAAGTTGGAAAAAGACAAAAGTCCATCAAGTCCAACCTGTAATTCTGCTATACTGATCCACGGAACAAATCCCTGGATCAATGTCCATCTTCCTTATAAAAAGGGGTTGGGCCAAAGGTAAAAGGTGTGTACAACATGATTTCTATACTTTGTTATATGCCTCAATGTTATTTTGAACTAAAAAGTAATCTAAAACTTTTTTGAAGCCATCTACTGTATTTGCTGTGACCAGCTATCACGGCTATACCAGAGATTCACAGCCCTTACTATAAAGAATGCTTGTAGCCTCTTATGACTGAATAATTTTTTCTAGACACGTAGCGAGTGGTCCCATGTTTTTGAGGAGGCTTAACACAGAATAGCTTCTCTCGATATTTTTTGTATGGTCCGTTTAAATATTTGTACTGGTTAATCATGTCCTACCTTAGACGTCTTTTTTCAAAACTAAACAAGTTCAGTTCTTTTAATCTTTGCTCGTAACTAAGACCCTCTAGGCCCCTTATCAGTTTAGTCGCTCTCCTTTGTGCTTTTTCCAGCTCCAGGGAATCCTTTCTATAGACTGGTGCCCAGAACTGAACTGCATATTCCAGATGAGGCAGTATCAAACCTTTGTAAAGTGGTAATATTACATCCATGTCCCTCAAGTCCACTCCCTTTTTTAATACAAGACAAAATTCTAGTCGACAGAACCACAGGTTTCCACCCAGTCTGCCAAGCTGGTACTTTTCAGGACTTAAGCTGTATAGATCTGCGATCTGACCATTGTATGCTGGACATGAAGTTCCTCAGCAGAGGACTCCAGGTTGACATCCCTGGCCAAGAGCAAAGTAATGACATTTTATGACTGTGTGAATACTCACCAGTGAAAGCTATAGCTGCTGGGACAATGTCATAATATATGCTGGAACAGGTTACTCATACAGATCTGTGGCAACATTATTAGGAGGAGTCATGTACTTTCACCCCGTTAATTCATTCATAATGAGCAATATGCTACTCGTCAAGGAAAGGCACATTACACATACCTATCATGTCATCATGGAACATTTAAACATAAAAGTGGAAATGAATGGAAATTGTTAATAATGTATTAAACATGTTATGCTGTTATTGTCTGTGATCAAAGCTTTATCTTTTATATGTGCAGTTTTGGTAAGCCAATATGGACAGAAGGAAGGACAATGAAGCCTGGCAGATGCTCATCTTTATATACTACTGTTTATAGGCTAGTTAAAAGAGGGGTTTCTCCCATAGGCTGCAATGGTAAATCACTGCAGCCTATGGGAGAAGCGATAAAAGGGTCACATTTTAAAGTCCCCTAGGGGGACAAAAAATAAATGCAAGAATAGTTTTTTTTACGTTTTTAAAAATCTGAAAACAAAAAAATATATAACAATTCAAATAAACCACTTTTCCCTATTTTAAAAATAAACAAAAAGACCATTACTAAAGCCACATTCAAAAATGCTATTAAAATAGAAAATCATTTATTCTGCACAGTGAACAGTGTTAAGAAAAAAAAAATAATGGTTGTTTCACCTACCCGCTAAAAAAATTAAAGAAAAGGTGATGAAAAAGTCCCAAATATCACAAAATGGAATCAATAAAAATACAAATCCCGTACAAAAGGGGCCCTCACACATAAATATAAAAAAAAGTTCTGAGGGTCAGAATATGGCGACGCAAAAAAAATAAAAAAGTAAAATTTTCTCAAAGTATTAAAACACCAGAAAAACTATATAAATGTGGTATCACTGTAATCGCACTGACCCGGAGAAGGAAGTTAACATGTCAGTTTTACCACAAAGGGAATTCTAAAAACAAAACCAATAAAACTATGGTGGAATTGCATTTTTTTCCCAATTCCACACAATTAGGAATTTATCCATCTACATCATATGCAAAATTAAATGGTGCCATCTAAAAGCACAACTTGTCCCGCAAATAATAATCCCTGATACGGCTACGTGTATGGAAAAATAAAAATAAAGTTTTGGCTCTTGGAAGGCCAAGACTAGGAAAATAACTGTTAGGAAGAGGTTAATGAAGTTTTATTCTAGATGCAATTGAGGAACAAAAAATATAGCGCAATTACCCTTTACATGCTATTTAATGAGTTATGGAGAACATCTAGAAACTCATTTGCGAGCAATACCTACGGCATTGTATAATAACGAAATATGAAAACACTTAAGGTCTGTCCACTTGTTTATAACAATCCTCAGTGACTGAATTAAGAGACTGTATAGATCACTTAAGCTTCCTTTCATCTAAGTGAAGGCCGAAAGGGATGTTTATTTCCTGTCTAACTGGTTGCATGTGAGCAATTGTACCCAAAAAGACCACTACAAGAACAAGCTGCGAGGCACATAAAGAACAAAAGGAGAAACACACAAGGTAGAAGAAAATGACAAAAGCATTAGGGCACAATGTGCAAATGAAATTGAACTATAATGCCCCTTTCACACGGGCGAGAACGCATTGCACCCACACTGAATCCGGACCCATTCACTTTAATGGAGCTGTGCAGATGAGCGGTAATTTTCACGCATCACTTGTGTGTTGCGTGAAAATCGTAGCATTTTCTATGTTCTGCGTTTTTCATGCCAGAAAGGTCCCATAGAAATAAATGGGGCTGCGTTAAATTGCAAGCACCCGCAAGTATGTGTGGATGGGGTGCGATTTTCACGCGTGGTTGCTAGGAGACGATAGGGATGAGCAACCCCATTAAAGGGAACCTGTCACCAGGAAATTCACTGATATACCAGGCATGCTGCCTTGTAGAACTCACTCTGCTGAATATAATGATACCTTTCACTTAGTGATCTGTTGCTTTATTGTGGAGAAAAAGAACTTTTAATCCATATGCTAATGAGCTGAGTTGAGTCCAGCATTTTTTCTATTCAGAGCTGTAGCCACTCCCCTATTCACTTCTTCAGAGGTAAAAGGGGCGTGGTTTAAAAAAATGACCTGCATTATAGCCAATACAAGCCTTGCTGCCTTTCACTTTAAAGCCTAACTGCCATACCCACGGCGACATGTCCCTTATCAGCCATCATGTGTTTATCACCCCATGAACAAAGTAGCCCTTATTATAATTACTAACTTCAATAGTATATTCCTCCTCCTTTTTTAACCTTAGTAATATAATACCTTAGCATTACCTGTTATTCATTTTCCCGCCAATTATTAAAATGAATGAATGATGTAATAAACCACGCCCCTTTTACATCTGAAGTGAATAGGGGAGTGGCTACAGCTCTGAATAGAAAAAATGCTGGACTCATATCAACTACTGGACTCAAATCAGCTCATTAGCATATGGATTAAAAGTACTTTTTCTCCACAATAAAGCAACAGATCACCAAGTGAAAGGTATCATTATATTCAGCAGAGTGAGCCCTACAAGGCAGCATGCCTGGTATATCAGTGAATTTCCTGGTGACAGGTTCCCTTTAACCACTTAAACACCCTTAATGACCAGGCCACTTTTTACAATTCCGCACTACACTACTTTCACCGTTTCTTGCTCCGTCATGCAACTTACCACCCAAATGAATTTTACCTCCTTTTCTTCTCACTAATAGAGCTTTCATTTGGTGGTATTTCATTGTTGCTGACGTTTTTACTTTTTTTGCTATTAATAAAAATTTAACAACATTTTTGCAAAAAAATGAAATTTTCCACTTTCTGTTGTAAATTTTTTTTAAAAAAAACTACATTTGTATATAAATTTTTCTCTAAATTTATTGTTCTACATGTCTTTGATAAAAAAAAAATCCAATAAGTGTATATTTATTGGTTTGGGTAAAAGTTATAGCGTTTACAAACCATGGTGCAAAAAGTGAATTTCGGCATTTTGAAGCAGCTCTGACTTTCTGAGCACCTGTCATGTTTCTTCAGGTGCTAGAATGCCAGGATAGTATAAATACCCCCAAATCACACCATTTTAGATAGAAGACACCCCAAAGTATTCACGGAGGGGCATGGTGAGTTCATGTATCATTTCATTTTTTTCACAAGTTAGCGAAAAATGACACTTTCTGAGGAAAAAAAATATAATAAAGTTTCCATTTCTGCTAACTTCTGGCAAAAAATAAAAATCTCAGACGGGCTCACTATGCCCCTCTGTGAATACCTTGGGGTGTCTACTTTCCGAAATGGGGTCATTTGTGGGGTGTGTTTACTGTTCTGGCATTTTGGGCGGGGCTAAATTGTGAGCAGCCATGTAAAGCTAAAGGTACTCGTTGGAATTTGGGCCCTTTGTGCACCCAGGCTGCAAAAAGTGTCACTCATGGGTATCGCCGCACTCAGGAGAAGTAGGGCAATGTGTTTGGGGTGTATTTTTACATATACCCATGTTGAGTGAGAGAAATATCTCTGTAAACTGACAACTTTGTATAAAAAAATTAAAAAGTTGTCATTTACAGAGATATTTCTCACACAAAGTATGGGTATATATAAAAATACACCCCAAAACACATTGCCCTACTTCTCCTGAGTACGGCGATACCACATGTGTGGAACTTTTTGCAGCCTGGGTGCGCAAGGGGCCCTAAAACCAATGAGTACCTTTAGGATTTCACAGGGCATTTTTACGCATTTGGATTCCAGACTTCTTCTCACGCTTTAGGGGCCTCTAAATGCCAGGGCAGTATAAATACCTCACATATGACCTCATTTTAGAAAGAAGACACCCCAAGGTATTCCGTAAGGGGTATGGTGAGTTCATGTAAAATTTTATTTTTGTCACAAGTTAGTGGAATATGAGACTTTGTAAAAACAAAATAAAAAAAAATATATATCAATTTCCGCTAACTTGTGCCAAAAAAAAATTCTGTGAACTCGCCATGCCCTCACAGAATACCTTGGGGTGTCTTCTTTCCACAATGGGGTCACTTGTGGGGTATTTATACTGCCCTGGCATTTTAGGGAACCTAAAGCGTGAGAATCCAAATGCGTAACAATGCCCTGTGAAATCTTAAAGGTACTCATTGGTTTAGGGCCCTTTAGCATCTTGGCTGCAGTGCACACATGGTATCACCGTACTCAGGAGAAGTAGGCAATGTGTTTGGGGTGTATTTTATATATTCCCATGTTGGGTGAGAGAAATATCTCTGTAAATGACAACTTTTTAAATTTTTTTATTCAAAGTTGTCAATTTACAGAGATATTTCTCTCACCCAGCATGGGTATATGTAAAAATACACCCCAAAACACATTGCCCTACTTGTCCTGAGTACGGCGATACCACATAAGTGACACTTTTTGCAGCCAAGATGCGCAAAGGGGCCCAAATTCCAATGAGTACCTTTTAGGAGGGCATTTTTACGCATTTTTCTTCTCGCGCTTTAGGGCCCCTAAAATGCCAGGGCAGTATAAATACCCCACATGTGACCCCATTTTGGAAAGAAGACAGCCCAAGGTATTCCATGAGGGGCATGGCGAGTTGATAGAAAATTTTTTTTGGCACAAGTTAGTGGAAATTGATTTTTTATAGTTTTTCTCACAAAGTCTCCTTTCCGCTAACTTTTGACAAAAAGTTTAATTTTTCATGGACTCACTATGCCCTCAGCGAATACCTTGGGGTGTCTTCTTTCCAAAATGGGGTCACATGTGGGGTATTTATACTGCCCTGGCATTTTAGGGGCCCTAAAGCGTGAGAAGAAAATGCGTAAAATGCCCTCCTAAAGTTACTCATTGAATTTGGGCTCTTTGCGCATCTTGGCTGCAAAAAGTGTCACTTATGTGGTATCGACGCACTCAGGATAAGTAGGCAATGTGTTTTGGGGTGTATTTTACATATACTCATGCTGGGTGAGAAATATCTCTGTAAATTGACAACTTTGAATAAAAAATTTAAAAAGTTGTCATTTACAGAGATATTTCTCTCACCCAGCATGGGAATATATAAAAATACACCCCAAAACACATTGCCCTACTTCTCCTGAGTACGGCGATACCACATGTGTGCCACTTTTTGCAGCCAAGATGCGCAAAGGGGCCCTAATTCCAATGAGTACCTTTAGGATTTCACAGGGCATTTTTACGCATTTGGATTCTCACGCTTTAGGACTCCTAAATGCCAGGGCAGTATAAATACCTCACAAGTGACCCCATTGTGAAAGAAGACACTCAAGGTATTCCGTGAGGGGCATGGCGAGTTCACAGAAAAAAAAATTTTGGCACAAGTTAGCGGAAATTGATTTTTATTTTTATTTTTACAAAGTCTCATATTCCACTAACTTGTGACAAAAATAAAATTTTACATGAACTCGCCATACCCCTCACGGAATACCTTGGGCTGTCTTCTTTCTAAAATGGGGTCACATGTGAGGTGTTTGTACTGCCCTGGCATTTTAGGGGTCTCCGCAATCATTACACGTATGGCCAGCATGAGGAGTTTCTGCGATTCTCCTTATATTGAGCATACGGGTAATGAGATTTTTTTTCCGTTCAGCCTCTGGGCTGAAAAAAAAAAATGAACGGCACAGATTTATTCATTCGCATCAATCAATGTGGATGAAAAAATCTCTGCCAAAATCAGTGACTGCGGTGCGGTGGGCTGGGCGCTAGCTACCTAACAAGTAGCTAACTAACTGGCGGTGATAAGGGACCCTTATGCCCCATTCACACGTCCGCAATTCTGTTTGCGGAACGGAATTGCGGACCCATTCATTTCTATGGGGACAGACTTTGTCCCGCTCGGATCCGGAATTACGGATCCGCGCTCCGGGTCTGCACTTCCGTTCCGCAAAAATATAGAACATGTCCTATTCTTGTCCGCAATTGCGGACAAGAAAAAGCATTTTCTATATAGTTCTGGCAATGTGCGGATCTGCAAAATGCGGAAAGCACATTGCCGGTGTCCGTGTTTTGAGGATCTGTGGATCCGCAGATCCGCGGATCCGTGAATCCACGGATCCGCAAAACACATATGGACGTCTGAATGGAGCCTTACAAGGGGTGTGATCAATGACAGGGGGTGATCAGGGGTCTAGATGGGGTGATCAAGGGGTTAACAAGGGGTTAATAGGTGAGGGGGTGGGGGTTAGTGTAGTGTTTGGTGCAACTTTACATAGTTACCTGGTCCTCTGGTGGTCGATCCCAGCAAATGGGACCACCAGAGGACCAGGTAGCAGGTATATCAGACGCTGTTCACAAAACAGCGTCTGATATACTTGTTTGATGCGATTTATATCGCATCTACAGCCTGCCAGCGATGGATCATCGCTGGCAGGCCGTAGTTAAACTCCTGAGACGCGCGCTACTGTGAACGCGCGCGCGTTCACAGGAAATCTCGCGTCTCGCGAGATGACGCACTTCTGCGGCGCCCCAGAACAGCCCGACCGCCGCGAGAACGCAGTTGTGCGTTAGGCGGTCGGGAAGTGGTTAAAGTCTATTTACTGTATTAGAGTTGTTTCGATACCAAAATTTTGATTCGGTATTGATACCATAAAAAAGTATTGCGATACTCGATACCACGCGAAAAAAATAAAACGCCAAAAAAAGCAGCGTGCATTCCACATTTTATGGACCCACCGGCTCATAATAAAACAGTCCTATCTTATTTTTGGGGGGAACAAGGCGACTCCGGTGCGGCACCTGAGGGGTTAATTTCCTCTGATCGCAGCGCTCGGTCACAGGCAGGTGACGGCAGTGTGTTTCTTCTGCTTGCATTTGTATATGAAACGTTACTAGTCATTGGTGGCACAGTGCGCCCGCCCCTCCTCCCGTCTCTCCTCATTGGCAACGCAGTACAGGGGGAGGGAGAGACTGCCTCCTTCTCCCCATGCTGCTGAGGGGAACATGGCCACACTGACAGCAGTGCAGCCACGTTCTCTGATACTGGGCTGTGCAGTAGTGCAGCCCAGTATCGATAAAAAACCAATCCTGGTATCAAGCTCGATACCAGAGAAAAGTATTGAATGGGTATCGAAACTTCGATACCCGAAACAACCCTATACTGTATTATTTTCTCTTATAACATGGTTATAAGGTAAAATAATAGCATTCTTAATACAGAATGCTTACTAAAATGTGACCTGAGGGGTTAAAAAAAAAAAAAATTAACTTATCTCAACCACTTGATCGCGCAGCCGGCAGAGTCTTTCTTCTTTCAGGACCTACAAAAATACCTTTGATGACGTAATCATGGTGAGCACAGTGACATCAGCGCAGGTCCTGCTGAATGAAGATCCTTCTATCTTCATTCAGCAGGACCTGCGCTGACATCACCATGCTCACCACGTGGTAAGCGCGATTACGTCATCAAAGGTCTTTTTGCAGGTCCTGAAAGAAGAAGACGATGGCCGGCTGCGCGATCAAGTGGAAAAGGCGAGTTAATTTTTTTTCATTTTTAACCCCTCAAGTCACATTTTGGTAAGCATTCTGTATTAAGAATGCTATTATTTTCCCTTATAACCAGGTTATAAGGAAAATTAAAAATCTACAGAACACTGAACCCAAACCCGAACTTTAGTGAAGAAGTTCGGGTCTGGGTACCACATTCAGTTTTTTATCACATGCGTGCAAAATGCATTGTACTTGCGCAGAAAAAACTGAACATCGCCATCGCAGTCAAAACTGACTGAAATTGCTTGCGCACTCGCGCAGGTTTCCCCGCAATGTACCCGGAGCAAATCCGGAACGCCCGTGGGAAAGAGGCCTAAGAGACACAAGTAGATGTCATGGAGAAAACAGCAGAGATACAGGTAGAATTGTTTTACAGAGTGTTGGTAAATAGAAGCGATTGACTCATCCTTCTAACACAATCTTCTAGGAAAAAAGGAAGGACATGACTAGTATGACTAATATTTTTGCAAATACTGATAACATTTAACTTCTGAGGGATTTTCTGACTGTTTTAGGCCTTATTCATACAGTCCATTAGTGGTATTGAGCCAAAAAGAGGTACCACACTCTGTACAAAGAACAGGTGCAGATCTTTCCCTTATACCTTATGACTGTGGAGGCTCCAATCCTGATTTTGGCTCACAATCACTGACCAAAATACTGACATGTGAATACCAGTGATGGCTAACCTCCGGCATTCCAGCAGTGGTGAAACTACGACTCCCAGCATGCTCTATTCATTTCTGTGAAGTTCTGAGAATGGCCAAGCAAGTGTGTATCTTGGGAGTTGTAGTTTTTCCACAGTTGGAGTGCCGTAGGCTAGCCATCACAGGAATAAGGTATTATACTGATGACCTATGCTTTGGAAAGATCATCAGTATCTGATCGGTAGCGGTCCAAGACCCCTGCGATCAGCTGTTTGCAGAGGCTGCGGTGCTATTGTGAGCACCGCGGCCTTCTCACAGCTTACCCAAGGCCACTGGCGTCACGTTTATCAGTCATGTGGCCGAGGCACAGCTCAGTTCCATTCAAAGGAATAGGGCTAAGCTGCAATACAAAGCACAGCTGCCACACAATGACTGGCGCTGTGCTTGGTGAGATGCGAGGAGGCCGCAGTGCTCATCAGACCCGGGTGTCGGAACCCCGCTGATCATATACGGATGACCAGTCCTTAGGAGGGAACAGAGCTTCTGCCCACCTATAGCTGATTAACAGTTTTTTTTTTCCAACTGAAGTATGTGACAGGTGGGTGTGGAGAGCCAGCTCATGAATATCAGGACTTATCAGCATGAACTAGAACCGTTTCATTAACAGATTTTAGAAAATCAGCAGGGGCAATTAAAGCAAGTGACAGACAGACAGCTCTATTAGGGCTCATGCACACGATCGCAAATTGCGGTCCCCAATGCACGGGCACCATCCGTGTGGCTGCCGCAGATGGATGCAGACCCATTCCACTTGAACAAGTCCGTGATCTGTCCGCACCGCATATAATTCTATTACAGTGCGGAGGCACGGACAGAAAACCCACAGAAGCACTCCCTAGTGCTACGTTACGCACCACACCTTCCAGACTGTGGACCACAAACGGCCAGTGCCCGTATATTTTGCACCCGCTGTTTGCGGGCCGCAATACGGGCCTGACCAACACATGTTCGTGTGCATGAACCTTTAATGATATAAAATCCACAGACATGAGGGTCTCATGCACTAGATAGGTCTCCTGGGCAGATATTTCAAAAAAAAAAGCAGTATCTTCCTAAATTTTATGTTATACCTTTTTATGCTTTATTACAAACTAGATGATTTAGTATTTTTAGAGTATGAATTCTTTCTATGCACCCAAGTCATCAGGTATGTATATGTAGGTTTTATTTAAGACTGTTTTATCTAATTGGGTTACTTTACATGTATTATCCATTTTGTTATGTGGCTTTTCTATATTAAATTATATTAAACTGACAGTAAACAGACCACTGATATACCTACCTGTACAGATGATGTGGTGCAAGCTGCTAAAGTCAGGTTATAGAATACATCAACAGATATTCAAAAGATGCCTTAAAGAGGTATTCCCATTTTAGACATTAGGATATGCCATAAATGTCAGGTAGGTGCAGACTCCACCCTCCGTTCACAGTTATTGGAGTTCCGAAAATAGCCAAGTGGGCGTGGTCAGCTATTTTCGGCTGTCCCACTGCAGTGAATGGAGAGGTGGTCACCTATATGGGACTTCTGATAATACCTGGGTCCGCTCATAGCAGTGAATGAAGAGCATGCCACACATGAACGGTGTATTCCACTTTGTTTTGGGGTCCCCGTTCTGGATATAGCAGCAGGTCCCAGAGGTGGGAACTGCATCTATCGGAGATTGATAGGATCTCCTAGAGATATGTCATCAATGTCTGAGATAGGTGTAATCCTTTTATAAACTATAAGCTAGTAAGTGCTCGTCTCACAGGATCCATAAGAATGACGCATATTTATCTGTATAAATGAATCTGCCATTTTTCCTGAAACCCTTGTACCAACCCTTCATTTATTGAAAACATACTGTAACATGCAGATACTTATCATGTGCTGTTTTTCCATTTTAGTTCTACTAATCCATTAGCAGCATTTACTGTGTAAACCGGGCAGCCCTGCTGAAACATGCCCGTCATTTCAGAGTGTGAATCTAAACTTCGCCATTCATCTCCTCTTGGTTCCACAAGAGGACTTTCACACAGGGAATTTCCAAGTCACTACTTGTTGTTTACTCCTCTGTTAGCAATGGCTGACACATAGACAAGATGAATTTCCCAAATAACGATACAAAGGTAGGACTTGTGGTCAGGTGGAACAAGGGTCAAAGATGGCAGACTTCAGTCATAAGCGTAGGTCAGGCAGAAAACCTCTTGTCTACTGCCTGCACTGAGCTCTGCCTGGAGATCAGGAAAAACATGCCAAGACGAAACCATAAAGAACAGGAAGAAACACACAAAAGCAGAGTAATGTGGGAAGGACCTTTATGACGCTTAGGGTACATAGGGACTGGCTGGAGACGGGCACTTTAGTGCAAACTATCCTTTCAAGAGACTGGGAGCCTGTGCATATGCGCAAACCAGCAGCAGAGTGCTGCAACCCAGAAGGACAGTGCTGGTAGAGAGCAGAATGCTGACCATTGAGAGACGTGAGCCAATGCTACCTGCTGTTCCTTCATTTTCTTATTTCTCTGTCCACTTCACTGAGGTGGTCGCACATGCTTAGTCCCATCCTTCGAAATGCCTACAGCTGTATGTACTATACGGCGATCAGCTGTTCTGCAGTAGCTCCAGCAGCGGAACTACACAGCTCCACCCATTGTGTAGTGACTGGAAGCAGCACTGTTCGTTCACAGGCTTTCGGCCCGGAGCAACAGGAAAATAGCTGATCTTGACAATAGGTAATTACAAATTCTTGGAAAACCGCCTTTATTATGGCATAACCCCTTTAATTAGTGATTAGCTAAATGATGTTCAGCCATAGGCGAAATCCTATTTAAATTTGCTGCGGGCAAGTCTTTTTAGAGGCCCGGAATAGCATGCACGTGCAGTGGCAGCGAGGACAAGCGGATGCAGAGCTGTGTTTTGAAGTGTCTGTAATGCACATTTTGCTAACGAATTCCCAGTAATACAAATGACAATATATCACATATTGTATTTACTTCTTGGGCAAAGCACGTTTTAATAAAGCTGAGGGTTTGCACTCACGGGTTAGGCCTCGGCAATATGTGTTTATAGAAATCGACATCTGGAAGTAATCTGCTCAGCGGTTAAATTTACTTTGGTTTTCCCTCAAGCCAAGTGACCAAATGAGGCCCATACACCCTGTAATAGTTCTCCAGCAAGAAAGAGTATCTCATAAAATTCTCTGTCAGGCCTGAGAAAGAACTATTTTATCACAGCACTGCAGGGTATTGTCTTCCTGACTCAGAGATTGTGCAAAATCATGAACACAATGATGGATTAGCTGGGAAAGTCACTTCTGCAGGATGACTGACAGCTTCATTGTGAGGATGGATTTACTTTCTTTGATTTATAACTTTTTTTTCTTGCTTTGGCTTTGCGTTTTCAATAAGTACAAACATTAAAGGAATGTCTGCCATCCCTGAAATTACAACGTCGTCATCTGTATTCATACTCTACATACAGTAATGCGAAAAATATTTGTATTACTCGGCTTACATCGAGAGCATCACCTGGAGACCACACACATTCTGGATATTTCTTTAACAACACTTTGCTGAGTTTTGTAGACTTCTCTTAAAGGGGTTTTACAGAACTATAAGCAGTGATGCACAATGTGGAAAAGGAGGAGGGGTGGGGGTGGGGTTCAAGGGTCCACATTTCCACAAATGCCATGAAAATATTCTAAAAATATTATTCAAACAGTCAGCACACAAATTAAATCCAATTGAAAATGCTGGCACAGCTCCTTTTTTACAGGTATTTTCCCCTCCGGCCACGGAGAGTCCTGGCGACAAACAGGGACACGATGCACCGGGTGTTGGCGCACATAGCATCTTGATTATGGCCAGCACAGCGGTGTCCAGAGAAGATAAAGAACCTATAAGCTATAAGCGAGGAGAGTTGGGTAGGTGCCTGGGTCTGGTATGGGGTCTGAATTTTTTTTTAGGTTCTTGTATGGCATCAGTTTTTATTTGGTGGACAGGGGGCAGAAATTATTTAGGGGGTTTGGTCTGATATCTGAATTTATTTTGGGGTCTGATCTTTTGTGGTTCAGTGCCTCAGTTGTTCCTATCCTACAATTTTTACTTAAGTGGCTTATGTTGAACAGTTCTTCACAAGACATCATGGTTCTTCTCCTTTCAATTAGTGTATGTGTGTGTGTGTGTGTGTGTATATATATGTGTATATATATATATATATATATATATATATAACTAGCAAAAGGACCCCGCTTCGCATGGGTATATTTGATCTATTTCATTTAATGTTTCGTTAAAAGATATCAACAGTATCCCCCATAAGAGTGACCTCTACAGGAGCCCGCCCCATTAACAGTGAACTCCACAGCACAGCTCCCCCCACCACCACAGTGCTCCGCCTCCTTAAAATGGGACCTCCACAGCAGCCCACCCCCTTAACTTTGATCTTCGCAGGATACCGCCCCTTTAACAGTGAGTTCAAGAGCACCCTGCCCCCTTGACTGTGAACTCCACAGGCAGGCTGTAGATGCGAAATAAATCGCATCAATGATATATATTATATATCAGACGCTGTTTTGTTAACAGCGTCTGATATACCTGCTACCTGGTCCTCTGGTGGTCCGATTTGCTGGGATCGACCACCAGAGGACCAGGTAGCTATGTAAAGTTGCACCAGGCACCACACTACACTACCACCCCACCCCTGTCACTTATTAACCCCTTGTTAACCGCTTGATCACCCCATATAGACTCCCTGATCACCCCCCCCCCCCCGTCACAGATCACCCCCCTGTAAGGCTCCATTCACATGTCCATATGTGTTTTGCGGATCCACAAAATACGGACACCAGCAATGTGCTTTCAGCATTTTGCAGATCTGCACATTGCCAGAACTATATAGAAAATGCCTTTTCTTGCCCGCAATTGCGGACAAGAATAGGACATGTTCTATATTTTTGCGGAACGGAAGTGCAGACTTGGAAGTGCGGATCTGCAATTCTGGATCCGAGCGGGACAAAGTCTGTCCCCATAGAAATGAATGGGTCCGCAATTCCGTTCCGCAAACAGAATTGCGGACGTGTGAATGGGGCAAAAGGGTCCCCTATCACCGCCAGTTAGTTAGCTACTTGTTAGGTAGTTAGCGCCCAGCCCACTGCACCGCAGTCACTGATTTTGGCAGAGATTTTTTCATCCACATTGATGGAAAAAAAAAATCTCATTACTCGTATGCTCAATATAAGGAAACTCCTAATGCTGACCATACGTGTAATGATTGCGGAGACCCTCAAATGCCAGTGCAGTACAAACACATGTGACCCCATTTTAGAAAGAAGACACCCCAAGATATTCCGTGAGGGGTATGGTGAGTTCATGTAAAATTTTATTTTTTGTCACAAGTTAGTGGAATATGAGACTTTGTAAAAAAAAAAATCTATAAAATATATCATTTTCTGCTAAATTGTGCCAAAAAAATAATTTTTCTGTGAACTCGCCATGCCCCTCACGGAATACCTTGGGGTGTCTTCTTTCCAAAATAGGGTCAAATGTGGGGTATTTATACTGCCCTGGCATTTTAGGGGTCCTAAAGCGAGAATCCAAAAGCGTAAAAATGCCCTGTGAAATCCTAAAGGTACTCATTGGAATTTGGGCCCCTTTGCGCATCTTGGCTGCAAAAAAGTGTCACACATGTGGTATCGCCGTACTCAGGAGAAGTAGGGCAATGAGTTTTGAGTATTTTTATATATACCCATACTTTGTGTGAGAAATATCGCTGTAAACAACAACTTTTTAAATTTTTTAATACAAAGTTGTCAATTTACAGAGATATTTCTCTCACCCAACATGGGTATATGTAAAAATACACCCCAAAACACATTGCCCTACTTCTCCTGAGTACGGTGATACCACATGAGTGACACTTTTTTGCAGCCTGTGTGCGCAAAGGGCCCAAATTCCAACAAGTACCTTTAGGTTTTACATGGCTGCACACAATTTAGCCCCGCTCAAAATGCCAGAACAGTAAACACACCCCACAAATGACCCCATTTCGGAACGTAGACACCCCAAGGTATTCACTGAGGGGCATAGTGAGTCTGTGGGAGATTTTATTTTATTTTTTGCCAGAAGTTAGCAGAAATGGAAACTTTATTATTATTTTTTTTCCCTCAGAAAGTGTAATTTTCCGCTAACTTGTGAAAAAAAATGAAATGATACATGAACTCACCATGCCCCTCCGCGAATTCTTTGGGGTGTCTTCTTTCTAAAATGGTGTCATTTGGGGGATATTTATACTATCCTGGCATTCTAGCACCTGAAGAAACATGACAGGTGCTCAGAAAGTCAGAGCTGCTTCAAAATGCGGAAATTCACTTTTTTGCACCATAGTTTGTAAACGCTATAACTTTTACCCAAACCAATAAATATACACTTATCGGATTTTTTTTTATCAGACATGCAGAACAATAAATTTTGCGAAAAATTTGTATACAAATGTAGTTTAAAAAAAAAATAAAAAATTTCAACAGAAAGTGAAAAATGTCATTGTTTTGCAAAAATTTCGGTCATTTTTGATTAATAGCAAAAAAAGTAAAAATGTCAGCAGCAATGAAATACCACCAAATGAAAGCTCTATTAGTGAGAAGAAAAGGAGGTAAAATTCATTTGGGTGGTAAGTTGCATGACGGAGCAATAAACGGTGAAAGTAGTGTAGTGCAGAATTGTAAAAAATGGCCTGGTCATTAGGGGGGTTTAAGCTAGGGGGGCTGAGGTGGTTAAGGCAGGATTAAAACCATATACAAACACACAGATACTGTAAGGCTCTGTATGCAGCTCTACTGCCTCTCCCAGGGGATTCAGACAATTAACTCCCATTCATTACAAATGCCATAAAGTGCACACCCTTCTGCTGCACTGTCAGGGGGCGTGCGTGCATCCAGTAAGGCCAAGTCAGGGGAGTGGTTACAAATAAAAATAATAATATCTACAATCATTGTTGCAAGGCAAAAAATACCCTTTCCCCCCTAGCGACACTGTTGCATTATCAGAATTCAGGAGCAGATCCAATAAACCATTAAAATAATTACCTCATTGGTTCAAGATAAAGCTGCTTTTATGAGGAGCCTCTTTTTTTCCAAAAGGTCAAGCAAACAAAGTGAAAATCCCTTCTCTGGATCTGGTCATGGGAAGGCACTTAGTGTAACGTCTTTCATAAAACAATACGCAAACGCCTCTTGTAATCTACAAGGCTTATGAGATTTCCTTCAAGAAATCTGAATGCTCTCAACAGTTTCATATGGTCCAAGGATTTTCAACTCGCGGAAAGAAGACATCTTTCGGCTCACCTTGAGATGACACCTATTTTCCCATGTCAGCCACCTTTGTTGGTTATGACAGATCAAGAGCAAGCTAAAAAAACATAAGAAACTGTATGAAATGCTTTTCACACATTATTCTCTTGTCTGTCACATCAGAAAAGGACAAAAAGATCTACTTCCATCTACTTCTCAGCTATTTAACCTCATAATTGCTCACCAGCATGGCACACGGCCATGCAAGGACAATTGGCTTCAATGGATGAAAGACCTGTTTTTTTCCCCCCATGCACTACTATTCTATACAACTTAAAGCACTTATTGTCTATCACCCATAGCTTACTGTATATACAAATTGTCATCACTGGCATCAGTCCCTGTCCCCAATAAAGCTCACAACCTCATTTCCCTATCTTAGGGCTCTTTCACACTTGCATTTTTGTTTTCCGGCATAGAGATCCGTCGTCGGGTCTCTATGCCGGAAAAATCCTGATCAGGATTATCCCAATGCATTCTGAATGGAGAGAAATCCGTTCAGGATGCATCAGGATGTCTTCAGTTCAGGACCGGAACGTTTTTTGGCCGGAGAAAATACCGCAGCATGCTGCGCTTTTTGCTCCGGCCAAAAATCCTGAACACTTGCCGCAAGGCCGGATCCGGAACTAATGCCCATTGAAAGGCATTAATCCGGATCCGGCCTTAGGCTAAACGTCGTTTCGGCGCATCGCCGGATCCGACTTTTAGCTTTTTCTGAATGGTTACTATGGCAGCCAGGACGCTAAAGTCCTGGTTGCCATGGTAAAGTGTAGTGGGGAGCGGGGGAGCAGTATACTTACCGCCTGTGCGGCTCCCGGGGCGCTCCAGAGTGACGTCAGGGCGCCCAACGCGCATGGATCACGTGATCCAGGCGCATGGGGCGCTCTGATGTCATTCTGGAGCGCCCCGGGAGCTGCACAGACTGTAAGTATACTGCTCCCCCGCTCCCCACTACTACTATGGCAACCAGGACTTTAATAGCGTCCTGGCTGCCATAGTAACACTGAAAGCATTTTGAAGACTGATCAGTCTTCAAATGCTTTCAGGTCACTTGCGTTGTGACGGATCCGGCGGGCATTTCCGGCGACGGAAGTGCACGCCAGATCCTAACAACGCAAGTGTGAAAGAGGCCTTAGGTACATGCAAAACTCAGTGCCGCAAGGCGACAGTGCTAACCACTTACAAATGCAGAGATGAGTTAATCTAGATATATCATCTGTTAAAATTACCCGGTATTCTTGGATGGTAAGTCATATTCAAGGAAGTCGGTCAGCAATAGAAGTCAGACCACTAGTAAATGGTCAAAGTGCTAATGAAGTGCCATACCCAATCATAAATATAACTGTGTGGCTGTTAAATCAAAGCTGCTTGCCACCTCCATAGCCTGTAATGGTACCTGGGATCAATATAGGGCAGGAAATAGTACCATGCAATAAGTACTCTCTTCCTCCTGCGTTCCCTTCTGTCTGTAGAGTGCATGCCCACTCTAATTGGTCTTAAAAAGCCAGTGCACACAAGTCCTAATCTGCCCCACCTACTTTTAGGCTTCCCAGGTAGTTAAGGCATCGTCACTTGTGGTACGGTGCCTGGGCAAAAAGGTTCACTTGCTGGCTACACCCTGCCAAGGTGCTTGTTACTGTCTGACCTTTCCTGCCTGATTTCTGCAGTTTTACCATATTGCACCTTTTTCGCCTGTCTTAACCTCCACCTGTTTATAATACTGATCCTGTGCTGCCTGCCCTGACCATTGGACTGGTTACTAGATTGAACAAACTCTGCCTGTCCTTACCGCGTCTTGTTCACAGACTATGTTTCTGCCTGTCCTGTTTGGTACCATGCAGCCCCTTGGAGCCGCTTTCCCAGAATGAAGATTACTCCATGAGATAGCAACCTAGCGGTTCCCCTGCAGCGGACATCAGACCCCTGGATAGCGGTGAGAGGATGAAGACCGAGGGGATCACTTAGTTTACAAGCCTTAAGCCAAATTCATTTAGTGACACATCGGGTCCACACCTACTGTGTTGCACTGCTCCGACTAGGTTGAGTTTTTGAGTGCATTCCTGATAGAATAGGCTCAACATTTTTTTGTTTGCTCCTTTGGGTTACTGCAGCTATTAGTCACTGCCCATTGTGATACTGTATGGTGGTGTTGCAGATATGGGCTTCTAGGTTCAAATCCGACAAAGGACAACATCTGCATGGAGTTTGTATGTTCTTCCCATGTTTGCATGGGTTTCCTCCCACACTCCAAAGACATACTGAAAGGGAGCTTAGATTGTGAGCCCTATTGGCGACAGCAAGCAGTGATAATGTCAGCTATATAAGTGCTGAGATAAATAATTATTTAAATTATAATTTGCCTAACTGCAAAGGCTACATTAAAATATTAAGCACTGACAGAAACTATGGATGCATCCTGATATGATCCTCCATATTCAGATGACAAGGTGGTCTGGCAATGGCTTGTGTAGCGGCTAATGAAAGCTTTATGTGCAAAATTAAATTTCTGCCCATCTTCCCTCCAGTTTGCTTCGCTTTCACCTCAAGAAGAAATATTAAGAATATGTTTCTGGGTTATATAATGAGTCATGCGTATGTTTATCTGACATGCACTTGTTTTTGCAGATAGCAGGTTCCTGCAGAGATCTGATGTCATCTGCAGATAACTACTACGCTGCTGGATTAAACAGCAAACCAATCTGTCTCTAAATGATATTCTCCCAGAACTACAATCAGCAGTTTATCACACAGCGTGAATTGACAGGCCAGTGGCCTTATTCCTGTTACAAAGCACTAGAGAGCGGAAGACAGACAGCTCTGCTATAGACCAGGTGTAAACAGCGGCTCTATCTCCTGCCGCTTGTGACATCACTGCCTGCAGGAGCCGATGAGAATCAGCTCAAAGTGGTAATACGGGACATTAAAAGGAAATCAGGGTAGAGCAATATACAAGTGACAGGACCGAGAAGAGTGGAGAGGTACAATTCCAAACAATTTCATTTAAGGGCAAGAGAGTTGATGCCTTTCCCCTGCACGCTCCCCTCATTTTTTGTTCAAAACACAGTATTACATATTATTATTATTATTTTATGCACTTATATAGCGCTGTTATATTCCACAGACATTAGAATCAAGCTGACCCCAGTGGAGCTCACAATCTAATCTGTCAGTATGTCTTTGGAGTGTGGGAGGAAACCCTTGCAAACATGGGGAGAATAATTTTATATCTTTCCTTTCATTACATGGGTAAATCATTTTAAAGGGAACCTGTCATCACCTTTATGCCGCCCTTACTAACGGCAGCATAAAGTAGAGACAGGTGAGATGATTTCAGCAGTCTGTCATTTATAAGTAAAAAGTAAGTGGTTGCCGAGAACCAACATCACAATCATCGTAGATCGGGCCTGGAAAATAGTCCCGGCCACCTGAGAAGAGTCATGGTTACTCATTAATTCCTGCCCTCTGCCCACCTGCTGATGACTGACAGTCTTCCACCTAGTTTTCTCCCTTTCTCTCTAGGAGAGAACTGCCGATCATCAGCAGATGGGCGGGAGTGCAGGAGATTATAATAACCATGACTCTTCTCAGGTAGATTTGACTCTTTTCAAGGCCTGGGCTGCAATGATTATGATGCTGGTTCTCAGCAAACTCTTACTATTAGCTCATGAGTGACACACCGCTGAAATCAGCATTTCTGTCACTAATTTATGCTGCCCTCAGGGAGATCAGCATAAAGTTGGTGACAGGTGCCCTTTAAGTTCACCGAAAACCCCACTCAAATACTACTGTGTAATCATTTCTTTATTAACAGCACTTGAGGACCCGTCACCTGTTCAAATATTTAAAACAAAGTGCTTTCTGCCTAAGCTCAATAGGTAAATAATCTGGTGGTTAGCCAAGGGGGCTGCAAACTCCACTCTTCTCGGAAGGTGGCTTCATTGCTCTGATGCTGAGAGTCTTGGAGCGGCTATAACTGCATTATCTTGCAAGATATAATTTATCCCACAAGACCACTATGTGAGCTCACTTCAGCCAGGCTTGATCGGCAATTGGAGCAGAAGGACTCAGTAAGCAGGGACCCGAGTCCCAGAAGAGATGGTCCAGACCAGAATCCAATAAAGTAGCACAATCCCCTTAATACCTGCCATTTTGGTTAGACAGCGCCAGAGCGATGACGCTGACTCCACCTTCGGAAGAGAGCAGAGTTTACAACATCCGTGCCAAGCCACCAGCCAATTTACAAACTGTGCTTCAGAAGTTGCAGGGAGAGTGGAGGTTGCCACCATCATAGGAAACCACTAGAGCTTTTAAAAATCAGGCTTACTAAATTTCAGGAATGGGAGGCCCAAAAGAAATGAGAGGGGTGGGGATCGGCGGTAAATCAGGCAAGCACTCGCAATCAGTGGAGCGCCAGCAATCCGACACCCACCATTCAGACACTTATCTCCTATAATGTGGATAGAGGATAAGTATTTGTAGTAAGACAAATCCATTAAGCATAAGACAGAAGGGAAAATATATTCATAAAGTTCCCCTAAAGGAGAATCATTTTTGGACAGAGACTATGGGTAAAGGAACAGATGAAGAATATTAACATAAAAGGGTAGTCCAGTTCAGCAGGAAACAATGTTGGGAAATGGCCCAACACAAGGATGGGCAAACTACGGCTCTCCAGCTGTTGTAAAACTACAATTCCCACCATGCCCTGCTGTAGGCTGATAGCTGTAAGCAGTCTTTGCATGCTGGGAGTTGTAGCTTTGCAACAGCTGGAGAGCTGCAGTTTGCCCATCCCTGAAGTAACACAAAAAATGGTTCTCCCTGTTAGATTTTGTTTACCAGGCTGTGGTGGTGATGTCACGTTGACAACATTTGACCAGTGAGCGGCTGCAGTGGTCACGTTTGCTTTCCACATTATATCACCGCTGCAGCCTGATAAAGTCCAGTGGGGAGAACTGAAGTGTTGGCAGTGGATCTACTACATAAGTACTGCTCCGTTTTTTACTTGAGGTCATTTCCCAGCGTTCTTTTTTTTTTTTTTCTTGCTTTAAAGCAACACCAAGGGCAACGCTGCAGTTTAACAGTATCTGAATGCTACAGTGCAAAAAATGAAATTAAACAACGGATCCAAGACTACTGTAACCAGAAGGTCAGAAGAAATATCATTATATTCTTGTTAAACCCAAAAGTATGTTGGAAGGAAAGCCAACAATTCTTCATAACACAAGCATTTATGCTCTCATAGATCGCTTCCCAAGGTGATATACAGAGTGAACAGTTAAACATTAAATGTAGCAATCCTTTAAAAAGGTTTTCTGGAACCTATCCTTTTACATGGACCAATGATTTTTTTTTTTAAACTCTTTTTATTGAAGAATAGCAAAAGACATGGTACATTGAACTTAAGACACTTTTCCCCACTCAGGGGGAATCAGTAGAGCTGTGGGGATACAGACATCGGTGGGTGAAGACAGGTATATGAAAAGTAGCGGAACGTAGCGGAGCATTTCCCCACAACGCCTAGGTACAGACACTGAGAGATCAAATATCAGTGGCAACACGTCAAGTAGATGCTGAATACATGTGTGATGGCTGTAGAGTTAAGGGAGACGAGCACCAGTCGCCCCAGATTTTTTGAAATTTCTGTGGGCACTTTCTATTGATGTAAACTACCTTTTCCATAGAGACCACCTGGTTTACCAGGGATATCCATTGGATGACAGAGGGAGCTCTATCCCCCATCCATCTCAGAGCCACCGACTTCCTAGCTATAAACAATGCGGCGCCTAGAAAGGATCTTTGATAATGATTCCACACCTCCTCATCAAGCACCCCCAGAACACACACCTTCGGGCACAAAGGGATGGCGGAGGGAAACATGGAGGACAGCACCTGCAACACCCCTTCCCAGAACCTACGCAAGTGGCGGCATGTCCACATCAAATGCCTGGACCAATGATTTGACAGATTTTCACTAATGAAGCAGACACTCCTGATAACTGCCAGGTCATCAGTGGAGATGAGGGCAGCAATCACCTCCGCTGAAAGAGGACATCACTTTTTCTTCATAGAAATGCATTGCTCCTGGGCAGCAGATCGTTGTTTAGACAGCAGTATCTGCTGCACAGGAACGATGATTTTCGGTGACAGTAGAACAACACAATCACCTGATGAACTTCAGTGGGTTTGGTGTTCAGGTGGGTTAGGAAAACGGAATTTGTAGACGGAATGCAAAACGGAAGCCTTTAATCCGTCATAACAGAAGTCTATAGCCAAGCATAACAGATCCGTCTGGTTTCCGTTATGCAGGACTTTGTTTTCCATCCTGCATAACGGAAGCCAGACGGATCAGTTATGCTTGGCCATAGACTTCTATTATGACGGATCAAAACGGAATGCCTCTTGCAGGCTTCCGTTTTGCATTCCATCTACGAATTCTGTTATATTCCGTTTTCCTAATCCACCCGAACCCGGTGAAATTCAGGTTCGCTCATCCCTAGTCGGGGGTATGCAGGTACCTTATTGCTACAGCCAAGAAGATTACATTATGGCTGCAGCAACAGGGAGAGTGGGATTGGCGTCGCTGAATGCTGCAAGAGGAGAAATAGTCGAATATATGTCCTTTATTATTTTATGACTTCTTCTCCCTGAGGGAACAATATACAAACCAAGAAAGCGACAGGTCCTTCATGGGCCAAAAATAAACAATATCTAAGTGGGGGTTTTATTTTTCGATCTACTTAGGTAGAAACATAAATCTGACTCATAGAATTCATATACACATTTCAAACATTGCAGGAATAGCGGGTTTACCATATGTAGCGAGATCCTGATGGCCAGGCACATCCACATATAACTATATACTTTTTAAAACAAGTAATCATTCATTGTGATGTTCCCCCAAACAATCGGAGAGTAATATGTTGCCTACAGTAAGTCTGCTTTGCAAATTACTCATGTCTTTTCAATCAGCACCTTCATAAACATCCAAACTTCATCTCCACTTCTGCCTGTAATCATCACATCATACAAAATAAGCCATATTTTCCCTAGCTAATCATTTGCACATGTTACAATGAAGCATTATTTCCCTGCCTTTGGTTTTTAACTACTGTTTTTTTTGTCCCTTTTTTCTCTAACAAGGGTCAGGGAAACATCATCTTGAAATCAGATAATGTTCCCACCCTAAAAACAGCCACCCACGACCGAGGAACCAACCTTCATTCCATAGTTACAAGTTAATTAAATGGAGCTCGGAGCATCACTTCACCTCAGGTTTAAAAGAAAGAGGAAAAAAAATCACCACTGGAATACCTCCAAATAAATGGAAATAAGATTCTAATGTAAGATGGAATAATTCCCCAAGTGACGTGTCTTCTGTGAAAGTAGCGATAGAGGACTTTCCCACAGCAGAGTTGGACCAGCCTCGAAAAGCTCTCTATATAACTACAGTACACATAAACATTTCACTGTTGTCAAAAAGAAAACCCAAAGTAAAAAAGAAACAAAAATTGTTCCAGGAGAAAAGAATGAGAACCAGATGTGAAGAGCCAGGGCCAAATCTCTTCCCAATTCGATAGACGTGAAGAAACACATGTTCATTGCTATTTACTTTGCTTGATGGTTAATTAGTATTTCATGGAAATAAAAAAATCACAGGATTAGCAATTGTTTTCTCTTTTAAAATCCAACTAATTTTTGTAAAGGTTTTATGTGGTCAAGTAAATATATCATTACAATCAGACATTGGATTTATATGCATTTTGTCTCTTGAATGGACATTCTTATATCCCAGTAGGGCATATGGATATATCTATGAGCAAAGACAGAATAACTGACTTTGTGTCCATTCAGACGAATGGACATCCATGTAATACAATGTACTTGCGGCCCTCCAGTTGCTGCAAAACTACAACTCCCAGCATTCCTGGACAGCCTACTGCTATCAGCCTGCAGCAGCGCATGGTGGGAGTTGTAGTTTTACAACAGCTGGAGGGCTGCAGGTTGAGCATCCCTGTAATACTACATTACCTACAGGGTGGCTGCTGGTGACTTGTGGCAGGTCCCATTTGACAGAAAATGTGTGACATTTCCATTAACCTAGCAATAGGTCAGCACCTAAAAGGAAAAGCCAACAAAAGCAACCTGAACATTCAGATTTTGTCGGTGTTAGGGCTGTCTTCCTACGAGGGGCGCAATTATAGTTCATAGGGACCGGTTACAAAATGAGATGGGGCCCCACAGCAAGTGCTATGGCTATAGCTACGCTCATGTCTCCTACCACATATCACTGAACAAGGCTACACCTACTGATACAAGGACAGATCACACAGGTGCACAATACTGATGAACACCCATTCATATACCACACAGCTATTCACCCATTGGAGCGGTGCTTAGTACTGTAATTGCAAACATACAGTATATGGTTTGCATGCTCGGTCACGTGCTGCTTGGGGACATGGTAAGGCACATGAACCCATCGATCAGGAAGTTTACAGGATGGGAACTGGAAAACCAGTAAAGGGAGCCGCGGGGCGGGGAAGGGGGTGGTGCTGCCACTAGTTAAAAATGTCCCAAAACTGGACAACCCCTCTAAGGGTTCCCTGCTTACTAGCATTGTAAGTGTCATTTTATTTGGGGAGTTTCCTTTCATGGACTTTTGGGCAACAAGCAAATCTGAAAAACGTAGAGAACTTTCCAAGATGACTCATGCCTGAAATGTTTACAGCGGAAGACATGCTCATAAAGCTTTTAGAAAACCTGCACTATTTGGCAAGGATCTGCATTGAAAATGTTAAGGTGATGCTGTTAGGCATAATTTCTGCGGGCAAACACAACTCTATACCTATCCATGGATCCACCATATTGCGGTGCCCACATGGATATACTAACAATATTTTGACAGGGAAATGAATGGGAACACAAATATGAAGGTGCAAGACCAATGGCCAAAATCATGTACAGTACATACTGAATAAGTAAAATACAAAGAGGCCATACAAATAGCCGTACATCCAAAAACATACAAAATTACATCATTTCTATTTTATCCAAAAACAAACACATTAATACCCTGCATACAGAAATAAAGAATAAACCAGAAAATAAGACAAAGAGAAAAAGACAAAATGTGCCATCTAATACAAATGAAAGTATTATATCAAATCTATAAAGTGTGTGCTAGGGAGGGTTACAACATGCCCTGTCCATGCCCAAGCTGCTTGCCTCCTGACCAACACATACTCTAAAAATATTTAGCATTCACAAAATAAAAATTTTAAAGACCAACTTTCCAAAAGGCATGAAAAAATAATGAAATGTATAGTTCCTTGAGACCTAGAAAAATAATGTTAACCAATACAGTAACAGTAGTAGCAGAAGTATTCCAAACATACATTTTGTGAGAATTATTGTGGGCAGAAGCTTTGGGTCTGCTGAATCTCACCTCTACTGGAACATTACACCCTTGTGCACTCAAAGTACTAAATAAAAGACTCATCATTAGTAAAAACGAACAAAGTAAAGCCAATGCCATCAGTGAGAACATAAAAGTGGACTTCTTAAGGAAGAAATACGTATTTGTCTAAAGTTGATCAAAATGGAAAATTCCAATCAAAATGACGGTTTGTCTTATGAAATCTAACAACAAAAAAAAACATTTTTTTTAGCTGACTGATGACAGCAAAGAAGCTTGCCAGGTTTAACATTTTTATCATTAGTCCTTGACTATGTATGGTACAGGTGGACATTACATGAAAGATCTTTCTATGAAACAATGTTTGCAGTGACCGATTGTCCTTCACACAGTGTCACTGAACATGTATGACCAGTTGGAACGACAGCATTGGCCAATGTAGACAACAATGTGCATGGCTGCATCGGTACAATGATTGTTTACCAGCTGTCTGTTCAACGGTTGCTCATCATTTTAGTGAATTCACTTGGCCCAGCAGCAACTTGCAGATGACTTTATAGACAATCACTTCGCAATAGTGCCTAGTTTTTATACAAGGAAGTGTGGATGAACACATGTTCTGTCCAGAACAGACTGACTGTGGAGCCTCAGAAACAATCATGATGCAGAGTCGTATGACTAGGCACATCACATCTGCCAAGTCTTTTGTGCTGTCCACACAGATGTCCTGTCCATAAAATGGCTGCTGACGGAGGGTCATGTGACCAGGCACATCACTCGGTCTCCTCCATTCAAACACACTGCACCTGCACTAAACCCCCACTAAAGTGTATTTAAAGGGAGGAGACTGAGTGATGTGCCTGGTCACATGACCCTCCATCAGCAGCTATTTTATGACCAGGACCTCTGTGTGGACAGCACAAAAGACTTGGTAGACAATGGTGCATACCTTATGAAATATAGAAAATGCTGTAGATTATCAACAAAGGCTATATCAGTAGGTGCCACATGGTCATCTTACAATCATACTAATCAACTGTAACCAGAAAGTGGCCAACCCATTTAAGGCTTTTGTAATGCAGAGAAAATTAAACAAAAGGAAATATTGCAGCATCCTATAATGCAGAACAGGTTGTGTCATTAAAGGGTATAACACCTATAAAAAAAAAAAAATCCATAGATTAACTACAATAGCACTACCAAAGAGAATATATGGGAAAATCTACACGCAAATTTAATTAATTAATAAATCTTTACTTAAGAAAAGCCATCATTAACCTTCATTGTAATTAAAATTTACATGAGAACTTTCCAAGATGACTCATGCGTGAAATGTTAACAGTGGAAGAAATTCTTATAAAGCTTTTAGAAAACCTGCACTATTTGGCAAGGATCTGTATTGAAAATGTTAAGGTGATGCTGTTAGGCACAATTTGAGGACAAAGACAACTCTATACCTATCCATTGATCCACCATATTGCTGTGCCCACATGGATATACTAACAATATTTCGACAGAGAAATGAATGGGAACACAAATATGAAGGTGCAAGACCAATGGTCAAAATCACGTAAAGTACATGCTAAAAAAGCAAAGACACAAAAGAGAAGCCATATAAATAGCCGTACATACAAAAACTAACAAAAATTACATCATTTCTATTTTATAAAAAAAAACAACAACAAAAAAACATGTATTACACTAAGGCCTCTTTCACACGGGCGTCATGTTTGACGCCCGGATAAGAGGCGGGTGCGTTGCGGGAATATGCGCGTTTTTCCCGCGCGGGTGCAAACGTTTGTAGAAGTCCAGTTTCGGGTCTTCTGGAGAATTGATTATTTTCCCTTATAACATGGTTATAAGGGGAAATAATAGCATTCTTAATAAAGAATGCATTGTAAAATGAAGTGGAAGGGGTTAAAAAATAATAAAAGTTAACTTACCTTAGCCACTTGATCGCGTAGTTGCGATCTGTCCTCTCTTTCCCTGCATCAGCTAACAGCTAAAGGACCTGTGATGACGTCACATCACATGGTCCAATCACATGGTAAGATGGACCATGTGATGTGACGTCATCACAGGTCCTTTAGATCTTAGCTGATGCAAGGAAAAAGAGGAGAGATCGCAACTACGCGATCAAGTGGCTAAGGTAAGTTAACGTTTATTATTTTTTAACCCCTTCCACTTTATTTTACAATGCATTCTTTATTAAGAATGCTGTTATTTCCCCTTATAACCATGTTATAAGGGAAAATAATAGCGATCGGGTCCCGTTGCTAAGCAACCATGTGGGAAAATTGCAACGCATCCGCACTTGCTTGCGGATGCTTGCGATTTTCCAGCAGCCACATTCACTTCTATAGGGCCTGCGTTGCGTGAAAAACGCACAATATAGAGCATGCTGCGATTTTCACGCAACGCAGAAGTAATGCGTGAAAATCACCGCTCATGTGCACAGCCCCATAGAAATGAATGGGTCCGGATTCAGTGCGGGTGCAATGCGTCCTCCTCACGCATTGCACCCGCGCGGAAAACTTGCCCGTGTGAAAGGGGCCTAAATCTATAGAGTGCATGCTTAGGAGGCCAGGGACTTGATTGCACCATGCCCTGCCCATGCCTAGGCCCCTAGCCTCCTGACCAACACATACTGTTTATCATTCACAAAATAAAAATTTTAACGACTAAGACAAAATAAGAATTTTAACGATTAACTTTCCAAAAAACATGAACAAACAAGCTAAAAACCAAAAAATCCATAGATAAACTAAAATAGCACTACCAAAGAGAATATATGGGAAAATCTACACACAAATATAATTAAAGAATCTTTGTTCAACAAAAACCATCATTAAAATCATGACATAAAAATGGAGTGGTCAAGAGATATAACTTAAAGGGGTTATCCGAGATTTGCCTGTGATCCCGTGCGGATGCCACTTCCGGGATCATGTGCTGTACATTTGGCACGTGATCCCAGCCTGAGATCACAACCTTCAGTTACGAAACCTGCGCGAGTCTAAATCTTGTGCCGAATGTATGGCACGTGATCCCGGAAGTGGCGGCTGCATGAGATGGCAGCCACATCTCGGATAACCCCTTTAACTATGAAATGCCACTATATCTTATGACCACTCCATTTTTATGTAACGTTTTTAACAATTGTTTTTATTGAATACAAGTTATTTATTAATTACATTTATCTGGGGACTTTCCTATATATTCTTCTTGGTAGTGCTACTGCGATTTTTGCTACTGATGGCCTATCCCCGGGACAGGCCATCAATTTAATATTGGCGGTGGTCTGACATCCTCCAAATGAAGGCAACAGTTGAAAAGAGCATTGGAGTGAAAGCATTCTCCTATGATTCCATTACTTTATGGATTGGTAATTTTCTACCGTTTTGGTTAAGCACTGTTTGTTTTAACTTTATTTGTGTTGCTAACTTCAGGGTGCAAAATATACTACGCACTCTTTTGTATTTATTACCACAGAATAGTCAGTTGTATTCATTTTGGGGCATCTTGAATTATACGGTATACATTAATTCTTGTAATTACCTTATATTCACTTTGCACTTTACTTTATGATACGTGTATCTTCATACATTAATTATATAACTTTTTATGCGTACCAAGTATGATTTTTTAAAATTAATATTTGAGATGTCTGCATTTTATTTGTGGTTGGGTTTATTATTATTATTATTATTATTATTATTATTAATGATCAAGTGTACATTCAGCTGATCATTGGCCCTGGTAAAAGAACGAGGGAGAACAGCGTGCACAGAATGAAAATTAAGGATAAGGCCACTAATCTCCAAGAGGACCATGCCCTTCTAAAGCTGGCCTCCAGGTTTGAGGTTTAGAATTGATGGTGGAATGCTGCAGTGATGGTTGACCTTCTGAGAGTTTCTCCCATCTGCACACAGGATCTTTGGAGCTCAGCCAGAGTGACAACTGGGTTTTTGGTCACCTTTCTTACCAAGGTCCTTTTCCCACCCAATTACTTATGGGGGTGTGGCAGGTCTGGACTTTGACTTGGCCATTCTAACACCTGGATATGTTTATTTGTGAACCATTCCATTGTAGATTTTGCTTTATGTTTTGGATCATTGTCTTGTTGGAAGACAAATCTCCGTCCCAGTCTCAGGTCTTTTGCAGACTCCATCAGGTTTTCTTCCAGAATGGTCCTGTATTTGGCTCCATCCATCTTCCCATCAATTTTAACCATCTTCTCTGTCCCTGCTGAAGAAAAGCAGGCCCAAACCATGATGCTGCCACCACCATGTTTGACAGTGGGGATGGTGTGTTCAGGGTGATGAGCTGTGTTGCTTTTACGTCAAACATAACGTTTTGCATTGTTGACAAAAAGTTCGATTTTGGTTTCATCTGACCAGAGCACCTTCTTCCACATGTTTGGTGCGTCTCCCAGGTGGCTTGTGGCAAACTTTAAACAACACTTTTTATGGATATCTTTAAGAAATGGCTTTCTTCTTGCCACTCTTCCATAAAAGGCCAGATTTGTGCAGTATACAACTGATTGTTGTCCTATGGACAGAGTGTCCCACCTCAGCTGTAGATCTCTGCAGTTCATCCAGAGTGATCATGGGCCTCTTGGCTGCATCTCTGATCAGTCTTCTCCTTGTATGAGCAGAAACTTTAGAGGGACGGCCAGGTCTTGGTAGATTTGCAGTGGTCTGATACTCCTTCCATTTCAATATTATCGCTTGCACAGTGCTCCTTGGGATGTTTAAAGCTTGGGAAATCTTTTTGTATCCAAATCCAGCTTTAAACTTCTCCACAACAGTATCTCGGACCTGCCTGGTGTGTTCCTTGGTCTTCATGATGCTCTCTGCGCTTTAAACAGACCTCTGAGACCATCACAGTGCAGGTGCATTTATACGGAGACTTGATTACACACAGGGGGATTCTATTCATCATCATTAGTCATTTAGGTCAACATTGGATCATTCAGAGATCCTCACTGAACTTCTGGAGAGAGTTTGCTGTACTGAAAGTAAAGGGGCTGAATAATTTTGCACGCCCAATTTTTCAGTTTTTTATTTGTTAACAAAGTTTGAAATATCCAATTAATTTCATTCCACTTCATAATTGTGTCCCACTTGTTGTTGATTCTTCACAAAAAATTACAGTTTTATATCTTTATGTTTGAAGCCTGAAATGTGGCAAAAGGTCGATAAGTTCAAGGGGGCCAAATACTTTCACAAGGCACTGTATATTATACCCTTCTCAAGATCTGTGCCTCAACATAATCCTGTCTCTGACATCTACAGACAGTTTTTTTTCCTCCTCATAGCTTGGTTTTTGCTCTGATATGCATTGCCAACTGTGAGACCTTATATAGATAGGGCTTTGTCTTTAAAAATCATGTTCAATCAACTGAATTTACCACAGGTGGACTCCAATCAAGGTGCAGAAACCTCTCAAAGATGAACAAGAGAAATGGGAGGCCTCCAGACCTAAGTTTTAAGTGTTATAGCCAAGGGTCTGACTGCTTAAGTCCATGGCAAATTTTAGTTTTTCCTTCTCAGATCATGAGGTATTACGTGCAGATTAATGAGTGGGAAACTTGTTTTTAAGAAAAATAAATAAAAAATTAGCACAATGCAGCAACATAACGAAATACGAAAAAAGGGAAAGGGTCTGAAGACTTTCTGAATGTATAGTACATTCTGGATGGCTTTCATCCAACAGAATTGTTTTGACAGGACCTGAGGTGTTGTGTTCATCAGGGAATTAACGCTTGTCCATATTTACATCTACTGTCAAAAGTAATATCATACTCAAATTATACTGAAATTAAAAAAATAAATAAAATGATATAACGCTGCCATACAGTGCCTAAATAAGGCTACTTTCACATGCGCGTTTTTGCTGGATCCGTAATGGACCAGCAAAAACGCTTCCGTCACGATAATACCACGGTCTGCATCAGTTATGAATGGATCCGGTTGAATTATCTTTATATTAGCCATGACGGATCCGTCATGATCACCATTAACCGCTACAGGACCGCCTAACGCAGGGATGCGCCCTGCGGGCGGCCCTGTAGCTCTGATACGACGCATCGGCGCGTCATCTCGCGAGACGCGAGATGACGCGAGGACGCGCCCGCACATGCGCAATGCGCGCCATCGGCGCGCTCGCATGTAGTTATACTACAGCCTGCCAGCGCCGATCGTGCGCTGGCAGGCTGTATATGGCAGAAAAATCGCAGATCAGACGTTGTTCTGTGAACAGCGCCTGATCTGCTTGCTGCTCGCTTCTCTGGTGGTCCCTTTGCTTGGGACCACCAGAGAAAAATATCAAAGTGCACCAATCACCACACAACCCCCCACCCACCCACCCACCCCCCTGTCACTGATTAACCCCTGATCTCCCATGTCACCCCCTGATCTCCCATGTCACCCCCTGATCACCCCCTGTCACCCCCTGTCACTGATCACCCCCTGTAAGGCTCATTCAGATGTCCGCATGTGTTTTGCGGATCCACGGATCCGCAAATCCGCGGATCCGCAAAAACACGGACACCAGCAATGTGCTTTCCGCATTTTGCGGATCCGCACATTGCCAGAACTATATAGAAAATGCTTTTCTTGTCCGCAATTGCGGACAAGAATAGGACATGTTCTATACTTTTGCGGATCTTCAACTACGGATCCGCAATTACGGATCCGAGCGGGACAAAGTCTGTCCCCATAGAATTGAATGTATCCACTACTCTGTTCCGCAAAATTTTATGGAACAGAATTGCGGACGCTTGAATGAGGCCTTAGGGTCCCTTAGCGATCGCAGCTTTATAGCTTTTCCTCTTTTTTTTTGCACATTTTTTTAGAGATTTTTTCATCCACATTGATCAATGTGAATGGAAAAATCTGGACGCTCATTTTTTTCTTTCAGCGCAGAGGCTGAACGGAAAAAATTCTCATTACCCGTATGGTCAATATAAGGAGAATCGCAAAACTCCTAATTCTGGCCATACGTGTAATGATTATGGAGACCCTAAAATGCCAGGGCAGTACAAAACCTCACAAGTGACCCCATTTTAGAAAGAAGACACCCCAAGGTATTCCGTGAGGGGTATGGTGAGTTCATGCAAAATTTTATTTTTGTCACAAGTTAGTGGAATGTGAGACTGTAAAAAAAAAAAAAAAAAATACCATTTCCGCTAACTTGTGCCAAATTTTTTTTCTGTAAACTCGCCATGCCCCTCACGGAATACCTTGGGGTGTCTTCTTTCCACAATGGGGTCACATGTGGGTATTTATACTGCCCTGGCATTTTAGGGTCCTAAAGCGTGAGAATCCAAATGCGTAAAATGTCCTGTGAAATCCTAAAGGTACTCATTGTTTTAGGTCTTTGCGCATCTTGGCTGCAAAAAGTCACACATGTGGTATCGCCGCACTCAGGAGAAGTAGGGCAATGTGTTTTGGGGTGTATTTTATATATTCCCATACTTTGTGTGAGAAATATCGCTGTAAACGACAACTTTTTAAATTTTTTTATTCAAAGTTGTCAATTTACAGAGATATTTCTCTCACTCCAGCATGGGTATATGTAAAAATACACCCTAAAGCACATTGCCCTACTTCTCCTGAGTACGGCGATACCACATGAGTGACACTTTTTGCAGCCAAGATGCGCAAAGGGGCCCTAAAACCAATGAGTACCTTTAGGAGGGCATTTTTACGCATTTTTCTTCTCACGCTTTAGGGCCCCTAAATGCCAGGGCAGTATAAATACCCCACATGTGACCCCATTTTGGAAAGAAGACACCTCAAGGTATTCGCTGAGGGGCATAATGAGTCCATGAAAATTAAACTTTTGTCAAAAGTTAGCGGAAAGGGAGACTTTGTGAGAAAAACAATAAAAATCAATTTCCACTAACTTGTGCCAAAAAATCTTCTATGAACTCGCCATGCCCTCACGGAATACCTTGGGGTGTCTTCTTTCCAAAATGGGGTCACATGTGGGGTATTTATACTGCCCTGGCATTTTAGGGGCCCTAAAGCGTGAGAAGAAAAATGCGTAAAAATGCCCTCCTAAAGGTACTCATTGGCTTTAGGCCTTTGCATCTTGGCTGCAAAAGTGTCACCATGTAGTATCGCCAGACTCAGGAGAAGTAGGGCAATGTGCTTGGGGTGTATTTACATATACCATTACTGGGTGAGAGAAATATCTCTGTAAATTGACAACTTTGAATAAAAAATTTAAAAAGTTGTCGCTTACAGCGATATTTCTCACACGCAGCATGGGTATATGTAAAAATACACCCCAAACCACATTGCCCCACTTCTCCTGAGTACGGCGATACCACATGTGTGACATTTTTTGCAGCCAAGATGCGCAAAGGGGCCCTAAAACCAATGAGTACCTTTAGGATTTCACAGGCCATTTTTATGCATTTGGATTCTCACACTTTAGGGGCCCCTAAAATGCCAGGTGAGTATAAATACCCCACATGTGACCCCATTTTGGAAAGAAGACACCCCTAGGTATTCTGTGAGGGGCATGGTGAGTCCACAGAATTTTTATTTTTTGGCACAAGTCAGCGGAAATTGTTTTTTTTTGTTTTTTTTAATTTTGTTTTTTACAAAGTCTCATATTCCACTAACTTGTGACAAAAAATAAAATTTTACATGAACTCACCATACCCCCTACAGAATACCTTGGGGTGTCTTCTTTCCAAAATGGGGTCACATGTGGGGTATTTATACTGCCCTGGCATTTTAGGGGCCCCTAAAGCGTGAGAAGAAGTCTGGAATCCAAATGCGTAAAATGCCCTGTGAAATTCTAAAGGTACTCATTGTTTTAGGGTCTTTGCACTAAGCTGCAAAAGTGGCACACATGGTAGTCGCTGCATCAGGAGAGTAGGCACATGTTTTGGGGTGTATTTTTATATATACCATACTTTGTGTGAAAATATCTTTGTAAACGACAACTTTTAAAAATTTTTATACAAAGTTGACAATTTACAGAGATATTTCTCTCACTCCAACATGGGTGTATGTAAAAATACACCCCAAAACACATTGCCCTACTTCTCCTGAGTACGGCGATACCACATGAGTGACACTTTTTGCAGCCTGGGTGCGCAAAGGGGCCCAAATTCCAACGTAGTACCTTTAGGTTTTACATGGCGGCTCACAATTTAGCTCTCGCCCAAAATGCCAGAACAGTAACACACCCCACAAATGACCCCATTTCGGAAAGTAGACACCCCAAGGTATTCACTGAGGGGCATAGTGAGTCCGTCTGAGATTTTTTTTTTTTGCCAGAAGTTATCAGAAATTGAAACTTTTTTTTTTTTTTTTTTCTCAGAAAGTGTCATTTTCCGCTAACTTGTGAAAAAATGAAATGATACATGAACTCACCAAGCCCCTCCGCGAATACTTTGGGGTGTCTTCTATCTAAAATGGTGTAATTTGGGGATATTTATACTATCCTGGCATTCTAGCACCTGAAGAAACATGACAGGTGCTCAGAAAGTCAGAGCTGCTTCAAAATGCCGAAATTCACTTTTTTGCACCATAGTTTGTAAACGCTTATAACTTTTACCCAAACCAATAAATATACACTTATTGGATTTTTTTTATCAAAGACATGTAGAACAATAAATTTAGAGAAAAATTTATATAGAAATGTAGTTTTTTTGAAAAATTTTACAACAGAAAGTGAAAAATGTCATTTTTTTGCAAAAATGTCGTTAAATTTTTATTAATAGCAAAAAAAGTAAAAATGTCAGCAACAATGAAATACCACCAAATGAAAGCTCTATTAGTGAGAAGAAAAGGAGGTAAAATTCATTTGGGTGGTAAGTTGCATGACGGAGCAATAAACGGTGAAAGTAGTGTAGTGCGGAATTGTAAAAAGTGGCCTGGTCATTAAGGGTGTTTAAGCTAGGGGGGCTGAAGTGGTTAAAAGTCAATAGGGGACGGAGAAAACTGTCTTGTCCCCATTGACTTACATTGTGAGTCATGACGGATCAGTCCTACTCCGCACCACAACGTGGATAGAAAAACGCTGCTTGCAGCGTTATTCTGTCCGCAATTGGGCCACAACAAAACGGAACGGAATGCACTCTGGTGGATTCCGCTTCGTTCAGTTTTGTCCCCGTTGACAATGAATGGGGACAAAACGGAAGCGTTTTCGCACGCTATTGAGATCCTATGACTGTTCTCAATAGTGAAAAGAGTAACACTGGTGTGAAAGTGGCCTAAGATTAATCATACAACCACCACATAGTGCTTAAAGTGTGTAAAGTCTAGCACATTTAGAATCTTGACAGCTTTCCAGCCTCAGTTGAAACATACTTCAAACTTATACTATAAGAATAAAACTACTTATAATGAGGCCTCGTTATGTCAGTAAAAGAAAAGCCACATTCAACTGGAACAAAGCCTGGAGAACGTGGTGTGTGTTGTCTTATATTGGGTACACAGTACACAGTGTCAACACTATATATTGCTTATATTTGGTTCTTAGGTACTGATGGCCTATCCTCAGGATAGGTCATCAATATCGGATCAGCAGGAGTTAGACACCCGACACCCCCCATTGATAACCTGATTTGGGCAGCCACAGTGCCAGAAACTATACAGTGGACAGAGTCATAGGTAGAAGGCTCTGTCCAACGAGCAAAGACCATGCCATGGTACTGCTGCTCAGCTCCCATTCAAGTGGACGAGCGATGAGCTGCAGTATGCCGACACCGGAAACTACACAGTGCATGGAGCCTTCCACCCACTGCCTGAAACAGCTGATCGGTGGGGGTGCCGGGTGCAGGAAAACCACCAATCTGATACTAACAACCTATCATAATGCCTTCTCAAACAGCTGATCACCAGGGGTCCCGGGTGGCAGAACCCCACTGGTCAGATACTGATAACCTATCCAGAGGACAGGTCATCAGAAAAAAAAACTAACATTTAAAAGATCTGTCAAAAGTCTTCAATACGTTGCCTTATTCAGCCTTTCGGTGAAGTGGGTATGATTCACACCGTTAGTCTTTGCGTTTTTTCAGACCGCACTGCTAACTTCTGAGGAGGTATTCTTTACAAGGTATTGACCAGAAGCACCTTCAAACATAGGAAAACATTGATTCCAGGTCACTCATTTGCTATTTGCTTCCTCAATGGACCACACTGTGAATCATCAAAAAGGTCGCACGAATAGTGAAATACCATCGGCCACAGTTATATCACAAAAGGTTTATTATACTCACAAGTATAACGGCATAAAAAGCACATCAAAAGCCACTGATTATCTCCCGTGTTTTAACCTGACCCAGGTTACGCTCACTCTTCGCCCCTGAAGAAGCGTTAGCGAAACCTGGGTCGGGTTAAAACACGGGAGATAATCAGTGGCTTTTGATGTGCTTTTTATGCTGTTATACTTGTGAGTATAATAAACCTTTTGTGATATAACTGTGGCCGATGGTATTTCACTAATCGTGCAACCTTTTTGATGATTCACAGCGTGGTCCATTGAGGAAGCAAATGAGTGGCCTGGAATCGATGTTTTCCTATGTTTAAAGGTGCCTCTGGGTCATTACCTTGTAGGGAATACCTCCAGAGAAGTTAGCAGCGTGGTCCGAAAAACGCAAAACTTTAACAAATCTGTGTTGTACGCTGTCAGACCAATACAAAAATGTAGACTTTTATTTTTTTATTGCTTATTTTTGACTAAAACATTGGCCCTGATTTATCACGCCTTCCAGAATTCTGGCTTCAAAGAGTCACAAAATAGGGCTTTTGCTACTTTTATCCCTCACTTGCACAAATATTTTGTGATTTTTTGCATTTTTACACCACTCGCTCCAGTTTTTAAAATGCGAGTGGAAAAGTGGATGTGGCTATGTTAAAGAGTCTCACTCCAGATTTATCATTGAGACACTTTTATAAAGTCGCAATCTCAACCCAGTAGGATGGTGGAGTAGTAAAACTGGAATATCTTTTCTAGACAAAAGTGTTAGGTTTTAGAATAAGACAAATGTATCAAACAACATATGACATTTGATAAATCTGGCATAAACTATAACACCGACTCAAGCAAACCTGACTTCAGATATTCCCCTTATAAACCCCCCCCCCCCCCCATTATCTTCTTCATTTTTTTCTCCTATTTTCTGATTCTTTTTGTACAGCAAATTTACATTAAATGAAGCACAATTAAACTATATCAGCCAATTCTTAATTTTTCTTTTTCTGTAATTGTTATCTCTGTAACGGATATAAAAATACATTTACTGTTACACAAATAATCTTTAGCTTTAATATGCAATAGAGAAAAGCACAGCATGTGTGTGCAAAGTATTAAGCCAGGATGCGGTGGCTCGTGACGCATTTCCACCTCAAAGCAAAGCACTTCTTTAACAATGGTCTTTGTGTCTGGAAACTGGCGTTTTGATGACTGACTGTTCACAGAAGGGTTTGCTGAGAGATTAACAATTTGAAAGTGCCTGATATCATGAGATCCAACACATAATGGCAGGACCAGACTTGCTCACTGACTTCTGTATTGCCAAGGACCAATAATACGTACTAAAGAGGCAGAAAGTCTAGACTGGCACTCTTGCTGCGGCACGTAGACCCCCATGGCTTAAAAGTGTATTTATAGTGTATTTGGGCAAGAAATTTTACAACCACAGAATAACAACCTGTAATATATAATATATTCAATTGATAGCAAAGATTTCACGTGTAGTAGATATGGTACATTTTATTAAAAGTGAGCTTTTTCCAAGTCTTTACAACTAATTACCTATCCTCAAGATACGTCATCAGTATCTGATTATTGGTAGAGTTGAGCGAACTTCTGTTTTAAGTTCGTTTTCCAAAGTTCGGGTTTGGGTTATCCAAGCATCTCGTTATGGATTTCGCTACCACGGACCATAACGGCATTTGGAATCCATAAGGGGATTCTTCAATGAACCCGAACCTTGGACAACAGTCATGTGATCAGTGCAGGGGGCGTGGCTCAGTACTGGATTGGATAAGAGGTCGTAGGCTACCACCTCTTATCTAATCCAGTACTGAGCCACGCCCCCTACACTGATCACATGACTGTGACGTCACCCCAGGTCCTCCGTGTTGTCCAAGAATCCCCTTATGGATTCCAAATGCCGTTATGGTCTGTGGTAGCGGAATCCATAACGGGATGCTTGGATAAACCGAACCCGAACTTTGGAAAACGAACTTAAAACAGAAGTTTGTTCAACTCTAATTATTGGGCCTCCGAATCCCAGGACCCCTGCCCATCAGCTGTTTAAAAAGGCTGCAGCCCTCTACTGAGGCCTTCTCGCAGCCCACCAAGCACACCACCATCCATTGTATAATGGCTGTGTTTGGTATCATAGCTCAGCCCCATTAATTTGGCCAAGTGACTGATGTACGTGACGTCACTGGCCTAGGGTAAGCTGCAAGGAGACCACTGCACTCACTAACGCACCACAGCCTCTTTAAGCAGCTGATCGCTTGGGGAGTCAGAACCCCACTGATCAGCATCTTATCAGTGGGGTTCCGACTCCCCAGCCGATCAGTGGGGTTCCGACTCCCCAGCAGATCAGTGGGGTTCCGACTCCCCAGCCGATCGGCTTGGGAGTCGGAACCCCACTGATAAGATGCTGATGACCTATCCTGAGGAAAGGTCAGCAGTAGAAAACACTCAGGAAACCCCTTTAATTTATCAAATCTGTTTAAGGCTGGCCACACACAGCATAGATCTATCTGTCGATCACCTATCTCTCCCGATTCTTGGCTGTGTGTGCATGTGTTGCCTCTTATTCTTTATCAAGCGACATGTTGGAGGGGGAACCAACAGCTGTTGAGTTTTGGGGAGGCATGATGCATGTGAAGGGAGCTGAACAAGCGGGCAATGATCTGGCATTAGCCCTGTGCATTGGTCCATTTGAAAATTCTTAAAAAAAATTGGCAAACCCTCATAAGCATATAAAACATTACATTTATGTACAAAAACGGTTAGCCTAATTAAAAAAAAAAAATTCACGGCACAAGCTTTCTGCTGAATCGTCAGTAATCTGAAGGAGCACTAATAAATTTTGATTTCATTTTTACTGTGGGCCGATGACACACTAGGATTGTCCTCTACACCCTTGTATAATTGAGGGCTGGGGTTTCCTTTTCTAACAGCCGGCAGCAAAGAGATAATAAATCCAAGCGCTCCAGCAGTCTCTTTTTATGTGCCTGTAGATAATTGTGTTACTGTTGCTAAGAAACTTTTTCTCTCTACAATAAACACAATGAAAATTCTTTCTAAGATCCTAAAACACGTTGTAACAAGACCCAGGAAGTCGGCTGCCAAACGTGAGGAGAGATGTCACGTGAAATAATTACAATAACAAAAGATCCTGATCTAAGCATTTCTTCTCAGGACTTAAAGGGTTTGGCGGAGACCTGATAAAAAAAACAAAAAACTATTCATAGCCAGTTTGCCGGTCTGGTTGCTCGGTTCCTGCAATGTGGCCCCCGGCTCTGCCACTTCCGGTTCCCACTAGGCTGGAAGTGTGATGTCCTGTCTACACACCATTTATTTCAGGGTGGGCTGAAAGAGGAGATGCAAATTACTGCAGTCCTTTACTTTCTCCCTGCAGATGCCAGCAGCAAGAGCAGATAGACAGTAAAGGTCGATTTACACGTGTAGATAATTGGGCAGATTATCGCGAACAAACGTTCCTGCAAATGCTTGTTATCGACAATCTGCCTATGTAAAGGTGCAGCAGATCATCCGATGAACAAACGAAACGCTCATTCATCAAGTGTAACAATGCAGGTAGATAATGTAGGTGAAGGGCGTGATGACGTGAGGAGCTTGCGTCGCGCTCTCCTCCTCTTCCTCCAGCTCTCCTCCTCCCCCCTTCGTTCACCTGCCGTGGCGTGCTGCCGCCGCGATGCTGCTAGGGCTTCGTGGATCCCGATCCCCGCCAGTACCAACCTGCTGATCTGACGCTGCCTCAGCTGCCCCGGTCGTGTCTCCTGGTCCTCTCCCGCTGGGTTCCTGGTGCCTGGTCCCTTCGCTTCTCCTGCTCTCCGGCGCTGCAGTGAGGCTCTCTCCTCCACCTTCTCCCTCCAGATTTTTTCCCTCGATCTGCCTGCCTGACGATTTCGACGCTGTTCCAGCTGCTCTGGCCGTGTCTCCTGGTCCTCTCTCGCTGGGTTCCTGGTGCCTTCTGCTCTCTTCACTTCTCCTGCTCTCCAGACCTTCTCCCTCGTTCTGCCCGTTTTGGTGGGTGAAGACGCCGGACATGTAAGACGTTTTTATCCCTGTGCGACCCTTTTGTGACTGTGTGTCTGGGGATATCTACTCCGCTTTCCGCTTGCCCTTTTGCCCTCCTGCCCTTTCAGTGTTGCTCCTGCTCCCTGTGTGATCTATGGCAATCTTCTGCCCCTACTGATTCAAAGCAAGGGGAGTGAAAGAAAGGGAGAAAATATAAAGAAATTAAAGGGTCAAGGACGGGCTAAGGGAAAAAAAAAAGAGTGACTAATTTATAAAAGTGGAAAGGGAAAAAAAAAAAAAAAAAGGGAAAGAGGAAGAGAGGAGAGGGAAGAGAGGAGAAAAAGGGGAAGGAAATTTAAAAAAAAAACATATATAACTAAAGAAGAGGAAAGGAAAGAGGAAAAAAAAAATACTAAAGAAAGGAAGAAAGAAATAACAACAGAGGAAAAGATCCGAAAAGAAAAGTTCCAAATAGACTCAAAAATTATTACAAGATAAATAAAACAAAGGGAATAATTAAGGGAAAAACAAGAGGGAAGCGAGTGAGGGAAAAAAAAAACTTAAAAAAAACTTTAAAAAAAAAGGGGAGAGAAGTCCTCAAAAAGCTTTACAATGGCTCCGAGCGGCGATCAGTCGATTCCTCTGGAACTAGGTCAGGGGTTAAGGTCACCGAGGGAAAAATCGACCAACTTTGGAAATCCCCAATTGAGAAGGGACTCGTTAAAGGGAAATTAGGGGTAAATTTAAAAAAATGTGACTGCTTCCCAAGTAGAAGAATTTTCTGAGGATGGGCGATCAGTAGCAGACTCCGAGAAGGGGGAGGAAAGTTTGTTATTACCTACAGAAAGTGAGAACGAGCCCCTAGCTCTGGAAAAAATTCTGTGTGCCGTAAAAAATAACGGTACTTTAATGCAGGGGATGGCTACCCAATTGGGGTCAATGCAGACCGATATATCCCTAATAAGGGAAGACTTGGCTAAAATCCGAGATCGAGTTCTCAATATGGAGAAAGTGGTCGACTCCCTTCAATCGGATGTGGATACGTTAAAACTGAGGACTTTAACCGCTGCCTCAGGAAACCAGCGCTTACAAGTTAAGCTCGAGGATTTGGAAAATAGATCAAGGCGATATAATATCCGTATAGTAGGATTTCCAGAAGGAGTTGAAGGCCCACACCTGATCCAACAGCTCAAAGAGGTGATACTCAATAATTTGGGTGATGAATATTTCTCCTCCATGTTCCAAATAGAGAGGCGCATCGTATTCCAGGGGAAGCCTATACCAGGGAAACCACCGCGAGCAATTTTGATGAAGTTGCTATTGTCTGCAGACAGAGACACAATTCTGAGAAGAGCTAGAGAATGCTCACCTATTGAACATCAAGGGACTAAATTGTTATTCTTTCCTGATTTTGCCCGGGAGACTCAGGAAAAAGAAGAAGCTTTGTTGAGATTAAGAAACAACTGGCCGTTAAAGACATTAAATATTCCCTACAGTATCCAGCGAAGCTAAGAGTGATTTATAATGGGACCTCTCAGTTTTTGAAAAACCGGAGCAAGTGCGAGAATGGATGGACCGGTTGGGCATTTGAAATTTGGTGGCGCGGTGACGGGGGTTGGGGGGGTGATGGGGTTAGTGGGGGAGAGTGGCCGGAAGATAAGAGGTTTGCTGACAGGATCGGGCGGACCAGTGGGGGGGAGGGAATGGGAGGGGAGGGTAATGGGGGGAGAGGGTGGGACTTGCCTTGCAGGGGTTTGTTTTTTTTGTTTTTTTGTGTGATTAATGGTGGTTAGAATCCTTTCGTGGAATGTCAGAGGCCTCGGAGAGAGGGTTAAGAGACAAGCCATCATGGATGCAATAAAAGAGCTCTCCCGCTATTGTCTGCATAGTAGAGACCCATCTCACTAAGGAGACGGTGTCTCGACTGACGGTAGGGTGGCAAGCTCAATCATATCATTCTACCTTCAGTAGTTCCTCAAGGGGAGTTTCAGTTTTAATTCACCGTTCTATAGATTTCACGTTAATAGAGTCTTCCATAGACGATCAGGGAGATTTATTTTTTGTATGGTAGACTCTATGGACGTGATTACACTCTGGCCTTTTTTACATACCTCCGCCGTTTCGGTTTACTCACTCAATCGGTTGTTGGTATTTTTGGAAAAGAGACCGGAGTGTCGACTTGTCCTGATGGGAGATTTTAACGCTGTTATGGATCCTAAAAGGGACAGATTGACCTTGGATGCAGACTTGGGCAGGAACTCTGGTATTTCTCCACTGGCCCAGTTCTGTATGGAGGTGGGCTTGGTGGATATATGGGAACATCTGGGCGGAGGCAAGAGAGTGTACTCCTGTGTTAGTAGGGGCGGTAGAGCAATGTCCAGAATTGACTTAGCGCTCACTAATGTGAATAATCGGAATAATATTAAAACCATACGATATGGAGTAAGAACTATTTCAGACCATTCCCTGTAATGATTGAACTTTGCAGTGGGGGGATAGAGACACTATGGGGCTTGGGTTTAAGTTGAATCCATACTGGCTTACCATTATGGATAATTCCCCCTCTATTAAACTACTGATATCTTCCTTTTGGGAGGTAAACCTCCCCTCTGCTAAGATCAATATAGTATGGGATGCTTTAAAAGCATATTTGAGAGGAGTTCTGATAAGTGAGATTACTGCTATGAGGAGGACCTTCAGAAAAAAAGAAGATGAATTGGCTAGGAACGTGGTGTTTACAACTGAGCGGTTTACGAACCAACCTACGGATGAAAATAGGGATAAGATGCAGAAAGCTAGCCGTTCTCTTGAGGAATATGTAGTTGAAAAGGCAAATCATAGTTTATTTTTAAAGGACAAAAATACTTCTCAGAGTCTGGCCGCCCTGGTAAGCTCCTTGCCAGAATAGTTTCACAACAGGAGAAGAAAAAAAGGCTATAACCTGGATTCGTAGCCCAGATGGCGTAAACATACATGAACCTGAGGGAGTTAGAGATATTTTCTTGCAATACTTTTCTCAAATATATAAGGCATCCCCCAGTGTTTCATCGGACTTGGCGAGGTACTTCCTGGACGGAATTTCTTTGCCGTCTTTAGCAGAGATTCAAAAAACTCTCTGGAAAAGAAGTGACCCTCCTGGAGCTCCAGGAGGCTCTGGGGTCCGTTTTGGGGAACTCCTCGCCAGGTTTAGATGGTATTCCGTATGAGTTTTACCGTAAGTACAGTGAAGATACTCTTCCCCACCTGTTGGAAGTATTTTCCCACGCGTTGGACGAGGGAAATCTCCCAACTTCTATGATGGAAGCCTTAATAGTTTTAATTCCAAAAAGGATAAGGATCCGTCGGATTTGAGCTCTTATAGGCCTATCTCACTACTAAATACGGATGTTAAGCTATTGTCAAAAGTTATGGCTAGAAGACTTTCGAGGGTCTTGCCTTCGGTTATTCATCCAGATCAGAACGGTTTTATGCCAGGAAGGGGCACTCATTATAATCTGCACAGGTTTTTTCCAACATTCAGGCGTCCGGGAGCGAGGCCCGCTCCATCCTGTCATTAGACGCCACTAAGGCGTTTGACAGAGTCGAGTGGGTTTTCCTCTGGGAAGTGATGAGAAAAATGAATTTTGGCCCTAAATTTATAGCAATGATACAACTGTTATATAAATCTCCAACCGCTAGGATTAGGATCAATGACATGTTAACTGAGAGCTTTGAATTAGGGAGAGGTACCCGACAAGGATGTCCCCTTTCTCCTCTTTTGTTTAATATTTACATTGAGCCTCTTGCGGTCAGTATAAGGCAGGATACAAGGGTGGCTGGTTTCGGGGTAATGGGAAAACAGGATCGCATCTCCCTTTATGCGGATGATATCCTGTTTTTATCCAACAAACAGATAGTGTACTTCCCGAGTAATGGAGTTAGTTAATCTTTTTGGGAACTCTTCCGGGCTGGAGGTTAATTGGGCCAAGACGACTCTCCTTCCAGTGGACGAAATGCGAGGATCCGCTGGTCTGTTGACTAGTGGACTATCGGTTTCGGAGACGTTGAAATACCTGGGGATGACAGTTTCCGCTAATATACAAGATTATATACAGCTCAACCTGTCTCCTTTATTACAAAGATTGAGATCTAAAATAAAGATATGGCAAAAATCCTGTTCGCTAGAGCGGATAGAGTCTCGCTAATAAAAATGGTGGTGCTGCCCCAGGTTCTCTACGTCCTCCGTAACTCCCCTATATGGATAGAGGACAAGTATTTCAGGTTAATTGAGCGGATGCTAAATGACTTATTATGGGGGAGGAAACGGGTGAGATTAAAGGCTATGTATTTTTCTATGCCCTATAGGCAGGGAGGTCTTAATCTCCCTTACTTTAAGGGCTATGTTATGGCTTCCCAACTCTATTTTTTCAACGATTGGGAAAATAGCCATCTCTGCAGGAAGTTGGTTAAAGATTCAGGTTTCTCAGACTTCTATACAGTGTTGGAGTCTGACTATTTATATAAAATACAGGATGAATATAAACCCTTCTGCAGAATGGCTATGAAAGCATGGAGGGTTATTAAAAGCTGGATGCAAGTCAGTGCATCACTGATTTGTACCCCATTGTGGCACAACCAAAAGTTATTGAGTTTGGAGGACTCAAATTGTCAGCAATATTGGAAGAATAAGAATATCTATTTCTTGAGTCAAGTGATAAAAAATGGGCAGATTCTTACTCGTTCGGAGCTAGAACAAGAGGATAATGTAGGTGAGGTGGCTTGGTATGCATATCTTCAATTGCGTTTGGCACTGCTTAGTATTTCTGATAAGCACTTATTTAATATAGACACTCCGAATTTTTACATAAGTTGATTCAAAAGAAGGGTGGTATGAAAGTTAGAATTTCACATTGTTATAGGTATCTTATAAAAAATTATTTCACGGATTGTTTATCTCCAGGGCAAAGATCCTGGTCTACTTTATTGTCAGATTCGGGTTCCCGGATTGGGAGAATATAGGTGATAATTTAAGTTGGGTTTCGCACAATTTTAATCACACGGTAGTACAGTTTAATATTATTCATAAAATATATGTAACACCTCTATGGCTTCACAGGAGAGGATTAAGTGCCTCCTCTGGGTGCCCCCGTTGTGGCAGTCCCGGGGCAGACCATTTACACTTGTTCTGGGATTGCCCAACGGTGAGCAGATACTGGAAGCTGGTTCAAAGAACCTTACTCCAAAGACTTAGTATGGATATTCCTTTTTCTCCCAAGGTATGGATCTTAGGGGACTTATCGGAGGTTGGTTGTCAGGTTATGAAGTCCCGATTGTTGACTAAACTTTTGTTTTTAGCTAGGCTTCTTATAGCTAGAAAATGGTTTTCTCCCTCCGCTCCAGACTGTAAAAATTGGCTAAATTTAGTCACTAAGGTTAAAAGTTATGAAAAGATTTTGCATAGACAAAGAGGATCTTATGAAAAGTGGGATAGGATTTGGAAGGAATGGGGTGAGTGATGAAAAATTTTTTTTTTTTTTTTTTTTTTTCCTACTCTGCAAGGCGGGGGGGGGGGGAGGGGTGGGTTGATTTTGCAATTATGTTATCAGGTTTTCTTCTTTTGTAAATTTTATATGTTGTTAATATCATAATAAAAGATTAAAATTAAAAAAAAAAAAAAAAGTGTAACAATGCAGGCACCTAAATTATCGTTTCTAGGCAGCAGATCGTGCTGTCCAGAAACAATGCAGCTGTATGAGGACAAGAGATTGCAGTAGTCATCACTCATTCTCATACTGTGGAGGTGATCGCTGCATGTAAATGCAGCTCTTCACCGCCTATGGACGAGCAGCCGACTGTCGGGAAGAGACAATTCCTTCCAGATAATCTACTGCTTCTTGGCAGGTATAAATGCACCTTAAAACAGAGAGGTTTTGCTAAAATAACATGTACTACTGTGCATTACAAGGGGATGAAAAGAGAGGAGAGGCAGTGACCTAGTAATCAGTGAACATGCTGCACCCCCACTGTATCTATAACATGGTAGACAATGTTCCTGTTAGTAAGGCTACTTTCACACTTGGGGCACTTGTATCCGGCAAGCAGTTCCGTCGTCAGTCCTGCACTCTTTTTCACAGTTTTACCGGTCTGCGCATCCGTCCTTCAGTTGTTTCGCACTAATACAAGTCAATGTAAATTAATGCCGGATCCGGCATTCCGGCGACTGATCGGGCATTTTGGACGGACATAATACCGCAGCATGCTGCGGTATTATGTCCAGCCAAAACGCCTGACAGTGACTGAACGGAAGACATACTGATGCAAACTGAACGGATTTCTATCCATTAAGATTGCATGGGGATATGCCTGATCAGTTCTTTTCCGGCATAGAGCCCTTTTGACGGAACTCTATGCCGGAAAAGAATAACGCAAGTGTGAAAGTACCCTTACTGTTCGTGAAATGAAGGAGAGCTCTGCAGCTAAGCTAAGACGATCTAAGAGCAAACAATAACTTTTTTTTTTTTACTGAACAGTCAGGACTATAACATAGCAGCATATTAATGCGCAGCAGGGCTTGAGAGACAGACAGTTACAGTAACATTTTATTTTTTTTTAATAAAAAGGAAGACTTGGTGAAGTGTTATTCTTTCATTTCATTCAGTGTTTCTCTTAACCCACACAAGGGGCGTAATTAGAAATGACTGGGCCCCACTGCAAATTTTTGAACGGGGCCCCCCGCCACAGCATTTTTTTTGCAACCCCTTCCTCCCATGGAACCCCTACTCCTGTGTCTAGTCAAGATCACTCTTTCAGACCAGGTCTGGAAGCCGCTCCGTCCGTTTTCTACATGTATATACTGTATGTCATGTCACTGTATATACGGTCACTGTGTATAGTGTCATTGTACAATACTGTTGAGGGGGCCCTGATAAATTTTTAAGTCCTACTCCCGGACGAGCCGCCCCTTCTGAGTTCAGGCCCCAAAGCAGCCGCTTCCCATGCTTTCCGTATAGCTACGCCCCTGACCCCCATGCTGTTTTAGCTTTATCGTTTCACAATAATATTTTTAGTTTTTTTTGTGGTCATTCCCGATTCAGCAGCAAGAGGAAAAATCTTTTCCAACAGAGTAGCTTTATTATAAAACAACAAGACAATTGGTTATATTTGCTTCAGATTTACTAATCCTTTAGATGGTGTAAACTTAAACGGGTTGTGCAGGCAGTATATAGTGGTGACCTAGGGTAGGTCATCAATATCTGATCTGCAGAGGTCCAACACCTGGCAACCCCGCAGATCAGCTGTTTGAAGAGGCGGCGGCGCTCCATGCGAGCACTTCTTCCTCTTCAGTACTCTGCCCGTCGGCTTAAAAGTCTGGGCAGTGCAGTGTAATTACAAGTACTTGAATTCACTTGAATGGAGTAAGTACTTGTAATTGCACTCGTTCGAAGACGACGGGCAGTGTAATGAAGAGGAAGTAGCGCTCGCATGGAGCGCCACCTCCTCTTCAAACAGCTGATCGGCGGGGGTGCCGTGTGTCAGACTCCCACAGATCAGATCCTGAGGATAGGTAAAAAATGTTACATTTCTCACTGATAAAACATATTAGAAAGTTTCTTGTGGTTGCTTGATTTATGCAAAGGTGTATGAAAAGTTAGTGACTATTAAGTTAATTTCCTGAAGTTGAATCATCACTGTCATTTAACCAGGAAGCAAATGATGCTCCATCCTGAACAACTTCTTAATAAGCTCCTGACACAGTAGGATCCTTCTCACAATGATCAACAGTTTACAGACTCCTGACACTGGATACAAGAGCAAACAGAATTAAATCTCTGTGTTGAGTTGCAGTCAGGTGGAAGCTATCTTAGGAGATGAGGTAAGCGGTGGTTTTCAAATAACTCCCGCAGTAACATAAGCCATGGCTCTATTATTAGCAGACAGGCTGAGGCTGTGAGATTGATAGTAAGAGGAACTGGATCTAGCGCAGCGATATTCAGAAGAGAAACATAGGCAAATAAAACTACTTCAAAATCAGTAAAGTATCAGCTTCCAGGCTACTGCTTGTTAGCAGGACAATGACAGGCAGCTCTTGTAACTAGCCGGACAGCCCATTCCGGATCTAACACAGACAACAGGAATTTCGAAAAATAGTGCAAGGAGTTGTGAATGGGGTTGCCCTAGAAATTTAGTAATTCGATAAACTTATTTTTCAACCTGCCAAAGCTGCAATTTAATTGGTCGCTACAGGCAACAACGCAGTATTATTGCACTGATGTTTGTGATCTTCCCCACAGGAAAACCTTTTTTGATAGTATCTTGTTAATAGGCTTGCCCCATTCTTCATTAGAAATCACGTTTTTAATTGGACTATTTTTTTTTAATCCTCCTATTTCCAGATATTGCTGCTCTATACATGTTATGGCACCCCCTGGTCTTCTTTTGATTCCCTCTCAGAATGTCCATCAAATACATCTACGCCGCTAATATGCTGGTTGGCATTGGCTGGCCTGCACAATAGCAGGGATCACTATGGTGGTGTGGATTTTAACATAGATTTGTTGAAGAATTTGGAGTGAAATCCGGAACCGATTTTCTTTTTGATCCTGGGTGAGTGAACCTTAAATGTAGGCATTCATTTTTAATTAAAGGGGTTGTCTCAACTTAACATGGCTTGATTTATTTTTCCATTGCATTAGGCACTTCTGGTTTCCATGGTTACGACCGCCTTGAAATCCAGAGATGGTGGCCGTGCTTGCACAATGTAGGAAAAAGTGCTGCCCTTTGTGGGTGCCCATGGTCCGGGCCACCAGAGAGGCTGGCCCCTTTTCCTATAATGTGCAAGCACGGCCACCACTGCTGCATTGCAGGGTGGTGGTAACCATGGAAACGAGAAGTGTATAATGTGGTGGAAAAATGAATCAAGTCAGCAAAGAAGTCGTTTTGGACAATCAAAATACATTAGAAAGTGTCTTTTTTTCTCTCTCGCATACCTGGAATCATTTTTCATGGGGGAGCATATTCTTTTGAATGAAACATACATTTGAAACAATTGCCTGGCTATTGGGTTACAAAAAGAAAAGTGTGCTGACAGAAAAGGCTTAAATAATTCTGACCTCTGCTGCCTGCGTCTCCTGATGCAATAACGTAAGGCCGGTTAAATCTTCCAGGAAGGAATGCGAAGAGTTGAAAACTTTGGCCAAGAACTGGAAGCCATCTTTCTCATACTGATCAATCACCTAAAAAGACAGACGTAAGCATTAGTATAGTAAGTGCCATCAATCACCTACAGATTACAGTAAAGAGGTGTAACAGCGGCTCAGAGGTCAACTCCACAGTCGACTAATGGAGGATTCCGTTGATCTTGGGTAACCAGTTTCAGAGCTGTCACCTGAATGCAAGTACTGGACTAAACCGCCAGAAAGCAGGGAACATTGTGATATTTTTACTGCTCTTTCAGAAATCTAGCAGAGATAAATTGCTTTTCTGCCCAGTGTAAAAAACGACCTTGAATGCTTTTATATTTGTCCTAAAGTTATTGTCTGCAGGAAGACACACTACAAGAGCGGAGCATCATGTTTGTTCTGAGTAATCCAAGAAAAGGGACGGCAACTGCGCCTTCAGAAGGATTCATTTTCCCATGGAGATGCCTGCTACATTACTGGTCAAAGAGCATGGTAGATAGTGATAATATAGTCACTAGACTAGATAATCAAAATTAAAAATAATTAAAGGGGTTTTCTGGGTGTTTAATATTGATGGCCTACTCCCAGGATAGGTCGTCAATATCTGATTGGCGAGGGTTCCAGGAGTTGGACCTCCACCAAACGGCTGTTAGAAAAGGCCACATAGCTGCGGGCTCCTCACAGCTTAGGCTAATTTCATATCTGCATTATTTGAGTTTTTGAGATCCGACAGAGGATCTCAAAACCGGAATTAAATGGAATTTGTGGCATTTAACACAGATGCATTCGCTTCGTCTGGATCTGATTGTATTATTATCATAGCAGAACAAACTGGATCCAGTATGAAAATCCTTATAAGTCAATGGGCACCGGATCCGCTAACAAAAAAAAAAAGGATCCGGCAACATCGACTGACATTGATTTTCATGCCAGATCCGGTTTGTTGTTTTTTGCAAACCCAGACACAAAACCACAGCTTGCAGCTGTTTTGTGTCTGGCACCAAAACGAAACAAAAGAGAACGAATGCATACAGTACTTATGCATCCTGATCAGTTTTGTCCCCATTGACAAAGAATGGACAAAACTGTACTGTTTAATTCCGGTTTTGAGATCCTCTGCCGGATCTCAAAACTGGAATTGTAAAATGCAGATGTGAAAGTAGCCTTACTAAGCACAGCATCATTCATTGTATAGTGGCTGTGCTTGGTACTGCAGCTGAGGCCCATTCACTTGAATGGGATTGGGATGCACCGCCTAGGGCAGTGGTCAGCAAACTGCGGCTCTAGAGCCACATGTGGCTCTTTAGCCTCTTGATAATGGCTCTCCAGGTGCGGGCTCACATGTACAGTGCGATCGCATTTTCATTGCCCGTGGCAAAAATCGTCAAGAGAGGGAGGACCAGGAAGTGGTGAAGGCTCTGTACTCACCCCTTCCTGGTCCTCGGCTGTAGGCTGTGCAGGGCTGCGCACAGTGTGAGGAGCTCTGTGATGTATGTCACGCTGTGCACGCCAGTTCACAGCACAGCCGGCAGAGGGAGGGTAGTGAGGAGCAGCGGCATCCAGGAGCAGGAGAGGTAAGTGCTTTTTTATTTTATAAAACTTGGGGCTGATCTGAGGCAATGGGGTGATGAGAATAATAATGGGGGATATGAGAGGTATCATGGATGATGAGAGGCATCATGGATAATAAAGGGCATGATGAGAATCATAATAGGGATATGAGAGGCATTATGGATGATGAGAGGCATCATTGATGATAATGGGGTTGATAAGAGGCATCATGGATGATAATGGGGATGATGAGAGGCATGGGGCTCTTATTTGAGGTCTGATTGGGGGTCATTTACATTTACTTTGGGTTCTGAGCTGACGTCTGATCTGAGGGAGGTGTTATTAACATTGGAGGTATGATTAATGGTTTGACCTGAGGTGTAATGGAAAATATTTTTTTTCATATTGTCCTCTAAAACCTACGTGCGTCTTATAGGGTGAAATGTTGTGGAGTGAAAGATGTAGTGTCGAGGATTGAGAAAGGTATGTTCAGATGGTTAGGAATACCCTTATTAAGGTAATAACAATGTACCTTCCTATATGGTTTATGTTTAAAAAATTTTGCTCTCAGAAAAAATTAAATCGCTGTTTTGTTGATATTTGGCTCAATTGACTAATAAGTTTGCCCACCACTGGCCTAGGGCATGTGACCGATTAACGTGACGCCACTGGCCTAAGAAGAGGTGCTCACTGGAGTGCCATGACCTCTTGAAACAGCTGGTTGGCGAGTGTTTTGATCAGAGGATAGGTCATCTATATCTTACTCCAATAAATCCTCTTAAATTGGGTTTAATTTTGCAGCCATTTTAATATGTCAATATGAAATAAAGCATAGCTGCGGCCCTTTAAGAGAACCTATTAATAGTTAGCATGTGATACTGTGTTTTCCCAGGTTGGCAGCTGGGTAAGAACAGATCAGCTGACCATCGAGATGACCTCAACTGCTAAAGGGGTTGCCTTAATGACAAATTTCTGCTTATTTTGGCTTTTGAACTCCAAGAGGCGGTCTCATCTGTGATTGACAGCCTTCTCTCTATAACTGTGTATGCAAAGATAGCTGTCAAATCACTGATAGGACCGCCTCCTTGACTTCAAAAGACAAAATGAGCAGAAATGTAAATGACTAAGTTACAAGTTAAACTGAATCTTTTTCCACAAAACTATATATCAATCTTCTCAGCACCTACTGCTCTAACATGGTACCTACAGCTCAGACACCACGTTCATACAGGTATACCCACTTTAAAGGTGATCCCCGCTTTGAACAGTCTCTACTTGCCAGAAATGTCCTTAGACCTTAGGAGGTCACAAAGTGCGCACCTCTTGAGACTAGCAGTAAGCATTCAATTTCACTAGAGTGCCAACACAAGGGGAAATTAGGATTGACATTTTCCACTGAAATCAATGGAATGTCTATATAATGTAGGAAAGTACAGGTCCCCAGAGTAATTGCTCTCCAATCTGACCAAGAGCTGAAGATCCTGAATAACAGACCCCTTCTATTAAAGGTGCCAAGATTGATGGTGGTCCGACTGCTGGGACATACACTGATCAGGGGTCTTATCCCCTCATATGAAAAGAGCGGCAGGTCGTACCAGAGTGCTGCAATGCCATTCATTCTCTGTGGGACTGCTGGAGATAGGCGATTACACATATTGGTTATTTCCAGTAGTCCTATTGATATGAATATAGTGGTCGAGGTCATGCGCGTCCTGGTGCACCATTAATACAGGGGAGGAGACCTCAATTCTCGTGATCATCGGAGGTCCCACTTATTAGATGATGATCCCCTAATCTGTGGATAGGAGATAACTTCAGAACTTTGCACAATCCTTTTAACTCAGAATACCCTAATAAGGTATATGAAAATGGGTTTCCTGCACTGACAACTTTTTTATGTTTTGTTTCAAAGCTACTACACAGTGGTTGTATAACACAACAAGTCATTCTAGTAAAAAACTAGTTTGCCGTGCATTGTTCAGTGGCTGTGCTTAGTATTGTATCTCAGCCTCATACACTTGAATTAGACTGAGCTATGCCTAGGCGTGTGATGGCTAACCTTCGGCACTCCAGCTGTGGTAAATCTACAACTCCCAAGATGCACACTTGCTTGGCTGTTCTCAGAACTCCATAGAAATTAATGGGGCATGCTGGGAGTCGTAGTTTCACCAGAGCTGGAGTGTCAGAGGTTAGCCATCACTGGCCTAGGCCATGTGACCAATGTACAGTAATATCACTGGCCTAGGAAAATGCCTAAGCGCTAATGGAGTGCTGAGGCCTCTCTCAAAAACTGACAGTGGCGGGGGGAGGGGGAGGGGGGATGTGGTCCTGGGAATCGGTTCCCGCCGTCATCAAATTCCTGGATAAACTTTAAAACGGATAAATCAGCATAGAGAGTCTTTATGCTGGAAACCCGAATCTCAGCTAGTTTTACTATGGTAGAAATATTTTAACTGCAGAGGTGCCGGAGTAGGCAATACAAGATGGTGGCTGAAACTATGCGGGACGTAACATAACCAGTCCGCTTTGTTTCTGTACTAGAGGTATGAGCATACACATAGCTATGTCCCTAGATTGTTAGTATAATTATGGAAAATATGCAAACATTACAACCAAGTGATATTTAGAGAAAACTTGCAATGTGCACATCAAAGAAGACCAGATCAAGGTCTATAATAATTATATGATAATTATGTCACGGTCTCAACACCGCAGGCCCTAAAACCAAAATCAGATCACAGGCGTGTAAGGGCAAAAAGCAGAAATAACAGAAGAAACTGTAATTATTTAACTCTGATCTGAAAGAAGCCGCAGTCCTTGTAGAAGGAGGAGATGTTGTTCCCAAATGACAATCATGACGACTTTCATCCTATATAATGACTGACAGAAGTTCAGTACAAGCTTCTGAATACAGCACTATATCTCACTAAATCCATGGATACGAATTTAAAGCGCGTCCATTAGCTGTCACCATGGGTCTGGAATCTCTACCCAACATCGATTAATGTCTGCCTATACATTTCCCCGCAAAAGCTGATGCATGGTGAATAAATGGTTGTCAATCCAATGCATTGCTTTGGTTGAGTTTACCGGAGAGGCTCTCCTTTCTGACTCATAGATGGGTGTCCTGAGCAAGGGACCCGCCTAAATGACACGCATATGCTCCAATAGGGCATATGTACAGAAATAGTCTTCATGATACAACCGCTTCAAGGTATATTTTTGAGAAAAATGCACATTGGTGTTAGACATGAACTAACTACAATGCTTATACACTAAACCAGTTCTTCTGTATACAGCAGGGCCTGGACGACGGCTAGGCGCCTGCCTAGGGTGATAACTTGCTACTCGTAGGGGAGGAGGGGTGCACAATTAAATAATGAGTGCTGAATATGGAGCTCCTAGTGCCAACGCTAGTATTACGCATCAATCCCTGGTCTTTTCAGGGTGCTCATGTTGCACCAGGCCCTGACAGCGCACAGTGTCAGAACATACTGTGTGTAGGAACGTACTATGACCCGACGCTGTGTGATGTCAGGTCACAATGTATGAACAAGTTCTGCATTCAGGGGACCAGGGAGTGATGCGGGGATTTATAGGGGCCTGATGAAGGGTCTGTATAAATTTGGGTTCTGTTCTGGAGTTTGTATAAACTTGGGGTCTGATCTGGGGTCTGTGTAAACTTGGGGTCTGATCTGAGGTTTGTATAAATTTGGGGTCTAATCTAGAGTCCGTACAAAGTAGGGGCTTGATCTGGGGTCTGCAAAAAATTGGGGTCTTATCTAGGGTCTGTATAAACTTGGGGTCTGTATAAATTTGGGGGCTGATTTCATGTCTGTATAAATTTAGGGTCTGAGGACAGGGAGGGATGAATGTGGAGCTCCTAGTGCTAGCGCTGGTATTACTTACCACTCCCTGGTCTTCTTCTTAGGGTGCTTACGTTGCACTAGGCCTTGGCAGCGCACAATGTCAGGACACACTGTGTGTAGAAATGTAGAAAGCCTGATGCTGTATGAACAAAGTCTGCATTTAGGCGACCAGGGAGTGATGTGGGGATTTATAGGGGCAATAGGGGTCTCATGAAGGATCTGTATAAATTTGGGTTCTGATCTGGACTCTGTATACACTTGGGGTTTGATCTGAGGTTTGTATAAACTTGGGGTCTGATCTGGTGTCTGTATAAATTTGGAGTCTGATCTAGAGTATGTACAAATTAGGGGCCTGATCTGGGGATTCCATAACTTTGTGGTCTGATAATTAGTCTGTATACATTTGGGGTCTGATCTGGGGTCTGTATAAATTTGGAGGCTGATCTGAGGACTGTATAAATTTGGGGCTGATTTGGGGTCTGTATAAGCTTGGGGGCTGATCTGGGGTCTGTATAAAGTTGGGGTCTGACCTGGAGTCTGCAAAAAATTAGGGTCTGATCTGGAGTCTGTATAAATTTGGAGGCCGATTTGGGGTCTTATCTGGGGTGTGTATAAATTAGAGGTCTTATCTAGGGTCTGTACTCACAGTCTTTTCTGGAGTCTGTATAAATAAGAGGTCTGATCTGGGGTCTGTATAAATTTGTGTCTGTATAAATTTGGGGTCTGATCTGGAGTCTGCCTAAAATTTGAGGTCTGGTTTGGGATATGCATAATTCTGGAGTCTGCATAAATTTGGATCTGCCCCTTGAACGCTTCTTTTAAATTGTGTTTATTTCTTTATTAGAAAGTATGGTAAACTGATTAGGGGGACGGCAATTTCCCTTCTCTGACTAGGGCACCCAAATACATTATCTCAACACTGGTATACAGCTACACAGAATACATTTTTGCTCCTCCCTGAAGGAAAATGGTGCTCATAAAAACTGCTTGGAAACTGCAGTGGGTGAACCATAAAAAGGACTGTACCGTACATATCAAGGTTCAGAAGAAAGCTTTAAAAAGTGTTCTACACTGGGTGACAACTGAAAATCTTAGCACAGTATATTGTGCTCTTGTTACAGAAATGACTGCAGGCTTCTTCCTGTTTCTTTTTAATGACATACATTTTTTGTCTACCCCTTATCTCTACTCCTCCTTGCAGTGGAGTGTAGTTCACATACTGCCTACGACAAGCATGCTGCTGCATAAAGCACAATATAAAGCCTCTCCTGTGCATTTGTCACTCGCCAACATCTTGCTCACAATTTGGAACAATCAATATAACTATAACTTTTCATTTATGTAATCTAGCCTCATTTCCTTATGCGATGCCTAGACAATGCATCATAGAACATGCAGTTACCAGAGCTACTGCCTGCAGACAATGATTTCTACAATAATGACGGAGGACAAAAGCTGGATATACAATGGGATGATGAGTTTGGAACTAATAGCGAGCACACAGAGAGGAACGTAATAATAGCTTTAAATATTTCTTAATAAAGCTAATAGTACCTTCATCTCTGGGTGCTCGCCATTAGTTCAACCCTCGTCTTCATGTTTTATGAACATTGTTATTCATTGAATGTGCTGGATGTGGTATCCATCTTATTAATTGTGGTACCCGTCTGCTTTCGGTTTTCCAGAGCAAAAGCTGGATGTATCAGGGATAGATGAACATGTATTATATAATGTGGGCTTGGTTATGGGGTGATGGGTATAATTTCATGTGTCCAATGGCATCACTACTGAGAAATGGGATTGCTAATACTCAAAAATGTGTTGGCCCCTTTACTGAAAACACTAACATTTTCCCAGTCAAAAGGTTATGACAAAAGACGAGAGAATTGTTTCTGCTGATCTGATTTTACTCCAAACAAAATGGAGGAATAAAATCAAGAAAATCTATCACCACATTACCTTACATACAGTAACAATACACACAGTGACAGGAATAATGGATCAGGGGCCAGTATAGGGCTTCATAGACTAGGGTCAGGTTCTGGATTGGGTCGCCCTCGTCGGGGTGGTTACTTTGTGGCTAGGCACTTTAGGGCAAACATAGTCCCCCTGACAGAGTATATTAGCGACAGAGAGCACCATGGGTGGACTTGCCAAAGACAGTACAGGGAAATTTCCCAGTGGCCCAATGCCCAGAGGGTCGCTCAAACCCTCCTGTTGGCCGCCAGCCAGGTACATAGTGATCTGCTGCTCTCAGCATTAATTAATGTAGGAGGATCAGGCACTTATTTGCCTAGCTGGCAGAAGAAAGTGCCCTCTTGCCTTTAACTGTAATACCGTCCTCAGGCACATGCTACAGTTTCATACTGTGGCATGGGCTACAGTATTTTGTGCTACACTATGGTATTTGGTTCTGCACTACTCTGTCAATTTGGAGCAGCCTACAACAAAAGGCCGTCCCTGGAAACCACACCTCACCAATATGCTGTGACCCCCCAATTACCACAGATCCAGATGCCAGGGACATCTCACCATAACCACAGGTGGTGGTAGAACCATCTATCGTTTGTTTGGTGGCTGACGTCGTGTACACTTTCTGCATTACTTACTGGAGTCTTTACATCCCTCAGATTTATCTACAGGGAATAACATTTGGGAGGATTCTGGAGAAAAAAATTACTTCATTTATATACCAAGTATGAAAAATTACAATTTGTTGAGGCATGAAGTCAATTAAAACAGGAATAGAGGAAGGGCTTATGTTTGGAAATGATAGCAACACTCCTATTCTTGGATATGCACCATTTCTAAAAGTCAATAAAAAACACCATTTAAATTGTTACCACTCTACCATAAAAACATGAACAATTCACGTCTTCTGTTCTAAGAAAATAATGACATCAACGTTTGGGATACAGTGTCATTCATGTTACACACTTTGTTTTGCAGGATGTTGTCTTACGGCACGGACCATTGATACAGGCTCCTGCAGTCTAGGATACAAATCTAAACATTACTAGTAAAGAAAAGAGCAAACACAAAAAGGTCTACATGTACTAAAAAAATAATTAAAAAAAAAAATCTGTGTGTAGCCAGGTTCTGGCATGGCTTAGAGTTACATAGAAAGAGTGACCTTCCTGTCCTACCACACTGAGGGAAGGTTCCCATACACAAACAGGAAAGGGAGCAGAGGAAGGAAGCCGAGCCTGTAAGGACAACGCTGGACTTAAAGCAAATGGATTCATTCAATACTAATTGGAAGGGTGGTTATGAAAATTTCGGAGCCGACCAAGCCTCTTCATTGCGTAGACTGACTGGAATATAAGCACCTTAAATGGTAAAAAGGAAAAGAAGTCATGCAAAGCTGCTAGCTAATGTGCAAGTGGTCTCCTTTTGGTAGCATTAGGTTAGGTTCACATGTATTGGCTTTTGTAGTCTATGCAGTAGATTAGTTGGACAGCCTGATGTTACGTTGTTAGGAATGGGATTTGAATAACCGTGTTGCAGAAAAGCAATTTAGACACGACCAATGTTGCTGTGGTCAGGGGCGGACTGGCCATAGACCATACAGGTATATCGGGAACGAGCGTTTGTATGAACGTTTATCCCCAATAATCTGCCCAACAATCGGGCCGTGGGAAAGGGCATTAAACGTTTCTTGCAACTATTTAACTAGTGAACAATAATCTTTACATTATGTATAATGTAATTGTCATCAGGATAGGTCATCAGTATGTGATCGGTGTGGTCTGATTCACTGCACCCCCGATGTGGTCCAACTCCCTGACCCCCCCACCGATCAGTTGTTTAAAGAGGTTGTGGCTCTCCAGTGAGCACAGAGGCCTCTTTGCAGATTGAGACCTCTTCATACAGATGATTAAACACTCAGACACTCCCTTAGCGATTAACCAGAAAGTTCCCTCAACATACACTTGCGATTCTTCTTTAGATACGAAGTTCACGTTATCGCTCCATCTGCTCTTACAGCAGATATCAGCAGGGAATAAAGTGCCCTTTACACTGGCCAATAATCAGACAATCACTAACGAGTGTTCACAGGAATGCTTGTTAGCGATGTAAAGGTGCCACCGATTACCCAATGAACGAGCGAGATGCTCGTTCATCGGGTACTTGCATCACTCATGCCGACACCTACATCATCGTTTGCCGGCAGCTGATCGCGTTGGGTAAACAGCCTATGCTGCCAGCAGACGAGTCTGTATGAGGACGAACAATGGCTAGCGATCACTGCTCCCCACACTGTGGAGGAGATTGCTGACTAGCAGGCGTTTGTCGGGACAATTGCCTGCAAAATATGCCCATGTAAAGGGACATTAAGTAAAGGACTGTAGTAACACCAGTCTTTCCTACTTGGCCATATTGATATGAATGTTTTGCCTGCAAGTATATGAAACTTTCAAACATCAGAGAGAATGTAATTTTTTGTTTCTAGGCTAGACTTTACATAATAACGTTCATATCTTAAGGGGGGTATCTGAGAGAACAGCTAATTGGCAGGGGTGATGGGAGTCAGACCCCCGCCGATCTGATATTGATGACCTGGAGAACCAACCAAAGACCCCCCCAAGGTTGATTTCAACGTGGCAAAGAGAAAAAATGCCGACCGGGTGCGACAGACACCAAACACAGCGGCAGTGGAACAGGCAAGTATGATCTTCTTCAAGAGGGGGTGTGGTCGGAAGCCGGTATGTGAGGAAGCGTTTGGCAGAGCTCTGGGCTGTGAACCCCAGCTTCTCATTAATCCTGAACATAATCCGGCGCAAACATTACATCGAGAGAGAGCAGGAGACCGGGGAGATCCCGAAAACCGAATATGTCCAGAAACAAATCCCTGTCGGCGGCAGAAAGGCTTAGAGAATTTACCCGCACAGAGACCCAAGATGGCGCCGGCGGGAGCACGCGAGCCGCGCCTCCTGCTGTTTCCAGCGAGTCCCCTGCTCCTCAGGAGGACATCAATACTGAGCCTGAACCCTCTCTTAAGCACGTGACCAACCAGCTACTGCAGGCTATTGCAACCTGTAAGTCCTCCATGGTGGGCAAATTAGAGGAGGTTAAAATGGACATTAGCTTACTGCGGCATGACATGCAGAATATGAGGGAGAGGATTACTGAGACTGAGACCAGGATTTCTAGTGTGGAGGACCGCATGGCTCCTATTCCAGATCAATTGCGTGCATTAGAGAGGAAAGTGGACTTTTGGCAGCAGAAATGCGATGATTATGAAAATCGCACGCGCCATAATAATTTATGCATTGTGGGAATGCCGGAAAGGGTGGAGGGCACAGACCCATGTGCGTTTGTCACCAAGTGGCTACGAGACACGTTCCCAGACACTGGGTTTTCTGCTGCGTTTATTATTGAGCGAGCGCATCGCGTGCCGGCTAAACCCCTACCACCTGGGACTCCGCCGCGACCTCTGCTGGCTAGGCTCCTAAACTCCACTGACCGGGATATGATACTTCGAATGGCCCGTCGGAAACAGGAGCTGCGGTATGACAACTCAACTATTATGTTGTTTCCTGACTTCTCGGCCGAGCTCCAGAAGAAGAGAGCGACTTTTGTGGCAGTGAAAAAACGCCTACGTGACCTGGGACTCCCGTACTTGATTGTGTATCCGGCACGGCTGCGGATTGTAGACGGTGAAGTCAGCAGATTCTTCAGTACTCCGGCTGAGGCGGCGACGTGGATTGACAGCAGACACCGTGCGTCGAGAAGCCCGAGATGATGTAACGTTGGACTCTAGGAAGTCTGATATCAGGTCCCCCTTCTAGGACTTCAGGCTGCTGCTCTTGTGCAGATGTTTGACACTCGCATTTCTTTTGCTGTGCTAGACCGATATCCTGCATGTTTCCTATCCTTCTCTCCCACCTACTTCCTTATTCTCCCTACCTCGTCTCCTGCCCTCTTCTTTCCCCTTCTTCCATTTTTCTTTCACTTCCATCCTTCCCTCCTTCTTTGTTGTTTTTAGTACATGTCAGTTTGCGCATATACCGACCACCTACTGGCCACTACTGAGCTCAACATTTGTTGTGTCTCACTTACTTCTTATTATCCCACTAGACAGAGGGCCAGTGGGTGAGTGGATATTGCAAGAGGTCGGGGGCGAATAGCCCTCTAGTTCTGTTTCTCTTATTTTGCTGTGTGCATTTGGTATACCTTACCAGAGCACACCCCGTGTTTTCACTAGCCACGGGACTTGGTCAGCTTTCCCCAATTTAGGTGGATCGCTGATTATTGAGAATCCAGAAGTTAACCCCTAGTTGGGGTCTTTGATTGTTCAGTTGATAACGCTTAAATTCACTAGTTTGTTATATTTTATAGGTCTGTCTTGGCGGTATTTGGGTCGGTACATGGGAAAATTGGAGATATTTGTCTGGATGGGTCGAGTACCTGGGGAAATTCCGCACTGGTGTACATTAGTCACAGAATTACTATGGCGGATATTCGCATATTGTCTTGGAATGTGAGGGGTTTGGGGAGCGACAGGAAGCGCACCATGGTCTTTTCAGCTGTCAGGAAAATTTACCCCCATATTCTGTGCCTACAGGAAACACATCTGACCCCTGATACTACCCGTCGGATTCAGAAACCGTGGGCCCAGTGGGCGGGTCACTCAAGTCATACCAATTTGTCCAGGGGGGTGTCCATACTAGTGCATAGATCCCTTAGATGGGAACTTGATAAGACGCAGATTGACCCCAGTGGGAGATTTGTGTTTGTAGCGGCTTATATTAATGGCATCCTCTATGTTTTACTGGGCATATACATACCGCCACCTGCCAATTTACAGGTTTTGACGCAAGCTGCTAGTTTTGCGGCACTATACCCTCAGGCCAGAGTGTTGTGCATGGGCGATTTCAATATGACCCTACATCCGCACCTGGATCGGTTCTCCTCCACAAATCCGATAGATCGGGCTGAACCCCACAGATCCTCATTAGCTGGTCTGATGGAAGAAGTAGGGTGGTTAGATTTGTGGCGGGTGAAGAATCCGGATGAAAGGAGATATTCCTGTCATTCAGCCAGCTATAATGCATTATCTAGAATCGATTATGTCCTGGGTAATCTAGCTATGTACTCAGTGCCGTACCAGGCTGAATATGTACAACGTGGTGTTTCTGACCATTCCTCGGTACTATTGGGAATTGAGGTGGGTGACTGTGTGCAGAAGCGGTCTAAACGAATACATCCCTTTTGGCTCACCTTGTTTACGCCTTCAGACCGCATCCCTGACCAATTGGCGATGTTTATGGATGACCATGTGGCTCATGATGACCACTCACTAGTGTGGGAGACACTGAAGGCATACTTAAGGGGCTGCTTAAGGTCCTCTATATCCTTCATTAAGAAGGCATCTGCTAGACAGGAGGAGGAAGCGGCTTCGGATTGCTCCAGACTGGAAAGGATATATATTGAGAACCCGACAGATGACAATAGGTCTGCTTGGTTGATGAAGGGGCGCCATTATTTGACCATCTTGAAGGAAAAGGCACAGCGTAAGCTGTTTTTTACCAAGCAGTCATACTTTGAGCTGGGCAACCAATCCAGCAAGCTTCTGGCACATATTGTGAAACAAAATCAGTCCTCACCAGCTATTCTCTGCATTAAAGCGGTAGATGGCTCCGTGATCACTGAACCTGATGCTATAGTCAGCAGATTTCAGGAGTTTTATCAGGAATTGTATACTGCTAGGGTGGAATATTCTGAAGGGGAAGTTCTGGATTACCTTGGTGACCTGCAGTTCCCCACTTTGGCGGAGGGAGATGTGGCCGCCCTGGACACCCCGATATCAAGGGCAGAGATTGTGGAAGCTATTAAATCCCTTAACAAGGGGAAGTCCCCAGGTCCTGACGGACTACCATTGGAGGTATATGCTAAGTATGCGGAGATTGTGACCCCTTCTCTACTTAACATGTATATGCACTCCTTTACCATTGGATGCTTGCCGCCTTTCCTATATGATGCTACTATCATAGTCCTTCTCAAACCTGGTAAGGACTCGACAGAGTGTGGGTCTTACAGACCGATATCTTTGTTAAATCTGGACTATAAAATACTGGCTAAAATATTAGCACAACGTCTCAGTAAATACATCTCCTCACTGATTCACACAGACCAATCGGGCTTCATACCTGGCAGATCCACCACGGATAATATCCGGAGGGTGCAGGTGGTAACCCAGATTGGGATGAGGTGGAAGGAGGAGTGGGCACTGGCATCTTTGGACACAGCCAAGGCATTTGATTCGGTGGAATGGCCGTACTTGCTTGCAACCCTCAAGTGCTTTGGCTTTGGTCCTAATTTTATTCGATGGATTTCTATCCTGTATAAGCACCCTATGGCTAATTTATCGGTCAATGGTGTTCTATCGCGGGATTTCAGATTGGGACGGGGAACGAGACAGGGCTGTCCACTCTCTCCGCTATTGTTTGCTTTGGCCATAGAACCATTAGCCATACGTATACGTCATGATACTATCTACCAGGGCGTTAGAATAGGAGATGTGGAGAATAGAGTCGGTTTGTATGCAGACGACATGGTGCTTTTTATGTCCAACATGGACGATACGCTCTCTAGAGCTATCCAATTGATAGAAAACTTTGGCCGTTATTCAGGTCTCCTCATCAACTGGTCCAAATCAGCGCTGTGTCCTCTGTATACGATCCTGTTACACATAGAGGTGACCTGCAGGTTGCATCTAGTTTTAAATATTTGGGGATAATTATTGCCACGGATACGTCATCCTTTCACGCACTGAATATTCACCCTCTTCTGGAGTTTTGTAAAGAGAAATTTAGAGTATGGGGGTCTTTGCCATTGTCGGTAGCAGGGCGAATCAACCTGATCAAATTGATTGTACTACCCAAATGCCTGTACGTTATGGAGCACGCGCCATGTATAATACCCAAAACCACCTTCCAAAAGTTTAAGTCTATGATCTCGGCATTTGTCTGGGGATCGTCCAGATCTAAACTGTCCGCTGATAATTTGAGCAGACCGAGAGGTCAAGGGGGGATGTCATTACCTGATCTTTATATGTACTATTTGGCAGGACAATTGCGCTTTGTTAAATCGTGGATTTCCACTGACTACCAGCTTGGTGGCACGGAATCCCACTTAGCTGTGTATTTAGGACTTAAAACACTTTGGCCGGTACTGGAACAGCCTGTACTATTCTCAGGGAAGCTGTTACCTATTCATAGGCTAGCCATCCAAGTGTAGAAGGCGTGTAGAACCATGCATGCGTTTACTGATTCCATCCCTGGGACTCCTATCTGGGACAATCCTATGTTTCCACAACTGCTGGTTCTTCCTGAGCCTCAGTTCTGGAAGGACCGTGGTGTGCACACTCTGGAAGCTCTGTATGCAGATAATATATTTCTCACCTTTGAAGATATGAAAGACAAATATGACCTACCCAGAAGCTCGTTTTATAAATATCTCCAATTGAGACATGCTATGCAGGTACACTTTAGCAATTCATCGGTGTCTATCTCCAATTTTCCCATGATAGGGGTTATTCGATCCCAAGGACCGTGTGGGTTTATCTCAGCACTATATACTCATTTACTGGGAACTAAGTTCAAATCGGTACCTGTGCCGGCGATCGCCAAGTGGCAATCTGTAATTACTGACATGTCGGATGAGGATGTATTGGACGTCTTGGAGTCGCCCACCCTGGTTTCCCCTGCGATTAACAATAAGTTTAACCAATTATGCATTGTGCACCAGAGTTATCTTTCTCCCTCACGATTGTATAAAATGGGCAGGGTGGATCACTCCAGATGCCACAGGTGTGGTATGATTGATGCCAATTTCTGGCACCTTATCTGGGCTTGTTCCTATATCCAGACCTTTTGGAGAGAGGTACTTGCCTTTATATCTGAGCTTGTTGGCTCTAGTATTCCCTTACTGCCCTTGGTCTGCTTGTTCGGCATCGTTACTGATACTGATTACTCACATTATGTCAGAATCTTCCTCAGGGAATCACTTTTCTTGGCGCGTAAAGCTATAGCGATTCGATGGATGGGAGATAAGCACCCGACTTTATCTCAATGGAAGCGGTTAGTCAATGAGATAGTTCCCTATGCCAATATTGTTTATAAAAACCGAGGGAAAGCTGACAAGTTTCTGAAGGTGTGGGGACTTTGGTGCTCCTCTCCTCGCACTCTATTTCACCCACGACGCTTATTGAATGACCTTAATGCTCTTGCTTGAACGTTTGTCACTTGTGTTTACCTTTTGAGCTTTTGGTATTAAGTATGTTTTGTCTATACTGTACTGATCCATTTGACTCTTCATATTGATCTTTTATACTTGATATGACCTTGTATTTTTTGCTAAATACTGATTGTATTTTGAATTTGTTCAATAAAACGAATTAAAAAAAAAAAAAGTATGATCTTCAATGTGGGTTGACCATACTGGGAGGTTTGTCTTACTCTTGGAAAAACCCTTTATTTTAAATAAGAGGTAATTTTCTGGTGATACAACCACTTAGGCAAGCTTTACAAACTATATCATCCCTATTTTGTTACGGTTTCAACCCAGAAATTGAGACATTGAAAAAGTCAAGCAAAGGCCGATTTACATGGCCTGCTGGAGAAGGTGAAGGTGACTGCTTGCTCATCGGTGGAGGCAAAGCTGTATTTCCATGCAGCGATCCTCTCCACTGTATGGGGATGAGAGATCGCTTATGCCATTGCACTTTCCCATAGAGATTCATCTTTTTTTGGCCAGCAGAGTGATATTTAGACAGTATGATCTGCTGCCTACAAGAGATGATTTAGGTGTCTGCACAAACTATTGTTTCATCTGATGAAGGAGTGTTTCCCTCGTTCATTGCGTGACCGGCAGCTCCTTTACATGGGTAGATTATTGGGAACAAGCGTTTGTATGAACGTTCATCCCCAATAATCTGCCCAACAATCAGGCCGTGGGAAAGGAAAGGGACTTAAATGTTTATTGCGACTATTTAACTCGTGAAGAGTAATCTTTACATTATGTATAATGTAATTGTAACTGATAAAGACATTTTCATAAGACATAATGCTTGATATTCGACATCAGATATATTATATAATCATCTGGCCACTAGAAGCCAGAAAAGCCCCAAATGAAACATGAACTCTCTCTGTGCAGAGCCAGATAAGCAAATGGTGGAGAGGAAACAGAGGAGGCGGCGTGCTGAGCAGCCCCAGATAAAATAATAGGAAACTATTCCAGGATGTATCATGGGGACAAGTTGGCTTGACTCAGCAGTCTGTTAGAGGAGCACAGCAGCGGGCCCCAGCTTCATTCTTCTCCCAGCATTTAAGGCAGGGTGGAGTATGGGCTGAATCCATCAGATGATTATATTCCTGGACACCCACATGAAATGACAGAGGACATTTTGCTGAGATTTTCCAGAAAGGAACACGAGGGAGTTGCCTGGGTCCGAATTTGTAACCATTACTGATCTAAGATCTCTTATCTCAGGAAGTCCATTTGTGTGTTATAGCTGGACTAGAACGGACCACAGGGGATCAATTCTCCCACAGGATGTTACAAAACCTTTTTTTTGTAATTAGCGATTAGTGATGATCTAGAACATTGACCGTCCAGGAGAAGGTGGATTTCTTTTACACTTAGCAAATTGATTTAATTTTAACCCACTGCATCCTGAACAACTAATTTACACGCATTTTATTTTCAAGTAAAGGCACTTGCTATTTAAATGGACTCATCAGAAATATATTAGAGGGTTTCGTCCGTCTTTTCGTCATGATAGGTCATCAATATCTGATAGGTGGGAGTCTGGCTCCCCGCACCCCTGCTGATCCGCTGTTGGAAGGTGACAGGTGATCAATGCGCTCCATTGTTTCGGCCTGTGACTCCTCATGTATCGGTCGCATGGCTTTTCTGCAGCTGAATGGGATTAAGTGGCAATACCAAGGCACAGCCGCTATACAATACGGCGCTGTATTTGGTATATGAGAAGCCTTAGAAAACCACAAAACAGGTTCTGACATCTAAATATATGCTGTTTTAAGTCACAGATATGGTTGGGAGGATTTGCTGACATCAGCATAGTTCTACTGATGGGATATATGCATATTGTATGTTCCTAAGTGACATCCCTATAATCAGACAAATTACTGCACAAATTACTAACAGCAGAAAAGCATGAATGACGTAGCAAGAAGGCGTGGTCTCTTTGGTAGGATGGAACCTTTGTGCTCTGGAGAAGATAAGATGTTGTCTGAGAGCTGGAGTATATGGGAGCTGTTTTAGCGTAAAAGCATAGACAAAAACACACATCTCTATGTGGTAATAGTTTTGTAGTTAGTGCATGGTTTTCAACATACAGATTCCAGGTTGAATCCTGGGAGAAACTTCCAGGTTTTTGTCTTCAGATATTTTTTTTCTTCCACACTTAACCCATAATAAAAGTCTATATCCTTATCATATTGAGAATAATGGGGTCATTTATTCTTAGATATAAGTCAATATTTGGCATATATCTGTTGCAGATTCGGTTGCAAAAGGGATTTGTGGCCGAATCTCTGACTTTTCCGAGCTCACGGCAGGTCTGAAAATAAGGGGACGTGGCATGGGTGACAGATTCTGTTTAACGTCATAGACCAGGGATCAGCAACCTTCGGCACACCAGTTGTTGTGAAACTACAATTCCCAGCATGCTCCATTCATTTCTGTTTGAGTTCTGAAAAGAGCAGAGCAAGTATGCATGCTGGGAGTTGTAGTTTCACAACAGCTGGAGTGCCGGAGGTTGCCTACTCCTGTCATAGACAATTGCCACCGCAGCGAAGTGATTACAAAGAGGGAGCTCTGTGTCACGCAATCAGCAATCCATCCAACATGAAGCAGAGTGCCAAAAGAGTTCCCATGGCACCTGGGTACCAAATAAAGTCTCTCAAGGTCTGCCAGAAGTATTGGCCCACACCATGAAAGTAACGTTATTTATTCTGCACAGTAAATGCTGCAAAATGAAAAAGTAAAAACCGTAGCAGTACTGCAGAATTTTTTTAATTTTTGTTCAACCACCTCCTCCTACCTGCTAAATAAAAATGAATAATTTGATCAGTAAGTCCTATGTACTCCAAAACAGCACCAAAGAAAACTACAAATAGTCCTACAATAAACAAGCACTAATAAAGCAACATTAATAGTAAAAAATAAAATAAAAATTATGGGTCTCCATGACAAAAAAAAACATTACATAACTTTGGTATCATCACAATCATACCGCAGAGTACAGTTAAAGGTGTTGACTCATCCAAGACATTGGTGGCATATTACTAGGATATGCCACCAATGTTAGATAGGTGCGGGTCCCAACTCAAGAACCCACACCTATTCTGCAGAATGGGCCCCCAAAAGTGAAGAAGAGTGCATCGTGCACCTGCAGCGTGCTCTTGAAAATAACCAAGTGAATGCACTTTGCAATTTTAGGAAGTCCCATAAAAATCCATACGGTCACTCCTCCATTCACTATGCAACTGCCGGAGATAGCCAAGCCAGAGTTCGGCTATTTTCAGCAGTTCCGTAGAAATGAATAGAGGGCGGCTGGGGCTGCTCTCTACTCACTTGGGGGTGCTGTTCTGGAGATAGTTGCGGGTCCCAAAGGTGAGACAACCTCTTTAACCATGTATATCACACAGTGAACGGCATAAAAATACTTCACATTAAAAAAATAAAATAAAATGGTGCCATTAAAATATGCAAAACGTCCCCCAAAAAAATTGGAGTATATATTGGATATAGGGAGTGAAATCAGATTTTTTTTTTTCCTTTTTAATAAGCCCCAATGTGTTCTTAGTTATCATATTATTTTTCATATCACCAAACTAAATATATTACAGTAAGAGAAAATACTGGGCAGTGAAGCGATCTGTCTAATACTGTAAATCTAAGGAAACAAAATCTTCCATCCCAAATGAAAAGTAAATCCTCCCAGAGTCTGGATTCACACTATGGTGAAACAAGGGCAGAGACGTTGCTTGTGTCATCTGACTGTAAGATAGCCAATGCAGAATAAAAATGTACCCAACTGTTTGCACATACAGGCCTCTCTGTGAACTCCAGCTTTGCTTAAGGATAATTTCACACTAGCGTTTTTGCTGGATCCGGCAGTGTTCAGCAAAAACGCTTCCGTTACTGATAACACAACCATCTACATCCATTATGAACGGATCCGGTTGTGTTATCTTTAACATGGCCAAGACGGATCCGTCATGAACTCTATTGAAAGTCAATGGGGGCCGGATCGGTTTTGTACTGTGTCGGATTGTGTCAGAGTTAGGCTAAATGCACACGACAGTTGTTTTCCTCGGCTTCCGTTTCAGTTTTTTTTTGCGGATAGGACAGGAACCCATTCATTTTAATGGGTCAGCAAAAAAATGCTGAGCGTTCATCAGTTTGTGTTCCGCGTCCATTGTCCGCGTTTCCCTTCAGCAAAAAAAGTAGTGCATGTCCTACTTTTTTCTCATTTGCGGACGAGGATAGGCATTTATTACAGGGGATCTGTGAAAACAAAGGAATCCTCCCAAAAAAAAACTGATGGACCATCAGTTTTTTTGGGGATCCCGATTTGCGGACAGCAAAAAACAACTGTCGTGTGCATTTAGCCTTAAACTGATCTGTCCACATTGACTTGCATTGTGGGTCAAGACGGATCTGTCTTGCTCCGCATCCCAAGACGGAAAGAAAACCGTCTGCGGTTTGCTCTCCAGTATGGGAACGCAACTAAACGGAACGGAGTGCATTTTGGAGCGGGGTTTTTTTCGGTATTGAGACCCTATGATGGATCTCAATACCGGAAAATAGAAACACTAGTGTGAAAGTAGCCTAACTCAAATGAAGAACTTCATCGGCAAATCTCTTCGGAACGAAAGACATTATTGTTGTCTTTACTTATACATTTCAAAAGAGAAGGACTAAACATATGAAGAAGGCGTCGAACACTGAATTACAGATCACAGATCATTATTTTTGGTCCACTATGGAATATATCTGTAAACTCTCTTACATCTTGAATGTTTGCCTCTTATTTACCACCACCATTCATAACTATTGCCGAGAGGGTTTGGTCAGCTTATGATAAATTCAGCGAATTTGCCCAGACATCACACGCAATGACACAACTTAATCCTTATACCTTTGTTAAGGTAACTAGGGATAAGCGAATCGACTTCGGATGAAACATCAGAAGTCAATTTGCATAATACTTCTTTTGAATACAGTACAGAGCGGGTGCTCCGTACAGTATTAGAATATATTATCCCCTTTGCATCCGGTGTCAGCTAATGGGTGGGCAGCCAATGGCAGGCGGTGACGGGGACGAGCTTTTTCAAGGCTTATATACTGATGAACTATCCTCTAATGGGTAGGGGTCCTACACCGAGGCCCCCTGCGGATCAGCTGTTGTAAAATGTACCAGTGCTTCCATTAGCAGCCTTCTCTCAGCTTTCCCAAGGCCAAGTGACGTCACGTTCATCGGTCACATGGCCTAGGCGCATTGAAGTGAATGGGGCGCTGTGCTTGGTAAGCTGCAAGAAGGCCGGGGCGCTCACAGGAGCACAAGTGCCTTCTCAAACAGCTGATCGGAGGGGGTCCCAGGTGGCAGAATTCCACCGTTAATTTACTAATGACCTATCCGCTGCTCAAAACTGGCCATTTTGGGGTGTTCTTGAGGACAGGGCTTAAATGTGGGTAAGTGAGAATATGTGACTCTTGGGGATTTGTGGCTGAATATGTACAAATGATTAGATTTTTTTCCCAATTGTCAGGAAAGGAACAGTTTTTTTTTATGGGGGCATCCGTGTCTTGGCACATTACTATTGATGACAAGAACATGGTTACCGTTTGTGGTAACAAATGGTGCAAAAAAAGTCTTGCATATGCAAGAATAGGACTATGTATGTGTGGCTACCTCTCCACAGGATCCAGAGATTCTTTACAAAACTAGTAACGGGATAAACTTCTGGACTGGAAAATTGTTGGAAATCAACAAATATTTGACACTAGTTTCCTAGTACTAGATATAAAGCCAATGTCATAACCTTTCACATTTGCACAAGCAGCACGTAAAAATGTAAAAGGGCATCTGTCAGCAGATCTGTACCTATGACACTGGCTGACCTGTTACATGTGTACTTGGCAGATGAAGGCATCTGTGCTGGTCCCATGTTCATATGTGTCTGCACTGCTGAGGAAAAGATGTGCAATAGATGCCTTCACATTCACATGCACATGTAACAGGTCAGCCAGTGTCATAGGTAGAAACCTGCTGACAGATGCCCTTTAATAAAGGGTTTGGTGGGAACAAATTGTTAGCATGCTACAAAAGCAGTTCAAACAAGCTTTAACTACAGGGTGAATAGTACATTTGTAGTTCTGCTCCACCATTTAACCTGCGACTGGTGGTTTGGCATAGGCAGGGAAGATGCAGTGATGTCATCGTGACTGGTATGCCCAACCACTGGAAAGACCGGAGCATATTTGTACTATCCGTCATCGGTACGTGGAGTAGGTGAGTATTCATTCTCAGGCACTAAAGGGACATGATACTGTGTGGGAGCCAAATAAGCTAGAATTTTACTATGTGAGGGACACATAAAGGGCCTTATAATATGCAATGGACACCTAAGGGGCCTTATAGTGTGTGAGAAACACATAGGGGCCTTATAATGTGCGAGGGACACATAAGGGGCCTTATAATGTGCGAGGAGCACATAAGGAGTCTTATACTGTGCGAGTGGCACAAAATTGGGCTTATTACCATATGACGGGCACAAATGAAACTTTACTAGTGGCACTGTTTCTGGGGAAATCTTTTTAAGTAGTCATCTTTACCGTGTGGAGGGCACTACTGTGATTGAGGACTTAGAAGTAATCTTTAGGGGGCACAAAGAAAGTATCATTACTGAGCTCATCGTTACTGATTGAAGAGCAAAAATGGAACTAGGCGTGATTCTGTGGGGTCACAGAGATGGCTTAACGTGCAAATATTTGCTGCACATGCTACAGAATTTCCCCTCTTTCTTTTCTTTTACACTTTGGTTAGTATGGGGACTAATACTGGTTAGGTCACTATCGAAACTGTTGCAACCTGGGGCACTGGAAGAAGTCATCATGGCGGTCTGTCCACAACAGAGAAGAAAAGGAAGGGCTGTTAACTAATAAGAGCTGATATCGCCTGCAAGTCCATACTGTCTCAGTTAACGTGTCTTAAATTCTCCTACAGAACAGACATAGAACAGCATGTGTGTGTAGATATTGGAAGATAACAATGTTCAAGAGGGAGTCCACTGATGTAACCTTTACCCACCTATGTGTTAAAACTGCCCTGCCAACAAGTAATGGAGGCAGATTCAGGCTGATAGTTACGCAATTTTATTTTGCTACTGTACAAACAGAGATAGATTAACAGGTCGTCTTTAATAGCAATGTGACAGCAGCGAGCGCAATCTTTTTTGCAAACAAGGAAATCGGATATTTGTGGTAGATTAAAAGCCAGTTGTTCCTGGAAACATTTGTTAGATAATTTAGTCATTTCCAAATTTTTCATTCCTAATGCCATGTATTTAAAAAGGAAACTCCTGTAACTCCTAATCCCTAATCCTGTAAACTCTCTCATTATGCAAAAGAGACCTCACAAATAGGAGCACATCAATACATTCTAGCAATTATCTAGTATGGTGTTAAAGTGGACCTTTCACTTAGGATTGAGGTAGTGAAATACTTACACAACCTTCCTGGGCGGCCCCCGCTGAGGTCCAGGCAAGTTTTTTTTTTTTTAAAATAACCCCCGGTTCGTGCGCTCCGGTCCCCGTTAGTTCTCATATGCGGCGATTCTTTGTATGAGGCGGGGACTCGTCTTTTGCCTGGGGAGTGGTTTTCCTCTCCCTGGCTGCGAGCCGAGCGCTATGATTGGCTGTGCTCGCAGCCAGGGAGAAGGAAACCACTCCCCAGGCAAAAGACGAGTCCCCGCCTCATACAAAGAATCGCTGCATATGAAAACTAACGGGGACCAGAGCGCACGAATCGGGGGTTATTTTGAAAAAAAAAACTGTTGCCTGGACCTCAGCGAGGGCCGTCCAGGAGGGTAGTGTAAGTATTTCACTACCTCAGTCCTAAGTGAAAGGTCCTATTTAAGTACATAGTCATACTACGGCTCAGTGCAATCTCCAAGTTGTATGGAGGTGTAGTTCAGCACCCATAGAAATGTACAGGTCCATACTCATTTCATAGAGGCATACAGATATTTTCATAAGACATCTGACCCTGTGGGGGCACGGTGTGCTGTTGTTCAAATTCTACTGGGGAATTTATAAAGACTAGTGTTTCATCTGCCAGTTCTGATCCCCTGTGCACTGGAGTGAGATGTGTCTAATTTATGAATTCATTAGGCACATGCCTCTTAATAAATTTGGCGGATCTTCTAGCAACACTTTCCTTCCCCTTCTGTCATCATGACTGCATCCTGGCAGGATGTTTACAACCACAACTTCCTTTTTTTTTTTTTTGTTTCACAAGGCTTGCTCCACCTAGCTAACATGGAGAGGGAGGTGCAGAGGGTGTGACTACTGCAGATGGAACAGTGTGGCAGGCGGAACCAGCCTTGAGAAACATTAGAGAGCAAAGCATGCTGGATTTGGTTAGAAAACCCAACAGAAGGCTGATCAAAACAGGAAGTTCTGCATGTAAACATCCTGCCAGGATGTAGAAAACAGGGGAAGGAAAGTGCTAATATGAAAAACAGGCATACAGGGCAAAAATATGCAGTATTTGGGGTACTCTGGGCATATTAAAAAAAATGTCATTAAGAAACCAGACAACCCCTTTAAAGTAAAGATTTTAAATGTATTGTAGAATACTACTAACAACCAAGAAGGAATAAAGAGGATGAATAGGAGTGGAAGAGACAAACAAGAATAGTCTACACTGGGCCATGCGAAGCCTCCTTGTCCCTGCTCCATCCTATACATTGTCAATCTGGATTTGAACTAATGACCTGAGAAACCTGACACAGGGGTTTCTACAGATGGTGTTTAAATCCCCCAGCCTTTGCTGTGAAGCTGGATAGGCATGGGGTAATATGCCATGATATTATGAGAAAAGGATATAGTTTTTACTTGCTGAATGGTGGAAGTCTGATGACAGGTACCAACACTAATAAGGGGAACAATGGATTTGGGGACACTTTAAAACTTGCTCTGCTCCTGTCCTTGTGCAGAAAACTGCATCTCGGCACCATTCCAGTCATGGAGACAATTTGAAGTTTGTGTAATGCACAATAGCCCTTTATTTCTAGCAACCAAATCCACTGGAAATTATGTTTAAAATAAAATACCCCTTTTGAAAAATGACCTCTTTTTTAAATTAAGGGGGAACATTTAATATAGGGGGCACTGGCAGGACAGCAGTCGGCCCATGGCCGTTTCGAGTCCAAAGACGCTTTCTCAAAGCCTTGATATGACAAACATCTTACCTTATTTATGTTAAATATACTTTTAATCTCTTCAAGACACTAGGATTTTCCATGTTTTCATTTTCACTTTTTAACGCCTTGCCATTGAGGGCTTGTTTTTACAGGACAAGTTATACTTTCTAATGGCAGCATTTAACATTGCATATGATGTTTTGGGAGGCTGGAAACAGGAGACTGAGGCTAATGAGACTGGAAACAGGATACCGTCGCAACTGGGTAAAACCATCTCCAATGCTGGGGTTAAATGTCTGTGATCGGTGTTATCGCTGATCACACACATTAGCCCAGGGTGTCTGATGTTGGCGCAGTGGACGCCATCTTTAAAGACCCAGCTTTTGCCATACATATATGGAGGAGGGTGGGAAGGGGCTAAAGAATTTATGTTAATTCTCCATGTCAATATCTATATTATAAAGTAAAAAAGATCATAACATTTTTTGCCCACTTCTTGGTCTGCACAACTCACTTTACTGCAGTTATCTGCTTATCATTACAGGCTGCCCCTATAATCGCGCTCAGGAAATACAGACAGATACAATCAGAAAATAAAAACAGTTTAGAAGAAAAATATAAATGTGTCACTAACTGGTTTTAACTGTCAGAATGAAAAATTTGGAGACACATTCCCTTTAAGTGGGACAGTTCCTCTATGATCGCACTAGCAGATATCATTACAGTGCTGCAGGAAGCACACTGAGGTAATGCTGATGAATGTAAAGTATTCAAATGTTTTAGACACAAAGTGGTCAAACGAGCAAACATCAGACCCTTTAACCTATTTCTTGCAGAAATCCCCTGTCTGCACTCACAATCCAATTTCCTTCAAATATTCAAATAGTTCCAACCAGTGGAGAAAGCCAGTGGGGAGTTTGGCAAGCGCGGAGCAGGGAGATAAAAGACACATCTGGCTACAAAAAGAAACATGTGTAGGGTAAGGTTTTTTATAGGAAAATGTCTTCCTCAGCCCACAGGACAGATTTCCTGGCACGAATGAGTAGCAGCAATCTATCATCACAAAAGACAGCTTTGTTGTTGTCCATAACATCTTAGGCTACTTTCACACTCGCGTTTTGGCTTTCCGTTTGTGAGATCCGTTCAGGGCTCTCCGAAGCGGTCCAAAACGGATCAGTTTTGCCTTAATGCATTCTGAATGGAAAAGGATCCGCTCAGAATGCATCAGTTTGCCTCCGTTCAATCTCCATTCCGCTCTGGAGGTGGACACCAAAACGTTGCCTGCAGCGTTTTGCTGTCCGCCTAAAGAAGAGGAACCAAACGGATCCGTCCTGGCACAAAATGTAAGTCAATGGGGACGGATCCGTTTTCTCTGACCCAATCTGGCACAATAGAAAACTGATCCGTCCCCCATTGACTTTTAATGGTGTTCAAGACGGATCAGTCATGGCTATAGAAGACATAATACAACCGGATCCGTTCATGACGGATGCGTTTTTGCAGATCCCTGACGGGTTCACAAAAAACGCTAGTGTAAAAGTAGCCTTATAAAATGACTTTTCAGACTTTTTTTTTTTTGGTTGGGTACTTTCATACTAGCGTTATTCTTTTCCAGTATTGAGTTCCGTCCTAGGGGCTCAATACCGGAAAAAATAAATGATCAGTTTAATCCTAATGCATTCTGAATGGAGATCATTCAGTTCAGGATGCATCAGTTCAGTCTCTCTCACGTTTTTTGGTCATAGAAAATACTGCGGCATGCTGCGGTATTTTCTCCGTCCAAAATTCAGGAACACTTGCCGAGATGCCGGATCTGGCGTTAATTTTCATTGAAATGTATTAGTGCCGGATCTGGCATTAAAATTACCGCATTGCCGGATTCGGTCTTCCGGTCTGCGCAGACCTTTAAAAATATGAAAAAGATAAATACCGGATACGTTTTTTCAGATGACAACCAGAGAGACGGATCCCGTATTGCAACGCATTTGTGAGACGGATCCGCATCCGGATCCATCTACAAATGGTATCCGTTTGCATAAAGACTGCCGGTTACTGTCTGCCGGAATACAGTAACGCAAGTGTGAAAGTACCCTTATAAAGGGGCCCTCCAGATTCTAGACAATGAGTTGATCACAAAGTGTCCCCCACAATCAGCTGCAATGGTGGGGAAACCCACCCGCGCTTTACAGATGTTATCATCACTCACTGTCCCCAATGGAGCTCACAATCTAAGGCCCCTATCAGTGTGTCTTTGGAGTGTGGGAGGAAACCGGAGTACCTGGAGGAAACCCAAACACGGGGAGAACATACAAACTCCATGCAGATGTTGTCCTTGGTCGGATTCGAACCCAGGACCCCAGCACTGCAAGGCACCAGTGCTAACCACTGAGCCACCGTGCTGCCCAGTGGACATCCGTGTGCTGTCCGCATTTTTTTTCAGCTCCATAGAAATTAATAGGTTGGCATGTAATGCACAAAAAATGCAGATCGTACACGAACCAAAAATACGGTTGGGTGAATGCACGCCTTAATACATGATGGACCTTGCAAAATATAGACTAGCACTTATAATGGTATGTTAAAATAAAACTGTGAGGCTAAAGGGGTTGTCCAGGATTACAAAACAAAAAAAAAAAAAACATCTGCTTTCGTCAAATAACAGTGCCACCACTGTCTACAGGTTGTCTCTGGTATAGCAGTTCAGATCATTTGAAGGGAATACAGATGAGATGCAATCCCGCATGCAACCTCTAGACAGGTGTGGCACTTTTTTGGGAAGAAAACAGCCATGTTTTTCTTACCCTAGACCAGGGATGGGCAAACTGCGGCACTCCAGCTGTTGAAAAACTACAACTCCTAGCATGCAAAGACTGCTTAAAGCTATCAGCCTACAGCAGGGCATGGTGGGAATTGTAGTTTTACAACAGCTGGAGAGCCGCAGTTTGCCCATCCCTGCCCTAGACAATCTCTTTAATCTAGACCTCTGGTCTCTTGATGACAGTGTTTGGACACTCTGCAATTTACAACTAATTTTTATAGGTACCAGGATATATTTAGAGTGCAACAGTAAGGGCTCATACATACAAACGTGTGTGCCATAGCCGCGAGTTAAAATCTAAATGCAGCACATTACCTTTAGAGAACAGGCTGTACACTTGTCAAACGCAAGGCTTACAGGCAAAACATTGTCAAATCTTGACAAAAATCCTCGGATCTGAAAAAAAAAAGAAAATCTTAATTTTCCTAATTTGACTGATGATATGATTATCAATGTAGATTGAATGTGAGCAGTGGACTGAAAGATAAATGAAACCATAGTGCCTTCTAGTGTACGAGATTCAGAATGCAAGTCTGAAATGTCATCGTAAAGGGAATCTGTCACTAGTGTGAGGCTGCCCTATCTGAGGGCAGGATAAACCTGTGATAGATACCTTCAGCAAAGCACTGGGTCACTTACTTGAAGGGAGACAGCCATTTAGCTAAAATCTGTATTGACCAGCTCCAGCATGAGCCCTGTGCTGATAGGTTCAATACAGTGCACAAGCTCAGGAATCCTCCTGTTCATAAGCTCCCAGCATTCCCTGCTGCTGATTATTATGAATAAAAGGGCGGTCAGTCAGTGGTGGGGGTGGGGAGAAGCCAAGAACTCATAATTATAAGGACTCCTGAGCGTGTGCGCTGTATTGAACCTATGCCAGCACTGGGCTCACTGTGGAGCTGTACAATACAGATTTTAGCAAATTGGCTGGGTTAATTCAAGAAAGTGACCCAGCATCTGTCACCAGGTCATGCAACCGTCAGGTAGGACAGCATGAAACTACAGTACAAAGTCCAGTAGATGCCCGCCTTTGCTGTTTATTCCGAGATTTCAAGTTTATTCATTGAAGGAGTCCTCAATAGTCATGAGCTGAGAAGCTAACCCTACCCATCCACTGATTGACAGCTTTCCCCCTATACACCAGGGATAGAGTTGAGCGAACTTGTATTTTAAGTTTGGTGTCCAAAGTTCGGGTTGCGGTTATCGAAAAATCCCGTTATGGATTCCGCCACCACCGACCATAATGGAATTTTGAATCCATAAGGGAATTCTTCGATGAACCCGAACCTTGGACAACACTAAGGACCTGGGGTGACGTCACAGTCATGTGATCAGTGCAGGGGGCGTGGCTCAGTACTGGATTGGATAAGAGGTGGTAGCCTACCAGGGCAGTGCGTCTGTCACCACCTCAGAGAGGGCGGTCCGTCTGTCACCACCTCAGAGAGGGCGGTCCGTCTGTCACCACCTCAGAGAGGGCGGTCCGTCTGTCACCACCTCAGAGAGGGCGGTCCGTCTGTCACCACCTCAGAGAGGGCGGTCCGTCTGTCACCACCTCAGAGAGGGCGGTCCGTCTGTCACCACCTCAGAGAGGGCGGTCCGTCTGTCACCACCTCAGAGAGGGCGGTCCGTCTGTCACCACCTCAGAGAGGGCGGTCCGTCTGTCACCACCTCAGAGAGGGCGGTCCGTCTGTCACCACCTCAGAGAGGGCGGTCCGGCTGTCACCACCTCAGAGAGGGCGGTGTGTCTGTCACCACCTCAGAGAGGGCGGTCCGTCTGTCACCACCTCAGAGAGGGAGGTGCGTCTGTCCCTACCTCAGAGAGGGCGGTGCTTCTGTCCCTACCTCAGAGAGGGAAGTGTATTTGTCACCACCTCAGAGAAGGCAGTGCGTCTGTCACCACCTCAGAGAAGGTGGTGTGTTTGTCCCTACCTTAGAGAAGGCAGTGCTCGGCTATTCTAGGCAGCCCCATAAAAATGGACGGGGGGCGGACGTGCATGCATGGTCTGCCCTCTGTGACTTTCCAGGCTCGGTTTGCGAGATAGGTGCGGGTCCCAGAGGTGGGACCTGCACCTATGAGACAATGGGAGCATATCCTAGCAATATGCCCCCATTGTCTGAGATGACACAACCCCTTTAAGCCCAATTAGTATATGCAGAAAACAAAATATAAAATTACCTGATGTGGCACAAGGCCCAAGGAAGTTGGGGGCTCATTCATCCGGTCGTCACTGCTATTTGCCACAGCATAACCTCTGAGAAGATAAAAATAACAAAAAGACAACTTGTGTATTAAAATGACAAGATATATTTTATCTGGGTACGTACAAAGTCAGAATTGGAGGTGGATAGCAGCAGGGACATGAGCAGCATTGGAATGGCAATGGTGGGGAATAAGTGCGGTCACGTGCGCCTCTGCAGCCTGGCCTCAGAGGTGACGTGTTCCCAAGTGGCACCTTGGGGAGACATCGTCACTGAGGCAAGTCATTGGCTGCAGTCGTGCATGTGAATCCGTCCTAGTGGAAGTTGACAGACAGGGACCAGAAGACCAGTGAAGAGAGCCAGAACAGGGCAGAGGGGAGCAGGCGAGTATGTACTACCCTACAAAGATGAATACATGTTGTTTAGTAATTAAGGCCCACCTATGTAGCCGGCTCCTAGGCTACTGCAGCAAACCCAGTGGGATTTTATGCTTAAAACATTTCTAGAGAAATTGTAGACCTGCCTTAATTCAAAAATATATTTTATTTATGTCAGGATCTGTCTTAAAATATATCATCTGACAAGTGTAAACCTCCAGGTTCCACCTTATTAAGGCTGATTTTCCTCCGAACATGTGCAGAAAATTACTTGATGTCCCTCTTCTTACTGGTAGTTTAGTCGCTGGTACTTTATAATCGGTATAACAATGATTAAAACAGAAAAAGGAACCGCAGTCTCTAAAGATGATGCCATGAGAACACTGCATGTATTATTAACCCCTTAAAAGGTTCTCCAGGATTTAACAACAGATTACCTATCTTTAGGATTTCAGATCAGTGGGGGGTCCGACACTCCACATCCCTGCCGATCAGCTATTCAGGGGCAGCTCCGGCACCACAAATTGGCACCATATCTACACAGCTCTGTCCATTGTTCAGCGGATAGATATGTTTTCTGCAGCGCTGTACATCACAGAATGGCTTGTATTAAGCGAGCGTCCTGATGGACAGTTGAGTCACGGAGAGCTCAGGGGCACAGGAGTTGTGTCCGCACTAGCACCTTGGACCCCTGGCATTCACTGACAACCAGGATACCACTAGAATAGCAAGGCTCGGAGATGATTACAACCCCAACTGTTTTTTTAATCTCCTAGGTGAGACAGGAGGTAAGTCTCAGTCTAAGGGTGCGGTCCCCAAAACATGGATCTGCACAAAATACGGATGACGTCTGTGTTGCATCCATTTATTTGCGGATCCATTGTAACGATTCCTAACCTTGTCCACAAAATGGACAAGAATAGGACATGTTTTATTTTTTTTTGCAGGTCTACGGCACAGACATATCATTTCTGTGTGTCCATTGAAATGGGTGGGTCCGCATCTTATCCGCCAAAAATTCTGATCGGATGCGGACCAACAATACGGTCATGTGAATGGGGCCTAATTTTAGAATCCTTGAGATGGATATGCCATAAATGCCTAGGAGTAGAATATCCAATTAATTACATGGTAAATTAAAAGTATATATCGGGCAGCACGGTGGCTCAGTGGTTAGCACAGGTGCCTTGCAGTGCTGGGATCCAGGAAGCAGTAAGCACAGAGCCAGCACAAGGTGCGCTGCATTCACCGCTCCCCGATCTTACAATACTACTGAGCGTTTCCATATTAGAAGCACTTTTCATCCACTTCTGGTAAACTGTTGCCATAGATCCCAGCTCAGCACTAAAAGAGGTAAAAAAGCAGCAAGCAACAAGACCTGAGAGAAATAAATAGAATGTAATAACCACTTAGACAGTTAAGATCAGTTTTGGCCAAAATATTGTGCTCCCCACCTCTGTAGATAATGTTAATAAAATATCAAATTTTGGACACAACTTCTCAAAGCACTTAGACAGTTTGGATCTGATATGCGCCTCCCCATCTGTTCTGCAGTATACCCCCAAAAGTGTCATCCAGTTCTCTGGAATTCCCTAATTCCTAATATACACATTCCCTAATCTAACTCTTCTCCATTCCCCACAACTTCCTCCGTTAGAGCCTAATCCATCATCTAACTGTATTCACCACACCCCATGCACTTGGAAGAATCAAATATATTGGCCGGTTCATACACTTTATATCTACTCGCCTATTTTGTTAAAGGCTATCTGTCAGCAGATTTGTCCCTATGACACCGGCTGACCTGTTACATGTGCACTTGGCAGCTGAAGACATCTGTGCTGGTTCCATGTTCATATGTGCCCGCATTGCTGAGAAAAATAGCCATTTCTTATATGCAAATGAGCCACTAGGAGCAATGGAGGTGTTGCCGTTACACCTAGAGGCTCTGCTGTCTCTGCAACTGCGGCACCCTCTGCACTTTGGCTAACAGGGGCAGGCAGGCGTGATCCCGTTTAGGGTCCTATTGCTGACAAGAATAGGCATTTCTATAGGGGTGCAGGCCCGGTGTATTGCGGATCCGCAATACACTACGGACGTGTGAATGGACCCTTACACAGGCTGGCTCTGTCAATCAAAGGGGGTGTCAGTTGCAGAGAGAGAGTAGAGCCTCTAGGTGTAACGGCAACACCCCCGTTGCTCCTAGAGGCTCATTTGCATATATCAAAACACAACTTCTTCTCAGCAATGAGGGCACATATGAACATGTCCTTTAACATAGCTGGGCCATTGTACAACACAAGCAATTTTTGCCTTTTGTGTCACACCCCCTCCCCCATCTCCTTATAGATTGCAAGCCCTTGTGAGCGGGGCTCTTGCTCCTCTTGTTTTAATTGTTAACTTGTTTCTTGCTATGTCATTTATTATCTTGTTTATTCAATGAACTCTCTGATTGTACAGTAAGGCGCTGCGGAATATGTTGCTGCTGTATAAAGAAGATTATTATTATTATTATTATTATTATTATTATTATTAGTACGACCGTGCTTTTAGTTCACTTTAATAGGAGATGAGCTGCAGTAACCTGGCACGGCCACTACATGGAGAACAGACCTGTGCTTCTACCTCTATTCTCTGTGTTAGTTCCGGCACCGACGGCTGAATCTGCAAACAGCTGATTATGGCGAGGTTGAGGGTCCAACCCAATTTTAAACTCATGACCTATCCAAAGTATAAGTCATTCGCATCTAGAACCCAGCAAACCACTTTAATCAGTAAATTAAAGGGAAAAATCTTTGCTACATTTTTTTAATGGTCCTACGGCATAAGATGCACTTTTTTCCTCCCAGAAGTGGATGAAAAATGCTTCTAATACGGAAACGCTCAGTAGTATTGTAAAACCGGGGAGTGGTGAATGCAGCGCTCCTTATGCTGGCTCTGTACTTACTGCTTCCTGGATCCCAGCGCTGCAAGGCACCTGTGCTAACCACTGAGCCACCGTGCTGCCCGATATATACTTTTAATTTACCATGTAATTAATTGGATATTCTACTCTTAGGCATTTATGGCATATCCATCTCAAGGTTCATCACTCATCGAGAGTTCCTTCACTCATTTAGGCCTCATGCACACGGCCGTGGGTGTTTTGCGGTCCGCAAACCGCGGATCCGCAAAACACGGAAGCTGCTCCGCGTTCCGTAATTTGCGGAACGGAACGCGGCCCATTATAGAGATGCCTATTCTTGTCCGCATAGCGGACAAGAATAGGACATGCTCTATTTTTTTTGCGGGGGCACGGAACGGAGCAACGGATGCGGACAGCACACGGAGTGCTGTCCGCATCTTTTGCAGCCCCATTGAAATGAATGGGTCCGCGGCCGAGCCGCGAAATATGCGGCTCGGACGCGGACCCAAACAACGGCCGTGTGCATGAGGCCTTACCATGTATGAGTGGAGCATTGGTGTATTTCTTACTCAGATGCTCCCCCTTGCCTTGCGCTGCATCGCGAAGGACAAGGCCATTTTCTTTACTACTGGCGAAGAACCAGGCTTCACATGGGTATGCTGTAAAATAATAATTATCTATCTGGGGATGTATACACTACACCTTTTTGCCCTCAACTGATGCTGCAAACTCAGCTGTTGCACTTAAGGCTAATCTGCATGTGGACACCAGTCGTGGAAAATATCCACAGCTGTATGAACCACAACGTGGATTACTATTGGAAACATTGGTGATCACACCTAAGAGAATAAGACTAAAAGTAAGACTAGAATACCTCTAATATAATGTATAGGTTAGAAAAAAGGTTTTAGCTTACCCTTCAGAATGCTGTAAAACTGACACCATCAGTTCCACTGCCAATGCACCAGCTATCATGGAAAGACCCGGCCGGCTCACAGTACACTGCTGATCCAGAGTGCGGTCTCTAGTGGACTATAAAAAAACAAATAAAAAAATATAAAAAAAAGGCAGGCATCTATTCAACCAGTTCAAGACCAGACCGTTTACTGTTTTTTTTTTTCTTCTGTTTTTAGTGCATGTGTTTTTCAACTTTTTTTCTGTTCAGTAATACAAATATTTTTTTATCCTTTTTTCGGTGACACATGGGATTTTTTTCTTTAATATTGGGAAAAGGTTTGTTTTTTTACATTCTTTTTATTAGCACAAAATGCAAGTAATATACACACAGTGCTGTCCATAATTATTCATACCCCTGGCAAATTTTGACTTAAAGTTACTTTTTTTCAACCAGCAAGTAATTTTTTGATGGGAAATGACATAGATGTCTCCCAAAAGATAATAAGACGATGTACAAGAGGCATTATTGTGGGGAAAAAAACATTTCTCAGCATTTATTTACATGTGAGCAAAAAGTGTCCAGTCCAAAATTATTCATACCCTTCACAAACTGTCACAGTCTGTGGGAAAATCCAAAGTTCTATACCATTCCAAATAGTCCAAGCTGTTCTAAAACATCCTTATTACCCTGATTAATTGAGAAAAGCTGTTTTATTCAACTCACTCGGTGAAAAAAAGCAGCTCTCTGCAGTTGGTTTGTGGACAGTCATGGCTAAGACAAAGGAGCTCAGTGAGGACCTGCGGCTGCGCATTGTGGCTGCTCACAAGTCAGGAAAGGGCTACAAGGCCATTTCTAAATGTTTTCAAGTTCCAGTGGCTACAGTGCAAAGTATTATTAAAAAAGGCGTACAAGATGTTCCGCAGTGTGGAAAATCTCAGAGGATGTGGTCAGAAGCCAAAAATCTGGCCAGGAGGATAGTTAGAGAACTGAAAAAGAATCCAAGGATCACCACCAAGGCCATCCTGGTGAATCTGGGCTCTGCTGGTGGCAATGTCTCAAGGCAGACAATCCAACGGGCACTGCACACTGCTGGGTTCCACGGATGCAGACCAAGGAGGACGCCACTTCTCCAGATAGGTCACACAAAAGCTCGCTTGGCCTTTGCAAAAGCTCATCTGGACAAAGAAGAAGACTTATGGTCAGATGAAACAAAAATTTAATTGTTTGGTCACAATGATGTTTCCTTCATTTGGCATAAAAAAGGAGAAGCCTTAAACCCAAAGAACACCATCCCCACTGTCAAACATGGTGGTGGGAACCTAATGCTTTGGGGGTGTTTTTCAGCCAATGGTCCAGGAAACCAAATCACAGTAAATGGAACCATGAAAAAAGAGCAATAGATGAGTATTCTCAACGACATCAGGCAGTCTGCAGAGAAACTTGGCCTTGGGCACCAGTGGACATTTCAGCATGACAATGACCCAAAACACACAGAAAAAGTGGTGAAGAAATGGTTAGCGGACAACAACATTAAGGTTTTGGAGTGGCCCGGCCAGAGTCCAGACTTGAATCCAATTGAGAATCTGTAGAAGGGAGCTAAAGATCAGGGTGATGGCAAGAAGACCCTCCAACCTGTAAAATTTGGATCTCATTGCTAAAGATGAATGGACAAAAATACCTGTGGAGACATGCAAAAAGCTGGTCTGCAATTATAGGAAGCATTTGATTGCTGTAATAGCCAATAAAGGCTTTTCTATTGATTATTGAGAAGGGTGTGAATAATTTTGGACTGGACACTTATAGTCGTTATAATGCTGTGCCTCACTGTCAAATGATTTGGGTCTGCCAGGACCCAGCAGCTTGTGCAGATATCGGACCCCCAGTGATCACATGATCCGGACTGGAGCAGGAAGTGTCGGTATTGCTGCTTCTTGATCTATTAAGACCATGCTCATTAAATGGTGTGTATACAGTGAGGAAGACGTCAGGGATGGTAAGAAAATTTTGGAAGGACTTTCAGGAACATCTTTGCAGAGTTAATGGGGTTGTGCTAAGTTTTGATGTTGCCCACCATCTACAAGATAGGGGATAACTAACTAATCTTTTGAGGCCCAACCACTGGAGCCACCACCAATCCTGAGAACAGGGTCCTGCCTCTCTACTCATTCTGTATGGGGTGCCAGAGATAGACCTGTACAGCGCTCTGCTATCCCCAGTGCGCCGATAGAGAATGAACAAAGAGGCAGGGCACATGCTCGACCGCTGCTCCATCACACTGGGGGAATGGGACCCCCGTTCTTGGGATCAGTAGAGGGCCCAGTGGTCAGCCACCAAGTGATCCTTTAGTTACCCCCTATCTTGTGGTAGTCCAGAAGTGGTTAACTATCAAGTTAAAACTTATAAAGAAAGAAAATCATTTGGTGGTACCATACATTAAAAGGTTTACTGGTAAACAATTGTTCATAGAATCGTGTCCCAATGGCATCTTCTGACTGATTACTATGTAAGAAGATATGTGTAGAGTGGATTTCCCCTTTAACGGCATAAAACATAGGTTTCTTTGGTACTTAAGTTTTGTGAATCCTTTTTAGTTTTCCACCGACACATCCACACGAGGGCTTGTTTTCTGGCAGAATGAGTTGTATATTTAAATACCACTATTGCAGAGTACATATAATGAATGCATTGTATAGCTTTCAGTCATGTTTGGGCGGAACAGGGTGACGAAGCACATCAATTCCACCATTGTTTTCTGGCTTATGGCATTACAACCTTCACCATACATCATAAGTGAAATGATCACCTTTTTCTGTAGGTCGCCATGATTCCAAAAATACCAAATTTATATACATGATTTAATGATTTTATGTTATTGCAGGGCCTAATAGGCTTCCATACCTGGAGGCCCTAAAGGCAAATTTTAGGCCCTGGGCTGCTGTAGAAACTCATCTGTATCCCACTATTGCATTGCGCATGGGGATAGGGGAAGAAATGGGGTGGGAGAATGAGTCTGCTCCCTCACTCTAATCGCTTAGATGCCAAGGTCAGCATTGACTACAGTATCTAAAGGCTAAAATGGGTCAGATGGGAGTATAACACAGCTGACGTCTGCAGAGCATCTGTGCCATCACCGCATCATTGACTCACACTAACTACCCTCCTTACGTGATGGCACAGAGTGGGTTGGATTAAAGAGGCGCTCCTATCTTTTTTTTACTGTTTGGCTATGCAATAACATTATAAATCGTTGTGGATCCGTCCCAAGCTAATCTCAAGAACGATCCCTGCTTCTCTCCTACACTGCAGGAGACCAGGCCGCCATGCAGAGAACTACACAGTTGAGTCACATTATTATAACTTCCTACTCTCGATGTCGGCAGCACGTAGTTTATAAAGGAAGTCACTTCTTGTGAGCTGGCTTGGTGGGTATATAAGGTGTGCGATAGGCTGTATGCAAACATAATCCTTGTTGCTGTCATGAGTAAGAGGGATGACTTTTGGGCCAAGGGTGGCATTATTTCTGAAACCTTGAAGTTTGTGAACTGTGTTAAGAGTGTATCGTGAGTGGCTAAATGGTACCTTAGTGAATAAGTGACGTGGAAACTACAGAGCATCACGTCCCATTCATGTGAGAGGTGAACGTCGACTACGAAGTTGTGCTAGGGTGGACTGTCAAGCTACAGTCGAACAGTTCACCACCAAAATGAACCAGGGGGCTACCAGACATGTGTCAAACGGTTCAGTAAACCTTACTGCGTATGGGGCTCCGAAGAAGACAGGTGATCACTGCACATCTGTTAACAAAGTTGAATTGGTAGAAAAGGCTACAATTTTCGTGGCAGAATTTTACCGTCACTGATTGTAAAAGGGATGCCTTCTCCGATGAGTCATGTTTTCTGCTTCATTGAACAGTTGGATATAGGCGTGTCGGGCGAAAAACATTGGAGCGCAAACAGCCTGCAACCAATGCTGCATGAACATAAGCTGGTGGTGGCAACATTATGGTCTGGGGAATGTTTTTGTGGCTCTCTCTTGGCCCACTGATCTATGTGGAAGGCACTCTCAACCGATTTGGGTACGAATCCATCCTTGCAGACCACATACACCCATACATGCGGATTGTCTTCCCTGGGGTGGATAGGACAATGCGACATGTCACACGGCTAGAAATGTTCGACATGGGTTGGAAGAGCATGGCCAAGACTTCCAAGTACTTCCCTGACCTCGTACTTCCCTAGACCTGAACCCAATGGAGGATCAGTGGGACCACTTCGATCATTGTGTTGGCTGTATGGATCCTCCCCCCATGCACCCTCCAGCAGTTGTAGGATGCTCTGCAGTCAGCATGGCTCCAGATACCTGTGACAACCTACCAGGACCTTATGGAGTCACTTCCAGCCCGCCTAGCTGCAGTTTATGCTGTACCCGATGGTTACTCTGGTTAATAGCTGGTGGTCATAATAATGGGATTCAACTGTATAGAACACATTTCTATTCAAGTAAATACAAGTTTAAACTCCTTGCACAGTAGGTGGCTGATAACAACGGACTACCACCAATCAGGGGGTGTTCGCATATTTTAGCGATTCAATGCTGGCATTTACTATGGCGTGAAAACCATTTAAAGTGACATTTGTACATACATGCTAAAAGACCCACACATTGCACTGCTAAATATATGAGAACAAGTGAGAAGAACACCAATAGGATGATTATAGATAGGATAGGTTAAAAATGTCAAAACAATATTGCTTCCAGTTTATACCAAACTTATTGAAACGGTTCACTAAAAACATGTTTTTAACAAGAAAAACAGACATCTCAAAAGAGATAATAGAATCTTTTACCTGCAGACAAAATGTAACTAAAAGCAGCGATTTCATACTTACATCCCCTGGGGCCACCACATCATTACAGAAATAGCAGCCGAGTTTGTAGCCAGGGATGTTGGAGAACAGAGAAGAGCCCAGGAGATCAGATGAGCCAGGAATACTGGAGTGTGAATCATTGGCCTCCTCCTGCTTCCCTTTCTTCAGCCCATGTCTCATCACCACAAAGGTGTCAAACCCCAGAGCAGCGTTGATGACTAACTGTGGACGCAAGAGAGAAATAACAGGCCTGGAAATGTCAGTAAGTCGTGAGCTGGATCACATCAGTAATAGTCTGACCGCTTCATTAGTGCGAAGGACGGAGCAAGTCATGCTTCATGCTGAACACTTCTTACACAGGTAAAATCTCCAAGGACTCTCTTTCTGGAAGTTTCTACTATTCAAAAGATATTTCATATTTTCATAATAATCTCTGACCATTCACACTTTATTCTTTCAGCCAATATAGAGGAACCTAGTGTATTATCAATAGCAAACCTCAATAGATGCCTGCAAACATATTTAAAAAAAAAGTGGCAAAATAGGATAAAAAAAAAGAGAAAGAATTAATCGCCTCACCAATCCCCTACCATCGTCAATACAGACACTAATTGGGTCCCCTATTGTTCGCTTCCTGGTCCTGTTTCGACACATATAAAATGCCTGCTCAGCCATTTACTAGCCCTAGTGGTGACCCGCCTAAAGTAGTGTCTGGCTAAGCATATAGGATTAAGAAGTAGAGCCCACTGGGGAACCAGTAAATGTCAGAAAAGCAATAGTGGGAGATCAATGAAAGGGAGCAATGCTTCTTTTATTTTTTATAACATTCTTCCAATTTTCTAAAAAATGTTATCCCACCAGACAACCCCTTTAACCACCTCAGCTTTACCTGGCACAAGAAAAATGTACAGTTCCATTATCCAGGAGAGCGGAGGCTGACTCACTGCCTGATCACATAAAACCAAGGCTCAGATCATGACCTTTTAGAGTCTCTGCCCATAAAAAGTGTGAGCGGAGTCACCACAGTCCAAAGCGGATAATATTACAAAAGACCACAGCTCTCACCGAGCCAGAAAATTCCTGTATGACTAGCATTTCCTCCAAAACCCCCTACATGCAAGTCATATTACAAAGAGTGAGGACCACTGACTAAATGGAAAGTAAAGGCCAAGGAGCTGTGACTGGCATTTATCCGGAGGCAAACAAAAAATCGGAATAGGCCAATAAAGTCACAGCTTTCGAACATGCCATTGATAAGTGGAACCAAAATTTTAGAAAAATGCAGCTCAGAAAGTTGCAAGAATTTCAAGAGCAACGTGGGTGCAATTCCAGGAATACCATTTCTCACGTCTTACTCTTGTTGACTAACGGGGAACCTGTCACCAGAACAGATCGCTGTAAGAATGAGCATCTAGTAGAAGCTCTCTGAGAAATACATCAATGCAGTGAAGGATGCCCAAATCCTGGTTATATACCAAGTGCACTCCACATCTACATTTCCAAGTTTCAGCAAAGTTGACACAACATGATCACAGACGGACCTTTTCCATGACCAGGTGGCATTTTGCACGCACATAAACAACTACTGCAGCTTTCTTTCTTTCCAAACAGAACCATTACCCAACTCAGAAATGCCACTCTTTCTGAAATGAAGGAATGTCAAGGGTTTTCGAATGAATAAATACGGTTAGAAACCTGCTTTTCCCTGGCGCCCACCTTACCCAGAGTTACACCTGGTATTACAGGATTTTATTACCTTCTTCTGGCTTGCAGCAATGACAGTGGGAAGCCATCGACTTTCCCGTGTGTCCATTAGTAGGAAGACAACGTCGTGCTCAGCAATGAGAGCCTCCAGCTTCTCCACCTCTTTAGCTGCCTGATTCATAGTCTCCTCAGAGAAGTTCACAGGATGCCCCGGCATTGGAATACTCATGTTAAATCCTTTAGCAATCTGACAAGAGGCAGAAAAAGAGCCATTAATTCAAGTATCCATTACATGTAGGGCATGCTAAAGAGGACTAACAGAGCAGTGCCCCTTTAAGAGCTCCTAGTAGCCAAATAGCTCTACATTGTCTTCTGCTGTTTAGGTTACCTGTGTTTGTCATAAGAGTTGTGCAAGAATGGAGGGCAGAGTTTGGCCCCTTCGCCAGTCCTGTAAAGGGAAGCTTACTTACCTGCTTCCCAGCACTGGCATCCCGCTCCTTCTCCTCTAGGCCTGCGATGCTCCACTGGGCTCCGTCACTATAAACATCCGATTTGCCATCACATGGTGCAATAGGAGCCAGTCACTGCCACGGCTGGTGATTGGCTGCAGGCGATGTTAAACCGAATGTATACAGCAAGGGAGCCCAAAGGAGCATCACCGGCATGGAGAAGAGGGAGTGGGAAGCAGGTAAGTAATCTTTCCTTTACCGGTTTGGCCTCATTCTTGCACAACCCCTTTAAGCTGAAAAATAGGTCTCCTACTAGTATCATCAACTTTCTTAGTTTGATAATTAGTTAACGTGTAAAAAAAATGAAAGCAGAAATTAAAATGTAACTTTTAATTTAAAACCTGGTGCTATTAAGTCATATAAATTATATCAAAACAAAATTAAGTACAAGGTGTGCATTGGAAATTGGATTAAATTTGACTTACTTAATTTTACTACATAAATGAACAGAAGCCGGGAATGGCGGGGTGTATGGGGCTGCATAGAAATGTGAATGTTGTTTGCTTGTTGCCCCTTGGGGGGTCCCCATACGTGGTGCAGAATACGTAATCACAATAGTTCTGCATGGAAGGCTCGGAAAAGGCATTTTTTATTCTGAACCATAAAGGCTCCCATAAACTATGGATTATCGTCAGCCAAACCCGCTGATTTTAGCATGGCCAGAAGACTCTATAATATGCACAGGGATCTCTAGACTAAGACTGTGCAGGGACATCCCCCCAACTGGTAACACCCACCTGGACCTTCACTGCAAACTGCTGGCAATACATTCATAACTTCTAGCAGGAATAATAAAGAAATAACACAACATAGAGTCATAAGAATAGATGCTCCAGAATTGTAATTACAAACATGCATGTCAGGAGAGGTGACAGCTCCTCTTCAAGAAATATACTTGTATCTAATGGTTAACACTCAGGTGTTTGTTCCCACATTAATTCAAGCTGCATTGGGATTGGTTAATGTTTATGTTATCCACCTATTTTAAACCTCGCATTAAAAATTTTTTATTTTAAGAGCTTGAAACGCGTCAGAGGTGTTCAGTTTTTAAACAATTCAGAAAAATTGACCCCCCAGATGTAGAGGCTAACTCATTCACAATTGGCTAATTAACACCTACTCTTGACATCTGGTGATGTAAATTGTTAAAACTTAACTTTTACTTTATATTGTAATAACCTTAGCTTGGATATTAAAATCTATGGACACACGGTCACACTGTGTATGTTAATACACTCAATTTGCTACTGAATTGTCTAATAGCTGCTTGGGATAGGGGGCTGCGCGCTGCCCACTATCACCTAGAACGGCAACTAACCACTATAAGGAGTGTTGGATTGTGATCCACGCATTAATATCACTTAGCACTACCCCCCGACATGTTTTACCAGCAGCACGCCGGCGTCTTCAGGGGATCGGGTAGCGTCTAATGCTAACATTGAGTCTAGTCCTATTTAACTGTTCCTATGTCCTCCCACTACAACGTCATAAATATCTAACCAATCAGATCTACTATTACAACTATCACTTATTGTAAACCTCTCCTTATTTGCAAATTGGTTAGATATTTATGACGTTGTAGTGGGAGGACATAGGAACAGTTAAATAGGACTAGACTCAATGTTAGCATGAGACGCTACCCGATCCCCTGAAGATGCCGGCGTGCTGCTGGTAAAACATGTAGACAAATAAAAGAGAACCGCGCTGCTTTAACACCGACTTTTCCAATAAGCAGGATACCAAATTGTGCTGCCCAGCTTCCAAGATGTTAAATGGATCCACCGATCTCCTGAAAGGTCAATGGGGTATGCACAAATAGTGAAGGACCCTCCACACAATTAAAGTATAAAAGGTTTAATCGTACTCACAAAAGTAGATAAAATATCAGCATGTAACAACGTACTCCAGTTAATCAACGTTGTTACATGCTGATATTTTATCTACTTTGTGAGTACGACAAACCTTTATACTTAATGTGTGGAGGGTCCTTCACTATTTGTGCATACCCTATTGACCTTTCAGGAGATCGATGGATCCATTTAACATCTTGGAAGCTGGGCAGCACATTTGGTATCCTGCTTATTGAAAAGTCGGTGTTAAAGCAGCGCGGTTCTCTTTTATTTGTCTACATGTTTCGAAGTGTGAAGGTCCAACACACTATTAAGAACCAGCAGCGCGATTAGATCCGTGTCCGTCGGGAATATTAAGACTGGTTAACCCCTGTTTCTACTGCTGGTAAAACATGTCGGGGGGTAGTCACAATCCAACACTCCTTATAGTTGTTAGTTGCCGTTCTAGGTGATAGTGGGCAGCGCGCAGCCCCCTATCCCAAGCAGCTATTAGACAATTCAGTAGCAAATTGAGTGTATTAACATACACAGTCACCAGATGTCAAGAGTAGGTGTTAAACAGAAACACAAGGGGGGGTCAGCCAGCACGTCCCTGTATGTCAAGAGTAGGTGTTAGTTAGCCAGTTTTTAAACAGACTCCAAAAAAAGACATTTCTGGAAAGAAGATTTGCTGGATTTTTCATTTATTTGCTTTATACTCTATGTGACCTACACTCATCCGGGACACACTTTCTTTATCAGGACTTCAAATTGAGGTATGGTGTGAACTGCAGCTGACCACTGTGTTTTTTTTTAATCTTTTATAGCTCCTCCTCCTTAAAAGTGACCCTCTGTGCTTCCCCTCACTAAGGCTCATTTGACTCGGTATAAGAGCTCATTCAGACGACCGTATATTTGTGTCTGCATCCGTTCCACATTTTTGCGAAACAGATGCGGACCCATTCAATTTAATGGGGCCGCAAAAGATACGGATAGTGCACCGTGTGCTGTCCGCATCAGTACTTCTGTTCTGCAGCCCTGCAAAGAAGATAGAACATGTCCTATTCTTGTCGGCAACTGCAGACAAGAATAGGCATTTGTATCATAGAGCTAGCCGTTCCGTATAATGCAGAACTTATGTGGCCAGTATCCATGTTTTGTGGATTTGCAAAACAGATATGGTCATCTGAATGAGCCCCAAGTGTGGCAATTATGTGATCTTTATCTTTCTTCTCACATATAGTTTAGGATCTGTAATTTATGATCATTCTACCCTAGCTGTAATAGAAATCTGCTCTCCATGCACTGATCTCCTCTACAGCAGCCAATCTGAGGAGGCAGAGCTGCAGGGGAGGGAGTGAGCAGCAGTCTTAGCCAATGAAGAGAGCGGAGGTGTGTCTCAGCCTACATCAGACTCCTCATAGGCAATGTAGATAACCTGCAGTCACAGATCACAAAACTGCCCTCATGGGGCTTATCTAACAATCAAAGGAAAATAAATGGTAGCTAAGACGTCATGGGTTTGCCTGAAATCAGCAAAAAGAAGACCTTTTAGACTGCTAAAGCCAGCAACTGTTTGCAGTGCAAGGGGGAACACAGACAGCAGAGGGCCTCTGTGCAAGAAAAGTATATGGGCCCCTGACTCTTCAACAGCTCATCATATAGCATCCCTAATGTCTCTGTAACAAGCCCCCCCCTTCCCCCTAATTGTGAGCTATGAAAATCATTAGCTCAGCCTCTTACTTGGAATCCAATAAATAGTGGGAAGCTAGTCTGAAGGTGGCAGTGGGCACCTGTGCAGGTTGCACATATGGTATGTCCACCCCTGCAGCCCTAAATGGGTAGATAGGCATGTTATTTTGGAAGTACAGTAAACCAACACCGGTGAGTACCAACAAAGTGACAGGACTGGCATGCTGGGAGATTCATTATTTTACGGTATTTTGGCACCTTGGCCAAATTTTTGAAAGACCCCTTTAACTAAGACCCTTTTGCAGTTATAACGATCACTGTACATTTATCCCCTCCTACATTGCACTGTGATACACAGCAGCAGTACGAGGAGTTCTCTGTTGTTAGCAGGCTGCTCGTACGCTTCAGAGCCTGGATCCAGAGAGCTTCAGCTTTACTTCAGACAGATTACAATGGCTCTGCAAAAAGACAACTCATAAAACCTGACTGCAGCCCAGTTCTACAGGTTCTCCGTACCACGCCAGGGAAGATCTTTTGAAGTTTCTCTGCCGCTGCCAAAGCCTTTGATTTTCCACCTCCAAGGCAGTCTTCAAACTCGTAGAGAGGCTGCCGAACAGGGTTAGAGTAGGAGATTTTGGCATTGTCCACAAAGGTAACATGTCTTACTCCCCATCCCTAGTGAAAAAGAAAAACAGAATTAATCCTGTAAATTAACACATAATCCAAATACTCAATGTTCACAAAGGGAAACAGCAGCTGCAAAATGGTGCATCATTTTGCAACATAAACAAGAACAGATTTGACCATGCTAGTTAAAGTGTAACCGTCATTTTCATCAAATTATAAATTTTAGCACATGTTACTGCTGCAGCAGCATTATGCATAAAGCAATATTTAGTTTCTTCACATACCACAGCTTTCCTTGAGTTTTTCCCTTAGTTACGGCTGTTTAAACATTTACAATATAAGGACCTTCCCAAGATGGCTCCTCTGCCAGTTCTCTGAGGCCAAAACTGCTTTCCCTCACTTCCCATACACACTTGCTGTGGCCAGAAGCTTCCTGCCAACCAATCAGATTGGATTACCGAGAGACACGCCTCCTCACTCTGAAGCCTAATGCAGCCATGCAGTGTGAAGAACTGCCCCTCCGTCTTCCTCTCTTCTTAGCCGGAAACAGACAAGCCATAGCAACTGTCTTTTAAGGGAGCAGTGGAAAGAGACAGGGGGCAATAATGAAAGCTGTTATTGTAAAGGTAATTACAGATCTTTTGACAGACTAACTCAGGTATACATGCCTAGCTCTAATAAACTAGCAAATAAAATAAAATATGACCGCTACCCTTTAAGATCAACCAAGTTACTTATGATCACGTTTTGGGTCCATTCACACGTTCATGTCATTGGAGCCGCAAAAGATGCAGACAACACACCCTGTGTTCCGTTTAGGTTACTTAGTTCCGTTCCGCAGCCCCGCAGAAAAGATAGAGCAAATCCTATTCTTGTCAGCAATCACGGACAAGAACAGGCATTTCTATCATAGGGCCGGCCATGTGCGGTCTGCAAAATGCAGAATCTACACGGCTGGTATCTGTGTTTTTGTGCTTTGCAGATCCACAATTTGCGGACAGCAAATCACGTAGGCCAAGTTGACAGCTGCCAATTATTTGCAGCCTAAATAAACTCAGCAGCCAGATGTTACATGAATAAATACATTCCTATGATTAGGGGCCTGCTATATTCTTTCATCATTACTATTAAAGGGGATGTCCGAGTTTTTTTTATTGATCACCTATCCTCAGGATAGGTCATCAATATCAGATCGGTGGGGGTCCAACACCCGGCACAGCTGTCTGAAGAGAGGGCGTGCAGTGTCAGCGCTGCCTCCTCTTCATTGTTTACCTGCTCGCCGTCGCATCCACATCGGTGAGCAGGTGTAATTACACCTAAGCCGCACCATTCATTTCAATGGGACCGCTCGTTCCTATACAAGTGTCCTGAGGAGAGGTTATCCATAGAAATAACTTGGACAACCCCTTCAAGCCTTAAAACAAATTTTTTTACATAAGGCATCATACTTAGCTGATACTATAAGATCTATCCAAAGAGCTAGGGATAACCACGGAATGGAGCTCCTCACTGCTGCACATGGGCACACAGCGTTAAATATACATTATGCATTTAACTAGGTTTTCCAGGATTTTAATATTGATGGTTTACCCTTGGGAAAGGCCGGTGGGGGTCCGACACCCTGCAGCCGACAATCAGCTGTTCCCCAATTGCTTCAGCGATGGAAGTTGGTGCCGCAACCACACAGCTTGATCCACTCTGTAGTGGAAGGAGCTCCGTCAATCACATCAATAGGAATGGCAGTGCAGTAACCAGCTCCATCCATAACACAGTGGACAGAGCTGTGCAGTTCTGGCACCAGAGCTACTTGGCAACAGCTAATCGTTGGTGGTGCAGTGCATAGGACGCTAAGATCAAATATTAATGGTCTGAGGATAGGCCATCAATATTAAAATCATGGAATACACCTTTAACCCTTTTGCTACCAGCGACATATTTATTTTCCAATTCCACCCCATTTGTAATTTTTTTCCCCTGCTTCCCACTACATTGTATGCCTATTAAATGGTGGCGCTAGAAACGTACAACTTGTCGCACATAAAAACATACCCTTATATAAATAGGTGAACGGAAAAATAAAAACGTTAAAAACTCCAGGTAGACAGGGAGGAAAAATGAAAATGCAAAACCGAAAAAAAAAAATAATGCTGGTATCATAAGGGTTAAGTGTGTTAAAGGCAAGGAACTAATCACTTCAGTTCCCGGTCATAATAAAAGTTTGGGGCTATATAATCAGGAGTGGGCTGCGCTACTAAACTGGGTTTAATAAATGAATAGGGTAACAGCACTGAGACAACAGAGACAGGGTTAATCATCTGGGATGGTTTATTCCAAACAGAAAAGAAAATAAGGAAAATGTAAGGAATGGAACCAAATTACACAAGAAAATTGAAACACAATGAAATGAAAAATTGAATGAAAGAAAAAAAATCTAAATGCAAATCTATTGGACACTGAACAGGTTGTCTGCCGGTCTGTTCTTGGGTTTATTGAGAGAGGACTGATGGAACGCAAAAAGCAATGCAAAGCGGAGAAACTGAACGGCAAGCGGCACAGAAAGGAGTATTTCTGCTCCGTCTGCTGAGACATGTATAATTGCTTTTTGGAGTAGACACATATCACTGTGCTATTCCTCAGGCAGTTCAAATTTCATGGAAATGAGAATCAAGAGAATCAGACTGCTTCAGGAATGACTTCCATGGGGAGCTTGCCTGGAGCCTTCGGTAGAGATCTGCAGGTTAGGAGAGTAGCTGAATGTATAAAATGGCGCTCCGAGATCACTTTGGCCTCGGTGAATGTGCAGCGATTGCTAAATTATGACAATTTGTAGTGTGTAGCTTATCATCATTCTATACTTGCTGTAGTGAAAACCAGCAAGCCATAAACTGATTATTAGTATGTTTTAAAGGGGTTGTCAGGCATGATCATTTTTATTTTAACTCTTTCTACCCCAGAGGTTTTTGCGTTTTCGTTTTATCCTCCCTACCTTTCCAGAGCCATACCTTTTTTATTTTTCCGTTCGCATAGCCATATGAGGGCTTGTTTTTTGCTGGACAAGTTGTACTTTCCAATGCCATCATTCAATACTGCATATGATGTAGTGGGAATCCGGAAAAAAAATTACAAATGAGGTGGAATTGGAAAAAAAAGTAATTTTGCCACAGTTTAAATTTTTATTTTTTAAGTTATGATGTTCAATGTGCGATAAAACTGACCAGTTACTTTTATTCTACAGGTCAGTACGAATCCAGCGATATCTTATATGTACAGTTTTTTTGCGTTTTGATACTGATAAAATAATGAAAACCCTGGAAAAAATTTTTATTTTTTTGTCGCCATATTCTGACCCCTATAACTTCTTTGTAATTATTTGTATGGAGCTGTGTGAGAGTTCATTTTTTGCAGGGCAATCTGTACTTTTAATGGATACCATTTTGGGGTGTGTATGACTTTTTGATCACTTTGACCACGGCATCCGAAGTGTTAAACGTCTGTGACCGACATTATCACCGGATGCGGACATGAGCAACGGGTGTCTGCTGTATGGCGCTGGTTGGGAAGGGGTTAAAGGGCATCTGTCAGCAGATTTGTACCTATGAAAGTGGCTGAACTGTTACATGTGCGCTTGGCAGTTGAAGGCATCTGTGTTGGTCCCATATGTGCCTGCATTCCTGAATAAAATTATGTTTTAATATGTGTAAATGAGCTTCTAGGAGCAACGGGGGCGTTGCCATCACACCTGGAGGCTCTTCTTTCAATGCAACTACCACGCCCTTTCCACTTTAATCGACTAGGCTAGGCGTGTATGATGACGTTTTCTGGCCCTGTCAGAGTGAAGAGGGCATAGCAGTTGCAGAGAGAACTCAGCCTCTAGGTGTAATGGCAACGCCCCCGTTGCTCCTAGAGGCTTGTTTGAATATATTAAAACATCATTTGGCACATATGAACATGGGACCAACACCGATCCCTTCAGCTGCCAAGCGCACGTGAGCACAAAAAATTAAAAAGCAGCATTACTTACTTCAACGATCCCAAGATGCTGCCGTTCTGCCACTTAAGGAGCCCGCTGGTCTCAGCTTTATGACCCTGGCACAACACACAGTAAATGGCAGCTCAGCCAATTACTTGCCACTGTGGTCATTGATTGGCTCAGCAGGCATCTCTTGCCATTTCCTGTGTGTCGAGCTGGGACCAGGAGGTAGAAACCAGCAGGACCCAGTAAATGGTAGATTGCCAGTGGTGAGGGATCGGTGGGGCGAGAAAGGTTTCTTTTTATTTTTTAACCCATTCTGCTTCATATTTAATTGTATCCCGCCATTTAAGCTCTTTAAGGTCAGAGCTGTCAACCTTCTGTAAATAACAGTCATTTCTTAAAACCAGTCAACTCTTGGCCAGTGCCTGAGCTGAATATGGAGAGAAATACATCTGCCCCGGTGGCTCCTCTTCAGTGTAACAGCCAGTGCTGACATTTATAACAGTGAATCACTTTCCTATATCGCCACTGGGGGGCAGCGGCAGTAGTTTGGAAGTCATTGCTACTGCCAGGATCACAGCTTCTAGAAAAAAAAAAAAAAAAAAAAAAAAGAAGAAAATATAGCTACTTGGCCCACACCGCATATCTAGAGAGACCGTTCTACCAAAAAGTCACTTTGAATAGGACCTGTAATAAGTATTTGAAATCAACATGGCTTACAGGTTACGATTCCCACTGGTCCCCTACTCATTGGGGTGTTTTTTTTTAATTTAATTTTTTTAGTATCTGTCCCTCCATTCTCTAGCTATGCCACCGAATACGTTTGACGAGTCCACACCATCACTTTGATCTGTCCAGTCATAGAGGTCAGTATCAGAGCAATGAAGAAGCTCAGAGTGAGAGTAAGCTGTGGGAAGACCAGCTCCTGCTCCTCGGAACATCACAACCTGGTCTCCCCACAGCCTGCTCTTGTGTTCTCTACATATCACACAGATTTTAATGTGTTTATTCACACACCCGTGGGCTGTGTTGCTGGCCGAACATGCCCATTGAGGTCTATGGGTCAGAACATGGATGGCATTGATGTTGATTTTCATGGATCATTGGTAGGAGATGTTCTGGAAATCCGGTTCACGTCATCACCGACACAGTGTGAGTAAGGTGCAAAGAAGCATGAGAAGAACATAGCAGCCAATACTTAGAGAAATAAATCCTTTAACAGGTAAGCAAAGTGATAACTTCATGCCTTGACATCCAGTTCCCATTTTCCAATAAATTAATTAATTAATAAAAGGAGATAGTAAAAACCAAACCACACTCACTGTATCTGTAGGGTAACACTCACCATTAATGTCCTGGCAACGTTGCACCCGAGTGTTCCTGCTCCCAGTAACAAGCACTTAGTGGAGATCACTTTCTCCAAATCCAGAGTGGGCACTAGTCTCCAGCGCATCAACTTTAGGTTAAGATCCACTGACGATTCTGCTAACCTGAAAAAGAGAAACATTTCAGTTAATGGGTAACCCGAGCACCATTTTAATGCACATTTTTAATTAAAATTCCACACAAAGATGTAGATGAAATCTGTGGCACTACTGCACTGGAAAAAACACAGCAGAAAATACATGTGAAAAAAATACATAAAAGATTTTCTTTTATGGTAACAGGTTTAACCCCTTAAAGGGGAAGTCTGCACTAGAAAGAGCTCCATCTATTGTGCAGTGGATGAAGCTGGTTACTGCAGCGCTCCCCCCATTGACGGGAATGTGAGCAACGCAGCTTTTGGGCAAACTGAAAGAAAACGTTTAAGAAATTGCAATATTATAAATCAATTGTCATAAAGACCGGTCCCTATCAAAATAGCGGCATGCTCTTTTACTTAAATTTTAGTAACGAGCATTACTAGTAACGCTTGTTATCGATAATCTGTTCAATTTTTGGCCCCTGTAAAGGGCCCTTAAATTCAAACTTGATATTCACATTACCCCCTATGGATGATCAGTCCAGACAATTACCCTGATTTACCTCTTGGGGTCCATACATTCACTCAGGTTCACCATTCGAGGACCCATACCACCTTTTTGGTTTTTTTCCCATCCAACAGCTTTTGGGCAAACTAAAAGAAAATGTTTAAGAAATTGTAATATTAATCAATTGTCATAAAGAACGGTCACTATCAAAATAGTGGCTTGCTCTTTTACTTAAATTTTAGTAATGCAAATTTGAGTAAATTTATTGGATCACACCATAACATTTACAAATCATACACTTCACACACACACATGTTCTCCATCTGAAGATGTGCCACAATTGTTTGTTATTTTACAACTCTCTGACAATTTTATTCGGATATCATATGGAAATACTATTTGAGCAGCATATGACCGTAAGGGGGTATGTAAAGCTGGCCCTGGACAGCTGTACTTTGCAATTTGCCATGACCTTAGACTGCCTAGCATGACATGTTACAATGTCCAGCAAAATATAACTTGTGACCAGATTCGCTTTGAGGCGTAAAACTGTAATCTGGCCAAGACTATTGAATACCCTCCGAATTATTAGCGTGTCAACTCCCGGAGGCACACCACAAAACAAGGAGCAGTAGGTTCATACCAGCACAGGACTGCACATTGAAAATCACTGTATCTCAGACCAAATCTACAGTAAATGCAACAATGATAAAAGAGAACCTAAAATAAATTCTGGAGGTCCCTTCATCTTGCAATGCACAAGAAATCAATTTTCTTCAAATTTTAATTAAAAGAGAAATCACGTCCAGGATGAAAAGCGGGCTACCTTGGCTCCGTGCCACTGGCGGCAGCTTAATTTCAAAGCTGATGCTGTGCTTTATGTCCCTTTCCCCCTGTAGAGTTCGGTCTCGGAGGCAAATGACTTCAATGGACTGTACCCGGCTGCCCCTGTAAATGAAATGGAGGAAATCAGAGAGAGGAGCCCAGCAGGAAGGATAATAAATGAACTCACATCTTCACCTTAATAGCTTGTGATATCCTTAATAGCTTGAGATTTTTTTTTTTTTGAAAAAAAAAACCTCATTTAACATTTATTTTAGTTTAATTACTTTCATGAAAATCATACGCCATTGAGACAGGTACTTAATCGCCTCTATTAATCTGATGATTCCAGGCGCATGATTGAAATTCGGAAATGATTAAAGGGAAAGATTTCATCTTTTTTTGTAATAAATGAGAACGATGATACAAGGAAGATACATGGTGGGTCATTGGGTAATGTATGTTATAATATTAGTGTATTAGCAGTGAGTAATAAAAGGAAGGTTTATAACATCCAGTAGTTGACCACCTGCAAAGGTCTTGACCGGCAGGCTGCAAATACGCATTATTAAAGGCCCTTAAAACAAGCAGGGTTACACAAGGAAAGTTTAAGGGTCTACATGTATTTAATGGTCACTTGTCTGCTGGGGAAATGGGGCACTTATGCAAATGAATCCATACAGGCTGATAAGAACAATGTTTGGGTGCTGTTCCACTAAGTTATCCCCCACCTCATACCACTCAGTCTCAAATAGTCCAGTGGTCTGGAAAAGAGATACGTAATCTACCAGTAGGGGCACTGAGTGGTACAGCAGAAGACAGCTGTCATTGTACATAGGGGCATGGATGTGGCTAGGAATATACATTGGGCGTTGTGAATGTCACGGCATATGGAGCTGCCTGGCTATAGGGAGCCTGTTGAAGTCAACGTAAAGGGTCTATCATTGATCATTTATCCTATATGAGGATCCTGTTGCAGGTACGGGAGGAGGTAGACTGTTACTGTCACTGTAGGGCTACCTTTTAGCAGACACCGTGAGAGGGGAGAACTAGAAACCTAAAAAAAAAAAACATAAAAAGTTGGCCATGGCATGCACAGCACAACTTAAGTGACCTTAGAAGGAAGAAGGAGAGCGCTGCACGGGATCACCAATGGTTAGATATAAAAAGAAAGCTGCCTACCTAATGTTGTGCGGCACACACAACAACCATGTAGGCATATCGCTTGCCCCAGGGTAGAAGCAAGTTCTGCTCCGGAACACATTGCAGAAATAAACTCTCTGTTTGAAGATACCTGGTGTTCAGAGTTGACTACTTCTACCCTAAGAAGCAGCAACTTAAAGGGGTTAACCAAACTATAAAACATGTCCCCCAATGCCTGGGCCCCTCATATAGATTATACATACCCCACTGCCCGACACGCGCGTTGCTCCAGTTCCCTGCATGGTTAAGGCATAGCCAACAGCAGACTGCGACAGGGACGAGCCTATCTAGCATTGCGCCCCACGTCGGCGGATGTTTTGATTCACGCGATGGGGAGATGCAGAGGCGAACGTGCGGGGACCAGGGGGAACGCCGCTATCGGGGGAAGTATTATCTATATGAGGGGCATGTTTTAGCGTTTGGGTAACCCTTTAAAGGCACCTTTACATGAGCGGATGATTGGTACGACTGAGCGACGAACTAGTCGTTTCTTGGTGTAGTGAACGTTTCAACAATGACGCGCCGATTATCGTTTACAAAATCGTAATTTTGATTGCATATTTCATCGTTTGTAAAGCAGACTGGTGCATTTACACAAAGCGGTAACTTGAGTGGCGTGCTTAAACACATCCATGGTGTAATCATCTGTAATCCTGCGTGCAGTGAACGAATCCTGTTTACATGTATGAAATTGTTAATGTCCAATGATGATTTTTGTACTCACACAAACCATGGAACCAATGAGAAATCTACCGATTGTCGGTTGTCTCTCTATCATTCATTGCTTTCACACTGCTCGATAACCTTGCAGTTTCGCTCAATTTAACGATAATTTAAACGATATTCGCCTTGTGTAAAGCTACCTTTATCATCCTATTGACAGGGGCAGACTGGCCACAGACACTAAATTTCCCGGTGGGCCGATAACCAGGAAGCTGTCTGAGCCCTCCTCATGGTCGTAGGCGGGGTACATAATCTGATGCAATCAGAAGCAGCGGGTACTTACACATATGCACTTGGCCGGCAGCCGCTGGTGCCCTCCTGAATTCAACTCTATAGTTGCCCTTGGGACACTGATACAGTTGAAAACTTCGGAGGCGGCAGCAGTATTTTGTGCTGCACTTTGGTATTTGGATCTGCCGGGGACAGTATTTTGTGATGCACTAAGATATTGCTGGCCCCGACTAATTCTATTGTCCCTGCCTACATGCGTTGTCAATTAAGACTTGCCTTCAACATAGGGCCACTTTTAGGATTTTTTTCAGGACCACTTTAAAGTTTCCAGTCCACCCCTGCCTCCTGATGATTCCAAGTTAGGAGACGCAACAGTCAATGGCAATTTTCATTTCGTAAACTAATAAACTTTTAGCCGTGCTGGGCAAAAGGTCAAAAATAGACTGATCGGGGGAAGCAAATCACTGGTGCCCACAGTGTTTTCTCATAATGGGCAGATACAAGGACACCTAAACGCACTCCAGTGTGAGAAGCTCAGTAAGTAACTCCACATCCGGAATCCCCCCGAGTTTCCTATGAGTGGAGTTATCAGGGCTGACTACGCTCCGATATTGATTCTTCACCACACCGAACCGACATGTGAAGATTTCTTCCTTTGAGAATCAGTAAGGATTAAAACACGTGAGAACGCTCTTCACAGCAACTAATTGAGAAGCAATTAGCATTACAAAACGAGCAGCAGGAAAGTTTATTGATATAATGTGAGCAGAGCTCTTATTAGATAATTAGACTTGTGGAGACAGAAAGTGGAAAATATACTGTATTACCATAAAAAGCAAATCTAATCCTAAAATGTTATCCAGACACATCAATCAGCAGCACATGAAAGGGAATCTGTCAGCTCCCAAACCCTCTATAACTAGAGTAAGCGGCGTATGGTGTAAGTGACGCCGAGCCCGGTTATGTCAATTTCATCTTCATACTCCCTTGCATTCTGACGCTGTGCTCCCACAAAACAGCAGTGAAATACATTGGGAGGACTCCTCTTTAAGTCCTCTCCATTAGGAGCGTGAGATCAGTGCATTTTACTGCTGGGTTGATGGTGCACCGCGTTGAAACACAAGTGAGTATGAAGATTAAAGAGGCTCTGTCACCAGGATCAACCCTATTAACCCTATTAGGGACTGTTCTGTAATTAGCATGTGTCTATATTAAATATGACTATAACCCCCCTCATCCATAGGAATCCACCCATATTATATGGGTGGATTCCTATGGATGAGGGGGGTTATACAGTAGTCATATCAGTTACCGTAAGCGAATATTAGTACAGTCCCTGGACATTGTTCATATTTAATGTGACTATAACTCTGCTCATCCTTAAATATACACCAATGTACAGTACCTACATACATCAGTGTATTCTTTAAGATGATGGGGGTTATAATCACATATCAGTGTTATCCACAGATCTGCCGAAAACAGTGTCATCCACAGATCGTACATAACAGTGCGTCATCCACAGATCGCCCATAACAGTGTCATCCATAGATCGCCCATAACAGTGTCATCCACAGATCGCCCATAACAGTGTCATCCACAGATCGCCCATAACAGTGCGTCATCCACAGATCCCCCATAACAGTGCGTCATCCACAGATCCCCCATAACAGTGTCATCCACAGATCCCCCATAACAGTGTCATACACAGATCCCCATTAGTTCAAAACCCACAAAAAGCATTCCTTTTGGTTAAATATTTTTTTTTCTTATTTTCCTCCTCAAAAACCTAGGTGTGTCTTATCAGGTGCATCTTATAAAGCGAAAAAATACGATAAAACCTTTCGGGAAAAAATAAATTTTCTTTGTCATTTTCTGACAACCATAACGTTTTTATATTTATGTCCACAAGAGCTGTATGAGGGCTTGTTTTTTTGTTGGATGAACTGTAGTTTTTATTGGTACCATTTTTGGGGTACATGCAACTTTTTGATCAGTTATTCAACTTTTTTGGGGGGATAAGATGACCAAAAAAGGTGAATCGCATGTTTTTATTTTTTTCTGTTACAATGTACACCATGCAGGAAAAAATGTTTTTAGATTGTAATAGTTCAGACATTTTCGGATACAGCGATGCTTGTTTTTTTATTATTTATATATCTTTAGATCTAAAATTGGGAAAGGGGGTGATTTAATATTTTTATGTTTTTATTTATTTTTTAACCTTTTTTTTTACTTTTTAAACAACTTTTTAAATCACTTTTAGCCCCCTTAGGGATCTAGAGCCTGGAAACTTTGACCATTTGTCGCATTTATCATAATAGAAATGTATTATGGTGAATGGGATTCTGGCATGCTACCTGCTAAGCTGTGCCTTGTGCATAGCTCAGCAGGCAGTTTACCATGACATGCCTGGGAACCCACGATTTTAATGAGGGGGCTCCGATTGGATCTGCCTAACCTCATAGATGCTGAAGTGGAGAAGGCTCAGCAGCCTGCTCCATACATTCCCTCAGCCACTGTGACGTACAGGTATATCACGGTGGCTGAAGGGGTTAATAGACTGGTGCAGTAGGACACATACATGCAATCTGTTCATGATACAGGAGCAATAAAACACCTGCATTATCCCTGTGTTAAAATGATCTTAGTTAACACATTATATTAGGTTTAGGGATGGATCATTTAAAATTAGGATTACAGTATATATATGGGGATGGAAAATGATATACCTATATAACCCAATATAACCCAAATATTTGAATACAAAAGACGTACGTACAATTTTGGTGGCAATTTTTTAACGATTGCATTGTACTCCTTTTGGACAAATTTTTTTTATTTTTTCAGTTGGTCTTTATTAAAAATGTTCAGCCATTTCTGACATACAGGGTTAAAAACCAGTCCATTTGCAAGCTGTCATAGTCTGTTTTCTTTGAATCTTTTCCTCTGACAGCTCATGTGTAGCTCTCATCTCCTAACCTCAAAACTAATTTAAGCCATATTCTTAGCAGTTTAATAACAAGTGAGCTATACTAAGTGTTTATGAGGTCGGTGTATCAGGCATAAGAGCTACACTTGAGAGAACTGATGACAGGATTCACAGATTTATATCTGTCAAAAGGTAAGAGAATTGTCCTGGCTAGCAGTGGTGCAAAAATCCCTGACAGTGACAGGGTTAAACTTCAGAAATGGGAAGCAGAAATACTTTAAGTGGAATAAACTTTCACATTAAGGCCTAAAAATCTACATACATTCATATGCATCAAAATAATTGGAAATAAAACACAATCCTACTTTTACTGCCACACGCAAAAGAGTTCTGTTACAGCAATACAAAAACAATTCTATGGAGCCACATTAAGCAGACTCTGGCACTTTCAGTTCTACTTCATTAACGGCAAAGAATGTCAACAAATGTCAAAAAGGTCAATAATTGGCCATTTCGGAGAAAAAATTCTTGTTTTGTTCAAAGCTCACACAGTCCTGTTGCTAAGTGTAAATTCAAAGAAAAAGATACAGCACTGCAGATCACCAAACACGAAGGATATTTAAAGGCCCTCTGTCAGCAGATTTGTACCTGTCACTGGCTGACCTGTTACATGCGCACTTGGCAGCTCTTAGCACCAGTTCTAAATGTAAGACCTCTTCTGGAACTCCCACAGAAGTGAATGGAGAGCTCCCCGTGCAAGCGCCACCACCTCTCCATTCACCTGTATGGGAATTTAAAAAAAAACCGAACTAGCGCTCAGCTATTTTCAGCACTCCCATAGAAGCAAATGGCCGCGCTTGTGCAGTGCGCCCTCGTTCACTTTGGGGGCCCAAATCCAAAGATATATGCCGGTCTCAGAGGTGGGACCCAGACCTATATAATATTGGTGGCATAGCCTAGCAATATGCCATTAATGTATGAGATGGGCCAAGCCCTTTAAATGGGAACTGAGTTGCACAAAGGCCATGTGACTAATGGAGGTGACATTACAGACTGGAGAAGAGGCCGCAGTGCTCGAATGAGTGCCACAGCCGATCTGATTTTTGTTTGAGTTATTGCCCTACGAATAATTTGCAGACTATGGTCATCCCTATTTCGGTTACCAATAGCATTTGAAAACTCAGCGCTAGCATTGGTGTTAGGATAACAGTACCAGTGTAAAGCTGCCAGCACCAAGACATTCCTCAGAGGCCATCCAGGGTACTGGGCCAAAGTGCATGGGTCATATACTCCAAGCGTTACCTAAGGGAAAAGGGGACAAGAATAGATTTAGGTCCAGCAAGCAAATCACTGCAGTTAAGATAGAGAAAGGTATCAAGTAGTAGTTGTATATTACAATGGCACTTAGACACAGAGAACCTCACCCAGAGGTACAGACCGGTTGACGATCTCTTTGACTACTTAAAGTGAAAGGCTGGCTGGGGTAGGGTTGTCACGATGCCAGAATTTGAACTTTGATTTCGATACCGAGTCAGGGTACTTTTCACACTAGCGTTATTCTTTTCCGGTATTGAGTTCTGTCCTAGGGGCTCAATACCGGAAAAAAATTGATCAGTTTAATCCTAATACATTCTAAGAGCATTCTGTTCAGGATGCATCAGTTCAGTCCCTTTTACGCTTTTTGGCCAGAGTTTCTCCATCCAAAATTCCGGAACACTTGCCGAAATGCCGGATCCGGCATTAAGTTCCATTGGAATGCATTAGTGTCGAATCCGGCATTAAAATTACCGCATTGACGGATCCGGTCTTCCGGTCTGCGCATGTGCAGACCTTTAAAAATGTGAAAAAGATAAATACCGGATCCGTTTTTCCGAATGACAACCGGAGAGACGGATCCCCACTTGCAATGCATTTGTCAGACGGATCTGCATCCGGATCCATCTACAAATGGTATCCGTTTGCATATAGACTGCCGGATCTGGCAGGCACTTCCAGTGACGGAACTGCCTGCCGGATTCCATTAACGCAAATGTGAAAGTACCCTAAAGGATCACGATACTCGATACCAAAATCGGCACTTTGCAAAACTTTGTCTGTCCTGCACTGTCCTGTTATAGTTTTGTTCACCTTAAGCCACCTAGTTCATGAATCGAATGCCAGACTCACAGTGCATGCTGACAACACGCAGAGCTGGAGGAGAAAGGAGGTGGAAGTGCATAATACAGAGTTATGATCCATTGCAGGTCTGGAGCTGGGTGAACCCCCTATGAGCACAGTGATCGTGGTCAACCAGCACCTGTTGGCTGTACGCCGGATAATGATATACTGTGCGCTCCCGCCAGAGCTGTTAAGCTCTGATGTGCCAGTGACAGGCCGCTGGTGCCGACCACCGCTGTGTTTGCCCAAAGGTTGCTCCCAGTTGAGTCATGACACTGCAACGAATGGAGCTGATCCAGCTCTGCGCGCAGCTGTTCTCACGACTGACAGAGCATGCCGGTGGAGCACTCTGCAGTTTATTTGCATCTGTCTCTGGGGCAGACATCACTGATGTCCATCCAGGTGCTATACTCTCTGTATGTTATGTTGTGGGGAGGCTGCCAGGTGCCATTAGCAAGAGGGTATAATGACCCAGGTTTGTGCGTATGTCAGCTGCTCTCAGAAGATCACATTTCACCAGTGAGTAAGTAGCACTTAGATGTTCCTGGAAAGCAGGACGCATCCCCTCCAATACTGCACATCACAAGGACATCATGAGGGTCAGCATTGTGGACATCTATAGAGATAAGTGACACAGAGGGCGGCTGCTGATCAGAACATGGTAAACGCTGGATAGTGCACGATCTGTTTTCTCTGTTAGGCTTCGATCACATCACCATTCAGCCTTTCCGTTCTCCTGCTCCGTTTAGGAACAGGAGAACGGAAACGACAGATTCGGCACAAACCTGAGCCAAACGGAGTCTAAGGACCCCACAAACTATAATGGGGTCTGTTCGGTTTGCGCTAAGAAGATGATTTTGGAGCAGAGACAAAGGTAGTACATGCAGGGCAAAACAGAGCAGGAGAATAGAAAGGCTGAACGGTGATGTGAACGAAACCTTAGATCTGCTACTAATGTTAGTTCTGAACCAAACAGGGCTTCAAAACATTGAAAAAGTATCGATACCCAATGCAACCCTAAGCTGGAGGAGACTTGTTGAAAGGCTACAGGGAAGAGGTGGGGGACTACTATGTCTACCAGAGAAGAGGGGATCCAATGTGGGACTTTTTACTTTACATGTTTACAACTGGACTCCGACCTACAATACGTCCTAAACTAAAGCCAAAGATTTCTTCAGGGATTTAGCTAATGTCATTAAAGTTTAACTCCAGCAAAAAAACAACAAACCGGATGTGCACTCGGTACAATTTAATGACACCTGCTTATTTACCTTGTCCGTATCTGTATAGAATTCCTGGAATCTCAGCAAAGGAGACATTGAAAAAGAATCCTCCGTGTAACGGATTAAGAAGTAAGGTTGTGGAACGCCTCCTTCTGCTTGACAAAAATCATCATAGGCTTTCTGAAATGCGAGCACCTATGGAAGAAAAACTAAATCACTACTACTAAAATACATGTGCAGATAACGTCACCGAGAGAACAACTATTTTTGATATCAATAAGAGATTTTTCATTACACTAAGGGTGCAGTCACATGATCGGAAAGGGTCCGGAACAGGTGCGGACCTATTAATTTTAATGGGGCTGCAAAAGATGTGGACAGCACACCGTGTGCTGTCTGCTTCAGCTGTTCTATTCCGCATCCCGCAAAAAATATAGAGCATATCCTATTCTTGACTGCAATCGTGGACAAGGATAGGAATTTTCTATATAGCGCTGGCCATGTGCAGTCCGCAAAATGCGGAAGGCATACGGCCAGTATTCGCGTTTTGCGGACCGCAAAACACATATGCGCAGGGCAAGGCCTGTTGGTCACAAGACTATACTAGACTGAGACTTGCGTATAGCAGGGAGCCTGGTGACATTAAAGGTTTAAGTGGGCAGGGTATAGCGCTGTTCTGGGCAGTTTTAGAGGGGGGTGCTAGTGAATAGCACCCAGAACAGCGCTATACACTGCCCACTTGAGCCGGTGACAGCAACAGCTGTATTGTTAGGCCTAGATAAAGATGTCCGCAGAAGAACATTACACTAAAGCCGGAGCCATCACTGCGTGGAGCTGCCAGAATTCCGTTCAGCCCCATTAACTATAATGAGGAACAGCGGAGATCCTCCCATAATCCAGCAAATATGCCGGGAATCGACCGGATGATTCTCGGCATGTTTGCCGGGTTTGCGGCCTGATCTCTGCCGGCCTCCATTATAGTGAATGGGGCCAGCGGTTATCAGGTAGCGTTCGCCAGTGCCTGATCCAGACATCCCCGGCGGACTTCTCTCAGATGTGAAACAAGCCTTAGGGCCCATTCACACGTCCACAAAACACGGACATCGCCGGCACTATATAAATGCTTTTTCTTGTCTGCAATTGCGGACAAGAATAGGACATAAATATGTGGATTGGCCCTCTAATATGGAATTATAGTCGAAAATGTATTAATAATAATACCTTAAAACAATAAAAACAGTACAATGCCCATGCGGTGGGGGACAGAAAATTATTCACTGTATTCCTTGTATACTGCCGTATTCTCTTAACGGGTGGGCCCACCTGGTAAGAGAATACGGCAGTATACACGGAACACAGTGAATAATTTTCTGCCCCCCACCGCATGGGCATTGTACTGTTTTTATTGTTTTAAGGTATTATTATTAATACATTTTCGACTATAATTCCATATTAGAGGGCCAATCCACATATTTATGACTATTGTACGAAACATTTTGAAGGGTGAATCAAAGTAGGATTAGAGCACCACCCATGAGTAAGAGGAAGTGAGCTTTCTCTATACTATATACCAAGAATGGGACATGTTCTATTTTTTTCGGGAATCCGATTGAGGACCCGGAAGTGCGGATCCGCAATTGCGGATCCGAGTGGGACATAGAGTGTCCCTATAGGAATGAATGGGTCCGCAATTCCGTGGACGTGTGAATGGGGCCTTAGTGTGATGTGTGGTGCTCTGAGTCGCTCACCTCCTTCCCTCTCTGGCTGCTGTGATTGATCTGACTGAGAAAATCAGGCCAAGATGTTTGCCATGCTAATGGTCCAAACAATGGAGGAAGTTAAAGAGTCAGGACAGGTAACCGAATACACAGAGTGACATTAAAAAAAATTGTCAGCTGATGATTGTCTGATCGTGGGCGGAGGTGAGAGCTGCATTTACATGTAGCTCTCACCTCCATATGGGATGAGCAATCCCTGCTGTGAATACTCCACCCCGTACAGATTCATTGTTTCTCGGCAGCACATCACAGAGCAAAAGACGATCTGCTGCCCAAAAATGATGTTTGTGTCCACATCAACAATGCTTTCACCTGATGGATGAGCGTTTGCTTGCACATCAGGAGACCGTGACCGGAGGCACTTTTACACATGGCAATTATTGGGATTGAATTTTACTAGGCACACTCCTTCCCAAAAATCACCCTGATTGTCGGCTTGTGCAAAGGGGTCATAAAGAAGACCTGTCAGTACAAAATGCAATCCAATCTGCAGCCAGCAGGTTATAGAGCAGGAGGAGCTGAGCAGACTGAGGTACAGTTTATGGTAAAACGATTCAGTAAAACTTGTAATTTATACATTTACTAGACATTATGCCCGTTACTATAACAGCCGCTAGAATTGCGCTCTGGCCGATCAACGCCACTCCCCATACGCAATCCGCACTGCCCACCGTCCGCACAGACCATACCCCATGCGGCGAAGGCAGCACAACGCCATCCATTTGATATTGGCAGTGCTTTGTATTTCACTTAAAATGGGAGTGAGCTGCGCCTAAGCCACATGACAGATGAATGTAACATCACTGGCCTAGGGTAAGCTGTGAGAAGGAGGCGTTGCTCAAACAGCTGATCGGCGGAGGTCCTGGATGTCCGACCCCCACCGATCAGATACTCTGATCACCTAATCAGAGCATAGGTTATCAGTATGAAAAAGTCAGAAAACGCCCTTAACTACAAAATATGTGAACTTTAAGCTTATATAGGTTTCATTTTTCTTCACCACCCTTCCCCCACCATCCTAAAAAGGGAAAGTTACCTGAGCTTCAGAAAACTTTTCACCAATAGACACTGGAGGCGTAATCACTTCAATGCCATCCGAAAGGCACAATGCAGGAAAACAAAACCAATAATAGAAATGATACTTCTTCAAATCCTACCAAAAAATGAAACATAGTGCATGGAAATGTCAAAACTTCAGTTTCACATTGTTCATACGGAATGTACTAAAATTTAAAAGGGGTAATCCTCAATTTTTTTGGTCCTTCCCTTGAAAATATTCCTACTGAGCCAGCGTTGCGCTCCCCAGTATAACTAGGCTGCATGCACTCCCTGAATCACTCCCTGTAGTCCTAGCCCAACTCATGATGTATGCGGTTTGCGCCTGCACAGTTAGGCAGCCTCGGGCACTGACTGCTTACCTTAGGTGAAAAATGTATGAATGCTGGAGGTCCTACTGATCACTAGAACGGGGGGTTTAGATCCCCCCTATGGAAGCAATTTAAAGGGGTTGTCCGTGTTGAAGTCGGACATACCTCCGTTTTCTTTTCACCCAGGCAGCCCCCGACTTGAGCATCGGAGCAGTTCATGCTCCAATGCTCTCCTTTGCCCTGTGCTAAATGGCGCAGGACAAAGGCATTTTCTGGAGATCCAGTGAGTGACATACCGGGCTCTCCATGGGGCTGCCAGGAAGCCCGGTGATGTCACCGGCACTGATGGGTAGGCTTTAGTGCTGCCCTAGCCAGTAAAACAGCTAGGGCAGCACTAAAGCACGCCCATCAGAGCCGGTGACATCACCGAATACACACGGCGTGTTATTGTAAACAAAAGAGCCCTTACCCTGCGGGATCATGAGATGCTCCGATGCCGTCAGGGGGGCTGCCTGGGTGAAAATATGGGTATGTTCGGGTTCAGCTCTAAACCCGGACAACCGCTTTAATGGGGTGGTGGTGAAGCATGTACACTACTGCTCCATACAAAGTCTATGGGACTGATAGAGATAGCCAAGTCTAGCGCTCCACCGTGTCTATCAGCTAAGAGACACTGAATGGAATTCATTTAACCCCTTGATGACCCACAGCATACTAGTACACAGTGAGAGTCTGAAGAGGACCTGAATTATATTACTACAACACTCTGTTCATGGGGGCACTTTGCCTGTGTGATCAGGACCCCAGATCTAACCCCCAGCCATGGTCCTTTAACAGACATTCTTTGTATTCATTTCTTAATGAATAAGCACCTATCATTTACCATGACAACTGAAGAAGAACTTGAATCTTTCTAGTAAAAAGCATTAAATATATTCATCCAGCGTGGCACAATTGCTAAAAATATATGCCTGTAACCTTTTCCGTATGCGGGTTCAAACTGTGGCGTCCATCTTGAATCAGCGGTCTAAAACTCCTGCGCAACGTTGCTTATGTTATCTAAACGGTTTATCAATAGTTCATTAAACGTCTTTTGTCGACCCACATTTTCATGCAGCAAACTGATATGGACTGTGTAAAGGTGACGAGACAGAAGAAAAAACTGCTCTGAGATAAATATCAAAGCTCTCATGAAGTGATTTGTCAGGGAATAACCTTTATGGAGTACAAGAGCCTGGGCTCCGAGGAACCTCAGCATTGAGCATATTAAAAATGTCACTATTTAATCTGGAAAATAACAGCCGGAATACATTAGGAGATGGAAACACAGCTTTTTGTGATCAGCATAAAATTAAAAAGACACCTTCATTGTATGAGAGATTATTTAATTATACATTGCCGCTCTCTGTTCTAGAAATGAAAGCTGAAAAAAGCATAATAGGTCTATATATAGGTTGTAAAAAGGTAAAGGGAATTTGTCACGTTGAACATGGTATCTGAGCTGAAGGCACCTTGTTATAGAGCAGGAGGAGCTGAGCAGATTGATACATAGCTTTATGGGAAAAGATTCATTATAACTTGTATTTCATTCATTTATATCTCTGCTCCTTCTGGGCTTTGAAGTCGAGGAGGCGGTCCTATCAGTGACTGACAGCCTTCCCTCTTTGACCCTGTATAAAGAGGTAGCTGTCAATCACTGATAGGACCGCCTCCTGGACTTCAAAGCCCAGAATGAGCAGGGATTTAAATGAATGAAATATACATTTTGCTGAATCTTTTCCCACAAAAATATATGAATCTGCTCAGCTCCTCCTGCTCAACAGCATGGTGCCTGCAAATTAGGCCTCACGAACGCGAACGTTTAGTTTATCAGTTTACGGGCCGTCTTTTGCTTTCCATATACAGTCTGTATACGGAACCATTCATTTCAACGGGTCCGCAAAAAAAAAAAAAAACAATGTACTCCATGTGACTTCTGTTTCCGTATTTCCGTTTAAAGATAAAACATGTCCTATTATTGTCCACATAACGGACAAGGATAGTACTGTTTTATCAGGGGCAAGGTTTTATAGTCACAGGTTCCCTTTGAAGGGGTTTTTCCGGGCTCCTAATTTGATGATCTATCCTCAGGATAGGTTATCAATATCCGGTCTGTGGGGGTCCGACACCTGGCACCTCCACCAAATAGCTGTTCTCTGCAGCTAGTCAGAAAAACACAGTTCTGTCCATTGCGTAGTTGGAGGGCCCATTTTGGAGGTGTATGTATATACACACACACATACATATACATACATACATACATACATACACAGTGTGTAGGCCCCCCCCACCCCAACTGAAATGATCTTATTCAACCATTAATCACAGACATAAAACAGATAAAATAGACTCCTTTTAAAATCAATTGACTGTGTCAAGCACATTCATATATGAAGTCTGGAGAAAATTAATCCACAGGTCTCCGCTGCGTTTATAGCATTGATAGCTTGTTCAGTGTGTATAACATAAAACCAGTAATAAGATGTTTAAGCAACAAGCTGCAACAATTAAATTACTATTATATTATTGAGCTATTAGGCTCTTACCACCCTCTGTATCTGGGACTGCTTTGGGAGCAGATCTCTTTAAATGCGCAGTTCCTGGTCAGTGTGCGACCGTGATTTTCAATATGTTTGTAGCAAAGTAAGGCTACTTTCACATTAGCGGTTTTTGTAGATCCGTCATGGATCTGCAAAAACGCTACCGTTACAATAATACAACCGCATGCATCCGTCATGAACGGATCTGGTTGTATTATGTCTTCTATAGCCAAGACGGATCCGTTATGAACACCATTGAAAGTCAATGGGGGATGGATTCGTTTTCTACTGTGTGGCTCCGCTTCGTCAGGCAGACAGAAAATCGCTGCAGGCAGCGTTTTGGTGTCCGCCTCCAGAGCGGATTGGTGACTGAACGGAGGCAAACTGATGCATTCTGAGCGGATCCTCTTCCATTAAGAATGCATTAGGGCAAAACTGATCCATTTCGGACCACTTCTGAGTGCCCATGACAGATCTCAGAAACGGAAAGCCGAAACGCCAGTATGAAAGTAGCCTAATACAAAGAACTCCTGAAAGGAGACGCTGGATTAGCTCAATATAAACATATTGTAACAATTTGAAAGGAGTCTATTTAATCTGTCTTATATGTCTGTGTGTGTATGTGTTTTTTTTTATTGTACAGCAAGGGCCCTGCTAAATTCATATACAGTCATGGCCGTAAATGTTGGCACCCCTGAAATTTTTCAAGAAAATGAATATTTGTCACCGAAAAGTATTGCAGTAACACGTGTTTTGCTATACACATGTTTATTCCCTTTGTGTCTATTGGAACAAAACCAAAAAAGGGAGAAAAAAAAGCAAATTGGACATAATGTCACACCAAACTCCAAGAATGGGCTGGACAAAATTTTTGGCACCCTTTCAAAATTGTGGACAAATAAGATTGTTTCAAGCACATGATGCTCCTTTAAACTCACCTGGGGCAAGTAAAATGTGTGGGCAATATAAAAATAACATCTGAAAGCCACCCATGTCTGAGATGGGAATACCCCTTTAAGGCCCATAAAAGCTTGGCAATTAAGGGGTTAAATGCAATTTTTCAGCAGTCACTGGAAAGCAGTTTGTTAAAGAGAAATTTGCATATAATTTAAGATATTAATAACATTAAAACAAAAGAGCATTTTAAAGAATGAAGGATTCATCCAACGGAAGGACAGACACACAACACAAAAGACTCACTGCAAATGTCAGAAGAATGAATTTATTCAGGAGAATTGGGTTCTTGACAGCTTCGCCAGATTTGATTGCTTCCCATATCTGGAGAACAAGAAGAGCTTAAAGTGAGAACACATTTAAGGAGATTTAAAACAACCTACTGCAAAAAATGCATTTAAATTTCAGATTTCAACCTTCTATATATCTATAGCTAGACTGCATGGAATTATAAACCCAGTCTTCTGTGTTAAAAGCAAATTTACCTTTTCCCTATGCTTTTTTCATAAAGTGATACTAAGAAACACAAAGACAATTTTTTTTTTTATAACTTAGGCTACATGCACACGACAGTGAAAAAAAAACGTGCGTTAAAAACGGACACACTGCATCAGTGTGTGCATCCATTTTCTGGCTGTGTGTCCGTTTTTCACCTCCATTAAAAACGGACATGAAAAATGAGTGAATTTGATTGGCAGTTATTTCTAGACCCACCCTTCTGAGAACACCCACAGGATGGTAGCCTGCCAGATAAAATAATAAAGATGTTTTTTTGCTGCCCCCAGCTTTAATAATGCCCACAGCTAAAATAATGTCCCCCATAGTGTAGGATTATTTTTTTTTTTACCGCTCCAGCTTTAATAATGCCCACAATGTAGGGCCCCATCTTAAATAATTTCCACCATGGTTTAAATAATGTCCCCATAGAGGCCCACAGCTGTTTTTTTCCCCGTTGATTTTCCCCAAAAAACCCTCACCTTATCCACTTGCTCACACTGCAGCAGTCTCTCATCTCCTCACTGAACAGGACCTGTCGAAGGACCTGCGATGCGCACGATGACATCACTGAGCGCTCCCACGTGGTTACGTCACCACGCCTATACAGGTCCCTTGGCAGGTCCTGCTCAATGAAGAGAGAAGAGACTGTCGCAGCGCGAGCAAGTGGATGAGGTGAGGATTTTTTTTAACCCCTAAATAGCCAGATAAAGTGTACCCAGTTTTAACAGCCGTTAGACGGACTCCTGTCAATTGGCCGTTAAAAACGGTCACATTGATTTCAATGGGTCCATCTGGCCGTGGAAACAGCCAAAAATAGGACATGTCCTATTTTTGTACGGGCGCTATTCACTCGCCGTTAAAAGAACAGCCATGTGAATTGCCCCATAGACTTTTATTAGTGGTAAAAATTACCTTGTGATGGCCGTTACTTAAACTTTTATTTTTGGCCGAAAAAAATATTATTACAAATTTTGCACTGTTTGGCTTCTGCAGCTTCTATGTATCACAGTATACAGCAGGCTGCATTATGTGGTTCACAGTGAAATCCGTCCGAGGGCTCATCTGATATCTCAGTGTCCGGCCCCTCTCATAAGTTCAACTTTAATTTGGTCATAAATGAGCACAGAACATCATTCAGGAGAAGACAGAAAGGGACTGCAGAACAAGCAGTCACACAAGCTTTCCAAAAGTTTCACTCTGAAAAAGTATTCTGCAGCTGCTATGTACAGTGATACAAAAAGATAACATAGTGCGAAATGCTTAATAAAATGCTTTTCTGCTGAAAATACATGCATTTAAGTAAAATAAACATCCCCACAGGAAACATATCAATAAATACACCATAAGACTAAGGCCTCTTTCACACTTCCGTCCCGCCGGATCCATCAGAACGCAAGTCGCCTGAAAGCATTAGAAGACTGATCAGGATCCTGATCAGTCTTCTAATGCTTTCAGGTTACTATGGCAGCCAGGACGCTATTAAAGTCCTGGTTGCCATAGTAGTAGTGGAGAGCAGGGGAGCGGTATACTTACAGTCCGTGTGGCTCCCGGGGCGCTCCAGAATGACGTCAGAGTGCCCCATGCGCATGGATCACGTGGTCCATGCCTTTCAATGGGCATTAATTCCGGATCCGGCCTTGCGGCAAGTGTTCCGGATTTTTGGACGGAGACAAATCCGCAGCATGCTGCGCTTTTGTCAACGTCCAAAAAACGTTCACATGCTGAACTGAAGACATCCTGATGCATCCTGAACGGATTGCTCTCCATTCAGGATGCATTAGGATAATCCTGATCAGTATCTTTCCGTCCTAGAGCCCCGAGGACGGAACTCTAGGACGGAAAGCAAAAACGCTGATGTGAAAGGGGCCTTAAACTGCTATGCCGCAGCTAGGCTCATTATTCCCTATTATTGTGTTTTATTGACATTGTATTATTGTATTTTATTTGCAAATGCATTAGGGCAGATTTGGTGCATTTTTGAGGCATGAATTGTGTATATCAACAATAAGGGGGGGGGGGGATTATATATTTTTACCTATCTTCTTACCTGCCAATTATTAATTTATATATATATATAAACAAATATGAAAAAATACTTTACAATATAGTCAATCTATGCCTTGAGGACCTCGCTATATAGATTACTAAATGGATCTCTAACTATACAAGTAATTGATGACTGCTATGTGGCAGTTGTGACACTTTAGTAACCAGTTTAGATGATGCATCTTAATTTACCTGTCACAATACAGGGGCAAAATAAACTGTGATCTCACAATAAAAGGGCAATAAATACAGTGATGTCAGAATACAGGGAAAACAAGAACACAGTGATGTCACAGTACAGAGGTAATTAACACAGTATATAGATAATAAATACAGTCAAGTCATAGGAGGGGTCTAGTGCACATAATTCTCACAGTGATGTCACAGAACAGGCATGGTAAACATAGTGATGTCATAGTTAGTGGATAATAAATACAAGAATGATGCACAGTGATGTAACAATACAGGGATACTATGCTTGTCTTTTAGGAATAAGCAGTATCTAAATAGAGGAACTGAGAAGTACAAAATCATTTACTTATGTCTGTCCACCATGCATTTTTGCGTGAACAGTAGGGTTGTTTCGATACCAAAATTCTGATTCGGTTTCGATACTATAAAAAAGTATACCACGCAAAAAAAGCGCTGCGTGCATTCCATATTTTATGGAACGTCCGGTCCATAATAGAACAGTCCGATCCTATTTTTTGTGGGGACAAGGTGACTTAAAAAAAAAAAAATGGCGAATCGCACAGTTTTTTTTTTTATTTCTGTCACGGCGTTCACCGCATAGGACTTTTTTAAATATTTTAATAGTTTGGACTTTTCGGACGTGGCAATATGTAATATGTTTATTTATTTTTTGTCTATATGTTTTATATGTAAAATTGGGAAAGGGGGTGATTTATACTTAATATTTTGTTTTTTACTTTTTATTTAATAACTATTTCCCTCTTAGGGGTTAGAACCCGGGATCTTTTAATCCTTTGTCCTATTCACCCTAATAGAGCTCTATTACGGTGAATAGGATCTCTGATAGCGCATAGCAACGCACTCCTTTTTCTCTGATACTAGACTGCGCAATAGTAAAGCCTAGTATCGAAAAACGGAAAATCCTGGTATCGAAAATGATACCAGACAAAAGTATAGATTGGGTATCGAAAATTTGATACCCAAAACAACCCTAATGAACAGTGCACAATGTTGAGGGGTTGTGAAGATGTACTACCGCAGAACTGAGGCCCTGCAAAGTGTTAATTTAGTAAATTACTGAAATGATCAATGCTTTGTATATATTCCCAAAAGCTGTCTATAGGTGGCACTGTCTAGTTAATTATGCCTTGACTCAGTAGAGGGAACTAGCTTTCCCCTCAGAGGGAGGAGCTTTCTAGTCAGCAATTGCATCAGCAACTTTAGTTTTTGCTCTGCCCATGAAAGGGGTAGAAGCCACTTCAGCTCCAGGAGAAACATCATTCCAGTTGAGAGAACAATCCTTGAGGGAAAGCTGGAGAAGATATTCATAGACTGTCCAGGATCACAAGCCGACCGTTTAAAGATATGCATCCCCCAGTTCAGCAACTGTAGAGCTGATTGTGAGACTTTTTGCATGTGGATGAATTGTAGTCTATGGCGACTACCACACTTTCTTGCTTTGTGTGTGGATGGTTTATAGTCTGAGACACTTGCCACGTTTTTGAGAGTTTTGCACACCTATGATCATCTTGGAAAGGTTGCAAAGCGTTTAGAAGGAGCTTAGGAACTACTACTCCCATTATCATTGTTTGTTTGCCTACATATAGCTATTGGAAAGAGACTGTCTGTGACTTGCCCAAGACGGTGCTTTGATATTGATGGATGTACTACAACTCCCAATCAGCACTTTAGTAAAGAGATGTATTTTCTACCACTGGCCTGGTTACTGACTCCAGCACCATATGCTGGCCACAGCACCTACTCTTCCTGCGTGGCACTCTTAAAATACCTATAACATCAAGGACACCCCAACATTAGGGTGTGCCTCGAGGGAAGAACGGGTGCGCCCTCCTATCATTGCCCTGGCCCTAGGGAGCATCGGCGTGAAGATTGCCACCATTAACAATTATTGCAGCCAGAGTCCCTATCACTCCCAAATTTCGCTCCTCCGGGGCTTTGTGCATATAAATATATAGATAACTATATACATTTATAGACAGTTGATGAAACAAGTATTTACCAGCACAGAAATGTATCTTACCTCATTAGCTGCTTGATCCAGCAAGGATTTCTTGTCACATTTCTTGAAGGAATCTAAAGTGTTTGTGTTGTATAAAGAGCCAAGAGACGGACAAGAGCGTGCTGGGGTGGGAACATTCCTGCCAACACAATGAAGGCACGATATGACATTCAAAAAGGTTATCAAGGTAAATGATGCACATGAAAACTATAGGGAACATTCATTATAGTATTTACAGCACCACTGTGGTGTAAAAAAATGCAGATTTTGGTGCATGCCATGTTTGCGGAAAACTTTTCCCCCTTCTAGCTATTTTTTAGAAGTGGCAAGAAAAGTTGGCAAGGGAGGGCAGATTTAACTGCATACACACCAGTTTTCTGGTGTGAATTAGGAAAAAGTCTATAATAGCTAGGAGGCTGCTATAGATTTTGGTCTGTCGAATGGCCAGGATAAGTCAAATGTCTGAGAGGCATACATTTGGAGCATCCTTCGGCTGTGCAGAAGGACTCAAGAAAAGTGATGAAAAACACTGGTTTTGTGTCCAAAACAAAAAAATAAAATAAAAAAATAAAAAATTCTACATCTCACCACTGCCGATTTGCTTCTGAAATTTTCAATGTGGGCAGCTAAATAAGTGAGGGACTAAAATGTGATTGCAGTCTCAGCTCCTGGACACTTTTATGGTACAGTCTAGTTCTGGGAAAATCTGTGCAAAGAGCATGAAGATGCCTGCCTTGGATCAGATAATATTATAGCAAATTCTCCACTGACATTTTTTTGGGGGAATGATTAAGAATTGAAACAAAGGGGAGAATTTATGAAGCCTTGTACGCCAGTTTTCTGAAGGCAAAGATTTTGATACACCGCTAAGGAGATGACGTAAAAAAAAAGCCTAATATGTCCAGATAAAAGTACTACTATTTGTAAAGATGCACCACATTTATAAAACAACATGATGCTAATTACATCACTGCAGACTCAAGCAAAACTGATTTCAAAAGTTTCCCTATCCCATGATAAATTGCCTCCAAAGTATATTAGAATTGGAAGTGGAATTACACTTAATGGTAATTTGGTTTCCTGGATGTCTCCATAACGGCACCCCTGAGAGGTTACATTTTCCCTCCCTTTCTCCCACCTTCAGTGACTTCCAAGAACCTTAGTAGGAGGATCAACGGTCTAAGAAAACAAACATAATTAAACTAAAAGAGTAGATATTACTATCATATCCACTCCATATCTTTTTTTTTTTAGGAAAGGGTAAAAGTATGGTTGCTCACATGGAGACTTCTAGGAAATCTAATTACCGGTTAGTGTAACTCCACTTTTCTCCTAGTCATTTCTACAACGGCACCTGAGATATCAAAGATATCTTTTTTTGGAGTAGACAATCGCCCGAAGGACGTCGTATTCAATCCTAATGGATAGTACATCTTCTCTATAATGCTTGGTAAGGGGGTGGGTTGATTTCCAGGTAGCTGCCCAGCACTTATGTTCTATACAAGCAGATGCCCTTACTGCCCATAACACCACTATTGCCCTACTTGAATGAGCTCTTAGACCAGTGTAATGGGCAAACTACGGCCCGGCAGACCTTTTTATCTGGCCTACAGAGCTGCTCATGCAACTGCGGCAAGGAATGGAATAGTTATCCACGTATCCTACTCACTATTGAATGCCCGTACTTGCAGGCAGGCTGGCCAGTCACTCACGTCCTTGCGGCGCATGCTCCGTCTGCTTTACTTATGAATACCGGTACTTGTGTGTGCGGGGCACGGTGTATTAGAGTACAGTGACTGCAACGAGCCCCGAATCGATTTCACGTACACAGGGACACTATTATGGGGGATATCTGTGGATGACACACAGATGCCCCCATAAGTGCCATCCACAGATGCCCCCATAACAGTGCCTTCCACAGATCCCCCATAACAGTGCCTTCCACAGATCCCCCATAACAGTGCCTTCCACAGATCCCCATTACAGTATCATCCACAGATCCCCCAATCGCCCTTAATAGGGTCATCCACAAATCCCCCATAACAGTGCCGTCCACAGATCCCCCACAACAATGTCATCCACAGGCCACTATTAGTTCAAAACTCACCAAAAGCACACCTTTTGGTTCAAAATCTTTTTTTTCTTATTTTCCTCCTCAAAAAGCTAGGCGCGTCTTATGGACAGGTGCGTCTTATAGGGTGAAAAATACGGTAATGCCCTGAGGCCTTCTGACTAGTGCCCGTGATAGCGTCCGCTTATTCTTCGATAAAAATTTTGTACAATAACTCTTTTTAAGCTTTTCTACCTTGAATTAAACAAAAACCTTTAATGTTACGAAATTTAAATTTAATATATATATAAATTCACACAAACGCCCCATCCATCTACTCTTGGTCCGGCCCCCGGGTCCAATATATGAACCCATTGTGGCCCACGAGTCAAAAAGTTTGCCCACCTCTGTCTTAGGAATCTCTTTTCCTGCTGAGCTGTAGTCCATAGCAATGCTCTGTCTGATCCACCTAGCAATGGACGTTTTGGCAGCTTACTTTCCCGTTTGGACCGACAAAATGCAGTTATAAATTCTTGTCTTTTCTCCAGTTCTCAGTTTTTTGTAAATACATTAGCACAGATCTGCAAGCATCAAGCTTATGAAACTCTCTCTTTTTCATTCTTTGGTTTACCACAAAAGGAAGGGATAACAATATCTTGTGATTTATGAAATGATGACATTACTTTATAAAAAAAAAAAAAAAAAAAAAAAAAAAAAGGGTTTTAGATAAGTCCATCTTCAAATGTCTGGGACAAAAAAGGAAAATCTGCAGAAAGAGCTTGTATCTCATTGACTATACGTACCGATGAAATGGCTAACAGAAAAATAGTTTGTCAAGTGAGAAACCTAATTGGTATGTCTTCAATAGGTTCAAAATGAGGTTTACAAGACTGGTAAGAACTAAATTCAGATTCCAAGGTGGGACCAAATTACAAATACAAGGTTTTAAGGGAACCTGCAATCAAAGAAAGTACTCAAAGCCGCCACAAGACAATTATGAAAAAAAATCTAAAATGACCAAGATACACAGGGTTTAGTGTAAATCCCTGGAAAGACACACCAATTGCAAATGTATTCCATACTTTACAGTACATACCATTAGTAGAAGATTTATAGCTTGCCATTAAAACATTTAGAACTTTATAAGAAAGCCCACTGGTTTCTAGGTGTGCTCATTCAACATCCATGCCCTCAAGTCTAGAGACTTGAGGCCTGGATGAAGCACTGGTCCCTGGGTTAGAAGCTGTGAAAAGAGGGACAGTACAAGAGGACCCCTTAAACCTATTCTCTTCAGAAAAGAAAACCAACATCACCTGGGCCAAATAGGGACTACTAATATCACTTTGGCTTTTACCTCTGAATCTTTTGCAGTACTAGTAGATTGGGAGGAGGGAATGCATAATACAGATGTTGAGTCAATTTTATTGAGAAAGCATCTAGGTTCTTTGGCTGATGTTTATGTCGGATGGAGCTTCTATAGTTTCCTGCTTGTTCTTGCAGCGAATACATACATTTCTGAGAGCCCCCAAGGTTTTTACTATTCGGTCGAACACTTGATCCACGAGGCACCTCTTCCTGGAGTAACCCATTTTCTGAGATGTTTCTTTTTCCATTAAAATATTTTCTTGGTTAACTTGTGAAGATGGTCTCTTCTTTTAACTTCTTGATGTTGAATGAACATCACTGCTGTAATGTGGTCTGAATATATTGTCAGGCGAGTCACTGTTTTTAGGTGTGCAGAGACTCTTAGGGCTTTCCAAAGTGCTCCAAGTTGCTCTGATTTATGCGAGTTCCCCATCTTCAGGCACTGGCATCAGTAGGAATGCATGCTTTCATATGACAGACTAATTTTTATTCTGAACTTTCTGATGAGACAAATCAAATTCATCATCTTGCCCTGAGGTATATAAGTTTCCTGGGACACTGAATTTAACAGTCTCCAAAAAAAATGTCCTACTTTGACAGAATCAAATCTGATTTTTGCCAGTTTATTATTCATCTCAGATTCTGTAGAGTATAAAGAACCAACTGTATTTGATCCTGAAAAATGTTGAGACTATCAGCAGGAGGTCATCCAGATAGGGTACCATTAGTTCACCCCTGCAATTTTGGCTGAGACCTCCGCCATGGCCTTTGTAAATAATCTGAATGTTGAAGAGATCCTGAATGGCAGACATACAAGCTGATAAAGACAGATTTTTCCCCTCTTGGACTGCAAACTTGAAATATCTTTGATGCTCTTTGTTTATTGGATTATGGTAATAGGAATCTTTCAGATCTATAGTTACGATCCTCATATTTTTTGCTATTCGCTGCTTTTATCTTTAATCTCCTGTAAAGTACATACTTGTTCAGGTTGATTGTCATTAAAAAGGATTCATTTGGTTTTCTTACCTACCAAAAGATATGAATAGCGGGGCCATGACATCTGTCTTATGGAATGGGTTGAATGGCACCTAAACATAAGAGATCTTGAATACCCAACAACAGAAGAAGGAAGGGAAGTTAGTCTGAACTTTTCTGGGGGAGAAGCTACAAATTCTATTTTGTATCCTTCGTGAAAAATTGTCATTGAGGTACAAACTGAGATAATTTTTCCCCACCATTCCTGCTGCATGGATCTAACAAAATAAGCCTTGTTTTACCCCCTTTCCTATAGTTACATACTGGCCATGGAAAGGAATGGAACAGATCTCATTTTTGGGGTCATATCATCCATCCAAGATCTCAACCATAATACTCTCATTACAGAATACATCTGAACAAATATCCTGGCAACCATTAAAACTGATTCAACAGAGGAGTCAGCTGAAAACCTGGCAATTTTTAGGCAGGCTGCTGGCTCTCCTTAACGAGACCAGCTACATAGGGAGACTTTATAGCAGTGGTCCATGGTATGGAAACTTATTGGCAATGCTCTATGGGAAACATACAAATAAGTATCTCCCAGAAGAAGAGAACCACCTCGCTAATGCCATCTTCTGGAAGTGGTTCCCAATGAGACCATTTTTAAAAAGGGAAGAGGGGCAAGAATCTGATCCCTGGGTGTTTACTCTCTAAGATGTAACGCTAACTGGTCTAGCCAGACACACAAGGCTCTAGCTACACAAGTAGTAGAAACCCCCGGTCTGAACAAGGCAGAAACAATTTCCCTAGTCTTTTATTAAGACCTTCATCTTTTTATCCACAGGGTCCTTAAACTGCATGGCGTCTTCAAAGGGAATCAACAAATTTATGAGTTTGGCTACAGAGGCATTAATCAAGGGAACCAAACCCCATTTTTCTACATCGGTCTCATTCAAAGCTGATCTGTTTTCAGGGATATACCACTCCTTTATACATTAGCTTATGAAGCATCTCTTGTATAGAAAATTCTTGTCTTTGTCGCTCACCCAAAAGCTGCAAATATGTTATCTTGAATAGACCTAGATTTTTTAACTTCTTCAATATCCAAAGTATTATGTATAGCCTTAATCAGCTGATCCAAGTCATCTTTTCCCCCTCTTCTTTCTCTGAAGAAGAATCTATCATTTCACTTTCCTCTTTATCTGAACACTCAATATCTGAGAAATCCTTTGAATCATTCTCTGGATCTTTCCTTATGTTTTTTAATGGACAAAGCAGCAGAGAGACCTGACATCGCTGACTGATTCTCCTCTTTAACCGTAGACTTAATGTCATTCATAAAGACTGATGATACATCCTGAACAATCTTCAAAGTACATGATGGGCATAAAGGATTCTTGTAAGAAGTGTTCTTTTTCTTATTGCACAGAGGAAACTTCCACTTTTTTTTGCTTAGTGCCAGTATCCTTGTCTCCCTACGAGAAAGAACAAACCCTCAAAGAACCATTAAACTTTGCAAAAAGAAAAAAGGACCACTTCTTAGAAACTATAATGGTTATCCCCCCTTCGCACTCTGTAAGGGCTCTTTCACACGGGCGGATCCCATGCGTGAAATCCACTGCGTGAAAGAGTGGCAAGCCCCAGTCCGGACAGCAGAGACATGGAGCATTAACATGATTAATAATGCTCCGTGCCTCTCTGTGACCTTTTTACTACAAAATCACGGTGACGACTTTATCGCACTGTGATTTTGTAGTAAAAAGATCAAAGAGGCATGGAGCATTATTAATCATGTTAATGCTCGGTGTCTCTGCTGTCCGGAACGGGGCTTGGCTCTCTTTCAGGCAACAGATTACCCACACGGCATACGCTCGTGTGAAAGAGCCGTAAGAGATAGTGACTTGCAGGACCCAAAGCTGAGGAACCAGCATGAGATGGGCTGCGATCCATGTTTAGGCCGGGAACTGGATCAGATGAGGCAGAAAGATGTCTGGTGAAGTTCCCTCTATCAAACACAAAGTCTCCTGGGCATGGTGTGCACTTGTTAGAGGCTTCCGCCATCTGCCATGGACTTTCCACCCTGTCCAGTGACCTCATTGACAAGCCACCAGCAGTCCAGCCGGCATGAGCTGCATCGCTTACCGGTATGTCTCCAGTCAGTGGCGTACACACAATCCATGGGGCCCCGGTGCGAAACTGATCCATGGGCCCCCCCCCAAACCCAAACCCCCCCATCATCTGGGGCCCCCCTACTTTAACAAACTCAATGCAGCCAATAACCCCCCCACACTTTAACAAACTCAATGCAGCCAATACAACCCATCACCCCCCACTTTAACAAACTCAATGCAGCCGATAACCCAATAACCAGCCCCCCTACTTTAACAAACTCAATGCAGCCACATTAGCCAATACACTAAAGCCCCCCCCCCTCCCCCCTCCATGCCAGGGCCCCCACTGTCTCCAAGTCTCCAACTCAGTGTGTTTTTTTCTTACTTACTGGCGCTGCTCTAGGGGAAGTGAACTGCTCTCTCTCCCGTCCGGGTCCCGTCTGCTGCGTGAGTTCAGGCGCGCACATGTTCCCGCGAAACCTGCCACAGGAGTTCACAGATCTCGCGGGATTGACTCCGTGCTCGCTCCTGCCCGGGCCCGGCGCTGACAGCAAGTCTCGCTTCCAAACAACTTTTAGCGCAGCCGGAGGGGCCAGGCATCCGCAGGCGGCCGGGCCCCCTGGGGTGCCGGGCCCGGTCGCAGCTGCGACCCATATATGTACACCACTGTCTCCAGTGCTGATTTCATACTTGGAAACCTCCATTAGAGTAACTACATGGGTAAAGAAAGCATCCTAGGCAGAGACTGGGTGAAGAAGACAGGGACCAACTGGCTTTGCCAACTTCCTCTATTAACCCCAAATAAATAATATCTTCATCAAGCTTACAGCCGTGACCTCTCTGCATATCCCTTCCTGCACAGGGACAGGAAAAAAAACCTAAAGGTGGGAAGTGGACAGGGGAAATTTAACCTCTCTGCATATTTTTCCTGTCCTTAGCAGAGGCAGGTGCATCTCAAAATAGACCATTAATAATAGATTGGTGGAGGTCCGATCCTGGGCACCCCTGCCAATCAGCTGTCAATCCAAGAAAATTACATGTAGGGCTTCTTGCACACAACCGTATTTTTTCTCTGTGTAATATCGGCATGTTTAGCATCTAGCACATTGACCTAGTCATTTCTACGGGCCATGTACAAATCAGTATTTTTGCAGATTTATATGGCCCGTTCCGCAAATGATAGGTCCTATTCTTCTCTATATTGTGGACAAGAATAGTAGTTTCTATTGATGAAGGTGAGAAAAATATGCAATGCTCATGGAAGGCATCTACATTTTGTGGATCCATCGCTTGTGGAGCGAAATTTTGGAACAGACATGTGTATGAAGTCTAAAGAAAACAGACTTTTGTTGAACTTACATGTCAAAGGCACTGAATTCCAGAGTGAGCCGAGTTGGAAGCCCAGCAGGATCACCTGTCAAGAGATCACCAGAAACATTATTATCTCATAACTTTACTCTATGCAAGCTGCATCATTGTAGGAACTCCATTCTTCAATTCCCCACATATGGCCAAGTCATTTATCAACTCAAAAATCAACAATTCATCAATGAAAGAAATTTGACAGAAGACAATAAAAAAGGTGGTCAGAATGGGTTAAAAATATTCAATACTTGCCCTCCCCCACTGTTAATCCGTTCTCCCCACTCCCTGGTCCCAGGCTTTAAGGGGTTATCTAACTCTAATAGAGTGGGCCAGACTTGCCCGACCCAGGGTGGGGGTGATGATCCGGACTGTGGGGCTCCTGGGCTGGCAGTTCCGGTCCCACGTGCACCGTGGAAAACATCCGTCAATGGGGGGCACACTTGACCGCTGCAAAATTGTGAGACCAGATCCAGCAGAGAGGATCAGGTGAGCATCATCCTCATCCTGGGTCCAGCAGGTCTAGGCCACTCCGTTAGAGTTGGATAACCCCTTTAACACACAGAAAACGGCTTGGACTGCCTGCTAAGCCAATCACTGGTTGGGGTGGGTCACTGCTGCAGCAAGTGACTGGCTGAGCAGGCGGTCCAAGTACTTCCTTTGTATTGATTCCGGGACTGGTAAGTGGATAGCGTGAAGTGGGAACCAGAAAAGTGACAGAATGGTGGCACTGGGGATTGATGAGGGCAAGTATAGTGCATTTTTTTTATTTTGTAACCAATTCAGCTTGTTTTAAAATATATATATATATATATATATATATACATACACACACACACACAGATGAGCAAAAGGGTAACAATGTTTTAAACTTTTGACTTTCACGGATCATATCTGACCATCCACTACAGCTTCAAACGTGAGTCTACCATCATTGGCTATCTCATACATAAATTGGACTTGCAAGTACGTATATAGCATATGATTAGTTATGCAGATTCTTGTCATGTAACTGCATTGTTACTGTTTTGCTTTCAACACTGCCTGAATCCTTCTGGGCATGCTCTTGATCATATTCAAGCATGTCTCAACTGAAATCTGTTCCCAGGTCTCTTCTACACGTTCCCAATATTGGTACATACTGGTCGACTCACTTGGGCACGTATACAGCTTTTTCTTCAACTCTACCCACAAGTGCTCGATTGGGTTGAGGTCTGGGGACTGTGGAGGCCAGTCCAGCACCTCTACTACCTTCTTCACCAATCTCAACGTATGCTATGGGTCTTTATCCTGCTGGAAAATTATGTTGTCCTTCTCATACCCATAGTACTCAAGTGTACAAAGTAATTTGTGCTGTAGGATACTCACATATAGCTCAGTATTGAGACCACCATCGAACCTGGTCAAGTATCTAACACCTTTGGCTGTGAAACAATCCGATATCATCAGGCTTCCTCCACCGAACTTGCCAGTTCTTTAAATTTCCTGATCCGTAAGCCCCCTTTTCCCTTGTTTCTTCCAGGCCTATGTGCACCCATCAGAGCCCAGTCTATTGACTTTTGTCTCATCGCTCCAAATCGCCCATTTTCAATCTTCTACTGTCCACTGTTCAGTTCACTGTGTACTTTTTTGCAAACTCGGGCCAATGCTTCTTATGATGATATTGAAGCTAAAGCTTCTTCACCTTTTTTCAAGCCACCATTTCAGACTTGTGCAATGCTTGTTGCATTGGCATACGAGCCACCTCCACCGCAATGTGTTTTTTGCGCCAGAAATGATAGACCTTGTGATGAGTCGACTTGTTGATTATATATTTTGCCTGGATGTCCACCTCTTGGCTTTAAAATGGGTGGATGGACCTCATTTTGTATTCTTCCAACTGTCTCGTATGATGCAGTTTGGCAATTTTCTTGGCCAAGATACAGCTATCTATGAGCAGGATGATGCTAATGCTCTTTCTCTTGGCTACTCCTGGATTCGAACCTATGACCTTTCGCTTGTTAATCAACCTAATAACACACTGAGCTATCAGGGAATGGGAAAACAGGTTGTAATTTGTAGTATAGAAGAAAAAGATTGTTCCACCACCAGGAGCAAAACAGTAACAATGCAGTTACATGACAAGAATCTACATAACTAATCATATGCTAAATAGGTGCAAGTCCAATTTATGTATGAGATAGCCAAGATGATTGTCTGTAAAATGATGGTAGTCTCACCTTCAAAGCTGTAGTGGATGGTGAGATATGGAGCCTGAAAGTCAAAAGTTCAAAACTTTGTTATATATGTATAACCCTGGAAAGTAGCCCATTACTAATGCTGGCACCTTGTTAGTAGGTTGCACCTCACAATAGGAGAAGCTATTACTGCTCTTACCATTATAATAATAACCCTTGATCGCTTTGGCCGATTCGTCAAGCCGGTACTCATTCAGTTTCTTTTGAGTGAGCTGATGCCAAAACCCTGCATCTAGCGCACTGGCGAAAGGGACGAACTGCAGTTTGGGGCTGCTAGACTCGACCTTGTCGCCCACATCTTGACTCTCAGATGCCTCAGATGCCATTGATGACTTTAGGGTTTAACTATAAGAGAAGAAGAAGGATTATACTGTACATAAGAGCATTCATCTCCTAGGGCTGCATATTATAGGCTAACGTATTTACTTTCCATTGTGGGGACGCTTCTATTCACTCAGATTTACAATAACCGTCATCGCAGCTTTTACCTAATTTAACAGCAGGCTATGTAAATCAGCCATAGTACAGGAAATTACCTTTCAAAATTCTCTTCAGCACCGCAATAAAAGGCATTATGCGAAGGGGAATTGTGCACTCCTTAAACATTCTTCAGAGATTACTGCCTGAATAACATAATGAATTTTCAGTCCTAGTAGCCAACACGAACACAGCGGAGACAGATCGATTTTTGCTATGATTTCACAATTTCATGAAAATGCAGCCCTTGTTGTGACTTCAATGAATAAGGCTTAAAGGCCGACCCCCAAACGAAACGAGGCACGTGGGCGACAATGACAAAAAATCTGACACAATTTTTTTTTTTAGCAAATTACTCCCAAAACATCACTGTCACAGTGGCCTTATAACAGTGACATTGTCCCTTAAAGTATCGGCAGATTAATGCTGCCCTAAACACAGGATGAAATACAGACAGACTCCCGTCCTTACAAAGAACAGCTTTAGGCCAGACACGTGAGCGAGTTGAATGTGAGAAACTCGCAGCGTGTATCAGCGAAAGGCCCCATCCTGACCACCCCTCCACTGTAGAGTTGTTTCGGTACCAAAATTTTGATTCGGTATCAATACCATAAAAAAGTATTGCGATACTCGATACCATTCGATACCACGCGAAAAAAATAAAAACGCCAAAAAAATCTGCGTGCATTCCACATTTTATGAAACCGCCGGCTCATAATACAACAGTCCTATCCTACTTTTTTGTGGGGACAAGGCGACTAAAAGAAAATGGCGAATCGTGCATTTTTTCTTATTCTTTTTTTTTCTTTTACGGCGTTCACCGCATAAAAGTGGATTTTTTAATAGTTTGGACTTTTGAGACGCGGCGATATGTAATATTTTATTTATGTATTGTTTATATATTTTATATGTCAAAATTGGGAAAGGGGGTGATTTAGAATTAATATTTTGGTGTACTTTAACTTTTTTTTTTCTTTTTTTTTTTACAGTTTATTTATTAACTATTTCCCTCTTAGGGGCTAGAACCTGGGATAGTCTCATCCTATTCACCCTAATAGAGCTCTATCAGGGTGAATAGGATCTCACCCTCTCCCTGCTGCCCTGTGCTCTGTGCACACAGCAGCAGGGAGCAGACTATGGCAGCCAGGACTTCAGGAGCGTCCTGGTTACCATGGTAACCGATCGGAGGCCCAGCATTACACTGCTGGGGCTCCGATCACTGCCACTGCCACCAATAAGGAGGAGGTGAGGGGACCCTGTGGCCACTGCCACCAATGAGGAGGAGGTGAGGGGACCCTGTGGCCACTGCCACCAATGATTTTATTACTGGGGGAAGGGGGGATGGGGAGGCACGCACTGGCCACCAATAGTGTATTTATTACTGGGGACAGGGGGGGCGCACTGCCCACCAATGTTTTAATACTAGGGAGGGCGGGCGCACTGGCCAGCAATGCCTAATAACGTTCATATATAAATGCAGGCAGAAGACACAGGCTGCCGGCACCTGCCTGTGACCGAGCGCTGCGATCAGAGGCTATTAACCCCTCAGGTGCCGCACCTGAGGGGTTAATAGCATCTGATCGCAGTGCTGGGTCACAGGCAGGTGCCGGCAGCCTGTGTCTTCTGCCTGCATTTAAATAAGAAACTGTACTCGGCATTGCTGGCCAGTGCGCCCGCTCCTCCTCCCGCCCCTGCTCCGCCCCCCTCTTCCTCTATTGGTTGCAGCGGCAGCACAGGGGGAGGGAGAGACTGCCTCCTTCTCCCTGTGCTGCCGAGGAGAACATGGCCGCGCTGAGAGCAGCGCAGCCACGTTCTCTGATACTGGGCTGTGCAGTAACGCAGCCCAGTATCGATAAAATACTTTTCCTGGTATCGAGTGCGATACCAGAGAAAAGTATTGATTGGGTATCGAAAGTTCGATACCCAAAACAACCCTACTCCACTGACAGAATTGCACGGCATTATACTGATTTATAATGCTGTGTAACCTTTAGAGCCAGGGGCGCAATTACCATAGCGGCAGACCATTCGACTGCTATGCGGCCCAGGGAAACAGGGGGCCCAGTTGGGATCATCTTCTCTTCTACTGGGGTTTAAAACTTGGTCAGGACTCTACCCTTTAAAGAAACAACTTTTAGCAAACGAGGCAGTGGAAAAATGGCTCAAGTATCATTGAAAGGGGTTTAGGCAGAAACCCTTTTTTCCTGTGTGGGGGGCTTGGTTTGAACCTTGCTATGGGGCCATTACTTCTCTATGTACGCCACTGCTTAGAGCCCTGAAATCTATGGTATTGCACAGACAGAATTATGTCATTATAATGCCAAAGATGCACAGCATTACGCTGTCAGTGGAACGGAGATCAGAATGGGACCTCACACTGACACACGCTGCAAGTTCCCAGCATTCAACTCGCTAGTTTGTCTCTGGCCTTAATCTGAAACACTAGGGGCATGGGTACAAATGTCTGCTCGAAGGAACCCATTTGGGTTCTCCCCACCCGTCCTTTCCTGTACACAACAAGGGACAACTTGCAGTAGAACTTGCAGTACAATTAATATTTAAGTCCCAGAAACCCCCTTTAAATGGGCCACTAATTGTCCCTAATGCACAGGACCTAACAAATCACATGTCTCATCTCCACTGCTCCCGGGCTCTCTCTCTACCGCCTTGTGTCAGGAGGGATAATATTTTTCATGCTGGGCAGCAGAAGAGTTTCTTAGTAGCAGATCTGCTTTCTGTGTGAAGACTACTTTATATCTTGTAATAGAGGTATATACGGTCAGCTGTACGTAGTGGCAATGTCTGTGAGGAATTATGGGAACTATAGTGTTTTTCATGGTAATCACACCCACTGCAAGTCCTGGCAGCATCATAATAAGGGTGCATCACACAGAAGAGCAAGATGTTAGTGTTAGTGGTGAGGACTAGTGCTCCCACCGCCCTAGTCACTACTTAGGGCCCATCTTAAGGAAAGCCAGGGTTTAGGCACGTGATCGGCGTACGGGTGAAAAACCCGTCTAGGGACGTCTGGGCAGTCATGTGCCAGCTTCTAGGTGAGTTAGGGGTCACCACCTTTTCCTCTCCCTTGGACAGGGCTTTCCCTTTTCCCTTTCTTTGCGTCACACATCTGTGATCGGCACGCCGGTCGTGATAATGATCCGCAATTTTGCGGACCCATTCACTTCTATGGGGCCCCAAAAGATGCAGACAGCACTCTGTGTGCTGTCCGCATCTTTTCTTCCATTGAATAGCCTCGCAAAACAAATAAAGCACGTCCTATACTGACCAGTGAAAATCTGGACGTTGCCCCATTGAAGTCTATGGGTCAATGCGGAATGCAATCAGTTTTTTTGCAGACATGCTGAACTGACAGCAAAGAAAAAAAAAAAAAGGATCTGTTTACGACCATCTGAATGAGCCCTAAACATGTAATAGCACCCTTAAATGGGTCATCCCAGTTCTAGTTTTTTTGGGGAGGGGCAAGGAGGCAGTTAAAAAAATAATAATAATAAAAAAAAAAAATAAACTCACTTTCTGGAGCCTCCTCCGATCCAGCCCCGCAGCTGGGCACCATCATGTGATCCGTGATCAGATATGAACTGAGTGCATCATAATCCACTGTGATACAGTCAGTTCAGGGAAGTGAGGTCGGCCTGGGAGATCCGGCAGACACACGGCCCGTTTCTCTAAGTTGATCACATATTTTTTTTATTCTTTCAATACAATATATTCTTTCAATTCGATAAAGGGCTGGCCACAGAAAGGAGCAGAGCTCGGGTGCAATAAGAGCAATGGCGACACCCTTATTGCACCAAAAAGAATCATAACTCCGGAACGGAGCCACGTATCATCAAAACAAAAACTGTGTTTTAACCACTTGCCGCCACGCTAACGCCGATGGGCGTCAGCGCGGCGGCTCTCTCAGGTCTCACTGCCGCCTATCGGCGTCATCTCGTGAGACCCGAGATTTCACATGAACGCGCGTGCGCACGCGCGCGCGTTCACTGTGACGCACAGAGGAGAAGTGAAACTACAGCCTGCCAGCCGCGATCATTGGCTGGCAGGCTGTAATTTTTTAAATCGACCTATGAAAATCAGATATCAGACGCTATTTACAAAATAGCGTCTGATATAAGTCCTGCTTGGTCCTCTGGTGATCCCTTTTGCTGGATCCACCACCAGAGGACACAAGCAGCTCAGTAAGTACACCAAATCACCACACATACATTACATACCCCCTTTGTCAGTTATTAACCCCTTAGTAGCCCCTTAGTAGCCACTGATTACCCATATAAACCCCTGATCACCCTCTGTCACCCCCTGTCATAGATCACCCCCTATAAGGGTCCCTAATCACCGTCAGGTAGTTAGCTACTTGTTAGGTAGTTAGCGCCCAGCCCACCGCACCGCACAGTCACTTATTAGTCGCTGATTAGCGTCATCACTGTCGCTTATCAGCACTAATACTAATATAGTATCTGTAAGTGATCAAGACTGATCGCAATCAGATCTATATCAGTAGGGTCACTTTAGGCTCTATAAAAAACGCATTGTTCGCCTGATCAGGCCTGATCTTGTGCGCACACTTGCGTTCAGTCCGCCCACCGCAGTGACAGAATTTTTTTTCTGATCACTGCAAAAACACAGTAAAATCGCTGCGCCGCTATAAAAGATCACTTTTGAGTTATTGGATCTTTATTAGCGATCGCAGCGTTACTCATAAGCACTCCCTTTTACTAGGTAGGTGTGCTCTTTTTCCTGGGTAGTCTCAGAGGAATACCCCTAAATTTAGTTACTCCAAAATGGCAAAAAGGGGTATTCCGCTGAAGAGGCCTACAGGATTCTGGCCGTGATGGATGAAAGCGATGGGGACGCTTCACCCGCTGAATCCAGTGGTTCAGAATATGAACCTGTAGACAGCAGTGGCACTCTAACCGCTAGCGAAGATGACGAGGTTGAGGTCCCTGCTACGGTCAGGCGTACCCGACCCCATGTCAGTGTTTCGCATATCCCGCGTGATGAGCCTCATATGCAGCAGAGTGGTGCTAGCGCTGACCTTTTTGATGGTGCGGCATACACCGGCAGCGCAGCACATCCTGGACCTTCTACCAGCACTGCCGTATTCCCTGGTGAAGTGGCGAGCACCAGAAGGGCAGTTGCTGGTACGGTGGCACGTGCACTAACTCCCCGTCGCAGCCACCGCGTTCTCAGGCCCGTAGACCCCTTAGTCTCCCAGAGGTGCTGGCAAACCCTAATTGGCAATCCCCTCCTTCCGCCGCACCCGTATTGCCCCCTTTCACCGCCCAGTCAGGAGTTCGCATGGAGACAGCCAATTTCAGATCGGCCCTTGAATTTTTGAGCTGTTCTTCACCGCGGATCTCTACGACTTAGTTGTGGCAGAAACCAACCGATCGCCACACAATATATAACCGCCAATCCGGAAAGCTTCTATGCCCAGCCTTTCCGGTGGAAACCAGTCACCGTTCCGAATTTAAAACATTTTTGGGCCTTACCCTCAGCATGGGCATAACTAAAAAAATGTATTGCGGTCATATTGGTCTAAAGACCCAATACATTACATGCCCATGTACTCTGCTGCAATGTCCAGGGCACGGTTTGAGGTCATCATGCGCTTTATGCATTTCACCGACAATGAAACCTGTCATCCAAGAGGCCACCCTGCTTATGACCGGCTCCATAAAATTCGGCCCCTCATAGACCATTTGTCATCTAAATTTGCAGATGCGTATACCCCCAGTCAGAACATCTGCATAGACGAGTCCCTCGTACAATTCACCGGGCGCCTTGGCATCAAACAGTACATCCCCAGCAAGCGCGCCCGGTGCAGAGGTCAAAATGTATAAGCTCTGTGAAAGGGCCACAGGCTATACATATCGTTTTAGGGTCTATGAGGGAAAAGACTCAAAACTGGAGCCGGTCGGATGCCCTGACTACCTGGGGTGCAGTGGCAAGATTGTCTGGGACTTGGTGTCACCCTTAGTCTGCAAGGGGTACCACTTATACGTGGACAATTTTTACACAAGTGTGGCCCTCTTTCGGCACTTACATCTAGTCGGAATCCAATGCTGTGGCACCGCGCGGCCTAGTCGCCGGGGCTTCCCCCAACGGCTCATTAATACCCGACTTGCACGGGGGGAGAGGGCTGCCTTGTGTGACCAAGAACTGCTCGCGGTGAAGTGGCGGGACAAGAGGGACGTTTACCTTCTGTCCACCATTCACGCAGACACGACTGTCCAAATAGAGCGGGCGACAGGAGTCATTGAAAAGCCCCTCTCAGTCCACGATTATAATCTCCACATGGGAGGGTGGACTTCAATGACCAAATGTTGGCTCCATATTTAGTTTCCCGGCGCACCAGGCAGCTGGTATAAAAAGGTGTCTGTATATTTGATTCAATTGGCCATATATAACAGTTACGTTCTCTACAGTAAGGCTGGGAGAACGGGATCCTTCCTTAAATTCCAGGAAGAGATCATTTCGGAACTCCTGTATCCAGGAGGTTCTGTGCCCTAAGTCCCCGATGTAGTGAGCCGGCTACATGAGAGACACTTCCCCAGTGTCTTCCCTGGTACCCCAAGCCACCGTTCCCCAAGAAAAGATGTCGTGTCTGTAGCAGGAGTGGACTAAGGCGTGACACCACCGTTTTTGTCCTGACTGTCCTGACCAGCCTGCCCTATGCATAGGGAGTGCTTCCATAAGTACCACACACAGGTACACTATTAGCATAGGGATTGCAAGACACAGGCCAGGCACACAAGAGTCTTAGGGTCCTTGCACACGAGCGTTGCTCACGCATGGTGATCGCAAAGGAGCGCCCGTCCTGACTTCTCAAAAACAGACAGGGTCGCATAGCATCATATTGATTTATGATGCTATGTAACCTTACAGTTCTGGAATGCATTGGATAGCACTGGCATACTGCTGCTGCCAGTGCTATCAATGCATTCAAAACTGTAAGGGTTACATAGCATCATAAATCAATATGATGCTATGCGACCCATCTGTGCGGGAGAAGTCAGGCCAGGCGCTCCTCTGCGATCACCATGCGTGAGCTGCGCTCGTGTGCAAGACCCCTCACACAGAGCTGCTGCAAACCTCTCCTTTCACCTGGGACAAAGTGCATAATGTACTTCGCCACAGCTCTGGGTGATTTGTGCTTTGCACATTGTCCCACAGGGAAGGAGAGGTTTATCCTCTAAGGCCTCATGCACACGGCCGTGGAACACGCCGTGCATGGACCGTGGTATCCTGGCCTGGCATCCATCTGACAGCAGGAGCGCACGGCGTCATAGCAACCAGTGACGCCGTGCACTCCTGCTGTCAGATGGCTGCCAGGCCGAGTCTAACGGTCCATGCACGGCCGAGTTTCACGGCCGTGTGCATGAGACCTAAGGTAAAAAAACAAAAAAAAAAATCCATAGGTAAGCAAAAAGTTCAAGTTATGTTTCAAATGTTTAAGTTAACGTTCGGTTTCTAATGTTCTATAAAGTTAATGTTAATAAAATTATTGCGTTGCTGCCTGGTTTTTCTTTCTTTTTTTTTTTACCTTCTAGGTGGATCAAGCAAAGAGCCAGCTGCAGCACTGATGTGCATTCTGAGAGAAGCATTGCGCTGCTATCAGAAGACACGTGAAGTCGGTGTTTGCGGCGCTGCAAGGCGAGATTTCTCCTCTGCAGTACAGGTACGTTTGCCCAGGCATATGAGCTGAGGAGAGGTGTTGGAGTTCATATGCTTTGGCAAACACTTTGTATCAAAAATCTGGCAAAGATGTCTTCCTCCACACCGATCGATTGATCGATATGAATGGAGAAATCACGTTTGCCAGGACATAGGAGCTGAAGTGGGTATGGATGTTTGGGCGGAGCCCCTATGTCCTGGCAATCGCCAGGCCCCTTTTCTTCTTGCATATTTTTGGCAGAGATTTTTTCATCCACATCAATCGATGCGAATGAGGAAATCTGTGCCGTTCATTTTTCTTTCAGCCCAGAGGCTGAACGGAAAAAATCTCATTACCTGTATGCTCCATATAAGGAGAATAGCAGAAACTCCTAATGCTGGCCATACATGTAATGATTGCGGAGACCCTCAAATGCCAGGGCAGTACAAAAACCCCACATGTGACCCCATTTTGGAAAGAAGACACCCCAAGGTATTCGCTGAGGGCATATTGAGTCCATGAAAGATTGAACTTTTTGTCACAAGTTAGCGGAAAGGGAGACTTTGTGAGAAAAAACTAAAAAAATCAAATTCCGCTGACTTGTGCGAAAAAATAAATAAATATGAACTCGCCATGCCCCTCACAGAATACCTTGGGGTGTCCTCTTTCTAAAATGGGGTCACATGTGGGGTATTTATACTGACCTGGCATTTTAGGGGCCCTAAAGCGAGAGAAGAAAAATGCGTAAAAATGCCCTCCTAAAGGTACTCATTGGATTTAGGGCCCCTTTGCGCACCTTGGCTGCAAAAAAGTGGCACACATGTGGTATCGCCGTACTCAGGAGAAGTAGGGCAATGTGTTTTGGGGTGTATTTTTACATATACCCATGCTGGGTGAGACAAATATCTCTGTAAATGGACAACTTTGTATAAAAAATGGAAAAAGTTGTCATTTAAAGAGATATTTTTCACACCCAGTATGGGTATATGTAAATACACCCTAAACACTGCCCTACTTCTCCTGAGTACGGCGACCACATGTGTGACACTTTTGCAGCCAAATCGCAAAGGGCCAAATTCAATGAGTACCTTTAGGATTTCACAGGACATTTTTACGCATTTGGATTCCAAACTGCTTCTGACGTTTAGGGGCCCCTAATATGCCAGGACAGTATAAATACCCCACAAGTGACCCCATTTTAGAAAGAAGACACCCCAAGGTATTCTGTGAGGGGTATGGTGAGTTCATGTAAAAGTTTATTTTTGTCACAAGTTAGTGGAATATAAGACTTTGTAAAAAAAAAAAAAAAAACATTTCCGCTAACTTGTGCCAAAAATAAAAACTTCCATAAACTCACTATGCCACTCAGCGAATACCTTAGGATGTCTACTTTCCGAAATGGGGTTACTTGTGTGGCATTTATACTGTCCTGGCATATTAGGGGCCCCTAAACGTCAGAAGCAGTTTGGAATCAAATGCGTAAAAATGTCCTGTGAAATCCTAAAGGAACTCGTTGGAATTTGGGCCCCTTTGCGCACCTTGGCTGCAAAAAGTGGCACACATGTGGTATTGCCGTACTCAGGAGAAGTAGGGCAATGTGTTTTGGGGTGTATTTTTACATATACCCATGCTGGGTGAGAGAAAAATCTCTGTAAATGGACAACTTTGTATAAAAAATGGAAAAAGTTGTCATTTGCAGAGATATTTTACACCCAGCATGGGTATATGTAAAATACACCACAAGCACATTGCCCTACTTCTCCTGAGCACGGCGATACCACATGTGTGCCACTTTTGCAGCCAAGATGCAAAGGGGCCCTAAATCCAATGAGTACCTTTAGGATTTCACAGGACATTTTACGCATTTGGATTCCAAACTGCTTCTGACGTTTAGGGGCCCTAATATGCCAGGACAGTATAAATACCCCACAAGTGACCCCATTTTAGAAAGAAGACACCCCAAGGTATTCCGTGAGGGGTATGGTGAGTTCATGTAAAAGTTTATTTTTTTTCACAAGTTAGTGAAATATGAGACTTTGTAAAAAAATAAAAATAAAAAACAATTTCCGCTAACTTGTGCCAAAAAATAAAAACTTCCATGAACTCACTATGCCCCTCAGCGAATACCTTAGGGTGTCTACTTTCCGAAATGGGGTCACTTGTGTGGTATTTATACTGCCCTGGCATTTTAAGGGCCCTTAAAGCGAGAGAAGTAGTTTGGAATCCAAATGCGTAAAAATGTCCTGTGAAATCCTAATGGTATTCATTGGATTTAGGGCCTCTTTGTGCACCTTGGCTGCAAAAAGTGTCACACATGTGGTATCGCCGTACTCAGGAGAAGTAGGGCAATGTGTTTTGGGGTGTATTTTTACATATACCCATGCTGGGTGAGAGAAATATCTCTGTAAATGGACAACTTTGTATAAAAAATGGAAAAAGTTGTCATTTACAGAGATATTTTCACACCCAGCATGGGCATATGTAAAATACACCCCAAAACACATTGCTCTACTTTTCCTGAGTGCGGTGATACCACATGTGCCACTTTTGCATCCAAGATGCGCAAGGGGCCCTAAATCCAATGAGTACCTTTAGGATTTCACAGGACATTTTTACGCATTTGGATTCCAAACTGCTTCTGACGTTTAGGGGCCCCTAAAATGCCAGGGCAGTAAAATACCCCACAAGTGACCCCATTCGGAAAGTAGACACCCTAAGGTATTCGCTGATGGGCATAGTGAGTTCATGGAAGTTTTTATTTTTGTCACAAGTTAGCGAAAAATGAAATTTTTGAAAAAAAACAAAAAAACTATTTCCGCTAACTTGTGACAAAAAATAAAAACTTCCATGAACTCACTATGCCCCTCAGTAAATACCTTAGGGTGTCTACTTTCCGAAATGAGGTCATTTATGGGGTGTTTCTACTGTCTGGGCATTGTAGCACGTCAGGAAACAGGACAGGCGCTCAGAAAGTCAAATTGCGGAAATTCACTTTTTTGCACCATAGTTTGTAAACGCTATAACTTTTACCCAAACCAATAAATATACACTTATTGGACTTTTTTTTTATCAAAGACATGTAGAACAATACATTTAGAGAAAAATTTATATAGAAATGTAGTTTTTTTAAAAAAAATTTACAACAGAAAGTGAAAAATGTCATTTTTTTGCAAAAATGTCGTTAAATTTTTATTAATAGCAAAAAAAGTAAAAATGTCAGCAACAATGAAATACCACCAAATGAAAGCTCTATTAGTGAGAAGAAAAGGAGGTAAAATTCATTTGGGTGGTAAGTTGTATGACCGAGCAATAAACGGTGAAAGTAGTGTAGTGCGGATTTGTAAAAAAGGGCCTGGTCACTAGGGGGGTATAAACCTGTGGTCTTCAAGTGGTTAATCGGGTGAACCACAGCTATGCGTCTATGCAGACAGCTGAGGTCTCTGGTGACAAGTTCCCTTTAAATCACTTTTTTATATTCAACATTTTTGAATAATTTTTGATGATTTTCCATGCCACTTTTTATATTGTACAGTATGTTATAAAGTGTACATCTAAAATCAGAAGATTCAGAACTCGCAGCAGTTCTTGTGAAATGAATCAAGACATAGGGGGATCAGTTAGGAGCAGATATACACCGCTTATGTGGCATATATCTGGCGCAGAGTGCGGCAAAATCTGCGACTTCTTCCCCACTCGTGCCAGGCCCGTCTCTTCCATCCTTTTCTACTCCTGGTGATCTAAATGGAAGACAGCAAGGAAGCTGTCTTAGAATCGGCAGTGGATGCACCTAAGTTATGTAGAGGCCGACGCCTCTAGATTACTGCGGCGGATCCACCACCAGCTATAAGGTTAATATGTTGGTCTTAACAAATGTGCCCTATAATTTTGGACCTGAAAAAAAACGGATACCGTTTAAAGAAACAAATTCCAAGCTTCACAATGAAGGTACGGAATGGAACTGACATTAAGCAATAGGATGTGAGGCAACAGAAAAAATCCCCAGTTTGTGTTACATAATGGTCGAGCCCTTGTGAAATATCAGACACGCCACTAAACACTCACAAATGATGAGGAACTCAATGCAATTTTTCAATCAAATGGACCAAAACGCAACCAATCAAAGCCCATGACTCCGCATGGCAGATGCATGGCATGGCTAACACTGGTGCAAAACTGTCGGCAACCCCAAGTGTGCCTGCTGACCGGCACCACATGGCTACTGCTATGCCAGAGTTGCAATTTCTAATAAACACAGAACACCTAAAGAGATTTTCCGACCCTATAACAAATGGTTGCAAGGGACGGGAGAACTTTTAAAGGGGTTGTCCGGGCTTTTTCTTCTGATGACCTATCCTCAAGATAGGTCATCAATATCAGATCGGCTGGGGTCCGACAAACCTGCCAATCAGATGTATGGGGAGAGGTGGCACGTTCTGTCTCCGGTCTCTCTTCCTGTCCGCTGCTGATGTTCCATAGACATACAGCAGCAGCAGAGCAGAAAGAGAGAAGGAAGATGGCACGTGTGCACTACACGCGCCTTCCCTTCATACAGATACAGATGTTGGAACCCTGATGATCTGATATTGATGACCTATCCTGAGGATAGGTCATCAATAGAAAAAGCCCGGACAACCCCTTTAACAGAAATAAATAATTAACTCACCTTTTCAATGCTATTTCGATCCAATTCCACACACGCACAAATCATCAGTTGCACTTCATCCTTACTGCAGAGCTAAGTGCAAATCATATACAGCACTCAGCTCTGTGGTGTACCCCCCCCCCGTAAGGATGAAGTGCAACTGATGATTTGTGCGCGCGTGCGCACTCAGGGGTAGGGAGATCTGATGCAACAGTTTGCGCTGCAAAAGCTCTATACTCCTAGGTGCGCACGCACAAATTACTTCTATGGAGGCGCTGCAATGATTCTATGGTAAGACAGTGGATGTGCGCTTGCGCCGCGCACACCCTCCACCAGCTGATTGATGCGTGTCACTTCCGGTATAGACTTTTGTCTAGGTATAGAAATCTGGCAGAACACCGGATCCGGCAATAAAATTACCACATTGACAGATCCAGTCTTCCGGTCTGCATAGACCTTTAAAAATGTGAAAAGGATAAATACCGGATCCGTTTTTCCGGATGACAACCGGAGAGACGGATCCGGTATTGCAAGGCATTTGTGAGACGGAAACGGATCCTTCTAGAAATGCTTTTCGTTTGCATACAGATTGCCGGATCAGGCAGGCAGTTTTGGCGACGGAACTGTCTGCCGGAATCCAGCAATGCAAGTGTGAAAGTACCCTAAAAAATACAACGTGTCCTCCACAAACAAGTCCTTATACGCTACGCGAAGAGAAAATGAAAATTATGGCTCTTGGGAGGCCGGTATTGAATAACAAAAATGAAAAAAATGACAATAGAAAGGGTTAAAGGGTTGCAACATTTATGGCATTTCGCTAGTATATGCCAGGTAGATAAGGGACCACCTCTGAGACCTCCTCGATGTCCAGAATGGGCCCCCGAAGTGAAGGAAGAGTAGGTGTGCGAGAAGGGCCACCCTCCATACACTTCTGGCTCGGCTATTTCCGACACTCCCATAGCAGTGAATAGAGTGGTGGTCTTGCTTGCACCCGTTCCTATCTGCACAAAGTGTACGAGAGTGCATTGTACAAACCAAAGGGCCCCACAACAATGTGGCAAACTCAGAAGCCCAAATAACACCACGTCAGTTAGCATTGCCATGAATACACTGTGCCAGCCTAGGGAGCACCCATAACTCTGTAACAGCCACAAACCCTTCATAACACCCATCAGAATCACAAATATACATAAGACTATGCCCACTTAAAGGGGTTGTGTCACTTCAGCAAGTGGCATTTATCATGTAGAGAAAGTTACGGCAATACAAGGCACTTACTAATGTAATGGTATTATCCATATTGCCTCCTTTGCTGGCCGGATTCATTTTTCCATCACATTATACACTGCACGTTTCCAGGCGCTATGACCACCCTGCATTCCAGCAGCAGCGGTCATGTTGGTACACCATAGGAACCGACCTCTCTGGTGGCCAGGAACATGGGAGCGTGTATAGACCGGTTATCTTTTCTACAGTGTACAAGCACGACCACTGCTGATGTATTGCAGGGTGGTCGTAACCATGGAAACGAGCAGTGTATAATTTGATGGAAAAATGAATCCAGCCAGCAAAGGAGGCAATATGGACAATCAGAATACATTAGTAAGTGCCTTGTATTAACTTTCTCTACATGATAAATGCCACTTGCTGAAGTGAGACAACCCCTTTAAGAGCCTCCATAACACTCTGCCAACCTCTGGAATCTTCATAACGCTATACCAGCCTAAGGAGCCTAAACAATACTGTGCCAGTCCAGGGAACCCTGATAACACCGTGCCAGCCTAGGGAGCTGAAATAATAGGGTGCCAGCCTAAATAACGGGGTGCCAGTCTATGGAGCCTAAATAACTGGGTGGCAGCCTAAGGAGCTGAAATAACAGGGTGCCAGCCTAAGGAGCCTAAATAACGGGGTGCCAGCTTATGGAGCCTAAATAACGGGGTGCCAGCCTAGGGAGCCTAAATAACGGGGTGCCAGCCTAGGGAGCCTAAATAACGGGGTGCCAGCCTATGGAGCCGAAATAACAGGGTGCCAGCCTAGGGAGCCGAAATAACAGGGTGCCAGCCTAGGGAGCCGAAATAACAGGGTGCCAGCCTAGGGAGCCGAAATAACGGGGTGCCAGCCTAGGGAGCCTAAATAACGGGGTGCCAGCCTAAGGAGCCTAAATAACAGGGTGCCACCCTAGGGAGCCTAAATAACGGGGTGCCAGCCTATGGAGCCTAAATAACGGGGTGCCAGCCTATGGAGCCTAAATAACGGGGTGCCAGCCTATGGAGCCTAAATAACGGGGTGCCAGCCTAAGGAGCCTAAATAACGGGGTGCCAGCCTAAGGAGCCTAAATAACGGGGTGCCAGCCTAAGGAGCCTAAATAACGGGGTGCCAGCCTAAGGAGCCTAAATAACGGGGTGCCAGCGTATGGAGCCTAAATAACGGAATGCCAGCCTAGGAAGTCTAAATAACAGGGTGCCAGCCTATGGAGCCTAAAAAACGGGGTGCCAGCAAAGGGAGCCTAAAAAATTAGGGAGCCAAAATAACGGGGTACCAGCCTGGGGAGCCTAAATAACGGGGTGCCAGCCTAGGGAGCCTAAATAATGCCAGCCACCGAAGCCTCTATTAACACTACTCTATAATACTGCATGCTTTTCATCACGTATTAGTACTGACTCATGCTCCCTTAGGACGCCCCCCGGCTACAGCCGCACGATGTGTGAGGCAGCAGGGCTGAAAGAGAGAAGGAGGCGCCGCTCATTACCAGTCTATAACGAGCGCAGTCACAGGACCCGGCTCATAGCAGCTGACAGCAGCCTGGACTCTGGGTTGCTTCCTGGTGTACTGCTGTCACATGACCTGCAGCCGTCAGCTGACAACGGAAGCGCGAGTGGGACAAACAGCTAATGACCTGTGCGCTGCGTGTCGAGTGCGGGTATTTTCCCACGTGACACATTTATTTTGCCGATCACCCAATCAACACCTGGGTCATTGGTGACAGGGAGTGAAACTGCGGTGAAAGCGCTCCCCCTACTGGCGGCTGGAATTATTGGTATTGTCAGTTATAGGACAGACGATCAGGATTGGTATCCTAAATTTTTCTTTTTTCTGAACAGTTTATCCAAAAATCATGAACTTGGCCAACATGTTTTACAGAAAAATTGGAATACTATAACTATGAATGAACTGTAAAGATTCAAAGTAATATATTTCTATAGGTCAGATACTAATACAGAGCATTTCATCACCATTAAAGGGGTTCGCCAAAACTGGATAATGCCCAGACCTACGACACTGAGCATACTTACCTATCTGCAGAAAACAACATCTGTTGACAGTGTGGGGATGGCGGTTGGGTTGGGTGTAGCCAATAGCAGGCTGTGGTGGTGACCTGCCTACTTGTGCCATGTGTCGCAGGTCCGGGCATTGTAAGCGCTGGTATCCAGCCTTGGATAACCGCTTTAAAGGGTTCTCCAGGAATTAAGAAAATGAAAATACTTTCATTTAAGAAAATAGAGGTTGTCTCATCATGGACAATGGGGGCATATCGCTAGGATATGCCCCCATGGTCTTATAGGTGCCGCTTCTACCGCTGAGACCCGCACCTATATCGGGAATGGAGCCCCGCAAGGTGGTGGCTGGTGGACTCCGGTCCGGCCACCACCAACCTGGCTCCCCATAGAAGTGAATGGGAGCACACCGCACATGACCGGCCACCGCTCCCATTTACTTCTATGGGCTTGACAGAAAAAGCCGAGCCAGCGCTCGGCTATTTTCGCCAGCCCCACAGAAAATGAATGGAGGGCGGCTGCGCAGTGCACCCTCCTTCACTTTTGTGGGCTCCATCCTCTATATAGGTGCGGATGCACACCTATAAGACAATGGAGGCATATCCTAGCGATATGCCCCCATTGTCTATGATAAGACAACCCCTTTAAATATTACTTTATTATAAATATATTCCCAAATACCTTTCATTAGTTATAATGTGTTTTTGTGTCTGGGGACCAATCATTAGGGGGAATAAAATGGCCGCCGTCCTGTAAGTACACACAAAACCTGTCCTAATCACACAGCAGGACAAGTTACTTCACAACACTAAGCGAAAGAGCTGCCTAATCCTTCTCTCCTACATGTCAAGGATTATGATCCTGACTACAATTTATAAAATTTTCAGCTGAATCTCTGTGGGAATGGAGTTTATGAGAAGACTTGAAGTACAGAGAGGAGGTGGGGGTGTGGTAATGAGCGGCAGCATTTGTATGCAGTCTCCATTACCACAGTCTGTTCTGTCAGTCCTCTCTGTCTTTCATATTGTAGCACACCACGGGTGAGATGACGACCAGGGGGTTCCTTTAGGGTGTGATGAGGGTTAAAAGTTCATTGTGACGCCAGTTGCATTTCAGCAATGAGGGACTAAGTCCCCTTATGTAGAAGGTGATGGTGGAACCCAGGTGTAGGAATGCCACTTGTCACGGTGCTCCTACCTGGATATCCTGGAACCCTGTCGGCAGCGGTTCAACTAAAACGGAAAGGTGATAAGGGTGAGGGTGAAATAACTTGAGTCCAGACTTATATTAAGTTTGAACACAGCTTTACTTGAATAAACTTGCATTAGGGAACAATCTTTCAACTTTATATTGGTGATTGTGATTCTCTTTCCCCCTCTTGTCATTTTCTTTTTCCCCCCTTGTCATTCACTTTCCCCCTCTTGTCATTCTCTTTCTCCCTTCATCATTCTCTTTCTCCCCTTGTCATTCACTTTCCCCCTCTTGTCATTCTCTCCCCCCCCTTCTAGTGTAGCATGGCCGAGCCCTGTATGGTCCACGGTACAGGCGCTTTTGTTTCCTGTACCCGGGCGGACTGACAGAAAGTGCACACAGATGCTCCCTGTACCCGCGGACCATACAGGGCTCGGCCACGCTACAATGAGGGAGTGACGGTAGGGAGCGCTGAGCGCTTCCCTCCTGTCAGTCCCTCTCTTCATGCTGCGCCCGGGTGGTACACACTCATGGACATGCCAGTCCGGGCAGTGCTGCAGCCGCCTGAGGCTCTATATAGAGCGCTCGGGCAGCTGCAGCATGAGGGGAGCCGGCGCTCCTAGTCTTCCTATAGGATGCGCCGGCCCTGCACCCGGGCACCTTTCAAAACGGGCTGACAAATACCCAGGCGCCAGGACCAAATTTCTGGTCGCCATGGCGACCTGGGATTTATCGAACCCTGGATTAACGGGGTAGCTAAAGGCCCTTTTACATGGAACAAGGACTGGGGTAATTATCAAGGGATGGGCTTTTGCACAAACACTTGTTCCCGATAATTGCCCAGTGTAAAGGTGCCACTGATTTACCTGATCACATTTTTTATGTGGCACATAAAATCATAGGGGGTCATTTACTAATCTGAAATACGCCTAAATAAGGCATATTTCAGGCGCAGATGGTGCGCTATCTGCGATTTTTCTCTGCTCACGCCAGGTCTAAAATTATGGGCGTGGAGTGGGAAGAGGACCACAGGCCCATCACAATCATCATTTTCTATGCCTGTTTTAGGGTACTTTCACACTAGCGTTAGTTTTCCGGTATTGAGTTCCGTCACAGGGGGCTCAATACCGGAAAAGAATGCTTCAGTTTTATCCTAATGCATTCTGAATGGAAAGCAATCCGTTCAGTATGCATCAGGATGTCTTCAGTTCAGTCCCTCTTACAGTATTTTGCCATAACACTTGCCGGAATGCAATTTCCATTGAAATGTATTAATGCCGGATCCGATACCAAGTGTTCTGGAAAACAGGATCCGGTTTCCTAGTCTGCACATGCGCAGACCTTTAACTCTATAAAAAAATTAAATACCGGATCCGGGTTTCCAGATGACACCAGATGCATTTTTTATTGCAATGCATTTGTTAGATGGATCCGCATCCAGATCCAGAAACAAATGCTATCCGTTGCATACGGATTTCTAGATCCGGCAGGCAGTTCCGGCAACGGAACTGCCTCCCGGAATCCTCTAACGCAAGTGGGAAAGTAGCCTTAGGCCTCTTTCACACTAGCGTTTTAGCTTTCCGTCCTAGAGATCCGTCCCCGGGTCATTAGGACGGAAAGCAACTGATCAGGATTATCCCCATGCATCCTGAATGGAGAGAAATCCGTTCAGGATGCATCAGGATGTCTTCAGTTCAGTATGTCAACGTTTTTTGGACGTTGACAAAAGCGCAGCTTGCTGCTGATTTGTCTTTGTGTAAAAATCCAGAAGACATGCCGTAACGCCGGATCCGGAATTAATGCCCATTGAAGGGCATTAGTCCGGATCCGGCCTTTAGCTAAACGTCGTTTCCGCGCATCGCCGGATCCGACGTTTAGCTTTTTGTCAATGGTTACTATGGCAGCCAGGACGCTAAAGTCCTGGTTGCCATAGTAAGATAGGGGAGCGGCATACTTACATTCCGTGCGGCTCCCGGGACGCTCCAGGATGACGTCAGGGCGCCCCAGTGCATAGATCACGTGATCGCATGGATCACGTGATCCATGCGTGCGGTGCGCTCTGACGTCATTCAGGAGCGCCCCGGGAGCCTCACGGAATGTAAGTATGCCGCTCCCCACTGCTACTATGGCAACCAGGACGCTAGTAGTCCTGGCTGCCATAGTAACACTGAAAGCATTTTGAAGACTGATCAGTCTTCAAATGCTTTCAGTTCACTTGCGTTGTGCCGGATCTGGCGTGCATTCCGGCGACGGAAGTGCACGCCGGATCTTCACAACGCAAGTGTGAAAGAGGCCTTAGGCCCCTTTCACGCGGGCGAGTTTTCCGCGCGGGTGCAATGCGTGAGGAGGACGCATTGCACCCGCACTGAATCCGGACCCATTCATTTCTATGGGGCTGTGCACATGAGCGGTGATTTTCACGCATCACTTCTGCGTTGCGTGAAAATCGCAGCATGTTCTATATTCTGCGTTTTCACGCAACGCAGGCCCCATAGAAGTGAATGGGGCTGCGGAAAATCGCAAGCATCCGCAACCAAGTGCGGATGCGTTGCGATTTTCCCGCATTGCTGCTTAGCAACGGGACTCAATCTCTATTATTTCCCCTTATAACATGGTTATAAGGGGAAATAATAGCATTCTTAATAAAGAATGCATTGTTAAATGATGAGGAAGGGGTTAAAAATAATAAAAGTTAACTTACCTTAGCCACTTGATCGCGTAGTCGCGATCTGTCCTCTCTTTCCCTGCAGCATCTAAGATCTACAGGACCTGTGATGACGTCACATCACATGGCCCAATCACATGCTCCATCACTATGGTGATGGAGCAGGTGATTGGGCCATGTGATGCTGTGACATCATCACAGGTCCTTTTCCTACAAGCAAGCTAATGGAGAGGATGCCGGACTTCGCGATCAAATGAAACAGGTATGTTAATATTAGTTTATTATTTTTAACCCATTCAGCACCGGGTTCAACATTAGCAAGATGGCCAAGGGTATTATTTCACATTATAACTATGTTATAATGTGAAATAATACCAGCGGGACAATTTCTGACCCGAACATGCACTTCTGTGAAGAAGTGCAGGTTCGGGTCTGGGTACCAAAAGTGCCGATTTTTCTCCCGCGCGTGCAAAACGCATGACAGCGCTTTGCACTCGCAGGGAAAAATCGCTGCGATTCCCGCAACGCACCCGCACTGTTTGACGGAGTGCACCCGCAACGCCCGTCTGAAAGAGGCCTTAGGCTTAGAAAATTGCCTAAATGTAAGCCAGCAAGGAAGCTGTCTTACATTTAGAATTGGCGCTGGATGAGCCGAAGTTACGGAGTGGCCGGTGCCTCTTCATAACTTCCTCGGATCCACAGCGAGCTATAGGGCTTTATTAAGACCGGCGTTTTAACCGCTACAGGACCGCCGCACGCAGGATTGCGTCCTGGCGGCGGCCCTGTAGCTCTGATCGGACGCATTGGCGCGTCATCTCGCGAGGACGCGCCCGCACATGCACAATGCGCGCCATCGGCGCGCTCGCATGTAGTTATACTACAGCCTGCCAGCGCCGATCGTGCGCTGGCAGGCTGTATATGGCAGAAAAATCGCAGATCAGGCGTTGTTCTGTGAACAGCGTCTGATCTGCTTGCTGCTCGCTTCTCTGGTGGTCCCTTTGCTTGGGACCACCAGAGAAAAAATATCAAAGTGCACCAATCACCACACAACCCCCCCACCGCCCCCACCCACCCACCACCCCCTGTCACTGATTAACCCCTGATCTCCCATGTCACCCCCTGATCACCCCCTGTCACCCCCTGTCACTGATCACCCCCTGTAAGGCTCATTCAGATGTCCGCATGTGTTTTGCGGATCCACGGATCCGCAAATCCGCGGATCCATAAACTACGGACACCAGCAATGTGCTTTCCGCATTTTGCGGATCCGCACATTGCCAGAACTATATAGAAAATGCCTTTTCTTGTCCGCAATTGCGGACAAGAATAGGACATGTTCTATACTTTTGCGGATCTCCAATTACGGATCCGCAATTACGGATCCGAGCGGGACAAAGTCTGTCCCCATAGAATTGAATGTATCCACATTTCTGTTCCGCAAAATTTTGCGGAACAGAATTGCGAGACAGCTTGAATGAGGCCTTAGGGTCCCTTAGCGATCGCAGCTTTATAGCTTTTCCCTCTTTTTTTTGCACATTTTTAGAGATTTTTTCATCCACATTGATCAATGTGAATGGAAAAATATGTGACGTTCATTTTTTTCTTTCAGCGCAGAGGCTGAACGGAAAAAAATTCTCATTACCCGTATGGTCAATATAAGGAGAATAGCAAAAACTCCTAATTCTGGCCATACGTGTAATGATTGCGGAGACCCCTAAAATGCCAGGGCAGTACAAAAACCTCACAAGTGACCCCATTTTAGAAAGAAGACACCCCAAGGTATTCTGTGAGGGGTATGGCGAGTTCATGCAAAATTTTATTTTTGTCACAAGTTAGTGGAATGTGAGACTGTAAAAAAAAAAAAAAAAAAATACCATTTCCGCTAACTTGTGCCAAATTTTTTTTTCTGTGAACTCGCCATGCCCCTCACGGAATACCTTGGGGTGTCTTCTTTCCACAATGGGGTCACATGTGGGGTATTTATACTGCCCTGGCATTTTAGGGGTCCTAAAGCGTGAAAATCCAAATGCGTAAAAATGTCCTGTGAAATCCTAAAGGTACTCATTGGTTTTAGGGCCCTTTGCGCATCTTGGCTGCAAAAAGTGTCACTCATGTGGTATCGCCGTACTCAGGAGAAGTAGGGCAATGTGTTTTGGGGTGTATTTTTATATATACCCATGCTGTGTGTGAGAAATATCTCTGTAAACGACAACTTTTTAAATTTTTTTATTCAAAGTTGTCAATTTACAGAGATATTTCTCTCACCCAGCATGGGTATATGTAAAAATACACCCCAAAGCACATTGCCCTACTCTCCTGAGTACTGGCGATACCACATGAGTGACACTTTTGCAGCCAAGATGCGAAGGGCCCTAAACCAATGAGTATCTGCTAGAAGGGCATTTTACGCATTTTCCTTCTCACGCTTTAGGGCCCCTAAAATGCCAGGGCAGTATAAATACCCCACATGTGACCCCATTTTGGAAAGAAGACACCTCAAGGTATTCGCTGAGGGGCACAATGAGTCCATGAAAAATTAAACTTTTTGTCAAAAGTTAGCGGAAAGGGAGACTTTGTGAGAAAAACAATAAAAATCAATTTCCACTAACTTGTGCCAAAAAAAAATCTTCTATGAACTCGCCATGCCCCTCACGGATTACCTTGGGGTGTCTTCTTTCCAAAATGGGGTCACATGTGGGGTATTTATACTGCCCTGGCATTTTAGGGGCCCTAAAGCGTGAGAAGAAAAATGCGTAAAAATGCCCTCCTAAAAGGTACTCATTGGAATTAGGGCCCCTTGCTCATCTTGGCTGCAAAAAGTGTCACTCATGTGGTATCGCCGTACTCAGGAGAAGTAGGGCAATGTGTTTTGGGGTGTATTTTTACATATACCCATACTGGGTGAGAGAAATATCTCTGTAAATTGACAACTTTGAATAAAAAAATTTAAAAAGTTGTCGTTTACAGCGATATTTCTCACACGCAGCATGGGTATATGTAAAAATACACCCCAAAACACATTGCCCTACTTCTCCTGAGTACGGCGATACCACATGTGTGACACTTTTGCAGCCTGAGTGCCAAAGGGGCCCTAAACCAATGAGTACCTTTAGAGATTTCACAGGCCATTTTTATGCATTTGGATTCTCACACTTTAGGGGCCCCTAAAATGCCAGGTGAGTATAAATACCCCACATGTGACCCCATTTTGGAAAGAAGACACCCGTAGGTATTCTGTGAGGGGCATGGTGAGTCCACAGAATTTTTATTTTTGGCATAAGTCAGCGGAAATTGTTTTTTGTTTTTTTAATTTTGTTTTTACAAAGTCTCATATTCCACTAACTTGTGACAAAAATAAAATTTTACATGAACTCACCATACCCCTCACAGAATACCTTGGGGTGTCTTCTTTCCAAAATGGGGTCACATGTGGGGTATTTATACTGCCCTGGCATTTTAGGGGCCCCTAAAGCGTGAGAAGAAGTCTGGAATCCAAATGCGTAAAAATGCCCTGTGAAATCCTAAAGGTACTCATTGGTTTTAGGGCCCCTTTGCGCACCCAGGCTGCAAAAAGTGGCACACATGTGGTATCGCCGTACTCAGGAGAAGTAGGGCAATGTGTTTTGGGGTGTATTTTTATATATACCCATACTTTGTGTGAAAAATATCTCTGTAAGCGACAACTTTTAAAAATTTTTATACAAAGTTGACAATTTACAGAGATATTTCTCTCACCCAACATGGGTGTATGTAAAATACACCCCAAAACACATTGCCCTACTTCTCCTGAGTACGGCGATACCACATGAGTGACACTTTTTGCAGCCTGGATGCGCAAAGGGCCCAAATTCCAACGAGTACCTTTAGGTTTTCATGGCGACTCACAATTTAGCCCGCCCAAAATGCCAGAACAGTAAACACACCCCACAAATGACCCCATTTCGGAAAGTAGACACCCCAAGGTATTCACTGAGGGCATAGTGAGTCCGTCTGAGATTTTTTTTTTTGCCAGAAGTTATCAGAAATTGAAACTTTTTTTTTTTTTTTTCTCAGAAAGTGTCATTTTCCGCTAACTTGTGAAAAAAATGAAATGATACATGAACTCACCAAGCCCCTCCGCGAATACTTTGGGGTGTCTTCTTTCTAAAATGGTGTAATTTGGGGGTATTTATACTTTCCTGACATTCTAGCACCTGAAGAAACATGACAGGCGCTCAGAAAGTCAGAGCTGCTTCAAAATGCCGAAATTCACTTTTTGCACCATAGTTTGTAAACGCTATAACTTTTACCCAAACCAATAAATATACACTTATTGGATTTTTTTATCAAAGACATGTAGAACAATAAATTTAGAGAAAAATTTATATAGAAATGTAGTTTTTTGAAAAATTTTACAACAGAAAGTGAAAAATGTCATTTTTGCAAAAATTTCAGTAATTTTTGATTAATAGCAAAAAAGTAAAAATGTCAGCAGCAATGAAATACCACCAAATGAAAGCTCTATTAGTGAGAAGAAAAGGAGGTAAAATTCATTTGGGTGGTAAGTTGCATGACGGAGCAATAAACGGTGAAAGTAGTGTAGTGCGGAATTGTAAAAAGTGGCCTGGTCATTAAGGGTGTTTAAGCTAGGGGGGCTGAAGTGGTTAATAAATGTGCCCTATAGTTTTAATAAATGTGCCCCATCTATAAAGGGATGTGCTGCTGACAAACGACAAATCTGTATAGGGACAGGTGATCACCATAGTGATTATTTGTTCCCTTGCAGCAGGACCGCACCGCCAATTAGGCAAGGTAAATTGATCACCTCAGGCAGCGCGGCCCTGGTGATGAATGGGGGCGCCAGCAGCAAGGCACAGGGAGATTGTGGAAGCGCTCATCTCCTCAGGACAGCGATACAGATGGATGTTCTGCGGCGGGGCAGAGGAGGGAGAGGCGTTTCCCTTTCCCATTCCTCCGATAGGCTGCAGGCACTAGGCCTGCAGCCTATCAGAGGCTGGTGCAGGCGGCGCAATGAGGTCATCGCGCCGCCTGAGCAGTACAGCGTGGGACACAGGCCGGAAGAGGCATTGCTTTGCTGCCAGCCTGATGAAGGTAAGTATATGTGTTTATTTTTTTTATATGGTACAGTACAGGAGAGGAGCGCTATGGGGGCATTTCTTACTGGCACATAATTGGGGGGAATATATGGGGGGGCACTTCTTACTGGCACATGATTGGGGGGCATCTATGGGGGCACTTTTTACTGGCACATTATTGGGTGGCACTATGGGGGCATCTACTGAGATCACAAAGAAAGGGTATTTTATATGGGGGGCTATGGGAGAGGAGTACTATGGGGTCATCTACGGGGGGGCACTAAGAAGGGGTATTTTATACTTGCAAATTATGGGGGACACTGAGGGCATCTACTGGGGCACTATATAGGGGCATTTTATAGTGGTACATTATGGGGGGCACTAGGAGAAAGGGGGAGAGGAGCACTATGGGGGCATTTACTGGGGGCACTATATAGGGGTATTTTATACTGGCACATTATAGGGGGACATTAGCTCAAATGTGGGCATTAGAAGGGGGTATTTTTTGCACATTATAAGGAGAATTATTGCTAATGTGGGGCATTATGGTGGGCTATATTACTATTGGGGGTCTATGAGGAACATGATTACTAGTATGGGCCCTATGGGAGCGTTATTACTTCTGGGGCACAGTGGGGACATGTCGGTAGCCCTGTAGGAGCACTATTACTAGCACTGTGTGTTCTAGCAGAGATTTATTACTATTGGTGGGACTTAAGGGAGCACTATTACTATGGGGGCACCTTGGCACAGTATCAGGTTACCACAATTATTTTTGGGGGACGTTATGTTTACACTATTAGTGTCAGGGGCACTATTTGCTGGGCGCAGTTATTTTAGGACACTGTGTGCCAGTAATTATTGAAGGGCACTATCTGTGTGGTACTAGTGTTATCAGGGGGTTTATCTGTTTCTGCAGTATAATATTGGGGAGCACAGCGGCACAGTATTGGGGTGGTAGGATGATTTGTCCAGAAGATGGGAGGATGATGGAAAAGTAGTAAACTAAGATTTTCTTTTCTCAAACTGCAAAGATGAGAAATGGCAGAAAAATGGTGGTCTGGTCTGAAGGTCTGAAAGGAGAAGATGAGGAAAACATCAAAGGAGACATCACTGGATGTTTTGTGAGCCAAAACCAGGAGTGAAGCCTGCACAGATTTATGGTGTCATGGAAAGATTTGCACCTGTTCTGTGTTTTGACCTGGCTTTGGTTCAGAATCACAGATGAAAATCACTGATCAATTACTGACCAAACACTGTCTGTGCCACAATGGCCTAAAGCCATAGGCATTATTATGGAGTTGGTTACTCCTTTGCAGCTAAAATAGCTTACACTCTTCTAGGAAGGTTTTCTACAAGATATTGGAGTGTGTCTGTGGGAATTTTTGTCATTCATCCAGAAGAATGTTTGTCAGGTCAGACACTGATGTTGGGGGAGACAGCCTGGCTCACAATCTCTGTTCTAGTTCATCCCGAAGGTATTGGATGGGGTTGAGGTCAGGGTTCTGTGTAGGCCAGTCAAGATCTTCCACACCAGACTCACCCAATTATGTCTTTGTGGACCTTGCTTTGTACACTGGGTCACAGCCATGTTGAAACAGAAATTTCTCACAAAATTTGAAGCATACGACTGTACAGAATGTCTTGGTCTGCTGAAGCATTAAGATTACTCTTCACTGGAACTAAGGGTCCTAGGTTGGCACAGTTTAGTAAGGCGGGTAATGTTATCCTGGCATTTGCTAAACCCAGACTTGTCCATCAGACTGCTAGATAGAGAGGTGTGATTCATCATTCCACAGAACATGTCTCCACTGATTCAAAGTCCAGTGGCAGTGTGCTTTACATCACTCCGTCCAACAGTTGGCATTGTGCTTGGTGATATGAGGCTTGCATGGTTTGTTGCACATATGCTGAAAGGATGGTCAAGAATTCCAATGTGCGAAGGGAGCGGGCTGGGTGAAACCGGAAGTGCTTTTATAGACAATTTTCTGCAAAGACAAATACATGACCTTCAGCCTGAGAGACCGGATAGTAACAAGATATTCTGTCCCTACATATTAATACACAACTATCTATTCAATACTGACATTAACATAAACAGATATAACATTCTTAGAAGAGATAACCCATCACCATGTGCAGCTCTGTTATTACTGAACCTGCACCACAGTAAGTAAATAGTGCAGTAGAATCATATATATTAACATCAGCTCCTATAGCAATCGCATTCACTATACACTAGTACCATATGACACATCAGTTTACTTCACTAACAGTTGTACAGTGTTTATCTACTCACACTGCATTAAAGGGGTGTGTATTAAATCATTTTACCCTGTTTATTGTCCTTAATATGTGTTCTCTTACCTGCAAATGACAAATACACGATCAGTCTTAGAGACAGGATAGTAACAAGATATTCTGTCCTCCAGGAACCAAAGGTCTGTGTTTTAAGTTCCCCCCTGCTATAAAGAGTGCTATGTCATTCAGGCTTTAAGCACTCTGCTGCCATCTACTGGCAATTTTGTAGGATTGCCATGAGTTTGGCTTTTCTAGTTATTACAGCCATACTCTTGGATTGTTGAAACTATGAATGTAATAGGTATTAGTTTATTTTTATGGGGTGCCTATTTTTTACATACCTTACACTCAGCCATGGAAACCCATGATGATGAAGCTCTCAGCACGCACTTTTTGTACTGATTTTAAAGAGGTTGTTAGGGCTTTTTACTAATGATTACCTATCCTCAGGATAGGTCACCAATATCAGATCAGCAGGGGTTCAACACCCAGCACCCCCACCAATCAGCTGTATGGGGAGGAGACGGCGCATGACGTCTCCCTTTTCTCTTCCTGCTCGCTGCTGCTGACCCATAAACACACAGTAGCGGACAGGAAGAGAGATGGAACGTGCACACCACGCACACTGTCTCCCCGTTCATCTCATCGGCGAGAGTGTCAGGTGTGGGACCCCTGCCGATCTGATATTGATGACTGGACAACCCCTTTAGTGCCAGAGGAGGTTATTGAGTCAGTAGAGCGTTAGTGACTTTTATGTACAATACGCCTCAGCACTCTCAGTGACTCCCCTCTCTAACTTTACATGGTCTCCACTTCAGGGCTGGGTTGCTGTGGTTCCTAAACCCTTCCACTTTACAATAATACCACTCAGAGTTGATCGAAGAATATCTAGGAGGGAAGGAATTTCACAAACTGACTTGTTACAATCATGACATCCTATTTAAGTACCATACTGGAAGTAAATGAGCTCTTTAGAATGAGCCATTCTTTCACAAGTATTTGTAAAGGCAGACTGCATGGCTAGTGGCTGGATTTTATACACCTGCAGCATGGCTAGGGGCTGGATTTTATACACCTGTGGCAATTTGGACGGAATGAAACACCTGAATTCATTGAATAAGAGGTGCATCCCAATACTTTTGTCCATATAGTGTATAAATTCACAGTTTATTAGCTCCCTTTAGTGTAATTGAGGATGATTTATATCTAAAGTGGGACATAGCTACATGCGAAAAAAAGACATAATGAGATTATTATATAATTTGTTCAAGAGCTCCTTCAAAAGGAGATATGTGAGAGGTGGACAGGTGTCCAATGGAAAAGGCCAATGAAAAGGAAATTACGCTTTGTTCTGAAAATCTGGTATGTTGATCAGGTTTAATAACATTTATTACTGCATATGATATCTCGCATGCCCTATCTTGTCCAAAGTGGGGAGGACTGATAATTGCAATTATTACTGCTAATGCCGGCATCTCCTAATCATCATTTTGCTCATAAAGTAATTGCATGTTGTGAGAAGGTTTGGCCTAATGCCTTTGTATGGCAATGTAAATGGAGGTAATTGAAGAGCTAATAGTTCTTTTACTGGCCTAGAAAAGCATCTCTGTCGTAATATCTAATACTCGTGCTCTAAACAGATTGTGCTTTTCCTATTCCCTGATGTTCATTGTGACCTACTCGGGCATTATGTGTGTTTAGAATTCATTTTGCAGAAAAACAAGAGGGCTGAGTATACTTTAAGGACATTACAGTAATTTCCGGCAAGGTATTCAAATCCTGCGTGTGTTATCGGTTATTTTTGCTTTGATTTTGGTTGTTGGCTTGAAGCAGATAAATGCTTTGGAAAATATTCAGCATAAACTACTGTTTACGAAAGAAATAGAATTGCACTATGAAAACACCATGGTGAAAGCTGCAGTTGGCACAGATACCTTTGAGATTCTGAATGCTTAGCATCACATTATCCCACTTTGAGGGGTAGCTATTTTATTTTTCTATCTAAAGAGGTCCAAAAGTCTGCGCTGACTACATTTTTTAAAGGAGGGGGTTAAAACAATAAAAGAAGTTGTACTCATCCTTTTAACCCCTCTCTACTCCCGCGCTACCACACCGATCATCCAGGCCAAGCTTTGTTTACATGACAGTAGTGATGATAAGTCCACGTATTCAGCCGCCTCAGTGGTCTCATGCATAGGGAGTTTGAAGGGGTGAGTACATCTTCTTTCTCTTCTCTAAATGGGTGAGTACACCTTCCTTGTCTGACCGAAAATGGATGAGTACACCTTCCTTGTCTACCCTAAATCGATGAGTACACCTTCCCTGTCTTCCTTAAATAGGTGAGTAAACCTCCCTTGTCTTCCCTAAACGGATAAGTACACCTTCATTGTCTTCTCTAAACAGGTGAGTACACCTTTCTTTGTCATCTCTAATCGAATGAGTACACCTTCCTTGTCTTCTCCAAATAGGTGAGTACACCTTCCTTGTCTTCCCTACACAGGTGAGTACCCCTTCCTTGTCTTCCCTTTAAATGGGTGAGTACACCTTCCTTGTCTTCCCTACACAGGTGAGTACACCTTCCTTGTCTTCCCTTTAAATGGGTGAGTACACCTTCCTTGTCTTCCCTACACAGGTCAGTACACCTTCCTTGTCTTCCCTAAATGGGTGAGTACACCTTCTTCATCTTCCATAAATGGATGGGTACACCTTTCCTGTCTTCCCTAAATGGATGAGTACACCTCCCTTGTCTTCCCTAATCACATGAGTACTCCTTTCTTGTCTTCTCTTAACGAGTGAGTACCTTGTCTTCCCTAAATGGGTGAATACACCTTCCTTAAATGGATGAGTGCACCTTCTTCGTCTTCCCTTAAAAATGGTGAGTACCACTTGCCTAAATAGGCGAGTATACCTTTGATGTCCCAGACAGCCTCTTTTAAAGGGGGTGTCTCACTTCAGTAAGTGGCATGTATCATGTAGAGAAAGTTAATACAAGGGACTTACTAATGTATTGTGATTGTCCATATTGCCTCCTTCACTGGCTGGATTCATTTTTCCATCACAAATATACACTGATCGTTTCCATGGTTACGACCACCCTTCAATCCATCAGTGGTGGCCATGCTTGCACACTATAGGAAAAAGTGCCAGCCTTTCTGGTGGCCAAGAACTCGGGAGTGCTCATAAGCTGGTGCTTTTTCCTATAGTGTGCAAACATGGCCACCGCTGCTTGATTACAGGTTGGTTGTAACCATGGAAACGAGCAGTGTATAATGTGATGGAAAAATGAATCCAGCCAGCAAAGGAAGCAATATGGATAATAATAATAATGATATATGCCACTTGCTGAAGGGAGACAACCCCTTTAACACATCTTTATAGGGGTTGAAACATATTTTTGTTGATACAGAGCTCCTAATCCTCTGCATAGGAATAGAGTTAAAGGGGTTTTTCCAGGGAAATATGTTTTGTAAAAAAATGATGCTTTGTTTGCTCCATTTCCTGTCCTGACTTGACACACAGAAATGGCAAAAAATGGGTCACAGCTAAGACCAGTGATTATCTGTGCAGCCATTTACTGGAATTTCCAGTGTGTTGAGCCTCAACAAGAAGTGGGAAGCAGTGAGAAATGGAGCAGTGTCAGAATGGCGCAACCATGTAGGCGAATACTTTTAACATAGTTTGGTCCTGGAAAACCCCTTTAAATATAAAATTATCTTCATGCAACTAACTACCAGTCAATCAATCAATGTTCTTCAATCAATGTTCTTCTATCAATGTTCTTCTATCAATTTTTGGAACCATACATCTCTGCGTTTAGGGAAGCCATATATACTTATTAGGGCAAAGTTATACTTATTAGGGCAAAGTCGTACTTATTAGGGCAAAGTCGTACTTATTATGTTTAGCAATTTATTGTCTCTCCAATCAATGTAATAGGAATATGAATCTCCGAATAGGAATGTATGTGTAGGTAGGATTTATTGATTCTATTGATTTTATTGATTTTATGGTACTAATGTAGATGTACGTATATTCCATATTCAATTGGATCAGGTACCTTAAGGCTCTTCTATGGTCAGTTATTGAAAAATGGATCCATATCCCAAAATGGATCCATTTCAGATTTTTGGGATTTCTGTTGGGACATTAAGTGCAGAGACTATTTAAAGAAGCATCATACACACTACTTGCATCCACTGAAGAAGGGGCGAACCCCGAAACGCGTATGGGCGGACAAGTAGTGTGACCTATTGGATGAACACCCCACACAATCCCCACATCGGCACCGGAATTCAACAATCTGGTTAACAACCAAATAACCAGCGGTGTGTAGGACCCAGCGGTGCCTCCTCCCAGAATATCGGAACTACCGGTCACGTGGGACGCCACGAGACCCAGACGCCGCGCGGGACGCCGCGGGCGCAGGAGCTACAGCTACGGACTGTTAGCAGATTCACCGGAGCGGAGGTAAGGCACCTGGGGCAGGGGACCAGCGAGGTGGTGTAAAGGAGGTGAGATTGCTCTTCCCTCCCCGGGAGTCAAAGGACAATTGAAGTGTTCAGCCCTACCTGACGGTAGAAGAGTGAGGTACACGCACACTGCACGTGTACACCCGGGTATGATATTGAGCCTCTGTGGAGGTTTGAATCAGTATAAGGATATATTTGGACATTCACAGTAAAGTTTTCATACAATTTGGACACAGGATTGAAGGATTGTGTGCATATCACTCCAACAGCACCTCAGGATAACACTGTCAGATCATCTATTTATTGCCATTTGCGTGTTTGCACATAATTGACTGTACTTTTTGCACAATCATTTGCGGTTTTGCACATATGTTATTATGTTTTGCACATGAAATATTTTTTGCACAAGGAATTTTTCGGCACAAGGTACCTTATATACTAGCAGTTATCCATTTACATCCAGATATTTGTGTTCTGCTGCTTATCCAGCCATAGAGGAATATCCCTTCTCTAGTTGGTTGTTATCACTTCACAGGCATCTGATATTATCTTTGAGCGTTTCTATCTGTTTTTTATGGTCAATAAACAATTTATTTTATCATTGGAGTGTTCCCTGGAATAGTATCGGTGTGCCCCTGCATCGTTATATTTTGTTTGCTCCATTTCCTGTCCTGACTTGACACACAGAAATGGCAAAAAATGGGTCACAGCTAAGACCAGTGATTATCTGTGCAGCCATTTACTGGAATTTCCAGTGTGTTGAGCCTCAACAAGAAGTGGGAAGCAGTGAGAAATGGAGCAGTGTCAGAATGGCGCAACCATGTAGGCGAATACTTTTAACATAGTTTGGTCCTGGAAAACCCCTTTAAATATAAAATTATCTTCATGCAACTAACTACCAGTAGAGGGAGCTAAGGAGCATACTGCATACTCTTATATAGTATGCCATAAGCTGCTAAGCCCCCCACCCTGTGGAAACTGTAGTTAAACAGAATTTTATCGTGTAACTCTATTTAACTAGTAGGAAATGGAGCTTAATATCCCATTCAAATAAACGTGATGAAGCTGTAATTACCCCACATCTCCGCTATATACCCTACCCCCACCATACTGTTCCCCAATCACAGGAGGCTGTGCTCTGCTTTTTCATACCAGCTGAATCGGACAGATATAGCTCGGTGTTGCTTTACATTATTCGGTAATGTCATTTTACAAAAAGGCATACAGATATGTTGCTACCAGCCTTTATTGATTTCAACAGGATTTTTATAATGGAAAATTCTGTCAGAAAACAGAAGTCCGACAAATTCCATTAACGTCAATGAGGTGTGTTAGAATCCATTATGCTTCGATTTAAAACCATTACAAACAGATCTGTCACGCATTTACCCAAAAAAACAAAAGGTTTGATGTGTATTTGAAAAAAAGCTAAGCTGTGCAATGGAGGCGAAGACCTTTCTGATCATCAAAGCTATCACTGACGTGTATTCTCTATGCTATGGTGCCCAGGCAATTCACCATTCTGAGGTCCTTATAGTGGGTGCACATATCACCGTCTGGGTGTGACCAGTGGCGTGCCTAGGGTGTTTGGCACCCGGGGCGGGTCCTTTCTCTGGCACAGAGAAACCCCCCCTCCCTCCAATACTTTTAAAAAATTGTACCCCCTCACAGTAGTATTGCCCTCACTGTACAACCTTCACAGTAGTTTTGTACAGAAGGGTGCCTCCTCACAGTAGTTATGCCCACATTGTGCCCTTTCACAGTAGGTATGCCCTCTCTGTGCCCCTTTCACAGTTGTAATGCCCTCTTTGTGCCCCCTTCACGGTAATAATCCCCATTGTGCCCCCTTCACACTAATAATCCCCATTGTGTCCCCTTTATAGTAATAATGTCCACTGGGCCCCCTTCATAGTAATAATGCCCATTTCACCCCCTTCACAGTAATAATGCCCATTGTGCCCCTTAATGGTAGTAATGCCCACTGTGCTAGTAATGCCCTCTTTGCCCCTTCCATAGTAGAAATCCCTATTGTGCCCCCTTCGAAGTAATAATGCCCATTGTGCCCCCTTCACAGTAATAATGCCCACTGTGCTCCCTTCACAGTAATAATGCCCACTGTGCCCCCTTTATTGTAGTAATGCCCTCTGGCTCTGTGCCCCCTCCATAGTAGAAATGCCCATTGTGTCCCCTTCACATTAGTAATGCCCTCTGTGCCCCTCCATAGCAGTTATGCCCTCTGTGCCCCCAGCTGTTTGAAGAGAGGGCAGCGCTCATATGAGAGCTGCTTTCTCCGTTCTGTTCACCAGCTCGCCGTAGCATTTGCAGTGATGAGGAGGTAAACAGAGCAGAGAAGGCAGCGCTCATACAAAAAAAAAGCGGACAACACCTTTAACCCCTTCCTGACAAGCGCTGTAATAGTACGGCACAGTGGGATGTTACTTGCCGACCAGCGCCGTAGTATTACAGCCCGTTGATTGGGCGGGTGCAGGAGCTAAGCCCGCCCGATCAGCTGCAGCCGGACCCCTGATGTATGCGCCGGCATGGGTGTAAACACAGATGCAGTGCAGAGGCTGCCCAATGCCTTGCACGGCATCAGGACCTGCCTTCTACGGGTGCCCAGGAGATTCAGCCCCAGGCCCGGTCTCCTAAGCAACCTGTTAGTGTATGACTCAGTGTCATACACTAACAGGCAATTCATTGCAATACAGATGTATTATAATGCATTACAGAGTGGATCAGACCCTCAAAAGTTAAAATCAGAAATAAAGTAAAGAAAGAAAAAAGTGAAAAAAAGGGTTTTTAATAAAAAAAATTAAGTTTCAAGTGAAAAAAGAAAAAAACGCACCTTTCCCCTGATTTTATAAGAAAAAAAAAGAAAAAACACCGCGTCCATAACGACCGGCTCTATAAATATATCACATGATCCACCCCGTCCGATAAACACCATAACATTTTTTTAATAAGCACTGTGTCAAAAAAAGCCATCACAAAAAGTGCAATAGCAAGCGATCACAAAGTCTTATGTCCCACAAAATGATACCAATAAAACAGTTGCCTCATCCCGCAAAAAATAAGCCCCTATATAAGAAAATCACTCAAAAAATAAAAACAACTCTATCTCTCAGAACATGTAGACACTAAAACATCTTTTTTTTTTTTCAAATATGCTATTATTGTAATAAAATTAAAATAAATAAATAAATAAAAAGTATACATATTAGGTATCGACGCATCCGTAAACCAGCTCTATAAAAATATCACATGACATAACCTCAGATGAACACTGTAAAAAATACATCCCAAAAATTGCAACACCAAGCGATCAAAAAAGAGTATGTCCCCCAAAATAGTACCATTCAAACCGTCATCTCATCCTGCAAAAAATGAGACCCTACCTAAGACAATAGGTCGAAAAATAAAAAAGCTATCACTCTCAGACAATGGAAACACTAAAATATGATTTTTTTTGCTTCAAAACTGCTATTATTGTGCTAAAGTCAAATAAATTAAAAAAAGTAGACATATTAGGTATTGCCACATTCGTACCTGGCCCGGGGTTGAAAGGGTTAAAGACATACTTGGAAAACATTACATACAGCGCTACAGAACATACAGGGTCATACAGCGCCACATATCCAGGTTTCACTGCTGCGGATGACCACTTCTGGGGTTCTGGATATCCAGCTTCCATTCTGTCTAACACAGCTCTGCCAGAAGTGCCGCCATCTGCTGGTGAACCAGGCACATTACATTCAAACCATGGCAAAATTGTAAATACAAATGCATATTGTGAGGGACCTCAGGATAAATATACAGGATGATACAGGGTCAACCATTACATATAGTGTAGGGGCGCAAAAGGTGGTAATGCCCCCCTTGTGGGGCATTACAGTTGTTAGCATATAATTGAATGGATCTTAATTCATTTGCTGCTAAATAGCTTGGATGTACACCCATGTTTATGTGCATGAGTCAAAACATTGCATTTCTTTATGTGGAATGTGCAAATAAACTTCAAGCAATTTTGGAAGCCATCATGCCATTTTGCTTTGTTGAATTCTGAAGTTAATGCAAATAAATAGGATCGATTTTTTTTTTTTTTTATGTTTCACATGCAGTGGAGAAATTAGCCTGACACAGCTTTAAAAAGAACCACAGCATCCTCATTATTGCTGCAGATTCTGCATGATAAAGCTACAGAGTAACTCCATTAAACGACCATGTATGTGCATATGTTATTGCATCTGTAGCACAAATCCATATTTCAGCCTTGGACTGCTGCTACGAATTCTATAAAAAAAACAGCATCAATACATCCAACACGTAGCCTTATCTAATACGTCTTAGTCACTGTCATGTTGGTCTGATTGGTTGTCTCCCAGCTTTCCCAGAAAGAGAGCTATGTAAGAATTGGTTACAAAGAATTTGTACAAACTGGTATCAGTGGCGAGACGTTTAAAAAAAAATAAAAAAATAAAATGATCGCTGTCTCTAAAAGTTGATTCGATGGCTAAATGAGCTTTATGTAACTTCTTTTATTTGGGATGATGACATTGATCTCTCGGCCTGGCCGACAGGTAAGATATTGCGCTGGCAGACAGATCCCAGGATCCAGAGTAATAACGTGCTTTTTAGCTGCAAGTTACTATGTTTCAAAGAGATATACATTTGTAACTTGCACGTTACACAGTAATGTTCTGAGTAATTACAGTAGAGAGGAATAGAACTGTCTTCAATACTTATTTTCTATCAATTATTGCAGATATAGTTATTTTGAGACTATTGATACTAGAAAGATAATTATATGGGTGCAGAGCTGGCAGTCACACCCAGGCCTCTGATGCCTAAATGGCGCACAAAGTTTTTACTGCCACGTACGAAGACACCAGTAGTGGCCCATTGTAGGTGTAAGGCCCTGTAACAGATTTTGCATTGAGGTCTGTGAGCTTTGAAGAGGTTGTCCAGGTTTTTTAATATTTTTATTTTTAATTTGCCTCCCCTCCCCACCCCAGCCAGGGATACCAGTGGAGAAATCCATACTCACCTGCTCCCCGCTCTGTTTCAACTCCACGAATCCTGGGCTCCCTTCACTTGAATTTGGGTCCCCTTCTGTCAACTTCCAAATGGACAGGGTCACGTACGTGGCTCCAGCCAATGACTGGCCTCAGTGGTGACTTGTCACCATGCGGTACATCTCTGCTGAGTGACTTACCGGTTGGAGATACGCCGGTGCTGAGGCCAGTCATTTGCTGTAGTGGTGCACATGACCCTTCCGTGCGAACGTTAACAGACAGGGTCTTGAAGACCAATGAAGAGAGCCCAGGAGCTGGAACGCAGCGTCAGGAAGCAGGTGAGTATTGATTTCTACACAGACACCACTGGCAAGGGGACAAATTAAAGTAAAAAAAAACATTTAAAGGCTATGTACACCTTTGGGGCATTTTTATTTTAATCATTGCATTGTATTTATTTTGAGCTAAAAATCATTCTTTCAATTGGTCTTTATTAAAAATATTCTGCACATAGCTAAGATGATGTAGTAGCAGCCTGTGGATTTTCTGTCTTTTCTGTCATCTGGGGAGCAGACAGACTCCTTATCTCTGTTCTCTTACATTATAAACACTCATTATAGCTCAGTTCTTATCTTACTGATAAGAATGTGGCTTAAATAAGTGTTTATGATCGCTCTTTAGTTTAGAGATAAGGTTTATTAGATGACTGTCACAAAGTGAAAGAACCAGTCACACATCTAGGAAAACAGTTAACCTTTTGTGACAGAACAGCTCAATATTTTTTAATAAAGGCCAATTGAAAAGATGATTTTTAGCCAAAAACGAGTAAAATGCAATCATGGCACAAAAATTGCCTCTGAAGGTGTACATAGCCTTTAAGTTAATCCTCATATTAAAAATCAATAAATATGTAACTTCATTGTAGAAGGAAGCATCTTAACTGGCTTTTAAGATGTTGTTGCAATGGTAGCCATGGGAATAACTAAAGTCATACTGGTCAAGGTAGCCAGGGCCAGCAAGCTAAGGATGCTCATTCAGGTTAAAAGACGTTATTTCTTATAAAGAGACACTATTTGGTGGCTTTCTGTTATCGAGCACTACTGTGGGTCTACAAAATAAGAAAATATGATATTGGGCACTACCATCCATCCCTTGATTGGTATTTAAAGGAGTTGAAACAACTCCTTCTTTGAAGAAAACGGACCTTGCAACCAGATGTTTTGCTGGAGGTCCAGTTCCTGAAACCCAACGATCAGCCAAACCCTAGAGAGGTCTTTCTTCAGGCTCATAGAAAAACAAATTATACATAGTATTTCTGGCATTCAGCATAGCGTGAAAATGTCAACTGTTTTGAATGATAGATACAGTAAAAGCAAATTACAATCTATATACTTAATCAAGTCATGAAAATTTCTGGATGGACATAAGATATTCAGATGAAAAGGTCACTGGGTGATGACCAAAATACATTGAATCAAACTGTATATTACAAATGTATATACATAATCAAATCATGAAACTCCTTCATAACGGATGCCAGATGGAAATATGATCATTATTCTTCAGATGAACTTGCTAATGACCAAAATGAGAACTATGAAAAGATTTTTTGTGCAGATCTCTTGGTAAAAAAGGCATTTGCTTCCAAATCTCTGTTCAGTTCCTTCATCTCGCTGAAACTCAATTACCCAGTGCCTGTCAGCTGGAAACACGGCTGTGCCAGGTAAGAGATTTGGTTCATGACAGTGATCTTATCCCTCAGGAAACACAGAACATCCGGCACAGACTGGGGGCATTCACACTCAGGTAGCATCAATAAAGAGACATTCCAGATAGGACTGGAACACCTGCGGGAGGCTGAGGGACTGTCCAGGGACCATGTAATGCAGCTGCTACATTGTATAAAATAGGATGCTTTGTTATCCCCTCAGACATACAATTACTGGTATGTGTCATTCTCTGGGCAGAAGGCGATTGTTCGAAGCAGCTGTCGGTAATCATCTGTCTTCACAGAACCTATTCACAGTCTAACGCAAGTTTCTCGACAATTGCACGTAAATCAATGACAATAGCAACCCTGCACCGGAACCTCACTTGTTTTGGGCTAAGATGTTAAAATGTTGGTAACAATGTGATCATATGACTGATGATGATGCTACCCGAAATAGATAAAAAGCTGTCAACTAAAGTTTTAATATAGTGAAAAAATGGTCTTCTAGATGGGTGGTCCTCTTAAAGAAGAGGCTCAGCATATATAGGAGATCTCTATCCTCTTCCTGGCTCTTAAAGGGGTTCTCCAAGCTTTTAATATTGATGACCTATCCTCAGGTCGGTGGGGGTCAGACACCTGGCACCCCTGCCGATCAGCTGTATGAAGAAACAGCACGTGCAGTGTACACGTGCCGTCTCCCATTTCTCTTCCCGCTCGCTGGTGCTTTGCTATAGACATACAGCAGAGAGAAGGGAGACGGCGCATGCACACTGCACGCACAATCTCCTCATACAGCTGATCGGTGAGGTTGTACTTTTATTCAAGCTGTTGGGAGTGCTGCAGTTTCCTTGGATATCTATCTATATACAGTATCGATTGCACCTTTGGCCAACCAGTGCTTCCCAGTGCCAGTTAGGTCCTCCTAGCTATTTAGCTACTTCCTTCCCTCCCAAGTTTAAAGAAGAAGTTATTAAAAATTCTTGTCAATGCTGTGATGATCTTGTAATATTTAATATTAATTTTCCGAATATGCAACTTCAAAGATGATGGTGGAGCAATATATTGTTAGTGTCAGGATTCATTTGATATAATTGCATTTTATCTTATAATATTGTATTTTTTGCATTTCTGGTTTATTAACATAAAATGAATTGTTATTTTTAAAGGAGTTGTCCACTATTAGAAACACATGGCTGCTTTCTCCTTAAACAGCACCACCCCTGTCCACAGGTTGTGTGCAGTACTGCAGCTCTGCCCCATTCACTCCAATGGAGCTGAAATTCAATACCATACACAGTCCATGGATTGGGATGGTGCTCTTTTTAGAAGAAAACAGCCATGTTTTTCTAATCCTGGACAACCTGTAAGATAAATGTAAAATGTTTGAATAAAAACATAACACATAAAATCCCATCAATTGCTATCAATGTAAATAAAGTTTTCACTGTTACTGCTTATGCACACAGATAAGCCAAGTGACTGGAATCTGTACGGTGTCTCAGTGACAGCTGCCAGCTGCTGTTCCCATGCACTCTCCCAGTGGGCTGGATTTGATTTATTCTGGGCGGGTCTGGCCGCCGGAACGGCTCTGTCCCTCAACACAGGCTGTGACCTACATGCTAGTCAGGTCACCCTTTATTTGCCTATAGGGCACATGCTTCATCCGGCTCTTGAGAGGCCAGCAAACACACTCTAATCTTCTCCAACCAATGGCTGGCAATTCTAGGATATTTCAGACACCTTCTACTGTGGTAGGGTGGCTGAGTAAAAAGGTTCACTTCCTAAAGTTCCCTTTGAAGATGTGCTGATCTGTTGTCTGTCTGTGTACCAACCTCTGCCCATTTATGGTGTTCTGACCCGCTCTGCCTGACCTGTGACTGTTACATCCTCACTGCCTGCCCTGACCTCTGTATTGCACATTCCCTGCCAGCTCTGACCTTAGCCTGTCCCTGACTGTGAATTTGCCTAATATCTTGGTGCCCTGCACCAGTGACTTTGACCTCTGTGGGTCCACTGTTAACCACTCAGAGATTAGTAACTGAGGTAGGGGCCTGGTTGTTCCCCTGCAGCGAAGTCCAGATTTTTGTCTATGGTTTAAAGAATGAATATCAGGAGGCTTCCCGGATATGCTTTAAGGCAGGAGTGCACAACCTTTTCTAGTTGGGGGCCACATTGTCAGTCTGAACCAATTCCAAGGGCCGAAAATAAAAATTAAAGGGTATTACCAACTGAAATACTGTATATTTGGCATATTGAACATACAGTAGATACTATAACTGTCTAGTCACAGTTCTAGGACTCCCATCTAATAGGAGAACACAGGAAAGATACATGTAAAAAGCCACAAGACATAGATCTACATGTCTTTTACCAGATGTTTGGGGGCCGCACAGAATGGTATGGAGGGCCGCATGTGGCCCCCGGGACGCAGGTTGTGCACCTCTGCTCTAAGGATTAGTCCGAAGTCGAATCTGTTGACTAATACAGTTATTAGACATAGTCCGAGGCTGAATCTGTTGACTATTACAGTTGTTCCACACCCACTGCTGTAACTCATTATTTTTGCAACATTTGTGGACAGATAGCATCCAGTAAACTGGAAAAGAGTAGGCCTCTTATAAAAAAAATACAATGGTCACCATCTGGAACCACAGCCAGCAATCTCAGAAACTACTGGTCTTCCTTAATTATTTCAGTTGGTAGGAAGCTTAGGCTACCCCTAGGTTCTTCACCAGACATTGCCCCAAGGCTTGATGGACTTGACTGTTATGGACTCAGGTTAGATAAGTGGAGTAAGGTAGCAGAAAATTAAGGAGGAAGTTCACTTGAAGCAGACCTACCTGAATGAAAAAAGTAGTAGACAAGCAGGGTCAGAACCAGGAGAGACAGATAGGTCTCAAACAGCAGACAAGGGGTACATTCAGAAACTGGCCAAGGTCAAATTACCAGAAGAGTCAGTAGAAGCCATTTCAGCAGATGAGGGGTAGATCCAGAAAACAAGCCTAGTTGGTACACAGAGGGTTAATGAGCAGATCTTGAGTTCAGGTACAAAGCACAGATCTACACAGATATACAGTTATGGTAAACTGCCCATAACTGAGTAGCAGACTTAAATCCCCTGCCATGCTTTGGGTTTGGACGTTAAGCCAGGAATCTGCCATTTATCAAAACTTCAAAATTGTCTAACAAAAAGGGGCATATAACCTACAGTAACCAATTAGAGCTCAGTTTTCATTTTCTAAACTAATGTGGAAAAAAGACTGAAACATTGCTGCTTTTAACCAACAGATTTGGCTTTGGACTAATCCTAAGGGTGTTATCCCAGCAGTGCCCTGACATTCTCCCTTAAACTCCTATACAGGGATCTGGACTTCGCTGCAGAGGACCCACCAGGCCGCTACATCCTGTAGTAGTGCATGTAAGGATAACTGCAGATCAATGGGGGTCAGAGACATTGGTGCAGGTCACGGGAGAAGGTGCCTTAAATAACAAGGGTAGCGAGGTCATTATCTGGAGAAAATGCAGGTGCATGTAGGTGGGCACTTTAAGAGCCTGAGAGAGCTGCAGCCTTTGTGGAGGGACAGCACAGACCCAGAAGCCAGACCAGCTGAGAGGAAGAAAGCAGGAACAAGGTCCGGGCCACTGTGCAGGGTAAGAGAAGCAGCCATGGATACCAGCCACCACCACTGTAACAGTAGTCCCCCTTCCTTTACACCCTTTATTCTTTTGTCCAGATTATTGCAGAAATTTTTTCAGCAGGACACGGGCAATAATGTTTTGAGCTGGTTTCCAAGATCCAATCCAACAAAATTAACGTTTTTCCTTTGATTTTCTTCATATCCAGGATATTCTTGACCTTGAACACATCATCAGTACTGACAGGAAAAGGATCAGAACCAGAACCTCTGAAATAATGATTAAAGCAAATGTGTCTGTTTTTATTTTTTTATTGCAATTTTTTTTATTCTATTTCCTGACCATGATTGTGGCTGTGTCCATCTTGCTGGATCTGTTCTTAACAGCATTTAGAAAACATTAAGAAAATTGCTTTATGGCAGCCCCATGGTCCTCATTGGCTTCTATGGTGGAGTTTTCTAGGCATGCTCTATGACCTGTGCAGAAGTCATTGTACAAAAAATAGATAAGGTTTGCCAATCACCTATTGTGAATGCTGGATCCTGTCTTATCTGTCATTCAAATCCTGACTGTAATGATATCACTCATGTATATACATAAGAAGGTAACTGCAGTAAAGTGATCTATACAGACCAAGAAGTAGCGCCTATTGTTAGGCTTAGTGGCCAGTGAGAAAACTTGGCTTTTATTTAAATATAGATATTCCCATTGAAAATTAAACATAATAACCACAAAAAATATGTTAAACAATAAAACAGGATTTAAACAATAGGTAATTCTCTGATTACATATTTCCTTTAAATACCACTGGCTTCAGGATGGAGATATGAAAATAGATAGGTATACGCAAAGACACTGGAAGGTGCCACTTATAGCAGACCAGATTCAATTACTTCAGCACCTCAAAGAGACATGAAACGGGGTGACAACGTTTATGAGGGACCTTTGATTTCTTTGTGGAAAGCCAGCCCTGGTCTCGAGAAGCAAACTAAGCATGCATGGTAGCCAAGCCATTAACTGCACAAGATGCAGGTGCATGCACTGGCCCTTTAAGAGCCTGAAGGGGTATGCAATCATCCCTACTGGCAGAGAGGGGGACACCAAATTGGCATAAATACTACAGCTTTTTTAATGTGACAACATGGACCATATGGCTGTATCTGCTGGGAGGAAGCAAGTTCTGAGCAAGGTAAGGCTACTTTCACACTTGCGCTAGCAGGGTCTGGCAGGCTGTTCCGGCAGGGAAACAGCCTGCCGGATCCGTATTAACGCTAACCCATGTGTGCCACTGGAGGTCCAGCCGCAACACGGCAAACGGCCACAGCATGCTGCAGTTTTTGTCTGGCCGCCACTCGACATGTTTGCCATGCTGTGGCCGAACCTCCAGCCCGTCTCCATTCTAGTGAACAGGCCAGAGTAGACTTCCAGCAGAACACATGTGCTAGTGTTAGTACGGATCCAGCAGACTGTTCTCCTGCTGGAACAGTCTGCCGGACCCTGCTAGCGCAAGTGTAAAAGTAGCCTAAGAGGAGCAGCGGCAGTTAGCAGCAGCCACCACTGTAACAGTGTGCTCCAAATACAACAGCATATACTTCATTTCGTGGTGCTTTGCACTCTTATGGCAAGTTGGATTATCTGAGTCTATGTAGCTCATACTTGCCAACTTTTGATGCTTTGTCTTCTAGGAAATGGGAGGATAAATTTTTGACTATTGACACGCTCCTATTTCAGGCCTGACCCCTGATTCACGCCCCATTTTGTACAGTATCCCGCCCCCTCCGTTCACTTTGTGTGTTAGTGCTGCATCTGATGAGGCAGAATCCCTGCATCACATACAGTTAAAGTACATGGAGGGCTGCTTTTTGGGAGATTTTTCAACTTGTTCGGTAGTCAGAGAGGTTTCAACTTTTTCTGGAAGCCTCCTGGAAGTTCAGAAAAAGTTGGCCAATATGATTTATGTGTAACCCACTCGCCAACATTGTACGTCCAAATTTAGCTGGTGCACTGGTTACCCATTTGGTATACTAGTATGGGGACACCATGGTTTTTAGTTGGGTGGTCAATATTTAAAGGGGTTGTCTCACTTCAGCAAATAGAATTTATTAGGTAGAGAAAGTTAATAGAAGGCACTTACTAATGTATTGTGATTGTCTATATTGCCACTCCATCAGCGGTGGTCATGCTTGCACACTGTACAAAACAAGTATTAACCTATACACATTTCCACAGTCCTGGCCACCAGAGAGGCAGGCCCCTTTTCCTATAGTGTGTAAGCACGACCACCATTCCTGGAATGCAGGGTGGTCGTGATAATGGAAACGAGCAGTGTATCCTTCAAACGAGAGTTTCTTCCTTCAAACGAGAGTTTCTAAAGGGACGAACAAAAATACCAAACTTCAAAAAAGCAAAATTTAGCCAACTAAGCGAGGCCATAGGCCTAACTAACTGACACAAAGTCCTCAAAAATAAAAATACAACCATAAAATGGGAGATTTTTAAAAGCATTGTAACATCTAATTGTGAGAGGTACATACCTTATAGGAATAAAAGGCTAAGGAACAATAAGAGACCAATGTGGATAAATGGAACCGTAAAGAAGGCAATAAATGACAAAAAGAAAGCATATAAATCGCTAAAACAGGAGGGGAGTCAGGAAGCACTGATAAACTATAAGGAAAAAAATAGAATATGTAAAAAACGAATAAAATTTGCCAAACTAGAGACCGAGAGATTAATTGCCAAAGAGAGTAAAACTAACCCTAAAATGTTCTTTAATTATATAAATAGTAAAAAATATAAATCTGAAGGAGTCGGCCCTCTACATAGCAATGAGGGGGGTGTTTCAGAGAGCGACGAGGATAAAGCAAAACTATTAAATATTTTTTTCTCCACTATATTCACTGAGGAAAATAAACTGTCAGATGAAATGCAGAATGTAAATGTAAATCCCCCATTAAAAGTGCCCTGTCTGACCCAGAAAGAAGTACACCAGCGACTTAAAAAGATTAAAATAGACAAATCGCCAGGACCGGATGGCATACACCCCCGTATCCTAAGGGAATTAAGTGATGTCATAGCCAGACCATTATTTCTGATATTTACGGACTCTATAATAACAGGGAATGTTCCACAGGATTGGCGCATAGCAAATGTGGTGCCAATATTCAAAAAGGGTCCAAAAACAGAGCCTGGAAATTATAGGCCGGTAAGTTTAACATCTATTGTTGGTAAACTGTTTGAAGGGTTTCTAAGAGATGCTATTTTGGAGTATCTCAATGAAAATAAGCAAATAACGCCATATCAGCATGGCTTCATGAGGGATCGGTCATGCCAAACAAATTTAATCAGTTTCTATGAGGAGGTAAGTTCTAGACTTGACAGTGGCGAATCAATGGATGTCGTATATCTGGACTTCTCCAAAGCATTTGACACCGTACCTCATAAAAGGTTAGTATATAAAATGAGGATGCTCGGACTGGGAGAAAATGTCTGTATGTGGGTAAGTAACTGGCTCAGTAATAGAAAACAGAGGGTGGTTATTAACGGTAGATACTCAGATTGGGTCACTGTAACTAGTGGGGTACCTCAGGGGTCAGTATTGGGCCTATTCTCTTCAATATATTTATTAATGATCTTGTAGAAGGCTTGCACAGTAAAATATCTATTTTTGCAGATGACACTAAACTGTGTAAAATAATTAACACTGAAGAGGACAGTTTTCTGCTACAAAGGGATCTGGATAGATTGGAGGCTTGGGCAGAAAAATGGCAGATGAGGTTTAACACTGACAAATGTAAAGTTATGCACATGGGAAGGAATAATGCAAGTCACCCGTACATATTATATGGTAAAACACTCGGTAACACTGACATGGAAAAGGATCTAGGAATTTTAATAAACAGCAAATTAAGCTGCAAAAACCAGTGTCAGGCAGCTACTGCCAAGGCCAATAAGATAATGGGTTGCATCAAAAGGGGCATAGACGCCCGTGATGAGAACATAGTCCTACCACTTTACAAATCACTGGTTAGATCACACATGGAGTACTGTGTACAGTTCTGGGCTCCTGTGAACAAGACAGACATAGCAGAGCTGGAGAGGGTTCAGAGGAGGGCAACTAAAGTAATGACTGGAATGAGGGATCTACAGTACCCTGAAAGGTTATCAAAATTAGGGTTATTCACTTTAGAAAAAAGACGACTGAGGGAGATCTAATAACTATGTATAAATATATCAGGGGTCAGTACAGAGATCTGTCCCATCATCTATTTATCCCCAGGACTGTGACTGTGACAAGGGGACATCCTCTGCGTCTGGAGGAAAGAAGGTTTGTACACAAACATAGAAAAGGATTCTTCACTGTAAGAGCAGTGAGACTATGGAATTCTCTGCCTGAGGAGGTGGTGATGGTGAGTACAATAAAGGAATTCAAGAGGGGACTGGATTTATTTCTGGAGTGTAATAATATTACAGGCTATAGCTACTAGAGAGGGGTCGTTGATCCAGGGAGTTATTCTGATTGCCTGATTGGAGTCGGGAAGGAATTTTTTTTCCCCTTAAGTGAGGAAAATTGGCTTCTGCCTCACAGGGGTTTTTTGCCTTCCTCTGGATCAACTTGTAGGAAACAGGCCGAACTGGATGGACAAATGTCTTTTTTCGGTCTTATATACTATGTTACTATGTATAATGTGATGGAAAAATGAATCAAGCCAGCAAAGGAGACAACATGGACAATCACAATACATTAGTAAGTGGCTTGTAGTAACTTTCTCTAAATGATAAATGCCATTTTCTGAAGTGAGACAACCTCTTTAGGCCTCTTTCACACTTGCGTTCTGAGGATCCGGCAGGGACTTCCGTCCCGTCGGATCCGTCAGAACGCAAGTCGCCTGAAAGCATTAGAAGACTGATCAGGATCCTGATTAGTCTTCGAAATGCTTTCAGGTTATCATGGCAGCCAGGACGCTTCTGAAGTCCTGGCTGCCATGGTACTCCACAGCAGTGTACTTACCTTTGCTGCGGCCGCTGGGCGCTCCTTCATGACGTCACAGGTCCCTGTGGTGCATAGATCAATGCGCCGCCCGGACCTGTGACTTCATGAAGGAGCGCCCAGAGGCCGCAGCGCAGGTAAGTACACTGCTGCGGAGTACTTACCATGGCAGCCAGGACTTCAGTAGCGTCCTGGCTGCCATGGTAACTGATCGGAGCCCCAGCTTACACTGGGGCCCCGATTGGAACTGCTGCTGCGCATGTGCAGTGCTAAACGTCGGATCCGGCGATGCGCCGAAACGACATTTAGCTTAATTCCGGATCCGGATTAATGCACTTCAATGGGCATTAATTCCGGATCCGGCGTTACGGCATGTCTTCCGGATTTTTGGACAGAGGCAAATCCGCAGCATGCTGCGGTTTTGTCAACGTCCAAAAAACGTTCACATACTGAACGGAAGACATCCTGATGCCTCCTGAACGGATTTCTTTCCATTCAGAATGCATTGGGATAATCCTGATCAGTATCTTTCTGTCCTAGAGCCCCGAGGACGGAACTCTAGGACGGAAAGCAAAAACGCATATGTGAAAGGGGCCTCAATTGAAATAAACAATTACATTCAGTTTGTATATATTCGTGGATGTACTTTCAAGAAATAAGCTCATCCACTTAATAGAAAGTCATTATCCTCTATGTTCCATGTGTGTCTTCTGTATAAACTGAAGGTAGATATCATTAAGTACTATAATTTTGTTAGATACTGTACACTCGTTTGCGCTCGTTTCCTGGGTCTTATAAGTAATTGGTTTGTCTTAGATGCTTCATGGTGCCGCTGTGATTTTCTCGTTTTAATAGATGAGATATTTTAGAAGATACACCTAGATATGATTAGAGAGCCTGTGAAGATTAAACTGAATCAATTAGTACAGCTATACATAGCAAGGCCGAGGAATTGCCGTATGTATTCTTAGATTGCTTTCTGCCACCATACTAATGCATTAAGGAATCATTTGAAGAACGCTTCAGTAACCTCTAGGGGTCAGGCAATAAAAAGATTTTAGATTTTGCTTGAAGTCACAACCTCATCAGAGACTTTCCATCAAAAGGATTTTGGAAATTGTGTTTCTGCATGAGAAATCGTGGAATAAATGATAGTTACATGGCAAAGCGGGTGAAAGATTTTTGTGAATCCTAAAAAAAAAAGCCAGGAGTGGAAGCCAGGACTGGTTCACCTATTAATGCAAGTAAAGTTCTTTGGAGAGATTACATGGCCAATCATCTTATTAAGATCTTATACCCATCTTGGACATTGATGGCAAATTGCTAGGATATGCCATGAAGGTCAGATAGTTGTGGGTCCCAACTCTGGTCCTATCTCCAGAAAGAGACCCCCAAAGTGAGTGGAGAGCAGCGGCGCATGCGCAGCCACCCTCTTTTTACCGCTAAGGAAGTTCCGAAAATAGCTGAGAGCTGGCTTTGAATAAAGAGGTCGCTGCACTTTCGTGGCGAGCTCTCCATTCTTTGCTATGGGCACTCTGCTATTTCCAGCAGTCCAATAGCAGTGGCTGCACTTGCTCTGTGTGCTTAAAAGACTTTTCCAGTATAAATTATATTTTTAACAAGTTCCTGCGGCATGGTCCCTGAAACAGAACATTCACACTTACGTATTCCATGACGCCCCCGTTACCTCCGTCTTCCGGTCCCCGCACTCTCTACATCTGGCTAGGGGCATGGTCACATAGACTAGGGCTACACAGCAACATGTGTTGCGCAAAAAAGTGTGCAACTACACTGCGACGTGTGTTGTGCAACATTCATATTCGCCCAACGTCGAGCAACATTTTTTTGTAATGACAGTCAACGGTGTGGCACTGCGACATGCGACTGCGATGCACAGTTGCATAAATAGCCAACTTGCATCACTGTGTTCCAAGAACCGTAACTAATTCTTATTTTTCCATACACGTAGACATATGAGGGATTGTTTGTGGGAAGAGTTGTATACCATTTTGGGGTATATGTCATGTATAGAAATACTTTTTTTTGTAGGGGTGGATAAATAAAATCAATTCTTAAGTTGTTATTCTGTGGGTTGCTGTGATTACAGTGATACCAAATTTACCGTATATAGTTTTTTAAGTTTTACTAGTTTTGCACAATAAAACACTTTTATAACGCAAAATCATTTGTTTTTGTGTCACCAAATTCTGAAAGATGTAAATTTTTCCATTGCTAGTGCTTTTTGAGGGCTTGTTTTTTTGCGTGAAAAACTTAGTTAATTTGGTACCAATTTAGCTCACCTACATGACTTTTTGATTACTTGTAATGCAATTTTTGGGGAGGCAGGTTTAACAGAAGACTGACTCCCACCGATCAGACACTTATCCCCTCAGGTTGTGGGTAGGGGATACATTTACATGTTTGGATAACCCCTTTGAGCCCCTTCCTGTAATTTTAGTTATTTTTTATACATTCACTAAGATCCAATTTTTTTTAAATTAATTTGCATTGAAGGAATAAATGAGTCGGATGGTTGGCTGGATGGATTTATTTCAATGTAAACATTTCTTGTATTTCAAACATATTATTTCGCTGCGCTCCAAGTTCCTGTAATGTCCATTGTTCCATCACAAGCTCATTAAATATGTTTCTTGCTGTTTTCCCGTGTATTCATGACGCACAACAGATCATACAATGCTACCTGCTGGCTTTGTTTAGCAGGTGGCTCCACAAAGGTTTTCCATTGGTTTCTTCAATAGTTTTACTCAATGACCGCTGGAAAATATAATAATGGACACATTGTGTGTTTACTGCACAAAATCACCAGGTTTTACCATTTGGAATAAAAAAAAAAATATACAAATAACAAAATAAAATAATATAAATATTAAGTACAACAAGACAATAATAAATATGTCTTCTCTAACAACAACAAAAATCTCACTAAAATCATGGAAACATTTATATAGTTGTACATTCAAATGGACTATACATTATGTTATAAATAAATAAATAAAAATCCCCTTTAAAAAACAGTAAACATAGGGACAGTCAGTTTATCACAGTGACATCTAGGCATGGCATTTTGTGCATCTTGCTAGAAGCTTTGTTTAACTTTACACCAACTTTTGAGCCAGAATGCTGGCACAGTTACCTTAGTAAACCTCCTCATTGTATCCAGCCATTCTTTTGTATATTTGTTTCTCAGGAAGCCATATTTATGACTAGATAACAGCTATAAATGACAGACATTGCTGCACAGCTAGGCAGATTTTCCATTCTTAAAGTGGACCTGTCACCTCTCCTGACTTGACCGATTCCCCATGTAATAAGAATTCTGGAGCATCTTTTCATATAACTTATCTTATGCTATTCCACTGGTATTCCTTCTAGAAGTTTATGAATGACTTGTCTAACTGGGTGTTATCAGCTAGGGGTGTGACCCTGCCGACATTATCCGATCAGTGGCAGACTATGCAGGGACAACATCTTCAACTGGTGGCACCCAGTTGGACCTGCTGGCAATTAATTCATAAACCTCTGGAAGGAATTACAGAACAAAGAGTTATATAAAAGAGTGTTCCTCATCTCCAGTCCTCAGGGCCCACCTACCGGTCATGATTTGACAATATCCGACAGAATGAATACCTGTGGTAAGTCCTGATGCACTGACACTAAAGATATCACCTGCCCGATACTGTACTAATGAAATCCTGAAAACATGACCGGCAGGTGGAGTTCAAGGAACCCTGATATAAAAGATGCTCCTGAATGCACAATGCCATATGATAAGTGACAGGTCCTCTTTAAAGCAGTACTCAATCTTTAAACATTTATCTCCAATCACTCTGGGTAGGTGATGAACATTAGATCATGGAGGTTCAACAGCTTGGACTGCCACTGACCATGGCAGGAATTTGATTGAAATGGTGGTTGAGCATGCATTGAAAGTCTATGGCACTAATTTAAACAGCTGAGTGCTGTCCCATTGGTAGTGTTCCTAGTTGTCACCTATCTAGTGAATAGGGGATAAATGGTTTAGGCTGGAATACACCTTAAATTCTGAAAAAAAACTGGGTAACAGTAACCAGTAGGAAATGCCAGCAATAAGGGCATGCATATAATTTAGCATCTATAGAGACAGACTGTGCTGCTGCTTTAGGGCACTTGGAAAGAGTTCGGACAGCACTGGTTGGTCTTATTATCTTGCTACTTTGTGGTGACAACCTGTGCAGTACTCACCTAAACTGCATTATATGTAAGCCAGGAGGTAAGTCATTAGCCAAAGGGTCATGGAATGGAAAAATCTATGCCTTTACTGACCTGGGTGGCAAAACCCTGCACTATAATGAGGGTACCATATTGATCTTTGCTCCATCTCTTTTTTATGTTTGATATTAACTTAGCTTTCTCGAAAACAGATATAATTTAACAGAATGCTTTATAGTTACTGGTGAATTTTATTTTTTTATGGGAATGATCAGTACTTTTACATATATGAAGGACTTTATCTATAATGTAGGACGGTATATACCTTTAGGGTTTGACAGAGATGGTGCAAAGTAATACACCACTTTTTGACGCAAATTGTACTAGAATTTGGAAACATATTGCTTAGTAAATTTCCTTGAGGTACAAAGAATATATAATTTGGAGTCACCATAGTAATCTTGAATGCAACATTTCCTACAAGAAAAGTTAAGTTAATGAGGGATCATTGGTGAATTTAGACTAAATGAGGCCGGTTTGAGTTTAAGAAATTGTTTTAGTTGTAACTACCCTGAAAGGTGATATGAAAATTAGTCCATATGGCTATCTACTGTACCTTGAGATGCCTACCGGCAAATATAAATGATTGTAAACATGGCAGTCTACATTAGCCCATGTATTGCAGTTAGTTACATTGGCCAAATGTTGTCAGTTTTCCATTAGACCCTTGACCAGGGAGCTTATTTTTTGAACACATCTGGATGAATGTGGCTGTGGTATAGGCCAAGTAATGCTCATTTTGTCTACATTTTGAATTTATCACTCTATATGTAGGAGTGATTTCCCAGAATTCCAGAGGAGCAGGTATGGTCTATAAGTCTCCTCATGCTGATTAAAGTTCTCTCTCCCCAAGGAAAGATAGTAACCCCCAAATCCTGACTCAGGCCTCTCAATCAGTTAAGCTCTGCTCTGCCCTGATGAGGAGCAAACATCCCAAAACAGCTGTCTGCAGATGAGCTGCTGGCTTCTTTAATATCCAAGTCATATCTCAAGACCTATTTAAAGGGTTGCGAACAATGACTTATAGGATAGCTGCCTTACATCTGGGGGCAATAGAGGCAGAGCTTGTTAAGAGCTCATTTGCATGTCTTTCTTCCCAGAATTCCAGAGGAGCATGTATGGCCTATAAGTCTGTTGTACCATTCTTGTCTTTTATTTGGTAAGCATCCACAGTGCAGGGAAAAAAAAGTAAGTGAGCCCTTAAATGTAATGGTTAGATCCCCCTTAGCTGCAGTCAACATTGCACAATTTGCACAACACTGAGGAGGAATTTTGGACCCTTACTTCCTGCAAATGTGTTTCAGTTCATCATTATTTCTGGGATGCCTTGGCCATTTCAAAACATCAATCGTCTTTTTCAATCTTTTGTTGGTTTACTTTTGTGCTTGGGGTCATGAGACTTTAGTATTGGTCTGCAGTGTTGTTTTCCCTCCAAACACAGCACTTTGTGTTTGTGCTAAAAAGTTCCACTTTGTCTTTTCTGTGCATATCACATTTTTCAGAAGCAATGAGGAATATCTAGGTCGTGACAAGAAAACATGAGACAGGCCTCAAAGTTTTTTCTTTGAACAACATGGTGTTTCTTCACAGTGTCTGTCCATCAACACCATTCTTATTTGGTATTTTCTAACAGTGGACACATGAGTAGAGGTTTTAGCTGTTTTTACTCTCTATAACATTTCCTCTGAGTTCTTCTCAAAGTTGCTTGTACTGAGGCATGGTTCACACTAACCAATCTTTCATGAGAAGAAGAGATTTGTCAGTAACTATGCTTTGTGTACTTTTATTTAATGGGCAAACACCCATGAAACCCACACTTCTCATCTCCTTAACTGAAAGATGTTTTGCCAAATAGCTCTTGAAAAATTAATTAACAAAGTTTACTTACTTTTCCTGCAACATGAACAGTAAGTTACTCAGTAAGATTACGTTTGTCTATACTTGGGATTTAATTAGTCGTGAAAACATAAATCTAGGTCATTCCAAAGGGTTAATTTAGTTAGTTAGTTTCCTAGCAAAAAGTAGTAAACATAACAAATATTATTTTAGGACTTTTATAACTGAGCTATAACAGGTGTTGACTGATGTGAGCATGTACAGTACAAAATGCTACTATATCAGTCATTGATAAGGGTGCCACTATAATGCTACAGTTCTGCTTTAGCAGCCAGACCCAAGATGATCAGTATAACACCTAGGCATGGGTTTGCCAAGGTAGAGATTGCCCTCCATATTTTCTCGCCCATCCATATTGCAACATACATGCCCTCCATGGGAAAATCTGCCCAAGAGCTGGCCAATGATGATGCTTGAGGCCACCACATGTAGCTAACCACATACACATAAAGGATATATAGCTACAAGCTACAGTAATGAATCATTTTTTTTTTTGCAATTACAATGCTGGTATTGGAATCATGAGTATTTCATAAAAAAGCAAAATAAAACAAGTTACGGTACATTTCATGAAATCTGTTGAATTAAGTTTGTTACTTGATGCTACAGTATTGCAATACCCTTGTCAGTAAAGTCATACAGGCAAATGTATCAAAAGTGTAAAAGAATAAAGTAGTTTTGGTGCCCATAGCTACCAACAGGATCAGGATTACTATGGCTTTTAACAGCAGTCACCTATGCATCATGTCAATGGGTCACTTGATGGGTGACATATGACTCCTGCAACCAGCCATTGGCTACAGCTGTTGGATGTTGATATGGGCAGACCTGGGACCTGCAGAGCCGGCGGGCCAGCCATCTGGTAAGTATGATTACCACCAGGGGTTCACCCATGCTGCTAGGTCTTTAGAAAAGGTACCCATTCGTGAACAACCCCTTTAATTTTGCTATTCTATGAAGGTGGCAGAGGTTTGACCCCTACACACCAATCATGTACAGGATTGCTTGTATATTTCTTGAAGATATACCATCCCATATAAAATGCAGGAACTACTGCATGTACTGAAAATGTACCCTTAATATTTTTGAGAAAAACTAGAAGATGGAAGTATGTCAAAGATGATCACACAGATGGAAGTGTGTCACAAAAAGTATATTTTCACAAATCAATAAATATTATAAACATAATTTAATGGTCAGTAATATTTCATGTCATGTATGTTAGTTGCTTTTTTTGTGTGTTTGGTTTGTGAATGTGAGGCTGCTAGGGAAATGCACTCTGAGGAACATAACACCAGTTCATACAGAATTTCCTTTATGTTTCAGCACATTCATCTTCCGTAGTTTATACCTTTAGAGAGAGTTGAAAAAATTGCTTAAATTCAATTCATTATGTTTTTCTGTATCTCAACGGATAAAACCTGTTGCCTCTTTTTAAAGGGGTTGGCCCATCTCAAATATTGATGGCATATCGCTAGAATGTGCAATCAATGTCAGATAGATGCAGGTCCTACTACTGCTTCTATCTCAAGAACAGGGCCCCCAAAGTGAAAGAGAGAATGCTTGGCTATTCTCAGAAGTCTCATAATGGTGAATAAAGAGCGTATCTGGTACCAGAGCTACCTTTCCATTCTCCACTGTGGGACTGCTGGAAATTGCCGAGCCAGCAATCCATTATTTTTGGAAGTATCATAGGGGTGAGCGCTTTCCTTCACTTTGGGGGGCCCATTCTAGAGATAGGAGCGGGTCCCAGAGGTGGGAACTGCACCTAGCTGACATTGATGGCATATCCTAGAGGTATGCCACCAATATCTAAGATGAGAATACTCTGTTAACTTATTAATCCATAAACATAAGTAACTGAAACACAAAACACAATCTATGAAAATTGTCAGATGTCTCAAGGAAAGTTCCTCTTGAGAATTGTGAAGTTTAACACTGATACGTCCAAGACATCTGAAGAACGTCCTAAGATCATTTACACTTACAAGAAGTGCACTTCTCCTTTTTACATGCATCACAGTTTAATTTAACATGAAATATCTTCTTAAATGTCTTTTTAAAATTCTCATTACACAGTGGGTAGATCAGAGGGTTTAGAGTTGAGTTGACATAGCCAAGCCAAATAGTAAACATGTGAATGTTGTGATTAAAGCAGTCTTGGCAAAATGCTATGACCATGAAAAGAACAAAATATGGAATCCAACACAACATAAATGCTGCCATGATGAACCCCAACTGTTTGGCAGCTTTCCTTTCCCTGTTCATGTGAAGTCCATGGAAGTTCTGCTTGGACTGTGTGCGGAACCTCTGCCATGTGTGTTTCAGGTAGCCCAAATTGCCAGAGTGCTGGGTTTCGGTACTCTCAATGGTTTCTGTGTGGTTCTCTTCCATCTGATTTGAGTCCAAGACACAAGAACCAGCCTCAACAAAGGTGTGCTCTTCTGATATGTCTGTCATCTCCAGGTTTTCACGGAAGTGTTCTTTAATTATTCTCCTGCTTACGGTAACATAGTTTCTGCATTCTTCAGGGTTTGCCTGTATTATGGTTAAAGGGAAACAGTGCAATTTGACAACGTCATTGTCACACGGGCTAAATGTCTGCTGACTCTCAAAGTCCTCTATATGGAATTGTTCATGCTGGCTATTTTGTTTGGGAAACATACTGGAAGGTGTAGTATAATGACTGTGAAGGCTTTTCTCTGGTACCATAAGGGTCCCATTACTGCACTGTTTTTTTACATAGTTCCTTGGCTTTTTTAGCACTTTGACATTCCGTACCAACTTACTGTCATAAAACAGTTGGAAAGAACCATTAATAAGTTCCCGATGTTGATAATGTTCTCTCACAGCTTTGTATATCTTAGCATAGAACCACAACATTAGCAAAGATGGTATATAGAAATTCAATATGGCCGTAAGAACTTTGAACCAAGTCACTTTGTGAAACTCTGTTTCACACACGTGTTCTGGCACTGATCTAATTCCACCATTTGCAAATTCGTGCCAACCCAGTATAGGAATTATCCAAGTCAATGAAAAAAGCCAAGCTCCGGAGATCATGACAGAAGCTCTGGTCTTTGTACGATACTTCAAATACTGCAGGGGCTGCTGGATGGAGCGATAACGATCAATACAAAGAATAAAAAGACTGAAAATAGAGGCTGTGCTAGCAACATAGTCCATAGATAACCAAAATAGACATGTTGGTCTTCCAAGGATCCATTCATGGTTTAGGAGATACAAAATGTTCAGTGGCATGACCGCGACACCCACAATAAGGTCAGCAATAGACAGGCTAACAATGTACAAGTTTCCGACAGTGTGAAGTTTGCGCTCGGTTTTCACAGCATACAGTACTAAAATGTTCATGATAACTGTAAAAAATGATATGCTCCCTAATACCAGACCCAAGGTTGCAGAGTGAATATTGGTCACATTCTTTGGTAGGCTCAAGTTGTTATTCAACATTATTCTCCCAGGAACAGTGGATTCGAGAGAAAATGAGAGCAGACACTTGATCTGATGTGTTACATAAATGCAGGGATGGAAAGGGTCATCTTCTAAATTCTGGCCTTTATCTATAAAACAAAAACAGTAAAATGTTGAAGGCTAAGTCAGTATTATATCAATGCACAATACATTTTCTAGTTAAAGGGAATGTGTCACCTACAGTATAATTCTTTCTGGCATTTTAGGACCAGATAGTGACATATCACTATTTATTTTCTGGTGGTAGATTTTTTTAATTGTATTTCCTGAAAGTTTATTAACAGCATTTAGAGATATACTTTACAGCAGCCACAATAGGCCATAGACACAATGAACAGGAGGAGACCTCAGTGACTTCTATGGGAGAGTTTTCGTTTTCTAGGCATGATCTGTGAATTGTGCAGAGGTCAGGAGGGAGTAGATAAGGTGTGATATCACGTATTGCGAATGGTGGCTTCTATCTATCTAAAACAAGAAACCTTTATAAAAAGTGGAGTAAATTGCTCCACGTAGGCTACTTTCACACTTGCGTTTTTGCTGGATCCGGCAGGGTTCATGCAAAAATGCTTCCGTTACTAATAATACAACCATCTGCATCCGTTATGGACAGATCCGGTTGTATTATCTTTAACATCGCCAAGACGGATCCGTCGTGTACTCTATTGAAAAGAAATGGATCCGTCCCCATTGACTTGCATTGGAGGTCATGCTGGATCTGTCTTGCTCCCCATTCCAGGACAGAAAGCAAACTACAACATGTTGCGGTTTGCTCTCTGGTATGGGAATGCAGCTAAATGGAACGGAATGCATTGTGGAGCATTCCTTTCTGTTCAGTTCAGTTTTGTCCCCATTGACAATGAATGGGGACAAAACTGAAGCTTTTTTTCCCGGTATTGAGCCCCTATGACGGATCTCAATATCGGAAAACTAAAACACTAGTGTGAAAGTAGGCTTAGGGTACTTTCACACTGGCATTTAAGTTTTCCGGTATTGAGTTCCATCACAGGCGCTCAATACCAGAAAAAAACTCTTCAGTTTTATCCTAATGAATTCTGAATGGAAAGCATTACGTTCAGAATGCATCAGGATGTCTTCAGTTCCGTCATTCTTACGGTATTTGGCCGGAGAAATACCACAGCATGCTGCGGTATTTTCTCAGTCCAAAATTCAGGAACACTTGCCGGAATGCCGGATCCGGCATTAATTTCCATTGAAATGTATTAATGCCGGATCCGGTACCAAGTGTTCCAGACAACCGGATCCGGTTTCCCGATCTGCGCATGCGCAGACCTTTAAAAATGTGAAAAAAAATACCGGATGACACCGGAGAGACGCATCCGGTGTTTCAATGCATTTGTCAGCCGGATCCGCATTCGGATGCAAATGCAATTCGTATGCATATGGATTTCCGGATCCAGCAGGCAGTTCTGGCGACGGAACTGCCTGCCATAATCCAACAACGCAAGTGTGAAAGTAGCCTTAGCTAACATGGAAAGGAGTGGTGCAGGGGATGTGAATACTATAGAGAGAAAAGTGTGGCAGGTGGAGCAAAGTCCTGTGACCCAGCCAAATCATTATTCAGGGTTATTCTCGGAGGGTTGCCATTACCATGCCGACCAGTCAAAACCTCCACAGACATAACCTGGGTCCATAGCACAAAAGTCCATTCGGCTTTGCAGCAGGATCTTGTAAAAAATCTATGAGTAGCTTAAGCTTTCTACCATACAGATTGGTTTTGGAAGACTGGGAGCAGTTTTCGGGCTCACTGGCTGTGGTCTGGACAGTGACGTTAGTAATCACCCTGGTTTGATTAGTAAACCCAGCAGGAAGCTGGTGAAAACAGGAAGTTCTGCGTGTAAACATCCTGCTAAGATGAAGTGATGCTGAGAACAGGGGAAGGAAAGTGCTGACATGAAAATCAAGTTCATGGGGCAAAAATAAGCAGTGTCTGCAGTCCTTGGGCAGGTAATATGAAATTCATTATTAAAATGAAGAACCCCTTTAAAGAAGTCTTCTAAAGCTCCAGGGATTCTCATAGCGTGTTTCACATATGTCTATGGATAGATTTTCTGATAAAAATAGGCTAAACATTTACTTGGATTATTAAACATAAACTGCAGCGCCTTTGTTTCTGGCCAAACTAAACTGTGCAGATTGATTCATGAGCTTTGATAAACACTCCCCGTTAGTTAGTAAATCATGAAACAAGGCACAAGCTCTGTTTCATTGTCACACTTCCCTGATCAACACAGACGGTAAATATATTGTATTGTATTGTAGAGATGTGTTTCTAAACCTTCCAAATTCCTAATTATATGTACCCAAAAGGGTGCATCAAAAACTATAACTTGTCCTGCAAAAAATAAGGTCTCATAAAGGTATATTGATGAAAAAACTAAAAAGTTATAGCTCTTGGAATGCAATTTTAAAAAGAATGTGCGTTGTCTTAAAGGGGTTTTCTGGACTCCTATATTTATGATCTGTCCTCAGCATAGGTCACCAGTATCTGATTAGGGGAGGTCTGACACTCCCACCTATCAACTGTTTGCTGTGGCCTCGTGCTGGGATAGCGGCTGTGCTTGGTATTGCAGATCAACCCCATTCCCATGAATAAGACTGAGCTGCATCTAGGCCACGTGATTGATGAAGTTGGTGTCGCTGCCAGGGGTGTTGCTAGGGTCTCAAAAGATACGGAGCCCAAGCCCCAATGAATATGCCCAGTTCTCTAAGTCCCCCCCCCCCTCCACCCGCACACCGCATTTAGCTGTACTTGCTATACAGCAGCACATACTTGTCACATCCAGTGCCTCCCAGGTGACGTCTCCTCTGATGTAGATCTTCTCTGTCATGTCATCATCTTCTCAATTTGGTCCGTACAACTTCTTTCAGCCGCGCCTCATCTCTGCAGAGTGTGACACACAGACATCTTAGGTTCCTCACCTTTCTATCATCATCCCCCAACCTGGAGTCCCCCCAGTGTTATGCTGCTGTTCGCTGTGCTCCCCAATACCCCCCAAATACTATCATGAAGAAAAATGAGTGTCTCCCATAGTAATAGTGCTCCTCATAGTCCCACCAATAGTAATTCCCTTCTAGAATGCCCTCATTAGTAATATTTTCCCTTACAGTGCCCCCAATAGTGATAATGCTTGCCAAGAATGCCCTCATTAGTAATACTGCCCCTTACAGTGCCCCCAACCGTGATAACGCTCCCCAAGAGTAGAAGATCCCTCCAGTATTAATAATATCCTCACAGAGCCCCCAGTAGACATAAGGCACCCTATTGTTCCCTAGGTGGTAATAAAGCTCTCTACAGAACCCTCAGTAGTAATAAGCCCTCCCATAGCGCTCTTAGTAGAAATAAGGCCGATCTATAAGTCCCTCCTATAGAGCCCCCAGTAGTAATAAGAATCCCTATAATGTCCCCTGGATTTATAATACCCCTACAGTGCCCCCAGTATTTATACTGCCCCCTACTGTTATAATGCTCACTCTGAAGTGCTCCCAGTATTTATAATGCCACCTGTAGTGTCCCCTGTAGTTATATTCCTCCCTCCACCATACAGTCCCATGTAAATAACATCACACCATCTCTCCTGCCCCTCCAAAATACAGTCCTATGTAAATAACATCACTCCCCTCCCTTAAGCTCCTCCAGCATACAGTCCCACGTAAATAATACTATTTCCCTCCCTCCGCCATAGAGTCCCATGTAAATAACATCACACCATCTCTCCAGCCCCCTCCAATATACATTCCCATGTAAATAACATCCCTCTCTATCTACAGCCCCCTCTAAAATACAGTCCCATGTGAATAACACTATTTCCCTCCACCATAGAGTCCCATGTAGATAACATCACTTCCTCCCCAGCCACCTACAACATGCTATCCCATTTAAACATCACCCCCTCAACATTCAGTCCTATGTAAATAATATCATTCCGGCCCACCAGGCACCTTTAACATACAGTCCCATGTAAATAACATCTCCCTCTCAACATTCAGTCCCATGTAAATAACATCACTCCCTCCCTCAGACCCCTGTAACATTCAGCCCCATGTAAATAACATCACTACCTTCCACAGACCCCTCCAACATACAGTCCCATGTAAATAACATGACCCCCTCCCCAGCCACCTACAACACACAGTTCCATGTAAATAACATCCCTCCCTTCAACCCTAACATACAGTCCCAGTTAAATAACCACAACTCCCAGCATTGCTCTGCCTCTCCCTTCACTTACCTCTCCTCATGTAGCAGACATCACCACAGCTTCTTTTCCTCTTCACTGCCCTCCTCTCCTGCACTGGTCACATGATGGTGACATCATCGCAGGTCCTTCTCAACCACTGCCTGTTTTCCTGGTCAAATGACCTGTGATGTCACCACAGGTCCTTCAGATCTTCTAGTGCATTCGATTCAATTGTATTGCCCTCCTGAGGTTGGCAATACAGTTGTATCTAGCTGGCAAGCAGGACATTCGAGGCCTGGCCCAGGCCCTGAATGTTTTAACCTAGCAACGCCCCTGGTCATTGCCCTAGGAAGAGGTTGCAGGGTTCATCGGAGTGATTCGGCCTTTTCAAACAGCTGATGTCGGGAATTGCTTCCCCTCAGATCTTTGTAATCTTTGATGTTATCTTTGATGTTATCATTACATATGTCAGAAGTGGACTGGGCATGGACCCTACCAGGACTCTTTCTGATGGGCATTGCCTAGAAGACTGCTGTTGCTGCTGATCAGGGGAGTAGCTGAAGGCTCATGGGGCCTGGTGCAAGAGTTCAGCTTGGGCCCCCCTTCCCTCAGTACTTTGTGGCCAGGGACAGAGAGGCACAAAACCTTCATGCTGCCTGAGGCAAAAATTGAGACCCCCCCCCCAAAAAAAAATTGTTCACCTAACCCCTTCTTTCCAGCCAGTGGTGTAACTTGACCTGCATCACTTTCTATAATACTGTTGTCTTCTTATGCGGCACAAGGGTCTTTGGGCCCCCTCAGGTTCCTGGGCCTGGTAGTGACTGCTACCTCTACACCCCCTATAGCTACGCCCCCCGCTGCTGATACTGCGACTTCACTGGCAGGAATACCCAAGCCACATCTTCAATTTGTATTACAATCTACTGTATGTACAGCTGTATATTGGCAAGAATGCAGTTGCTGCACACTGGGCGCGAATAGTCCTAGCATAGGTAGGAGTCCCATAGAATGGAGTACTGTATCCAGCATTGTATGGCCTGAGGTAGTCTGGGGATAGCTCTCTGTATTTACCTACGGGAAACCAAGCATAGGCTTAGCCATGAAGGAGTGAGTGAAAGGGGGTGTCTAGTGCAGTGTGCCGTAACAATAACAGTCTTTGGAAAAGAGTTGGACTGATGTCTAAAATCCATATTAGTGAGTTACTAAAATAATGTTGGACTTGAGATATATGTACACAATGTCCTGACGTTCTGGTGGGAAGGATTTTATACTTCACCTTTTTAAATAAAATAAAAATAAAAATAGATGAATCATAGACAACAAATAAAAAAGAATATTAAATAGCTTTTCCAAATCTGGTGCAAAACATACAGTAGCCCAGTTACCTATGGTTTTGTACATGCCCTCCAATTCTAAGTTTACCTTAAAGGGGTTATCCCATGATTGATATAAAAAATGAAAATCAGACATCAAATAGTACATGATAATCTCTTTCTAACAAAGGTAGATCCTGTACCTCACATGGATCCAGAGATCTCCCCATTCATTACTCTGCTAGATTTATATCAAGCTGGCAACTCAAGGGGAGTGTCCTTTCTGCTGCAGCTCAGGAGGCGTGTCTTGTCTGCTAGATCTCTCTGCCTATCACAGCTCAGAAGGCAGTTCTAGAATCAAACTGAGCGTGTGCATGTGTTCTCAGTGAGTTGGAAAAAGAAATAAGAAAAAGAACAAACAGCAGGTGGCGCTATACAGATGCATTTCATTGAATAACTCGGTGGCCATACAACATTTTTAATTACATGCAATTACAAATGTATTCAGACCCAGGTGCTGGTTTGAAAACTGTAGAATATTTTTCGTGGGACAACCTCTTTAATATGGACTTACGGTTATTTTAACAAGAAAATACCAGATGTTATGTTATACTTAGTAAAAATCTTACATTAACCTTTTTTAACTTAGTGAAGCTACTCAAAGGCCTACACTATAATTCATCTATTCCTGAAGACCCTATAACGAGAGAAGCTTCCCTCCAAGGAAATTTCACTCAATGATGTCTCACAATTTGGCAGCTGATTGCATCCTAGGTATAAAAATCAAAAGCAATTTCCAGTACAACTGGTAGAGGGAAGGGAAAAAGAAGGACTAGGTGGCAGGGTTTACTACTGATGAGGATGAGTAAAACCGATCGACCAGCCCATCTAGATCTTTAAAATGGAAATAATTCTTTGCTTGAATAACGAGGCCTATATAGCAAATGGCTCAGATCAGTTATAGTACTTTATGTAAAGAAAATCAGCAAACATTTGAATCTGTCCATTGCTATGCTTTAGGAAACGTTTGTTAGTAAGATATGAAATTGAACTTGACTGTTAGAACGTATTGGTAGTAAATAACTTGTTTGCCACCAATACTTTCTAACATGCAAGTTGAATTTTAGGCAAATGTTACCAGGATGCATTTTGCTGGTTTCTTAGAAACCAAGAAGAGTGTTGACTGTATTGAGAAAATGCTTTGGGGTTCAGATGCCTAAAATGGCATCTTGGTTCCGAGTCCCTCAGGGATGCATAAATCTTAACAAATGGTGAGAAGTATCATTGAGGTACCTAAGCCAAAGTAAAGTTCATCCTTAAACAAGAGAATATGTGGAAAATAAAACTCACACAGTAAAGTGTAGCAGTCAGATAGTGTTAGGCACCTCCAATGACCTGATATTTCAGTAAAGGTCATCAGAGCCTTTTTGGACAGTTTTTTCTTGGTATTTGAAGACAACACAACAAGTCCTTACCAGGTTTGTATTAATGTACGATATAGATATATAAGGTTAAGATATTTTTGAACAATATATGTACGGTAAGTTTTTTTCCTGAGTTAATGGATAACGGGTTGACAAGAACCACTGTCCATATGATCTATTAGAAAATATAGACATCACATTCGGAGTTGAAAGCTTTCAGTAGCTAATCTAAACCATTATGATTTTTTTCCTTTTATACCATGCTTTGTGCTGGTTCAGGTTTTGTTTCAGATGTCGTCTTTCTAAGGGAGAACAGTTCAGTATACAATATATGATAGAGCATGCAATTTCTTTTCATGTGGAAATCATTATCCAAGCCTTCATTGAAATGCAGTGACATCATATTCAGGGTTAATATGAAATGGTACCTCGACCCTCACCACAGGGTGGACATAGGGTTGTCATGCATAGATGATTTAATGTACAGTATATATTAAAATTGTATAGGATTTATAAAAATTTTGATCACATTCTGCAGAAAATCAGAAATGTATTACCTGCAGATAAATTATATACCAACTGATCTGTACTCATTATAACAAACTCTTTTGACCTACAATATATATTCACATTCAACATCATAGGGGGGCTTCCTTCATTAGATTATCCACTGGGAGAAGGAGGGAGGTTGGAGGATTTTGGAAAAGTTGTATACTTTTTTTCTCAAGATCCCTAAATTATACTACAAGAAATAAGCACAATATATTAATACGGAATTAGAATCAGGTTCATAACATAAATACTGTACTAGAACCAAGCACAGTAGATAACTAATGTACCAAACCCAAGCACATACTTATCAACATTTTGGTTGCTTCTGGAATCCACCCTAAACCCACCCAGAAATGCCCACCACTGGGTGGGTTTAGATCAACCTGCCTTTTTTCAAGTCTGGACAAACCAAATTAGCTGGGTTTGGCCCTGAAAATGAGGTATAATCCTGGGAAATTCGAGACTGTTGGCAACCATGCAAACACAGTTAAAAATATGGTAAGAGAGGTGAAATGACTTGAAAGATCACTTCTGAAATTAATGTAGCCATTCCCAGCGCTAGAACACGGCAAGGTCGGGCAGCTGCCGGGGCCCACTGCTTCTGGGGTGGCCCACTGAGCTGCTATGAGCACTTCCATCAATACAGATGGAAGAACTCATTGCTGGAGCTGCTGTCATTTCACTTACGCAGTACCCCTTCTGGAGTGCCCTCTGAGGCTGCTGCAGAGACTCAGACACACCCCTTCTACACGTGCTGCCTGAGGACAGTGAGGAGAGAAGATCGCAGGGCTGGAGTAGAAGGTGAACACAGTTTGTCAGTGAGTAGTGAGTCTGCACTGTGACTGCCTTTTGTTTGTGGGACAGGGAACTCTTCCAGGTGCTTCTGTAATTTGTAGTAGACAAGCAGCTCCATGCTATTTGTTTTACTGCTTCATTAAGCAGTTTGCCTCCATGACACCCCCCCCCCCCCCATATCCTGTCCTATCTCCTCCCTCATGTATCCAGAGCTCCTATCTCCTATTGCTGCCCTGCACAGACCTCCTGCCACTACTTCGGTATGAATCTCCCTCAGCCTCTTCCACCTACTCGCTGTGTTCACCCCTTCTGTCCATCCATGTCACTCCTCTGCCTCTCATTATGGTGGTGTCTAAACCACATTCACCATAAGGACCTTCTAACGTCACAAGGTCATGTGACTGTGCCCCCCACCCCGTACTGTGCCCCTCACCCCGTATTGTGCCCCCTTATACCCTGCATTGTGCCCTCCTACCACACCCTGTGCAGTGCCCCTAGTCATTCCCTGTACTGTGCCCTATTATACCCTTTTATCCGGTCACAGTATGGCGTGTCATTATACTGTGTGTGGGGCACTGAGGGTCATTATTTTGATTGGGTTCCACTGTGGGGTCATTATACTGTGTAGGGGGCACTGGGGCTCATTATACTGTGAGAGCCCCTTACATAGTATAATGACCCTCAGAGCCCCCATTCAATACAATGACCCCAGTGACCACTATACAGTATAATGACCCTCAGTGCCCCCTCCATACACTATAACCCCCCCAGTGTGGGGACCACTGGGGGTCATTATTCTGAATGGGGCGGCGAGTGGGTCTTATTATTCTGAATGGAGGGCCACTGTGGGGTCATTATTCTGTGTGTGGGGCCACTGGGGGTCATTATACTGTGTGTAGGGGGTCATTATACTGTGTGAAGGGCTACTAGTGGTCATTATACTGTGTGTTGGGCCACTGGGGGTCATTATACCGTGTGGGAGCCACAGGGGGACATGAAAAAATTGCCTGAAGGGGGCCCACTGGGATTTATCGCCCAAGGGCCCACATGAACCTGGAGCCGGCCCTGAATGTAGCCCCTACTATATGACAAATAGTTTGTATTACTACAGCTCCCAGTGTGGCCTGAACAATTGAAATGATGTGTTGTGAGTTATTTCGAAAAATAGAACCACCTATTATCTCACTGCGGACATCTCACTGAGTGAATCCAGTTCTGATCAGAGGCAGAATATAGTTACAATTAGTGTGAATCAGATCAGACCCCTAATGTTAATCAGACCCCAAATAGACCTCAGCTTAGACCTCCAATGTTAAGCCTCTTTCATACGTCCTTGTTTGCGCTCAAGTCCATAAGAAGGTGGTCAGTGATGCATCTGTGAAGCTGTCCATGAAGGATCCGTATTCGGTCCGTGTGTCCATTTTTTGCTGTCTGTGTGCCATCTGTGTTGAAATAATTTTCAAAGCATCTCTTCCTAATGATCCGTGATACACGGATGCAACACGGATGGCATCTGTGGTTTTCACGGACCCATAGACTATAATGGGCATGATGGATCCGTGAACAAGGACAAAATAGAGCATGCATCTCTGCTAAAACCATGGACCCACAGACCGTACTAAAACACTAATGTGTGAATACACACATTAAAATGAATGGTTACATGTGCTGTCCGTGGAGAACTGATGTGTAAATGAGGCTTTACTCAGACACCTAGACAGACCTCAGATCAAACCCCCATTGTTAATCAGACCCCACGTTGTGTGCAGGTCACAGCACAGCTTGTGGCACCTGCTAGAAGACCAAGAAGCGGTGTGTACAGAGCTGTATTCACCGCTCTGTCGTCCTGCTGTACTAATGATGGCTTCCATAATGGAAGTGCTCATTAGTATTCACTTCATTCAGTTTTTGTATTTCATTTTTTCACTCCCGGCCTTCCTGGAGACGTAACTGTCTTTTTTATTAACATAGTTGTATAAGAGTATTTTTTTGGGAGACAAGTTTCATTTTCTAATGTCACCACTTAATATTGCATATGGAAAGCTGGAAAAAATTTCCACTTGAATTTTTATTTTTTTTAAAGCAATCCCACCACAGATTTATGGGTTTTATTTGTACAGCAGTGCCTTTGCAGTACAACAGGTCTGTGGCCTTTATTCCCTTGGTCAATACGATTACAGCTTGTTTTTGTGTTTTAATACTTAAAAATATAACTTTTGACTTCTCAGCGCCCTATTGTGACCCTCATAACTTTTTTTATTTATATGTCTATGGAGCTATGTGAGGGCATATTTTTGCAGGGCGATCTGTACTTTTCATGATATCATTTTGAGGTGTGTATGATCTTTTGATCAATTTTTCTGGAGAGGTGAAGTGATGAAAAAATGGCGAATCGGCCATTTAGATTTTTTTTTTTGTTCGGTCTTTCACCACATGGGATATATATTTTTATATATTATTAGTATGACCATTTTGGGATGCTACAATCCCTATGATGTTTAACTCTTTTATTGCTTATTTATTTTAATTTTTTTGGGGGGAAAGGGGGGGTGATTTGAATTTTTATATATATCCTAATTATTTTTAATATTTTGATATCCTATTTATTTTTAATATTTATTTAAAAACTTTTTTAACACTTTTTTTTCCCCTCGGGATCATGAACATGCAATCATCATGCGCTATTCAATGAGCTTTGAAGTCTATGAGAGATCCGCTATGTTCCTATGGATCCATTCCAGAGGCAAGGTCTCTTTTGAAAGATAGCTGTGGCAGCCTCGGATCCTTTACCCTGGGAACACACCTAAGCGTTTTTCAGCGCGTTCAAACGCGCTGAAAAACGCACAACAAGTGAAAACCCATGTATTCCAATGGACATGGTTCACACTTGAGCGTTTTACAGCGCGTTTGAACGCGCTGAAAAACGCCAAACGCAAACGCTTGTGCATGAGCTTCTTTGGGCGTTTGCCCAAGCGTTTGCACCCATTGAAAAGCATGGGAACGCGCATATAAGAAAATATGCGCGTTTTCCGCTTCAAAAACGCGCATTTGATTGCGCGTTTTTGTAGTAAAACCCAGCAGAAAGGCAGAATCTCCACCCACCTTTGCTGGGTGGGGATTCTTTTTTTCTGCAAACTGTAAGCTGTCAATCAAAAAACGCCCCAAATACGCGCGTTGCAAAAATACAAAAACGCCAAAAAAAACGCGCATTTTCCGCGGGAAAAACGCTCAAAAAAACGCCTGATCCAAAAACGTCTAGGTGTGTTCCCAGCCTTAGAGAGACAGAGCCTGCTACAGGAAATGAACAGTTCCCCCAATCACCACTAGAGGTTTATACATCCATTGACTTCAATGGGAGCAGCACTGCAGTAACCAACTGCCCAATGGATGGGGATGTCTAGCCCTGGCCCTTCCAGTGCTGGAACTCCACTGAAACAGCTGATTGACAAGGGTGTGGGGTGTTGGAGCCCGGCAGTTCAGACATGGATGGTCAATCCTGAGTGCAGGCCATCAATAACAAAATCCAGAAATACCCTAATGTCTGATCCTAACCTATCTGATCATCTACCATTCTACTGCTGCTGCTCTGATGCTCCCTGCCAGTTATATCAATGACATCCTCGACTGCTCCATATGATTATTGTAGTAATCACTGGCCTCAACGGTCTGATCGGGTAGCAGGGTACATGGGGTTGTTAGGTAAGCTTTTGTATAAAAAGACACAAAAATTGTCTGGGGCATTTGATATGTCATTTAACCTTTTTATAACAAGAAAATTATGATATATCAGAAGCAATTATGTTATATAATGGCATGCAGTTATGTATATACTCAATTGGTTAACTGTAGATATGGTCCAAGGTAAGTTAAATAAGGTAAATGTGAACAAGGCTCCAGGTCCAGATGGATTACACCCAAGAGTGCTTAAAGAGCTCAGTTCAGTCATTGATGTGCCCCTGCTTATAGTTTTTAAAGATTCTCTAGGTACTGGTACAGTGCCAAGTGATTGGCGCAAGGCAAACGTGGTGCCCAAATTCAAAAAAGGATCAAGGTCCTCCACAGGTAATTATAGACCAGTTATTTGTGGGAAAAATATTTTACTCTGGGATTGGCACTCATATATGGAAAAATCTCTAATATAGTAAAATTCTATATATTTATTAAAACTGGATGTATATTAAGTTAGGTACACATTAAATCACAGTACAATCGTATTAGTGCAAGATTATGGTGCCCATGTGCCAAACAATAACTTTAGTCCGGCACCATACACACCACGGCCCGCACCGTTTCTATCACTACACTATTTCTACCTTACATGAAATCATAAAATAGACAATAATACTCAATTGCAGCTGTATCGGTTCATTCATACGTTAGTGGTTAAATGGTTCCGTATTGCTACGCAGTTTTTTTAAAGGAGGTATCCGCGATAAGTGATCACAATACAAGGTGTTCTGTTTGGATATCCGGAGCGCTCCTTAAATCATATATAGCATGTAAGTATTATGTCCAGTGTTGCTGGTTTCAAGCTGCATATAGAGCATTTAATACTTTCCCTTTGTTCCAACAGGTTGTTTAAAAGTCCCGTATCTATTAGAACCTTGGCATATTAGATTCCACAATACTGTGGGCTTACCTTCCCTCTCGGTGGAATCTAATATGCCAAGGTTCTAATAGATACGGACTTTAAACAACCTGTTGGAACAAAGGAAAGTATTAAATGCTCTATATGCAGCTTGAAACCAGCAACACTGGACATAATACTTACATGCATATATGATTTAAGAGAGCTCGGTATCCAAACAGAACACCTTGTATTGTGATCATCATCGGATACCTCCTTTAAAACTGCGTAGCTATACGGAACCATTTAGCCACTAACGTATGAATGAACCGATCAGCTACTAGTATTATTGTCTATTTTATGATTTCATGTAAGGTAGAAATAGAGTAGTGGTAATGTGTTTAGTGTAGTGATAGAATCGGTGCGGACGGTGGTGTGTATGGTGCCGGACTAAAGTTACTGTTTGGCACATGGGCACCATAATCTTGCACTAATACGATTGTACTGTGATTTAATGTGTACCTAACTTAATATACATCCAGTTTTAATAAATATATTGAATTTTACTATATTAGAGATTTTTCCATATATGAGTGCCAATCCCAGAGTGAAATATTGCAACAATTCATACTTTGAAGGGTGAATCAAAGAGGATTTGAGCACCTACTGTGAGAAAGAAAAAGTGAGCGGTTCCGTATTATTAACTACCATTTGTGGAAAAAATGTTTGAAGGACTCTTAAGGGACTATATACAGGGGTATGTGATGGTAAATAATTTTATATGTGATAACCAACATGGGTTTACCAAGGACAGAAGTTGTCAGACTAACCTGATTTGTTTTTATGAGGATGTGAGTAGAAGCCTGGACAGAGGGGCGGTTGTGGATGTAGTGTTTCTGGATTTTGCAAAGGCTTTTGATACTGTCCCTCATAGACATTTAATTTAATAGGTAAAGTAAGGTCTATAGACTTGGAAAGTATAGTCTGTAATTGGATTGAAAACTGGCTGAAGGACCGTGTCCAGAGAGTTGTGGTCAATGATTCCTATTCAGAATGGTCCTGGGTTATAAGCGGTGTACCCCAAGGTTCAGTGCTGGGCCCTCTATTATTTAATTTATTTATTAATAATATCAAGGACGGGATTAATAGCACCATTTCTATTTTTGCAGATGGCACTCAGCTATGTAGTACTGTACAGTCTATGGAAGATGTCCATAAACTACAAGCTGACTTGAACACTCTGAGTGATTGGGCATCAACTTGGCAAATAAGGTTCAATGTGGATAAATGTAAAGTTATGCATTTCGGTAGGATTATTCTCCGTGCTTCATTTGTCCTAGGGGATGTAATACTGGGAGAGTCATTTATAGAGAAAGATTTGGGTGTCCTTGTAGATCATAGATTAAATAACAGCATACAATGTCAATCAGCTGCTTCTAAGGCCACCAGGATATTGTCATGCATTAAACGAGGCATGGACTCGCGGGGCAGGGATGCAATATTACCACTTTACAAAGCGTTGGTGCGGACTCATCTGGAATATGCAGTCCAGTTCTGGGCACCAGTCTATAGAAAGGACGCACTACAGCTGGAAAAAGTACAGAGGAGAGCTACTAAACTGATAAGGAGCATGAAGGGTCTTAGTTATGAAGAAAGATTAAAATAATTAAATTTATTTAGTCTTGAGAACAGACGTCTAAGGGGCCATACAAAAAATACGGTGAAAAACTGTTCCATGTAAAATGCCCTTAAAAGACAAGGGGCCACTGCCTCTGACTGGAGAAGAAAAAGTTCAGTCTCCGGAAGCGCCAAAGCTTCTTTACTGTTAGGCCCCTTTCACACGGGCGAGTTTTCCACGCGGGTGCAATGTGTGAGGAGGACGCATTGCACCCGCACTGAATCCGGACCCATTCATTTCTATGGGGCTGTGCACATGAGTGGTGATTTTCACGCATCACTTCTGCGTTGCGTGAAAATCGCAGCATGTTCTATATTCTGCGTTTTTCACGCAACGCAGGCCCCATAGAAGTGAATGGGGCAGCGGGAAAATCGCAAGCATCTGCAAGCAAGTGCGGATGCGTTGCGATTTTCCCGCATTGTTGCTTAGCAACGGGACCCAATCTCTATTATTTTCCCTTATAACATGGTTATAAGGGGAAATAATAGCATTCTTAATAAAGAATGCATTGTTAAATGAAGAGGAAGGGGTTAAAAATAATAAAAGTTAACTTACCTTAGCCACTTGATCGCGTAGTCGCGATCTGTCCTCTCTTTCCCTGCAGCATCTAAGATCTACAGGACCTGTGATGATGTCACATCACATGGTCCAATCACATGGTCCATCTTACCATGGTGAAATAATCAATTCTCCAGTAGACCCGAAACCGGACTTCAGTGATGAAGTCCGGCTTCGGGTTGGGTACCAAACATGGCGTTTTTTCTCACGCGCGTGCAAAGCGCGTTGCAAACGTTTGCACCCGCGCGGGAAAAACGCGCATATTCCCGCAACGCACCCGCCTCTTATCCGGGCGTCAAACATGACGCCTATGTGAAAGAGGCCTTAGAACTTTGAATCTGTGGGATAGACAACCTCAGGACGTTGTCACAGCGGGAACAGTGGACAGTTTAAAAAAAGGGTTTAGATGAATTCTTAAAAGTAAACAACATTAATACTTATGAAAACATGTAGAAATCTGAGTCTCACTTCCTTCTTTCATTCGTGTCCCCACCTATCCCTTGGTTGAACGTGATGGACATACAGTATGTCTTTTTTCAACCGTATTAACTATGTAACTATCTCTGATAAGTGTAAATGAATGGAAGTAATCTTATTATGCCGCTGGGAAACTATGGGATTGCTAGGTATACTACTATATTATGGGTTCTGTGACAGGAGTGCTAGGTTATTATGTGCTGTGGTGAATGAGATGAAAGTAGAGTAAGAGTCTGCAAGAGAATGATTAGCACGGAAGAAAGGTGACCTACAATAATGCTGCACACTTGGGAACTAACGGCAGAGATGTGCAATGGTTTCCAGTAATTAAACACTGTCTGGGTGCTGTGAGTAACAAGATAGAATGAGTGACACAAATGCAAATGACTCAGACTGCCTCTAGAAATGCTGTAATTTAGCCAGTTACTCAGGCAGAATTGTTGCTTTATAAATACCTGAAGTATAGTACTAATTTCCCCTTATAATAATAGTGTAAGTAAGGGATAATATTAATAAAATACAATAACTAGTATATTATAAATAATAATAATAGTTATCATTATTATTTAAAATAATATTAGTGTTCTGGTAATATTACCTAAACAGAGACGTGGCTACATACTGTCTATTCAAATAATACCATTCTTTCCTAAAAATATTTAAATATATTGATGTCATCCATACAGGTATCTGTTTAGTTTCTAATACTAGAAATATGTGAATAGATGCTTATTCTAAGGCACCATTCACATGACTGTATCTGTATTGCAGTTTGCAAATTGTGGATCCACAGAACACAGATACCGGCTGTGTGCGTTCCACATTTTGCGGTCCCGCACTTTCTGCCCTTTGTTAGAAATGCCTATTCTTGTCCGCAAAATGGACAAGAATAGGACATGTTCTATCTTTTTTGCAGGGCGCATCTTTTACGACCCCATTGAAATGAATGGGTCCGCATCTGATCAGCAAAAAATGTGGAACGGATGTGGACCGAAAATACAGTTGTGTGAATGGGGCCTTAAAGTGACCATACACCTTCGATAGCTGACAGCTCTCTCGCCTAACTCCTTGTTTGAGCGTTTATGTTTTCAATGGGGGGGAGAGATAAAAACCACTGCCAGACACCGAAGGCAGCAGCTTATCTCCCAGAAGAACAAAAGGATTGGGCATCGAAATTCAGCGCATCTGATCCTTTTGCCCACTGACATCATCTGTTGGGGAGAGTCGGGAGCTCCACATACATATAAGGGCTTATGCACACGGCCATTGCCCGGCCGTGGCAGTATTGCGGCCAGCATACAGGGGGTGCCCCCCACACCACGGATTGCAGACCCATTCACTTAAATGGGTCCGCAATCACGGAGATGCGGAACGGAGGCACGGATTGGAACCCCACAGAAGCACTACGGAGTGCTTCAGTGGTGTTTCTGGCCGTGCCTCCGCACCGCAAAAAAGTACTGCATGCACTACTTTTTTGCGGTGCGGACCGTCAGATGTGGATCGCGGACCCCATTTAAGTGAATAAGTCCACGACCCGCATGCTGCTGCCCCGCGGTCGTACCCGTGTGTTGCGGACCACAATTTGCGGTCCGCAGCACAGGCCCGGCCGGCACACCGCCGTGTGCATGAGCCCTTAGGCAGGTTCGGCTGACAACAGACTAATGTGCATGGAGGCCTTAAAGGTGTCTATACATCAGATGGATCAAGTATGTTGGATTTCAACATGTCTAATCCTTTGAATCGTTTGTGCTCACAAGAGATAAGATGCTGTGTCTAGCAGCCTTTTATTCTTCACTCCCCAGTGGACAAGCATGCATGCTCAAGCGAGAAGAACGTGTATTTATATGGGGGAGTTGGGAAGAATAGCTGTTGGTTGAATGAGCTGACATCAATCTAAAGTTTACTTAGACCAATTATAAATTGCCAAGACAATATTACTGAGTTTTTTCTGACTGTTCCCAACATCAGATGTCAGATACAACATTGGTCATAGTAGAGGTCAACATACCTGATGTTTTTTTATTTATTGGCATAGGGGTTAGGAAATTATTTGAAACTGCATTATTTAGGTCAGGGATGCCCAACCTGTGGCCCTCCAGCTTCTGCAAAACTGCAACTCCCAACATGCCCTGATAGTTGTAGGCTGTCGGGTATGCTGGGAGTGGTAGTTTTGCAGCAGCTGGAGGGCCACAGGTTGGGCATCCCTGGTTTAGGTGAAATGCACATCAGTAAGAGGCCATTAAAAAATGCACAACAACCTCATATGAATAAAGTCTAGCTTTTATCATTTTTTCTCCCAACATGTGCCTTTTCGTATAAAGTCAGCTATAAATGTAAGAATCTCCTGTACAAACACTGAAAGACTAGCTCTCAAAGCAAGTGTAATTTTCTAATCGATATGAGGTCCAAACATATTCAGTCTAATTATGTCTAAATGACTTGACTCACTGTCAGTAGAGGATAATATAGTGCAATGTTTTAATGCTACTGAGGTTAAAAAAACGGCATTGATTAACCCTGTGAGCTGTAGTGGCTGCATTCACAAAAAACAAGACCATCAAGCAGGGGCCTACATAGAAATCACTGGGCCCCCATATCGAGAATCTAAATTGGGCCCCCATTCCCCTTTTATAGCCCCTCCCACTACCCATTCCAGGCCTCTCCCTTTGTTCCATGAACTATGCTTGCTGTTGCGTTCTATAATTTATGCCATCAGGGCTGGATTGGGATTACAAAACAGCCCTGGCACACAAAAGAGGTATAATAGATGCAGTGTGTACAGATATATAGTATATACAGCAGTGTACTGATATGTTAGGTACGAGGTATAATAGATGCAGTGTGTACAGATGTATAGTATATACAGCAGTGTACTGATATATGAGGTATGAGGTATAATAGATGCAGTGTGTACAGATATAGTATATATAGCAGTGTACTGATATGTGAGGTATGAGGTATAATATATGCAGTGTGTACAGGTATCTAGTATATACCGTAGTGTACTGATATTTGAGGTACAGGGTATAATATAAGCAGTGTGTACAGGTATATAGTATTGTAAGGGATCAGTTAGCGGGGTGTCGTCTCCTGGGTACACAGGCACCGTTCAGCAGGCACACCATAGACATTGCAGTCCAAACAGCAGGGAAGTCGTTTAACTGGCCTCAGTCAGTTTTATTGATAGGTGAGGTACAGACCACAAAAAGAAATATATAACAAACAAAATTCTAAGCCTGTCCGGCTCTAACTATACAGCAGGAAACCTAACTGCACAAGTGCCGACCTAATACCGGGCACCAAACAAAATAACAAGGTCCATACCTCTAGGAGTGCTCTCTCAGGCTCTAAGCATGTAACCTGTTCCCAGGTGGAGCAAGCTGTGTCTGTATTCTCAGCCTTATATCAGACTAGCACTCCTGAGGAGTGATTACCTGACAGCCCAAAACCCGGACTGTCCGGATGGAGTGGGGGCCCACACTTCTCTCCCCACTCCAGCAACACAGGCCCTAAAACCAGGTTTTTATACTAACCCGAATTGCAGAGACGTATGCATAAACTGCTGAACATTTCCCTGGTTGCTTTTTAAATGACAGAAGTGAGGAATCTTGGACACACATAGACCCCGTCCACCACTTCTCCAGACACTCTGTCACAGTATGTACAGCAGTGTACTGATATGTGAGGTACGGGGTATAATATATGCAGTGTGTACAGGTATCTAGTATATACAGTGGCGTAATATGTGAGGTACGAGGTATAATAGATGCAGCTTGTGCAGGTATATAGTATATACCGTAGTGTACTGATATGTGAGGTACAGGGTATAACATATGCAGTGTGTACAGATAACTAGTATATACAGCAGTGTACTGATATGTGAGGTACGGGGCATAATATATGCAGTGTGTACATGTATCTAGTATATACAGTAGTGTAATATGTAAGGTACGAGGTATAATAGATGCAGTGTGTTCAGATATACAGTATAGTATATACAGCAGGTACTGACATATTAGGTACAAAATATAATAAATGCAGTGTGTACAGTAAATACAGCAGTGTACTGACGTGAGGTATGAGGTAATACAGCTCGTGCCTCACATATCAGTATACTGCTGTATATACTATATATCTATACACACTGCATCTATTACACCTTGTGCCTCACATATCAGTACACTGCTGTATATACTATATACCTGTATACACTGCATATATTATACCTCATACCTCACATATCAGTACACTGTTGTATAATCTATATACCTGTATACACTGCATATATTATACCTCATACCTCACATATCAGTACATTGCTGTACATACTATATATCTATACACACTGCATATATTATACCTCGTGCCTCACATATCAGTACACTGCTGTATATACTATATACCTGTATACACTGCATATATTATACCTCACATATCAGTACACTGTTGTATATACTATATATCTGTACACACTGCATCTATTATACCTCATACCTCACATATCAGTACATTGCTGTATATACTATATATCTATGCACACTGCATATATTATACCTCGTGCCTCACATATCAGTACACAGCTGTATATACAATATACCTGTATACACTGCATATATTATACCTCATACCTCACATATCAGTACACTGTTGTATATACTATATATCTGTACACACTGCATCTATTATACCTCATACCTCACATATCAGTACACTGCTGTATATACTATATACCTGTATATACTGCATATATTATACCTCATACCTCACATATCAGTACAATGCTGTATATACTATATACCTGTATACACTGCATATATTATACCTCATACCTCACATATCAGTACATTGCTGTATATACTATATATCTGTACACACTGCATCTATTATACCTCATACCTCACATATCAGTACACTGCTGTATATACTATATACCTGTATATACTGCATATATTATACCTCATACCTCACATATCAGTACACTGCTGTATATACTATATACCTGTATACACTGCATATATTATACCTCATACCTCACATATCAGTACATTGCTGTATATACTATATATCTGTACATACTTCATATATTATACCTCATACCTCACATATCAGTACACTGCTGTATATACTATATATCTGCACATATTGCATCTATAATACTGTGTAATATATGCAGTCTGTGTGTGTGTATATATATATATATATATGTGTGTATACACAGAGCAGTGTATTGATGTGAGACATACAAGGTATAATACTGTAGATGCAGTGTTTACAGAAATATGTGGTCAGTTATACATTATGGCCACTGTGTATGAGGTACATGGGGTAGTGGTCACTGTAACTGTCTGAAGTATTATACATGAGTGCAGTGTCGGACTGGGGTGCCTAGGGCCCACCAGTAAAATTTATTTTGGGGGCCCACCATATGGATACATTCAAATATAATAAATAACAAGTTTTTTATATGAACACAGGCTGGTTGAGGTGCTGTACATTGAATATATGTATGTAGTGCAGTAAGTCTACTGTGTTATGTGCCACTTGTGCAGGGGGTGGGAGACTAGGGGCCCACTTTGCTCAGGGGCCCACCGGGGTAATCCCCTGTACCCCTGTGGGCCAGTCCGAGCCTGCATGAGTGAGCAATGAGAAAAAACAGGGCATGGGGGGTGAGTGGGGGGCGGTAAATGATGAGAAGTGGAGGACCTCCTCTTACCTCTAATACTTGCTGTTAGGGGTTGAAGGACCTGTGATGATGTCATCACAGGTCCTTGCAGATGTACCTTTCAAACCTAGGAACTACACCATTTTTCGTGCAGTTCCTTTGCTAGATTCTGCAGGACTTGTGATGTTGAAGATGATGTCTTGAGGTCCTGTTTTTACCTGGGAACTACACTTTACACTGTGCAGTTCCCTTACAGGACCTGTGATGACATCATCAAAGGTCCTTTAGCTTTAGAAAGATAGACAGGAGCAATTAGGGGGTGGGGCCTCTACTCCACTACGGGCCCCTCTTCCTCACGGGCTCCATAGCAGTTGCGTGGTCTGCCTATATGGTAGGTACGCCACTGCCCTCAAGCTTATCCTGGTGCTGATATGATGAATCTTTATTAAAGTGCAGAGGAAGTGCAGTGGTAGTCACCCTGATGATGATGTGTCACGGTGTACTCCCTTAGACCTTCTCTCCCTGGGGTCAGTGCGGTGAAGGAGGACCACCCTATAATCTCTCAGGGAACTCCATGTAGATCCTGGTATTTCAGGGGTGTCTTTGATGTTAAATATCTGTGTGGGTGCAAAACAGGGCTTGAAATGAAAATGCAATGACCAGCATGTGATGTTAGGAGAGTCAGTAACCAGGCCAGATTGAACTTAATAAAAGTCCCTCATTACTATGCATCTAACAGGAATTGTAGCAAATCCAGCAATTATCTGTACACTGTATCTGTGTTATCTGTAATTAACGGTGTAAATTTCACACAGATGTCCAAGCTTGAGCTAAACAAGTAGTTTACAGCAATGGCCCACAGATTACTCTTTCTCTTGCTACAGTACCTGACGTGAACAGGGTGTCTTAACTCATTATTCCTCCACTGCATTAGGGCCTGAGAATGCTGTACGCTGATCACCTTGTTGACTAAAATGTTGTAGCCCTTGAATCCACGAATCTGGGGTGCATAGGGTGACTTAAAGGGGTTGTCCAGCCATTAATATTGATGACCTATTGTTAGGATAGGTCATAAATATGATATTGGCAGGGGTTCGACACCCTGCACCCTGGCTGATCAGTTTGAAGAGGAGGCGGCACTCCATGTGAGATCTGCTTCCTTTTCATTACACTGCACTTTGTCTTCAAGTGAATGGAGTGAGTAATTACACTACACCACTGCTCCACTGGAGACGAAATGCAGTGTAATGATGAGGAAGCGGCAGTCTCATGCAGTGCCGCCTCCTTGTCTCACAAGTGAAAGGTGATCAGAATCAGATATTGATGACCTATCCTGCCACATCCTAAGATCCAGAGAGGGCTGGGCTGGCATAGTTAACTCTAAACCTGTCTCATGTTTAAGCATAATAGGGGTGATTTATCAAAACTGGTGTAAAGGAAAAGTGGCTTAGTTGCCCATAGCCACCAGATTCAACCTTTCATTTTCCAAAGGAGCTCTGAAAAGGTGGAATCTGATTGTTTGCAATGGGCAACTAAGCCAGATTTCCTTTACGCCAGTTTGATAAAGCTGCTCCAATGGGTGTGCCAAAGAACACTGGCTTGAGACTGATGGTAAAACACCAACTACCACAAGAAAAAGGTAATCTGGATTGACTGGATGCAGATGACAACAATGACAACTACAGCATGACTGAGACAGTGCGGAGCAGCCTCCTAGGATGTTACTCAAGTAAATTGTCACCTTGCCTAAGAAAGGACTAATCCCAAAGACTAATACTATCCATTCCTGTGAACTCTGAGTTTTTGTGTTTTCTATTTTCACATACACATACAGTATACAGTACACTGTGAGACACACACACATAACTATAACATAACTATTAACAATTGTCGTACCCCCAGGCAGGGTGTAGCTAAAGGCTCACATGGGCCCTGCCCTGGTGCAAGAGTTCAGCTTGGCTCCCCCTTCCCTCACTGCTTTGTGGTGATGGGCAGGGGCACACCTAACTTTTCTGCTGCCTGAGGAAAAAATTTAAACTTCACCCCCCAATGCCAAATACTCAACCTAACCCCTTCTCTCCTGCCCTACTGTTAGGCCAGACACACACAAGTGAGTTAAATGTGATAAACTCTTTGAGAGTTCCTGTTCTGGTCTCCGCTCCTCTGACAGGATCATACAGCGTTATAACGCTGTGTAATCCTGAGAGTCCTGGAATCTGTTGTATTACACTGACATAATGCCGTGCAATCCTGTCAGGGGAGCGGAAGCCAGAATGGGAACTCTCGCTGACACATGCTGCGAGTTTATTGCATTCAACTCGCTGGTGTGTGTCTGGCCTTAAAGGCATACTTGGAAAACATTACACACAGCGTTAAAAAACATACAGGGTAATACAGGACCACATACCTATTACATCCAGTGACGTCTCCTCTGGTGTAGATATTCTCTTTCCTCATCTTCTCCATTCAGACCAGACCGCCATGATGATTTCTTTCAGCCAAAAGTTTGACAAAAAGACATCTTAGTTTCCTACTTTTCCATCATCCTCCCACTTTCTCAAGACCCCATCCTGCCACCCCTAATACTGTGCCTGCTGTGCTACCCGATACTATACAGCAGAAACAGTCTCCCTGAAAATACTAGTACCACACAGAAAAAATAACTGCACCTAGTAAATAGTGCCTCTGACACTAATAGTGTAAACATAATGTCCCCTAAAATAACTGTGCTAAGCTGATACTGTGCCAGGGTGCCCCCACAGTAAAAGTGCTGTCAAAATTCCCACAAATAGTAATAATTATCTGTCAGAGTGCATTTAGTGTTAAATGTGCCCCCAATAGTAATAATGCCTCCATTGTGCCCATACTAGTGATCGTACTCCCCATCGTTCCCCAGTAGTAATAATTTTCCTTATAATGTGCCAGTAGAAACAATACCCCCTTATATATGTGCACCAGTTCAAATACCCTTTTACAATGTGCGCTAGTACCAAAAGTACTTCCTTATAATGTGCACCAGAGCAAAAAATACCCCCTTAGGCCTCGTGCACACGACCGTTGTTTTCGTCTGCGTCCGAGCTGCATATTTTGCAGCTCGGGCGCGGACCCATTCACTTTAATGGGGCCACACTCCGCGTGCTGTCAGCATCCGTTGCTCCGTTCCGTGTCCCCGCTAAAAAATAGAAAAATAGAGCATGTCCTATTCTTGTCCGTTTTGTGGACAAGAATAGGCATTTCTACAATGGGCCGCGTTCCGTTTCGCAAATTGTGGAACGGAACGCGGAGCAGCTTCCGTGTTTTGCGGATCCACGTTTTACGGACCGCAAAACACATACGGTCCTGTGCATGAAGCCTTACAATCTGTGCTGTCCCTTATAATGCATGCCAGTGCAAAAAATGCCCCCTTATAATGTGTGCCAGTACAAAAAATACCTCTTTATAACGTGTGCCAGTGCAAAAAAAATGCTTCCTTTTAATGTGTGGCAGTGCAAAAAATGTCCCCTTAAAATGTGTGCCAGTAAAAAAATGCTTCCTCTTAGTGGCCCTAGTAGAGTCAATATCCCCATAGTGCTCCCCATAATGCATGCAAATCCAAGAACATGCACCACCCTCCTTATATGTGCCAGCCCCTATAGTGCTCTCCCCACCCTCACAATGTCCCCTTAGTGGTCCCAGTAGATGGGCCCATAGTGCTCTCCCCCCCCCCTCAATGTCCCCATAGTGCTATCCCCCTGCAATGTCCCCATAGTGCCCCCAATAGATGCCTCTATAGTTCTCCCCCAATGTCCCCATAGTGCCCCCAGTACATGGCCCCATAGTGCTCTCCCCCCACAATGTCCTCATAGTGCCCCATAGTAGATGGTCCCATAGTGCTCTCCCCCTCCATGTCCCCATAGTGCCGCCAGTAGATGGCCCCATAGTGTCCCCCCTCACATGGTAGATGGCCAAATGGTGGGACCCTCCCATGGACCCAATAGTGCTCCAGTAGATTCCCCCACAGCATGGTGTAAAATAAAAAGCAAAAAATGCAAATACTTACCTCAGCTGTCAGCGATGTAGTGCAGACTTCTTCTGGCTTGTTTCCTGAGCCGTACCCTGCACAGCTCAGGCGGCATGGTGATGATTACGCCAATGCACCGCCTGTGACGGCTTCTGACTGGGCCTGGAACCTACTGGAGGTAATGGCAGGGCAGGGAGACATCTCTCCAGTGCCGCTGCCGCAGTACCTAATTGTATTGCTGTCTTGAGGACAGCAATACATAATCATTGGTGCGCCACTGGCAAGGGACTGATGCGACCCCTATAGCTACGCCAGTGCCCCCAGGTCAGTACTCCCCAACCTATGTGAACGCTGCAAATTAGACTAATTGAAATAACATATTAAGTAGTTCCCCAGCATCTTATCATTTGTTCTATGCCTCAAAAATATTATTTTATATGATCCAAATGCTGTCCAATTATTCTACGTCCAAGTTTTTTCCCTTTTATTGCAGAGTCCAAGGTAAGAGTTTTTCTGAAACTCAGCTTGCGAGGAAAGCATCCTAGATTACTACCTATTCATTGTCGAAGATGAGATGAATGTGCTGTAAGTACTTTTAACGTGAACAGTTACGGTTAGGACTAGCTAACACAATGAGCCACTGGAGCACAGCAGTGAGATTAGGTCTTTGTGTGTCTGTGTAGATATTCCTTTAGAAATCTGCTGTCTCTACCTCTAATAGTAATTTACAACATAAAAAAGACATTTTAAAATCAATTTACTTTACTTTAGTTGAACACAATACTGATTTTCTTTCAAAAGCAAAGACATTCCTCAGTGAGTCCAAATGTTTCACCAGTAGTGCATCAATAGGCATAATTATAGCAATGCCTTAGAGTGAATTTTGTTTTTCTGTTCCTTCATATGAGCAAAAAAAAAAGTGAGTTAAACTGTAACTCACAAGATGGACACCAAAGGGCACCCCAAAACTATCTATTGGATTCCATCATGGGACCCAGCGTAGAGTTGCAGCCACCTCAAACCGGACACAGCAGTTTGGCGTCACTAACAGGATTCGGTCTGGAGGTGGTGGCGCAGGTTAATGTGGATCCAGCCCAGTAGATCAAGACAGCCAGTGGTGACAAGTGGAACACCCCAGCCAGCATCTGAGGTGAACCAGCCGTAGAAGACCACCTGCAACTGTAACCCTCAGTTCACACTTGCGCGTTTTACAGCGCATTCGAACGTGCTGTAAAACGCATAACCGATGCAAACCAATGCTTCCCTATGGGACTGGTTCACATTTGCGCGTTTTTGGGGGCGTTTGTCGCGCGTTTTGGCCCATAGACTTCAATGGGAACATGCAACGCTTGTATTTTGCGTGTTTTTGACACTGAAAACGCGCGTTCGAACGCGCGTTTATGAATTTGCAACATGCTGGAAAGGCCAGGCGTTTACTATTGCCAAAAACTCGCACAAAAACACGCGGAAAACGCATGGCAAAAACGCGTGGAAAACGCGCGTCTCAGAAATGCTCAGGTCTGAACCCAGCGTAAGTGTTACCCTTGTGGGAACTGCAACAAGCAAGTGACTGCTAGTGAAGAACCGCTGTTGTGAAGAAAAGTCTTCTTAGGAAGCGATAGAAGGTTCATCTATGATGCTGTTCCTTCTTACGAATGATGCTAAAGATCTGTGTACCCCTTGAAAAAATATTATTGTCTTGCTGAAGGCTATGTGAAAGGTTATGCACTGGTCAGCGAAGAGTGGTATATTGCCACCTATTATAAAACACAAAAGTGTTATGGTCAGCCCTATAAAGGTTTAACAGAAAAAGGGTCAGAATGATGCATGACATAATGACCACTCTGAGAAGGTGCTTATTCTTATATATACCGTGTATATTATACATGATGACTGTGTTTATGGTACTGTTTGCCAGTCCAGCAATTGGTTTGGTCCAGTTAACAAAGTCCTTTAGAGTCTTTTTGCTGCAAGTGCAGATGCAGTGAGAGAGCCAGTGAAAAAAATCGGGGAGCTCCCAGCCCTACTTGTCCTAGATCTGCGACCTGACCATAGTACCTGCCATACTGTTCTGCCCCAGCGGTGACCAGTGATGAGCATTTAATGATCTTTATAAAGTCTGCCAATTCCCAGCTTGATGACCACAGCAGTGACCACTAATAACCAGCTTGATGACTACAGCCTTGATCAGCCACTTGTATTCTGTCCACGTGTATCCATAGAACCAGCTACCAGGATGCATCATCAGTTGCCAGGCAGAATACAGCATCGACAGCCCACCAATCAAAGGTGAAAAAACAAAACTAAAACAAGCTTTGTTGTTGATTACTAAGCACATGCTTTATCCTGTTCGCAACATTTAAAGGGTTTCTGTCATCAGAATTAACCTAGCTGAATGCGCTATTAGCAATGCGCTAATGTCAGCTGAACCCAACTAGCCTATTCCTACTTGTATCTATGCCCCCGAGAAATCTAACGTTTATAATATGCTAATTAGCCTCTAGGAGCAGGGGGTGTTGCCCCTGCTCCTAGAAGCTCCGTTCTCCCACCTCTGGACACTTGATTGACAGGGCCAGGCAGCCTTGGTGTCCTCCTGCCGGCCCTGTCTGCCATGTATCTCGCGCCTGCGCTGTCTCGTTCAGTATTCAGCGCTGGCGCAGTGAGTGAAGGACACCCGTCTGTCAATCAAGTGCAGCGGGGCGTGATCAGAGGTGGGAGAACGGAGCTTCTAGGATAGCTGCCTTACATCTGGTGGCATTAGAGGATGAGCTTGTTAAGAGCTCATTTGCATCCCTTTCTTCCCAGAATTCCAGAGGAGCATGTATGGCCTATAAGTCTCCTCACGCTGACTAAGGCACTCTCTCCCCAAGGAGAGATAGTACCCCCCAAATTCTCACTTAAGCCTCTCACCCAGCTAAGCCAGTAGTCTCTGCTCTGCACTGATGAGTGTCAATCACCCTGAAACAGCTGTCTGCAGATGAGGTGCTGGCTTATTTATCATGTCTCAAGGTCTAGTTAAAGGGTTGAACATTGACTTATAGGATAAATGCCTTACATCTGGTAGCATTAGAGGCACAGCTTGTAAGAGCTCATTTGTGTCCCTTTCTTCCTAACATTTAAAGGAAATGTGTCACCAAAATATGTACTGTATCTGCTAGTTAAAACCAGATAGCAACACATATCATTTTTTGCAATCTGGTTTTATTTTCTTATTGCAGATTTATTTTTTCTATTTCCCAAACATGATTATGGGGGCTGGCATCTTGCCTGAGCTCTTCTTAACAGCATTTAGAAAGCAGTAAGAAAATTGCTTTATTGCAGCCCTATGGTCCATAAACACCAGAATGGTCTGGAGGGGCCATCATTGACTTCTATAGGAAAGTGTTCTAGGCATGCTCAGTGAACTCTGCATAGGTCACAGTACAAGGAAAGAATAGATAAGCTTTGACAATCATCTATTGTGAATGCTGGATCATGTCTTATCGGTCATTGTAATCCTGCTGTGAATCAAACCTGGCAAATCCATTCTACCACTTCTACTTATGACAGATCGTATACAATTTCGGATCCTGATGGAATTGATGAAGTCTGATGCCATAGAAATGAATAGGATCCATTGTGAATGTATACAAAGGTACATTGATACTCCAATGACACCATAGCAAATCTATTAAGAGGGCCTTCAAGCATACACAAGTCTGATACAAAGCAGATTATCTGACATATTTAGTTAGACTATGTTATAAATACATCCTTGGAAAACTTACAAAATTATTGCGACAGAAAATTAATCATGTAATAAAACTGTAAAACAGCAATTTATAAATTACAAACTTGTATAATCCTTGACAAGAAAATATTTATGATGCATTTTATTAGCCAAAAAACACACAATGAGCTCTGTGGTTATTTCAAGTGGGTCAAACCATATGTCATGTTAAATAGTAGGAAAGAAATATAGATGCAGTTGGACAGTGGTTAAATGAGCACCAGATCTACTGACCAAAAATAATTCATCTGTTCCATAATGTTATGGCAGTGGGTGTAGAACCACTGTTTAAACCAACAGATTTGGCTTTGGGCTACTCCTAAGGGCATTATCTTGGTTGTCCCTGGGTATTCTGGATTTTGCTGCAAGGAAACCACCAGGCCACCACCTCCTGGAGTTGTTTGTTTAGTTGACTGTTGACCCACGGACGCCGAAGACACTATTGCTGAGCACCGAAGGATCAGGCCAAACCATAGTCAAGATAGACAACCTACTGCTCAGATTACCTCCCAAAGAGTAAGGTGTCTTAAATACACAAGGGTGGCCAGCCATAGGCTGGTGTGAGTTAGGGTGCACGTCTGCTGGTCATTTATGAGCAAGAAAGGCCTTACTGGCAAGAAGCAGGTCGCTGCCTGCCAGGGGTGAAGAAGCAGATGTCTCCTGGTGAGTCCAGGTCACTGGAGCAGGAGGGTGAGTGGGGCAATGACCATGCCTTCCTGGGAGAGCGGAGTAGCAGCGGGCATAGGCTGCCGATGTAACACATAATATTGTTTTGTTTACCAGGCAAAGTTGGAACTACGTACAGAATATTGTGAAATTCCAACTTACACTTGACTTAGTTACATCCAATAGTCTCTGATAATAATTTTACTTACAGCAAAAAACAAAACAAAAAAAAAACAACTAAGGCTACTTTCACACTAGAGTTTTGGCTTTCTGTTTGCGAGATCCGTTCAGGGCTCTCAGAAGCGGTCCATAACGGATCAGTTTTGCCCTAATACATTCGAAATGGAAAAGGATCCACTCAGAATGCACCTGTTTTTTGGTGTCCGTCTGATGAAACTGAGCCACATTGTGTCAGTGAAAACGGATCCGTCCTGGCACACAATGTAAGTCAATGGCACAATACAAAATGGATCCATCCTCTGTTTTGGCTATGTTACAGATAATACAAACACATCCGTTCTGAACGGATGCAAACGGTTGCATTAGGGTACTTTCACACTTGCGTTATTCTTTTCCGGCATAGAGTTCCGTCAAAAGGGCTCTATGAGGGAAAAGAACTGATCAGGCATATCCCAGTGCATTCTGAATGGATAGAAATCTGTTCAGTTTGCATCAGTATGTCTTCTGTTCAGTCACTGTCAGGCGTTTTGGCTGGACATAATACCGCAGCATGCTGCAGTATTATGTCCGGCCAAAATGCCTGATCAGTCGCCGGAATGCCGGATATGGCATTAATTTACATTGACTTGCATTAGTGCCGGATCCGGCATTGCGAAACAACTGAAGGACGGATCCGTCCTTCCGGTCTGTGCATGCGCAGACCGGGAAAACTGTGAAAAAGACTGCAAGACGGATCCGTCCATCCGCATGACAAGCGGAGAGACGGATCCATTCTTGCAATGCATTTGTAGACGGTTCCGCACCCGGATCAGTCTACAAATGCTGTCAGTTGTCACACTGAACGGCGGATCCAGCTGGCAGCTCCGGCAACCGAACTGCCTGCCGGATCACACTAACTCTAGTGTGAAAGTACCCTTATCTGAACGGATCCGTCTGTGCAGATCCATGACGGATCCGCACCAAACACAAGTGTAAAAGTAGCCTCACCTGTCCATGATCCGCTGTTCCCACATTGCTGCCCCCTTCCTTCTGGTCCTGTGCTCACATGTGCAAGAATGGTAGGTCACTAGCATATTACTAGCAGTCAGCTGTTCTAGACCATTTGACCACTAAGACCTGTGGCCGCAGTGGTCACAGCACTAAGCCAAGCAATTTCACCCCAATTACAGAATAAAGGATTAATGGATTTACATATATATATATATATATATATATATATATATATATATAGTAAGAGAGTGTCTGGAGTGGTAGTGGATGGAAGATACGTGCCACCGGGGGTCGTGGCCCCGGTGGAGTAAGAGCCGGGTCTTTTGTGTTTTGTCAGCAGTGAGTGCTGTCACATAGCGGTCCGGGCCGGCTCTTACTGGGAACAGGCGAAGAGCAGGGTGGGTGTCTGTTCGCCACGGACCACCACGGGTGGACGGGTTTCGGTTGTTGGTGTCAGTCTACACTGATCCTGGCAGGTTGGTTATCTCTGGCCTTAGTTGGGTAGGGAAGGAGTTAATCCTTCACTATGCTTGGTGGGTGTGGTATTCCTGCTACACCCAGGGCTGTAAATATAGGTTTGATGAAGTGTGGTCTCCTGTCTCACTGCAGGAGGCTGATCGCATGGTCGGGCTGAGCTCTGTAGTCCGCTCGTCTAACAAAGACTGCCCAGTTGCTGCAGGCTCAGGGAAGGGCCAAAAGAAGGGATCCTGTGGCCGGAGCCAATCCCTTGTCCAGGCCGACACGTGGCCTGTTTAACTTGCAGGAACTTGGACAAACCCGCCCCACGACAAGGTGTAGTACTGATCACGGATGTGCCTGTGTGAACAGGCACCAAGATGCCTGCAGCGTTTGGGGCTTCGTTGTGGGAGGTGGGGTTTATAAACTTTGCTGTTGTGTGAATTGCACAGTTTTGATGTGATGCACTGGCGTGAATAAAAGAGCACGGTGTGGACACAAAGCCTGTCTCCTGAGCCTCTATACTGCCACCGCTACCATCTGCCTACCAGAGCAAACCCCCACAACATATATATATAAAAAAGTGAACACCCCAAAATAAGTACTATCAGGCTGTAATTTCTCCCCAATTACCGAATCATGGATTAACGGATTTACTTATGTATAAAAGAACGTGAACACCCCAAAATCAGTAGTATCAGGCCACAATTTCACCCCAATTACAGAATCAAGTATGAATGGATTTACTTATGTATAAAAAAAGGTGAACACCCCAAAATCAGTAGTAAGGCTACAATTTCACCACAATTCAAGAACCAACGATTAGCGTATTTATTTATGTATAAAAGAACGTAAACATCCCAAAATTAGTAGTATCAGGCCACAATCTTACCCCAGAATCAAGGCTGAATGGATTTACTTATGTATAAAAGAACGTGAACACCCCAAAATCGGTAATATCAGGCTGCAATTTCACCCCAATTACAGAATCAACGATTAATGGAATTACTGTGTAAAGGAATGTGAACAACCTAAAATCAGCAGTATTAGAATACTTTTTAACCCCAATTAGTGCAGTAAGGTGTAATTGAGTAGCGTCTTTATTAGCCAAGCTTTACGCTGTGCTATTGGCCCCTGCTCTCTCAATAGTGTGGATAAAGCCTCCCTATTATATCCCTACACTATCTCTGTGCTGTCTCTGAACTGCTTAAAAGTAATATCTTGTAGATAAAGTCTTTCCTAATCACTGTCCCTAGCGCCTGTCACGTCTTTTCCTGCACTAAGTGCATAGTAAAATGGAGGAGACCAGATGGAAAGAGGCTTTTTATAGGACTGTGACATCACAGGGGCTGGCTGTCTGCTGATTGGCTGGCTACACTGCATTATGGGTGATTGTTTTGCTGATAAGAGCAATATTTCAGGTTCTCTTTAAAGAGAGACTCTTAACTGAATTACAGAGGAGGTTTTATAATGTGATTTTGTTAAATATAAGTAGTATATACATATAATGAATAGTGATATAATGTCCTTCTTTTGCACTTATCTATATACTAGGCATTATGCCCTTTACAATAACAGGCGCTAGAACATTAGTGCTGGCACTGTTATAGGGAGGATTGATGGAGGGCATACTGTTATGGGGGATCTGTGGATGACACTGTTATAGGGGATCTGTGGATGACACTATTATGGGGGATCTGTGGATGACACTGTTATGGGGGGATGTGTGGATGACACTGTTATGGGGGAATCTGTGGATGACACTGTTATGGGGGGATCTGTGGATGACACTGTTATGGGGGGATCTGTGGATGACATTGTTATGGGGGGATCTGTGGATGACACTGTTATGGGGGATCTGTGGATGACACTGTTATGGGGGATCTGTGGATGGCACTGTTATGGGGGATCTGTGGATGACACTGTTATGGGGGATCTGTGGATGACGCACTGTTATGGGGGGATCTGTGGATTACACTGTTATGAGCGGATCTGTGGATGACACTGTTATGAGGGGATCTGTGGATGACACTGTTATGGGGTCTCTGTGGATGACACTGTTATGGGGGGATCTGTGGAAGACACTGTTATGGGAGGATCTGTGGATGACACTGTTATGGGGGGGATCTGTGGAAGACACTGTTATTGGGGATCTTTGGAAGACACTGTTATGGGGAATCTGTGGATGGCACTGTTATGGGGGGATCTGTGGCTGACACTGTTATGGGGGATCTGTGGATGGCATGGTTATGGGGGATCTGTGGATGGCACTGTTATAGGGGATCTGTGGATGACACTGTTATAGGGGATCTGTGGATGACACACTGTTATGGGGGATCTGTGGCTGACACTTATGGGGGATCTGTGGCTGACACTTATGGGGGTCTGTGGCTGACACTTATGGGGGTCTGTAGCTGACACTGTTATGGGGGATCTGTGGATGGCACACTGTTATGGGGGATCTGTGAATGGCACTGTTATGGGGGGATCTGTGGATGACACTGTTATGGGGCGATCTGTGGATGACACTGTTATGGGGGGATCTGTGGATGACACTGTTATTAGGGGGGTCTGTGGCTGACACTTATGGGGGTCTGAGGCTGACACTTATGGGGGTCTGTGGCTGACACTTATGGGGGTCTGTGGCTGACACTTATGGGGGTCTGTGGCTGACACTTATGGGGGTCTGTGGCTGACATCTTATGCTATGTGTCATCAACAGATACCCCCATAACAGTGTTGTTGTTTAGTGTGAATGTAATGGCCGCGGGGCCCGGTGCAGTCACTGTATTGCACTGGCCCCACTCAGAGTAGTAATACTATGAATAACTGTTATAATAATAACAATCTTCACTTATTCACTTACTACATGGTGAGGAAGGAGGCCGGGCGGGCGAACGGCCAGGCATTGGCAGCATAACTCACTATGTCAAGCGCCTGGGCCGCCGCCTTCATTCATAAAGTGGGCGGAGCAGGGGCATCACTTAGTGAGTTATGCTGCCAGTGCCTGGCCGCCCGCCCGGCCTCCTGCTTCAACATGTAGTAAGTGAAGGAGTGAAAAGCAGTCAGTCTCGATGGGAAAAACACAGATTAGTTCTCTACACGAGGCGTCCCCCCCATAGGATTAGCTTCTGACTTCTTTCTTGAAGGGTGTGGGGAGTTGCTCTGGTAGACAGCGGTGCGGGTGCAGTACAGAGGCAAAGGGAGTCCAGGTAGTGCAGCAAACAGTGTTTTATTTCACACTTGCACAAACAAAACTCAAAACAGTCACTTAGTGTTACTTCACACACACAGCAAAAACTTGAGGCAAAACAAAAGTCCAAGACGGGATCAAATCACCTGTGTGGTTTAGGTGCGTGTTCGCACCTGGCTGTCAGCCCAGCCGCAGGAAAGTCCAACCTCAGGCTCCCAGGCAGACTGCACACCTCTTTGCAAGCTCTTGCTTCCAGCCCTGAGAGCTCCACAGAACACTAGCAGTTTCCAGGTTAATCACCTCCCCACCTGCTGAGGTGGCTGCCTTTTAAAGGCCCGGAAAAGTCCGGCCTGGACCGTGGGGAATAGGCACCCGCCCAACTCTTTGCCTACTCCCAGTAAGAGCCGGCCCGGATTGGCTTTGCAGCCATACTAAGTATAAAGGTGTCAACAGCTACTGTTGTTAACACATAAAATTCGGCTCTTACCTCACCGAGGCCAGGAACCTCGGTGACACGTATCTGCCATCCATGAAGGCACCCTGCACCTTACCAGAAGGAATACAGCTTTATACAGATTAAATAAAAAGCTCAATTCCCTAGTGGAATGTAGTATCACATCTGATATGGCAGGTAACAGACATGCGGCGTAGAGGGGAGGGAAGGGGAGAGCCCTTTCACTAGGGAGAGGGAGGAATGGTGACCACTAACTCACCTAGCACTGGCACCTGGCTGTCCTGATGTCCCTAGATGGGCTGCTTACCCGTACACCGATCACGTGCCTTGTCCCTGGATTACCCTGAAATGAGCCCTAGGTAGTGAATAGGGTAGTGGGAGCACTAGTTCTCACCACTGACACCTAGGGTAACAACAGGGAAAGGACAAACAACACAAATACAATAAACAATCCCAGAAGGGCGACAACAAACAGGAGAGAACCGGAGATCCGACAGCACCAGTTCCAACGGCTCCACAGTAACTCCTCCACCAGAGGTCAGAATAGAAGATCTGGTAAGAAGGTCTATATCTGGCAACAAGGGAAGCAGAAAGGGAGAATATATAGTAGCTGGGAGTGGCTGAGAACAGCTGAAAGGAAAAGCTACAGATTCCTAACTGGGACAAAAAGGATCGCAAACCTAAGCAGGAAAACCTGGACCGGAATCCATTCCCACCACTAGGTCATGTAGCGATCTCTTGAATCTAAGTGAGTAGCCACCTGCTCCGACCTTCTGCCCCCAGGCACAACAGGGTCAGCGATAGGTCGTGACATCCTCGTGACACGTAGTCAGCACATGCGCTCCATAATTGTCACTGTGTATGTGTTGTTCATCTGCTCTCACCCCAGACCTTGGAGAGGTCAGTTCCCAGGTCCACAGTGAGTCAGAACAACAAGCGATGTCACAGCTTATCTACTCCCTCCTAACGAAGTTGTGAACAGGTCACAGAACATGACTGGAAAACTCTCCCATAGAAGTCAATGGGGTCCCCTCCTGACCATGTCTATGGCCCATGGTGGATGGCTGCTATAAAGCATATCTCTAAATGAAGCATCCAACAGTAACAATAGGCAATGTCACAGCTTATCTACTCCCTCCTGACTTGTGCACAGGTCACAGAGCATTGCTAGAAAACTCTCCCATAGAAGCCCCAATGGGGTTTCCTCTTGTCCATTGTGTCTATGGCCCATGGTTAACAAGGTGATTACGGAATCTTATGCCCGTAACAAATAGATTACAATGACAGCAACTTATCTAATGATCATTATAAAAGAAGCAACAGTTTGTTATTTTACACGATTTTGTGCTTTTGATACAAAATTTCAAGTGGCTGGACAACCCCTATAATAATCCAGATAGCTGGGTTTTCCATATATAAGAATAGAAGCAAGAAAGAAATGATGGGGGCTAAAAGAGTGGGGAATATGGGCAGAGCCATGGGGGCTGGCATCTGGCTTGAGATCGGCTTATCCACACGTCTTGTGTATCAAACAAATTCCGAAACATACTTTTAGGTTTTAGCTTGTCACTGAAAAGAGACAGTTTTGAAAACTTTGCTCTCATGAACTCTATTAAAAATATAAAGAAAGAAAGCACTCATATACTCAGCTCAACAGAATTTCCTGCATGACTACCATATCTGAACGCTTATGATGTAAAGTTGTCACATTTCAGTGCAGATCTGAGGACCCTCATGGCATGTCGACAGCTGCTCACTGAATAGAAAGCATTAAACTGAAGCAGTGAAACGAGCTGACACATCTCACGTCGATGAATCCTTTGGAAAAAAACACAATGTACAAGTAATCCAATTGTCTTCAGGACAATTGACTGTACAATGTCAGCAATTTGGAGGAAGAAGGCATCTCCAACCCATATATCTTGAAGCACCTGCAGAGATTGCTAAATTGAACAAACAAATCATACATTTTCGAGCCGCTCAGTGGTGAAATCCTAAATTCTCTTGTACAGTAAGTGTATCTACTTGACAACCAAATGTCAGTGATGTCAGTAAAATTAACCATTTCGGGTGTGAGTTTTTATTATTAAAGGGGTTGACCAACAGCCAACATATATCAACTGTCCACAGGATAGGTTATAATTCATGATTGTTGGGGGTCCAGGTCTCTCCATTTGTCACGAGAAAAAGGGTCCCTGAATCCCCTGTATTATCGAGTCCAAATCCTGGGACCCCCACTGATCATGAGAATAGGGTTCCTTGAGTCTCCTTTCCATGGATGAAGGTGGGCCTACCCCTTTTACTGATTTTGGTCTGATTAATAAATCGGTTCTATCTACAGTAGCAGCTAAAGCTTCAGGTGTTTTGGCCGGCAGGTCCAGCAGACAATCGGTAGGAATCGGCTGGACAAAAACCAGTATGTGTCCAGCCAAATCCCAGCATATTTGTCATACAGCGGCCAGATCTCCCCCGAGCCCTATTATAGTAAGTGGAGCTGGTGGGTCCTGTCTGGAAATGCCTGATCCAAAGAGCTCTGGCAGTGTGAAAGTAGCCTAAGAGGGTGCAGTGAACTTTTGAGTTGATAGGATAGAAAAATCTAAACTGGCGCCAGGGGTGGACTGGCCATAGATTCTACAGAAAAATGTATCGGCAGGCCAATGACCAGGGGGCTGCTGAGCCCTCCTCACGGCTGCCAGCTGGGTACATAATGATCTAATGCTCTAAGCTTTAATTAATGCTAGGAGCCTTATGTACGTATGCACCTGGCCAATGGCAGCAGGTGCCCTCCTGAACTCAACTCTATCACCGTCATCAGGATGGTGATACAGTTAAATACTGTAGTGAAAGCACCAGTATGTTATGCTGCACTGTGGTATTTGCTTCTGCTGAGGCAGTATTTTGTGTTTGGTTTGTATTGGTTCTGCTGGGACGGTATTTTGTTCTGCACTGCAGTGTTGCAGGCACTGTCTATTTCTGTTGTCCCTGCCTTCTTGTGTTGTCCCTGCCTACTTGTGTTGCTCCACCTTTTTTCAATTTGGACCCGCCCATAACATTGGGCTACTTTATTTTTTTCCAAAGCCACGTAAAGTTCCCAGTCTGCCTCTGCCTGGGGCTCTCTATTCAGGGCTGTTTTAATACAGAGGTGGGCACAGGGCAAATGTTTCATGAGTGGGCCTGCAGTACCCCACAACAGGGTCACTGCAAAAGTTTAATTGCTAAATGTTAAACTGTTTAATGATAAATGTATAATTGCTAATGTTAAACTGTTAATTAAAATGTTCAAACATGTTATTGTATTTGTATACTTAACAGCATTGTATGGACAAGCAAGAGTTAATGACCTTGCCTTACCCATTTAGGTTACTAGGAGATGGACCTGGGTCTAGTTAGTAGAGAGTGTGTGTTCAGCTGAGGAAGAGAGAGGACCTATGTCAGGCATGTCCAAACTGTGGCCCTCCAGCTGTTGTAAAACTACAACTCCCAGCATGCCTGGATAGCCTACAGCTATTAGGGCAGGCTGGGAGTTGTAGTTTTGCAACAGCTGGAGGGCCGCAGTTTGGACATGCCTGACCTATGTAGTACAAACTCCTCAGAACTAGGCAAAAGTTTCAGAGAAAAATCATCTCTGAGACTACAGCTACCCAAAGCAAGTTGCTCTGCTACAAAAGTACTCCAGAGAGAAAGGAAACGAGAAGGTCCAGAATCTATAAGGTCGTTCAAGGTACTGTGAATTTTAATAGCAGAAAGAGACTTTGCTGTTGTGAGAGGGAACTTTGCTAACATACCCCTCAGCCTGCGAATTACAAAATCATCTACTTATAACCTCACTGCCAGGCAATCGTTCTGCAGAGAGAAAAAGAGAAAGACTTTGGGCGACAGTGCCAGAAAGTAAAAACGTCATCACGCCTGGCCCTGTCAATCAAAGTGGAGAAGGCGCTGAAGTTACAGAGAGAAAAGAGCCTCTAGTTATAATGACAACGCCCTTGTTGCTCCTAGAGGCTCATTTGCATATATTAAAATATCATTTTCTTAGCAGTGAGGACACATATTAACATGGGACCAACACAGATGCCTTCAGCTGCCGAGTGCACATGTAACAGGTCAGCCAGTTTCATAGGTACAAATCTGCTGACAGATGCCCTTTAACCATTAGAAGACCCTGCAATTTTTAGTATTTGCGCTTTCGTTGTCACTCCCTGCCTTCCCAGAGCCATACATTTTTTATTTTTCCATTCAATTAGCTGTAGGGGGGCCTTGTTTTTGCGGGACAAGTTGTATTTTCTAATTGCACCATTTAATATTGCATATTGCATGTGAAAAAATCTAAAAGTGGTGGAATTGGAAAAAAAAAGCAATTAAGCCACAGTTCTATGTTTTTTTACAATGTTTCCTATTTGGTAAAATTGACCTGTTACCTTCATTCTCCATGTCAGTACAATTACAACGATCCATACTTAGCATACATACCATACATAGTTTTTCTTGCATTTTAATACAAAAAAAAAAGTTTTTCATTACATCACCATATTCTGACCTCTACAACTTTTTTGTACTTATGTGTACGGAGCTATTTGAGGGCTGATCTGTATTTTTCAGTAATACCATTTTAAAGTGTAAGTGAGTTTTTGATTACTTTTTATTCAATTTTTGTGGAAGAAATGAAGTGACAAAAAATTGCGAATTGGCGATTTTGAAATTATTTTTTTGTTACACCATTCGTCATATGGGATAAATATTGTTATATTTTAATATTATGGCCGTTTTAGGATGTGGCGATGTCTATGATGCTCTTTTTATAATTGTTTATTTTTATTTTTATTTTGGGGTAAAATTTGGGGAATTTTTTTATATTTTTTAAAAACGTTTTTTTTTTAAATACTTTTTTTTAAGTCTCCCTGGGTGACTATAACTAGCAATCATTTGATTGGCAATTGTATTTTGTGATCGGTATTTAAAATGCAATGCACTATGGGGATTATGGGGATTTAAAATTTATTAAATTACAAAAATTCCCCCCAAAAATTATTTTCAATTAAACAAAACAAAATAGCAAAAATAAAATCTCCCCCACATGTTTGGTATCACTGTGTGTTATTTACCGCAAAATGCACAAAAGTATTAAAATGTAAAAAAAAACTGTTGGGGCCATTTATCAAACTGGTGTAAAGTAGAACTGACTTAGTTGCCCATAGCAACCAGTTTCCACATTTCATTTTTGACAGCTCCTTTGGAAAATGAAAGGTGGAATCTGATTGGTTGCTCTGGCCAACCAAGCCAGTTCTACTTTACACCAGTTTCATAAATGACCCCATATATTTATTTGGTATCGCTGTAATCATACTGACCCAGAGAATAAAGATATCATGTTATTTATGCCGAAAAATGAATGCCGCAAAAGTTATAATGTAAAAACTCAGTGGCAGTATTGCTGTTTTTTCCCCATCTCCCTCCCAGGAAGAGTTAATAAAAGTTAATCGATAAGTTATGTCTACCCCAAAATGGCACCGTTAAAAACTACAACTTGTCCTGCAAAAACAAGCCCTCATACAGCTACATAGATGGGAAAAATAAAAAAGTTATAGCTCTTGGAAGGCGACGATGAAAAAATGAATAAGAAGACTTGGTTGGTAAGGCCCAAAACAGGCTGGTCACTAAGGCGTTAAAAAAGCTCCAAACAAATTTAGATTAATGTATAGTTTATCTTTTCCTGAGTAAGGCCTGTATTACACCAACAGATTATCTGGTAGATTTTCTCACCAGTCATTGGTCAGATGGCTGATTACACACACAGATCCTTTGTTATACGCACCAACTATTGGTCTGATTGGACAGATATTGGTCAGGTAATCTGTTGGTATTATACAGGCCTAAGTGTCTTTCAATAATGAGTTAGATAAAAACAAGGCTTCAGCGACATATAGTTCGTTTGAAGATTCAATTTCATTATAGAATTTTTTTGGACAGGGCAGTTATCAAGGCTGCGTTTCTCTTACTGCCCGTGTGTCCAGAAGGTTTCAATTCATTGGGTGTTCATTCATTTTGATGGTCTATATAATTTTGAGAACTGTTTGCCCATGGGTTTTTGTCTTGTGTTCTTTTTACTTTTTCATCTTTTATTCATTGGGTTACCATGGAATCTGTAAAGGAGGGTCGATTTTACTTTCTTTTTCTGATTCTGATATTTGTCAGTCTTTATTGCTAGGTTTTCTGTCATCTCTAGGTCTTTTGGTATTCCTTTGCTTGAAGATAAAACAGTTTTACCGTGTTGTGAGATTGAGTTCTTGGGAATATTGATTGACACGAGGCTGATGGAATTTAGACTGCCTGTAGCTGAGGTTGAAAAAAAAAAATTGTTAGCCAGGGAGACTACAATGTGGGATTTACAAAGTCTGTTAGACCTGTATGTGTTTGCTTCTAAAGTCAACCTTATTGGTCCAAGGTCACCACTTGTGATGAGGGAATCAAGCTTCAGATCCTAGATCCGAAGTCGATTAGTTAAAAACCAAATTTTAAGGCTGTACGCTGACTGGTACCTCGGTACCGAAGCCGACTTCAGAACCAAGTTTTAAAATGTTTTTTAAGTTTAATAATGAAATCCCCAAGTTATTCACCAATGTCTTGCGAAACTTCGGGAAAAACCCAATTCGCCTCGCGGGAACGCATACATTTTAATGCTGTACGAAGATCTGTCTCTGCACAGTATTAAAACAAAGTTTTTAACAAATCGACTTCGGATCTAGGATCCGAAGCTCGATTCGCTCATCACTAATCACCATATTCTCATTATCATTTAACAATCTTAAGAGGAATCTTTTACCATATTAAGTACAGGCTGGGCCATTTATATGGATACACCTTAATAAAATGGGAATGGTTGGTGATATTAACTTCCTGTTTGTGGCACATTAGTATATGTGAGGGGGGAAACTTTTCAAGATGGGTGGTGACCATGACGCCATTTTGAAGTCGGCCATTTTGAATCCAACTTTTGTTTTTCAATAGGAAGAGGGCAACACCGCACCACTAACCGACATTAGATAGATCCCTCCAAGACTGTTGGAAAAAAAAAAAAAAATTGATGGTATGGTGTGGTATATGGGGTAGAAAGATAGTGGGGCCATTCTTCATCAATGGAAACCTCAAGGCCACTGGATATGTGAAATTGCTACATGATGATGTGTTTCCCTCTTTACGCACTGAAGCTGGAACGTTCCCTGAGTTTTTCGAGCAAGATGGTGCACCACCACAAGTTTGATGTGTCACATGACCCTCTTCCTATTGAAAAAACAAAAGTTGGATTCAAAATGGCTGACTTTAAAATGGCCGCCATGGTCACCACCCATCTTGAAAAGTTTCCCCCCTCACATATACTAATGTCCCACAAACAGGAAGTTAATATCACCAACCATTCCCATTTTATTAAGGTGTATCCATATAAATGGCCCACCCTGTATAATAATACATGTGGAGAACACCTGCCCCAACTCCAAATCAGTAATTCACATGTTGATACTCACCACTGTTCACCTGCTATACGCCTGTAAACCAGCCTGGAATGCATACAGAGGATTTCTCTTGGAGTCCTCTTCACTATGTGAGCATGCACAGGAGTCCTCTCAATGCATTCCATGGCTGGCTTGAGGGAACAGAAAAAGTGAATGGAGACGAGTATTGCCATACAATAACTGATCTGTAGTCAGCAACAGGTGTTCTATACATGTATTATCATACATATTAGGACTTGTCGGAGGTGATAGACTCCTTTGAAAGTTTTGGGAAGAGTTTTTGATTCATTTTATTGGCTGTCACATTTGGCAGCAAGAGTTTGTGGATTCATTGGGTTTGTTCACTGATGCATCTGGATCTTGAGGCTATGGGCAATATTTTAATGGGCATTAGTCCGCTGAACCATGGAATGAATCTTGGCGCTCTCATTGGTTGAGTAGAAACTTAGTTTTGCTAGAATAAGGGTCATGGTCATGATGCAGTCATGATGATGCAGTTATCTCATTTCCCAATAGAAGTCAAAGGGAAAATAGGTTTCTGAGATGGACCTGGCCCTTTCCAACTTGTGATAACTGCATGTAAGACATGCCCATGTGCTTGTGGCTTCCGACTGCATTGGATCCACCACCGAGTAGCCGCTTGCGGTATATGTTTTACCAATAAATTCTCTCTCTTTGTAGTTAATCAGTGCTAAAAAACTAAGAAAATTCACAACAGTTCAAACAACAGTGGCAGACAGAAAAAGCACCCTAAATGCATGATTATGCATGCGGTAACTGCATGCGGTTGGAGGCATGCGTTTCCTAACCTCACCATGACCATAGCGTGTGGCCATCCTCTTATTCTCCATAGTGGTAGCTCTAGTTATTTGGGGTGAGCTTCTTCAGAATAAAAGAGCCTTGGTTTATATGGATAATAAGGGTGTTCAGTTCGCTATAAAATGTTGATCGTCACACAGTGATGAAGTGGTTAAGCTGTTGCATTATTTAGTGAGATATTGTTTGAATAGGAATTTCTGGCTTAAGACGACTTAAATCTCAAGTAAATTTAATAACATAGCGGACGCTCTTGGGAGACGTTCTATGCCTTGGTTCCAAAAGCGAAGATTTCGGGGATACTGTGTCCAGCTCAGCTGTAGAGTACAATCTGTTATTGATCAGCAAGAGGGTATGCTTTAGGGTGGAAGAGATGGCGTGTGTTTTACTTTAGCAGAATTGTTGAGGTATTTGAATATAGTTCTGCATTTTGTGTTGATTTTATTTGCTTTTTATAGATGGTTAGAGATGGTTTAGGTTTTCCTGCAGTTCAGAAATCACTGGCGGGTGTTCTTTCTATTTTAAGCTTGCGGGGTTTCCATCTCTTAATTGTTCCTTTTTTATAAAGCAATTTTTAAAGGGTTTCTAGAAGTCTAGTTCTTGTTTGGATGTGAGCAGGCCTATTACGGAGTATTTACTTGTCCGGATTGTTTCAGTTTGGCAACATTGTGCTTTATCAGTGTGTTTTATTGAGGACTGCCTGTGTGCTACCATTATTTGGAGACTTATTATTAGTGTCTACACAATGCTCCGTGAACTGAACACATCAGCAGCAGCCGCACAAATCTCAATGATGATTTAGTCTGATTGCAGACTGTCCTATCTCACAGAGCATTGCCTGCACTGGATATAATAGCCACATTTACTACTAAGGTAAGGGCACTTAGTATGTCAAGGGGGCATGTGTAACACCCCAGCGTGGTGTTACCACTCCTGCACCCTGCTACTGTTTTTATTGGGCTAACACCAATGTCATCTGTGTATTTATTTCCGGGTCCTCCACACTATGCATTCTTAGTAATGTTGTTATAAAACTGTTTATGTAATAGACAGCAGATACAGCAAATACGGCAGAGCTGTACTTAGTTAGAATGGAGCTTTCCATTCCATTCTAACCCCTCTCTGGAGAGAAGTGGGCTAGGTACTACTTCCTGCTGGAAGGGTGGGGACCAGTTAGAGTCTTGTTCACCCCCAGTTAGGGAAAGGGTGTACAGGGGCATGTCTCTGCTGGACGTGCCCACACCAGCCAGAGCACCCTAAGCTCTGCTGGCCATGGTGGCCAAACCTTAAATACTCAGGAGCCCTGGCATAATCTAAAGTCAGACTACAGATAAGAAGTACAGCATACAGAAGAAGCTGAGTTATGCAGCCAGCTTGTGAGTACAGCAGAGTCAGAGAGAAACAAAGATATAGCAGAGTTAAATTTGCCTGCCAGTTTAATGCTAAAGCCTGCTGGAACCAAGACAAAGCCCGAAACTGTTTGGAGAAACAATTATTGAAGTAAAGTTGCCATTGAACTTCATCTCAAGGTCTGGACTTAAGTTGTTTCTTCAAATCCCTCAATTATTCCCCCTATTTATTGTCTCGGAGCCAAAGCCTGGGTCCAGCCGTATCCAGGAAGGAGCACCGTGACATGCAAAAAGAGACATTTAGGCCGCACTATACCACTCTGTATTTCCTACACCTGGGATGCAACATAGAGGGCCCTGGGGGGAGGCCGCCCGTTGCACGTGACTTAGTGTAAAGGGTTGTGGCCCAAGATGCACCATTTAACCTCAAAATTGTGCAGAAATTCAGTCACAAACTAAACAGCCAGATCAGACTGGTAATTGTCGGGAGGGAAGCGTTCCTTCCCGGCAATCGCCTGCTTGTCAGTAGAGGAGACCGCTGCTATTACATGGAGCAATTTCCTCCCCAGTAAAGGGAGAAGCGATCGTTATGTCATCACTCCATACTAAATCATTGTTTGCAGCAGACCGTGATTGCACAGCACGATCAGCCACCTGCAATAAATGGTTTTTAAACCTGTTGAAATATTTTGATTGCCCAATGAATGAGCGTTTGCTCTTTCATCAGTAATCGGCAGCGTTATTATACTGCCAGATCATCGCTAACGAGTGTTACTACAAACAGTCGTTAGCGATCATTTCGCAGACAATCTGTCTATCTAATAAAGCAGGGATGGCCAACCTAAGGCTCTCCAGCTGTTGCAAAACTACAACTCCCAGCATGCCCATACTGCCTATAGCTAGCAGCCTACAGCAGGACATGGTGGGAGTTGTAGTTTTACAACAGTTGTAGAACCGCAGGTTGGCCATGCCTGTAATAAGAGAGATGTGAAACCCCTTTTAGCTTATTTTCATAAAACCATAAGTAGAGATGAGTGAATCAGTTTCTAAAAATGGATTTGTGTCATCAAGCAGAGTTCTGCTCCTGCAGCCACCTGTCCCCGAAGCTGAGGATGTGTGGAAAGTAAAAGAAAGGTTCCGGATCAAGATCTGGCCTCTGCTAGAAGAGTGGGCCCGTCTGACTCCAGAGGGCCAAAAGTTGTTCATGCAGTGGGATAAGCTGACTGTTACCCAGGGTCTCCTGTGTCGGACAGTCAGAGCTGCAATACCAGTGACAGATTGTCATCCCCATGTCATTGGGACCAGAGGCCGCTCAGGAAGCCCATAAAAGGGGTGCCCATTTTGAGGGCGACAAAATGTTCAAGTGGCTCCAACGGCTGGTATACTCTCTAGATCTGTCAGACATGGTGGCAGAGGCATGTCTTAATTGTTGACCTTGCGGGCTGAGTAAGAGTACTGAACAGCAGGCTCCTGTCCAGGCCATCCAGTACTCAATGCCCCTAGAGCTTCTTATGATCGATTATGTACAAATTGGGTACTCTGTCTTGGGACACTCATACTGTCTAGTCATGACAGATCATTTCACAAAGTATGCGGTGGCTGTACCCACCAGAGACCAGACGGCAGAGTCGGCCGCCGAAGCGGTCAGCAAACCCTTTATACCGGTGTTCGGGTGTCCACAGAGGATACATTCGGACCAGGGGGAATGTTTTCAGGGTTTTCAGGGTACTCTAATGAATGAGCTGTACCAACTGTATGGGATCGAACGTTCACGCACCACCTGGTATCACCCCCAGGGAAATGGGGCGTGCGAGTGGTTTAACCGAACCTTGCTCCAGATGCTGTGAACTCTGGAGGACAGCCAAAAGACTCGGTGGCCTACCTGAACTGATGTGGGCCTATAACAACAGAGTACACAGTAACACCAGATACTCCCCACATATGCTCATGTTTGGGAGAGCCAGACGGAAGATTGAAGTCCTCCACATGCCTGATCCGAAGGAGCCACCACCAAAAAGAGCACCGCTGCCAGCTGAGAGCGATCCACAAGGTTGTGGGGGAGTGCCTGGGACAAGTGGAACACCCTAACCCAAGATCAGTGCAGAGGGATGGGTATGCCCCGGGTTATTGAGCCATAGTCAAAGAAAAAGTTGGATGGGTGGTAGGAGGCGGTCCCATACACGGTGGAGGGAATGCCATGCCATTCCAGTCTATGAGGTAAAGGCAATAGGGACTGGGTGGCCCTCATGAAACTTGCATCACATGTTGAGGCAGTGTAATTTTGATGAGCCCGTGTGCGTGAAGGAGAAGCCTCCTCCTTCTCAGAGTACAGAGGAAATCCCCTTAGAGGAGAAGGAATGGTGGGTTGTCACTGCCCCAGCACCCACAGAGGCTCCAGCCGTGGCAAGTTTGCCACCCAGGGAAAGTGTTTAGCAGTCAGCAGCTCCTCTCCCATTAGATGTGCCTGATGTCCCCAGTGCTTCTGAGTTTATCACTCTGCAAAGATCAACCAGGCCCAATGCTGGTGTGCCCCCACAGCGCCATTCCCAAGATGAGTTTGTGTGGGGAGGGTTATCCGGCTTTCCTCCTGCATCCATCGGAGGGCGTCGTGCTGTGCAGCACAAGGGTCTCAGCCTTCGGGCTGGGTGTATGTAAATTTATTGTGTGTTCCCAGCATTTGTGGTTGTGTTCATTACCACGTTTAAGTAAAATTCTGTTTTGGCAAAAGCTGGTGGTGGAGTTGTTTTCCTCGTTCATGACTTCGCTGTATCTTGGGGAGCCCACCCCGGTACGCGGCTTACATATGCTCCCCTTACCAATTGAATGTCGCACCTGACAGCTGCTCCGAGAGGCAGTACAAGCGCAGCGGCTCTGCACATGCAGCCACCCTCTGTTTGCCGCTATGGGAGTCCAGAAAATGGATGAGCGCCTGCTCGGCTATTCCTGGTAGTCCCATAGCAGTGAATGGAGCGATGGCAGTGCTTTGGGACATTTACTGCTTTGGGACTTCCAAAAATAGCTGGGCAGATATCACATTGCGCAAGTGCAATTTGGTCTCCTTTACTTCGAAGGACCCAGTTCTGGAGACAAGTTAAAGTTTGGCTGTTTCTTTTCATTGAAGTAGAATTAAATAAAAAGAAGTTCATTTCAGTCCAAACAAGAACAGGACACAATGCAGACCTCCAAGCGGGATCGTCTATCAGTGCCAGTAACACCCAGGCACTCCAAAACTTGCTCAAACTTCTCAGAAGACAAACAAGTCTGGTCAAATCTTAAATCAGATACGCTTCTCGCTGTTTTGAAAAAAAAAAAAGATGTCAGAAGCTGGATTCACACCATGTGCATTCAGGAGAAAAACTATTGATGTGAACTTGAGAAATTGGGAGCTTTCAGAGTGAGCTAAAGTAAATCTTGGCTAGATTGATAACATAAGCCATCTAAGGAACTGTTCTCTAGATCAGTGCACGGCAGAATCTGTCTGTTTGCCCATAATCAAGTGGAGATTTATTCATATAACTTTTTTGTACGGTCACTTGAATGCTAGAGAAGAGATCAAATAGCATATTAGCAGTTAAGAACAAAATCATTTTCTCCAGGCAGAAGATGTGGATATATCACTGAAGGCTTCCGTGACTATACACACAAAATAAAAAAAGGCAAAATTAAAACTAAAGGGAGACAACCAATACAGAACAGAACTCAATTCTGAGGTCTCCAAGTACTACAGTATATAACAGCCGTTATGTCTTATAATGTAAGCTTTTGTTAAATAATGGAATAAATAGTTAAAGGCATCTTTCTTCATCATTTGCCTAGTTGTCAGGAGATGTTCTGGGTACCATAGAAACTATGAGGATGTTCTGACTTTCTTTGAGAAACTATAATGATTGAAGGGGTAACGTTACCTTAAATGTCCCCATTGAGAATTCATCCTGACTTCTATGTGCACATACTGTTCTGAATAGCAATTCATAAACCCCTTAAAGACCGGGCCCATTTTAGTTTTTGTATTTTTTTTTCTTTCCTCCTCACACTCCAAGAGCCATAACCTTTTATATTTTTAATGGCACCATTTCATTTACCATGTCTTGTATTGGAAGTTGAAAAAAAAAAACACAATTCCATCAAGGATTTTTAAGTTTTGATATTATAGTGTTCACTTAGCGCTAAAAATAACATGTCACCCTTATTCTGCTGGTCAATACGATTACGGCGATACCAGATTTGTATAGTTTTTAATTTTACTACTTTTAACAAATAAAAATATTAAAAATAAAATCACAATTCTCTTTGCATCACAATTTTCCGTTAGCCATAACTTTTTCATATTTCCATCTACAGAGCTGTAGGTGGGCTCATTTTTTCTGGGGCGAACTGTAGTTTTAATTGGTTCATCCAGCCTTTTGATCGCTTTTGTTCCATTTGTTTGGAGGGACAATGTGAACAAAAAAAAAGTAGAATCGCGGATTATTATGTGTTTTTCCTTTCATGCGGTGACAGCGATTATGTTTATTTCTTTATTTTATTTCTTTATTTTTTTAATATATAAAATTGGCAAAGGGAGGAGCGATGATTTGAATTTTTAATACTTTTATGTTTTTTTCTAACTTTTTTACTTTCTCCGTCAGCCCCCCATGGGAACGGAACCTGCAATCTACCTTGGGATTCTGAGAAACTGCCTGCTGAGCCATGCCTTGCACACTTTACAGGCAGTTAACCATGACAGGCTCCAGGCTTTTTTGGTAACCATTTAAAGCCCCACGATTTTGCTGTTGGGGCTCCAATCCCTCTGCCTAACCCCACAGGTGTTTCGAATGCTATTAACTGCGGCATTTGAGGGGTTAAATGACCAGGTTCAGCATCATCACCAATCCACGTGATTACGGGCAGGTGGAAAAGGAAAGCGCACATAGGGAGCACCATATGGTAAGTTGAGGATGCCCAGGTGAAATGTACTCACCTGGCTAGATTGCGCTGGAGGAGGAACACTCGGTGGGCATGTAATGTATTTGGTTATTCCACTTCAGATGCTGCTCTGTATCACGAACAGGGGACTGGGCGGGTGGGAATTCCAGATGCAGGACCAAAGAAGAGGATAAGGAGTACTTCTGTATATTGATCAATAAATGAAATTTCTATACTTACCTGTGTCTTCCTTCCACATATACAGAAGAGCTCCTTCTACTCTTCTTTGGTCCCACGTATGAAATTATACAGCTGGCAATTCGCTCTATACAACCTCTTAAGCAGAATGACATACTTGTATGTGATTATTCGTTAAAGGATAACTGTCACATTTAGACCCTAATTTCAGTTTTCATATATGTAGTTACTAATATGATAATATTCCTGAATCAATAACTATTAGACTTACTTACCCCTTATTTAATAAGATTCGGCCCTTAGCAACCAGTCTGCATAAAACTACAACTTCACTATTCTGTTAAAATGGCTGCCCTCAGCCCTGAGGCTAATCCATAGGACGCCTGCAGTGAAGTTAGTGAAGACCAGCTCTGTATAGGGGGGTCTTGCAGTGAAGTTCCCAGGTCTGTCTGAAGCCTGTAGTCCTTCTACAAGCTCTCCTCCTATCAGATAAGGCTTTCATTTATACACTGAGCAGCCACATTGTCCAGCACTGCTAAGGGAGTGTCTGCCAAGCACAGGCATGTGGAGAAGTTCACACACACAGCCCAGCACTGTTATCTCCTGTCAGGAAGAACCTGGCTTTTTATACATTCCCTTACAATGTTGACTCACTATCAGCTCCCAGTGCACGCAGCCAGAGTGCTCCGTCCTCATCTGGTAGATGGAAGGAGCATAGCAACCTGATTTTAATCTCAGGTAAAAATAGCCAATACTGGGGACTTTTAGGTGGCTTTTAGGGGTTATTTATTAAACAATCAGAGATTTAAACAGGGCCAACAAGGTGATATTAATCACCAAAATCCAATAGTAAAAAAAAAAAAATAATTGACAGTTATACTTTAACAGATTAAAGGACTCCGGCAGCGTGTTATACTATATGCCTAAACACTATTGACTGAGAGGAATCACTGAAGAAGGAAATCCACCAACTACATTTATGAGTAGAGATAAGAAAATCACTAAAAATGTGATCTACTTCTGCAGTAGGCAACATGTAGTATACCTGTGAGGTGGACTACTGTAGGTTATAGTTACTGAGTTATTTCCCAAAAAGTCCACTTAAGATTATTTCTGGATGAAGTGCTTTAAGTGGGCTTTCCAGGAGTAGAATATGACCTTTTCTCAGTATTTACAAAGGATACATCTTTACTCCATGTGCTGCAATGACTCATGAACTGCGCCCTCTATTAGATGAATAGTGTTATGAAAAGACTATTCCCTGTCGTGAGATCGTAAAATATCACATCCGACAGTACATTCTAAACCTGGAGGCGCTCCCATGGTGATGGGGACGCTCCATGCGCATGGACGGGCCCTGACTGGAGCGGCTACGAAGCCCGGACATTTAAAGGGCTTCTGTCACCCCCACTGACGAATTTTCACTAGCTGACATTAGCTACTTGCTAATGTCAGCTGAGTTCAAACATATGTTTCCTAACTTTTTCTCTGTTTTCAATCTTCTAAAAAACTTACTTTTGTGATATGTAAATTAGCTTCGCTACCAGCAAGTTGGGCGGGTACTTGCTGGTAGCCGCCGCATCTTCATGCCCTTGGAACGCCCCCTCTTCTTTTGATAGACAGGGCCAGCGCGCTCTCCTCCTCCCGCTGGCCCTGTCTGCAGCTGAAATCCCGCGCCTGCGCCGTATCGGTCTTTAGTCGGCGCAGGCGCTCTGAGTGAAGGACGCTCGCTTAGGCGCTCCGTCCTCAGTGCGCCTGCGCCGATGACATCAGCGCTACACCCGGAAGAGAAGACGCCGCCATCGCCGGCTGAACCGAGCATGGCGATTCTCGAGTACAGCACTAGTTCAGCCGAGCATGCTTGCTCAACACTAGTAATGAACCATTGCAGTGATCCATTGGGCAACATGCAACAGAAAACATTAGCATTCGTATTCTCGATAACACATCATGTGTCACTACTGAATGGGATTTCACTGGTAAAACTGGGAAATCCAGGGTCCTCCAGCCACAGCGCTCGCCGATTCGTTCTTGTTGCAGGGGTTGGTCCCAGCGGTGTGACCCGCACCTATCAGACAATGGGGGCATATCCTAGTGAAATGACCCCATTTTCTGAGATTTACCCTTTATCCCTTTAACCACTATAAAGGAATTAATATTCATGTGACATTATCTGCACAGATAAATATTAGGCCATCATCATTAAACATAAATCTTAGGGAAATAACTGACGCTCAATCTCTGAACAAACAGACGTGAAAGAATTTGTGTGAACACATGGTCATAATTCATATTACTGGAATAATCTAAAGGTGACAAAAATATTATCTGCCTCATTGTAATGTTCTCTGCACTAGGCAAGGTGATGACCTTGTCTTAGACATTAGCATCATTAGGATGGTGAAGGCTCAGTTCTCACCTCGCCTCCTTGTCTCCTGATTACTTCTTTACTATCACCTTGGAGCTCCGGTCATTAGGGCTTAGGTGACAGACAGCATTAGCAGCAATGGGAGTAAGGAGAGCGAACTCCATCCCCTGTCACCATGGCTCATATTCACTGCTCAGAGAATAGGAGTTGTTTTTCTTGTCGTGCATAATGAGAACAGCTCAACTTTTGCTCCCTTGAGTCCGACAAACTTTTATTCTATTTTTATGCAACTGGTCTCATAAGCTGGTCATGACCTTCTGAATATTAACTTGTCCATGTGGGACTATGCATAGCGGAAAAACGATTATTTCTTCCCATATGGCATGCAAAACATGTGTCATGGTTTGTCTATGGTTAGAGTCCAACTTGACTTCTGTGATCTCTAAGGACATGGGAAAAGCGATTCATTTTAATGGGGAAAATTCCTATACAGGCCTCTTGCAAAACCTTATTATCCCCGATGGCTTGTCTACTCCCACAAGTGCCTGAATAGGGTAACACGAGCAGTGAAATGCGCTAGCTTTGGCTGTTGTGGCAGTTGATATCCTACCATACATGAATTTTCAGGGTTAAAGGAACTTGTATATTGCTTTAGACTGAGTGATACATCACTGTATATTGCATTGTAATGACAATGATTTACTAGCACAAATATTGTAATTTAAATATATATGAGTATTTCAATGTTTTTTTTATATCCTTTTTCCTTTCATATAGCGCTAACGTATTCTATAGCTCTAAACTCATATTGCAACTACAAATACCGGTGCCTGTCCACAGTGGGGTTGAAAATCTAATTTGACCATCTTAGGCTAGTTTCACACTAGCGGTACGGACCTCCGGCAGGCTGTTCCGTCGGCAGCGCAAGCCGAGAGGTGGACGGAACTCCGCTCCGCCCCCATTATAGTCAATGAGGCTGGAGTGGTAGTCCGGGGGCACACGTTCACTAGCGGCAAGACAGATCCGACAGGCTGTTCACCTCCAGTGGCCAGAGGTCCGTGCCACTAGTGTGAAACTGGCCACAAAGAGAATAGGGCTGATTTTAACCCCTTAGGGACCGGCTCATTTTCACCTTATGGACCAGGCCATTTTTTGCAAATCTGACCAGTGCCACTTTATGTGTGAAAACCTTTAAAACGCTTTTACTTATCCAGGACATTCAGAGATTATTTTTTTTTGTCACATATTGTACTTTATGTCACAGGTAAAATGGAGTAAAAAAAAAAATTCATTTTTATCTATAAAAAAATACTAAATTTACCAAAAATATAATACATAGTAATGCCGCCAAAAAAAGTTATTAATTTACATTCCCCATATGTCTACTTCCTGTTTGAATCATTTTGGGAATGCCATTTTATTTTTTGGGGACGTTACAAGGCTTAGAAGTTTAGAAGCGAATCTTTAAAATGTTCTGAAATTTTCAAAAAAACACTTTTTAGGGACCAGTTTAGGTCTGAAGTCACTTTGTGAGGCTTACATAAAAGAAACCACACAAAAATGACCCCATTCTTGAAACTACACCCCTAAAGGTATTTAAAACTGATTTTACAAATGTTGTTAACCCTTTAGGTGTTTCAGAAGAGTTATTGGCCAATGGAGATGATATTTCAGAATTGCAATTTTTTGGCAAATTTTCCATTTGAACCCATTTTTTCCAGTAACTAAGCAAGGGTTAACAGCCAAACAAAACTCTATATTTATTGCTCTGATTCTGTAGTTTGCATAAACACCCCATATGTGGTTGTAAACTATTGTATGGCCACGCGGCAGGGCGTAAAGGAAAAGGAGCGCCGTGTAGTTTTTGGAAGGCAGATTTTTCTGGACTGGTTTATCTACACCATGTCCAATTTGAAGCCCCCCTGATGTCCCCCTGGGGTAAAAACTCCATAAAAGTGACCCCATCTAAGAAACTACACCCCTCAAGTTATTCAAAACTGATTTTACAAATGTCGTTAACCCTTTAGGTGTTTCACAAGAGTTATTGGCAAATGGAGCTAACATTTCAGAATTTAGATTTTTGGGCACATTTTCCATTTCAATCCATTTTTTCAGTAACTAAGCAAGGGTTAACAGCCAAACAAAACCCAATATTTATTGTCCTGATTCTGTAGTTTATTGTATATCAAAATATAAAAAGGGGGATAATGCCCCGCAAAAAGGCTTGCTACAGCCTAAACACTCGTAATGTATTAATATGGGGGACAGTAAGTGACCAATGTGTATATCAACGCCACTTTAATGACATGTCCCTCATATACATGCAGCTAGCACAAATTGTACTGGTAATGGAGACGTTGTTACCCAGAACAACCACCATTAGCAGAGGATGGCCGCGCGCATGACCATCCCCTGCACTAAAAGAACAAATAGGGTGCTGAGCTGGAAAATTACAGTAGCCAGATAGCATTTAGGGACACACTATCATATGGCACAATTATACCAGCTACTGCACTTCATTAGGAGCACATGGGCACCACTGGTATGAGGAATGTGAGCCAAGTAGGGCGCCACACCCATCAATGTGCTGCACGCAAATATTGCCTGACTAACGGCAGGGAGCTGTTGCATACAGGCCAGTTACCCTGGTGTAGTAGTGGCCAGAACAGAAATCTGTACGGGATAGTTGTGCCTGCCTCATAGCGGACCTCTAGTGTGAGGAACACTAGATGGTGTGCTAGTGTGCAAACTGCTCGGTACTGTGATGGCCGCGAAGTGGCTCGCAACACACCGAGCATTTAAAGACATAACCCATGACACGGTGCCGATTTTGACCAAAATCACTAACTTCGGAAAGCGCTGCAGCGATCGGCTTTGTAACAAGGTACCTGATGAATGATTTAGTCAGGTACCTTGTTCCGATCACCCCCCTCCGAGCAGCGGTGATCAGAAATACACAGGACGTACCGGTACATCCTGTGTCCTTAACCCTGTAAAGCCCACTGTTGCAGAATTACAACATCACTTTTAACACTTCTAAAAAAGGGTCAGCAAATGTTTTTTTTTTCTCAAAACCACATTTACATATTTAATGGGTCCTATTGTTTGTCCTCACGATGCTATTGGATAGAAAAAGTGTTTATAGGTCTGGTCATCTTGCCGTGAACTTACTCTACCTGCAAACTTCGCATTGAGCTGATCTCCTTTTTTGCGTGACTGGATTTGTCAAGATTTAAGTAAGTAAAATTCCTTAAATATTTTTTTGTGTGTTTATTATAATGTCTAGAACACATACATATATAGTTATTTTAGAAAACATTAATCAAATTTGATTTAGAGCTTATTATTTTTATGTTGTAATTCTACAACGTTGGGTCAGAGTGGTAGCCTGTTGCATTGTTCAGGGACAGGTGTTAATGGTCTTTTAGTATGATAAGTAGAGCATAGCAGGTCACTCAGACAGTATTGTTTGAATGTAGTTGAATTTTGATTAGCATTTGCATTGAAATTGTAATACTTTGATGGATAATACTTAGACCATGTGTCAAGGGTAGAGATCTATCACCCTGTCTATTCTTTGTTTATCTGCTACAATATAAGACCTATATGTGTTATTCACATATTTAATTTAATTTTTCAAAACTTTTTCAGTTTCAGAATGCCACCAGTGCAGAAAGGTCATCTATTCAGTGTGCAGGATGTGATTGCTGCAGTCCAAAATGGAGAGAGCGATTTTGAAATGGACTCAGATTACACTGATGCAAGTGACTCAGAGAATGAAGATGCAGGTGAAATGGACAAAGAAAACCAGCAACCCATTGACTGCCCAGCCAATGATGATGTGGACATCAAGCCCCAACCAAAAAAACACACCGTGCCCCGTGACAGGTTTCGCTGGTTGAAAAAGGAGTTTATCAGTCCCAATACTGATTTTTCTGGTTCAGAAATCACCAATGATGCCACCTCCCTCCTCACCCCACTGGAGTACTTCCAAAACTTTGTGACAGAAGATATGATTGAGGTTCTGACAAGAAACACAAATGAGTAGAGATGGCCCGAACTATCCGCCGGCGAACAGTTCCCGGCGAACATAGCTTGTTCGCGTTCGCCTCTGCCGGGCGAACATATGCGATGTTCGGTCCGCCCCCTATACATCATCATTGAGCAAACTTTGACCCTGTACCTCACAGTCAGCAGACACATTCCAGCCAATCAGCAGCATACCCTCCCTCCCAGACCCTCCCACCTCCTGAACAGCATCCATTTTAGATTCATTCTGAAGCTGCAGTCTTAGTGAGAGGAAGGAGAGTGTAGTAGCTGCTGATTTAATTGGGAAATTGATAGCTAGGCTAGTGAATTCAGTGTCCACTCCAGTCCTGAAAGACTCATCTGATCTCTGCTGTAAGGACAGCGTCCTGACAGCACCCCAAAAGCCCTTTTAGGGCTGCAACATTAGTCTGCTTTTTTTTTCCTTTATATACATATTGCAGTTGCCTGGCCTGCCTGTGTGTGAGGAGCTGCAGGCCCACAGACTGTAGTGTGCCCACTGCCAGTGCCCACCCCTGTCATTCCGTGTGGTACAGGACTTTGCATCAAAAAAAGGCATTTAATTTTTACACTTTAATCTAAGGTTAGTTGCCTGCCAGTGTGTGTCAGGCTGACTTCCACTGACTGTAGTGTGCCCACTGCCAGTGCCCACCACTCATACCGGCTGGCACAGGACTTTGCATAAAAAGGCATTTAATTTTTACACTTTAGTGTAATTTCAGCTGCTTGCCTGCTGCTAGTGTGTGTCAGGCCGACTTCAACTGACTGTAGTGTGCCCACTGCCAGTGCCCACCCCTGTCATCCCGTGTGGCACAGGACTTTGCTTAAAAAAAGGCACTTAATTTTTACACTTTAATCTAAGGTTAGTTGCCTGCCAGTGTGTGTCAGGCTGACTTCCACTGACTGTAGTGTGCCCACTGCCAGTGCCCACCACTCATACCGGCTGGCACAGGACTTTGCATAAAAGGCATTTAATTTTTACACTTTAGTGTAATTTCAGCTGCTTGCCTGCTGCTAGTGTGTGTCAGGCCGACTTCAACTGACTGTAGTGTGCCCACTGCCAGTGCCCACCCCTGTCATCCCGTGTGGCACAGGACTTTGCTTAAAAAAAGGCACTAAATTTTTACACTTTAATCTAAGGTTAGTTGCCTGCCAGTGTGTGTCAGGCTGACTTCCACTGACTGTAGTGTGCCCACTGCCAGTGTCCACCACTCATACCGGCTGGCACAGGACTTTGCATAAAAAGGCATTTAATTTTTACACTTTAGTGTAATTTCAGCTGCTTGCCTGCTGCTAGTGTGTGTCAGGCCGACTTCCACTGACTGTAGTGTGCCCACTGCCAGTGTCCACCACTCATACCGGCTGGCACAGGACTTTGCATAAAAAAGGCATTTAATTTTTACACTTTAGTGTAATTTCAGCTGCTTGCCTGCTGCTAGTGTGTGTCAGGCCGACTTCAACTGACTGTAGTGTGCCCACTGCCAGTGCCCACCCCTGTCATCCCGTGTGGCACAGGACTTTGCTTAAAAAAGGCACTTAATTTTTACACTTTAATCTAAGGTTAGTTGCCTGCCAGTGTGTGTCAGGCTGACTTCCACTGACTGTAGTGTGCCCACTGCCAGTGTCCACCACTCATCCCGGCTGGCACAGGACTTTGCATAAAAAGGCATTTAATTTTTACACTTTAGTGTAATTTCAGCTGCTTGCCTGCTGCTAGTGTGTGTCAGGCCGACTTCAACTGACTGTAGTGTGCCCACTGCCAGTGCCCACCCCTGTCATCCCGTGTGGCATAGGACTTTGCTTAAAAAAAAGGCACTTAATTTTTACACTTTAATCTAAGGTTAGTTGCCTGCCAGTGTGTGTCAGGCTGACTTCCACTGACTGTAGTGTGCCCACTGCCAGTGTCCACCACTCATACCGGCTGGCACAGGACTTTGCATAAAAAAGGCATTTAATTTTTACACTTTAGTGTAATTTCAGCTGCTTGCCTGCTGCTAGTGTGTGTCAGGCCGACTTCAACTGACTAGTGTGCCCACTGCCAGTGCCCACCCCTGTCATCCCGTGTGGCACAGGACTTTGCTTAAAAAAAACGGCACTAAATTTTTACACTTTAATCTAAGGTTAGTTGCCTGCCAGTGTGTGTCAGGCCTACTTCCACTGACTGTAGTGTGCCCACTGCCAGTGCCAACCACTGATACCGGGTGGCACAGTAGCTTGCCGATAAATAAGGCATTTAATTTTTAGACAGTAGTCTAAATTCAGTTGCTTGCCTGCTGCCAGTGTGTGTCAGGCCCTCTTCCACTGACTGTAGTGTGCCCACTGCCAGTGCCAACCACTGATACCGGGTGGCACAGTAGCTTGCCGATAAATTAGGCATTTAATTTTTAGACAGTAGTCTAAATTCAGTTGCTTGCCTGCTGCCAGTGTGTGTCAGGCCCTCTTCCACTGACTGTAGTGTACCCACTGCCAGTGCCAACCACTGATACCGGGTGGCACAGTAGCTTGCCGATAAATAAGGCATTTAATTTTTAGACAGTAGTCTAAATTCAGTTGCTTGCCTGCTGCCAGTGTGTGTCAGGCCCACCTCCACAGACTGTAGTGTGCCCACTGCCAGTGCCAACCACTGATACCGGGTGGCACAGTAGCTTCGCCGATAAATAAGGCATTTAATTTTTAGACAGTAGTCTAAATTCAGCTGCTTGCCTGCTGCCAGTGTGTGTCAGGCCCGCTTCCACTGACTGTAGTGTGCCCACTGCCAGTGCCAACCACTGATACCGGGTGGCACAGTAGCTTGCCGATAAATAAGGCATTTAATTTTTAGACAGTAGTCTAAATTCAGTTGCTTGCCTGCTGCCAGTGTGTGTCAGGCCCACTTCCACTGACTGTAGTGTGCCCACTGCCAGTGCCAACCACTGATACCGGGTGGCACAGTAGCTTGCCGATAAATAAGGCATTTAATTTTTAGACAGTAGTCTAAATTCAGTTGCTTGCCTGCTGCCAGTGTGTGTCAGGCCCACTTCCACTGACTGTAGTGTGCCCACTGCCAGTGCCAACCACTGATACCGGGTGGCACAGTAGCTTCGCCGATAAATAAGGCATTTAATTTTTAGACAGTAGTCTAAATTCAGTTGCTTGCCTGCTGCCAGTGTGTGTCAGGCCCGCTTCCACTGACTGTAGTGTGCCCACTGCCAGTGCCAACCACTGATACCGGGTGGCACAGTAGCTTGCCGATAAATAAGGCATTTAATTTTTAGACAGTAGTCTAAATTCAGCTGCTTGCCTGCTGCCAGTGTGTGTCAGGCCCACTTCCACTGACTGTAGTGTGCCCACTGCCAGTGCCAACCACTGATACCGGTGGCACAGTAGCTTCGCCGATAAATAAGGCATTTAATTTTTAGACAGTAGTCTAAATTCAGTTGCTTGCCTGCTGCCAGTGTGTGTCAGGCCCACCTCCACAGACTGTAGTGTGCCCACTGCCAGTGCCAACCACTGATACCGGGTGGCACAGTAGCTTGCCGATAAATAAGGCATTTAATTTTTAGACAGTAGTCTAAATTCAGCTGCTTGCCTGCTGCCAGTGTGTCAGGCCCACCTCCACAGACTGTAGTGTGCCCACTGCCAGTGCCAACCACTGATACCGGGTGGCACAGTAGCTTGCCGATAAATAAGGCATTTAATTTTTAGACAGTAGTCTAAATTCAGTTGCTTGCCTGCTGCCAGTGTGTGTCAGGCCCGCTTCCACTGACTGTAGTGTGCCCACTGCCAGTGCCAACCACTGATACCGGGTGGCACAGTAGCTTGCCGATAAATTAGGCATTTAATTTTAGACAACTATTCCTCAAATCGATAGCACAACACCAAAATTTAATCATATAAAAATATTATTTTATTAGAGATAATTTAAAATTACAGCCAATTTAAATTAAGGAAACCATTCTTACAAAACGCCATCCTTCCTGCATAATAATCAAATGAGAGACTGGTGATACTAGTAATAGGTAATCTATCAATATACCCTCCTTATAATCCACTATCCCGATAGTTCCTGTGGTCAGGGAGACAAATGCGCCCACCGGCTTCTGGAGTCTTCCTACACTAAACCACACCTATCATAGGCATAATAGTATAAAATATTAAAACATAAAGCAACATACCCTCAATGATTCTCTTGTTAAATCCCGCAGGAATGGCGTCCCCTCTACGCGCGTTTCGCGTATTCGCTTCGTCAGGAGTATTTTATACTATTATGCCTATGATAGGTGTGGTTTAGTGTAGGAAGACTCCAGAAGCCGGTGGGCGCATTTGTCTCCCTGACCACAGGAACTATCGGGATAGTGGATTATAAGGAGGGTATATTGATAGATTACCTATTACTAGTATCACCAGTCTCTCATTTGATTATTATGCAGGAAGGATGGCGTTTTGTAAGAATGGTTTCCTTAATTTAAATTGGCTGTAATTTTAAATTATCTCTAATAAAATAATATTTTTATATGATTAAATTTTGGTGTTGTGCTATCGATTTGAGGAATAGTTGAATACAGTAGAGGGTAGCACCCGATACTAATATAGTGATCTAACTGAGTATAATTTAATTTTAGACAGTAGTCTAAATTCAGTTGCTTGCCTGCTGCCAGTGTGTGTCAGGCCCTCTTCCACTGACTGTAGTGTGCCCACTGCCAGTGCCAACCACTGATACCGGGTGGCACAGTAGCTTGCCGATAAATAAGGCATTTAATTTTTAGACAGTAGTCTAAATTCAGTTGCTTGCCTGCTGCCAGTGTGTGTCAGGCCCACTTCCACAGACTGTAGTGTGCCCACTGCCAGTGCCAACCACTCATACCGGGTGGCACAGTACCTAGCACGCGTAGTACCACTTATCTAAAAAAATGACAGGCAGAGGCAGGCCAGACTCGCAGGGGCCGCCGTGGTCGTGGTGCTGTGATTTCCACTGTCCCTGGAATAATGCCCAGTTTTCAGAGGCCACGCACCCTGAACCCGAAAAATTCAGAGGACGTAGTTGACTGGCTTAGACAGGACACCCAATCTTCAACAGCTTCCGCTAAGAACCTTGACGCACCATCCTCCTCCAGCTCAGCTTCGGTCACCTGCTCTCAAGTTACCACGCACCCGCCCGCCGCCACCACCACCACTACCACCACAGCCACCACAGCCGCTTCACTTGATCCGTCAGAGGAGTTATTTACACATCAGTTGGATGCAATTAGTGATGCGCAACCATTATTGCCAGATGATGTAGATTACGGGATATGTCTCAGTCAGGCAGGATTACACACATGGACGTACAGTGTGATGATGATGATGATGATGTTGTACCCGCTGCTGCTTCCTTTGCTGAGGTGTCAGATACAAGTGAAGCGGTTGATGATGACGATGTGTCCACGGATGCCACGTGGGTGCCTGCTCGAAGAGAAGAAGAGGGGGAAAGTTCTGAAGGGGAGACAGAGAGAATGAGGAGACGAGTTGGAAGCAGGGGAGGTCGCCGCAAGGAGTTAGTGGCACAGTCAGACAGCATGTATCGGCACCTGGGGTCAGCCAGACAGCACGCCAGTCAACGCATGCTGTTGCCACCACTAGAATGCCGTCATTGCAAAGCTCAGCAGTGTGGCATTTTTTTGTGTGTCTGCCTCTGATAAAAGCAATGCCATTTGCAACCTGTGCCAAAAGAAACTGAGTCGTGGGAAGTCCAACACCCACCTTGGTACAACTGCTTTGCGAAGGCACATGATCTCACATCACAAACGCCTATGGGATCAACACATGAGTACAAGCAGCACACAAACTCAAAGCCACCATGCTCCTCCTGGTCCAGCATCTTCAGCCACGCCAACCACTGCTGTCCTCCCTGCCCCCTCTCAACCACCCGCCACTCCATCTCTCACCTTCAGCAGTTCCTGCTCATCTGCCCACAGTCAGGTGTCTGTCAAGGACATGTTTGAGCATAAGAAGCCAATGTCACAAAGTCACCCCCTTGCCCGGCGACTGACAGCTGGCTTGACGGAACTCTTAGCCCGCCAGCTTTTACCATACCAGCTGGTAGAGTCTGAGGCCTTCAAAAATTTGTCGCTATTGGGACACCACAGTGGAAGGTACCCGACGAAATTTTTTTCAAAAAGGCAATCCCAAACCTCTACCATGTCATTGAAAAGGAAGTCATGGCATCTCTGGCATACAGTGTTGGGGCAAGGGTCCATCTGACCACTGATACCTGGTCTGCAAAGCACGGTCAGGGCAGGTATATCACGTATACTGCGCATTGGGTCAACCTGCTGACGGCTGACAAGCATGGAATGCGTGGCTCCGCAGCGGAGTTGGTGACACCACCACGACTTGCAGGCAGACCTACTGCCACCTCCTCTACTCCTACTCCATCCTCTTCAATATCCTCCTCGGCTGAGTCCTCTTCTGCTGCGGCGCCTGGCTGCACATCAACTGATTCCCCCAGCTCCCCAGGGGCTATTCCACATCCCGGATACGACAGTGTCACGCTATCTTGGGGTTGACTTGCCTGAAAGCAGAGAGCCACACAGGACCAGCACTCCTGTCCGCCCTGAACGCACAGGTGGATCAGTGGCTGACCCCGCACCAACTGGAGATCGGCAAAGTGGTGTGTGACAATGGAAGCAATCTGTTGTCGGCATTAAATTTGGGTAAGTTGTCACATGTGCCGTGCATGGCACATGTGTTGAATCTCATCGTACAACGTTTTGTGTCTAAGTACCCAGGCTTACAGGACGTCCTCAAGCAGGCCAGGAAGGTGTGTGGCCATTTCAGGCGTTCCTACACGGCCATGGCGCACTTTTCCGATATTCAGCGGCGAAACAACATGCCAGTGAGGCGCTTGATATGCGACAGCCCGACACGTTGGAATTCAACACTCCTAATGTTCGACCGCCTGCTCCAACAAGAAAAAGCCGTCAACGAGTATTTGTATGACCGGGTGCTAGGACAGCCTATGCGGAGCTGGGAATCTTTTTGCCACGTTACTGGACACTCATGCGCAATGCCTGTAGGCTTATGCGCCCTTTTGAGGAGGTGACAAACCTAGTCAGTCGCACCGAAGGCACCATCAGCGACCTCATCCCATTTGTTTTCTTCCTGGAGCGTGCCCTGCGAAGAGTTCTGGATCAGGCTGTAGATGAGCGTGAAGAGGAAGAGGAAGAGTTGTGGTCACCATCACCACCAGAAACAGCCTTGTCATCATCGCTTGTCGGACCTGCAGCAACGCTGGAAGAGGAGTATGAGGAAGAGGAGTCAGAGGAGGAATGTGGTGGCTTTGAGGAGGAGGAAGACCAACCACAGCAGGCACCCCAGGGTGCTCGTTGTTGTCACCTATCTGGGACCCATGGTGTTGTACGTGGCTGGGGGAAGAACAGACCGCCAATGACATCAGTGAGGACGAGGAACGGGAAATGAGTAGCTCTGCATCCAACCTTGTTCAAATGGGGTCTTTCATGCTGTCATGTCTGTTGAGGGACCCACGTATAAAAAGGATAAAGGAGAACGATCTGTACTGGGTGGCCACGCTACTAGACCCCCGGTATAAGCAGAAAGTGGCAGAAATGTTACCAAATTACCGAAAGTCGGAAAGGATGCAGCAGTTCAAAACCAAACTAAAAATATGCTTTACACAGCTTATAAGGGGAATGTCACAGCACAACGGGAATCTAACAGGGGAAGAGGTGAGTGTAATCCTCCTCCTACCACGGCGGCAAGGACTGGACGATTTACAGATGTGTTGTTGATGGAGGACATGCGGAGCTTTTTCAGTCCTACTCATCGCCACAGCCCTTCGGGATCCAGCCTTAGAGAACGACTCGACCGACAGGTAGCAGACTACCTCGCCTTAACAGCAGATATCGACACTCTGAGGAGCAATGAACCCCTTCACTACTGGGTGTGCAGGCTTGACCTGTGGCCTGAGCTATCCCAGTTTGCGATAGAACTTCTGGCCTGCCCTGCTTCAAGTGTCCTGTCAGAAAGGACCTTCAGTGCAGCAGGAGGCATTGTCACTGACAAGAGAAGTCGCCTCGGTCAAAAAGTGTTGATTACCTCACCTTCATAAAGATGAATGAGGCATGGATCCCGAAGGGACTGACAGTGGGGGATACGCTTGACTAACAAAAGGCCTGATTACATGCCATGGCCTTAAAATGGTCCCCACGCTGCTGTATTTAATGTCTGCATACCGGATGACTTTCGTGAATTCTCCACCACCAACTAGGGTTCAAGCCGCAATGTTTTAGTCACTTTTCTGCCTGGAAAACATAAATTTTTCCGGCCGCTGCTACAATAGCGGCTGCAACAGTGCAATTATTTTTCAGGCATGTGTACATGCCTAATTTTTCTGTCCTATGGTGCAGCACTGTGGCTGCAAAAACAAAACCAAAAAAAAAGGCACATACAAGTGTCAATTCCCTTCGTGATCGTTACCTTGTTGTGGTGAAGGGGCTTATGTATCACAATGAAGCAATCATCATCACCTCTATAAGTGTGTTGGCAATGTTGCCACACCCCAGATGATAAGGCCGTTGCTTCATTATGATCAGACCAAAAGCGATCGGGTGGCCACGCTACTAGACCCCGGTATAAGCAGAAAGTGGCAGAAATGTTACCAAATTACCGAAAGTCGGAAAGGATGCAGCAGTTCAAAACCAAACTAAAAATATGCTTTACACAGCTTATAAGGGGATGTCAATGGGGGATTCGACAATGGTTAATCAATTCGACCGGATAGGGTCCGTAACAGGGATTAAACTGATAGCAATAGTACTAGTTAAGACACCACTCATATAGGGTGTCACAGCACATTGCTCTGTGCACGCCGCAGTGCCCCAATTTGGGAGTAAGAGGACCGACCAAGCTGCTTTTTCCATCTCCCGGTTCCTGAAATCAATTCAGTTTAGTGTACGAGAGTTTGGTCTGTCACTGTGAAGGCAGTCGAAGGTACCCGGCCTAAATTTTTTTCACAAAAGGCAATCCCTGATATGGGACGTAACAGGGATTAAACTGATGAGAATAATACTACAGAAAATACCACTCATATCAGTGGAGGGAGCCAGCGTTTTTTAACCATCTCCCGTTCAAAAAATTTATTTAATAAATGGCCCCCAGATTGGGGAGTCGGGGACTTTAGAGGGATTAAACTGATGAGAATAGTACTACAGAAAATACCACTCATATCGGGTGTGACAGTAAATTGCACGGCGCAGACGCAGTCACCGTGGTTTAAAACAGAGTGGAGGGAGCCAGCGTTTTTTAACCATCTCCCGTCTCGAAAAATCTATTCAATAAATGGCACCCAGATTGGGGACGTTAGAGGGATTAAACTGATGAGAATAGTACTACAGAAAATACCACTCATATCGGGTGTGACAGTAAATTGCACGGCGCAGACGCAGTGACCGTGGTTTACAACAGAGTGGAGGGAGCCAGCGTTTTTTAACCATCTCCCGTTCGAAAAATCTATTCAATAAATGGCCCCCAGATTGGGGACGTTAGAGGGATTAAACTGATGAGAATAGTACTACAGAAAATACCACTCATATCGGGTGTGACAGTAAATTGCACGGCGCAGACGCAGTGACCGTGGTTTAAAACAGAGTGGAGGGAGCCAGCGTTTTTTAACCATCTCCCCGTTCGAAAAATCTATTCAATAAATGGCCCCCAGATTGGGGACGTTAGAGGGATTAAACTGATGAGAATAGTACTACAGAAAATACCACTCATATCGGGTGTGACAGTAAATTGCACGGCGCAGACGCAGTCACCGTGGTTTAAAACAGAGTGGAGGGAGCCAGCGTTTTTTAACCATCTCCCGTTCGAAAAATCTATTCAATAAATGGCCCCCAGATTGGGGACGTTAGAGGGATTAAACTGATGAGAATAGTACTACAGAAAATACCACTCATATCGGGTGTGACAGTAAATTGCACGGCGCAGACGCAGTCACCGTGATTTAAAACAGAGTGGAGGGAGCCAGCGTTTTTTAACCATCTCCCGTTCGAAAAATCTATTCAATAAATGGCCCCCAGATTGGGGACGTTAGAGGGATTAAACTGATGAGAATAGTACTACAGAAAATACCACTCATATCGGGTGTGACAGTAAATTGCACGGCGCAGACGCAGTGACCGTGGTTTAAAACAGAGTGGAGGGAGCCAGCGTTTTTAACCATCTCACCGTTCGAAAAATCAATTCAATTCATCTTTGGGGACCCTTGGTGTTGTACGTGGCTGGGTGGAGGAAGAAACCTTCAATGACATCACCGGGACGTGGCTAGCTTGGTATCCAACCTTGTGCAAATGGGGAGTTTGCGGTTGTGCAAATGAACTGTTTGCGGTGCATTAAAAGGGGAGTTTGGTCTGTCAATGTCAGTGAAGCGGGCGTAACCCTTACACTACCTGATCGATACAACATCATACCTGATCGTATACACACACTGGATGTTTTAAAGCACGTTATTCCAAACAATTTAGGAATGTTAGTTGATTTATGCCCTTTATGGATTAAAACCCGACTCTGCGTCCACTACGTAATTTTCCATGGGAGTTTTGCCATAGATCCCCCTCCGGCATGCCACAGTCCAGGTGTTAGACCCCTTGAAACAACTTTCTCATCACTATTGTGGCCAGAAAGAGTCCCTGTGGGTTTTAAAATTCGCCTGCCAATTGAAGTCTATGGCGGTTCGCCCGGTTCGCCCGTTCGCGAACTTTTGCAGAAGTTCGCGTTCGCTGTTCGCGAACTGAAAATTTTATGTTCGCGACATCACTACAAATGAGTACAGCTTGCAAAAAAATGGAACATCTGTAAACACCAATAATAAGGAAATTGAGAAGATGCTTGGCATGTACCTGAAGATGGGCCTAATGCAAATGTCTGGAGTCCGTATGTATTGGGAGACAGACACACGGTACACCCCTGTTTCTGATGTGATGTCCCGCAACAGATTCCAATCTCTGTTGACTTCATTACACTTTGTAAACAACTTAACTGTGTCAGAGATGGAAAAGAAGGACAAACTCTGGAAACTCAGACCATGGCTAAATTCATTTAGGGAGAGATGCCTGCAGGTGGTACCTGAAGAGCACAACTCTGTGGATGAAATGATGATTCCTTTCAAGGGGAGATTCAGTAACATCAAACAATATATGCGTGGCAAGCCACACCCATGGGGTTTCAAACTGTGGGTGAGATCTGGAATCTCTGGCATGCTCTGTGATTTTGATGTGTACCAAGGGAGTGTAGATGGAATACGACAAGTGAAATCTGAACTTGGACTGTCAGGTGATGTTGTGATGAAGCTTGCCTCCACACTTCCAGAGGGTCAAAACTACAAGATCTACGCAGACAACTACTTCATCTGTGTCCCACTGGTAGTCAAGCTCCTTGAGCGTGGAATCCATTATGTGGGAACAGCGAGGCAGGTACGTCTACCCAACTGCAACCTTGAAGATGAGAAGAGCTTGAAGAAAAGGGGAGAGGAAGCTTTGATGTCCGAGTGGAGGGGAACCACAACATCTGTGCTGTCAAATGGTTTGACAATAGAGCAGTCACACTTGTGTCATCCTTTGCTGGACCAGAACCTATGCAGAAAATTCAGCGCTGGGACAAAGCCACTAAAACCATCATTGATGTTGAGAGGCCTTACATTGTAGGAACCTACAACAAACACATGGGGGTGTGGATTTGTTGGACTCATTTGCTGCCAAGTACAAGTTCCCCATGAAATCTCACCGCTGGTACATTTACATCTTCTGGCACACCATCATCCTTGCAGTAATTAACGGCTGGCTCCTTTACAAGCGGGACTGTAAAGCTCTGAAGATGACTAAGAAAGAGATACTGAACAGGAGACAGTTTCAGGCACAACTTGCATCCTCTCTCATCCTGGTGAACACACACAACACATCACCCAAGAGAGGGCGACCATCTTCAGGGAAGACGGTGACATCAGGGAGCCCTTTGGATCCTCAGAAGAGACCATCCTCATCAGATGTGAGTCCCCCAGCCAAGAGGTCATCAGACCACCCTCCACTGGATGTACGCAAAGACATGATTGCACATTTCCCAGTAAAGACGAAGAGAGGACGCTGCAGATACTGCAATAATGGATACACAAACACATTGTGTAGCAAGTGCAATGTTCGCCTGTGCTTCTCAGATGAAAAGAACTGTCTTAGGGACTATCACTGCAAGTAAACAGAGACTTCATTCAAACCACACTGAATGTGACCAAATATTTTTTCCAAATTTTTTATTAATAAATGCTTATTCCAAAAAATGATTGTTGTGTAATTATTACTTATGATATATACTGCTATGCGGCTAAGTAAGTGAACAACCCTGCAAATAAATGCTTAAATGTTCTGTATACCTGTTCAGACAAAGTGAGAACAAATACAGAAATTCTGCTCACAACAAGGCCCAACGTTGCAATATTGCAACATTTCCCTAAAAACCTACTAAAATGTAAAAAATAAAAAAAAACTTTAATTACTACATCAGAGGCCTCCTAAAACAATATCTGAGAGGTCAAAAAAATTTTTTGCTTATTTTTTCAATATTTGGGTCTTACAGGGTTAAGTACCAGGACATCAGGGCATACCGGTACGTTCTGTGTCCCTAAGAGGTTAACAAAACACGATAATTTGCAGATGAAAGGGGTTGTCTGGGCTACAGGTCATCAATATCAGATCAGCTGGGGTCTGAAACCTGGCATGCCTGCAAATCAAATTTTTATGGAGCTGGAAGCAGAGTGTTACGGGTAGTGGGTGTAGACCCATTGTACCAAAAAAAACTGTTTGGCTTTAGGCTTAATCTAAGGGCGTTCTTCTGGCAGTCCTCCAGTATTCACCCATTAACTCCTATATAGAAGTCTAGGCTTTGCTTCTGAGGCTCCTGAGATAGCCCTGGTGTGGTTGGTGGCTGACCTACAGGTTAAGAGACACCGGTGCAGGCTGTGTAACATAAATTCTGCACAAATTTCCATGCAGATTTATGTGCATTTCCACACCCAAAACTGCATGTGTTACTTACGGTTTTGGGTGCGGATTTGATGCATTTTGCAGCAGATTTCATCCTTGCATTAACAAGGGTGAAATCAATGTGTACATGAGTTTTGTGAAAATTCATAAACTTTGCTGGTACTGTATTAATGCATGTAGACAAATATGGCCCTGAAAGCTTGCTATGGAGGTCACAATGTAAGTCCTTATGCTTCTGACTTTATATAAAGAGTAAGATCAGAAGAGCAGAAATAACAGCCAACTAGTAAGGGGGCTCACTGAGAGCCGATTCAGTTACTGATGACTAGTGGTGAAAAATTTAATGTACTGTAGGCAGCCCCATTTAACTATCGATCCCCATGGTTGCCCCTGCTATCTGTATCATTCCTTTTCTGCGGCATTACTTTTTGCACTATTCCTGTGCTATAACATCACTGCATTATCCCTCTGTGGGGACATCATAATACCTGCATATGACATCACTATGCATTGTTTTCTATGCTGTAATGTCACAGAGTTATTCTTGTGCTATGATATCATAATGTACATCATCACTAAATGGATTATTGCTGTACTGTGACATCACTGTGTGCATTATCTCTCTGTGGAAGGGACCAACATTATGATACATTTTTCATGTTCTGAACTTGCCATTGAATGTGGTAATGGAGAAGTGGGGCCCCATTACAAGGCTTGCTGGGTGACCTAATAGGTACTTATAACGCCCCTAATAGAGACTAGTGTTGAGAGCGAATATTCGAATCGTGAATTTTAATTGCGAATATCTCCACTTCGAGAATTCAAGAATATTTACAATATAGTACTATATATTTGTATTCGCGAATAGTGTTGATCGCAGATATTCTAATTGCAAAGTTATTGAAAATTTATCGTAAATATCGGCACTTAGCAACATCCCTAGCAACCAATAGTCAAGTTGCTACCCCTTAGTGTTGATTGTGAATATTCTAATCGTGAATTTTTATCGCTAATATATTACATTGCCGATTTTCGCAATAAAGTAAATAATAACTGGAGATCACGAATTCTCGAATTTGCGAATTTAGGGCGAATATTCGGCCAAAAATTCGCAAAATATTGCAAATGCGAATATTGCCTATGCCGCTCATCACTTAGAGACATAGAGCTAATGCATTCAGTATTAAATAGCCATTGATTTTACCATACAGCTGCACATGGAATGCCTACTGGTCCATAATGCTTTGTGCATCGACCCTTACAGAGCAATTCACAAGGATGTCTACAAATCAGACAATTCAGAAGACGGTAATTTGTATAATGTATGTAGGACTGTTTGATAATGTCATGACTGGACATAGAGCGTTGTTGGATACTATGACCTTTGCAATTAGTAGCTGGCAGAACCTCGTGATCCGGATCGTGTTTACAATATGTATTTGCCTCTAATTAGCTAATTAACACATTTCAGTCTGCGACATTTGGATAAACAACTTAACATTCAAATAAAATCCCCAAATGCTTCTTACTAATGAGATTACCGCTCATTTGTATTGCATCGCTATTACATTGTGGAGATTGAAAACAATGAGGGAAATACAGCGCACCGTCCCCTGATTTCAAGTAGAATTTACCTTTCTTATTGGGTAAACAGCCACTAAATGTTCCCTATTGCACTGAGAACTTTCCATCACTTCAGATGTTTGTTGATTGTGCTGAAGCCTATTTCACTCATTAGTGCTACTTGTTCTGCTGTGATTACTTTGTCTTTAATCAGAACAAAGGGCTCTTAATACATATTTATTTTCCAAACTCAGAATTTCTTAATAATAATGTAACTTGCATTTAAAAGTTGTTAGCAGTTCAGTTCTTCGGTGTTAAAGGGGTATTCCCATCTCTGCATTCTTAATTAAAGGGGCTGTCACCCATGGGGACCATTTCTGCAGACCCTCAAGCGTGGACGGATTGAAGTCGGAAGTTATACTCGCATGTCCTGGGTCTTCCCATGTCAACATCAGTTTTGACGCTTGTCACGTTACCGCAGTCAGCAGTGACATGTAATTCTTGCATCAGATCTCTGGATCACATGGCAAATCACCGCCGAGGCCAGCCATTGGCTGTAGCCACCACGTAACCCACCCGAGACCTGTGGAGTCTAAGGAGAAGGGATGAAGACAGAAACCAGCCATGGGAATCAGTTACCAACAGAACCCAACAGTGAGGATCAATTATAATACCCACTGTGGGTCCAGCCACACTGGCGTGTCTGTAGAAATTGTTCCCAAGGCTGTTAATTATTAACAGCTTATTAAGCTGTTAATTATTTTTGCAAATCCATTATTTTTCTAAACTTTACCATTTCTTCTCCACCCAGTGTCCCCTTCTTTGTTTTTTCATTGTTGCCTGTGGTGGTGGTCCAGCAGTGGTGACCATGTTTGCTGAGATGGCTGGGATCTCATTAAGAGAAGCAAAGTACTGGGCCGTTCAGTACTCATGTTTTTGGAGGGAGAAGTGTCTTGCACGTCTCTTTTCCAGTGGAGTATTATGCGTGGGTCTTTCTAATCGAATTACAAGAAATTCTGGTTTGTTAGAAATTGGAATCCTTTTTTTGGTAAATTACAAATCAGTAGAATCGATTCACTCATCACTAAATTAGTTTGATGTGTTGCAAACAAGCAAAGTTTGCAAGAAATTATACTGTAAAAAAAAAGTTAAAAAAAGAAATCCCCCAAAATATCTACTGTTGTAGCTACACCATTTATTACCGTGGATTCTTGAAATTAAAAGAACCTTTACCCAGGGGGCAGCAGGTCTCTAAAGACTGCAGGTCCTGTTACCCTAAATTAGAACAAGATAAATATTCCAAGAGTGCAGAAACTGATGAAAGATGCTATCTCACCTCAATACATGCACAGGTTCTTTGAAGTGTTTAATCTGGTACTTAATCAGTATTGGTCTAGAGCAGGGATGGGCAAACTTGGCCCTCCAGCTGTTGTAAAACTACAATTCCCACCATGCCCTGCTGTAGGCTGATAGCTGTAAGAAATCTTTGCATGCTGGGAGTTGTAGTTTTGAAACAGCTGGAGGGCCGAGTTTGCCCATCCCTGCTCTAGAGAAAGATTGATCAGGAATTGCTGAGTTCTCTTTAACTGCTAGAAATTAGAGCTAGTTTGTAAAGGTATGTAGAAATAGTATGCATACTCCCTTCAAATGGAACCTATGGTATTGTTTCAGAAGCTTTCTGACACATCATAGTGTAACGCAGCAGATGTTGTCTTACCATGTCATTGAACAGATTTGTCTTAGGGCTACTCTTAAGGGCATTATCTAATTGGCACCCTTTAACCCCTATAAAGGGATCTGGATACAGGGATCTGCTGCAGGGGAAGCACCAGGCTGCTACCTCATGGAGTAGTCTCAGTTCAGTAGAATGCTGACCTATGTGGGTCAAGAGACACTTGGAAGTTGCAACAAGGGGTTAGGCACAATTGAGGTCAATGGGCAAGTTGTGATCAGGACACACAGTGTCTGTTAAATCCAATTAACAGTCTAAAGCTTAGGGCAGGAGTCAAGTACGGTAAATCAGGAGAGCTGATCAGAAATGAAAGAGCACAGCACTCAGCTAAGCACTTCTGTACCTTTATTACGAAATGACAGTGATCCTTTACAAACTCATTTCCTTTGCCCATTTCTGCAAAATGTGAACCTGATCTAAATTGACAACCCATTGATCAATCTATACCTTGGTCTGAAGTCTAGGATGGGCTATCATTAATGTCTGCACATCTATTGTGTGCCACAAAATGACTTTCGAATTATTGCCAATGACTTATCTCAACAACAACTAAAAATTCAATAAGTGCAAGATCCAGGTCGACTTCTGACATGATCTTTTTTGTCATGTGAAAAAAGCTACCCAATGAGTGAAATCAGTCTTTTTGAGCCTGAGTTACTTCCTTGGCCCATCTTAGAAAACATGTAATCTTAGTTCATATATTAAATAAGCACTCAAGGCTTTTTTTTCTTTGCCTATATAGTGTAGGATAGGCCATAATTAAAGAATAAGATACTGTTGTGTATGCCCTTTGTATATCTGTTTTATTTGATGTGCCATTTGTCGGTTGTCAGCCATCTTGATTCCTTCAACACTTTAGATGTGGTTTTCCTAATGAATTTTACATTTCCCATCATGCCTGGCTTTGCAGAGAGAGAGGGAGCGGAGTCCACACTGCACTGCTCTGAGGGCAGCCATGACAGATCAGTCACACGGAGCTGCTGTCCCCTCACACAGCAGGGTCTCCATATTTTCTTAGGTGATTCAGCTTGAACCTGCCTGCCTGCTATCTCACTCTCCCCTGTCAGCTCTTACATGCCGGAGGCAGGAAGACCAGTGTGAAGCTACATCCTATAGAACTGTACTGGAGACTCAGCACACACAGATAGTACAGACAAGCAGTGTGATCTAGAGTGCTTCTTTAAGGGTACTTTTACACTTGCACAGAGGGATCCGGCAATCTGTGTTGAAACAGACAGCATTTGTTGATGGATTGCAAGAATGCATTGCAAGAACGGATCCGTCTCTCCGGTTGTCATCCAGAGAAACAGATCCGTTATGTATTTTTTTTCACATTTTTAAAGGTCTGCACAAGAACGGATCCGTCAATGTGGTATTTTTAATGCTGGATCCGGCACTAATACATTCCTATGGAAATTAATGCCGGATCTGGCATTACGGCAAGTGTTTCAGCATTTTGGACTATGTTTTTACACAAATGAGAATATAAAAACAGTCTGTAAATCTCAGTTAGTCTGGGTACAGTAGATGAAAACAGCTAAGAAGACTTTTTATTACCAAAAGTGGAATTTCTCCATTAGCTATGAAATGAGAAAATTTTATGTTCATATGTGCATGTGAAATAATCATGCAAATTACAGTAAATAAACCTAAAAGGTTTGCTTTCTGAATTAGTCTAGAGTGTTCTGCTCTGAATACATATGATAGGACCACAATAAAAACTCTCAGACAGCCATTTTGAATAAGCATTGTTAGTACAGACCTAATCACTCTCGGAAAAAGTGTTTTTGGATTTATGGAAGAGAAAATACTGTAAGTCTACTGAGAGGAGTATTGATATCAAGGTGGAGGCGCATTTACTACAATGTTTTTCATTGAAGGAACACAAAAACAAAGAAGGGGCTGAAGTTTGGGTTTGAAATCTGGTGTCTGCATTCTAAAGTCTGAAGTCTCAAGACTTAATTTTGGTTTCTAAAGTTTGGGATCTGTGTTATTTTGGGGGGTCTGATTTAATTTTGGAGTCTGATGTCTGAAATAATTTTGGGTTCTGATGAAAGGGTCTGGGGGCTGATATTATGGGTTATGTGCACTAGTTATGATTTCAGGGCATAAAACTGGGAATGACTGGAGGTATGGCCCTTAAAAATGGATGTGTTATGAGACAAAAGTTTTATACACTAGTTCAACATCATATTTTTCCGAAACTACAAACCTCAAAATGAAACAACATTTTATCTAGCTCATTGCAAAGTTCAATAGGATTCCTAAAGACCCTTTCACATACCTCCAGCGATACGACTCAGTTTCCCTTTCGCATGGCACAGAAAATGTTGGAGGGCGCTGAAGATAGAAGTGATCCCATGGTAGCTCAGATCATCCTTTTACATCAGAGGCATCACTTATGATGCTAGATGTCAAATAGTTCTGGACAGAAAAATGCTGCATGCTATCTCTTTCTGCCTGAAGCTTTCAGTCTATGGATGCTTGGCCTGAGCTCTAAGTGCACATACAGCACTGTGCAAAAGTTGTAGGCAGACGTGAATAAAAATCTGCTAAGTAAGAGTGCTTTAAAAAATAGAACTGTAGGTTTTGACCAGACAAAAACTGATGCGTTCACCAGTTTTTGTCCAGCTGAAACTGGGTGCTCATGCTGGAAACTATCCAGATCCCACTGTAGTCAACGGGGTCTGGCGGTTAACAGCAGTATCCAGCTAAATTACTCTTTTCTTCGTTCACTTTGCATTTTGTTAATTGATAAAAATAAACTCCTAACACCTCTATTTTTGACAGCATTTTTACTTTGCAGCATTTTTCCACAGCTGCCTATACATTTTGCACAGTACTGTATATCCACTATAAAAAAATCTGTCCAGGCACAACTGATGTATGTGCACCCAGCCTTATATTTGCACTTTGGATTTCCTACGAGACAGTAAGGCCCCATTCAGACATCCGTAGTGTGTTGCGGATCCGCAACACGCCATGCTGTTACTCCCCATAGAAATGCCTATTCTTGTCCGCAGGCTGAGGACAAGAATAGGACATGCTTTATCTTTTGTGCTCTCCGCATCACGTCCGGCCCCATTCACAATGAATAGGTCCGCATCTATTCTGCAGAATTGCGGAATAGATGCGGACTAAAATGCGGACGTGTGAATGGGGCCTAAATTAGAGGACACAGATTATTATTACAGACAATTTGCCACCTTATGTTTTCTGAGCTGGTCAAAAGCAAATCGAAAGCAAATGTTGTATGTGTCTTGTTTTACCAACCTCTGAATAAAACATTTCTCATTCCTTTTTTTCCCTGGGTATAAAAAATTTGTTGTCCAAGTTGCAATCAACATCATTTTAAACCCCTTCTACCCGGGCCAGTTTTTTCCCTTCTGCCCAGGCCTTTTTTCCAAATCTGACATGTTTCACTTTATGTGGTAATAACTTTTACTTATCCAAGCTCTTCTGAGAATGTTTTCTCGTGACTCATTGTACTTCACGATAGTCAATATATTTCACATTTATTTATGAAAAAATCCCAAATTTACCAAAACTTTTGACAAATTCAATTTGTCAAAATTTCAATTTCTCTGCTTTTAAAACAGAAAGTGATACCTCATAAAATATTTATTACTTAACATTCCCCATATGTCTATTTTATGTTGGCATCATTTTGTAAATGTCATTTCATTTTTTTAGGACGTTAGAAGGCTTAGGCCCCTTTCACATGGGTGAATTTTCCACGCGGCTGCAATGCATGACGTGAACGCATTGCACCCGCACTGAATCCTGACCTATTTATTTCAATGGGGCTGTGTATATGAGCATTGTTTTTCATGCAGCACTCACACTTGAGTGTGAAAATCGCAGCAGGTTCTATATTCTGTGTTTTTCACGCAATGCAGGCCCCATAGAAATGAATGGGGCTGTGTGAAAATCGCATAGCATCCGCAAGCAAGTGCGGATGCGGTGCGATTTTCACGCATGGTTGCTAGGAGATGATAGGGATGAGCAATCCCAGACCCCATTAAAGTAAATTCACTGTATTTTTTCCCCTTCTAACATGGTTATAAGGGATGAGCGTGATTACGTCATCGAAGTTCCTTTTGCAGGTCCTGCAAGAAGAAGAAAGAAGGCGATGCCCGACTGCGCGATCAAGTGGATGAGGTGAGTTTATTTTTTTTATTTTTTAACCCCTCATTGGACATTTCAGTAAGCATTCTGTATTAAGAATGCTATTATTTTCCCCTATAAACATGTTATAAGGGAAAATAATAAATTTTTAGAACACCGAACCCAAACCCGAACTTCAGTGAAGAGGTCCGGGTTCGGGTCTGGGTACCACATTCAGTTTTTTTATAACGCGCGTGCAAAGCACATTGCACTCGCGCGGAAAAAAACTGAACAACGCAACGCAGTTGCAGACAAAACTGACTGAAATTGCGTACTTACTCGCGCGGGTTTCCCACAATGCATCCGTGACGCATCCGGACAGAATACGTGATGCCCGTGTGACAGAGGCCTTAGAATTTTAGAAGCAATTCTTAAAATTTTTAAGAAAATTTCCAAAACCCACTTTTTAGGACCAGTTCAGGTCTGAAGTCACTTTGTGGGGCTTACATAGTGGAAACCCCCCATAAATGACCCCATTGTAGAAACTACACCCCTCAAGTTACTCAAAACAGATTTTACAAACTTTTTTTAACCCTTTAGGTGTTGCACAAGAACAAAAGGGAAATGGGTAAATTTCTAAATTTCACTTTTTTGGCAGATTTTCCATTTTAATACATTTTTTTATTTAACACATCGAGGGTTAACAGCCGAACAAAATTCTATATTTATTACCCTGATTCTGCGGCTTATAGAAACACCCCACATGTGATCGTAAACTGATGTATGGCCACACAGCAGGGTGCAGAAGAAAAAGAGGCCCGTATGGTTTATAGAAGGCAGATTTTGCTGGACTGGTTTTTAGATGTCATGTCCCATTTGAAGCCTCCCTGATGCACCCTTACAGTAGTAACTCCCAAAAAGTGACCCCATTTTGGAAACTAGGGGATAAGGTGACATTTTTATGGGTTCCTTTTTTCGGGTACATATGATTTTTAGTTGCTCGATATTACGTTTTTTTGTGAGGCAAGGTAATAAAAAGCGGCTGTTTTGGCACGTTTTTTTTTTTTTGCAACATTCATCTGACAAGGTAGATCTCTTGCTATTTTTATAGAGCAGGTTGTTATGGACGCAATGATATCAAATATGTCTAATTTCTTTGTTTGTTTGGCGATTTCTAATATGTATACTTTTATTTATTTCACTTTCACCCAATAATAGCATTTTTAAACAAAAATATGGTGTTTTAATTCCTCCATGTTTTGAGAGCTATAGTTTTTTTTATTTTTTGAGCAATTTTCTTATGTAGGGGCTCCTTCTTTGCGGGATGAGGTGACGGTTTTATTAGTACCATTTTGTGGGACATACACCTTTACTCAATTGGTGTTGCACTTTTTGTGATGTAAGGTCACAAAAATGGCTTTTTTTGCCACTGTTTTTTTTTAAATGGTATTTATCGGACGGTGTGGACCACGTGATATATTTATAGAGCCGGTTGTTACAGATGCAGTGATAACTAATATCACTGTTCTATTTTTTTATTATAAAATCAGGGGAAAGGGGCATTTTTTTCATTTTTTACTTGAAACTTTTTTTTTTCTATTAAGAACACTTTTTTTTTTTTGCTTTTTTTTATAACTTTATTTATGTCCCACTCTGGGACTTCAACTTTTGAGGGTCTGATCCCCTCTGCAATGCATTACAATACAACCGTATTGCAAAGCATTGCCTGTTAGTAAGTGAGTAATACACTAACAGGTTGCCTAGGAGACCCAGCCTGGGGCTGAATCTCCTCGGCCCCCATAGAAGGAAGGTCCTGATGCCATGCAAGGCATTGGGCAGCATATGCATAGCATTGGACTGCCTTGTCACAGCAGCGCGGGGACCCGATGGGCTCCCTCACCCGCCGCATGCACCTTCTATGCCGCAGTCAGCGCTGACTGTGGCATAGAAGGGATTAATCCGCCGGCATTGGCTTTTACAGCGATGCCGGCAGATACAACAGAGGCCCGGCTATCAGGGACTGCTGTGCCCCTGCGCAGTGATGGGGCTCGAACGGCTCCTGTGCCTGCCCGATCACCATGACTTAATAGTACGTCAAAATGCGGCAAGTCACTTGCCGCCATGACTTACTATTGCTGCGTCATATGTCGGGAAGGGGTTAATTGCAAATGAAAATACACTCAGCTTCTTTCTGTCATTCTTACAATTAAGTATAGGCGTTGTAAGAATATGATACAAAAAAGGGAAAATAATGGAGATAAAACTGATTTGGAACTAGATGACCAACTACTGCTTTGACCAGATTTTCATATTGTTACTCTGTCCATACCTCCATTTCTGACTGTAGTCCCCCCCCAACTTACCTCCGTGGCCATAACATATATATCATAATGGAAGCTCTTTGCGCACATTTTTGATCAAAAGTATGTCGGGCCCAAGTGCCACTTCACGGCGACTTCCGCACAAGGGTCCCTATATATTTGCTTAGTCTGAACTCTGTCTTATAGTATATATTGAGGGTGGCGCCTCTTTTGGACTGAGCTACGCCCAAGTTCCTGGGACTTCTCAGCACAAAAGCAATTTAGCTGGTTCCTGCAGTGCCCTGAAAATAAGGAGACTGGTAAGTCTATAAGAGGCAGTATCTGTAGTGTTAGGGACCCTTGTGCGGAAGTTGCTGTGAAGTGGCACTTGGGCCCGACATACTTTTGATCAAAAATGTGCGTAAAGAGCTTCCTTCATTCCTATTTTTGGAATGAGCCCCTTTTGTTTTCTGTTAGTTTGTGATGTATTGTGCAGCCATCTTTTAACCAACTTTATTTGCCTTATGGTCATGCACTTCTGAGTGTAGAAATATATTTGCTTAGTCTGAACTCTGTCTTATAGTATATATTGAGGGTGGCGCCTCTTTTGGACTGAGCTACGCCCAAGTTCCTGGGACTTCTCAGCACAAAAGCAATTTAGCTGGTTCCTGCAGTGCCCTGAAAATAAGGAGACTGGTAAGTCTATAAGAGGCAGTATCTGTAGTGTTAGGGACCCTTGTGCGGAAGTTGCCGTGAAGTGGCACTTGGGCCCGACATACTTTTGATCAAAAATGTGCGCAAAGAGCTTCCTTCATTCCTATTTTTGGAATGAGCCTCTTTTTTGTTTTTCTGTTAGTTTGTGATGTATTGTGCAGCCATCTTTTAACCAACTTTATTTGCCTTATGGTCATGCACTTCTGAGTGTAGAAATATATTTGCTTAGTCTGAACTCTGTCTTATAATATATATCATAATAACAGTTACATGAATGGAGGGGTCAATGCATTCACAAGGGCACTGTCTCCAGGGAGATCCCTCAGATCCCTCATCCCGTGCTGCTATAAATATTTCATTGGTTTGATTCACTTTATATTGATCTAGAGTACACAAAATAAAGTGAAACAGCAGAAAATGTGCGGAACCATTAAACTGTGCCTAAGGTCATAACGATACAGCAGGGATGCTCAACCTGCGGCCCTCCAGCTGTTGCAAAACTACAACTCCCAGCATACACTAATAACTGTAGGCTGTCCAAGCATGCTGGAAGTTGTAGTTTTGCAACAGCTGGAGGGCCGCAGGCATCCCTGCGATACAGGCATAAGACTGATGCATTTTACCATCCTGGTCCTCGCTCCTTAGCTCTAGTAAACAAAACATGAATCACCACAGAAACCATGGATGATCTACATCTGCTCCAGAAGTTGTGTTTGCATTATATGTATTAAAATGCAGCTTCATTTATAGCCATAAGAAATCCTACTAATTTTCTAGTGTCATCTGGTCACTTATCTTGACCCTGGTCAATTAATGGTCCTGGCTGTTTCCATTTGCCTCTTATCAGGAATATATACAAGAAAAGGTATAGTCAATCAAAATGGATTAACCACTCCTGGAACTGGTTATAGTCAGAAGATGTTTTTCCTCGGCGCAAATACCAAGTCAGAGTCCGCAGGATGAAATCAGAGTAGGTCCTTTAATGTAGTCAAATGTACAACGCGTTTCGGGGGATTCAGACCCCCTTCATCAGGTAAGAAGACGATACCATTACGTCACCGGATCTCCAGAAAAAGCCCTTGCCCTAACCGATTTAGCGCAGGGCAACGGATAGAGCAACGGAGCTCCGATGCTCATGTCAGAGTGGCTGAGAGGGGGAATATGGGAATATATCAGAGCTGAACCCGGACAACCCCTGTAAAGTGAATCTGGCACCAGGAAATTCATAGTTGAATAGGAACAATGTGTTGTAAGTGCAACATACACACTGGGGTATACCTGGGGGATTCCCTTACCCCTCTAGAGGTATCTATGAAATATGCTCCTCTTTTAGAGTAAACATACGTGACGCCAGCTGCGGTTAAGCAGGGTATCGTATTCTTACCTGATGAAGGGGGGTCTGAATCCCCCAAAACGCGTTGTACATTTGACTACATTAAAGGACCTACTCTGATTTCATCCTGCAGACTCTGACTTGGTATTTGCGCCGAGGGAAAACATCTTCTAACCACAGCTGGTGTCACGTATACTTACTCTAAAAAAGGATCATATTTCATAGATACCTCTAGAGGGGTAAGGGAATCCCCCAGGTGTACCCCAGTGTGTATGTTGCACTTACAACACATTGTTCCTATTTAACTATGAATTTTCTGGTGCCAGATTCACTTTACAGGGGTTGTCCGGGTTCAGAATATATTCCCATATTCCCCCTCTCAGCCACTCTGACATGAGCATCGGAGCTCCGATGCTCTCCGTTGCCCTGCGCTAAATCGGTTAGGGCAAGGGCTTTTTCTGGAGATCCGGTGACGTAATGGGCTCTCCACTGGTAAGCTAGGCAGAGGCTTCCACCTAGGAGTGAGCCGGGTGACATCACTGGCACTAATGGGTGGGCTTTATCGCTGCCTGTAAAGCGGCAAGGGCAGTGCTAAAGCCTGCCCAATGGAAGCCTCCACCTAGCAGTGTAAAAATATAAACAAAACAAACTTTGCCCTATGCGATACAGTGCAGGGCAAGGGAGAGTATTGGAGCATTTCAGAGGGGCTGCCTGGGTGAAAATGGGGATATACCCGGACATTCCCTTTAAGTTGCATCTCTTACATTAATGCTTAAAAACAAGTACATTAATGACTATATCTATGCAGTAAATGATAGATGCAGTAAATGCAGAGACGTGTTCTTAAGAATTATACTCTTGGGCTCTACCATCATGTGCTGTCATCTTCAGTTTAAAAGCAGTCTCATTTCTGGTGCCATTTTGACTGCCCTTCTCAGATCAACTCAGACCTTCACTGTCAATGATTGCCTTGTAAATGTCAGTGTTTCCAGTAGAAACGCTGGGGCGAATCTCCAAGAAAAGAGGATAATAGCTATCTATCCTCCTGGACAGGCTACATTCTTCAGTGAGGAGTCATCCTGAAGCAGTCTGGTTAAATGAAGGTTACAGTCATATGTCATTGGAAGATGCTACTAACAGAACATGATTCGTTACACCTGCATTTACAATTGTTACTTTTCAAGTCTTTTTACTTGGTTTGTGTTTGTATCTCAGCACTGTTCAAGTCTATGCTCTTTTATACTTAGGAGTACCTTTTATCCACCTAACATATAATGTTTTTAATTACCTCATATAATATCCCCACCATATAACCCCTCCTGATTAGCAAGCCATGTGCCTTGCTTGATCAAAATCCCTGAAGATCAGCAATCAACTTGATATCATTATTTATTAGATGCAACCATCTATAGTTTCCATGAGTATTTATAGGAGGCCACAAGCTGTTTTTTGCAGCAACCTATACTGTGCAAATGAGAAAAAAAACTGATGCCTACAGAAAATAGGGAGCTCCTCCACTTGCCTTGCTTTTCTTTTTGGATTTCTCTATTCTGTTCATAATCTTACATTATTTTATTTCTTTATCTTCTTTAATAGACTTAAAGCAAGATAGTAATGTCAACTGTTAGGAGGAAATAAAGTACTGTATGGTATATTTGCTTTTACATAATTTTTGTACATGTTAAAAGTGTTAGCAGTAGCACCATAGAGGTCAATTACTATGGGTCCTCCTAGAGAACTCAGCTAAGGATGGCTCATGTAGCAAGCTCAATGAAAAGTGCAAATAATTTGCAGGTAACTCAAAAGAAGTAAAATGTTAGAAGAAAACTTGCAGAATTGTAGGTGCCAACTTGGTTACTACTAAATGTCTAATTTGCTTTTGACATAGCTTTTCACCTCTTTTCCTAAATAATTCATTTTGAGCAAGGGTGATGGTTAAAGCTTCGCTGAATTTTACAAAAAAATCTGCTGTGTGTTTACACTCTGGCAGCATTATAGATGATTGTATTTGCAGTTATTACCACTTATGTCTCTCCACATGGCACAGTACCACATAGTATGCACAGTCTCCTCTCAGTTTGCGGTATCTTCATAAAGGCAACCTATAGACAGTCAGCTTGCTAATTGCTATTGCTATTGGAAAAAAGTTTTTTCATGGCTAAACATTCCGTTATAGATGTCTAACGATGGCGAGCACAAGGAGGAGTCTTAGCAGGTAGATTGCTACCTTATGTGCTATACCTTGTGATATATATAAATATCCTTCTCACTTCAGTTGGTTGTCTTTGTGAGATACTGATAGTTGTTGCTTGTTGCCCTTGTGTCAGTGTATGAAACACTTGAAGAGCCTCATTATTAGCTGATAGATGACTGAGATTTGTAATGAGGACGCAGTCGTCATGGTAAAGTCTCAAGATCACCTTTTATCAATGACTGAATTAACAAGGAGATTGAATAAAGATTCAGAATATCCTTAATAAGTGTTTTAACCAATATGGATTTTGTGTTGTTTGAAGCATATTTAATTGGATTAAAGCGAGGTCTCTTCTCAAAGTTTAGGACTTGAGATTTTAAGATGATTACTTGAGAAAAGCTTCATTATCCAATGTATTCATCCTCAGGAACAGAACTTCTAAATATAGTTGATCAGATGTTCATTTTTGTGGATTTTGCTGTGATTTTATTGAGAAGCTCAAAGTTTTCATTCATTCATTCATTTATTATTTTTCTCTGTTTCTAATTAAATTCTAGATTTCAAGTATTTGATCTTCTCACTAAAGGTACTGCTAAGACATGTCATCACTTTTTGATTGGTGGAGTCTAACTACCCCCCATATCCTCTGAATGAACAGGTCTCAGAGCTGTTTTAGCACTGCTTCCCCTTTAAAGGCGTTGTGTAAGAATGGGGGTGGTGTTGGCCGAACCTGAAAAGAAAAGTTTCTTACCTGCTTCCTAGTACCGACTCCCCGCTCCTTTTCATCTAGGCTTACAATGCTCTTCTGGGCTCCCCCAATGTTGACTTCCGTTTTCCCTGGTGGTTACCGACTCTCTTATGTCATGACAAATTGTCACATGATGCAAGAGCATCCGGTCTCTATTGTGACCAGTGATTGGCTGCCCAGTGGAGCATTGCAGGCCTGGAGGAGCGGTAGGCCGGTGCCGTAAAGCAGGTAATTAATTTGTCAACCCCTCCATTCTTGCATAACCCCTCTTCCTCCACAATCGAGAATCAGAGCACTAAATGCTCCTCATTAAATTGTATGGAGATAAGTCATAGTTCCCTACATAGTGAATGGCCTGGAGCCACCCTTAAAGGGTAAAACAGGGAGGGAGCTTCATCTCTGAGCTAGCTGTTATGTTTCAGCGAGTGAGGTGGATCCTGTAGGCCGCTGGTCCAGCATAGCAGGTTATATAGTTAAAATGATTGAAAAAAGATATAAGTCCATCAAGTTCAACTCAGGTCTGTGGTGTTCTACATCCAATACAGTCCTACATCATAAAACACTGTCTGTATTACAAATTCCAATAATCGGAGCCTAATATAGTGTCCATTATCTGTGGTGCTCTATAACTAATACTGTCTTACCTCAGAAAACACTGCCAGTATTACAAATTACAATAATCTGGTCCTAATATAGTGTCCGTAATCTGTGGTGTTTTATAACCAATACTGTCCTGCCTCAGAAATCACTGTCAGTATTACAAATTGCAATAATCTGGGCCTAATATAGTGTCCGTAATCTTTGGTGTTCTATAACCAATACTGAACTGCATCTGAAAATAGTGTGTATATTACAACTTCCATTAATCTGGGCCTAGTGTAATGTCCAAAATCTGTTGGTTTTTGTATCCAATACTGAACTGCATCTAACAACACTGTCTATATTACAACTTCCATTAATATGGGCCTAGTGTAGTGTCCAAAATCTGTTGGTTTTTTATACAATACTGAACTACATCTAAACACACTGTCTATACTACAACTTCCATTAATCTGGGGAAGTGGGCATGATGCTGATGGTGCAAGCAGAGGCAGTGGCTCTGGGCGCAATGAAACTGTGCTTGCTGCCAGTGCACCAGAAAAAAAAAAAAGCACCTTAGCTGGGCGGCGCAGGACAACACTGTCCAAGTCGGATCAGTGCAAACAGGTGGTCGGTTGGATTGCTGAAGATAATGCTTCCAGTCAGTTAAGGACCACCCTCTCTTCCACTAAGTCCAGTCTCGGTAGTCAAGAGTCTGGTCAACAGAATCCTCACTCTGATCCTCTTTCCTCCCACCATGTCGAGTCTGGCCAAACAAGTTATCCCACACTCGGATATTCACATGACCTCTTTTCATCACCAGTAGTTGGTTTGGCTCTCTCGCCAAGCATTCTTGAAGAGGTACCTGAGATATTGTGCCTTGATTCCCAACCTCATGAGCCTTCACAGTCTCAAGAAGATGACGGTGGTGAACGGCAATCATTCGTTCATGAGGTAAATGATGATTAGACACAGTTGTCAATCACTGAGGTTGTGGTTAGGTCAAGTCAGGAGGATGAGCAGAGTGAGGAAGTGGAAGAGGAGGTGGTGGACGATGATGTCACTGACCCAACATGGGAATGTCAAAAGCCGAGTGAAGACAGCAGTACAGAGGGGGAGGGATCCGCAGCACCGCAACAGTCTGGAAGAGGCAGCGGGGTTAAAAAAGGAAGAAGTCGGCCCACACCAAACAGGACCGCAACCGTTACACAGAGCACCCCCATGCATAAATCTACCTTGCCAAGGGGGAGGTGTTCCACAGTATAGCACTTTTTTGAGGAAAGTGCAGATGACAAAAGAGTGGTAGTTTGCAACCTGTGCCGTACCAAAATGAGCCGGGGTGTGAACACCAGCAACCTCACCACCACCAGCATGATCCGCCACATGGCATCCAAGCACCCTAATAAGTGGGCCGATTGCCTGGGTCCACAACCTGGGTCTGCGGGTCACACCACTGCCTCCTCTTTCCCTGTGTTACGCACTGCTGGCCAATCCCCTGTCGAAGATGCAGGCTCGGATGCCCCTCGCCCTTCACCTGGACCTTCGCATAAACAGTTAGCAACAACATCCACTTCCCTGTCCCAGCGCAGCGTCCAAAGGTCAATAACACAGGCCTTTGAACGCAAGTGCAAATACCCACCCACCCACCCACAGGCCATAGCACAAGTTTTAAAATTACTGGCCCTTGAAATGTTGCCATTTAGGCTTGTGGACACTGAGGCCTTCCGCATCCTGATGTCGGTGGCTGTCCCTCGGTACAGTCCCCAGCCACCACTATTTTTCACGGTGTGCCGTGCCCGCCTTACACCAGCATGTGTCCCAGAACATCACCCGTGCCTTGACCAATGCACTTACTGTGAAGGTCCACTTCATCACAGACACATGGAGAAGTGCTGGAGGCCAGGGACGCTACATTTCCCTGACCGCACACGGGGTGAATGTTGTGGAGGCCGGGAGTGAGTCGTACCCTGGGATGGCACAGGTGCTACCCACGCCCCGGATTGCAGGCCCTGCGTCCATCAGGGTCTCCGCCAGCAGCTATGTTACTGGCTCCAACCTCCACTTCTCCTCCTCCACTTTCACCTCCAGCAGCAGTCAGCCATCAGTCGCTAGCTGGAAGCAGTGTAGCACTGCTGGGGGTAAGCGTCAACGGCCATGCTGAAGCTGATCTGCTTAGGGGACAAACCGCACACCGCCGCAGAGCTGTGGCAGGGTAAAAGGGACCAGACTGAGCTGTGGCTCCCGCCACTCAACCTACAACCAGGCATGGTTGTGTCTGACAATGGCCGTAACTTGGTGGCAGCTTTTGAGCTCGGCAACCTGACACACATCCCATGCCTAGCCCACGTCTTAAACTTCGTGGCCCAGCGGTTTATATAAACTTACAACAATTTGGCAGAGCTACTAGTGTGTGTGCCCATTTCCGTAAGTCGTCCACAGCTTTAGCTGGTCTGTTAACGCTGCAGCAGCGATTGCGGCTTCCAGCTCACCGACTGTTGTGCGACGTGAGCACATGCTGGAACTCTACGTTATACATGTTGGCCAGGCTTTGTGAGCAGCAGAGGGCAGTTCTGGAATGCCAGCTGCAACATGGTCGTCACCATTCCAGTCAACTGCCACTATTCACAAGAGAGGAGTGGGCATTGATGTCAGACCTCTGTGAGGTTTTAAAAAACTTTGATGAATCCACACAGATGGTTAGTGGCAATAACGCTATTACCAGCGTAACCATCCCACTGCTGTGTCTACTCAAACGATCGCTGCTCACAATTAAGGACGACACTCTGAATGTGGCAGATGAGGAAATGGGGGAGAACATTACACAGGATGATAGCTAGACCACCCACGGTTCGTTGTCTCAGCGCAAATTGGGCCATGGAGAGGAGGAGGAGGAGCTGCAGACAGTAGGCTCTGTTACGGAGGGTAGTTCCCATGGAACTTTAATTCCATCTGTTCAGCGTGGATCAGCAGAAGAGGAGGAAGAGGAGGATGAGGGGATGAGGAGTCATTCTGATGTTGACATCGACGTCTTGCCTGTTGGTACTCTGGCACACATGGCTAAATTCATGTTAGGCTGCCTTTCATGCGACCCTCTCGTTATACGCCTTTTAGATAACACAGATTACTGGGTATTCATTCTTCTCGACCCCCGCTAGAAAGAGAACTTCTCATCTTTCATTCCTGTGGTGGAGAGGACTAGTAAAACCGTGCAATACCAGGGGGTACTTGTTGAGAGATTGCTCCAAAATTTTACATCTGACAACACGGCCGGCAGAGTCTGTACTTCCTTAGGCATCTGAGGAAGGGAGACAAGGGGAACACACAGCAGTTCCAACAAAGGCAGGGCAACACTCTTCAAGGCATGGGACACTTTCATGACACCCCGCCATGAACCTCACCCTGAAACGCGGCCTAGTGGCACAAGGAGGGAAAAGTTTTGGAAGATGGTGAAGGAATACATCACAGACCGTGTCAGCTTCCTAAAAGATCCCTCAGTGCCTTACAACTACTGGGTGTCCAAGCTGGACACGTGGCACGAACTTACGCACGAACTCTAAGGCTTGGAGGTGCTGGCCTGCCCTGCTGCCAGCGTTTTGTCTGAGCATGTATTTAGTGCTGCTGGTGGCATTATAACTGATAAGCGTATCTGCTTGTCTACTGACAATGCTGACAGATTGACTCAGATAAAAATGAACAAGGCCTGGATTGCCCCTGACTTCTTAACTCCACCAGAGGAGAGCTGAGCTGATGATGAACATAAAGGCAATTTCAATGTATTATTTATAATGTACTCAGTCTACCGTAGTGTATTCCCATGCACCTTTTCCACCACAAAAAAGTGTATATGGTTGAATCTTGTTTTCTCCTCCTCCTCCTCCTCATCCAGATTGTATATATTCCCTCCACTACAATTTTTGAAGAGGGTCAGCTCACCAGCAGGCCCTCATCTATAATGTTTTAGAGGGTCAGCTTACCAGCAGGCCCTCAACCATAATGTTTTATAGGGTCAGCTCACCAGCAGGCAAACAACCATAATGTTTTACAGGGTCAGCTCACCAGCAGGTGCTCAACCATAATGTTTTAGAGGGTCACCAGCAGGCCTCGACCATAACGTTATAGAGGGTCAGCTCACCAGCAGGCCCTCAACCATAATGTTTTAGAGGGTCAGTTCACCAGCAGCCTCTCGCCCGTAATGTTTTAGAGGGTTAGCTCAGCAGCAGGCCCTCACCCGTAAAGTTTTAGATGGTCACCAGCAGGCACTTGCTCCAAATGTTTTTGAGGGTCACCAGCAGGCCACCAATCATAATTTTTCAAGGATGTGTATGATGCTCTCCTTTGTGTGTAATAAAGAATGTATTGTAGTGCTGGTTCCTTGTAATTTTTGGCAGCCCTTTCACTTAGTGCATAGGCTTTATGAGTGTAGGAGTCCCACTACCTGAACAATTGTACCACAATGTGAACAGGGCCCTCCTTTATGTGATATACAGGCTGTTTCGGAGTGCCTCTTGCTTATAATTTTTGGCAGCCCTTGCACTTTATATACAATTAAATATACAGGAAAGAATGTTTCCTAATTTTTCCCCTGAAAAAAAGATTTTTTGGTTGTGCGTATTTTTGTCAGTCTGTAAAAGTGGCGTACAACTCAGAAAACATGGTTCCCAGCAGCGACCTGGGAGTCTAAGGTGCATCCAGACATCATCCCCATGCTGGTCCCGATCCTTTTCGGTGGTGTTTCTGTCACTTTCAGACCTTTTCCAATGGACCAGGCACCCTCCCCTCTTCAGAGCAGGGGGTGCCTGGTTGTCTCCCATTGACTTCCATTGTACTCGGGTGCTCAGCCGAGCAAACGAATATAGCTATGTGTTCGGCCCGAACACCTGAATACTTTGGTGATCGAGCATCACTAATCTGTATAGCACCACCTGCTGTTTGTTCTTTTCTTTATTTCTTGTCCACCTCACTTAGATGGTCGCACGTGCTCAGTTTAAATCTTGAGCTGTCACCAGCCATATCTTATGTTAAAAGCTGTGGTAGTTACAGGGAAAGAGCTACAGCAGATAGAACACACTCCCCGAGAAAGAACATGCCCCCTGAGCTGCTAGCCTGAAATAAATCAAGCAGAACACTTGGAGCAATAAATGAGGAGATCTCTGGATCCACAGGAGGTACAGGGCTGGTTCTAGCTTTGTTAGAAAGATATATTGTGATGTACTATGTGATGTCTTATTTTCATTTTTTACTTTATTAATGACATAATCCCTTTAATGTTATTTAATTTTGAGAAATCATCAAAGCCATTTTTTTTTTAAACCGTACACTGTTCCTGACAGTTTTGAGCCTCACAGAACAGCGGCGCTAATGTAGGCTTGATGCAGTAGAGCTCAATAGGAGTAGTGGGGTGTTAACGGGTGCGGTGCAGCCAAATTGATACAGCGTTATAGCAGTGCCAGAGTAGCAGAAGCAAATTGAGGCAGCAGGGATGAAATAGTGGAGCCCAACTAAAGTAACAAAGCTGCACTAGTGGAGTTGAACTTGATGCAACAGAGTTGATGTAGTGGAGCACAACTTGTTATAGGAAAGCTGATATAGAGGAGCTGAACTTGATATGCCAGAACTGATGTAGTGGAACTGAACTAGATGCAGCAGAGGTGTCATGGTGAAGCTGCACTTGATGCAGTAGCGCTGCAGTAGCGAAGGTGGAATAGCATAGCTGATGTAGTAGCACTGAACTTGATGCAGAGGACTTATGTAGTGAAACTGAACCAGGGAAATGACAGGCAGATAGGAATGCTGAAGACACTTCGACCACCCTGTAGTCCAGCAGTGGTGGCCGTGCTTGGACACTATAGGAAAAAGTACCGGCCTTTCTAGTGGTCGAGACTGCAGGAGCACACATAGGCTATGCTTTTTCCTATAGTGTGCAAGCACGTTCACCAGTGGTGGATTGCAGGGTGGTCGTAACCTCTGGAAACAAGCAGTGTATTATGTGATGAAAAAATGAATCCTGCCAGCAAAGGAAGCAATATGGACAATCACAATACATTAGTAAGTGCCTTGTATTAACTTTCTCTACATGATAAATGCCATTTTCTGAAGTGGGACAATAAATCCATGCAGAAGAACATTTGTGATTCTGTAACTTGGAGTTAAAGGGGTTGTCTCACTTCAGCAAATAGAATTAATTATGTAGAGGAAGTAAAAACAAGGCGCTTACTAATGTATTGTTTTTATCCATATTGCCTCCTTTGCTGGCTGGATTCATTTTTCTATCAAATTAAAAGCTGCTGGTTTCCATGGTTACGACCACCCTGCAATATATCAGTGGTGGTCGTGCTTGCACACTATAGGAAAAAACGCCAACCTGACTGGTGGCTAGGACTGTGGCACCCCACATAAGCTAGTGCTTTTTCCCATAGTGTGCAAGCACGACCACCACTGATGGATTGCAGGGTGGTCATAACCATGGAAACGAGCAGTGTATAAGGTGATGGACAAATGAATCCAGCCAGCAAAGGAAGCAATATGGACAATCACAATACATTATTAAGGGGCTTGTATTAACTTCCTCTACATGATAAATGCTATTTGCTGAAATGAGACAAACCCTTTTAAATTCTGCAGTGGTTCCTAACCACTGTGTTACAATCTAATTTACACTGCTTTGGCAGTATGTGACTTGTCTCAGCGGTTATGCCACCAGTGATGTATGTCGGGAGCAACTCCTGACATACATCTCTGACCAGGGCCGGACTTTACAGAACAGAAACGACACAAATGCTTGGGGCCCAATAGATAAAGGAAGCCTCTGCTGGCTATAAGCAGTTTTCAGAAAAAAAGAAACGGCTCTAGGTGTAGACATACTGCCTGTGGAAAAGGTACGGATGCACAGGGACCCTGGGGCGGATGGGGGGCTAAGGTCCATTCCCTGCTGTAGAGCACTAGCAGAAGTGCCAAGGCTGCATTGGTAAACTGAGAAGCAGGGCTTCGCAGGTTGACGAGGGTGGAGTTTATCAGTATGACAGGGGGCCTGGAACTGACTTTGCTTATGTCCTAGAAATGCCAAATCTCTGATAGATTCCTCCTCCACTTTTTTTTTTTTGCAGGATGTCTTTTTACAGAATAGATCAACAGACTGCACTGTTCCATACAGTATACCGCCTTATACCATCCATCCAGAGGTCAAAAAGACTCTCTTTTCACCTCCGTTAGGTGAATGGTGTTCTGTGGCTACTCTTAACGTATACGCTGGAAGCTGTACTGCGCAAACGCCAAGCAGACACTGCAAACATTCAGCCTTATATGCGTGCTTTGTTCTCTCGATGCAAAACCTAATGAAGCAAATAAACAAGTTTATAAAATGTTTGGTTTTGTTAGAACATAAACATTTGGATTTGTCTAATTATTTTTGTAATTTTGTTTTATGGAGCTAATTTGATACTGAATGGAAATACGTTTTTAATTGGACTTTGTCTACGTCTAATTGCAATAGAAAATCAATGAGAAAAAAGCAAGCAGGTATGAAGCTAAGTCTATGAGGCGTAGTCTATAAGGGCTAATGCACACAACCGTTGTTGTTTTGCGGTCCGCAAAAAACGGATGACGTCCGTGTGCATTCCGTATTTTTCTGGAACGGAACAGCTGGCACCTAATAGAAGAGTACTATTCTTATCCGTAATGCGGACAATAATAGGACATGTTCTATTTTTTTGCGGAACGGAAATACGGAAACTGAATGCACATGGATTAACTTCCGTTTTTTTGTGCACCCATTGAAGTGAATGGTTCCGCATACTGTCTGCAAAAAAAAATGGAACGGACATGGAAAGAAAATACGTTCGTGTGCATGAGGCCTAAGAGTGTGACTCAGCTACTGGGAAGGCTGCTCCATCTGCTACCAAGGCAAGGAGGAAAAGCACCATTTAGGGGGCGTTCACATGATCATAATTGTTTTGCAGTCCACAAACCACGGATCCACAAAACACTGCTACCTTCAATGGGTTTGTAGTCCACATGTTGAGACGAAGTATAGGACATGTCCTATCTTTTGCGGCACAGTGGGATGCAGGGAAAATAGTCCAAAAAGTGTAAGCCTCTGTTCACATTTGTGTCAGAGGCTCTTTAAGGCCTTGTCCACATTTCCGTTTTTCACTGACGCGTGCTGTCTGCATTTTCCACGGACAGAACACGTACTCATTGATTTAAATATGTCTGTTCACGTTTCAGTATTTTTATTTCCTTAAAAAAAATAACGGAGACATGCACTACTTTGATCTGTGATGTGGACCAAGCACGCCCATAGAAGTCTATGGGTCTGCGAACATCACGGAAACACCACATCCGTGGTGCGTCCGTTTTTCACTGAAGACTGATAGGAGATTATTTGGAAATAAATTTTCAGCTGAGCAATGTCAATGAATTATGGATGACACAAGGATGGTAAAAACGGACACACAGACCAACCACGGATCCTTCACGGATACGAACACATATGTCTTTTTTTACGGATGTGTCACTGACATGGAAATTTGGACGAGGCCTTAAAGTGAGTTAACACATAGATTTTTAATGTGTATTTCCTTTCCATTTTTTTTTTTTTTGTAAAACGGCAACTTCCTATGTTGGCTGAAGGTCTGTAGGAAATGTGAAACACTACTGGCATTTTTGTTAAAGTAGGTGTTTTTTTATGTCTATGCTATGACTTTTATTTTTATGCAGCATGTTAAAACGTTTAGCATCTTTTATGGCATTTTGACATTTATGGGGCGAGAGGCCACTGGACTAAAAGTACAACATGCAGTACTTTTAGTCCTGCGGCCTCTCGCTGTGCACTGCTGTGCTGCCGCTGGAACTCCGCACCCACCCCCATTATAGTCAATGGGGACGGAGCGCAGTCCAGGGGCACACGTGAACTAGCGGCAGGACCGATCCGACAGGCTGTTCACCGCCGGAACAGTCTGCCCGCTAGTGTGAAACCAGCCTTAGTCTTACATTTCTAAGAATAATAACAGAGGACCAGCAGAGAGTTTTAAGAAAATATTTTCCAGTATTGATATGTCATAAGGAATACAAGTATTTACTAAAAGAGAAGCTCCTCTTTATATTGGGTATTGCTATTGTACAATCTACCGTTTCTTCTTCTTCAGAGGTTGAATTTCATAATCAGCTAATCACGTGGCCCCCATGAGTTCTTGCATTCAATTTCTCTGGACCCGATATACTGAACATAATAGACAAATCACTATGCAACCTTGCTTTTCATATGACTAATGTCTCAGAACAAGCATTAAAAGCAGCAACGTGGTTTAATATGGGAAGAAGCACATGATATTATTTGTGGATGAGCTATATCCGAAAATAATGAGAATATTAATAAAAGATGGATAAGAAAAGTGCCGTAATACTTATGCAAGATTTTGTACAGCACTAGTCATACAGACACTTCTATGAGAGATAATGAAGGCCATTTGGCCAGTCTATGTCATTTGCAATATATGTAACTGATTAGTACATTTTTTTTTACCATTCCATATTTTTGCGGGGATGTTAAAGGGCATCTGTCAGCAGATTTATACGTATGACACTGGCTGACCTGTTACATGTGCGCTCGGCAGCTGAAGACATCTGTTTTGGTCCCATGTTCATATGTGCCCTCATTGCTGAGAAAAGTGATGCTTTAATATCTGCAAATGAGCCTCTAAGAGCAACGGGGGCGTTGCCATTACACTTAGAGGCTCTGCTCTCTCTGCAACTGCTGAGCCCTCTGCACTTTACTGAAAGCAGGCCAAGCAGGCAAAATCACGTTTATACTGCCTGGTTCTGTAAGGCCTCATGCACACGACCATTGGTGTTTTGCGGTCCGCAAACCGCGGATCCGCAAAACACTGAAGCTGCTCCGCGTTCCGTTCCGCAATTTGCGGAACGGAACGCGGCCCATTATAGAGATGCCTATTCTTGTCCGCAAAACAGACAAGAATAGGACATGCTCTATTTTTTTTGCGGGGGCACGGAATGGAGCAACGGATGTGGACAGCATACGGAGTGCTGTCCGCATCTTTTGCAGCCCCATTGAAGTGAATGGGTCCGCGGCCGAGCCGCAAAATATGCGGCTCGGCCGCGGACCCGAACAACGGTCGTGTGCATGAGGCCTTAATCAAAGTGCAGAGGGCGCAGCAGTTGTAGAGCGAGCAGAGCCTCTAGGTGTAACGGCAACACCCTCATTGCTCCTAGAGGCTCATTTGCATATATTACAACATCATTTTTCTCATTGATGTGGGCACATATGAACATGGGACAAAACACAGATGCCTTCAGCTGCCAATGCCCATGTAACAGGTCAGCCAGTGTCATAGGCACCAATCTGCTGACAGATGCCTTTTAAGGCTGGATTTACACTGTCCAATACACAGGCAGATTTTTGGGAATGAGCGTTACTACGAACACTTATTTTCCCAATAATTTGCTCATGTAAATGTGCCACTGATAAACAAGCAAAACGCTCATTTATCGGGGGAAATACTAGTTTATATGGCACAGTAAATCATTGTGTGAATAGCAATCTGTTGCACAGAAACATTGAATCTGTATGAGGATGAGTGACGGCACTGACGATCGCTTGTTCTCATACAGTGGAGGTGATCGGCAGTTTTCAGGAAGGAACTGTACCTTACTGATAATTGTCTGCTTTTGGCATTGTGTAAATGCGGCTTAAGATTTAAAAAGTTTCTCTGGGGCTTTGACTAAACTTAGGCTTTCAGATAACCTTCGGAAGGAAAATAGTTTCATAACTACTTACCACTCGGTTGCCACCTGACTCTGGCTGTGGGCTCTTTTGCTTATGTCTTCTCATGTTTCTTCCCGTTCAGCTGACTGTATATTATATGGAAACCCATAGGAGATGATCCTGTTGAGACATCAGCAGAGAAGCCCGCAGCCAGAGCACAGCCAAGATTGCAGAATAGGCAGTGAGACGGAATGATAAGTAGTGGAGAAATTATCTTCCTTCAACAGGTTGACTGAAAGCTATAATTTAGTTAAAGCCCTAGAGAAACCCTTCAATGATTAACCAAGTTAAATACCTGTAACAGCAACTACAAAATGTGAGAAAATCGATTTTTATTTTTGGAAGCATGTTTTAGTGAAAAACCAGTAAATGGCCTAAAGAAGGGTGTGATCTTCGTACTTTGTTTCTAGGGGAAGGTCAAGTAAAGCTAGCCTGTGGGATCCTTCATGACATTGAAAGGGAATGGACAATTAATGACCTATGCTCAGGATAGGTCATCAGTATGTGATTTGTGAGGGTCCAACCCCTGGCCCCTTGCAGATCAGCTGTTTGAAGGGGCCAAGGCGAGGTGAGCACTGTTGCTTCTTTCTAAACCAATGATGTCACGTTCATTGGTCATAATGTCTACGAGCAGCTCAGTCCTATTCAAATGAATAGACCTGGACTGTAATACGAAGAAAAGCCACGGTACAATGTACTGCGCTGAGTTCGGCTAGCTGTGAGGAGGCCGCATTGTAGATCCACAGCGTCTTCAAGCAGATAAACAGTAGTGGTGCTGAGAGTTAGAGATGTCGCAAACATAACATTTTCCGTTCGCAAACGCGAATTTAAGCAAATGTTTTCAAACAGGCGAACAGGGTGAACCGCCATAACCTTCAATAGACAGGCGAATTTTAAAACCCACAGGGACTCTTTCTGGCCACAATAGTGATGGAAAAGTTTTTTCAAGGGGACTAACACCTGGACTATGGCATGCCGGAGTGAGATTCATGGCAAAACTCCCATGGAAAATTACGTAGTTGACGCAGAGTGTGGTAAGTTAAATAGCACTATCTGCTCAATCTTCGTTATATTCTAGCAATACAACCATTAGGAACCCAGCTCTAAGTTGAATTCGCAATGCGATTAATACAGGTTATATTAATCGCATTGCGATTACAACTTAGATCTGAGTTCATAATGGTTGTATTGCTAGAATTGACAAATATAACGAATATAGCGCTATATTCTCAATCTTCGTTATATTCTAGCAATACAACCATTAGGAACTCAGATCTAAGTTGTAATGGCAATGCAATTAATACAGGTTATATTAATCGCATTGCGATTACAACTACTAACACTGCAGCTTCAGAATGAATCTAAGATGGATGCCCTCCTTGCTTTTTGATAGGAGGTGGGAAGGTCTGGGAGGGAGGGTATGCTGATTGGCTGGAATGTGTCTGCTGACTGTGAGGTACAGGGTCAAAGTTTGCTCAATGATTAAGTATAGGGGCTAACGAGAACATCGCATATGTTTGCCCGCCACGGCGAAAGCGAACAAGCTATGTTCGCCGGCGAATAGTTCGGAACATCACTACTGAGAATCAGCCCTCGCCAATCAGATATTGATGACTTAGGGCTCATGCACACAGCTGTGTTTTACAGTCCACAAATTGCAAGTGCCGCCATTTAAAAAAAAAAGTTTTGGTAAAAATGTCCTATCCCTGTCCGCAAAATGGAAACATGGGCAAGTTTCATGTTGCTTGTCTGTTACCCCCCCCTTCTATCAATAACAGCTATTGATATGGACACTGGTTTGTGGGTGTAAGCGGTAGGCCTTCACTTTGACATCTAAGTTACATTTTGTTTAGTCAGTGCCACACAGTAAAGAGATAGTATAGGCAAACATAACAAATATGAAGTCATAACAACAGTTATAAAAATCATCACAGTCTATGATGATCGTAGCCGCTAAGACACAAACATGGCAAATGCAGTGAGCTGCAGGAGGAGTGCTACGAGGCAGATTGGAGTGGTGGTGGAGGCCAGGATGAGTGCAGTAGTTGTTCATAGTGACATTCCTCACTCTCTGGGACGGCGGGAACAGTGGATGGAGAGGTGCAACCCTTCTTCCCCTTGGGGCACACACTGAACTTGGGGTTCCTGTCTGATGGTGGCCAGAGTGCCCTTGATGTTGGTTGTGTGGGTGCAAGGCAGGAGTACAGGATGATAGCTAAGGGCTGGTGGATGTTTTGTGGAGTCAATAATCTGGCCTATTTGGTTGCAATGAATATGTCTCTCTTTACTGAATAAATAATAGAGGTAGTAGTATGTATAGCAACAAAAGGCACAGTTCCTGAGATGTATTACAGACTAGAATCTTCACCATGTGAGCCTGTGAGATTTAGCCCCCTGGATCTCATAGGCAGGAAGCTGTAAGTGTATTACACCGTGTAATAAACTTACAGCCAATGCATTACAATACAGAAGTATTGTAATGCATTGTACAGGGTATCAGACCCCCAAAATTGTTTTCCCCACAGTGGGACAAAAAATAAAGTGAAAAAAGAAGTTAAAAAAATAAAGTTTTACAAAAAATTAAAAGTTTCATGTAAAAAAAAAAAAAGACGTCCTTTTCCCAAAATAAAGTAAACATTTTTTGTAAAAAATAGTGAAAAAAAGAAAAGTAAACATATTAGGTATCGCCGGGTCTGTATCGACCAGCTATATAAAAATATTACATGATCCACCCCGTCAGGTGAACGCTGTATAAAAAAAATAATAATAAACAAATACAAACAACAATTTTCTGGTCACTTTGCCTCACAAAAAGGCATATTTAGCACAAAATGGTACAATCAAACAGTCAAATCAATCCCGCAAAAAATGAGCCCCTACCTATGAAAATCGCCCAAAAAATTAAAAAATAGGGCTCTCAGAACATGACAACACAAAAACAAGATTTTATTCTGTTTAACAATCTTTTCACTGTGTAAAACTTAACAAAAATAAAAATGACAGACATCTTATGTATCACAGCGCCCATAACAACCTGCTCTATAACAATATCACATTATATGCCCCCTCAGGTGAATGCTGTAAAAAAAAAAAAAAATGCCAAATGCCCTTTTTTTTTCACCTTGCCCCACAAAAAGTGTAATACCAAGTAATCAAAAAGTCTTATGTACCCCAAAATGGTACCAATCAAACTGTCACTTCATCCCAAAAAAAATGAGTCCCCACATAAGACAATCACTTATAAAATAAAAAACAATGGCACCCATAAACCAATCCATCAAAATCTGCGCTGCAAAATCCATATGGCACTCCTTCCATTCTGAATCCTCCCATGTGCCCCCACAGCAGTTAACCACCACATATGGGGTGTTGCTGTATTCAGGAGAAAATGGGTAACACATTTTGGGGTGCTTTTTCTCCTGTTAACGCTTTTGAAAATGAAAAAATGTGGGGCTAAAGCAACATTTTATTGGAAGAAACAAAACTTTTCATTTTCACAGCCAAGTGTTTCCAACTTTCGTAAAAAGCTTAGGGGGTCAAAGTGGTCCGTACCACCTTTAATATATTCTTAGAAGGGTGTAGTTTCCAAAATGGAGTCACTTTTTGAGGGTTTCCACTGTAGGGGTACATCTGGGTCTCTTCAAATACAGAATGGTGTGTAAAAACCATTTTAGCAAAATCTGCCTACAAAATCTACATGGCGCTCCTTTCCTTCTGACCACTGCCACGTGCCCATAGAGCACTTTACCGCCACATATGGGGTATTTCTGTAAACTTTAGAATCAGAGTAATGTATATTGAGGTTTATTTTGCTGGTAACCCTTGCTGTGTTTAAAGAAAAAATTGATTAACATAAAAAATCTACCAAAAAAGTGACATTTTGAAATTTCACCTCCATTTTCCTTTAATTCTTGTGGAACACCTCAAGGGTTAACAACGTTTGTAACATCAGTTTTGAATCATTTGAGTTGTGTAGTTTCTAAAATGGGGTCATCTATGGTAGTTTTCATTACGTATGACCCTCAAAATCACTTCATAACTGAATTGGTGCTTAAAAAAATGGTTTTGGAAATTTTGTTGAAAATTTAAAAAATAGCTTCTAAACTTCTAAGCCTTCTAACATCCTAAAAAAATAAAATGACATTTACAAAATAATGCCAACATAAAGCAGACATATGGGGGATATTGATTACCATTTTATGAGGTATTCCATCTGTCTTAAAAGTAGAGAAATTCAAATCTAGAAAATTGTGAATTTTTCCACATTTTTGGCAAATTTTTGATTATTTTATAAATAAAGGTGAAATATATCAATTCAAATTTACCACTGTCATGAAGTACAATATGCCACAAGAAAACAATTTTAGAATGGCTTGGATAAGTAAAAGCATTCCAAAAAATGTATTACCACATAAAGTGACACATGTCAGATTTGCAAAAATCGGCCTGGGATTTAAGGTGAAAAGTGGCCTGGTACTGAAGGCGTTAATATCTGTGTACTGCACTTTAATCACAAAACACGGATACCGCCCGTACGCGTTCTTAAATTTGCAGACTGCACATGCCGCCGCTATCATAGAACATGCCTATTCTTGTCCACAACTGCTTACAAGAATAGGACATGCTCTTTTTTTTGTGGTTCAGCTGAACGGAACTACTGTTCTTAAAGAGTAAGGATACTTTCACATCTGCACTTTTGCTGTCCAGTTTTGATATCTGGCATGGGATCTCAAAACCACAGCAAAACTCTTCCGTTATAATAATACAACCGGCTGCATCCGTTCTGAACGGATCTGGTTGTATTATATCAAAAATGAAGAAACTGGATCCGGCACTAAAACCATTGTATTGTAAGTCAATGGGGTGCCGGATCCAGTTTTTTCATGTCCGAAAAAATCGGATCCAACACCTTTGAATTACGTTTTTGGTGCCAGATTCAGCTTCTTCCGTTTCCCATGCTGCACACAAAAATGTTGCTTGCAACGGTTCTGTGTCTGGCATGGGACTCCGTTCCGGTTTGTTCAGTTTTGTTCCAATTGACAATGAATGGGGATAAAACTGAAGCGTTGTGCTGCGGTTTTCAGAGCCTGTGCCGGATCTCAAAACCGGACAGAATAACGCAGATGTGAATGGAGCCTAACTAAACTTTCAACAAACTTAAAAATGCTGGAAATGTCCTAAAAATAATTTTTGAAAGCTCTGAATAGCAGCACATTGTTACAGGAGAGCTTTCAGCTGAGCTCTCCTGTAATGATGTACTGTTCAGACAGAAGCTGAGTTAAATCCTGGCATAGCGCATTGGTAAGTGCTGTGCCAGAATTTAGCTAAAATCAGTGGGCACAGACAAGAGCAGCGATCTGTAAACAGCGCTTGCTGCGGACGCTTTCCACAGTACAGTGGATTCCATACACACGTACGGACATGTCAGCGGGGTAGTGATTTTACAGCGCTTAGAAGACATTCGAAGAAGTTCTGATGGCTAATTGGCTATTTCTCTATTAAAAAAGCAAAACACATTAATAAAGTATATTACAAAAATTCTTTTTAGGACATTCCCAGCATTTAAAAAAAAGTTTGGTAAAAGTTGTTTACTCTTTAAACCCTTCCTGATGCAGTGATTTTCCATTTTTGCATTTACATTTTTCGCACCCTGCCTTCACAGAGCCATAACTTTTTTATTTTTCTGTTCAAATATCCATTTAAGGGCTTGTTTTTTGCAGGACAAGTTGCTCTTTCTAATGACACCCTTTAATATTGCATAGAATGTAGTGGAAAGTTGGAAAAAAATTCAAAATGGAAAATGAAAAAGAAAAAAACCACAAACATTTTTATGGGTTTTGTTTTTACAGCATTTACTATGTGTTAAACCTGCAAATCGGACATTTTTAGTATCAATACGTTTTTATTGAAGATTATACAGAGAAAAAGTACAGAAACATAGTGGGTGCAACCACAACGATTGAGTACAATGTGAAATGTGTAAACACTTTATGAAAAAAGTCATACAATATACACCAGGGCACCCGCTCGGGTGCTGCCTACCTGGTGAGCTAAAAGACAAGCATACAAACATAAGAAAGGCATCGGAGCCAAAGTAAATGGGAAGGGGGGGGAGGTAAGGTAAGGAAGTACTAGGTCCTATCTCTGCATAAAAAGTATGCAAAAGTAACAAGACATCTGATGTGCAAAACGGAACACCCCACGGACACCTAGAGAATGCTCATGGGGAGAGGTGATGAAAATTTACTCGACAACCAGGCAAGCCATCGGTTATGTGTGGCTATTCTGAGAGGCAAGGTCGCTGCAAAGATTAATTCGTGATGTAGGTGTGAGTTCACCATCGATACCACTTCCTTCACAGATGGAGACTCAGCGTGCTTCAATTGTCGAGCTATTACCTTTTTTGCCCCAGTAAGAACATGTGCCGCCACCCATCTAAACTCACTTGGTATGCTTGCGAGACCTATGCCTAGCACAGCCAGCTCAGGAGACAGTTGGAATTGCATCCCCATGATTTCAGCTAAAATCTCTGATATTGAGGTCCAAAAAACAGAGATAGAAGGGCAGCTCCACCACATATGAAAAGGGGTGCCACGAGCCCCACACCCTCTCCAACATAACGGTGAATACCCTGGGACGCTATGTGAGAGCCTATCAGGAGTAAGGTACCAGCGTAGTTGCACCTTCCTCGATTGCTCCACATGATTAATGCACTTCGTACATTTAACAGACCATAACATAGCAGAGTTCCAGTCATGCACCGAGAATACCTGGCCCATCTCAGCCTCCCATTTTAACATGTAAGGTCTTTTGTCTCTAAGGGAATCCGCGAGTAGAAGCAGATACCAAGCTGAAATCTTAGACTTTTTCCATCCATCGTCCTTCAGCATTGCAGATAGCGGGTCCTCCTCCCTCGGACCCCAACAAAGGGGGATCGGAGCAAGAAGGTGCCGAATCTGCAAATACTGGTAAAACACGGAGTTAGGCAAGTTAAATTCAGAATGCAGAGACTGGAACTCTCTGAGAATTCCATCAGAAAAAGGTCCCCAAAGTGCCTATCCCTACGTTCATCCAGGGTGATACCGAGACTGTGGGGATATGGTACTCAATGACAGGTAAGGGAATAGTCCGGGCTCCTACTGATAAACATGGGTGTAGTCTCAGTAGTTTAGCCCAAGCCCACAGAGTAGCTTTCATAGTATCCAGCACAGGACGATAAATGAAGGACTTAATCGTTTGGGCCAATAATAAAGTTTTAAGTGACCTCCGCCTGACAAAGTGTTCTTCGATGCTAAGCCAGCGCAAAGTAGACTCAGTGGACCACCAAAGCATAGCCTGGTCCAACAGGGAGGACAGATAGTAATCGAACAGGTTTGGCACTCCTAGACCTCCAGCCCTCAGAGGCAGATAAAGAGTATCATTCGAAACTCGCCTATGGGTATTATGCCAGATAAATTGAGTTATATCTCTCTGTAATGTCTCAATTAGGCGTTTCGGGATAATCAGGGGGATACAATTGAACTTGTATAACATTTTAGGTAAAATTAGCATCTTGATCAAATTTATCCTTGCTATCCAGGAGAGGCTAATCGAAGAGAGCCTAGCAAGGTCATGTTGGAGCTCTAACCGGAGCTTAGTGAAGTTCACGTGAACCATATCCGAGGGGGACCAAATCGGACATTTTTTTTCACCGTGTGGGATAAGTTTCTTTTTTATATTTTAATAATATGAACATTTTTGCACATCGCCATGCCCATGATGTTGATTTTTTTTTTTTTAATTGGTTAAGTATTTTGATTGCAGGGAATGGGAGTGATTAGAATTTATTTATTTATTTTTATATATTTTTTTACATTTTTGTTTATTTTTTTTATTTTTCTAGATCCCCAAATAGACAACAACATGCGATTGTGAGAATGCAATTTGTATAGGGTGATTGAATTTTCTCCATTATCATATACAGAAATAGATATATTACAATTCAGGGCTGCCACCTTCTGGCCTGAATTGTATTATACAAGTTATACAAGTTATGAGCCTGAAAGCCTAGTACAGGCTCATGCTCATTACCGACATAGAATGCATTCCCCATTCTTTGGTCATATTTGACCACAACCTCTGAGGGCCGATTGCAGACATAAGCCACAGGTGTCTGCTGTCAGTAGTCACCCACTAGTTATGGTGCTCACACCGGAGCGGACTCCGTCTTAAAATACCGAATACTCGCCCTATATGTATGTCAGATCTCATGAAGGGGTTAATAGCATTTCGAAAGCCATGTGGGCCATAGACACAATGGTCTGGAGGGGACCTCAGTGACTTCTATGGGAGAGTTTTGTAGGCATGCTCTGTGCAGAGGTCATTGTACAAGAAAATAATAGATAAGCTTTGACAATCACCTATTGTGAGTGGTGGATCCTGTCTTATCTATACACAGAGGTGATATCATTACAAGCAGTATTAAAATGACAAATAAGCAAGTAACTGCAGTAAAGGGATCTGTACAGACCAAAAAGTGGTGCCTTTTATTAGTCTAGGGCTACACAACGACATGTGTTGCGCAACAATAAGTTATTTTTAATGATATAATGATGATACAATAATTTTTATAATGATAGTCTATGGTGTTGCACTGCGACAAGTAACATGCTGTGACTGCGATATGACAATTGCAGAAAAATCCATCTTGGATGGATTTTTTGCGACTGTCGTAAATCATTTGCAGCATGTCGCAGTGCAACACCATAGACTATCATTAAAAAAATAGTTGTGCAACATTGGTTGCGACATCTATGTGCACAACAACTGTCGCTGTGTAGCCCTAGCCTTAGCCTATTATTATTAGTTTGAAAACTGCAGGGTTATATGTTTTTTGTTTAAATATACATATTGATGGACAATCACCCCAAAACTGCTGTCTGAAGATGAGGTGCTGACTTATTTAATATCCGAGTCATGTCTCATGGCCTATTTAAAGGGTCTAACATTGACTTAGCTGCCTTACATCTGGTGGCATTAGAGGCAGAGCTTGTTAAGAGCTCATTTGCATCCCTTTCTTCCCAGAATTCCAGAGGAGCATGTATTTCTTATAAGTCTCCTCACATTGATTAAGGTGCTCTGTCCCCAAGGAGAGATAATACCCCCCAAATATATATATATTGACAAGGAAAATTAAGAATCATCACAATCATTAAAAATAAAAACAATAGGTCATTTTCTGATGACACATTCCCTTTAAATAAACTACAAATTTGGTACAAAATAATAACCTTTGTCATACAAAAATAACGAGCGTTTTTCAGGTACAGAAGCTGCAAAAGTCTGATCAAGAGCTACTCACCTAGCTAGTGAAAATAACTTTGATGAACCAGCTCACCTGCGATGAATGCGTATCCAAGGAATTTTTCCTACTGTGTTGTGCATGTATATCCTGAACGGATGCTCACTTGTAAATGGATGAAGGAGTCCAGCACAAACCACAGATGTAGATTGCCAAATTTCCTTTATTTTCGTTGCGTTAAAATACAGAAACAGCTTAGCTTGGTGTTTGGTACACTCACTCCCAGGGTCTACATGTTTCGGACACAGATGTCCTTAATCATGACCTAGCTAACCTTGTCTATTTTCCCACCTACTTTTAAAATGTTTCAAGAATGGCATAAAATTACTAAAAGTAATTTCTAATGTGCAAAATGGGTGTGCCAAAACTTGTAATCTTTTAACACCAGTTTTCTGGTGCATAGCAAATGATAAATTCCCCTCAAAAGGTCTTATGTATGCCTGTTATGCATGTTGTAAAGTAGACCTCCTGCACTGATGTTTCAGCAGTTCAGAAAAGATGACTTCCCCTAAAACAATGTAAAGTAAAGACAATTTTGAAAACACTGTTATACACAGACATTAGTTGGCACTCCATTGAAGGCTTCATTCTAGGTAGGGTGCAAGTATTGATTTGCCCTGTCTCTTGTACACCCTGGGGTGTGAGCTATGTGCAGGAATTTGGCCGACTTGGAGTAATAATTATTTACTTTTTATTATTCAGTATGTGATTTGTCTCTGGTATATTATATTTAATCACACTTAGTAAATATATTTATTCACTTAGCCTGCATAAGCTTAATAATTCTCAAATCTTTTGAGTTTACTTTTTGGAACAACTCGGCTGCATAGTTAAAAAATGTATGTAAGAAACATATGTTTCAAGAGTTTTCAATGATGTTTATTACAAACATTGTTTGTGATTTATTTTTTTTTAATTTTGTGACATTGTGCACATATGATTTCCAGGCATTTTGCAAGTGCTAGGGACAAGCCTAAAACAAATTTGACCTCACTCCCTTTTGGTAAAAACATCACTGAATAAAAAATGCAAAGAAACCACCAATTTCTTTGTAGTCATTTTGGTGTTGCGCTCATCGGCGTAGCTATAGGGGGTGCAGAGGTAGCAGTTGCTACCGGGCCCAGGAGCCTGAGGGGCCCAAAGACCCTTGTGCCACATAAGAAGACACACAAAGCACTGAGGGAAGGGGCGCCCAAGCTGAACTCTTGCACCAGGGCCCATGAGCCATTAGCTACACCCCTGGCTGCGCTATAGACTTTACAATAGCATCAGGCTGCAGCATTTAAAAAAAAAAATATATATACTGCAAAGCACCCCACCGAAATGGTAAAGTCTGTGTGTGAAATGAGTCTAATAAGAGTTCACAGCTAAAAAAAGGGAAACATTTTGCAGAGGAAAATTTTGGAAGCTGCATGTTTTACTGTATAGAGATCATGATGTACTTTAAACAAAGCTCAAGTCACCGGAGAGCACCAACCGCTATGGAAAATATTCTTTACCAATCTGTAGACAAGTCTAGCATACAACTGGGAGCACTCATCACTATTTACCATTTTCCATATACTAAGAGGTGGATGAAAGAATTACTGATGTCTTTCACTCCACTAATGGAAGATAATGCATTCTATAATTGTGTGTTTTCCCCTTGGTTCCTTATAGTTATGCGAGAATTCCCAGAGCTAACCAGACCTTTCAATACAGCCAGCAGATCTTTTCATCTTGATGTTCAAACCAGCTGATTATATAGAAAAAAGCTCAAGTTTGTTTCCCTAAAACTCTTTAATGCAGCGGTAAAGAAGCATTCACTTTTTACTGGAAAAAAAAAAAAGTAATGTACTAAAGAGTTGACTCTACAGATCCACTACAGGGTCAATATATTATTAGCAGAGAAAAGATAGGATGGTTTCACATGACGGCGATACAGATGCATTTTATAGATGTAAATTGCAGTACATTGAACTTTTTTCATACTTTCAAAAATCACAATTAGGCCCCTTTCACATCAGCGTTTTTGCTTTCCGTCCTAGAGTTCCGTCCTCGGGGCTCTAGGACGGAAAGATACTGATCAGGATTATCCAAATGCAATCTGAATGGAGAGAAATCCGTTTAGGATGCATCAGTATGTCTTCTGTTCAGTATGTGAAAGTTTTTTGGACGTTGACAAAACCGTAGCATGCTGCGGATTTGTCTCCGTCCAAAAATCCGGAAGACATGTCGTAACCCCGGATCCGGAATAAATGCCCATTGAAGTGCATTATTCCGGATCCGTAATTAAGCTAAGCGTCGTTTCGGCGCATCGCCGGATCCGACGTTTAGCTCTGCGCATGCGCAGCAGCAGTTCCGATCGGGGCCCCAGTGTAAGCTTCTGAAGTCCTGGCTGCCATGGTAAGTACTCTGGAGCAGTGTACTGGCCTGCACTGCGGCCCCCGGGCGCTCCTTCATGACGTCACAGGTCCGGGCGGCGCATTGATCTATGCGCCGCAGGGACCTGTGACGTCATGAAGGAGCGCCCGGCAGCCGCAGCGCAGGTAAGTACACTGCTGCGGAGTACTTACCATGGCAGCCAGGACTTCAGTAGCGTCCTGGCTGCCATGGTTAACTGAAAGCATATTGAAGACTGATCAGTCTTCAATATGCTTTCAGTTGTCTTGCGTTGTGATGGATCCGGTGGGCATTTCCGGCAACGGAAGTGCACGCCAGATCCTCACAATGCAAATGTGAAAGAGCCCTTACGGCTCATGCACACGGACATAAGTGTTTTGCAGTCGTCAAAACAGGGATCTTGGCCGCAAATGGACAAGTAAAGGACATGCTCTATCTTTGTGGGGCTGCGGAGCCGTGTGCTGTCCGCATCGTTTGCTGCCCCATTGAAATGAATGCTTCTGCATCTGATCTGCAAAAAATGCGGATTGGATGCGAACCGATCATATGTCATGTGTATTAGGGTTCATTCACATGACCGGAAAACGTCCATGTGACGTCTGTGTTGCATCAGTTTTTTTGCAGACCCACTGTAAGGCTGCATTCACACGGGCATGATTTCCGCGCGGGTGCAATGCGTGAGGTGAACGCATTGCACCCGCACTGAATCCTGACCCATTCATTTCTATGGGGCTGTGCACATGAGCGGTGATTTTCACGCATCACTTTTGCGTTGCTTGAAAATCGTAGCATGCTCTATATTCTGCGTTTTTCACGCAACGCAGGCCCCATAGAAGTGAATGGGGCTGCGGGAAAATCGCAAGCATCCGCAAGCAAGTGCGGATGCGTTGCGATTTTCCCGCATGGTTGCTTAGCAACGGGACCCGATCTCTATTATTTTCCCTTATAACATGGCGATCAAGTGGCTAAGGTAAGTTAACTTTTATTATTTTTAACCCCTTCCACTTCATTTTACAATGCATTCTTTATTAAGAATGCTATTATTTCCCCTTATAACCATGTTATAAGGGAAAATAATCAATTCTCCAGAAGACCCGAAACCGGACTTCAGTGATGAAGTTCGGGTTGGGTAACAAACATGGCGTTTTTTCTCACGAGCGTGCAAAACGCGTTACAAACGTTTACACCCGCGCGGGAAAAACGCGCATATTCCCGCAACGCACCCGCCTCTTATCCGGGGCATCAAACGTGACGCCCGTGTGAACCCAGCCTAACAATTCCTATTCCTGATTTCAAAACAGACAAAATAGGACATGTTCTTTCTTTTTTTGCTGAGATGTGGAACGGACAGAACATGGTATATAAATGGGTCCTCGTCTAATCTGCAAAAAAAATGACCGGATGCAGAGCAAAAATATGGCTGTGTAAATAGGGCCTTAAAAACAGATTATAAAAAAATGCCTCTATACATTGCAGTAGTAATCTACTTTTTAAAATTCCTTTTTTAGATGTGTCCCCATGGTTGCCAGCAGAAGTTTTATTTTTTTGCTCAGCATATGACCTGAGCGGTCTCATCTTTATGTCCCTTTATGTCCGGCACTAGACTGCTGATTTCAGTGATCAGCTGCACAGCCATATATATATCAGCAGGGACTATCAGATTGGTGATGCTGGACAGGTTGAGGAACTATGGAGTGTGTGTTTTTTATTATAAATAATTTCCTGCCTTTTGAAAATAAAATTATTCCATGGGCAATATCTTTAACCATGTATCTAATCAGGCTTCCTAACCTCTAGTGTTTATCAGCTATCATCTAGTGTTTAATTTTTCTGCAGCTCCCCCACAGGGAAAAAGCAGTATTACACTGTGTCCATTGAATGAGATGTTTTGATAATGCACTGACTTGTCAGGTTCTCCAGAGCGGGAATAGTTCAATAGGCAAACCTAGTACCACTTTTAACCTCTAGGTATAATATACAATTTAGTGAGCTTCTTAATCCATAATCACGAACCAAAGGTATTCACCTTCATTTTTTATTTATTGAGTATTTCCCAAATACAAAATGTTCAATAGTGTATACACCATGAGGGACTCTAAGATGCAAAACACTCCGTCCTCCTTACTCATGCATGGAGGGGAGGAGGATAGAGTGACTTATTGCTTTTTGAACTTTTTCTGTGAGTGGGAATGGTGGAGCTCCCTATGCAGGCTCGGTAATTATACAGGTGGCGATCTTAGATTGATTTTGTGGATCGATGTCTCCAGAGGCGGAGACGCTCTTTGAAGCTACCGTCCGCTCTGTCTAATTAATAGAGGCTCTAAATTAGGCAACCATCATTTTTATTAACTCAGAGATGAGTGGATCGAAGTTGAAAAAGTGGAATTCGATCTGAATTTCAGGAAAAATTTGATTCATCCCAAAGTCGAATTTTCTTGTAATTCGTGGTAACAAATTGTGTTTTTTCTAAAATGGCTGCTGCAGGAAGTAAGAAGCCTGGAAACGAGGGATCACTCATAATCCCATGCAGATACCCAGTCAGCAGCTAGCCAGCCCCAGTGATGTCACAGCCCTATAAAAAGTCTCCTCCTGGGGTGCGTAGCCTGGCATGCTGGGAGATGGCCTGAGTTAGTGCTCCTTTCCTGTATCTCGCTGGCCGTAGCATTTGGAGTCCTCACCCGCTGACAAAATGGGCAAAGTTGGCAGAGATCGTTACAGAGATGCTACTGGCACCCCAAAAAGCTCACAAACCCAACCAGACATTGACAAATTTATGAGGAAACGCCATGCGGCTCCCTCCGACGGAGCATCCAAGATGGCACCGTTTCCCGTTCTGGACTTTGAACAAACAGAGGACTCCAGAGACGATAGTCTAGCTGTGCACAATAACGTGGGTGGCGTAGGAGACTAAGAATTGGTCTCCAGGGCTTTTATAAAGCTGACCTTCATCCAAGCCATTTCGCCGGTAATGAAGGAGCTCCATGAAATCAGGTCTGACCTCCGCCAGATGGGGCACTGTGTAGACAACATGAGCCGCTGCAGTCCTCCATACTCACCTTTGATAAAGTGATCTGCCAAAAGTTCCTAGAACAACAACGCCAGCTAAACACAGCTTTCAACTATATCAAGGACCAGGAAAACCGAAGTCGGGCCAAAACATCAAGCGCCTGCCATAAGAGGTCTTACGCGACTCTTTGCGCCAAACAGCGGCCCCCATCTTTGGATCCCTCGTGGGACATGAACGTGCTCAGGGCATCATTATCGAGCGCATACACAGAGCTCTGCGTCCTAAACCCCGCACAGGAGACCCACCTCGAGACATAAGTTGCAGACTCTTTAACTACAATGGTACCACAGATCTTCTACGAGCCGTACGCTCCAAACATGACCTTCTGCATGAAGGAGCCGCTGTGGCCCTGTACCAAGACATCTTGGCCACCATGTTGGCGAAGCGGCGCACGCTGAGACCTCTATTAGATCTACTCAGGGCTCACAACCTGCCCTTTTGGAATCACAATACGGAATGATGGCAAGCCAATCACGGTCCGAACACCAGAGGACTTTCAAGGGGCCTTGGTGAAACTGGGCCTTCAGCTGATAGAAGTACCTTCCTGGCTCACCATTCCTGTTAAAGATGATCTCCCCCCATTGCCTGAGACTGAGTAGTGGCAGCTGATCTCCTATAAGACCCGCTCCTCCAGATATCTGAGACAAGCTTCAGAGACTGAGGCCTTCTGAACTTCTTGAAATGGATCCTGCACTGTCTGGGATGAGAGCGTGGCAAGCCGGAGTGACTTATGCCTTTTCTTTTTTCTCAGATTGTTCTTCGGCCATTTAAGATATTATGTCTGTCCAGGCTATATGTGCTGGAGTTTGCACCCCCGATGACCACCTCCTCTCTACGACATGGCGCTGTAGATAGTTTGGGGTCTCGTTCAACATGTATCGTTTATGTCCCCAGTTTTGGGACTGAAGACTCTGAGACTTCCTATATTTGGGCTGATATGTACATTTTTACAACTGTTTACTATGTTTTTGTTCCTATTTTTGTTCTCATTTGCCCTGTCCAGTCAGGGTCGGTCCACCACTGTGCTGCTGCCAGCCTCAATGGCGGTTTCTGAGGTGCATCCTTCCCTCCTTAGCTGGTCGTGGCTGACTTAGTAGTAAGCTTTACAGGAAACTCACTTCATCTCCCATCGTTACTGTATTTTGATAGATTGTACCACAGTTGTCATGGTCTCCATGCTTCCAGAGGGGTCAGTATTGCCCTAAAGAGAGGGTTCTTTCTCTCTCCGCTCTGTCCAACCATACGGAGACGGAAGGTCCATATTCTTAAAGTGCTATGTAGGAAATACACTGCTTTCCATAGATAATCTATATGCATCCATTTCTGGCCATAGTTAATTGACTAGTGGCCATATTACGCAAATTTCAAGAGTTTGGTGAGGACGCTCTGATTGTCGGGGGTGACCTTAACCTAACGCTAGATCCCCTTTAAAATTAAGGGGAATTCATCGAACATTCCATCCATAGCTAGAGTGATTCAGGGAGTGAATAATTGTTGCTGGTATGAATCCATGTTTGCCTCCTCTATAGGTTCAAGCATAAATTTTAGAAATAGATGGGACGTATGGCTCTCATGTAAACATAATAAGGTGGAAATCTAGTAAACGACCTACAAATCTACTGCTATTCTGAGCCTACACCAACAAATAAATTCACCTTTAAAATAAAGGTTCTCATAATAGAATCTACTGGACCAACACATAAAAGTTCTATTTTGTTAAATAAAATTATTATTCTATGTCTTTATTCTAAATTTGACTTACATTTACACAAAATATTATAAAATCCATATATCGATAACTTGTTTTATCGACAAGTGAATGTAAACCTATGTAATCTCTATGATTTAAATATGGGAAAACTTTGTATACAGCTATGTTTACATATCACCTTTGTACAACTTTGATTCTAATAAAAATAAAGTTACAAAAAAAAAAAAATTCCTCTACTTCGCGCTCGACAATCTCCTTTCGCCACCTTAAACGGCTGAAAACTCTATTGGCTATGATGCATTTGATAGGCGCATGGAATATAATGCACCCGAGTGATAGGGACTATAAATTGTACTCCCAGGTCCACAATAGCCATCAGAGACTTGATTATCTATTGGTCTCTCAAACCCTCCTTATCCTCAATCTCTAGGGCTGACATAGGGAATATGACTTTTTTAGACCACACACTGGTGACTCAGAGATGTAACTTGTCGGATTTGGAGAAGAGGGGGTATATTTGGAGATTGAATGAGACTCTGTTGGGCAGCGTGGAGATACAAGTTTTTGTTTCAAATGGACATTCTTCTTTCAAATAAATGAGACTGGGGAAGTTCCTTTCCCTACAGTCTGGGAAACCCACAAGGCATGTATTTGTATAGCTCTGGGGTCTGAAAAAAATTAGAAATAAGCTATTAGATTCACTGCTAGCCCTGGAGAAAATAGGGAAGAAATCCATGGACCTCTGCCATCAAGCTGACCTAAGGGAACTTCGCTTGAAGTCTTTACTCAATGCCCGTACTGCTAAAAAAGAGGGAGCAGCTACTTGTTAGCGCTGGTTAAATCTGCCAAATCCTCCACTACCATAGATGCTATATGCTTGGAGACTGGTGCCTCCCTCACCAAGAAAGAACACATAGCTGAGCAATTCAGAAAGTTTTACAGTGCTCTTTACAACCTCACAGCTGACGAAACAACTTCAGATAAGCAAACCCGATTGTCGAGTATCCAATCTTTGCTTAATTCCCTCTCCCTAAACAGGATTGACGCCACCAAGCTTTCATCCCTGACAGACTCAGTGACAATACCAGAGATTAGATTGGCCCTGCAATCAACCCCGTCAGGCAAAAGCACAGGCCCAGGCGGCCTGCCTGTTGTGTATTTTAAAAAGTTATTTTCTCTGCTAGCCCCTTACCTCCAAAAGCTATGTCGTGGCCTGCAACCTGGCTCTTTATCGCCTCCACAGGCACGTGAAGCACACGTTTTTCGGTTTTGGCAAAGGAGGGCAAAGACAATACTCTCTGTAGCAGTTACCAACCCATTCCATTGCTGAATTGTGACATGAAGCTCTGGGCAAAGATTTTAGCTAATTGGGTCCAATCACTGCTTCCCTCCTTAATCAATGCTGAACAAACTAGTTTCGTACCTTCTAGAGAAGGCAAACACAATTCAACTAAGTTCATTAATGCTATCCACTATGCAAAATGTCATAATATACCACTGATCCTTCTCAGCACAGACGTTGAGAAGGCGTTTGATAACATTGAATGGTTATATATGAAGGCAGTATTACACAGATTTATTTTCCCCTCAATTCATTGAATCTATTTTCTCACAGCTCTGTTTCTCCACCCCTGTGATGATGTCACTACTAGAGCTTGGAGGAGTTCTCTCTGCTCTGTTTCTCCGCCCCTGTGATGAGGTCTTTACTTTCAGTTTCCCTCCTCCCAGCTGTCCCTCCTGTGATTGATTCCTCTTCCTATAAAATACCCCTCTTCCTGTTTAATCGTGCGGATTATACTTTTCTTTTGAGTTGTATCTCTTGCTTGAGTATCTTCACTTGTGTGATATCTTTTCTCTGGACCTGTGTTCTGCTGAAGCAAGTACTTCGGATATTGTCTGCTGACTTTGGATCTGTTTTCACTGCTGCTGCAGCTCCTTCAGTTAAGTGTGCAGACATTGTGTGTTTCTGTTTGTTTGCTGACTGGATCCGAGGCGACCCCGGTTCCGTCCATATACTGAGCAGGGCATCGGTGGCCGTGCCCCTTCCACTATTGTAGGGGTTATAGTGGTCATCAGCCTTAGGTACGCGGGCATGTCTCGATCCACCATCTGGATCTGGACATGGGCTTAGCAGCATAGGGAGAGCTTTTAGGGTCTGACAGGGGTCACCCTTTATGTTCCCTAGTTTGGGTCCGGTCAGTAGCTAATTCACTGTGTATGCTCTTGTTGCTCACATACAGCCGTGACACCCTTCCCTAAATCAGTACACGACAAGAATGCCCCCTCTTGCCCAGCTTGTACGGAACCCCTGATTTCAGCTATTTGTCAGCATGAGCATTTCTGGGGACTCCCCACTCATTACAGAACCCACACCGCAATCGCATATGCAGATGATCTACTTCTTTTCAATTACTAACCCTACTGAAGCATTTCCCCACATTTTTCCTTTTGCAACAATTTGGAACATATTCAAATTTTAAGATCAACTATGCTAAATCTACTGTGCTCAATATATCCTTACCATCTCCTGAGGCATCTAACGCCCAAACCCTTGCCCCCTTTGCCTGATTCCCACACATTACATATTTAGGAGTCCGCCTCCCTCTATCTATTCCCTTAATTATCAACCTCTTTTGACCTCAGTCTCTGTCCAACTTCAACCATTAAAACCCTATGTCTCAACGCTAGACAGAAAGGCAATTTTCATCACCTTTATCGTGCAGAAGTTTTTATATCTCATGCAAACGGCACCTATTCACCTTCCTTCCTCCTTTTTTACCACTGTAGGGGCTCATGTACACAAACGTATTTTCTTTCCATGTTCGTTCCATTTTTTTTGCGGACCGTATGCGGAACCATTCATTTCAATGGGTCTGCAAAAAAAATGGAAGTTACTCCATGTGCATTCCGTTTCCGTATGTCCGTATTTCCGTTAAGCAAAAAAATAGAACATCTCCTATTATTGTCTGCATTACACACAAGAATATAACTAATAAGAATATATCTATTAGGGGCCACCTGTTCCGTTCCGAAAAATACGGAATGTACACAGACATCATGCATATTTTTTGCAGATCCGTTTTTTGCGGACAGCAAAATACATACGGTTGTGTGCACGAGGCCTAAGACGTATGTTTTCTCGCTTACTTTGGGGAGGATCTCGACCCAGGATACCCTACAGATTTTTCGCAGTCCTCAAAGGTTTGGGAGGTGCCGGCCTTCCAGATATTCAAAGGTACTATACTGCCATCCAGATGTGTAGATGGTCAGAGTTTGTTCAACTAAAAACCCACTCACTTAGCTGGAGAAATCCGTTCTAGATCCCTCCCTGCATCAATGGCCGTGGGTTACTACACATCTTCATGGCCTACAAACTATCTCTAACCCTCTCACTAGAGGAATGCTTAGTGTTTGGTAGAAGTCACGCAGATCCCCAGTACTGACTCCCTTCCCCTCAGCTCTTACCCCTGCCAAGTACCTCCCACATCTGATCCCTGAAATTGGAAAACTTGGCAGAGTTGGAGCTGCCTATCTCCTATCTGCTCAGCAATGGAATGATCCCCTCTCTCCCAGCCTTAGAAGAGATCTTGGGAGTTTCTGTGTTACAGATGTTGCATTACTATCAGTTCCAATCGATATGTCACAAATTTTTACAGATTTATTCCCACTCTTGCCCTCTCACATGGTTCGAGCAAGCCATAGCCGATAATAAGCCACTTCGAAAGGGAATATCCAGGATCTATAGAGCCCTGGCTACCCTGGAAAAATCTGATCATCTACCTTTCATGCGAGAATGAGAGGAAGAACTAGGCATAACTTTGTGATTAGTGGAACCTAAACAAATACTACTCCGATTACACAGATTCTTTCGCTGTGTTATAATTCCTCCAAAATACTCACCTGCTGGTATAATACCCCTGATTTTCTATATTCAAGAGGATACAGCTTTACCAATCAATGCTGGAGATGTGGATAGGCTGCTGGGACCATACAGCACAGACTTTCTCTTGATCCATTCAAAAACCTGAAGATGACAGCAGGTAGCCCAAAAACTGCACCCCGTGTACAGCAAAAACACGCTTCTCTAAATTTGCGTACAATTTATTATCTCTTGGGATCTGTAACACCTGTCTAACGTGATCCTGATGTATCTCCACGTCTGCAGGATAAATTAGAATGTCATCCAAATACACGACTACAAACCTCCCCACAAGGTGATGAAAAATGTCATGCACAAAATGCTGGAAAACCGCAGGAGCATTGGTCAACCCAAAGGGCATGACCAGGTTCTCAAAGTGCCCCTCAGGAGTATTAAAAGCCGTCCTCCATTCATCCCCTTCCTTGATCCTAACCAGATTATTTTGCCCCCTTTAAGTTCAACTTGGGGAACATCTTGGCACCAACAATCTGTTTAAACAAATCAGGAATCAAAGGAAGAGGGTAAGGATCACGGACAGTAACCTGATTACGTTCACGGAAATCCAGACATGACCGAAGACCTCCGTCCTTTTTTTTAACAAAAAAGAACCCTGCTGCCATTGTAGATTTGTAAGGTCTTAGGTGTCCTTTAGCCAAACTTTCCGCAATATGCTCTCTCATGGCCAGTCTTTCGGGTCCAGAAAGGTTATTCAATGTAGATTTTGGCAACTTAGCTCCAGGAATAAGGTTGATAGGACAATCATATTCCTGATGCGGAGGTAAATCCTGCCATCCAGTCTAAGAAAATACATCAGCGAAATCAGAGATAAAAGAGGGTAATGTCTAAATAGTTAAAAGAGAAAAAGATGTATTCAGACAATTGTCGATGCAATAATCACCCCAATCCAAAATCTGTCTAGCTTGTCAATCATGGTAAACCATGGTAAACCCAGAACCAGCAGAGCATGGAGACCCTCTAACACAAAACACGAGATACATTCTTGTTCAAAGTCACCCACTCTTAATCTGATATCATGCACCACTTGAGATAAACACTTCTGAGTTAGGGGTGCAGAATCAATAGCAAAAACGGAAATGTTTTTTTCTTATGCACTCGGTGACATTCCGTGCATACGGACGAACTGAGCATCAATCAGGTTCACCCCAGCGCCGCTGTTGATAAACACCTCAATCCCCACAGTTTTTGACTCTAGCACCACCTCAGCAGTCAGTAGAAATCAGGTACTACCAGTCAACGAAAAATGCACATTTTCTGACTCGCCTCTCATCCATCCAAGATTCAGATGGGAATTAAATGTCCCTCTTTTTTCTTTTTGCCGTTGAATACATGGACATACTCTTAAAAAATGTCTCTTCTGTCCGCAGAAAAAACACACTCACTTCCTATTGGCTATTACCAATATGCTTAAAAGTGGATCCAGGAGTAGCTCCCCTAATTGCATGGGTTTGTCCCCAGACATAAACCCAGGAGTAGCAATAAATCTCAGTGGAACGATCACCCTGACGAAGGCCACGCAGCTTGGTTTCGGCTAGAGAGGTCCAATCCGGATCATCAAAAATATGACTCAAAGCTTCAAAAAATTCATCTACTAACGGAGAGACTGCGAGCCGGTCGGCAGAGAAAAAGCCCATGACTGCGCATCCCCCTTAAGCAAGGCAATAACCACACTGACTGGCTGTTTCGCATCCCTAGAAGAGTGTGGACGTAGCCTAAAATACAGTTTGCACGCATCCTTAATCAAAATGAAATTATCACGTCCCCCAGAAAATCTGTCCGGGAGGGCTACACACAAACAATCCATGGCTACACACAAACAATCAAAAAATTATAGTTTTGGCAGTTTATAATGCCATGCTTCAGTGTGGGAGGAAAACACCACACAGAGCATAGAAGGCAAGGGGGAACAGGGAATCAGGCCTGAGAACTAGGGAAGGAAAATGGACACCTCCTAGTGAAAACCCTAACCAAAATCCTGACAGACTACCAGTATGAACAGACCCCAAAGATAGGTGAGTTCATATGCAGGAATACCTAGAGTCCTATCAAGCCATATAGAACCCTGGTACTAATGGCAGCGACAAGACTACCTGTTCCTCCAAAAGGAAGGACTAACAGGAGTCTCCTTCAGGCCTAATACAAACAAAAGGAAATGCAACACAGAACCCAAACAAAATACAAAAGGGAAAGAGAAGACTTAACTTTAAAGGAGCAATGGGAGCACCAGGAACTCAGCCGAGATCCAACCACAATCTACCCAAAGGTCCAAAGAGAAGCTATAAACTGCACAGCATTGTGGGAGAAGCAACTATAAATAGAGAAGGTTAAATGACCCTAATAGCCACACCTAGGGAAAGAAGGTGTGGCAAGAACCAGAAACAACATGTCAGATCAAACCATGTGTTGCCAGTCTCACCGATCTCCTGCCACCTGTCGCGGGAACGTCCGTGACAATAGTAGAATCTTGGGCCACTGCATGGTTCTTTATGCATGACGCTAACATCGACCTGTAAGGCCACACTTGAGTTATTTGGTCAGTTTTGGCCCCGTAACTGACCAAATAAGTGAAGTGTAATGTGATTCTAAGAGTGATGCCTGTCAACTGCCTGTCATACTGACGCAAAGTAACTGTTTCACTACACCAATATACAGGTTCTCTGCAGCCTGCAAATAGCTTTGTCATAAATAAATTCGGATCAAATCAAATTTTGGGGGAAAATTTGGCAAAGAGTCCAAATCAAATTTTTTAAAACTTCCCTCATCTCTAATAGCGACCTTTACACTTCTACACTCCATTCCTTAAATACATGGGCACACCACAGAGAAGAATGGTGTTCATCGTAAAAACTGTTTTTATGTGATGGAAGTGAGGGTCGTGCGACAATTTCCAGGCTATAGCCTACAATCATGAATGTGTTCAGAACTGACAGATTCTTTCAGGCAGTTCAGTTATCTTGCTGTACATCATTATGGACACACATTTTCTTCAAAGATTCCTCTGTTCTAAGAAGTAATTAAATGAACATAATGCATTTGTATTTTAATTGATACATTATACAAAAGCCCAGTTTGAGCAGCTAAGAATAACAGGAATTTCTTTTTATAGTAAAGTATCTATAAAAACAATAAAGGATAGCTAGAGGTCTGCAAAATATAACTCTATTATCATGTACTATGGAAGAAAGCAATTTTAGAAATTCTCACAATAAAATATGGGTTCCTGAACAATAACCCTATTAAGTTTTTAAAAAACGAACTTAAACTCAATATAGTTGTGCATATGGAATAAAAGTCAGGTTACCCATATGAAAAAGTCAGGTTACCCATGTCAGTATATTCAGTTTCGAAAAGGAATCCAAGAACAGACCTAGAGAAATTGGATTATGAAAGGTAAATGTGGCTTTAAACACTGCACTAACCTACTTGCACCCCATCTGATTATTTTATACATAACATTAGAGGGGTTGTACAACCATTAAATGCTATTTTAATATGATTCTGCAAGAACAAATAGGTCCTTTTCTATTTTTCTTTCTGTTACAAAACTGCTCCAGTTTTGCCTCTTTTTTAATATATTCTATTTTTATTGAAAAAGACAATTTACAGAATATAAAATACAAAAACTCAAATAACCTAGGAAGTTACATTTATGACTGACACAGCTTTTCCCAAAACTCTGATCGAAAATCAGGTAAGTATTACCTAAATTTGTGAAAGCTGGGGATGTTTTATCCTACTGATCGGGCTAGCGTGCAGCCAAAAATTATTCTGATATCTAATTGATTGACCATGACTCGTCCTGGCATAATAATTGCAAAGTAGCAACATGGTTTGAAGAATAGATAAATAACTTGTAAAAAAAAAGAGGGTGGGAGGATTGGGGGGATATTATCCACAGCCATTGTTAGCTACTGAATGCAAGGTTAAAAGTAAAAATGAAAGTGTGTAGTGTTCTATACTAGTGAGCAATAACTCAGTGATGTTGATACCTGCTGCCAGATCTTCAGAAAAGTGTGTCTGCTTCAGTTCTCCCAGCCTGTCAGCTTTTCCATAAGGTATAATTGATGCAATTTAGAAAACCACACAGAAATGCAAGGAGATGTTGTCAATATCATGTGGGTCGCCCAATTTGTAAGGGCTGGAGTAAATCCATTTGGTGTCAGCCATAACAAAATCAGTTCAGCATTTAGTTTAATGTTGGTAGATCAAACTTTATTGTGTACTCCACCTCCTCCCAGAATTGTTTCAGTAATGGGCATGACCAGCAAATGTGTAAAATGCTTCCAGTACCATTGTTGCATCTCCAGCACAAATCTGAAGGCACTAAGTGTAGCTGATAATCATGAGAAAATCAGGTGTCCTGTACCACCTGGACAAAATTTTAACGGAGTTCTCCTGGACTTGGATGCATCCAGAGAATCCATGGAAATGAGTTTCCTGTGGAAGCGTGATATGAAGTTCATTCTCCCAGGCTGATACATAATGTGATTGTGAGGAGGTCTGATCCAAGATCAGATGTTTATAAATAACAGATAGTCGATTCAGTGCCACTCAACCACGTCGGATCCATGTAGGGGGATGGTTATTGCTTTTTTAAACTTTGTCAGGTAGGTTCAGAATCAAGCCTTTGAATTATATCTGTTAGAGAATGTAGCATTTTATGTAGGGCAGGCCTCTCACCAAATCAGAGATTCTGACGGATGGCAAAGAAAGCCATATAGCATATGTCTGAGTCAGCTTGCAATTCTGATAATGTAGAAGAGTACTTAGAGGGGCTAGTGGGGATAGCACTCTCCTTGCCATATTGAGGGCAAAAATACAATGTGCTTCTCGTCAACTCACTTACAAGTAGCTTTTTACTTGGTATGGCGGTCTTGACCCAGAGTAGATATAAAGGGTCATCATCATCTACTCAATATCAACCTGGAAAGTTTAGAAATCTGCACTGACCATTTGGATCCATCTTACCTTGTGTATGTCTTGTAGATATGTTTTAATATTCGGTCCAGAAATGCTTCCCTGCTTAACTCTGCATGTTAACAAATTGTATACTAAGTCTAGGTTTCACATTAGACCAAAGAAAGTCAGTTAGAAAAGGTTATATAAATTGCCATTAGGTTGGGCAATGGGTATGGCTCATAACTTTATAAGGTATATAATATCTGTGGCATTACGTATGTGGTCAGTAAGTTCTTTCAACCAAGTCATGATAAATATGGCAATTGAAGGCTATTTCAAAAGGGTTTGTTCCTATTGAATATGGGTACATAATTCAGCAGGAAATATAATGTCAAGATGTTTGATAGCTGAGGATGGCCATTTGAAAGGTGAGGATGTTTTAATCCAAGACAGGTGGCTAGCTGTGGCAGATATATTCAAAACCTCAGATTTCTCATCATTGATTTTGAAATGTGAGACAGCACCATGCTCTTCAAAAATCCAAACACATACGGGAAGGCCTCTTTAGGATTTGACATAAGAAGCAGGTCATCCGCAAATGAAGCCAGGCTATGTACATGACATCTGAAAGTATTCCTCATGTGGATTCAGAGTTATGCAGTTTAGTTAAGAGTCTCTAGGGTTGGAATAAAAAGTGTGGGAGAAAGAGGGCAACCTAGGGTTGCCAGCCATCCGGGATTCACCCGAACAGTCCGGGATTTCAATCCTGTGCCCGGGAATGAGCCTTTCACAGACCCGGGCACAGGATCAGAGCGGGCAGCGGCAGGGCACAGCAGGAGATGAGCGCTACCATGAGCGCTACCATCTCCATAGTTATCTGTATCGCCGTCCTCAGGACAGCGATACAGATTTCTGTGCTGCGGCGGGGGAGGGAGAGGCGTTTCCCTCCCCTGTTCTTCTGATAGGCTGCTGGCACAAGGCCCGCAGCCTATCAGAGGCCGGTGCAGGAGGCGCGATGACGTCATCGCGCCGCCTGAACCGTACAGCATGAGACACAGGCCGGGAAGAGGTCTGCATCGCATTGCTGGAGGTAAGTATAAGTGTCTGTTTTTTGTGTTTTTTTTTTTTTTTTAAGAATTGGCAGCAGTGGCACATATGGGAGAAGGGGGCAGAGGCATATGAAGGGGGCAGAGGCATATGAAGGGGCAGCAGAGGCATATAAAGGGGGCAGCAGAGGTATATAAAGGGGACAGCAGAGCCATATAAAGGGGGCAGCAGAGAGCAGAGGCATATGAAGGGGCAGTAGAGGCATATAAAGGGGGCAGCAGAGGCATATAAAGGGGGCAGCAGAGGCATATGAAGGGGCAGAGGCATATAAAGGAGGCAGCAAAGGCATATGAAGGGGCAGAGGCATTTTCTGGCACATATGAAGGGGGCAGAGGCATTTTCTGGCACATAAGGGGCAGAGGCATATGAAGGGGGCAGAGGCATTTTCTGGCACATATGAAGGGGCAGAGGCACTTATTCTGGCACATGTTGGGGAAGGGGAGGAAAGAGGCACCTTATACTGGCACACTATTGGGGGGCACTATGGGGGTATCTACTAAGGCCACAGAGAAGGGGTATTTTATATGGGGGGCTCTGTGTGGTACTAGTATTATCTGGGGTATTATCTGTTTCTGCAGTATAGTATTGTGGAGCACAGCGGGCACAGTATTGGGGGTAGTAGAATGATTTGTCCAGAAGATGAGAGGATGATGGAAAAGTAGTAAACTAAGATTTATTTTTTGTTGTTGTTGTCAAACTGCAGAGACAGAAAATGGCGACAAAATGTTGGTCTGGTCTGAAGGTCTGAAAGGAGAAGACGAGGACAGAGAACATCTACATCACAGGAGACGTCACTGGATGTAAGAGGTAAGTGGGGCTGCATTTCTGTATTGATGGGATCAGGGGCGTATCCATCGCGGTGCGACAGCGAGGCAGGATATGGGTGTTGCTGGAGGCGGAGCATGGGCGTGACGGGAGGCGGGACATGGGTGAGGCCTTAAATGAGGCCGCCCCTCCCACCTGTTCGGGTTTGGCTTGAAGAAAAGGTGGCAACCCTAGGGCAACCTCACCTCATGCCATTGCTGATATGGAAATCATCTGAAAAGGTGCCATTTACTTGGATCCTAGCCAAGGGGGATGTAAATAGGGAGAATATAGCTGAAATAATGGATAGGGGAAAGCCGAATCTTCAGAGTACCCGCCACTAGAGATGAGCGAACATTTAAAAAAAGTCCGTTGTTCGGGGTTCAGGTGGTGGTTAATTGCGCATCCCGTTATGGATTCCACAATAGCGCATATGGAATCCATAAGGGGCGGCTGCCACCAACCCGAACTGTAGAACAGCTGAAGGACCTGGCGTGACATCACTGTCATGTGATCAGTGCAGGGCGTCGCTCAGCACGGGATCAAATCTCGTGCTGAGCCGCCCCTGCACTGATCACATGACAGTGACGTCACGCCAGGTCCTCAGCTAGCTTCACAGTTCGGGTTGGTGGCAGCCGCCTGCGGATCATATGCGCTATTGTGGAATCCATAACGGGATGCGCAATTAACCACCACCCGAACCCCGAACAACGGACTTTTTTTAAATGTTCGCTCATCTCTACCCGCCACATAAAAGCTCAATTCACTCTGATAAAGGTCTTCTTGGCATCAGTTTTTTTTTCTGTGCGTAATAAAGAGCATGCAATACTCTGCTCACATTCTGTCCCTTCTCGACCTTGCACAAATCCCACTTACTCTTCCCCTATGAATTTAGGAAGAAAGTGAGCATTCCGCTGGCTGAGTAGTTTGGCCTATCATTTAGGCCCCATTCACACGTCCGCAATTCTGTTCCGCATTTTGCGGAACGGAATTGCAGACCCATTCATTTCTATGGAGACAGACTTTGTCCCGCTCGGATCCGGAATTGCGGATCCACACTTCCGGGTCCGCACTTCCGTTCAGCAAAAATATAGAACATGTCCTATTCTTGTCCGCAATTGCGGACGACAAAAGGCATTATCTATATAGTTCTGGCAATGTGCTGATCTGCAAAATGCGGAAAGCACATTGCCGGTGTCCGTGTTTTGCGGATCCGTGGATCCGAAAAACACATATGGACGTCTGAATGGAGCCTTGATGTCATTATTCAAAAGGAAAATGGGTCTATGGCATCCACAGCACGTGAAGTTTTTCTCTTCTTTTGGGAGAATAGTTATATGTGCTGCAAGTGATTAAGGGGAAGAGTAGCTCCTTCCAGTAGCAAGTTTCACACCTCAACAAAGTGGGGTACTAGTACTTTGTTACATTTCTTGTAATATAAAATGGGCAGGCCATGCAGTCCTGGGCACTTTCCATTAGGAATGCCTGCTAAGACTTTTCCCACTTCATCTATTTGACCGATCCTAACAAAAAGGCCTTATCTGTGTCCATTTATGTTAGGTTAGTTACAGATGCAAGATATGAATCTATGTGGGGGTCAAGAGATTAAACCTGAAGAGTCTTTAAATTGTAGGAGGAGCAGAATTTATGAAATTCCCTGGAAATCAGAGAGGTAGTGGTGTATTTATGAATTTGGTCTGCCTTACTAGTGGAGATGAACAGTTTACCCCTGTGACCTCAAATCACGTTGGAGAGAACTTTAGAATTTTTGTCACGATAAGTGTATTTGTTAATTTCACTTATTGTAATACTTTTGCAGTTTCAGGGTACCTTCACACTGGCGTTTTTGTTTTCCAGCACAGAGTTCAGTCATCCGCGCTCTATGCCAGAAAAAAAAGTTCAGTTAAGATAATACAACCGCATGCATCTGTTTGAACAGATCCGCTTGTATTAACTTTAACTATTTTTTAACATTGTCAAAACGGATCCTTTTTGAACTCCATTGAAAGTTAATGGAGGACAGATCCGTCTTCTATTGTGGCAGAATGTGCCAGAGAAAACATTTTTGCTCCGCATCCCAGGACGGAAAGAAAACCGCAGCATGCTGCGATATTTTCTCCGTCCAAAAAACGTTCACATACTGAACGGAAGACATCCTGATGCATACTGAATGGATTTCTCTCCATTCAGAATGCATGGGGATAATCCTGATCAGTTTTTTCCGGCATAGAGCCCCCTGACGACGGAACTCTATGCCGGAAAACAAAAACGCCAGTGTGAAGGTACCCTTAATGTTTTCCAGATCTTTTAATTGGTGACACAGAGATTGGATTGCATCTCCTTGGATTGTGAGTGCTTATGAACTCTTTCCTGAGTCTATTTTAATAGTCCTCTATCTCAACCCACATGCCTAGGGCAATCAATACATCCCTGATATATGCCTTATGGGTTTCCCAAATTATCAGTTTAGAGACATGGGGGTCATCACTAAGAGTAAAAAATTTGAATAACTTTTGTTCTAGATGTCTCTTTGTCTTCTTGCAACAGGGTTTCATTTAGTTGCCATGACCATGCTTTCGGTGTAAAATCTGAAAAGTGATGGAGATCCAGATAGGAGAATGATCTGATACCGTGATTATGCCAATCTGTGCCACCAAATGGCATCTAGCAAATGGTTTCGGAGAAAAAGATAATCTAACCGTTGATAAGTGCCATGCACATCTGAAGAAAAAGTATAATTTTTGGTTAACATATTCAATAAGCTCCAGGCATCAGAGATTTAGTGATCCGATAAAGCTATTTTGAGCCCCTGGGTCTGGTTGTGAGTGAGGTGAGGAGTTGAGGATGAGGAATTAATGGAGTGGCAAATTAAAATCCCCACCTAGGAGTAATAGGCCTTCACTTAACATCTTTAATACTTTTAGTGTTTCAAGAAACCAGGGAATCTGTTAGAATTTGGAGCATATACATTAGTCAGAGGAATTCTAGTGTTGATCAGTGTCCTCTTAATAAATAGATACCTGCTCTCCTGGTCAATTATTTGTATTTGTACTTGGATAGGTATGGTTGTACCGATGCCAGCGGATACAACTGTAGATGCTGTAAATATGGGCTATGAAATCAAGTGGGGTAAGACCGATTGTAAAGTTGTCGATAACAAAAGTGTGTCTCTTGTAAAAATAACAGGTCTGCCCTCTCTCCCCTTAACAACTCCTGGATTTGCTTTTGTGGTATGTTAAGACTATTAATGTTAAGATTTTAAAAGATATCAATTTAACAGTTGCCATGGTTATATAAATTGGGTATGAAGGACATACAAAAAGCGTCTGGAGTTGACATTTCCTTACAATGGTGAATAACAAAGGTTAAGCTATATACAACTAGTGATGAGCGGCAAGGGCAATATTCGAATCTGCCATATTTGGAATATGTGGTAGAATATTCGTCATATATTCGCGAATAATGAAGAATATTCTAATTCACTACTAGTGAATTTCAATATTCTTCATTACTTAATTTATCTTATGCGAAAAATCTGCAATGTAATATGCGCGGTGAGGGCGGGTTATAGGCAACTTTCCTATTGGGTTGGCTTGCTAGAATTCGCGAATATGTAGAATATAGTGTGATATTTATTCTTAAAAAACGAATATTCGTCTTTTTTTTCATCTGAATCCATTACATTTATTAATAGGTTCAGATGAAAAAGAACCCTGAATATTCGTTTTTACGAATATTCGTGTTCAACACTATATACAACTATTTACCTCAATGGCATTGGCACATTATCTACAACAATGAAAAAGAGATGCAAACATAAGATGAAAGAAAATGTAGGGGAGGGAGAAATAGTGGTAAGATACATTAGCCATTGAGATTCAGCAGCCTATGCAGGCCATATATAAGCAATTCTATATGAAAATGTGAGCAAGCTAAATTAATGCTAGCGATATGCCCCCATTGTCTGAGATGGCAAAACCCCTTTAACTAAGTGCCTCAGACAAATAATGTCCTAGATTCCTGCTCCAATGCTTTTCACCAGTCAACTACCAGCTTTTAGACATCTGGGACCCTGACCGATCAGTTGTTTTCAGCAGCTACTGGCACTAGAAACTAAACAGTGGAAAAAGCTGAAAGGAAAAAGCTTGATCCAATTATCTTGAGAAAAGGGCACCATTTGTGAATGGATAGGTTGAAGTACATGTGAAGGCCAGATTTAACAGAATAAACGTCTCTCTTTACTGTAATACAAAATAGGAGTTATAGTACATCTAACAATAGCAAAAACACAGTTCCCATAATATACAGTGTGACTCTCCTCAGATCATTTGTATGGACTAGAGCAAGGATTCTTTCCACTGTATTTTTCTCAAGTCTATTCCTGCAGAATCTATGGCTGGCAAACTCACTTTTGCAATTGTGACTATAATTTGCAACTGAGGTTTACAGTTGGTTTTTATTGTATGACTGGCCAAGTCATATCCAAGTGTGATGCGTGTCTTAACAGTACTCCTCTCACTGAAGTATAGTTTAAATAGCTTATTAGCCATGGAAATTTCTGAACCTTCTTGTCTCTTTCTCTATTTTCTGTAGATCAACTAAAGATCAGTGAGTCTCTGTAGCTTTAATCCAGTTTTGTGAGGAATAGATTACATGGAGTTGTTTCCTCTCCTTGGTAACTCCAGGTTAAAACTGTCTAGACTCAGCTGGGGGTAGATCCCTGATCCACACTTAAGCTTCCTGCAGGGGGCTGTGCCAGAGTTGATTCTGTCACTTCCAGAAATTACCATACTTAATATACAGAGCATAAAATGACATTATATAACAGGACAAACATTAAACAGCAAACAATTTGCCAGTGACTGCTGGGCCCCTGCACTGATTGGGCACGCACCCAACAGGTGCCCCCCCCCTTCCCGATCAGCATGACATACGTGTCGGGAAGGGGTTAAAGCAGCATATAGGTAATCAGTACAACAATGCACAGTGTAGTGCAACAGTTTTCCTGTGAGTGATAACATGAAAATAAGCATTAGGCCTCAATCATCCGTTTTCATTTTTTGTATCCCAACACAGTTGGAATTTTATTTTTTTGAGGACTTGTTCAATTTCATTAAAGCAGCATATAGTTGCTCAGAACACCAATACACAGGGAAGTGATAACGTGAAATTAAGGGTCAGGTCTCAATCATCCATTTCATTAATTGTACCTCCAAACAGTTGGAATTTTATTTTTTTGAGAACTTGTTCAATTTACTTAAAACAGCATTTAGGTGGTCAGTATACCAATACACAGGGTAGTGCAACACATTATTTGAGAGAGATAAAGTCATATTAAGCATCAGGCCTGGCCCTTAATCATCCATTTCCTTTTATTCTATATCCAGATTCCACACGGTTGTTTTTGTTTTGTTTTTTGGTGTGTGTGGGGGGGGGGGGGGGGGGAAACCGCGGCGTGACAACTTGCTGGAATTCAACATTGCACATGATTGAGCGTCTGTATGAGCAGTGGAAAGCTGAGAATGATTTTGTCATGTACAAGACAGCCTTAGCAGTAGGGAGCATATGTTGCTTTGAGGTCAGGCAGTGGCAGCTCATCTGAGACGCCTGTCGGTGCTGAAGCCCATTGAAGAGGCCACAAAGTTTGTCAGCAGGGACAACTGAGGCATAAACAATGACATCTCCCTCATACTTGTCTTAGAACAGACGCTGGCGCTCATATAGCATGGGATGACAAAGAAGGAACAACAGCTAACGCATCTTGCTGTCCGCCCTATAGCTATTTGGGACACACAAAGGGAATCTACCATGGAGGACAAGGATGAGGAACTGCCACTGCAAGATCTGGAGGAGGAGTCGGAGGTGGAGGAGCAAGAGGACAATGACGACGATGTCACCGCCAGGACACCCAATCATCTCAGTGGTGGGTGTAGCTCCTCAGGCACATTTGCTAGAATGGCAACCTGTATGCTCGCTTACTTACGCAGTGACAGGCATATTGTTGTCGTTAAGCAGTTTGATGATTACTGCATAGCCATGCTAGCAAAGCAAAATGGGGGAATGTTTTCCTCCTGCAGAAAGGAAGGAGAAATTACGTTATTACCAGGAAACACTGTGTACGTAGCTTTCTACAGCTTACGGCGAGCAAACGCCTGCCACCAGCGTGTCTAAAAGAGAGGCAGCACAAGCTGCAACAGCAGCTATTTCAGTCTTCTCAACATGATGGAGCAAGTTTTTCTACATGCTGCCCCAGGCTGAAGCCAGTCAGCAAGGTAACTCCCAGGTTCAGGCCTACCTAAACTCTGTTCAGTCTCAGGCGCATACCCTGTTCCCTGACCCCATGGATTCCCTGTAGATGAAACATCCGTGATTCCAGTTATTTATTATCTACCCAAGGTTCATAAAAGTATTATTGACCCCCCCTCCCAGACCAATTATATCTGGGATTAATTTTCCAGCCCCCCATCTTACTAAATATGTGGACTTTTTTCAACAAAAATATGTGAGCAAGACCCCTTTTTATTTGAAAGACACGGGATGTTTTGAAGTTGATAAAGAGTTTTGATCAATACACGCAAGATATGATATTAGCCACAGTTGATGCTGCATCTCTGTACCCCAAAGATAAAGGGATGAATGCAATTAAGGATTGTCTTGAAAAAGATCCAGCAATGACGTTTAATCAAGGGGAATTTATTTTGGATTGTTTCGATTTTTGTTTGTGTCACAATTTTTTGGGGGTTTGATGGTAATTTTTATTTACAGTGCACTGGGACCGCGATAGGGATGAAATTCGCCCCAAGTTTCGCTAATTTGTTTATGCCTCATGGTAAGATAAATACATAAGTCCTATATTGGGAAGAACAAATAAAAATGGGGAATTGATTGTGTGGTATATAGATGACTGTTTGTTAATATGGAAGGGAGAACGTGAAGGTTTGGAGGATTTTCTATGTTACATAAATGCAATTGATTGGAACTTGCGGTTTACAGGAAATGTACAGTAAGCCATGATTCTGTTGATTTTTTAGACCTGAATATTTTTTCTGAAGAAGGTAAACTAAAAACGAACACATTCTTCAAACCAATAGATGTCAATGCTTATACTTCCACTACTAGCTGCCACTATAAACCATGGATCAGAAACATTCCGAAGGGGCAGTTTAAGATAGTGTATAGAAATTGCACTAATTTTGATTAGCTATGAGGAACAAAGTAATATGATACAAAACACGTTTTTTGAGAAGGGTTATAATAGGAAAGAACTAGAGCTTTGTGCACAGAAAGTTATGGAAGAAAGTGTGCACACAAATCAGAGTAAGGGGAATGAAGGTAATAATAAGACTAAAGATTTTCGTATGAATTTAATCACACAATTCAACAGTAATGCAGGGCAGATAAAGAGAGCTGTTAAAAAGAATTGGTCTGTGCTTAAGAATGATCCCATACTAGGAGACATAATTCCCAAGAATCCCTCTGTTATCTTCAATAAGAGCACCTAGTATAAAAAATAAGCTTGTACACAGCTTTATACCTATACAACCCACTGAAGGTATAAAACACCCATTAACTTGGTGTGGTTTTTGTTTACCATGCAAGAACTGTCTGAAAGTTAACAGACAGTGTAGGAAAGAAACAGTGGACCATACACAAAGTAATGGGCTTTATTGTGAACATGCATCTGTGGTTTACATGCTGGAGTGTCAATGTGGCCTCCAGGATGTAGGACGAACCACTAGAAGACTAAAAGTAAGAATTCAGTAACATATACGAAACATACAAAATCACAGAACAAAGTGGTCTAAATGGCAAAAGATGCTCAAGACCCCAAATGCTGTTGCGCATTTCTACCTGGAGGAGCAAATCCTGCCCATGCGATCTGTTGCTTACAGCATTCCCCAGCAAAAATGCATACAATGGAGGATGCTGGCAGCTGACCACATGTACCACAAGAACATCCTACACAAGTCTTAAAAGCACAAAATGCTCAAACCTGCATATGCTGTTGCACATTTCTAACCGGGGAGCAAATCCTGCGCATGTGATTCGCTGTCTTACATGTGGTCTGTTATGGGCATTCTCCATTGTATGCATTTTTTGCTGGGGATTGCTGTTAGAAATGGCTCACATGTCATTGCAATTACCATTGTGGTGCACTGTTTTTCAGTGATTTTCTGTTTCAACATATACGAAACATAAAGAAGGGTTTAGAGACACATAGTTTCTCTGCACATAAAAAAAAATAAAAATACATAGTAAAAATCCAGAAGGCTTGATTTTTTGATGGGCCTGGAGCAAGTTCGTAACAACTGGAGAGGCGTAGAGATGTCGCGAACATAAAATTTTCCGTTCGTGAATGGCGAACGCGAAATCCTGCAAATTTTTGCGAACCTGCGAACCGGGCGAACCGCCATAAACTTCAATTGGCAGGCAAATTTTAAAACCCACAGGGACTCTTTCTGGCCACAATAGTGATGGAAAAGTTGTTTCAAGGCGAATAACACCTGGACTGTGGCAAAACTCCCATGGAAAATTACGTAGTTGACGCAGAGTCGGGTTTTAATCCATAAAGGGCATAAATCACCTAACATTCCTAAATTGTTTGGAATAACGTGCTGTAAAACATTCAGTGTGTGTATACAATCAGGTATGATGTTGTATCAATCAGGTAGTGTAAGGGTTACGCCCGCTTCACAGTGACAGACCAAACTCTGCCATGTCCTTTCCTTGTCCTCACTGACGTCATTGAAGGTCTCTTACTCCACCCAGCCACGTACAACACCAAGGGTCCCCGAAAGGTGACAACAAGCCCCCTGGGATGCCTGCTATGGTTGGTCTTCCACCTCCTCAAAGCTTCCTTCCTCCTCTGACTCCTCTTCTTCAGACTCCTCTCTCTGCGTTGCCGCAGGTCCAGCAATCGACGACGACAAGACTGCGAAGAGTGCTGGATCAGGCCATAGATGAGCATGAAGAGGAAGAGTTGTGGTTACCATCACCACCAGGGTGATGGTAACCACAACTCTTCCTCTTCATGCTCATCTATGGCCTGATCCAGCACTCTTCGCAGGACATGCTCCAGAAAAAACGCATATGGGATGAGGTCGATGATGTTGCCTTTAGTTTGACTGACCAGGTTTGTCACCTCCGCAAAAGGACACATGAGCCTACAGCCATTGTGCATGAGCATTCAGTAACGCGGCCAAAAAATACCCAGCTCCGCAGAGGCTGTTCTCTTTTTTTTTAAATTAAAAAAATCTGTTCTTACCAGTTTAATCTCTGTTTTGTCCCCTATCAGGGCCGGTGTATGGAATAGATTTAAGGAACCGGGAGATGGAAAAGATCATTGGTCGGTCCTCTTCCTTCCAATTTGGGGCACTGCGCCTGCGCTGTGCAATGTACTGTGCCACCCTATATGAGTGGTGTGTTAAGTAGTACTATTCCTATCAGTTTAATCCCTGTTACGTCCCCTATCAGGGGACGTGTATCGAATAGGTTTTAGGAACCGGGAGATGGAAAAAGATGATTGGTCAGTCCTCTTACTTCCAATTTCGGGCACTGCGCGTGCGCCGCGTAATTTACTGCGCCACCAATACAAATAGTCTGAACTACTATTCTTACCATTTTAATCTTTGTTAAGTTCCCTATCAAGGTGTATTAAATTGAATCCTTGCATAGGGAGATAGAGAAAAAAGCTTGCTCTGTCCGCTTCCTTCTAATTTTGGAATTTGCCACCAATGCAACTAGTGTTGACTAAGTACTATTCCTATCAGTTTACTCTCTGTTTTTTATCAGGGCCAGGGACGGTGTAGTGAATAGATTTTTGGAACCGGGAAATGGAAAAAGACCCATGCTCGGTCCGCTTCGTTTGAATTACAGGTCCCTGTGCGTGCGCCATTCAATGTACTGTGACACCCTATATGAGTGGTGGGCAGTGGGCACAGTACAGTCTGTGGGCCTGACACACACTGGCAGGCAACTGCAATTATATTAAAGGGTAAAAATTAAATGACTTTTTTATCTGCAAGGTACTGTGCCTCCCTATATGAGTGGTGTGCACACCGTACAGTCTGTGGGGCTGCGGCCTCTCACACACGGGCAGGCAATTGCAATATATATATATAAAATAAATAAATAAAAGCAGACTGATGTACCAGCCCTAAAAAGTGCTTTTTGGGGTGCTGTCAGGACGCTGGGCTTACAGCAGATGGCCCCTTTCACACGAGCGAGTTTTCCGTGCGGGTGCAATGCGTGATGTGAACACATAGCATCCGCACTGAATCCTGACCCATTCATTTCAATGGGTCTGTGTATATGAGCGTTTTTTTTTCACGCATCACTTGTGCGTTGCGTGAAAATCGCAGCATGTTCTATATTCTAAGTTTTTCACGCAGCCCTAGCCCCATAGAAGTGAATGGGGCTGCATGAAAAACGCATTGCATCCGCAAGCAAGTGCGGGTGCGTTGCGTTTTTCACTGATGTTTGCTAGGAGATGTTGTTTGTAAACCTTCAGTTTTTAATCACGCATGTGAAAAACGCATCAAAACGCATTGCACCCGGGAGGAACAAACTGAACAACTGAACGCAATCGCAGGCAAAACTGAATGGCTTTGCCTGTGAAATCGCACAGTTTTCACTGAACACATCTGCAACGCATCCGGACTTAAGGCCCCATTCACACATCCGCAATTTTTGTCCTCATCGATTCCGCAATTCTATGTGCTCTCTGCTTCCGCATTTGCGGCTCCGCACAAGATAGAGCAAGTCCTATTCTTGTCTGCAGCCTGCAGACAAGAATAGGCATCTCTATGGGGAGTGCGGCATAGTGTGTTGCAGATCCGCAACACACCACGGACGTGTGAATGGGGCCTAATCCGGACACGCTTGTGTGAAAGAGGCTGATGAGTCTTAGAGCACTGGAGTGGACACAGAACACTAGTAGCTAACGCTTTCCCTAGAATCCCTATATTAATTCAACAGCCGCAGCACTCTCCCTGCTCTAACTAACACTGCAGCTTCAGAATGAATCTAAGATGGATGCTGTCCTTGCTTTTTGATAGGAGGTGGAAGGGTCTGGGAGGGAGGGTATGCTGATTGGCTGGAATGTGTCTGCTGACTGTGAGGTACAGGGTCAAAGTTTGCTCAATGATAAAGTATAGGGGGCAAATCGAACATCGCATAGGTTCGCACATACGATGTTCGCCGGGATCTGTTCGCCGGCGAATAGTTCGGGACATCTCTAGAGAGGTGGCAATCCATTGAATAGAATCAACAGAAGAGAAGTACAATGGATCTACAAACTCGGCTCTTTACAGCCTGAGGGTTTAAATGTCGAATTCGACATAAAAGCTTGTATAGTAAACATGTCAAGTATCGAGATGTCAGTTGTATCCTATTTTTTTCAGTGTTTGTTTACAAAAGTTATTTTCTTGATGTGGATATTGGGATGTCAGTGCGTTGGTTTATTATTGAGGTCTATGCAGTGTCCCAGGGGGTCAGTAGTGTAGCTTTAGGTATGCTGGGCTTTGTAGTGCAGGGCAACCCACTAACCTGGGACTGACTGTCGTCTTCAATCGGGTCAGCACTGGAACAGGCAGGTGATGAATATCGTGATGCCAGTGCCAATTGAACGGTGGCACACCGTGTAGTGACAGGTGGAATAATTGAGGATTCTTTATATACTTAAATAACAGGATAACTTTACTGAACGTAGTTGAAGATAGATGAACAGTCAGTAAGTACAGTTCCAGAATATTCCACACGTTACAATACAGTCACAGCAGTGGTTCAGGCTATTAATCACAGTCTCAAAAGCTATCTTCAAGACAGGCCTCCTAGGATCAGGGCTTTTCTCTTACTCTCAATGCAGCAATACACTTCAGGCAACTATTCTCTCTGCAGGGGTACACTTACTTTCTCTCCTGCCTTAGTTCCTGGCTGTAGGCAATACTCTCAAGGTCCAGACACCCGCATAACAGTGATAACCCTTGAGCAAAGGTTTTGTAGAGGTTTTCTTCTCTCCTGGTTACAGGCTCTATACTTGATATGCGAACTGGCTTGCTGGTTACACTCTCTGTCCCACTTGCTAGTGACAGGCTCTTACTTGGAGTACCTCAGGTACACATGACCTGGAAAACCGGGTGGGAAATGATCCTCCACACCAGTGGTGCAATCTCTGCACTCAGTTACTGAGTCCTGAATCTCTCAGAACTGACTCTGAACTAGAACTTCCAACTAACTTTCCTAGGCTAGGGCCTGGCCTATTTATACTAAACTGGGGGCTCCCTCCGCTGGCTGGAATATGAATTGCCTGTTACAGGCCTACCTTTCTTAAAGGGAGATACACATTAAAATATAGCAGTGTCGGGTAACCTACCCGTATGCTGCATGTATACGGAGGTAGAAAGAGAATGCAGCTTTTCCAGGAAGAGGGGGAATTGCCAGTCTATTTGTATTGAAGGGAGGAACTAATGGAAGACAAATAGAGAAAACTAATCATGTGATATTGAAAGGAGGAGAAAGAGAAAGTTTTATTAAATCAGAATTAGACTTATGTTTTAACTTGTATTTTATGTTATTGTAAGTTGATCGTTTTGTATTTAAAGAGAATGAATGTTATTTCAAATGAATTTTGTAAACATGCAAATTAGTGCTGTAAGAACGCCCATAGTGTCTTGAAAAAGGTGCAATCTATACGAGTCCATAGGTGCCCCTGGCGAAACCTGGGTTGGGCGTTTAATGAGAGGATGCGTACATTTTATATGCGTGTTGTTTTATGGATCTTGTGAGTACAATAAATCACGTTATTTAAACTCAGTTGGCGGTATTTCACTATGTTGGGCCTTCTCTTCTATGACTTTTAGGACATTTGAGCATACTGTAGACCTTAGTGGGGACCAAAACTGAGGAATCACATCGATAGATACCTTTTGTCTCCATCAGTGTGAACTGCACTCAAGTTGAAGCAGAGCGGTTTTCTATATTATATATACTGGCTATTTGTGAAAGGTACCCACCTCACAAGAAAAACTGCAGCGCAAAAGGACAATACTGATCTGGGGACTGTAACTTTTGTTGCAGATTATTGTCCGTGTTTTGTGTTTGCAAGTGTTTATATGTGATTTTTTTCCCATTTTTTTGGGGGGGTTACTTGTATTTATTCTTTGATAGTCCATGCTATGCTGTTTCTGCTAGTATTGCAGCCATGTGCCTCCTATTACCGTACTCTTTCCACATTCACACTGCGCTGCTGCTGCTCCCAATTAAAAGGGAGATTTTTTTTCAGGCTTGTGCACAATGAACCACTTTTTCTTCTGATAACCAACACTTGTGCATGTCATATGGGCTTGCATTCTGATCCTGCCAAGGTATAATTTCTGGATGCTTGGTCCCCCAATGTTTTAATCCCATAATAAAACACCATCTGCCCCCGATAAGGGACCATTTTTGGAAGCTTTGGAATATGAAAAAGTTTAACACATATGAAGGCGCTGCGTGTTTTTAAACACGCTGTATGTTAATGCCGCCAAACATGCTTTTACCCATAGCTGTGTATGTCAGGGTCACTCAGACATTATTTACTATTGCTGTCATTGCGTTTGAGAGCTTGCAGAGGGAAAAATAAAACATTCATAAAAAATAAATGAAAAGAGATAACACATTTTCCAAAGAATTCTAAATACTAGGAGGCTAAAGGATGCTATATTCCAATTTCAGGGCAAATGGAGCAACTTTGTTTTGGCCCGAATCGATTTGGGTCCAAACAAAATTTTGGCGAACCTGATCTCTCTGTACCGAATCTCGAGTGGTTCGCTCATCTCTAATGTGAACTTAAACTTGTAATTTAGGAAGAGTCCTCAGTCTGGAAATCCTGCCGTCTACTATTAAAACAATGTCTAGAAAATGCTGTTACGAATTGGTCTTTATTTAAAGGGGACCTGTCATCAACTTTATGTTGACCTCACTGAGGGCAGCATAAAATAGTGACAAAAATGCTGATTTCAGCGTTGTGTCACTTATAGGCTAATAGTAAGTGTTTGCTGAGAACCAGCATCATAATCATTGCAGCCCAGAGCTTGACAAGAGTCAAATCTACTTGAGAAGAGTCATAGTTATTCAGGATCTCCTGCACTCCCCGCCCATCTGCTGATGATCTGCAGTTCTCTCCTAGAGAGAAAGGGAGAAAACTAGGTGGAAGACTGCCAGTCATCAGCAGGTGGGCAGGAGAGCAGGAATTCATGAATAACCAGGACTCTTCTCAGGTGGCCGGGATTCTTTTCCAGGCCTAGTCTGCAATGATTGTCATCTTGGTTCTCGGCAACCACTTACTTTTAACTTTTAAATGACCGACCGCTGAAATCAACTCACCTGTCTCTACTTTATACTGCCGTTAGCATGGGCAGCATAAAGTCGATGACAGGTTCCTCTAAAGAATTTTTATGTCATAGACGTATGGAGCTGGTAACCGGTTGCATACTGCAAAAATCTATATATTCATTGAACTGTACTGGTATCTAGAATAAGAGTTACTGCACTAAAAATAACACAGATAAATGGACTGATGCTGTGTATTTGCTTAGAATTTAAGAGACTCATTCATTGTATTGAGATTTAGGAATTATGATTCCCAAGGGAAGATCTGAGGAATATGAATAGTCTTGTTATGCGGTCATATCTCATGTTTTATCATATATTCTCAGGGACAGTAACCACCCTTTGCTTTAGAATGCCATAATACAGACTCATTAAGCTCAAGTATTACAGATAAGAGAATACTGGACATGTACAGTCACCTTTCTCCCAAATTGGCAATGTGACAAAACCATGCATTATTGACCTCTGAGATTATATCATTTTAATCAAGCCAAAATGTTACTGTCTAGAAGGTGTATGCCTCAGTAAATATCTGAAATTCAAATCCAGGGGGGATTATGTTATGTGACTTGTGCCAGAAATGTAAAAAAAAAAAAAAAGTTGCAAACTTTGGCCTACTTCGAATTTGCACAAACATTTGCAATTTTTTTTTCCAATTTTATGCTGCTCTGGCTAATTTTCAAAGAAGTGTGCAGGGCTTTGCGGGAGGGGGCAGGGCCTGTATAATTTATGTCAGAAACTTGCATAAATAATAGCACAAATCTACTACATCTAGTTTTCAAAATTGTCTACTGAACAGAAAAGTCATATCTTTGACACCACATTTCCTATTTATTTTTGTACAAAATTCACACCAGAAACTAGTGAAGAAAATTCCAAATTAGGGTGAAATTGAAAAAAAAAATGGAATTCTGCCATCGTTTTATGGGTTTTACTTTTACGGAGTTCCCTGTGCCATAAAACTAACATGTTCACTTCATTCTATGGGACAGTACAATTTCAATGATTCCACATATATATATCTTTTATCTTCTGTTTCAATACTTAAAAAAAGAAAAACTTTGGAAAAATAATTTTTTTTCTTTGAGTCACCATATTCCGACCCCCAATAATTTTCTATATTTACGTCCACTGAGCCGTGTGGGGCTCAATTTTTGTGAGATGATATGTAGAAGAAGTGTGATTTGAATGTTTATATATTTTTTTTTTATATATATTTAAAAAAAATATTTTTTGTCTAATAGACTGCAATTGTTTAACATTGACTACAGGCAGTAGCCTTGGATCCTTCAGAGGGTCTGAGGCTACCACAAGGAATGAACAGTTTCTTTGATCGTCTCGTGGAAGAGCTGTTTGGGCCCTGGGAACTCAGCTCCCCCACGGAAAGCTGCCTCAGATTCTGTGGTCACAATTGATCACAGCATCTGAGGGTAAACCCCTCAGTGACCATCCTGTTTTGGGCCTTACTCACCAAGCGCTTTTCTATCTTTTTTCATTGTCGCCTTCCAAGAGCTATAACTTTTTTAATTTTTTCACCTATATAGCTGTATGAGGGCTTGTTTTTTGAGTGACAAGTTGTTGTTTTAATGGCACCATTTTGGAGTACACGTAACGTTATGATTAACTCTTTCTGGGAGTGAGATGGAAAAAATACTGCCACTGATTTTTTACGTTATAAATTTGACGGCGTCACCCGCAATGCTAGGGAAGCTCACCCCTGTCCCCACCTGCCATTGACTGCCCCCCCCCCCCCCGACACTGGATGTTTTCACCAGGAGTGGTGCGGGGAGCCAGGTAAGTATATTCAGTGTGGGGGCCCAGCATATAGGGGGACTTTTTATACTCTCAGATAACTCTTTAACATCAAGGCTGGACAATATGTACATACTGTATTGTAATTTGTGGTAATGTAACAAATATTCTACCTTCTGCATGATGCTCACTCATTTCTTTATCAAATATTTACTCAGATCACAAGCTAATCAAAAAGAAGGCATATGATATCATTATTAAAGAAAATGTCAAAGCCGGTCCTCTTGTTACTGCAGATTTATGCCAAAAATAGAAAAAATGCAAGACTCATAGAAATGATTTCAAACGAGCGGAAAAGGTTGGCACTAGAGATGAGCGAATTTTCTCTCTAAAGGCATTCCGTTATGCATTCCATCATAGTATTGCGTTATGGCCCGTGGGAACGGAATTCATGACGAAATTCACCTTTTACCAGTAAAATATGAAATTTGCTCATCTCTAGTTGTCACCATGACTCATACTCATCACCATTGTTAAGATACCTGTTTTCAGTACCCCAGACCTGGGGGTATCTAAAAATTACTGTATTTAGTTTTGTAGTGTTATGCAATTGCTGTATTTATTTTGTATTGTTATGTATTGTATATTATTTGGTTGGGCATACCAGTTACGGTTATAGCTGACAAAGGTTGCCAAAGAACAGCGCTAATAACCAACCTGTTCCTCCCCTCTTGGTAGGAGTGGGCTAGTCCTGATTCCTGCCAGGAGGGAGATTTCCTGTTGAGACACTGAGAGAAGAGGAAGCACACTGCAGAGCTCCTGCTAATGAAAAGGATTCTCTAGAGAGATCAACTAAAATTCTTCCTCAAGAAAATCCTTGAAAAGTCAAACAGCAGAGTGACCAGCCAACACCTGCATCAAAGAAACTGCTGTGAGGTGAGGGACTACAGCCAAGACACCCATCACCCAAATTACCACGGGCCAGTTAAAGCTAATGTCTGGATTTGATAGTGGACATCTACACTTACAAGTGCTCAATTGCAGCTATCTAACCTGCCTCCCTAATCCTTACTGGTGCCACAAAACTGCACTTGGAATCCACTGCTATTGAATGTACCTGATGTTATACTTCGCACTTAGTAAAAGAGGCTATTATACATTAACTTCTGGCCTCTTTCTTCAAAACTCCATTTCCACTGCACCAATCCTCAGGCAGCAGCGGCCTCGGGGCCACTACTACTCCCATCCTTTGCACAGGCTCCTTAGGGGATCACGGCATGTTTGTAAGTGAATGAGAACACTCTGGCTTACATTCACAGACTGCAAACTAGTATGTAGCTAACTCATCTTTCGGCTATGTGTCCAGTCTAGACAATGTAAAACTGTCAGAGCTTCGTGCAGCTGGTGCTGACAGCTTTGCTTAGACTGGACACAACAGCAAGTACTTTTCAACTATGATCACAACTAGATGGATTGGTAGCCTTTGAACTGTTCTCATTCACTGACAGCAAGCAGAGATTTTGAAACTGGTGCAGAATTCTGTCTAAGCTGTAAGTAGTATAGCCATGAAGCAAATTTAAAGGGGTTGTCAAGGGGAAAAATAATATTTAAAAGTGTTCAGCATTGTGTAAATACATTAACCCCCCACCCCCACCCACACACACACACTCTTGTAGCATCCCACGGTAAGGGAGAGAGAGAGAGACGCCAGTGATGGAGAGGCAGACACGTGGGTCCTCTGGGGCACACTCTAATTTGGGGGACACAGGACGGGTGTTAGGTGAGGTGCCCTTGGTGTTATGATTTAACGTGCCTATGGCCAGGTCCCATACAGTTCGTGACGCCAGTGCCGGTAATGGTGGCACACCGATTGACAGTGGGAATAATGGAGGTGCAGACACTTGAGTTGAAACAGAACTCTTCTTTACTGAATAATGGCAACTTCATACACACTCCTTGTAGTTCCACAGAAGACAATTGGTACACAGCAGGCTTCACAGTATAATGGCAGGTATAGCTTGGCAAAGTTACACAGAGGGTTTAATAGACTCACAGTACAGGCTGCATCCTTCAGGATCCTGACTGGTAAAAACTTCCAAGGCCCGTATGCCCTATAGCTGGCTTCATCCTTGGGAACACTGAAGTACCTCCTCTGATCTGTAATATCCTCTTGCACTCACTTTCTCTCTCTGCCTCTCAGCTCGACTCTAGCTGGACTGGGTAATGGCACTGCTGGGTTTCTCTCTGCTGATTGCAGGACTCAGGAGGGAACCTTCTCCTGGACTCAGGACTCTCTCCTGGAAGGAATACTCAGGACTCTCTCCTGGAAGGTGGTTCCTTTGGCACACGGCCTGGACTGGGCTAGCTTCAGTCTTAGACTGACTGCACAGGAGCTGATCTTGCCCTCACAGGCTCAGGGCCTGTACTGCCCTTCTCTCAGGCTCCAGGGCCTGGACTCCCTATCCCCTGCCTGGGCCTAGCTATATAAACCAGGGGCTCCCTAGCTCCCTCTACTGTCTGGGAGGCTAACCTACACCCCTAGCAGGCCTGTACACAGAAACACATGACATTTGCAGGGTAAATCTTTTGCAGGTGCATAAAATGACAAAATACCAATCTCCCCACATGAGGGGGAACAGCATGACCCTTGTGACTCCTTAGTAGTGCCCACCATTACCAAGTGGGACACTACACTCTTTTCTGAGGCTGCCCCATCTTTCGCCATTCATGTTGCAGCGATGACATCCCGATAAAAGGAAATGTGATCACTTTGAAATTGGGACATATGACCGCTGAATCCAATCACTGGCTACACCCACTACAGCGAGTCACTGGCTGCAATGGTCACATGTCCTTGCGCCTGGAAGTCATCAGTGCAGCAGGAAGTGGAGAACGACAGAGGACTAGACACACCTGACCGTAACTATTTTTTATGTAATTATACCATTTTACCAGTTTAAAACATGATTTCTTTCCCCTGGGCAACACCTTAAGGCAGTTTTCCAGGGTTTTCATATTGATGGCTTATCCTAAGGTCATCAATATGAGATTTGCACCTCGGACGATCAGCTGTTTGAAGATGCTGTGGCTACTTAAGACTCCTCCTAGGCCATGTGACATCATGTTCATTGGTCACATGGTCTAGGCCAGGGATGGGCAAACTGCTGCTCTCCAGCTTTTGTAAAACTACAATTCCCACCATGCCCTGCTGTAGGCTGATAGCTGTAAGCAGTCTTTGCATGCTGGGAGTTGTAGTTTTGCAACAGCTGTAGAGCCGCAGTTTGCCCATCCCTGGTCTAGGCGCAGTTCAGTCCCATTCAAGTTATCGTGGCTGAGCTGCAATACCAAGCACAGCCGCTAGATAATGGTCGACGCTGTGCTTAGTGAGCTGCGAGGAGGCTGCTCAGCTCACTAGAGCTCCAACAGCTGATCGGCAGGGGTGCCAGGAGTAGGACCCTGGCTAATCTCTTATTCATCACCTACACTGAGTATAGACCATCAAAATGAAAATTCCTGTAAACCCCTTTGAAGACGTTTTCGACCAATAAGCAGTTACATCAATGTTAATTTCTTGGGGCTCAAGCATTGGGACTAGTGATGAGCGAATCGAAGTAAAACAAATTGACTTTGGTCCAAATTTCATGGAAAATTTGTTTTGCCACAAAGACGCTTGTGCTTCATGGTAACAAATACATTTTTCTTGAAATGATGGTAAAAAATAAATAAAATACATACTCACCCACTCCATTAGCTTGTGTCGGGGTTTTTGCAGCGATTCTAATTGAAGAAAACTTGGGAAATCTTGCGCGTGTTGCCGTGTGATATCACCATGTCATCGTACTGGCCAGGTGTGGTGACGTCAACAGTAATGATGTCACCGCGTCTGCCCATTATGCTGACGTGGTGACGTCATCACGTCAGCGTGCAAGAGTTTTCTTCAAGCAAGATGCCTGCAATGCTATCTGCTCGAGCAAATGGATGAGGTACATATTTTTGGGTTTTTAACCCCTTATTAATCACTGCAAGGCCTTAATGTGACAGGGTTGAACACGGCATCTGAGGGGTTCAATGACGGGGAACAGCGCAATCGCCACTCACCATCATTGCACCCGCTACATACAATGGAAGGCGATTTGTGACAAAGTAATTCATCACAAATCGAATTTCTTTGTGAACTTCAGCAAAGCAGTTGACTAAAATTTTTGCAAACTTTGATCACAGTATTCTGTCTATGTCAGCGCTGCCGTCCCCGGTACAATGCAATCTGCAATGCAATTTTGCAGCTTCGTTTGGTGGTAGAAGCAGAATTGTGTTATGGATTCTGGTTCCACGGACCATAACGCATTTCTATGACGGAATGGGGAGAGGACTGCCCTGCATAACGTTGCGGATCCGTTTTGCAGGCCATAGACTTCTATTATGACGGAATGAATATCGGAATGCCTCTAAAGGCATTCCGTTATGCATTCCGTCATAGAATTGCATTATGGTCCGTGGTAACGGAATCCGTAACGCAATTCAGCTTTTACCACCAAATGAAGCATGAACGAATTAAAAAATATCGATCCCCTGTGCTCACGCTCCGGCTAGGAGCGAGTGACGTCACTACCGAGGAGCTACGGGGTTAGAGGAGAGGCAAAACGCCTGTAACTTCAATCCGACGCGTTTCGAACGATTAGCGTCGTTCTTCGTTTGAAACGCGTTGGATTGAAGTTACAGGCGTTTTGCCTCTCCTCTAACCCCGTAGCTCCTCGGTAGTGACGCCACTCGCTCCTAGCCGGAGCGTGAGCACAGGGGATCGGAGTTTGTGCCACCAGCCGGGGCACGCTCCAAAGTATAATAGGAACCCCCGTACATCTAGGGAACCACAGGACCGCTGGTACTGCTAGATACAAAAAGACTGGGAAGACAGAGAAGGTAGGCAATACTACCATCTGAGTAGAAACACTAATACTAGATTTGCAGCATTAAGTGTGTACTCACAGTCTGAATAGCTACTAAATAGCGCGATATCGATCATTTTATATAGACTGATTCGCTTCACCTGATGCGGGCACGGCCGCCTCAAGATATCGCAGCTTATAACCAAGGTTTAGCGCCAGTGAAGAAGTTTTTTGTATACATTGAATTAAAAAATATGAAATTCGCTCATCTCTTGTGATCAGTATAGGTCTCAGCAGTGGGACTCCAGTGATTTATCTTTTATCACCTCTACTATGGATCGCTGGTACATTAGGTTTTTGTCAACCATGATATGCAGTATAATAACAATAGGCTATCACATAAAAGTGCTCCGTAGTACTTATTTTCTTACACTATTCATTCGGATCTGGAATGTTAAAAGCTTTTTGAAGCATGTCAAAACTGTGTCTGCAATTTAGTGACCTGAAGAAGCAACACAGTGAATTATGTTATGGTCTTTTCAAATATTTCCTCCACAGCCTCATTTGGTGCCAAAAACAACTCATTTGTAATTTTCTGTCATGTACCATCTGTGCTGTGAAGTTCATGTTGTGTTCTATTGTCAAAGAGGCTCCAAGCAAAATTCTGTGTTTTTGCTTGGACTAGAAAGAGTTTTCACTGCTACATGTGACTTGTCAGCAAGTTGAACCCCATTAAATCAGACTGGTTGGAAGGTTTTCTAATGCTGAATAAAGTTATACCTGTCTTGTGAAGATTGGTTGTGACGTTTCTGAGTAAAATTTCTTTTATACTTTATTCAAATAGAGGCGTTGCCAGCACTGAAAAGCTGAAGAGCTTGGGTGCACTGAATAGCTAGCCCCAGCCCTCAGTGCACTGATGCCCTCATTAGCATAAATAATACAAGTCTTTTTTTCATGGAAACACCAAAGCCAATTATCACAAAACAGGTATCATTTTATTCAGCTGGATCAACCCTACTGGGAAATATACCAGATTTAACAGAAATGATCCCACTGACAGGCATTTTTTTAAAACTTAATCTCACTTAGAGATGAGTGATTTGAAAATTCAATTTGGCCGATTCACCGAAGCTTCCGAATTAATTAGTCACAAATTGCTATAAATCACATATACCCGTACGTCACGGTGGCTGAGGGAATGTACAAAGCGGGCTGTTGCAGTGAACCTGCTCCATATGTAGCAAGTGTCGGCCGTATCATACAGGAGACACCCAGCTGCAATGACGAAGGAATGGCGATCCCGTCTAACCCTGTCATTTAAGCCCTCAGATGCAGCAATCAACGCAGATACTGAGGCACACTAACTCTATCACTAAAATGACCCCCCATTCGCCACGCTCTCCATCTCCGGAACTGCTTTGAAAGGAATACAGCAGCAATGCACAAATCCTTCTCCACACTGATGAGGGGTAACACCCTGAAATAGCTGTTTGTGGATGGAAAATTGGCTTAGGTTTTCCCCGTCACATCCTTAAAACTTGTAAAAAAGCTGGATCTTGACATAGGGGACGCTTAATATGGTGGATTTGGTGATCTCTGTAATGGAGACCCTTTGCACTGTTTTTCCTTCCTTTGAGGGATATCTGGCTTTGATTGTGTTGTAGACCCAATACTGGGGCTCCACATTTATTTTGCAATGCACATACCTGACCTGCCACTCTGTTCAATTCGTGGGGCTCTACCGAGTACGGGGCCCTCAGTACGGGGTGAGGGTCCCGACAGTAAGACACCCAAGGGATAGGGGATAGTTTCAAACAACAGGAATTCCCCTTTAAAGCTACTTTACATTGGCCAACAATCAGTTTAATGATTGGGAAGGAGCACCCCTAGGAACGCTCATTCCCGATGGTTGACCAGTGCTGCCGATCACCCGGTGAACAAGCAAACACATCATCATTTTTGGGCACCAGATCATTCTGTCTAAGCAGTGACCTGCTGCCTGGAAACAATGATTCTCTATGATGATGAGCGATCGAAGCAGCAATATCTTGTCCTCAAACAACAGAGCTGATTGCTGCACTTGAATGCAGCTCTCAACTCCTCTGAAGAACAGGCAGTTATCGGGAATGAACGGTTCCTTCCTGATAATTGCCTGCTATGTCAGCCCATGTAAAGGAATCATTATAGGTAGCTACTAGGGGTGAGCGAATCGAGCTTCAGAAACAAGATCCGAAGTCGATTTGTTCAAACACTTTGTTTTAATGTGGTAACCTGTCCCCATACAGCATTAAAATGTATGTGTCGCGCGAGACTTCGGTGAATAACTTCGGCCTTTGATTTTACGTCTTTAAATACATTTTAAAAATGTGAATCTGAGGCTGTTGTAGTAGCCAGTACCGAAGCCAACTTCTGTCTCGCACAAGTTCGGGCTTAACGAATTTTGCCTTCGCGAAGCACATACATTTTAACGCTGTGCAGCGACAGAAGTTTGATTCGCTCACCTCTAGTAGCTAACTACAGATACCAGGAAACTTGAAATTTACAGCTAAAAAGCGAGCATAAAAACACATTTTTCAATGATTTGTATAAATAATGAGTTGCCCGAATATACTGTATATCACTGATTTCTAGTTTCTATTTTTATGCCTCTCGTTAGTTTGAGAGACCACTTTTCGGATTATTAGATTCAATGATTAAATTCAATGAACTGTTTGCTGTTTGTATTTGAGACGTGATGTGTATGAGGACAGAGAGGACAATTATTATATGATCAGTAATACACTCTTCACTTCTTACCTTATTGGGGGAATTTAATAAGTCACTATACAGACCAAAAATGTGCAGGTGCCCTCCTGACCTGCAGATTGCATTGTCCCGGGGACGGCAGCGCTGACATAGACAGAATACTGTGATCAAAGCTGAACTTGTTTCTCCCACAGCAATGGTGGAACAGTAACAAGTAATGGATTTTTCTTGACCCTGTTGAACCATTATTTTGTTATATCTCAGTTTCTCGCCCTCCTGTGAGTTTCAAGGGCTGGCGAGAAATTGTACTTGAATGCATTCAATCGGGAATTTTTAGGTTTGAGTGAAATAAAGTTTTATGACCATCCCAGGGATTGTAATGTAAGATTTCCACTAATGGCTTAGCAACTAATGGAATGGTGGACTAACAATGTACAGAAAATGCCATACAGAAAAGCACTGAATCTGTCTATCCATCTATCTAAAAAACAGAAAAAAGAGAAAGTAAAGAGCAGCACACTACCTGGAAAGTGGGTGCAAATCCAACCAAAGGCCTATGACCAATATCCTTGACAAAGACTGCATTGAATGGTTAAAACGTTGCTATCACATGGGGGAATAAATCACCCACTTTTTTCAACTTTACTTTGAGTGCTGCCTGCTGTTTTTTCAAATCTATCTATCTATCTATCTATCTATCTATCTATCTATCTATCTATCTAATAATAGAAAAAAATGGTAAGCAGCACACTTTACAAAACCTGGTGCAATACCGCCCAAAGAGACCCGGACCGCGGTCAATTTTGAATAAGAAGAAAAAGGTCGGAAGCACTCAAAAATAAAGTGAAAAAATTGTAGTTTATTACCCAAAAACAGCAACGTTTCAGCTCTCACATTGGAGCCTTTTTCAAGCCATATTCACATGTGCTCACATAGCAAATATATATAGTCATAGTGATTACAATCAAAATTACATCAATTTAGTGCATGATAAAAATATTAGTGATAAAAAAGCAGATATCGTGTACATAAACCTGATAAAAAACAGTGTATACAGTGGCAATATAAATTACATATCATTGAAAAATCATTTACATATAAATTGTGTATTTCATAGATAATATTATACTAAATATCATAATTGGTATTAATGGTACAGCTGTGATTATTTAAAAGTAATTAAAAACATACTTGGAAGATGAGAAGCGCAGGTCCGGCATAGCGTTAGGTTGTACAAACTGGACATGCGCCAGTTTAACAAACCCTCGCGATATTACGATTCTAAACCCCATAGGTTAACCACAGGCAATATGGCCCAAATAGGCTGTTATCCAAAATGCGCATGCTCATGCCCACAGTGACCTGGATCCAAGGAGTGCGTCACCGGCACTGTATCCTAGTAACAGGGACGCCCGAGACACGTCACTAATACTTTATCACAACATCAAAGGCGCTCAGAAATCGGCATATTATCCAGGGGACCTCACACGATTCCACCAATACCTAAACCAGGTGGATACCACCGTTAAATTTACGGTGGTCTACTCAAGGGAGAAAATTCAGTTCCTGGAAACAAATCCTTCTCGCCTAAGTACATATATAAGGGTTTGATCCGCTAATGGGCAGACCAAGATATGGACCAGCTAAGTAGCAAGTGAACATGACCCTTGAGAGTAAACGAGGGATTATCTGATAGCAGGTGTCTTATTTTGAGGTAAGAGAAGATTTCCCTATGTGGGATCTTGTAAACCTGCTGAATAGAGTCAAAGGATTTCAGCTCGGAGCCAGACAGTAAATCCATCACAGTAGTAATTCCACCATCTCTCCAAACTTTCAGATTTAAGTCTGGGGCTAAATATTGGAGGGCCTCGACCGGGCGCAGGTGAGCCAGCGATGACGGGGCGGTCCGACTTTTATCGTGATATATTTTCTACAAGGCTACTGAGGTAGAGACATAGTACGGGGGCTGAAGACCCGTAAAGCCATTATGCGACGCGGCCATGAGTAGGGCACGTAAATTCCGTCTTGGAATTTGCGCTTGTTCTATGTGCACCCAGTGTTTCCCCGTCTCCCCTGTCCACCACTCCCTTAGCTGGTTGACCCTAGAAGCCAGATAGTAATCGTATAGATTAGGCATACCGAGACCGCCATATCCCTTATGTCTACCCATGATACCTCTAGCAATCCTCGGCCTGGTTTAATTCCAGATGAAGGAATTTAGCATACTATTGGCTAGATTAAAAAAGTATATCGGGATGGGAATAGTCCGGAATAAATATAACAACTTCAGAAGTATGTGCTGTTGAAAAGCGGCTATGCGTCCCAACCAAGATAGTTCTGTTTTGGCCATACTATCTAGCTCTGGCTGAAGCGATTGCAAGAGGGGAGGGAAATTGACCTTGTATAATTCCTGAGGAGTAGCCGTCACCTTAAATCCCAGGTATTGGACCATAGAGTCCTGCCAGTCTAAAGGAAACTCCCTTTTCATCCTGGACAGGGTCGCCTCTGGTACCCCCAAAGGGAGGGCCTGAGATTTACATCAACTTATAGCTTGAGCCAGTGGTTCTAGGGACAGAATCAATTTTAAATGCGACAGGGGGCAGCCCTGTCTCCTGCCATTGGATAAAGTAAATGGGTCCAAACACACTCCATTTGCAAATACTCGGGCCGAGGGGTCAGAGTAAAGAACCCATATGGCTTGGATCATAGACTCCTGGAGTACCGAGAAGACAAACGACCAATTGACCCGGTCGAATGCCTTCTCGGCATCCAGGGTAACCAACACTGCCGATAGACGGGCACGATTAACATAGTCAATCAGGTTAGTGACTGCAGAAATTTTTTTATGTCGCTTGCGGAGGCCAGATTAAAACCTGGTTCTCCAGCCAAGTTGTACAATTGGGAATAATAAGACATAAATCTATTGGCTATATCCTTTGGGTCGTACAATTTATAGGATTTTGAGGGGTCCCAGAGATATGCTATTCTCGACTTCAAAGCTCTTGCCTTAACCCTTCTGGCTAGAAGCCTCCCCGCCTTATTGGCTTGGGAATAATACATTGCTTTGGTCTGTTTAAGAGAGAGCTGTCAGGCATTTTCATAGGTATATATATTGATACCTGGTCATATTATATTCAAAATGCATGCTCTTTGTCTTTAAGAAACAGTTTGAGCCAAAGTTTTGCTGTGTGGTAGAAACAGGCCAAGATGAAGTCATGCCAAGCTCAATCTGTGTAAAAATACAGAGAGTATTGTGTCTTAAGAGTTATTGCCACAAATGTGGTCTTATCTGTTGAGAATACACTGGATTCTCCAGACATGTCCGTCTGTAGAGAACAAGGCCCATTCATACTATAATGGCCCATAGATCAATAGTGTCAGAGAGACTCCAAGTTGTCTATCTTTAGTTGATTCAAAATGTCTACATTTATCCTTATCTCTGACTTACGACGATGAGGGTCAAATGTATATAATACAAGAGTACCATAGTTAACTCTTCATGGTATGGTGTTAATAGCTTGCACAACAGTGCCATCCGGAGACAGATATCGATATCGTTACACCATCCTCCATAGTTGCATTATGGGTAAACATGATCTCATAGGATCTTATTACATATGTTTACACCCCCTCAATTGATTGGAGAATACTAATCCAGGGGGTGGTAATGTTAGATTACAAGAGAGAAAAAAAAAAAAGGAGAAAGGAAGGAGGCAAGAAGGAGAAGCTAAGAAACAAAGCAGGAAGCATAGCATTCCTACATTCCAGCCAACACCCAAGATGAAAGCCATGGTGATGGACCATCCAGCTTTCCTAGGAGCAGAAGTGAGATTCCTGCTAGGACTTGGTAAGAAACACAAAGAATGATGTTTCATTTTATTAAGGCTATTTAGATAATGTGGGTAAAATCATAGCATCTATGTTGGCGAACATATTAATTTATTTATCATCTCTTTATATGAGATGTAGTCTTAGATATAGGATATTGTGAGGCTTCATTCTACCTGCAGAAGAATCAAGGCTCATAATCTAGCAAAGTATTAAATGATTGTATATATATACATATATAAATATATTGATAGTAGCATTCTTCGCCAAGCTAGGTGATAAATTCCCACTGGAAAGACTTGTTTCAAGTTCTTCCCATTTCTGTTGTTTGTCTTAATAGTCTTACCAAGTCATACATGTGAGAATAGTCCAGGATGGGGCGGAAGGATACAATTATCTCTTCTAAGTTATATCCTTGGATGGATTTGCTCATTCCTGAAGTCATGTGAGGTGTAGTTGGTTAGAGGGGGCAGAATGTAGTTAGCATTCGATATTGGTGTCTAGGATTAGACAGGCCCATCCTGATATCATGAGGTTTCCTCTGAACAGAAGTGATGTATATACTGTAATTTAACTTCTTGTTTTGATATCCTAACCAAATAGCTTTGTTATAATGTGACAAGCTGCTCTTACCCACATGTGTTTATTTACTTATTGTGAAGCTTCTAGTGCCTGATATCAATGCCATATATATTAATTGGCATATATCATTTTTTATTTACTTATGATAAGCTTGTAATGCTTCATATATCATTGCCATATATATTCCTTGGCATATATAATCGTGTTTATATACCTATTTGTTTATAATCGTGTAACTAATAAAATCTGCATATTTTTATATCTGCGTATTATTTAATGTCAAAACTACATCTTTAGCATTAATGTCATCTCTCATGAAAAGAACTTATTATCTGAGGAAATAGTCGGCCTCAGATGTGAATTGTATCAATTGGGTTATCTACAATTCACCAGGTCATAATTTCGACAAGTTATGGAAAATTCTTGATTAATTTTTTTATGACCATAATTAATAATTCTTATTTGAATTATTATAATACCCGACAAAAATGGAGGTTCCACCGAGATCTTGATGAGATGACATATTGCTAAGATTGTTGATGATATTATATATTGTTGAGATATTGATGAGATGACATATTAATGATTAATTGTCATGTATATTGTTGCTGGCATTAGAATGCTACAGCCAGATCACGGTTACAACCCTTAGAAGGGCGTGGTCCACATATAGTGAATATCACTGTCCTGGTACTGAAGGGGTTAAGCCCGTACCAGAACCGCAGATAAGTAGTTGCAGTAAAGTGTTATTACACGGATGCAACCAGTGCATGACATGTAAATCAACTCAAGAGTTATTTGTCTATGCTAAACACAAGTTATGTTTTTGTATCGCCAGAAATTAATTGTAACTTGTCCCAAGATAGGGAACAGATGTAGGTTTCATTAGCCTAGGCGGTACAGGGTCTGGTTCTAGTCCTTTGTATGACTCAGGAACCTTCCTATTAATTCCTGCCCATTAGCTCCCATAGTTGGAGATTTATCCCATATATGTAATGGACTCAGATCACAAAAGTTGATTTTATTTAAGTCCCAGATTACAGGGAAGTTGAGTTTAGTAGCTCAGGGCATTACAGGATAATAGAGGGACTTTATACATAAAGTTCTGACCCGATGTTATTGATAAGTAGAATCTATAAGAGAACAGTTTAAACAGGTTAATAATGTTGATGTAACCCTGTTCTTCTTTTTAATGTTCTTGATTCTAAGTTGCATAAATGCAAGACATATAAACTGGCTTTAAGAAGCCATATTGTCTATGAAACATAAGTGTGTAAATCACCTAAAATTTATATAGTTGTTCCCAAAATGTTAAGTCACTTAAGGGAACCATCACAGGCTTTGCAAGCCTAGATAAGAAAGTGAGTCTATGGCTATCGTCCATATTTTGACTCAGAATTTTTATATATTCTGTAATTGACGCAGATATGATAATCCCCAAGGGGGGATGAGGGGTAGTTTGTGGTATCAGCAGACCACAGTATATTCCCAGGATCACAGAGCTGATCATATGTACAAGCAGTTTTTGCAGATGCTGTATTTCCCAAAATTTCTCCACCATCCTAGAGATGGGAGGGGGAAGGAGCACATTCCTAAGTCCTAGGTACATGTCAGCGAAGAGGTCAGAGGTCGCAAAGCTGCACTGCGAGCTGATTTCTTAAGTCAGTGTAAAGGAGGAGTAAGATTCTCCCAAATCCATTGCATGTAAATTCTTTTCTTCATGAAGTGAATAAAGCGAAAAGAAAAGGTTATTTAATACTTCCCTGAGATAAGAATGTCCAGCAAATGAAACAAAACAAAGTGCTTCATTGAGCTATTAATCATAGCAAGTCAATAAATGATTGATGATATTGATTATTAATCAAATTTTTCCACAGGATCATTAGCATGATGTTTGTGTAGAGTTTTATTTCAGTGCTAAAAACGCAAAGAGCTGAATTGAGATTGGAAAATCAAAGATTTGAAGATGGAGACACATCATAAATTTCATATGATTGGTGATGGTATCGTATAAAAAAAAAAAAAGACTGAACAGTTATACTAACCATATTGTTTGCCTATCAATTGTGACTAACTTGTCGTCACTGTATTCCATGCAGATGTATGGACACACATATATATTACTCTGTTTCGAGGTAGTCTCAAAGTATTGATTGGGTTATGATCCTAAATAGGCATAACACCTACGGCTGTATTAGCCTGGCAGAGGAAGAATAGTTATATCTATTCATGATACCCTGTAGTTTGTTTTTCTTTGGAAAAAAAAAAACATAAAAAAATCCTCAACTAGCTGCTGCTGGCTAAAGTATGGCATAAGTCAAAGGCCTAAGGTAGGCAGGTATATGTTTGAAAAAGTTTTGCTGCGTTTTACTCATACTGTCTGTTGTTTTCTTAAGTTTAGATGATGGCCCAAGATGGGATCACATGTTGATGGCGGAACCCTAAAAGTCTTAGTATCCGGAACCAAGAGAACCTGAGGTCAGGGCTATCCGAGACGCAAGAGACGTCCAGTCGGAGCCACCCAGATGAATCCAAAAGGTATCCAGGAGTGACAAGTGGGCAGAGCCCCAGGGATTCGACAGCCACGACAAGAGTGCTTCATGCCGATTCAACATGACAAAGTATTTGAGATTGCAGATGTGAAGATATGTTGCCAAACACCGCTAGCTAAAAGAGTAACCAAGTTGCTGACGAGACAGGAAGCCATTACTTCAAGTTTTACATTTTTGCAGCAATGTTATTAAGTTAGAGGACCAAAGAAACATCTTCACGCGAGACACGTTTCCGGAAAGTCCAGAAAATGAACGGAACGTCTTTCTCTCTACAGTGGTCATAAAAGGACGTAACATATTTGTAATAAAACCAAACAGAGTTTGTGCGTTATATATGTGTCGTAAAAGTACACACAAAATTGTGATACATTTATTCCAAGGTAAAAATTGTGTTCCCCAATCCATAATGATTTGGAGCATTATGCCCTGTATTTCATTTCAGCCTATTCAACCTTCTAAAAACTAAATTGAATATGCTGAAAAGGGGGGATTTGTCAGGCATTTTCATAGGTATATATATTGATACCTGGTCATATTATATTCAAAATGCATGCTCTTTGTCTTTAAGAAACAGTTTGAGCCAAAGTTTTGCTGTGTGGTAGAAACAGGCCAAGATGAAGTCATGCCAAGCTCAATCTGTGTAAAAATACAGAGAGTATTGTGTCTTAAGAGTTATTGCCACAAATGTGGTCTTATCTGTTGAGAATACACTGGATTCTCCAGACATGTCCGTCTGTAGAGAACAAGGCCCATTCATACCATAATGGCCCATAGATCAATAGTGTCAGAGAGACTCCAAGTTGTCTATCTTTAGTTGATTCAAAATGTCTACATTTATCCTTATCTCTGATTTACGATGACGAGGGTCAAATGTATATAATACAAGAGTACCATAGTTAACTCTTCATGGTATGGTGTTAATAGCTTGCACAACAGTGCCATCCGGAGACAGATATCGATATCGTTACACCATCCTCCATAGTTGCATTATGGGTAAACATGATCTCATAGGATCTTATTACATATGTTTACACCCCCTCAATTGATTGGAGAATACTAATCCAGGGGGTGGTAATGTTAGATTACAAGAGAGAAAAAAAGAAAAGGAGAAAGGAAGGAGGCAAGAAGGAGAAGCTAAGAAACAAAGGAGGAAGCATAGCATTCCTACATTCCAGCCAACACCCAAGATGAAAGCCATGGTGATGGACCATCCAGCTTTCCTAGGAGCAGAAGTGAGATTCCTGCTAGGACTTGGTAAGAAACACAAAGAATGATGTTTCATTTTATTAAGGCTATTTAGATAATGTGGGTAAAATCATAGCATCTATGTTGGCGAACATATTAATTTATTTATCATCTCTTTATATGAGATGTAGTCTTAGATATAGGATATTGTGAGGCTTCATTCTACCTGCAGAAGAATCAAGGCTCATAATCTAGCAAAGTATTAAATGATTGTATATATATACATATATAAATATATTGATAGTAGCATTCTTCGCCAAGCTAGGTGATAAATTCCCACTGGAAAGACTTGTTTCAAGTTCTTCCCATTTCTGTTGTTTGTCTTAATAGTCTTACCAAGTCATACATGTGAGAATAGTCCAGGATGGGGCGGAAGGATACAATTATCTCTTCTAAGTTATATCCTTGGATGGATTTGCTCATTCCTGAAGTCATGTGAGGTGTAGTTGGTTAGAGGGGGGCAGAATGTAGTTAGCATTCGATATTGGTGTCTAGGATTAGACAGGCCCATCCTGATATCATGAGGTTTCCTCTGAACAGAAGTGATGTATATACTGTAATTTAACTTCTTGTTTTGATATCCTAACCAAATAGCTTTGTTATAATGTGACAAGCTGCTCTTACCCACATGCGTTTATTTACTTATTGTGAAGCTTCTAGTGCCTGATATCAATGCCATATATATTAATTGGCATATATCATTTTTTATTTACTTATGATAAGCTTGTAATGCTTCATATATCATTGCCATATATATTCCTTGGCATATATAATCGTGTTTATATACCTATTTGTTTATAATCGTGTAACTAATAAAATCTGCATATTTTTATATCTGCGTATTATTTAATGTCAAAACTACATCTTTAGCATTAATGTCATCTCTCATGAAAATAACTTATTATCTGAGGAAATAGTCGGCCTCAGATGTGAATTGTATCAATTGGGTTATCTACAATTCACCAGGTCATAATTTCGACAAGTTATGGAAAATTCTTGATTAATTTTTTTATGACCATAATTAATAATTCTTATTTGAATTATTATAATACCCGACAGAGCTCATAGATATTCCGCTAAAGCCGCAGAAACGTCAGATTGGTATTTAGTGTTAGCCAGAATGAATTTGTTAGCCCTCCATACTGGATTAGGTAGAGTGGTAAATGCCTCAGTTAAGGTTCAGTCAGGGTCACTGGAGCATGGTCTGACCACTCCAGGTAATCGTCCCAATGACGGACCGTGCTTCAGCTGCCAGGGAAGCCCTATCCACTAAAAACAAGTCTATACGGGAGTAAGTTTGATGCGCAGGTGAGTAATAGGAGAAATCCTTTTAAAAGGCATGATAAATGCGCCATACATCATACAGGGAGTTGGCTAGTCGGGATGGTGCAAGGGAGGCATGGCAATGCCTCGTGCGAGAGGAAGAGTCTTGGGACGGATCTGGGGCCAGATTAAAATCTCCACAGATGACAACTTTTCCCTCTTTCAAGGACTGTACCTCTTTGAAAAACTTGTTTAAGAAACGCATAGGCCTTACATTAGACGCATATATCCCCACTAATGTGTACATGACATTATTGATACAACACACATGTATACCATAATAATAACGTCCACCCGGATCCACTACCATGGCCCTCGCAGTGTGTGCCACCGAGTTCTGAATAGCTAAAAGAACTCCCCTCTTTTTGCGTACACCATGAGAGTGGATCAGGGTTGGAATAGACGGATGCTTCAGCCTCCTAACGTCTGTTTCTACTATATGCGTCTCCTGGACACAAAAGACATCGCATTTAAGTGAGAGGGACTCTCTCCACATCACCCGTCTCTTAAATGGACTATTCAGGCCCCTGACATTCAAAGATCCCATTACCAATACCATCTTGATAGATAAATAGCTTTACCAGGGGGGCTACCCAGATGATGCAGAGGGAGGACCGCAGCACATAGAAATACATTCATATACATGGAGAAAATAGGACACAGCTTAGAAAAAAAATGTAGATAGTGAACTGTGAACATAAGCAATGAGAACCAAAACTGGCTGCCCAGGTAGTGGGGCAGTAATGAAATAGCACAAGGGTTCGAACGCATAACCCCTTGCGATCTTCGTGAGGGGGAAACAGTCATGCAGCCCATAAGGAGCGTCATAAAGGATAGAACATATCCCCGCTCCTGCTGAATACATAGTACAGAAATGAACCCATCAACAGTGTTTCTTTCTACGGCGCCCTTCCACTCGGTGCCACTCTCCTTCCTCCCGCCAAATGCTGGTGCGGTTTCATAGGAGGGACTTCAGCCGCCACAATATTCCAGGTAGCTAATACCGCTTTCCCCTCCTCCACCGATCGTATGACCACCAAGGCACCATCCCATCTATCAATCCATCTGTCAATCTATCTCGTATCTATGTATCTATCTATGTATCCGTCATCTATTTATCTACAAAAAAAGGGGGTCAGTCAGCACATCCCGAAGTGCAGGTGTACGCAATAGAAGTGTAGAGTGGGCTCAGCATGCATGTTGGCACCTGCATCCCTGAATTTTATGGGGGCCATTATGGCACATTACAGGTAGTATTTAGTGTTAGGTTCCCGTTTGATAGAGATCGCCATGACGTTTGGCAAATGGGCCCAAATAATTTTGTACAAAATGTATTTGCCAAGAATCTCTAATTTGCAAAATCAGCGTAGCATTAGCACCAGAATGTTTTCTATTATTATGGCATTATTGTACTTTATTTGTGTCTGCAGAGTGCTGTTGCATTGTCCTTTTTTCTTTATCTATCTATCTATCTATCTATCTATCTATCTATCTATCTATCTATCTATCTATCTATTGGTCTGTCTGTCTACTGTGGATTTCAAATAACGGATAACATCATTCCATGGGTTGTGCAAAGTTATAAATGTCTGACTTATGGAGCCACAGTCGAGCATGCACATTGAAGTCCTATTCAGTCTGTTGGATTGCTGCTGGATTCAGTTATCTCCAGCAGTCCCATAGAGTTGAATACAGTGGCAGTGTGCATATGGCTTTGTTCATTGGAGACATGAGAACCTCATTCTCATGTATGGTGAGGGTCCCACCAGTGGGTAGAGGATTAGTTTCATGGCACAACCCTTTAACTAGTTGTACTGCTGTCATGAACTCTTGAATACCTGTATGCAGACGTGTAATCCGATGGATCTTCCCTACCTTTAGTACAGTGGATAGTACATGGCCACCTGTGTACTTTAGTTTTAGTAAAGAGTTCTCTTGACTCCCCATGCGCCAGACTGCACATCTTCTCCAGTCTCTTTTAACTGCGCACTCTGGAATGCACGGTCGGTTCGTAACAAACTCCCCACAATCCACAATTTCTTCCTCTCACGCTCTCTGAACTTGCTAGACCTTTCAGAAAACTGACTTCAACCCTCTGATACCACTTCCCCTGCTGCTGCCCTATCCTATGGAGGGCTTCACCTTTCCCATACCCCCAGACCTGATAACAGGAATGGTGGAGGAGTAGGCATATTACTTTCTTCACAATGCACATTTCAGGTCATTCCCCCTGTACCTTCTCTCACATTCCCCTCTTTTGAGGTTCACACCATTAGACTCTTCCATCCACTCCCCCTGAGAGTTGCAGTTGTCTATCGTCCACCAGGCTCCCCCCACCAATTTCTGGATCACTTTGCAGCTTGGCTTCCTCACTTCCTATCTTCTGAATCACCAACTCTTATTATGGCTGATTTTAATATCCCCATTGATGATCCTACCTCCCCATCAGCCGCTCACTTTCTTTCTTTAACCTCCTCACTTGGCCTATCACAACTTACTTTCTCTGCCACGCATGAACAGGGCAATACACTAGATCTAGTCTTCATCCGTTGCTGCTCAGTCTCAGACTTTAGTAACTTATCCTTCCCACTCTCTGACCACAATCTACTTTCATTTACCATTAAGACCTCTCACATTAACTGCCAGCAACTTATTAACACCCTACAACTATCTTTTACCCCAATCTCTTACCTCTCCTGTCCAGACTTGGCTGCCAATCATTACAACCAGACCCCCAAGACAACCCTAGATGAAGTTGCTCCAATATCAATCCGACCTTCCCGACACAGAACACTGCAACCCTGGCACACACCTGAAACACGCTTTCTCCAGCGCTGCTCCAGATGTCCAGAACGCTTATGGAGAAAATCACAAATGTCAGCAGACTTCCTCCATTATAAATTTATGCTGAAAACATACAATTCGGCTCTCAACATTGCCAAACAAAAGTACTTCACCTCTCTCATCTTCTTACTCTTAAATAACCCAAAATGACTCTTCGACACTTTTCACTCCCTTCTAAGCCCTAAAGTTCCATAACCTGTCACTGACCTCTGCACTGATGGCTTGGCCACTTACTTCAGAGACAAGATTGGCAGCATCCGGCAGGAAATAATCTCTCAGGCCCCAAATCATTTTAATCCTCCTCCCTTCAATTACTCCACATGCTCTCTCTCCTCTTTCGACCATATAATGGAGGAAGAAGTCTCCGGGCTTTTCTCTTCCTCTCGACCCACGACCTGTAGAAGTAATCCTATTCCATCACACCTCCTCCAGTCCCTCTCCCCGGCTGTCATCACTCACCTATCTTTAACCTCTCTCTCTCTTCTGGTATCTTCCCCTCCTCCTTTAAACACTCTATTATTACCCCACTACTAAAGAAACCATCTCTTGACCCGACCTGTGCTGCTAACTACCGACCTGTTTCTAACATCCCCTTCATCTCTAAACTTCTTCAACGGCTTGTCTACTCTCGCTTAACAAGCTATCTCTCTGCAAACTCTCTTCTTGACACCTTACAATCTGCCTTTTGCCCTCTTCACTCTACAGAAACTGCCCTCACTAAAGTGTCCAACGATCTCCTAACAGCAAAAAGAAATGGTGGCTATTCTCTACTGATTCTGATGGATCTCTCTGCAGTGTTTGATACCGTAGACCATAAACTCCTCCCCACCATGCTCCACTCAATTGGCCTTAAGGACACTGCTCTCTCTTGGTTATCTTCCTATCTCTCTGGCTGCTCCTTTAGTGTATTTTTCGCTGGCTCTTCTTCTTCTCCTCTTCCTCTTGATTTTGGCATTCCTCAGGGCTCAGTACTAGGTCCTCTACTTTTCTCCCTCTATACAACCCCATCGGACAGACTATCAGTAAATTTGGCTTTCGATAGCACCTCTATGCTGACGACACCCAACTATACACTTTATCCCCTGACATCACCCCTGCGTTACTCCAAAACACCAGTAACTGTCTGGCAGCTGTCTATAACATCATGTCCTCTCTGTATCTAAAACTGAACCTCTCAAAAACTGAACTTCTTATCTTTCCCCCACCTACTAACACACCTAAACTTGATATTTCAATTTCGGTCTGCAGTACTATCATAACTCCTGTGCAACATGCCCGCTGTCTTGGGGTCACATTTGACTCTGATCTTTCCCTTGTTCCTCATATTCAATCACTTACACGCTCTTGTCGTCTGCACCTCAAGAATATCGCCAGAATCCGCCCTTTTCTTACGGTGGAAACGGCAAAAACTCTTGTTGTTGCCCTGATTCATTCTCGCCTTGACTACTGCAACGCATTACTAATCGATCTTCCTCTCACTAAACTGTCCCCCCTTCAGTCTGTTCTAAATGCTGCAGCCAGGCTTATCTATCCATTCAGCCGCTACACTGATGCTACTAGTTTGTGTCAGTCACTTCACTGGTTGCCCATCCACCACAGAATACAGTTCAAACTTCTCACCCTCACCCACAAAGCTCTCCACAGAGCTGCACCTTCATATATCTCCTCCCTTATCTCTATCTACCATCCTACTCGTGCTCTTCATTCTGTTAGTGACATAAGATTAATAACCTCCATAATTAGGACCTCTCACTCCTGTCTTCAAGACTTTTCTCGAGCTGCACCTACTCTCTGGAATACTCTGCCCTGGAATATTAGGTTAATTCACAACTTCTCCACCTTCAAACGTGCCTTAAAAAAACATCTTTTCAGGCAGGCTTATCAAGCCTCCTAAAATGACTTTTCCAGGACTAAACCTCTCTCCCACCAACTCCTCTGGCCTAAACACGATCCTCTAGTAGTCCCAAACCCGAAGCAGATTGGCCGGCCCCACTACTGTCAGTTCAATAATGGCTTGAATCCTACTTATTACAATCAACTACCTTATGTATCAGCCCCATTCCTCATAGATTGTAAGCTCTTGGGAGCAGGGCCCTGACTCCTATAGTTTCAGTTGTATAATAGCCAGTTACTTTTGTTTTGTACCTGAACACTGAATTTGTAAAGCGCTGCGGAATATGGTGGCACTATTTAAATAAATATTATTATTATTTGCTTTTAATTCACATTCACAAATGTCTAAAAGCTCTCTTCATCTTGCATTCCATAAGGCCGCATGCACACCAGTGAAAAAGACAGCACTTTTCAGAGCTTAGTAAATAACATGTTTACCAACTCCCTGGAACATCCGGAAGGCTTCCAGAAAAGGGATGATCTCTTGGTCTCCTAGAAGAGTGGGTCGGAAAAGCCTGCCGAAGATCTTCCCTAATATTGTTTGGGCACCAGGACCTATGTCATCACATGTAGTCCTAGTGCTCAAATACAGACTTGCGGGGGTAGGGCAGCAGCAGTAGAAGGGGGGAACATACAGGGAATGGGAATGTAACTCAAGGGTCATGTCAGTAAAGTGGTATATATAGAGGGGGCCTGGCGGTGAGATTAAAACTTTCCAACGGCCTCTCCCTTCCCACATGAGGGGCTCCAAAAGTTGGCAAGTGTGGTATATGGCTTATTAAAGAGGTTATCCCATGAATAATGTCAAAAAAGAAAATCAGATATCATATAGTCCTGGACAATCTCTTTCTAACAAATCTAGAACCAGTTACTGATTGAATGTCGCAACTAGAGTGGTGGGTCACCAAATAAGGTGCACCCACCAATAGAGTCACCCAATCTATATATGAAAGTATCAAAAAGTAGCAGTAGGGCACTCTCTAATATTTGGTACCATAAATTCCATGTTATTGAATAAAAATAAAAAAATAATAAATAGAGGTGCTAAAAATTGATAAGGTGCTATATATATATATATATATATATATATATATAAATCGAGGGTCCACAGTATCTAATAAGGTGAAGAATCAATTAATCCAATAGCCTAATTCCAACTGTCCATCAGGAATTCATAGTTCTTGAACATATACAAAAAATTGGGCAGCCACCTAAAATTCATCCATGTCCATGTGCAATAATAATGTGAAGGCATTTCAACAGTAGCAGTCCATACACGTAAAGCATAGAGCATGCACTGGTAGGAGCGGCGTCCCGCTCAAAGTCACGTCAGTGGCGTCCCGCTGAATTCAAACTAACAGTGATCGTAAGTACGTGTCTGATAGCAAATGCCACCATAAGGAACAGTCTTACCAGGTTAGATGCATGTGGGTGATATGGCCCTCGACACGGTGCTCCTTCAGGTAAGTTACGGTGCTGCGGTCTCAAGGGCTGACTTGCCTTTCTCTGCCACGCTCGGCAGTGCACATGTATCTATGAGGAATCGTTATCTCCTTCATGTATCAGACCATTCTTTGCGCGGGTAGAGAGTCCTAACGGCAAAACCCCACTACTGCTTGGTACAAAGACGTATGGTGGTAGTAAACTTTTAGTTCCAGGGGAAATGAATATCAAACACTTTTCGGATTTTTTGAATTATGACCCCTTCTTCAGTGGTTAGAAGAAAGAGTCATAATTCAAAAACCCCTTTAAGTAGTTTTTTTTATTATGCATGGGTAAACTGATCATTCTGCATTGGAGCAGTGCCAAGGAAATGCCCTACAACCCATCTAAATGCATTTCTATCCAACCCAAGTATATCATGAGTCTAGTGATTTTTAAAGGGAATCTGTCACCATGATTTTGGAACATTATCTACAGTAAAACATGACTAATACTGCAAATTAGGAGTCAATCAGTATTTTTTATATTCCTATTGTCCCCCGGTTCCCCAGCTGTCAGCGCTCAAAGCTGCACTAAAACACATTGTCAGGACTGCTGTGCTTTTCTAACATAATGGAGAGGACTCCTGTGTGCATGCAGTCCTGACAATGAATTTCAACATACCTCTGAGCACAGACAGCGGGGAAACAGGGGGCGGTAGGAACATATAATCTGGACTCTTTATCTGCAGAACTTCTCATGTATTACTTTAGATAAAGGTCCAATATCGGGGTTGATAGATTCCCTTTAAGAGGTGCATGATGTTTAATTCCCTGGGGTCAAGACCACTCTGAGTCTGTCAAGGTATTATGATTTAGACAACTTGAAAATACTAAACTGAAAGCAAACCTATACTGGTATAAAGACCAAGGAAGGTTATTGTCTATTGTCTATCAGAATTTCTTTATATTTAAAGACCAAGACCAATTCAGTAAGTCAGCATGACGCATCAGCTCTTCTGCCAAGCATCAACCTGGTGAGGTTCTGATTAATGTTTTGCATTACACAAAGATGTATCTAGTCCTCCCTTCATCTAAAGCAATGATTTCGTTTGTTTCTGACCTAGGCTTATATCTAAATACAGTACCTTGATATTAAACTTTCTGCCTTATGATATTGTGATGGTTCATTTGTGGAACAAGTTCAGGAAAGGCCTGCATGTCTTCTTGAAAACTATGTTATTACAAGTTATATACACTACATTTCTTGAGATGGATATAGGAATTTATTTTTCTTGCCATATTTGGAGTTGAGAGGGAAGGTTTGGGGCCACTGGCATTTTGGCTCATGGGGTTTGTCTTCTTCTGGATCAACACCGTATGATTAAAGGTTGGACTTGATCGATCTGCGTCTTTGTTCCGTTGTACCAGCTATGTAGCTATATAAATGATACTGGCTTGTTAGTGCTCCTTTGGCATCCACAATTTGGGTGTATGTACAGTAATACCAGATCCCCTAGCTATTTCCACGCTAGACAACCACTAGTCCACACACTATCTTTGCTTAAATTTGATTAAAGTGGTTTTCCAGTTTGCATCAACATCCTTTTATGAAGGTAGCTGTAATTTGTATTGCTTTTACTTTTATTGCTCCTATGTTACGTTCTGGACTGTGGTCACATGACCATATCCATGCAGCTCTTTTATATTTCCTGTGCATGGACGTGTCAATCATAGGGGAGTATCTATATAACTAGATGGGTGGGAAGGGCTATAAACTATCTGGGAATTGTTAGGGGCAGTTCTGGAGATGTGGCAGAGGAAGGAGAAGTGCATGATGGGTTTGTTTGGGTACAGTAACAGGAAGGGCTACATACAGGATGGAAACAAACTAGAGGGATTGTTTTATGTGGTGAAAATGGGTCAGGGGATTCCAAACTAGAAAAGAAAAAGCATGGGAAAGATGTACATGAGGTAAGCAAATACATGAGCATATCTATTAAAAACCATAGTAATCCCCGAAAACCGCTTTAAGAATTCCAACAAGGATTGAAAACTGATTTAATGCAATATTGTGACATGAACAAATTGGGTGGGCACACATAGCTGCTAAATATATAACATACACATCTCATGATAGAATATCATGAAAGCAAGTTTTTTTGAAAGCTGGTCATCTTGTGCTACTCCTCATCTTGAGCCAAGAGCAAAGTTAAGGAAAGACACCTGTATGTATTAATGGAATAATTAAACTACTCAGGATACAGATTTCATAGACCTATTTGATTAATATCACTGGTTAACAAGGAAGCCCAACAGATGAAGCAGTAGACCCAGGTTCTAACAATCTGATAATGACATGTTTTGTTTATGGACCACTAGTAGAGATCACCAAGTTATTTGGGTGTGTGAGGTGTGATCATATACACTGACGAGCAAAAGGGTAACAATGTTTTAAACTTTTGACTTTCAGGCTCCATATCTCATACATAAATTGGACTTTCAACTATTTAGCATATGATTTGTTATGCAGATTCTTGTAATGTAACTGCATTGTTACTGTTTTGCTCCTAAAATTATAAATTTTTATTATTTTATTAGTATTTTATATAGTACACCTTTGGCTTTCAACACTGCCTGAATCCTTCTGGCCATGCTCTCTATCAGATTCAAGCATGTCTTCACTGAAATTTGTTCCCAGGTCTCTTCTAAACGTGCCCAATGTTGGTGCATACACACTTGGGTATGAATACAGCTTTTTCTTCAACTCTACCCAGAAGTGTTTGATTGGGTTGAGGTCTGGGGACTGTGGGGGACAATATAGCACCTCTACTTCAGTGTCACTGAGCAATTTCTTTGCCAATTTTGACGTATACTTTGGGTTGCTGTCCTGCTGGAACACTATGTCGTCCTTTTCATACCCCTAGTACTCGAGTGTACGAAGTAACTCGTATTGTAGGATACTCACATATAGCTCAGCATTAAGACCACCATCGATCCTGGTCAAGTATCCAATGCCTCTGGCTGTCACACAAACCCATATCATCAGGCTTCCTCCACTGAACTTGACAGTTCCTTCAATTTCTCGATCCATTAGCCCCCTTTTCCCTTGTTTCTTCCAGACCCATTTGCACCCATCAGTTCCAAGTCTATTGACTTTCGTTTCATCGTTCAAAATCACCCATTTCCAATCTTCTACAGCCCACTGTTCGTACATTTTTGCAAACTCAAGCCCATGCTTCTTATGTTAAGTCTTCACCTTTTTTCGGGCCACCAATCTAGACTTGTGTAATGCGCGCCACATGGTGCTTGCATGGACGTCTGTGACATATCAGCCACCTCCACTGCCTTGTTTGTCGCACCATAACTAATAGATCTTGTGACGAGTCGACTTGTTAATTCTGATATTTTGCCTGGACGTCCACCTCTTGACTTTGGAATGGATGGACGGACTTCATTTCATTTTCTTTCAGCTGTCATGACGCTCACATTATGCAGTTTGGCAATTGTCTTGCCCGAGATACCGCTATCGATGAGCTGGATGATGCTGTTTCTCTTTTTCTGGGAAATCTTCTTCATAGCTGCACCTTGATTCGAATCAGTGACCTTTTGCTTGGGAATCAACCTAATAACACACTGAGATATCAGGGAATGTGAGAACAGGTTGTAATTTGTAGTATACAAGAAGAAAAAGATTGTTCCACCACCAGGAGCAAAACAGTAACAATGCAGTTACTTGACAAGAATCTACATAACTAATCATATGCTAAAAGGTGATTGTCTATAAAATAATCGCAGTTTCACGTTCAAAGCTGTAGTGGATGGTGAGATAAAAATCCTTAAGGTTAAAAGTTCAAAACATTGTTAGTCTTTTGCTTGTCAGTGTATACTGGTAAGTACAGTATGTTCACAGGTATATGAGACATACACTGGAATCCTGCTCAATGCAAGTATTTAAGTAGTCTCTCGGTGCCCTCAGATAAAAGTGAAGCTAAACCTAGCAGTTTGCAAGAACACCGCAAGAAGATAATTCCTTTAATTGATTTCTGTGAGTTAGAATGAATTCTTAATTAACCTTACATTTAAATAAGTCGACTTAGTTTGAAAACATTTTCTTTTTGATACAGGGGCTCAGTGTGTCAAGATGTAATTATCAGAAGGACTGTCTGCTTTCAGCCAACCCTTTCTTGGGATGAATTTTGCAATAGCAAATGGAAATGAAAAATAGCAATAGCTATAGCTAGCAATATAAAATGGACATGAAAATTCTGTGGTAATAACTAGTCCATCCAAAGTAAGCAATACAAATGAGCATAAAATAATGGACAAGAAATTAGCAGGAGGTGGCGGTGGTGATGGTGGGGTCCACCAAGCCGCTCTCTATTGGTGAGGACATTTATGGTTTTAGACTTATGAGTTTGCTTCAAAGAACAGCTGCTTGGGTTTTTCTTGATAGGGGTAACCTAACTACTTTAATGGGTCAGTAAACTCGATTGAGTGTGCTCAAACCTGAAGAATGCTTGATAAGTAGATATTTTGTTGTCAGCTTCTCCTTAACCTGAAATGACCCACTGATTTGTCTTACCTTACTTTTCCTTTTGGCTCAATATTTCCTGAGATGATTGGAATGAGATTACCATCTTTTTAAAATATAACCATGTTAGCCTATATAAGTCTATATACCCTTGACAGGCTGCCATTCACCCAGTGAAAGGGTTGTGAATGGCAGCCTGTCAAGGGTTTAGCAAGTGTGCCACAATATTGTCTTGAATGTTTAATGTAAAATTGGAGTCTTTAATGGGTTTGCCCATGAATAAGCTACAGGATGGATATGTTCACAAGCTCTGTAGCAGGCAATGACTGGCTTCAAAGGTGCCCATAACCTGCACTTCACTGCTGAAGCCAGTAATTGGCTGCATCAGAGCAGGTGACCATGTCCGTGCTGTTCCCAGTAGAAAATAAACTGGGGACCGTAAGATGGACACATTAGAGACATTGAGGAGGACCAGAGCAACAGGAAGCAGGTAAGTCTGAATCTTTTGCTTATTGAGGCAGGCTGTGGTCATCAGGTAAAAACTACTTACTCACAGACAACCTATTTATCCAAATTACAGCTAAGATATGGGTTGCCACATCTTTATAAAAGAGATGGAAAAGTTGTATCCAGTTACACTGCAAATGAAGATATTATAGATTTCAAGTTTGGGGGTATCTGCAAAATCTGGCTGGTTATATGATGTTGGCAATGTTAATGCTAAGTTCTGTACACTCAGCTGTTCCAGCATGAGCCAGATAAGTCCACAGTTAAAAATACTGGCACAGTCATCTCTGGAGATCAGGGTGTGGGCCAGCTACAAACCCTAGCTTCAGAAGTTTCCAGTTAGTCTAGCTGTAGAGATTGAAGAATTCAGAGCAGTCTCCATGTGCTCCTCTCCCATATACCCCAGTTTTAAGACCTGGAGCATTGGTCACCTCCACAAGCTCCAGTAGATGCAAGCAAGCAAGAACTAAAGGAGTAAGATTTGAATGGCTAGAGCGAGAGAAAACGACAGCTTAAGACTATCCAGACCCTGCTGCCGCAGAGTGATTACAAGTTTAGACACCCAATGCACAACAGAATAGTGGATACTACAGCAATGGTTGCAAGAGCAGAGCTATTAGCCCGAGGTCCTTTTAGCAGGCATTTTAGCCAGAGAGATCTGCTTAGAAAATTCTGGGACATTTAGGAGGGCTTTTTATTGTAACCAAGCTACTATGGGTTTTACTGCAACTTAAATCTTGCATACAGTAAAGAGAGACTCTTGTTAAGGTTATTCTGGCCTTGTTTCTGACTTTCTTAAGACCTCATGCTTGCCATTGCATTTCTAACATGTGGTCTGCCTAGCACTCACATCGTCATTAACACCATGGGCACCCCAAAACTACAGTCAAGCTGGGAGCCCACAGCTACAGGGAGTGCCCTGAGGGAACACAAGGTGCCCCTCCTGCACTGCACCAAGCCTAGGGAGCGACAAACTGAAGGAGTACAACTTGAAACAACATAATCAGGGCCACTACCACTTCCCCCCTCTGCTCCGACTCCTCAGGGGCTCACTGCACTTTGCTCTGTCATGTTTCACAGGGCTTGTTCCATCTAGATAGTGAGAGTGGGGGAGTGGAGAGTGAAGAAGTATGTATTATGATTACTGCAGAGAGGACAGTGTGGCAGGCAAGGCAAGCTTTGTGGAACCTTTAGAAAAACCAACAGAAAGCTGATAAAAACAGGAAGTTCTGCATGTAAACATCCTGGCAAGATACAGTGATACTGAGAATAGGGGGAGAAAAGTGCTGACATGAAAGATAAGTATATTAGGGCAAAAAGTAGTGTTTTGGGTACTTGGAACAGATAAAAAAAATGTCATGATGAAACCAGAGAACCTCTTTAAAGTAACCCAGTACACTTATGCTAGGGGAGAAGGAAGTTTTGCATTAGATATGCATGTACTATGTTTACATTACTTGTATTTGAAGACCATCCTTATGTTTTGTACTATGTAATAGTCCATTTATGATCTTCAAATAAGTACCTAGGAGTGCCTGTTCTTCGCAGTTTTTGTCACTGTGTAATTAGTGGGAATGTTATTTTTATATGATAGTTATTGTACGTGTTCTGTGTTTTGTTAACATCATAAAAAAGTGTCTTGGAGTAAGATGTGCCAAATCTATTTATTAAGAAGTGCAGATCTCTTAATAAATAATTCGTCAGCTTATGTGCCAGGAAATTATTTCCCCAGATGAATCAACCTGTTGATGAAGGCATATCGCCGAAACGCATCCTGGTTCTTGAGACATTTCACTCTGGATGAAATAAAAAAGATATATTGAAAAAGAAGATACAACTGCAGGGATTAATTTTTATTTTAAGAAACCATTTCTTGTCTATGTATCTTTTTGCACGTCGGATTATGTTGGCTGATACTGCTTGCAGCTCTTCAACAGTGATTCTGCAGACACTGTGATGTGTTCCTTGAGTTCATCCATGGGGATGTGGATTTTTAGCAGACACTTTCTGTTTTAATTTCCTCTACAGATAAAAATCGCAGGTAGACAAGTCTGGGGAACATGTGGCCATAAACCCCTTTCTCACAGTTCGCTCCTCCATAAACAGTTAATGAAGCTGTGCCAGTGAGTTCCGTGAGGTGTGGCATGTTGCCCCATCTTCTTGGAAAAAGCAGGACCTTCTTTCTTCAGGTGTTAGCTGGTTGTAGAACTGTTCAATGATGTCCAGGTAAATTGCAGTATTCACAGTTGATTTGAAGAAAATTGGGCCCACTATTCGTGTTCCTGACACAGCGCACCAAATGCCAATTTTCTGGTCGTGAAGTGCTTTTTCATGAGTCAAATAGGGATTTTCAGCGGACCAGTACCTCGTATTCTGGGAATTTACGTGACCTGATAAATGAAACCAAGCTTTGTCCGTCATGAAGTACAGCAAAGAGTCCAAACGTCTGTCAGCAATCATAGTCAGCAACCAGGTCCAGTAATTTACGCTTTTAGCTTTGTTGGACTCTTTCAGTTCCTGCACACACATTATTTGGTACGGTTTCAGGTTCAGAGATTTCAGCACTCGCTGACACGTTCGTGATACACCAACTTGCTGAGACAGCCTTCGAGTTGATTTTTGGGGAATAATTGCAATCCCCTGCTTAATTTCATGCACAACTCCTGCCATCTGGATCGATGGAGGCCTGTTTCTTTATGTTTGCAACAGAGCCAGTTTGATGTCATTACCAAACCAGACTCTAAATACAACGTTTAGCTGGTAATTTTGTTCCTGGGTTCTTGTCGGCAAAGGTCTCTTGCATTTCCTTAAATCGATCTGCTTTGCACATAGCCTTCCACAATCACTACTCGCTGTTCCAGGGAGAACACCATTTTCCTGACACAATAGGCCACTTTTTATCAAACTGAATAATGAATCAGTCTTAGTTGCCCATAGCAACCAATCAGAGCTCAGCTTTTAGTTCCTACAGCGCTCTGAAAAAATGAAAGCTGAGCTCTGATTGATTGCTATGGACAACTAAGACAGATTTACTATTAGGCAGTTTGATTTGGGGATATTGGAGGCCAACTGATTTTCGTGGGCTACCATGTATAGTAGTCCACCGAAGTGGCAAGAACAACGTAAAAGTTGCAGGGTTACACAAAGTGCTGCTGTGTAAAAATCCATGAATTTGTACAGCAGGAATCTGGTAAAAAATCCTTTGATAAGTTTCCCCCATAGTGTCTGCAGCTCTATGTGTGCCTCCATAGAGCTGTGTAGGTGAGGTCTTATGATACAGCCACAGCTTATACAGAGTTCTTGCACTATGTTTTATTGCTGCATTGTATGAATTAAAAGATTAGAAATGTTGACTATTTTTCAATATCTTTATACCCTTGCAGTGTCCATGAATATTTGCAGCATTATTATTACTGAAATATTCTCAACGACCTGACCTAGAAACACACCCAATCTCTCCCTGCCATTTTATAATAGTAATTTTCTCAGTAAATCAGCCTTGTGCTCGGAGAGGGGATTTCTCCATAAGCGAATGGTCAATAGCACTCAGTTCTACTTAGAGCAGTGACTGCTCACATATTATGTGACGTATTAGGGTTGCGAATTCCAGTTTCAAGAAAAACGCTCCATGCATACTTGGTTTGCCCTCAATATCAGCAAAAGGTCAAGCTGAAATAAAGCCATAAAGCCCTACTCTTATTTCTTAAGGTTTTTGAATAAGGCTCAAAGCTCATTAATATTGAACAGAGCAAGTATGTTTGGCTTCTTAAAAAAAAAAAAAGGACGTTTTGTTCGGATAAGACAGCTCACACGCTTCAAGCTTCCCTGGCAAGAAAACACTGTTATCTTTTTCTTTTATTAATTGGAGACCTCTACAGGCTTCTTAATAGCTTTAGTTGAATTATTCTTTTCTGTTACCTGGGGAAATTAATGGGCACATATCGCAAACTATTTTATTCCTCTGACAGAAGAACATTTGACGGCATAAGGCAATTCCATTAGAAATGGGTACATTACGCCATGAAGCTTTGCAATGTAAAGTTTCAGTTCTCTTTAATTCCAGTTTAATACTAGTTGCTTACAACTATTATTTTTCATTATTTTAGATCCTTAATTGTGTCCTCTGCATGTTGAAGTATAACTTGAAAGTCTTGGGCCCTAATGCAAAATCCGCCCCTCACAATACTACTGTCTTCTTTTGTGGCAAAGGAAGCTTTGGGCTCCCCTTTAAGCACCACAGCCTGGCATGAATGCTATGTCTACACCCTGGGCTCTAAAAAGTAATTTTTTTATTAGTTTTAGTATTTTTCAGGAAAATATATAAATGTGCAGGACTACAGATGTAACTAGATACTGTCCAGAGGACCACTCACATGCAACAGTCAATGTAGGGAAAGGGGGACTCCTGTGAGCAAGAAACATAAGTGGTCCTCTGGACCATATCTAGTTACATCTGTAGTCCTGCGCATTTATTTAATCTAATCTGTATGTTGTAAGAAGGGATTTTATCATTTTTTGTAGGGGTCTGTGTTATTGCTTAACCACTATGCCCACACTATCTCCATGTTTATGTTGCCCTCTATGAATCCCCTGATGAGCCATTTGTGTGATTTTTTTTGGGGGGGAAACGCATCGGAATTGTACTTAGGGTGTTTATATGACTTTATATTGTTCCTAGGGCAAATTGGGGTATTTTCAGGCATAGGTACGGAGACAGAGGGCACCTACCATCAAGGTGTTTCTCTGGGCTGAGTCAGCAATAGGGACGTCTCAGGGAGAGATTCCATGTTACCCTGCCATGATTTATTTGATATTCCCCTTGCTCTATATTGTTTATCTGATATATTAGAAGCGTTATTCCTGGGGTTTCTTGTATATCATATTAGTTCCTTTCGGGTGCTTTTTATAACATAATGTATATTAAAAGTTAAGTTTTATTGGTTCATGCTTTTAATGTATATCCCTTTGCAAGTGTCCTGATAAAAAAAACATCAAATGAGGCTGGCAACTTAAAATCGATTCAGAAATAAACGGCACAAGTGGATGTTTTAATCTTCATTCATAGCACATACTATATATGTAGCACATTGAAAAAAAGAGAAAAATGTACCTTCGTTGAAAGGCTTGAAGTGCCCACTCTATCTCACAACTCATTGCAAGGAGCTATGTTCCTTTATGGGGGTCCAGCAGTTGGCTTGCAACTGAATCCAGAAGAAAAATAAGCAGTCTGGTTTGAGAGCTGCACTTATAAAAGCAGACAAAAAACGCAAGTTTGCGTTCGCGTGTTTGATTTCAAGTGTGTGTTTGTATTAAGGTTATGACTTTAGATTACGTAAGGGAGTATCTGTGAGAGCTAAATTATTTGTGTGAATTGCTGAGTGGCTGAGTGGCTGTGCTTGACTTTATTGTACACTATACCAAGTCAGAGCAGTGTAGTTTAGTTTATACACTGTGACTTGCTTTGGCTGCCAGGTTTATTTCATAGCAGCTGAGAGTATACTATGATTACATTTTTTTCTCTTCCTTCTCCAGGGTTTTGAACAGGTGAGTAATTAGTGTGTGGCTATCTAATTAGGAGTAGTTAAATAGCCAGTCTTGAGGCCAAGCTCAGTCCTTTGAATAAAGAGGAAAAAAGCAATCTGGTTTGAGAGTTGCACTTATACAAGCAGACATACAATGTGAGTTTGTGAGCGTCCGCGTGTTTGATTTCAAGTGTGTTTGTAAGTAAGTAAGTGTGTGACTTTAGATTACGTGAGGGAGATTCAGGGACTTTTGGAGGGGACTACAGTAAGTTCAATTCTTATCACTGCACCATATTGTATATTTTCTCTTTTCTTGTGTAATCCCCATTAGTATGTGTTCCATTATATTCCAGTGCACATCTTGGCTTATGTATTCAGTCCTGGAACAGCTGTTTAAGGGTGCATATCTTTGTTCAAAATGTGAGCAAATTGTCAGTTTGGAATCGCACATCGTGTATCTAACCGGGCGAGTTTCAACACTGAGAAGCATTGACAATTTGGAAAAGTGTTTGCTGCTCGCTGAGCAAGCACTCTATTGGGTAGATGTGGGGGAGGGTGGTAGCGTGGAGGCTCAGGAAAGTGAGGTATCTAGCTGGATAACTGTTAGAAAGCATGGTAGAGAGAAGAGTGCCAGGGAGGCTTGCCCTGATCTGACACACCCCAACAAGTTTACAAGGTTGGCAGATGAGGTGGATGTCAGTTCAGGGAGTGCACTGCTGCAGCCAGGAGAGCAGGGCAGGCCAGACAGGTGGTGGTAGTGGGAGACTCAATTATTAGGGGTACAGATAGGGCGATCTGTCAAAAAGACATGGATCATCAAACGGTGTGTAGTCTTCCTGGTGCTCGAGTTTGACACATCGTGGATCGGGTTGACAGATTGTAACCAATGACAAAGTTAAAGGTAGATGGAGTATCCTTAAAAATTATTTTAGGGATTTAGGTCACAAGCTTAGGGCAAGGACCTCAAAGGTAGTGTTTTCTGAAATACTACCTGCACCACGAGCCACACAAGAAAGGCAGTGAGAGATTAGGGAGATTAACAAGTGGCTCATAAACTAGTATAGGAAGGAGGGGTTTGGGTTCCTGGAGAACTGGGCCGACTTCTCTATCGGCTACAGGCTCTATCGTAGGGATGGGCTGCACCTCAATGGGGGAGGGGCAGCTGTGTTGGGGGAGAAGATCGCTAGAAGGTTGAAGGAGTGTTGAAACTAGGGACTTGGGGAGGGTAATAACGTTGTAGGTTGGGAAGATAGTGCAGATAGAGACCGGGGGCAAGGTAGTGGGACAGGGGAAGGAATGGAACAGTTCAGAAGGAAAGGTGTAGGGTAAAAAATATACATAAACCTCCTAATTGTATGTATACTAATGCCAGAAGCCTGACTAATAAAACTGGTGAGCTGGAGTTATGTGTGAGGAGGACTACGATATAGTGGGAATAACTGAGACATGGCTGGATGATAGCTCTGACTGGGCAGTTAATGTACAGGGTTACAGTCTGTTTAGAAAGGATTGCAAAAACCGGAGAGGGCGAGGGGTCTGCCTTTATGTAAAGTCCTGTCTAAAGCCCACAGTCCGAGAAGATATAAGTGAGGGACACGAACATGTTGGGTCACTGTGGGTAGAAATACATGGAAGAAAAGACAATAATAAAATACTAATAGGAGTTTATTATAAACCACCTGATATACCAGAGTCCACAGAAAATCTACTACTAAACGAAATAGAAGAGGCGGCAGATCATGATGGTCTTTATTATGGGGGACTTCAACTACCTGATATAGACTGGGAAACTGAAACCTGTATATCTCATGAAGAAAACAGGTTCTTGGCAATAACCAAAGACAATTACCTTTTCCAACAGGTTCAGGACCCGACTAGAGGGACAGTCATACTGGACTTAGTATTAACCAAGGATCAAGATATGTGGATCCGAAACGTAGACAAGTACCTCCTTGTTTTTTAACCTGTACCGCACCATGTGAATAAAGCTCTTCACGTTTGCTACGGAAGCTGGACCTTCTTTTCTTTACTTTGTGGATTTCTGGCGCCTGTGGTTCCTCGGCATGGTCCTGTGCCTCCAGGGATTTGGGTGAGCTCACCACACCTAAGTATTAACCAATAGACCTGACAGAACAACATATGTGCAGGTTGGAGGACACCTGGGAAATAGTGACCATAAAGTAATAACCTTCCAATTGTCATTCAAAAGAGTGTTTATTCAGGAAGGAACAAAATTACCAAGCTTCTAAAAAGCTAAATTTAGCCAACTAAGAGAGGCCATAGGCCTAACTAACTGGGACAAACTCCTCAAAAATAAAAATACAGCCACAAAATGGGATATTTTTAAAAGCATCCTAAAATCTAATTGTGAGAGGTACAGGGGTAAAGAACAAGAAAAAAAACCAATGTGGATAAATAGTACAGTAAAGAAAGCAATAAATTACAAAATGAAAGCATTTAAATCACTAAAACAGGAGGGTAGCTAGGAAGCACTGTAAAACTATAAGGAAACAATAGAATATGTAAAAAACAAATAAAAGCAGCCAAACTAGAGACCGAGAGATTAATTGCCAAAGAGAGCAAAATTAACCCTAAAATGTTCTTCAATTATATAAATGGTAAAAAGTATAAATCTGAAGGTGTCGGTCCTCTACAGAGTTATGAGTAATGAGGAGAAAGCACAGCTATTAACTATTTTTTCTCCACTGTATTCACTGAGGACAATAAACTGTCAGATGAAATGCAGAATGTAAAAGTAAATTCCCCATTAAAAGTGCCCTGTCTGACCCAGGAAGAAGTTCAGCGGCGTCTTAAAAAGATTAAAATGGACAAATCGCCCAGCCAGATGGCATACACCCCCGTATCAAAAGGGAATTAAGTAATGTCATAGCCAGACCCTTATTTCTGATATTTAAGGACTCTATACTGACAGGGAGTGTTCAACAGTATTGGCGCATAGCAAATGTGGTGCCAATATTCAAAAAGGGTCCAACAACAGAGCCCGGAAACTATAGGCCGGTAAGTTTAGCATCTGTCATGGGTAAACTGTTTGAAGGTTTTCTGAGAGATGCTATCTTGGAGGATCTCAATGAAAATAAGCAAATAACGCCATATCAGCATGGCTTCATGAGGGATCGGCCATGTCAAACTAATTTAATCAGTTTCTATGAGGAGTCAAGTTCTAGACTTGACAGCGGCGAATCAATGGATGTCGTATATATGACCTTCTCCAAAGCATTTGACACTGTACCGCATGAAAGGTTAGTATATACAATGAGAATGCTTGGACTGGGAGAAAATGTCTAAGTGGGTAAGTAGCTGGCACAGTGATAGAAAACAGAGAGTGGTTATTAACGGTAGATACTCAGATTGGGTCACTGTCACTAGTGAAGTCCCTCAGGGTCAGTATTGGGCCCTATTCTCTTGAGTATATTTATTAATGATCTTGTAGTAGGCTTGCACAGTAAAATATCAATTTTTGCATATGACACTAGACTGTGTAAAGTAATTAACACGGAAGAGGACAGTATACTGCTACAGAGAGATCTGAATAGATTGGAGGCTTGGGCAGATGAGGTTTAACACTGACAAATGAAAAGTTATGCACATGGTAAGGAATAATGCAAGTCACCCGTACATACTAAATGGTAAAACACTGGGTAAAACTGACATGGAAAAGGGCCTAGGAATTTTAGTGAACAGCAAACTAAGCTGTAAAAACCGATGTCAGGCAGCTGCTGCCAAGGCCAATAAGATAATGGGTTGCATCAAAAGGGGCATAGATGCCCGTGATGAGAACATAGTCCTACCACTTCACAAATCACTAGTCAGACCACACATGGAGTACTGTGTACCCTTCTGGGCTCCTGTGAACAAGGCAGACATAGCAGAGCTGGAGAAGGTTAAGAGGAGGGCAACTAAAGTAATAACTAGAATGAGGGATCTACAATACCCTGAAATATTATCAAAATTAGGGTTATTCACTTTAGAAAAAAGACGACTGAGGGGAGATCTAATAACTATGTATAAATATATCAGGGGTCAGTATAGAGATCTCTGCCATTATCTATTTATCCCCAGGACTGTGACTGTGACTAGGGGACATCCTCTGCATCTGGAGGAAAGAAGGTTTGTTACTAAAGCGATGAAGTTACTAAAAAAAATCACAGTCAAACTTTCTATTCTAAAGTTTATGTGGTCTATATTACGGTAATAATATTACATCTTAAATCTCAAAAGTATGGAGCATTTATTACTTGTTTGTACATAAATATCACTGATCAATTTAACCAGGGGCGTTACATGTAACCGTAGGGCCCCATAGCAGAACCTGGAATGTGGCCTCATGCCACCACAGTCACTTTTAACAACCTGTTCAGAAAAGCTGATCTGCTTAATGCACAAGGCTAAGGCTTGCCTTGATTTCATTGTCTTGGGATAATGCACATAGTGATGTCAGAGTAGAGGGATAATGTACACAGTGATGTAATAATAGCGGAATAATGTGCACAGTCAAGTCAAAATATAGGGATAGTGCACATGATGTCACACAGTGATGTCAAAGTCCAGAGATAAAGAAGACAAATGGGGCGGATTGGCCATAAACCTTACAGGGAAAGTTCCCAGTAGGCCGATGCCCAAGGGGCCGCCTGAGCCTTCCTCATGGCTGGCCAGTGGAAGTTTTTGGGGATGTATTTTATGCTGCTGCAGTATTTTGTGATGAATTGTGATATTTGACTCTGTTTGGGTGGTATAATGTGCCACTTTATGTGGTATTGTTGGCCCTGCCATCCATCAATTTGGACCTGACTACAAAACGGAGCCACTTTTAGTATTTTTTTTTTTCAGGGCCACTTTAAGTTCCCAGTCCGCCCCTGGAAGACGATGATGTCATAGTGCAGAAATAATCTCCTTAGTGATGTTGTAACACAGGAATTATACAAACAGTGATGTCACAGGCAAGTATAATGCACATATGATGTCACAGTACGAGAATAATGTAGTGATGTCACAGCCCAAGAAAATTAGAAAAATGGTGCCATGCAGAAGGAATAACGTAAAAAGAAGTAATCTTGAGACTCCTTAGCAAGATGGGGTCATGTTAAATTTTCCATGGAAACTTATACACATTTTATTATTAAAGAGGACTTTTCATGTTTTCATGTTTTTTTTTTCATTCTAGATAAATACCTTTACTTGCAGGATAGGGGGTAATGAATTTCTTTATTGGATTGTTACAGTAAAAAAAAGATTGTTCTAACTTATACATTAGCTAGTGCATTGATAGACATATCTACATAATAATGCTATTCGGTAGAATTGTCTCAATTCAACTGTCCATGGTTTGTGTATGGTATTTGAGTTAAGCTTCAATACCAGATGCAGCTCATGGTCAAGAGTGGCACAGTTTTTTTTGGGGAAAAATCTGCACATAGAAACATATGGAGTCATTTATCAAACTGGTGTAAAGTAAAACTGGCTCAGTTGCCCATAGCAACCAATCAGATTCCACCTTTCAATTTGAACAGCTCTTTTGGAAAATGAAAGGTAGAATCTGATTGGTTGCTAAGGGAAACTAAGCCAGTTCTACTTTATACCAGTTTGGTAAATAACCACAATATTTTTTGCTACTGCTTTAGTACTGTTTGTCTAATTTAGGGCTCTTTCACATGAGCACCATTTATTTCCGTTCTTCTGAAGAATGAAAATAATGAAAATGCTGCATTGGGCACACACCTGACAGGAACAGAGCCTAAAAGATCCCATTGACTGCAACTGGATCCGTCGTGAAGAAAAAAAAATTTCGTGGAGAAAAATTTCCTGCATGAAGAACTTTTCTCTCTGCTATTTTTTATATATATTTTTAACGAACTCCCACAGAGTTTACAGCGGTTTCCTTAGAGTCAATGCAATGGAGCATTCTGTGATCAACTTACTGTAGCTGTACCTATAGACAGTACAGCCCTTTATTAACCTGTTTGCAGGTGGTTAACTGTGTTAGAATAATGGCTAGACAGCATATTATGAAGATGATGTTTCTCAGAACCCTCAAAGAGGTCTCAGTGATACTACTTTTTTAGAAGATCTTGGTGGTCACTAGATTCATCTTCCATGTATCCTCTATACAAATCTTAAAGATGCCGTTTTAATGTCTCACAAATGGTGCACTGTTATGTGGAATAAAAGAAAGGCAATAAAAATAAAAAAATGACTTAAAAGGGAACAAAAACGGCAACAAAACTATCTGCCGAATCCGGCAAACCGTATGCAAACTGAAAATTGTTTTTGCCGGATGTGGATCCGGTAACTTATTCATTAAAATACCGGATCTGTCTTTACGGTATCATCCACAATAAGGGATCTGGTATTTAATTTTTTTTAAAGCTAGAAAGAACTGCGCATGCGCAGATTGGAAGACCGTATCCGGCGATGCAGCAATTTCCAGAACACTTGGTACCGGATCCGGCATTAATAAATTTAAATGGAAATGAATGCCACATCCGGCAAGTGCAGTAGTGTTCTTGAATTTTGGCCGGAAGAAATACCGCAGCAAGCTGGGGTATTTTGGCCGTTCAAATACCGTACAAAGGACGGAACGGAAGACATCCTGATGCATACTGAACGGATTGCTTTCCATCGAGAATGCAATGGGACAAAATAGAAGAGCTATTTTCCGGTATTGAGACCCTTTACCAGATTTCAATACTGGAAAAGAATAACGCTAGTGTGAAAGTACCCTAAGGTTGCATGACTGAAGAGCTGTAAAGATTGCGTTATTTAAGACCAATATTTCAGTTTGTTCGAAGATGCTGATTTGTATTTTAGAGACATGATAAAGTCCCTAATGGACTCTGCACTAAGTAAACTGAAGCCATTAGATAAATTGACCATTAGGATTTAGGTAATTGTAATGAAAAAATATTATAAATGATAAAATTGTATATAAAAGCCTATAATTATATTAAGAAAGCCAAATAAACAAGTATTAAAAGGTTACATCCAATGTTTGTACCTTTTAAAATGATTTAACATATGAAGTATTAGTATACCATCCAGTCTGCTGATCTCACTTTGTCTTGTACCAGTATTACACTTTAGACTTTTGACCATGGTCTAAACTGTCCATGCACATTAGATAAATGCTGACTTGAACATGAAAATTTCAGGGGTAGCCAGAAAACCATCTAATATGTATGGGGCACCTCTTAAATCTTCCCTGGCGGCATATGTCGCGGAGAGAAGAATCAGGCAGTTTGATTTCAACATGCATGATCCTTTTGTTGACTGACTCGAACAGCTGATCGGCGGAGGTGTGGATTGTCAGACCCTGACCTGTCAGCTAGAGATGGCCAATTCTGAAGACCGGCGATATCTTGGTAAAGGTTGGACAACCCATTTAAGCACCCACAATAAACCGCGATCATAACTGTAACATGGCTTAAATTGACACTAAGAAATATAAGTGTAGAGTGGCGATTGTAGCCTAGATGGTGGTAGTAATACTCGGAAGTCCACATCTCCCCTCTGGCTTTCCCTGGGACAGTGCAGTGACTGGTGGGCACAAGCTTTCATCCATCGGGGCTCACTTTGGTATGGAGATGCAGTGGCCGATGTATGGTGGAGTCAATTCATTTGGTATCAGTAAATAAGTCTCTTGTTACTAGAGAGTGCAGAATAGGAGTTATACTACTTCTAGCAATAACAAGACACAGCTCCAAGGCATATAAATGCAATCTGTCCCCAATGACTGTGTATGGACAACAGCAATAATTGTGGGTTGTAGTGTTCCTTCCTTCTGTCTTTCTAAGTCTCTCAACAGAACCTTAGGCTGGCAATGAGGTTCTTGGTAAATGCTTCTGCAAATTCCCAGACTGAGGGGTGCACATATAAGATATGGCTGGCCAGACTGTCTCAAAGTGTGGAAGGGTACGCTAGCAATGATTCCTCTGAGGGGTATCTATATGCCATAAATGTGCACAATACCTTGCTTTCTGACTCCAAATACATGGTCTTGTGAAGTCTGGACCCTCTTTAGCTGTAAAAAGACTTTCTCTGAAACGGAAGGTGTTTGTCTGCAGAACATTATCGCACACACCTGTCCTCTTCCCCTTCTAACAACAGGGTCCATCTCCCTAGAAACCCAACCTGTAAACACACATTTAACCATTACTTGTCCATACAATGCCATTAGGTAGAGATGAGCAAAGTTTTCAAATTTCAATTGGGCAGCTTCGGCAAACTTCGATTCGTTCCAAATAACTGCCACAAATCGCTTTTCATTGTATGGTGCCGGAGCAATGACAGGAAATGGTGATCGTGACCCCTCCCCCTCTATCATTTAACCAGTCAGATACTGTGTTCAATGCTGATCGCAGCATCTGAGGCTCACATTCAGGTGCTCAGGGGGTTAATAGTGCTCAAAACAAAAATTACACGCACCTCATCCACTTGATCATGGAGCGGTCGACCACTCCTGTCTTGATTGAAGAAAACCCACCAAAGGACCTGCGGTGAGCATGATGACGTCACCACGTGTGGCCAGAGTGATCATGTGGTGACGTCTTCACGCTTGCCGCTGTTTGTTTGGCTGGTTTTCATCTATCAAGATGGGAGCAGAGTGAGTCTCTGCAATCAAGTGGATGGGGGGAGCTAAAAATTTTATTTTCACCCAACGTTTTAGGAAAAATGTATTCATTACCACAAAACGTGAGGAAATGTGTGCTCCACGTATCCGCATTTACGGAGTGTGCCGCCGAACTTCCGGTCCGCGGCTCCGGAAAAAAATAGAACATGTCCTATTCTAGTCCGCAGCTGCGGACAAGAATAGGCTGCTCTATGGGGGTGCCGGCTGGGTGTGTTGCGGATCCGCCATTTACCATTGCACAGTATTATATATCTCACATCGTTGCATACATGACCTGCCAACAATACAGTTGAGGCTTTTACTTTGCAGGCTCAGCTTATTATCTGTTTGTCTTTTCAAGTATTACCTTGTAGAGCTGTGTATCCGTTCTCCGGAGCATACTCCAACTCCCACTATGAAGTATTTTTTAAATAGATTACATTAAGACATTAACCAGTCTATTTACTGTATAGTGTTGATCATGAATTTTCGAATTGCGAATTTTAATCGCGAATATCGTCACTTTGAGAATTCACAAATATTTAGAATATCGCGAAATATATTCGCAATCGCGAATATTAGTTTTTTTTTATAAATACCAGTTTATGCGAATTTTTATGCGAATTTTATGCAAATATTTTATAATGATATTATTTTCTTGATTGCGAAAATTTGCATATAAAAGTTCGCATAAAATTTGCATAAAAATTTGCATAAACCGGTATTTAAAAGATACCTGACTGGAAAATAATGACTGGAGATTACGAATTCGCAAATTTTCGAATATATGGCGAATATTCGCCCAAATTTTCGCGAAGTATCGCAAATTCGAATATTGCCCCTGCCCCTCATCACTATACTGTATAAGGATGATAGCAAACAGCATAACAAATGTAGTCTCAGGGGGAGCAACTACAAACTGGGAAAGAGGGGCTACCAGTGGCCAGCACCACTTTTAACTGTACTAGCATCTTTGGGATGTGGATCTAGTTAAAAACTAATGCATAGAAGAGAGCCACTGGCAAGGAGAGGACTTGTAATTGTACTGTGCTGCCTGAGCCAAGCTATAGGCAGCAGGAGGGGATTCAGTCACCCATCAAGCAGGGTTAGATGGGGTTAGATGGCTTACAGAATTTTTAAAATTGTTACTCTTTTGGGCACTATGAATGAGGAGCGGGGGAGGTGGGGTGTTGAGACACAAAGTGGGCATTACTACAGAGTGGGTGCGCAAATGGAGCACTATTGCTATGTGGCGCTGCATTACCTTTGGCAGACAATATTAAATTCAGGTGCACCAAAAGGGGTTACTATTTCTCTGTGGAACACCAAGTGGGGCATTATTACCATTTGGCGCATTGTGAAATGCAAGTCTTTGTAAAGGTGAGGAAAAAGTGGCGAGGGTACTAAAAAATCAAGGACTCAATATGTCTGTGAATAAAATTCTACTGTGAGGAGTTGTGGCTGCCAGAAGTCTTTATGACAGTCTGGGCTTAATGGAGAATGAAAATGTCTACAATTAGAGAAGACATCATCTGTGAGGCCCAGAATTTAACTTTACCGCAGACCATATATATATATATATATATATATATGGACCTGGCAAATATTAGACCTGGACACTCTCTCCTTTCCTGGCTCTTTTCGATACTTCGGACCCAGTGGAATTGCTAAGATCCATATTTATATATATATATCTTTATGGACCTTTATGGACCACTGGGTACCAAGCACTAAAACAAGCTGGGGAAAAAAGGGTGTCCAGGTTCAATATTAGCAATGGGACCTCTAGGACTTTAGTTATGCCCCTGATGATGAAAAAGGATTTCCCAAAAATTCTAAATTGTCCTTACTGAACCTCACTGTCATTGGCGATATAACATTAATATGACTATAGGTAAGTTATACTATAAGAAGTAAAGATTGTGCCCTTAAAAGAGTTTCCTAGGGGGGGGGGGGGGGGCTGAGAACTTAAAGTGGCCCAGGATAAAAACCTAAAAGTGGCCCTTTATTGTAGGCAGGTCCACATTCACAGAAGACAGGGCAACACATGTAGGCAGGGACAACAGATGTAGGTGAGGCCTGGAATACCACAGTGCAGAACAAAATGTCACCCCAGCAGAACTAAATATCAGAGTGCAGCACAGTTTCACCAGAACCAAATAAAACATTGTCCCCTCACCACAGTGATTCAACTGTATCAGCATTCTGAAGATGGTGATACAATTGAGTCCAAGAGGGAACCTGCGGACATTAATTAATGCTGAGAGCATCAGATCATTATGTACTTGACTGTCAGCCTTCAGGAGGGCTTAGCCCACCCTGTGCATTGGCCCACTGAGAAACTTCCCTGTAGGATCTTTGGCAAGTTTGTCTCTGGTTCCTAAGCCCAGCGGAACTATTACTTTCATGCGTATGAATTGTGTTACTTACTGTAGCTTGACTGACCAATTGAGTATCAAGCAAAGAATAATCTGAGACCTGTCTATGACCTAGGCCTAGCATTGGTGCCCAGCACCACATACTTGCCTATGGACCAGAAGGACACTGCTTCTGGAGCCATGTTTGCTAATCTTTGTTTTTTAGGGCAGAGATCAAAGGAGACTCTTTGATGAACAGTGTTGGGTGCAAATATTCGAATCGCGAATTTTAATCGCGAATGCCGCAATTTGTGAATATTTAGAATCTAGTGATATATATTTGTATTTACGAATATTCTCCTTTTTTTTCATCAGTAACCTCCCTTTTTGCTTGTGGGCCAATGTGAAGGCTGCAATGTCTTTGTCTGAGCTTAGCAATATCCCTAGCAACCAATAGGAAAGTTGCCTATCCCTTACTATATAGGAAACTCCCCAGCAGCCATTTTCTACAGTTTATTACAGTTCTGAGAGAGAGAGCAGTGTCATTGCTGTGCTCTCTGCTTTCCTGTGTCACATTACATTAGATAGTTAGTTAGTTAGTTAGTTAGATAGCTAGTTAGGTTATATATATAATGCAGATAGTGAGAGATAGTCAGTGTAGGTTATCTAGTGATATAGTGTAGTTGTGCAGGGTGTTAGGTTCTGCTGTCCATACATACATGCTACATACATAGAGCGGTATGTAGGTATGTATGTATGTATGCTATATACATACATACATAGTGCTGTGATGTCACAAGTTCACAACAATATTTAGTGCACCAATGACTAATATGTAATCAGACCTGCTAAAATGCGAAGTTGCATGTATTCCGCTAAAGTATGCGCATTACTAATTGTCGAGTTTTGCAATCGAGAATATATTGGAGCACTCTGTCTGCATATAAAGCTATTGTAATGTTCTGCCGTGCCAACCATTTTCTCCTGTCTCAAGAAACTTCTAGCAGCTCTAAAAATGCAGCTATACTGACCCACGCCTGTATTGCGCATGCATTACGCGCATATTACATTGCCGATTTTTGCAATCTAGAAAGTAACTGCGAATTCGCAAATATATGACGAATATTCTACCAAATATTTGCAAATTCGAATATTACCTCTGCCGCTCATCACTATTGATGAATTGCCGGATATATTGATATGTAATGATAATATGTAATGATAAGATGTAAAGGTACCAAAACTCCAGCTGCCCAAAGTATGGTGTCGTGCGCTGGCAATCACACGACAAAATGTTTCATATTTTTTGAGAAATTTACTTAGAACTTGACAATAAGAAACCCTTGTGATGCCTTGTGATGTGTTTTTGTAATATCACCGCTTTAAAACACTTGTCTACATAAGACAGCAGCAAATTATGGAACTGACACACATTGAACGTTCATCTTCATCTAATCATCCATTCTCTGTGTAATGGCATCATTACAGGGATAACGTGTTCCTACTTTGTGTATTTCACATTCAATTCGATTACATCTCCCTTATGCAGAATCCCCTTGTTCCATATGTCAGGATCGGGTAAGACAAACAAAATTTGGTAGTGCTTATCAGGTGTCAGATCTGCAGCCTGGTTAATCAACTGGAAATCACGTTCACAGCTTAGCAGACACAAACTAGGCAGAAATTTGCAACAGCAAACCATTCTATCTAATGCTTAAGTCTTAGCGGTATATAGATGAACAGAAGATGAGGACAAATCCAAACTATTATTGTAGTGGCATATAAATACAGGCGTGGGATCTTTTATCATGTAGCTTCAATTGGAGATAAGTAGTACTGTCTCTGTACACAAGACTATATGTGTGTTCATAATAGGTGTCATTCAATATGCCTAATCAGGTGTGATCATGTCCATGACTATGACACGCAAATATATAAATGATAAAAATCCTTATAAAAAGATACTGTATTTGGGGCAGGTAAATAATGTTCTGGTTTAGGCTCTTGTCCTTGACCATGAGGTGTACATGTAGACCCCATACTAAACTTTTGATAGCCCCAGGTCATTTATCGAGTCTTGCAGCAAGCCCAGGATGGACCCAGTGCAGAGGATGGGAGTGGTAGTGGCCCTGATGAAGTGTTGTGTCACAGTGTACTCCCTCAGGCTGCTGCTCCCTGGGTATCCGTGCAGTGGAAATGTAGTATTGAAGAATGAGGCCCGAAGTAAATATATAATAGTCTCTTTTACTAAGTGGAACTTCAGGTACAGTCAATAGCAGCTAAGTTCAATTGCAATTTTCTGGCATCAGTAAGGAATATGGAGACGGGTTGGATGGCTACAAATTAGCACTAGTATTGTTGTGCCCTAGTAGTAATCTTGGTGATGGGTGTCTTAGCCGTAGTCCCTAACCTCACAGCAGTGTCTTTTAATGCTGATAGTAGCTGTTCATTCTGCTATCTTCTCAAGGATTTACTTGAGGCTGTCTACAGTGGTTATTCTCTTTAGAGAATCCTTCTTAGGAACAGGAGCTTGGCAGTTTTCTTCCTCTCCCTTCTGTGAATGATTCCTTTCTGATAACTGCCTACTAAGTCTGCTGACATCAATGCTCCTTAACATTTCATGAAAATTAGTGCATTTGCAGTGACCCGTTGATTCACTGCTAAAGGTTAATGCTATGATTCACAACTTTTTTTTTTGATATATATTTGTGATGCCAACTATGCACTTTCAATGGTACACATGGCTAATATGACTTTACTATGTACTCTTTATTCCACAAGGCTATATATCGGAAGGAATTTGTTAACTGTCAGTCATCAGTGATAGTTGCCGTGTAGTGGGCTTTCCCTACTTCCCCTGGTTTGGAGTTCCTGGCAAGTAAGTCAAGAGAAAGGATGCATATGTGGCAGCTGATATGTAAGCCAGACAAGCTAAAGTGGTAACAAAGGAATTAGTCTCTGGGGAGTCACCATTCCTGTGAGTGTAAAGCTGCCAGAAAAGCAAATTTGCTAATAATCAACCTCTAAAGGAGAAAACAGACTTTTTACAGAAGGTTGAGAACCATCAAAAAGGGACAGTACTTGGACAAAAAAGTCATTGAAAGGCAATGTACGTTTACAGCTATAGACTTCACTGCATGTGGATTGAGGTATTTGCTTCTGGAGCCATTTTACACTATTAAGACAGATTGGCCATTGCAGAGAAAGATAAAGACAGTTTGCACATCGGTGGTCAATTGGGATGATGGTTTGTATATATAGAGAGACTGGGGGTGACCACCATAGTAGCCATCCCCTATGCACAGCCTTTAGGAAGAGCCTGCCCTGTGAGGTATCTGTGAACCTTGCCTACTACTTTTTTTTGTACTGTGCCACCCATCATCCACTCAGTATAAGAGACTATATTTTGCTTTAACCAAGCCAGTCAGGTCATAATTGTCCCGGCCTCCTGTTCTCCTGTCTTGCACCCTGTTGCTCATCTAGCACCAAGGGCACCCAGTCACCACAAGACCGAAGACCCCAAAATCCAGAATCCAGGGTGTGTCCCGAAGGGAAGAAGGTTTGTGGCCTTCCCATCACTGCATGCCTGGTTCGGGGGAGCGCTGAAACGGAGTTACCCACTGTGAGACTACCAGCACCCTCATCGCCGCAGACACCACCCTTTCCTCTCTGCTTCACACCTCCCCTGTAGGCTTGCGCATTGCACATATGCTCACTAAAATCATCTCTACATGCATACACATACTCAATACATACATATATACAAGCAGGGGCGGATTGGAAACTTAAAGTGGCCCTGGAAAAAAATTTAATAAAAGTGGCCCCATCTTGTAGGCAGGTCCAAATGAATAGAAGGCAACATAAGTAAGCCGGTTCAACCATACCGGTTCAAAGTGCAAAATACCATCCCAGCAGGACCAAATAACACAGTGTAGCACAATATACTGCCTCAAACGCTGGTCCTCTGTGGTGGCTATCAATAGCTACCATCTTCTGTCCTCCTCCTCCAGTTGTCTATGGAGCAGAGGGCTTAGGAGGTGAGGTGCAGGCCACAGCAGTTGAATTCAGGAGGAAATGTGTGGTCGCTGGGTGGGTACATGAGCACCTGATTCTCACAGTGTCAATTACTGTTGAGAGTTCATTATGTACCTGGTAAGCGGCAGAGTGGAGGACTTGGGTGGCCCCCTGGGGCATCGCCCCACCATGAAATTTCCCTGTAGGGTCTATGGCCAATCCACCCCTATATACAAGATCTGCATACAGTACTTACATAGTGAATTTTCCATGCAGATTTTACAAAGTATTCTATTTCGTCTTCCATTTGTTTCTCAATGGAAATCCGTGCTGCCAATCATGTGCCCATAGTTTTTTCATGCAGGTTTAAAAACACATTTTTAATTTTTTTTTAGCAGGATTTGTATAAGTCTGCATTCATATTAACCCCATTGAATTGGGCTAATCGCCAATCATATTTGTGGCATTCAAATTACAAATCCACAAGAGAAATCTGAGGGCCAACCTTGGATTTCTGCTGTAACTTCTGCGACAAAAGCACAGCAGTGTGTTTTCTGCCCTATGAACCACCGCTGGACTCCCATGGATCAGGCACTTATCCTCTAGCTTGCAGATAGGAGATAAATGTCTGTAATGGGGCATCCCTTTTAAATAAAGGTTATATATAGTATAAAATAAATGCAAAGAGAAGCCTGCTGGGATGTGGCATTTATTGACACTGCATTATACTCTCTATAGGTGGATACAGAAAACTCTGACAAATAATCTTTAAAATTCTAGTTGTAGCCCTCACTATCCTCAACCAGACCGTCAAAATCCTCTTTTTATGAGCTGTTTCTGTTTTATGAGCTGATTTCACACTATGTCTCATAGCTGTAAAATTATGCAGAGTTAATGCATAAAACAGAGACAAAAAGACACAGGGTCACTAAGAAAGATACAGTATAAAATAGGTATAATAGATTATCTGAAAAGAGGCAGGACTCAAAAAGGGATGGACACTATGAGGGGGAGATAACATGCACCAAACGACCCCCTTTGATCCAGGAAGGCCTCTAAGGCTAAATCCACACGATCAGAATTGCGTGTGGATTTTCTGTGTGGGTTTGCGTGCGGAAAATCAGCACTATAGGTCATGTACATTGTATTCTATGAGAATTTGCTGATTTTTTCTGCACGGATTTTGACCTACGGTGAAAATTTTAAAATCCGCAGCATGTCAATTTATTTTATTTTTTTTTGTCCATTCACTTCTATAGGAACATGAAAATCCGTTTGCAGAAAATCCGCATTAAATCTGCATGACAAATCTGCACCAATTGATGCGGATTGGCCGCATGGATTTCCCTGCAAACACCTGTTTCAGTGCGGATTGTTTGAATGTGTGCATCTACCCTTAAAGAGGTCTTGACATATTTGTTTTAGCATCTACAATTCTGGCGCATCTATTCCTATGAATCTGTGGTGTTCCATTCTGGTAATACCCATTGCAAAGTGCTAGCAATTCATTTATAACTTCTAGAAGAAATCATAGAGGACTGGCACAACATAGAGTCATAGCAATAGATGCTCTAGAATTAAAAATATTTAATCAGAAAATAAAAAATTGTGTGTAATCTAAATAAAGGGATACATACTCCTTGAATAAAACTTAAAGGGGTTGTCCAAGTTATATTTATTGATGACCTATCAGCTGTTTGAAGAGAAGGTGCGAGCCATGCCAGCGCTGCCTCCTCTTCATTGTTTACCTGCTGGCCGTTGCATCTGCAGAGGTGAGCAGGTGTAATTACACCCAAGCAGTCCCATTCATTTCAATGGGATGGCATGGCGAGCGCTTTCTCTTCAAACAGCTGATAGATGGAGGTTTCCGGCTGTCGGACCCCTGCCGATCTGATGTTGATGACCTATCCTAAGGATAGGTCATCAATAAATATAACTTGGACAACCCATTAAAGCGAATTTTCCAAACATGATAGTCTGCTAGGTTTAAAGGGGTTGTCCATATTATTTAAAAACAAGCTCAAAGCCACTAAAGATAAAAACAAGCTATACATTTCAAAGAATCCCCCAGTACTTCCACTGCTTCAGCTCTTTACCACCAACCTTTGTTTACTTGACTACAGCGATGATGTGCCATATACCCTATGTAAATGTTACAATCGCTGGCCTCAGCGGTTCATTGCTCAAGACTGCTGAGATCAATGATTGTCTGCGATGGTTACATGGGGTAGATGGGACATCGTTCATGCAATCAGGTAGACAAAGACCAGCAGGGACGATGGAAATGGTGAGGATTAATTAGTGAGTTTTTTTTACTTTTATCACATTTAGTAGCTTTGGATTCACTTTTTAAAAACTCGGAGAACTCTTTTAATTGTCTCTTTTTTTCCCTTCCTATGAGTTTGATTGACATCTATAAGAACTCAATACATGGCTTCTAGGGATGTGCACCATGGAGTACACAAAGAGGCAGGGGAGGTAATGATGCCGATAGTGGACCGAGTGACAGATACAGATAACAATGTGTTTGTACTCAGTTTGAGATGTAATCTGTCACACAAAGCTGGCAGACACAGGAGTGGTGCTGGGGGGGGGGGCACCTAGGAGTTGCTCTCAAGGAGAGGATGATAGGTGACTGTCTAGATTAGAATCAGTCCAGGGATGGGGACATCTGAGGGAAGGAGAAGAAGGAGATGAACTAGCAGTGGAGCGTAGACTTTCATTTTCTTCTTGTGTATATTAGTGAATGACAGAACATGCTGGGTTTTAAAATGAAGTGTATGGAAAAGACATCCACAGCCGGTCTTCTGTGTCCTGCATTATTCCACATTAGTATTCATGCAGGGAGGTGGGTGACATAGTTGGCTGCTGTCATGTTCCTGATAGAAAAACTGACACTGAGGAATTCATTTTGCACGGGTATTTCATAATCTGATGATGTCTGAACTCTCAGAACTTTGGGCCATTAAAGTGATTCATGCTGTCAGTCATCCCATCTACTATAACAGATCAACATCTTCAACAATAGCGGGGGGTCGTACTGTGCATGGAGAAGTATTTCCAGGCAATGCTCCATGGAAAAAAAAAAATATGCAAATTACCTTTTGTCTATGGTTTGGCTGACATGAGCTAACTTGCATATTTCAAAAATACCAAATAGGAATTGCCTACATGTCTGACAACATTGTTGACGTGGGTGCATTTTTGGAATATTTCAGGTGCTAACTTATTTTCCAAAGAATCCTTACATCCTAGTGTGGAAGGTCCTAAGCAGCACACAGGGGCAGTTATATTATTTCTGGCGCCCCAGGTAAACTTATATCAGAGGACCTTTGTTGCACCCCTCCCCCAGGCCCCTGTGTAGCAAAACTAGAGGAACAGACAGTATATCCACCCCTTTAGTTGGTGTTTTCAGCTAACCGGTTGTGACCAGCAGGGTGCCTACTGATATTTGAGGACCCAACATTGGCTTGGTTTGTCTAATGTCCGCCATTGATAGCCCAGTAGGACATCCTAGGCCACTGCCTACAGCTCTGACAACTGGTGCAAACATTTTCACTGTATGACTATTAAAGGGTGACATAATTATATAATGATCCCAACACTGTCCCTTCCAGTGGGGTTCTACAGGGGTTAGTATTGAGCCTCATTCTTTCTCATATATTTCCAAATGTGGCAGTCCTCATCTTGAGGCATTCAAACAAACTGGTGACATATTGCAAGGATATGCCACCGATATCACCTCTGGGACCCACACCTATCTCAAAAACAAGACCTCCAAAGGAAAGGAGAGGGCACCACGTATGTGCAGCATGCTCTCTATTCACTTCGCAGTAGTTCTGAGTAGTTCTGAAAATAGTCGTGAGAGTGCATGTGGCTATTTTCGGAAGTCCTATAGACATAAATGGAGAACACACCAGGCATGCACCACCTTTCCATTCTCCTCTATGGGGATCCAGGAAATAGAAGTAGATTGGAGGGTGGCTTTGCATGCATGGGGCACCCTCATTCACTTTGGTGGCCATTTCTAGAGATAGGTGCGGGTACCAGACATGGGACCTGCACATATATAACTTTGATGGCATATCCTACCGATACGCCACCAATATCTTGTATCTGAGACACAATTAAAAGAAAAATTTAATTTACTTTTTCAATGATATTTAACGGCTTTGTGATATGATTTCACTGTGAGAGGTGATTCTGCACTCAAGTTTTGAAGTGCAATATCTGTACTTATGACTCGACTAAGCTTACAGGGTAAAATTCAGATGGCACTAAGCCCAGTAAAATAACACCAAAGCCACACTATTGGGCAAAGTAAATAAAACATCACAATATTGTCCAGTCATGCCCCATACAGTACCTTTAATAATTGTTATCAAATGTTTTCCTCACTTTATCTTAGTTAGAAATAAGGAGCCCACTGGGAGTTCCTGGCATAGAAGAAGTCTGGCGAATTCATTTTAAGCAACTCCTCCTACCATCTAGATAATTGACACACTCCCCTTCTGATGAATGAAGTACCGAGCATGCTTGGGCCTACACCGGCATGGTTTCAAACTCTTACTGTACATAATGAAGTCCAATCTGGCCTCCGTTGTGCAGGCGTACTATTTCACCTGCTCGCTTGTGTTACTGGCCACATTGGGAAGAAAAGGAGCAATGGGATCTTCATCTGTTTGAGAGTGTTGTGTGCCTTGTACTGTAAGCTCCAGACCATGGGTGTTAGCTTGGTAAAACCTGCAAAAAAAAAAAAATCTGCAGCATGGGCAAAAGATTCGGGAGGCTGCAAATTAGAACTAAGAGGAAAGTAGCCTGTAAATTAAGAGGATGGGTGAATTGCAGTGTCACACAAAGATTATCATTCCTAGGGAAAGAGATGACTTAGGGTCTGATTTAATATTGTACAACTATAGTGCTAGACAGTACAGAGATTTGTTTAATGATATTTTCATACCCAGGTCTCTGTTTTCAAGATTATTATCTAGAGCAGGCATGCTTAACCTGCGGCCCTCCAGCTGTTGCAAAACTAAAACTCCCATCATTCACTGACAGCCTACAGCTATCATCCTACAAAAGGGCATTGTGGGAGTTGAGCATCCCTGATCTAGAGCAATGTTCCCCAACCTGCGGCTCTCCAGCTGTTGCAAAACTACAGTTCCTATTATGAATTGACAGGTGCAGTACCCAAGAATAGGGGACTTGCAAATTTGTTTTTGTTATTTAATATTATTTACTGATATCTGATGTATTATATCAACCATATACAGTAGCTTTGTATGGATAAGTCAGGTTTAACAATCCTGATTCGGCCCTTGTAGGAGGCTAGGAGATGGACTTAGGGTCCCCCCCCCCAGTTCGGTCTAGTGTTATCTGAGGAAGCAAGAGGAAGTACATCTCACTTCTCAGAAGGCTAGGCCTAATCCCAGAGAATCACTGTCTCTGAGAGAGACTTTGCTAATACACCCTTCACATCTTAATTCTGTACCCCTCAGCCATGAAATTACAGACAAGTTTTGTAAAAACCTTGTTGCCGGCCTTAGATCCTGCAGAGAGAGAGAGAGACTTTTGAAAGATAAAGAGAAGGACCCATCATTGCTTATATCCATAAATTGCTATTGGGGAAGATTTGTACTGTGAATTGTTTGGAACTGTCTTTCATACTATTGGATGTACTACAACTCCCATTCTTTACTTTAGTAAAAAGAGACTTCATTTATTTTCTACCACTGACTCGGTTATTTACTTCTGCACAATCGCCGAAACCTACATCTCCTGCTTTGCACCCATACCAAACCCATAACACCAAAGGCACCCCAACTACCATCAGGCAGGAGCCTCAACATTATGGTGTGCCCCGAGGGAAGAAAGGCTTTTCCATCCTGTCACTGCCTGGCTCTAGGGAGCATCACTGTGAAGATTGCGACTGTGATTTATGTGGATAACTGTTGCAGCCAGAGCTACTACCACTCTCATACCCCACTCCGCTCCTCCCATGCCGCGACAACGCACAGGCATAGTGGGAGTTGTAGTCTTGCCACAGCTGAAGAGCTGCAAGTTGAAGATCACTAGTCCAGAGGAAACTAGCGATCACTAGTTATCACAGAAAGAAGACAAGACATGGTGCCAGCAGTGAATGCTTAGAACTGTTATCTCTGCAGCCTGAATCATTTTAAAGTAAAACAAATTGTTAGTGAGGATTCGGACAAATGAAAGATGAGTAATGGGATGTATTTTCAAAGTTACTGAACATTTTTTATGTTGGCTAGCTTTGGAGTTCACAAGTGCTTTAAGAGGATAACCTTTCCTGACATACTTGTGGGAAAGTCTTCTTTGATCGCAGTTGTAGTCTTCCAGCTTCTCATTGCTGCACAGAAGATTTTATTTTATTTATTTATTATTTATTATTAAAGCGCCATTCATTCCATAGCGCTGTACATACGAAAAGGGCTATACATACATAATATAGACAATTGCACGAAGCATGAACAAGACGAGTTACAAACTGGTCCAGAAGGAGAGAGGGCCCTGCCCGTGAGGGCTTACAATATACATGGTATGGGAGAAGGACACAGTAGGGTAAAGCTGGTCATGGCGGTATAGAGGCAGCAGGGTCACTAGTTGTAGGCTTGTCTGAAGAGTTGGGTTTTTAGGTTTCTTTTGAAGGATTCCACTGTAGGCGAGAGTCTGATATGTTGGAGGATGCACGGGAGTAATCTTGGAGGCGATTGTGGGAAGAGGTGATAAGAGGAGAGGAAAGAAGGAGGTCTTGTGAGGATCGGAGATTGCATGTGGGGATGTATCGGGAAAGTAGCTCAGAGATGTAGGGAGGGGACCGGTTGTGGACAGCCTTGTATGTATTTGTTAGTATTTTGAACTGAATTTGCTGCGCAATGGGGAGCCAGTGAAGGGATTGGCAGAGGGGAGAGGCAGAGGAGTAACAGGGTTATAGGTGGATTAGTCGAGCAGCAAAGTTGAGGATAGATTTGAGAGGTGCGAGAGTGCTAGATGGAAGGCCAGAGAGGAGAATGTTGCAGTAGTCTAGGCGGGAGATGATGAGGGCATGTACAAGCATTTTCGCAGACTCAAAGTTAAGGAAAGCGTGGATGTGGGACATGTTTTTGAGTTGGAGACGGCAGGTGGTAGAAAGGGCTTGGATGTGTGGTTGGAAGGAGAGGGCAGAATCCAAGGTCACTCCAAGGCAGCAGACTTGGTTCACTGGGGAAATTGCGCAGCCATTGATTGTGATAGATAGATAGGTCTGTTGGGGGGGGGGGGGGTTGAGCAAGATGGGGGAAAGATGATGAATTCTGTTTTATCCATGTTACGTTTTAGAAAGTGTGAGGAAAAGAAGGAGCATGTGGAAGATAGGCATTGTGGGATTCTTGATAGTAAGGCGGACCAGAGAGGTAGATTTGTGTGTTGTCAGCATAAAAGGGATACTGAAAGCCATGGGACTCTGAGCTGTCCCAGGCCGATAGTGTAGATAGAGAAGAGCAGGGGTCCTAGGACAGAGCTTTGCGGGGCACCAACAGAGAGGGAATATGACGAGGAGGTGGTGTGAGGGTTGGAGATGCTAAACGTCCGGTCTGTGAGGCATGATGTGATCAAGGAGAGGGCCAGGTCAGTGATGCCAAGAGATGAGAGAGTTTGTAACAGAAGGGAGTGGTCGACAGTGTCAAAGGCAGAGGACAGGTCAAGGAGAAGGAGGACAGTGTAATTTTTTTTTGTTTTGGCTGTTAGTAGGTCATTGGTGACTTTGGTACAGGTGATAGTGGGGATTTGATGAGGGGGGGGCTGTATTTGGAGAGATATCACCACCAGCAATAAGGAGAAGCAGAGAAAGTGTTAGTAGGTGAGAATGAGAGAGGGCATGAGGTATCTGTGTGTGTTTGGGAAGTAAGTGTTTTATATTTCCAAACAGGTTTGTGCAAGCGGTCAGATGAGAGGGTAAGATGGAGGGAGAGATGAATAGTTCCTTGCTGGGTGAATGGATGTGGGAGTATTTCAGAAGTTTTAGGAAAAGTGGGAAGCATAGGATGAAAGTGTGAACCATTGTTTGCATTAACTATTTCTGTAATTGCCTTTGATCCCCTTATGGTTGCATTCTGGTATAATTCGGTATGTATACTTAAAGATTTGCACTTGAAAGATGTTGCATTGAAAAGACCGAGGTCTGAAAGACCTAATGATTTAGATTTATACCACTCAGTGTTCAATCAGGTGTGATCAAGAGGGGAGGGGGCTTCATATGGCCTAATCAAGGGAGGACGAGATACAGGGGTGAAATAGTCAATGTAAACAAATACTCAATAAATCCAGCAGGGAAAGAGACATTAATAGTTCAATGCAGACATACCAGGGGATAAGAAGAGAAGATGAAAGGTGTGGACTATATCAGACAGGTAGGTATTTTTTTCTAGGTGTAGCCAGTTTTTTAAAGGACAGGGACATAGGATTGCTGTGATGGGGGAGGCGCGGCAACAATTCAAGCTAAACACATTTGCATATTGCTATTCATATATTCAAATCGTTTGTCATCTTCAAGCTAAATTGCGTATGGATTCTGAGAGTCAGTGAAATAAACGCTTGGCTTGAACATTTGGTATTGCAAGATTGACAGCTCCAGAACTGTTCTCAACATTTGACATGTGCAGCATATAAAAAGATTTAATCTCATAAAAATATATCTTGTGTATAACAGGAAATACTATATAAAGATAGCTGTCACATTCAGTAAGAAGACTATAATAGTAATACACAAATACTCTAAAATAACAAATATAACATCTGAGGCTACTTTCACACTTGCGTTGTTAATCGTGGTATTGAGATCCTGCAGAGGTTCTGTGAAAAGAAAATGGAAAAAAACACAGATCCATCACTAAATACATTGAAAGTCAATGGGTGTCTGATCCGTTTTTTTTAGGCTCCTAAAAAAATTGATCAGTCAACATTGACTTACCTTGTTTTCAGTACCGAATCCGTATTTTTTTTCTGTTTTTTATGACCGGACACAAAACCACAGCTTGCAGCGATTTTGTGTCCGGTCACAAAACGGAATGCTGCTGGAACAGAAGACATCCTGATGCATCCTCAATGGATCTCTTTCCATCCAGAATGCATGAGGACCAAACAGACACGTTTTATTCCGGTATTGAGATCCTCTGCCGGATTTCAATACTGGAAAAAAACAACACAAGTTTGAAAGTAGCCCAAAAGCTCACCATGTATATGTACTATGTACAAGGTTCATGCACATGGCAAAGTCGTCTGCATGAAGCCTGTATGGTAGAGCGCAGAAGTTGCAAGACCCTTTAGTACAGACCCATGCGTGATATGGGATCTGTTAGGTGCCGTATGTACAGACATATTCTCAGATAGAAGTAATGTGGCTGTGTATGAGCTCTCACAGAAACTGCTGATACTAACACCATTGTAATTAATTCAGATACTTATTAACTATACACAGGAGAAAGTTTAATTAACCATAAATGAGCAAATATACTAAAGATAAAAAACACCCCCATGGCAGATTCTGAGCTTAACCCTTCACTAGTCTGGCTGAATTAAATAGAGCAACTCATCAACATAAAGGGCTCAGACAGGAACGTGTGCACCCCTGTGCCTGTGCTGCAAATAGCGATCCACAGAGACCGCTGTTTGTGGATGAGGACCCATTCACTTTAATGGGTCAATAATCCGCAAGATTCAGTCAGCACCGCAAATACCAAAACATGTTCTATTTTTTTGCACGTGCGGAGACACGGACCAAAATCCCACGGAAGCGCTCCGTAGTGCTTCAGTGGGCTGCTGCTCTCTGCCTCCTCTCCTTGCAGATTGCGAACCATTCAAATGAATTGGTCGGCATCTGTGACACAGAGCGCACACGGCCAGTGCCCATATATAGCGGACATGGGCATAGGCCGCACACATTCGTGTGAATGACCCAAAAGAATGTATAGAATCCATATACAGGTAGATTTTGAAAACCCTTTTAAAGGGCATCTGTCAGCAGATCTCTACCTATGACACTGGCTGACCTGTTCCATGTGCGTTTGGCAGCTGGGGGCATCTGTGTTGGTTCCATGTTCATATGTGCCTGCATTGCTGAGAAAAATGATGTTTTAATATATGCAAACAAGCCTTTAGGAGCCACGGGGGCGTTGCCCTTACTCCTAGATGCTCAGCTCTGTCTGCAACTGCTGCGCCCTCTGCACTCTGACTGACAGGACCAGGTAGATTAAACGTGATCACACCTTGCTCTGTCAATCAAAGTCCAGAGGGCACTGCAGGAGCCAAGATAGCTGATCCTCTTGGAGTAACAGCAACACCCCAGTCGCTCCTAGAAGCTCATTTGCATATATTAAAACATAGTTTCTCTAAGCAATGCGGACACATATGAACATGGGACCAACACAGATGCCTTCAGCTGCCAAGTGCACATGTAACAGGTCAGCCAGTGTCATAGGTACAGATCTGCTGACAGATGCCCTTTCAAGGATTTACTAGCTTCTGCGGAATTACACATTTTCAATACAAAATGAGAAATCTATAACCACATACAGCCTGCACTGATTTCTTCGAAATCTTAATTTATTGAGCAGCACAGATATAACCAATAGACATCAGCAATTTTTAAAAGGTCACTGTTATGTCAACTAAATCTGTCACATATATGAAAGAAGTTGTTACTGGTGGGTGGTCCTGGCACTGAGGCCACAATTGATGGCTAAACCAAAAGAGCTGTAGCGCACTGTTGACCATTGTGCCCCTTCCTGTGCCCTCAGAGAGCTGACGATGGGTCATAGACTGGCTAAGAGCTATGTTCAGGTGTCCACTGTGGGCATAGCCATCAGCAGATCTCTGCAGATCCTTTAGAGCATCTACTGATTGCTTCTGTCTCACTGTCCAGGACTTCACACCTTATGACGCGTTTGTATGAGACAAAGGAACAGTATAGTTACATAGGTTAAAAAAAACACATCTATCAAGTTCAACCTTTCAACCTTTCTCGGATCAATTATACAACATTAAAGGGGTGGTCTCATCTTAGACATTGGAGTTACTGTATATCGTTAAGATAGGCCACCAATGTCAGATAGATGTGGGTCCCACCTCTGGGACAAGGCCTATTTCTAGAACAGAGTCCCCAAAGTGAACGAGAGAGAATTATAGAAGCTTGGCCACCTTCTATGCACTTCTATGGGAGTTAGATAATAGACAACGGCTGGCTGAGATATTTCCGGCAGTCCCATAGAAGTGAATGGAAAGGTGGGAATGCAATGCATGAGACGTGCACTCTCTATTCACTTCTATAGGACTTCCAAAAATAGCCAAGCTCAATCACTCAGCTATTTTCGGAAGTACCACAGAAGTGAACGTCGAGCATACACTGTAGGTTCTCGGTCATTTTAAGGGCCTTGTGGTGGGACAGCACCTATCTGACATTGGTGCCATCAAGGTCTCAGATAACACAACCTCTTTAATTTTTAGATTAACTATAGCCTAACTGTAAATTATTTTTTCCTGTATCAACATCTAGATTGCCTTTTCTCCACATTTAATAAATGGACCCTTCAGGGGCATAACAAATAACCATGGGACCCCATAGTTAAATTTCGAATGGGGCCTGAATCCATCATAACCTCTTTCAGCATTAATTCAGAAAAGCCTTATGATAGATTTCTCTAATGCAGACACAGTGATGTCACAGTCCAGGGATATTGATGTTGTAATAGTGGGATAATGCACACACTGATGTAATAATAATGGGGTAATGTATACAGTGATGTCACAGTACAGGGGTAATTTATAGAGATGAGCGAATTTTTCAAAAATTCGATTCGCCAGTAGTGATGTCGGGAACATAAAATTTTCCGTTCGCGAACGGCGAACGCGGACTTCCGCAAATGTTCGCGAACATGCGAACAGTGCGAACCGCCATAGACTTTAATAAACAGGCGAATTTTAAAAACCAAAGGGACTCCTTCTGGCCACAATAGTGAGGGAAAAGTTGTTTCAAGAGAACTAACTGGACTGGGGCATGCCGGAGGGGGATCGATGGGAAAACTCCCATGGATAAAATGCATAGTTGACGCAGAGTGTGGTAGTTGTAATCGCAATGCGATTAATACAGGTTATATTAATCGCATTGCAAATTCAACTTAGAGTTGGGTTCCTAATGGTTGTATTGCTAGAAATTCTAGCAATACAACCATTAGGAATTCGCAATGCGATTACAACTTAGATCTGTTCCTAATGGTTGTATTGCTAGAATATAACGAAGATTGAGAATATAGCGCTATATTCGCAATCTTTGTTATATTCTAGCAATACAACCATTAGGAACAGATCTAAGTTGTAATCCCAATGCGATTTAATACAGGTTATATTAATCGCCTTGCGATTACAACTACTAACACTGCAGCTTCAGAATGAATCTAAGATGGATGCCGTCCTTGCTTTTTGATAGGAGGTGGGAGGGTCTGGGAGGGAGACTAATGTACTAACCCTAAAAAGGGCTTTTTGGGGTGCTGTCAGGACGCTATCCTTACAGCAGAGATCTGATGAGTCTTTCAGGACTGGAGTGGACACTGAATACACTAGCCTAGCTATCGATTTCCCTATTAAATCAACAGCAACTACACTGTCCCTCCTCTCACTAAGACTGCAGCTTCCAAATGAATCTAAAATGGATGCTGTCCAGGAGATGGGAGGGTCTTGGAGGGAGGATATGCTAATTGGCTGGAATGCGTCTGCTGACTGTGAGGTAGAGGGTCAAAGTTTACTCAATGATAGGGGGCGGACCTAACATCGCATATGTTCGCCCGCCGCGACGAACGCGCACAAGCTATGTTCGTCGGGAACTATTCGCCGGTGAATAGTTTGGGACATCTTATTTGCGAATTCAACTTAGATCTGAGTTCCTAATGGTTGTATTGCTAGAATATAACGAAGATTGAGAATTTAGCGCTATATTCTCAATCTTCGTTATATTCTAGCAATACAACAATCATTAGGAACTCAGATCTAAGTTGAATTCTCAATGCGATTAATATAACCTGCATTAATCGCATTGCGAATTCAACTTAGAGCTGAGTTCCTAATGGTTGTTGTATTGCTAGAATATACGTTATATTCTAGCAATACAACCATTAGGAACTCAGCTCCAAGTTGTAATCGCAATGCGAATAATACTTACAATTATTAATCGCTTTGCGAATCCATTTGATGCCTCTATTTGATAGTATATGACGGTTGACTATGACTACCACCAACGTTCTGCTGCCTCCAAAGCAAGATATCTGAACCCCCCAGGGGCCATTTGGGCGTTTTTGATAAAAAACGCATCAAAAACGCAACTGCGTTTTTATAATTTTTTCATTTTCTAGTTTTTTTTTTGTGTATTTTGCCACATTTGGTTGCATGTTTACATTTGGTATAGGCAAATATGGTAGTCTAGCTCATGTGTCTACACCAAAACCTAGGATCATTGTTTGACAGCATATTTTCTAAGCCATGTAAGCTGAATATAGATTTGGGCAGAGTAATGATCTAGACTACCATATTTGCCTATACCAAATGTAAATATGCAACCAAATGTGGCAAAATACACAAAAAAAAAAAAAAATGAAAAAATTATAAAAACGCAGATGCGTTTTTGATGCGTTTCCTATCAAAAATGACCCCTGGGTTCAGATATCTTGCTTTGGAGGCAGCAGAACATTGGTGGTAGTCATAGTCAACCGTCATATACAATCAAATAGAGGCATCAAATGGATTCGCAAAGCGATTAATAATTGTAAGTATTATTCACATTGCGATTACAACTTGGAGCTGAGTTCCTAATGGTTATATTGCTAGAATATAACGTATATTCTAACAATACAACAACCATTAGGAACTCAGCTCTAAGTTGAATTCGCAATGCGATTAATGCAGGAATTCAACTTAGAGCTGAGTTCCTAATGGTTGTTGTATTGCTAGACTATAACGAAGATTGAGAATAATATAGTGCTATATTCGTTTTCTTCGTTATATTCTAGCAATACAACCATTGGAACTCAGATCTAAGTTGTAATCGCAATGCAAATAATACAGGTTATATTAATCGCATTGCGATTTACAATTACTAACACTGCAGCTTCAGAATGAATCTAAGATGGATGCTGTCCTTGCGTTTAGATAGGAGGTGGGAGGGTCTGGGAGGGAGGGTAAGCTGATTGGCTGGAATGTGTCTGCTGACTGTGAGGTACAGGGTCAAAGTTTGCTCAATAATAAAGTATAGGGGCGAACGCGAACATCGAATATGTTCGCCCGCCGTGGCGGATGCGAACAAGCTATGTTAGCCGGGAACTGTTCGCCGGCGAATAGTTCGGGCCATCTCTATTCGCCAGTTCACTGGATTTTTGGGAAAAAATTTGATTGGACTCCGAATGTATTCGCAGCTATTTCCTGGCTACAGAGAGACTTTATAGTGGTGTAGAACACTGTGCCTTGCAGGAACACGCATAGGGAGTCTGCTGTGGTAGTGATTCAATAATGTGAGTCAGTATGACATGCAGATGACAGGCGTCGCTCTTAGAGCTGACTAAATAACTCAAGTATGAACTCAGCCTTACAGGTCGATGTTAGCACCAAGAAGAAGCACACTCCTTTTATACCCTTGTCAGCTGATTCCACATAGATGTCTACGGAACCTGTTCTATTAAACGCTTATAGAAGTAGATCTCCTGGACAGAGTGGAGCTCTACAGCATTTGGTCAGTAATCCATCAGTATTGTTAATGCCCAAAAAATCAGGAGTGGATTCAAAAAAGAGATGCCACCCTGCTGACTCCAGGCCACGCTAGCGACTTGCTGGCTCACAGGCAAGCTGCCACCCTCTTCTCCTCATGATGATGAAAACCCTTCATCACCTGGCTCCCACCTGGCTCCCAAGTGTGATCATCATCATCGAGTACTGTCTGCACATCATTGATGTCCTCCTCAACCGTCTCTGGGTCAGGAGCCTGACCGCTCGCAACACCAGCTCAAACGGCACTCTCCTCATCACTACTTGTCCGCCTAGTGGAGGAAGCGGCGGATGTCTCCTCCACATCTTGGTTTGCCAGTAGATGCTGATTCTCTTCTAGTAGCTCATTCTCGCTGTATAGTGGAGCTAAGCCCACAGCATACATAACTTCTCTGGTTGAGGGAACAGAAAAGGATAGAGGCAGGTTGAGGACAGGTGAGGGCACAGGACCTGCTCCCGGGCCATGCCAACTAAGGGTTGTGCTTGACGAACCCACCGACTGTTGGCTGGGGATGTCTGATGTCACTTGCGACAAAGATTGTCACGAGTCGAAGATTGAGTCAACCATTCAAGAACCGCTGGGTTGCTGGTCACGACACAACAACAGCAATTTTTTGCACAGATTTTATATGGGATTTAGGTCTGGACTTTGACTGGGCCATTCTAACACATTAATATACTGCTCCGGTTCTATGTTTAAGGTCGTTGTCCTGCTGGAAGATTTTCATCCAGGATTGCCCTGTGTTTAGCTCCATTCATCTTCCCATTAACCAGCTTTGCTGTCCCTGCTGAAGAAAAGCATCCCCACAGCTGATGCTGCTAACGAGCGCACCTGAAAGGACACACCCAGGAACCGGCCAGAATCAAACAGGGAGGTACCAAATCAGGGGTAACCAGAAACCACAGCAAACCAAGCCTCGATACAGGACATTACCCCTAGCAACCAGCATGCACTGAACACTGCAGCCAGTATGCAAGAGTGCAACCAACCTGACATACCCACAGGGAGACGACACAGCCAAAGGGGGAACACACACAAGCAGGTTCACACTAAATACCGCAGCCAGCACGCAGCCAAAAGCAACCAGCCTACACGGAATCACCCGCAGCCAGTGCGCAAAAGGCGGGCAGCCAGCCTACACGGCAAACAATATCACGGTGAACTGCACCGTGACATGGGTTGTGTTAGTTTTCCATCACACATAGCATTTTTCATTGAAGCCAAAAGGTTCACATTTTGTCTCATCTGACCAGAGCACCTTCTTCCACATGTTTGCTGTGTTCCCTACATGGCTTGTGGCAAACTGCAAACATGACTTATGGCTTGCTTTCAAAATGGCTTTCTTGTTCTCACTCTTCCATAAAAGCCAGATTTGTAGAGTACATGACTAATATTTGTCCTGTGGACAGATTCTCCCACCTGAGCTGTGAATCTCTGCAGCTCCTCTAGAGTGACCATAGTTCTCTTGGCTGCTTCTCTAATTATTGCCCTCCTTTCCTGGGCATGTCTTGGTAGGTTTGCATTTGTGCCATACTCCTTACATTTTCAGATGATGAATTAAATAGTGCTCTGTGAGATGTTCAGAGCTTGGAATATCTCTTTAAAACCTAACCCTGCTTTACACTTCTCCACAACTTTATCCCTGACCTGTCTGGTGTGTACCTTGGTTTACATGATACTGTTTGACCACTAATGTTTTCTTACATACCTACAAATGCACGTCACACTTTTCAGATTTTTATTTATTAAAAATGTTAAATACCATGTCTCATTTTCCTTTCACTTCACACATACTTTCTACTTTGTTGCTACTTTGTGTTGGTCTATCAAATCTATAAAATCCCAATAAAATACATTTAAATTTGTGGGTGTAACGTGAAAAAATTTGGAAACGTTTGAGGGGTATGAATACTTTTTCATGGCATTGTATGTGTCTGCATTACTGAAAAAAGGGATGTTTTAATATTTGCAAATAAGCTTCTAGGAGCAAACAACTTGGAAGGTGCACAGTAGCTGCAGAGAGAGCTGAGCCTCTAGGTGTAACGACAACACTCCTGTTGCTCCTATAAACAAATTTGTTTATATTAAAACATCATTTTTCTCAGCAATGTGGGCACATATGAATATGGGACCAACACAGATGTCTCCAGCTGCCAAGCTCACATGTAACAGCTTAGCCAGTGTCTGCTTCTGCTTCTCCAAATGATCCAAAGCTGCAGCAGATGGCGTGCAATACCCCAGTGCAACTACAGGTATCTTTAAATTGCTGGTAATGTATGTTAATGTGATGTTTTACACTGTATGTCATATAATGTTCTACACCCTCAGAGAGGTCCAACATAAGCTGCATGTGGCCAGGAATTCGACCCTGGCCCAGCTCTCTCTGGAGCTGAGGGAGTGGACAGGCCTAGTCTGAGAAGATTCTAGTAATGTGAGTCTAGACAGAGTGGAGTAAGAAAGTACATTGTAGAGCTCCCCTAACCCAAGCGTACTTTTCCAGATCTCCTGTGAGGAACCCTACTTCAGAGAGACTGCAAAGTTGTAAAGATACAGAATGGGAGACAGCAGAGCGATCATAAGTCCATGACGCACCCCCCTGGTCGACCTATTGTAGCCTCTAATGATTCGATTCTTTCGCCTCCTGCTATGCTACTAGATAAAGTCCTTACCCCTCTTGTCCAAAATACTCGATCCTTTCTATTGGACACAAATCATTTCTTGAGGGAGATTGGTAAAATACATATCCAGCCAGATGATTTATTGGTGACATTGGATGTCTGTAATTTGTACACTTCTATTGATCATTCTAAAGGTATAACTGCGGTAACCTGGATTCTACAGACCTCAACATACTCAGTCACAACAACAACAAAAAAATTTTCTACCACTTTTACATTTGATCCTACATGAGAATTAATTTCTGTTTCAGGATACTATTTTTCAGCAGAGGCGGGGAACCGCGATGGGTTCTCACGCCGCACCGCCGTACGCAAATAGTTATATGTCTCATTTTGAAGATCTATATGTTTATACAAATGATTTATTTATTCAGCACTGTGTAGTGTGGTGTCGATTTATCGACGATATTTTTTGCGTGTGGCGTGGCGGCGATGAGTCCCTATCGCGGTTCTCCTCCTTTCTCAATGGTGTATGGTCTGAATTAAAATTTACAACACAATGGCATCCTAACAGGATTAATTTCCTAGATACTTGGGCCATTAAAACTCCAGATGGTTATATTGTAACAGATTTGCATGTCAAAGTCACTGATAGAAATAGCTTACTCCATTTCACAAGCAACCATCCCCCAGCGGTAAAAAATCTTTGCCGTTTTCTCAATTTCAGCGAGTAAACAGATTGGTAAATGATGACCAATTAAAAAATTGAGGTTACGTGAAATGACGTGCAAATTTGAATCCAGAGGTTACCCCAGTTGTTTACTTCAGGAACAAATACAAAAAGTGACATCGGGTGATAAAAAATAAAAAAATAAAAAATTCAAGTAACAATGATCGATTACCTTTTATTGTGCAATATCACCCTTATGTGAACAAATTCAGACATGTCATCAATAGGCATTGGAATGTCCTGAAGGAAGCTTATCCCAATGTTAATGAATTTCAAAAGATCCCGATGATCTGTTATAAACGTGCTAAAAATTTGAAAGATACTATAGTGAAAGCGGATATCGGCAGTGCGGTTAAATTATCTAAACAATTGTTTTTGTCAACCCCCAAAAAAGGAACATTCCCTTGTTTGCAGTGTATTCAGTGTTCAGCAGTCATAAAGGGAGACTATTTTACACATCCTCGCACTGGGAAGAAATTTCCTAATCATGTTTTTTTTTACCTGCAATAGTAATTTTGTTGTTTATTTATTAAAGTGTCCGTGCGGTTTGCTCTATGTCGGTGAAACATCGATGAGAATGAAGGACAGATTCTCAAAACATAAGTCCACGATCCGTACTGAAAATTTATTATCACCTGTTCCTTTTCATTTTCATCGGTGTTCACACAACATATCGCAACTGCGATTTCAGATCATAGAGGAAGTGTTACCGCCCAGACGTGGCGGGGATAGACTGCGCCAATTGAAAATTCGGGAGAACTACTGGATACATACACTGCAGACAATCGAGCCTTATGGCTTAAACAGAGAATATGAATTGAGTGCATTTTTATAAAATATAATTTATTGTTACAATGACACTGTATGTTTATTATCATAGTCAATTATGATTATAAAAATTCCTTCCCCTATTTTTATGAATTTTCTTCAATTTCTTTTTGTTTTCGCTGTTTTCTTTTTTGTTCCTACAGTCACAGAAAAATTGAACTTTCTCCCTCCTGGTATATTCCACATGGATAGATGAATAACTTTGGTCCGTGATACTTTTGATATGATTAGACTATTATGTCTTATATAATGTGATTTCTGATGCCATAGTATCTGATGTTTTTTTATTTTAACACTGTGTGATCAAGAGAGCCTGAGGGCATTGATTTGTCTCAGGTGTTAATAGACTATTTAATGGTTTGAACTGCTGTATGTCTGCATGCTTGACAAAGGCTAGTACATAGCCGAAACACGTGTAGCATTTTGTCTCCTCATCTATGGGCAAAATAAAAGGAATATAGCTGCAAAGAACTGAATTTGAGTGCTGATCCTTTCTTCATTGATTGAGCAGAGCGATCAGCGTCAAGCATTACAGGCTCAGCTGCAACGGGATAACAAGCAAAGACACCAGATACACCCCCAGATTAACGAACACTAGGCCACAGTGTTCTAGCCAGCAAGGCGACCAGCGTCAAGTATTCTCAGGCCCTGCTGCAGTGAAGGGAAAATGGGTAAAAGATACCCTGCACGCTACAGGTACAACTTGGCCACCGGTATGTAATTTGTGGACTGTGTGACAGTTGCTAGCCAGTGATCCTAGAATTAAAGAATGTAGCGAGAGAGAAAAAAGGAGAGAGAGAGAGAGAAAGAGAGAGTGAATTGAGCGTCATTTCTTTAACCACCCACTGAGATCATGCTGGGACATGTGAGTATGCAACCTACGGCTGAATGTACCTCAGTCTACCTTTTGCATTGCGCAAAGGAAAATGTTATTCTTACGTAAATCTCTGCCTGGTTTCTTTGCACCAGGTTTTCACTGCAGTGAACCCTAAGGAGCAATAACACTACACCATCTCATCAAGACCACTATCACTCCTATCTTCTGAATTGGCTTGGGCTCACTGCAGATTATCTATGAGCCAGATGCATAGCAACTGGCCAAAACAAACTAATAGACAAGAAGATGAAACAGCAGAAAAAAAAACTCCTGATCGTAACAATTACCTGCACACATGATGATATAGTGGATGTACGTATATATCACGTCATATAATGGGTATTATAATGGGGCAAATAGTAATGCATTGATTTACCTGGTTATTATGATGTTGTCCATTATACTGGAATACAAGTAATGGATGATCATGGATCGGATGAGTTCCAACATCAGCTAGTTATAGAGCACATAGTGCCAACAAGCTCAGATGTCCATTTTTGGCCCATATAGATAGTTTTTTATTTGATTGCCATAGTAAGGAGATATTACAGCTGATAAGTTTCTCATAGGTGATACAGCGTTTGGACGTTTTCATCAGTCTTATAGACTTTGAATAGATCTTATGATCAGTGGGGGTCTCAGTGGTGGCACCTTCATTGATCAGGGGTTGATTTTGGGAACAGGAATTCTGATGCTAATTTGTGCCTCGATGTACTACTTTATATATACATTATACTCACTATAAGATATTGTGGATAATAGCTGCACAGAATTGGCCCTGTGATATATTTCTGCTACAGCTGTATGCTTTCTATCTTAGAATACCTGTGTGAGCCTTGAGAATAAGATATATAGTTCTTACTTAACTTTCCCTGAATTGGCAGGATGTATTAAGATTTCATTTATCAAGTGACACAGGAGAGCCAAACTTTGACCATTTTCCATAAAAAAAAAAAAGTTGATATATCCAATATTTTACTATGTTCTATCAGTTACTGGTATGTTATTTCATAAGGTTCTTCTCTCCTTGACCACAATGTAGCAACTGTAGTAACAAAATTAATTTTTATGCTACTAATGCATATGATCAGCCAGAGGTCTGCATGGGAGAATCTCATTTACTCCAATTATGCATAGATATAGTGCTTCAACCATGCAACTATAGTACGTGTTGTCATCTTAGTGCTCTGACATCCTCTTCAGTAATGAATGATACAAAAGACTCTTAAAGGGGATATATTACCTGGAAATTCTTGTGTATAATGAGAAGGATCCCTTATAATTTCATAACAATTTGCCCTGAATATTTACATTTGAGTGCACAGATGGCCTTCCGTATTTGCGGTTGAAGCAACCTAATTGGAAGTCTAGTGCAAAGCATTCACCATTTACTGGATAAAATATCCACATAGAGGCAATTTTGGTGATGGCAGAACCGTCTGGGGTTGCAACCTTCAACTTATCATGAAAGAAAAAATGTAACTGTAACTCATAATTACAGATGAGTGAAGTTCTTGAAAATTCAATTCAGCTGCTTCACCGAGTTTTACAAAAAAATTTGCTTTCTGACTAATTACTTTGTCTCAAACTGCATTTCTTTGTAAGTAGTGGGTGCAATGACAGGGAGCGATGATTGCACTGCTTCCCGTTATTGTGCCTCTCACATTCCTCATTCATCATTGATTGCGGTATCAGACATTAATATTAGGGTCTACAATAAAAAAATAATAAAATCATACTTACCTTATGGATTTGAACGCAAACAGCCCTCCACCGCCATCTTGATTAAAGATCCAGCGCGAAATCTCTCGCGGCCCGTGATTACGTCAATATTTCGCTCGGGATCTTCAATCAAGATGACGGCGATGAGCTTTTCCTGCGCAAAAGGATGAGGTAAGTATGAATTTTTGTTTCCCCATTTCAGGGAAAATCAATATGTTACCACAAAGCACAAGGAAATACGGCTTTTCAGAGAATCAAATTTTCCCTGAAATTCTGATCACTCAACACTACTCATAATCAGGCTCGGACTGGCCCACAGGGATACAGGGGAATCCCCCGGTGGGCCCCAGGGCAAAGTGGGCCCCTAGTCTCCCACCCCCTGCACAAGTGGCACATAACACATTAAACTTATTGCACTACATACATATATACAGTGTACAGCACCTCCACCGGCCTATGTTTATATAAAAAAACTTGTTATATTATTTATTATATTTGAATGTATCCGTACGGTGGGCCCCCAAAATAAATTTTACTGGTGGGCCCTAGGTACCCCAGTCCGACACTGCTCATAATCATGTCATAATGATATTTTTACATGTTGGTGAGGGGCTACAGGTCAATTGCCTCTTTTTCCCCCTCTAACCCATCCTTGGATGATCGTGTTTCTTGGCTTGTAATTGTCAGCTTCTACCCTTTAAACAGTGTGTAGCTGAGGTGCTAAAGGTACAGACTAAGAACAGGCTCATGATGATAATTCACAAGTGTTACTGTTAAATTATAACTTTTGTTCTTTAAAGGGGTTCCCCACTTTGGACCTACCTACCACTTGAGAATAAGAAGATCACAAAGTGTCCTCCCCCAGGCTCGCTCCTCAATGATGAGTTTTAATCTATAGGGAAACCTGGAAGTAAATGCTTTATAAATGCTTATTTCTGATATTTGACCTGTATAGAGGTGCTGCCGATCATCCAATGAATGAGGATCGTTAATGCAGGACCCTAAATCGTTGTTTCTGAGCATTAGGTCATCTCATGTAAACAGACATCTGCTGCCCAGAACAAACGATCAGTATGAGGATGAGTGCTCGCGGCAGTAATTGCTCATCCCATACAACAGTCCTATGGGAGTTGGAAGCCCTGGGGGGCCCAGACCTGCAGCACCGAAACAGAGGGACACTTAGGTAAGTTAAAGGCATCTTCTAAGACCAAGTGAGTCTTACAAAATCACCAGTAGGAGAACGTTTGGAATATATGTACTGCTCCTATTGTTGGAAAGGTCCCTCTGTTGCAGTGTTACAAGTCCGGTCCCTGTAAGAACGGACACGATATTGTCACATCCATCATTCCCATGACCGCTCACCAGCCTCAGCAGTCACACATTGTTCATGCACATGTATCTGCTGAAATCTTTGGCTGAGTGGGCATGGGATTAATGGATGCCACATCATCACCTGCATCGCTGAAAGGGACCTTTAGAAGGAGAAATAAGTCTGTCTGCTCTCCTGGAGATATTAAAAACTGCAAGACAACTTCTTTAAATGGTGAGTATCTGATCTTTTATTATTTTATCACATTTAGGGTCTATAGAAGATTTTCAAATAAGTTGGACAACCCCTTGAAGAACTGTTTTATGGGGGTGTGAAATATTTTTGTGGCTTGAATCCCCTACTCAACCAAACTGAAATCACCATAGCACAGGGTCACCAGGAAGGCAGAACATTCCAAAATGTTTCCCAAATTTATACAGTGGACGGTAATTAATGGAACCCCACATGTATAAAATTAAGATAATGGCAACAATGGATGTGTACTTTTCCAAAAGGTGATGGAAATAAAGAGCTCAAAGACATGGATGTACTGTATGCAGAATCCTTTGTATCCACACGTGGTATAATACATTGCAATGTAATGGACATGTGTAATGCCCCAGAGTGGCATTTTCACCCTGCTACTGTCTCTAATGGGCTAATATAATGTCATCTTGAGTATTTATTTCAGTTCCACTATACTGTGCATTTCTATTTCTAATGTTTGTAACTGTTATGTTTCTATGTAATGTGCTTGGTTCACCAGCAGGTGGCAGCAAACATAGCAGTGCTACAGTTAGGTAGAATGGAGCTTTCCATTCCATTCTAGACCCCCCCCTCTGTGGAAGAGTAGGCGAGTCCCACTTCCTGCAGGAAGGGTGGGTCCCAATTTCTAGTTAGTCTAGATTACCCCCTCCTAGGGGAAGGAGGGTGTACTGGGCACATCTCTGCTGGACGTGACCAGGCAAAGCCAAGCCAGCCAGAGCACTGTCAGCTCTTCTGGATGTGGGGCCACATCTTAGAGCCTCAAGAGCAAGGAGGATAGTTCCCTGGCATAATCAAGAGACAGACTACAAAGAGAGAAGTTGCAGCATAAAGAAGAAGCTAAGTTATACAGCAAGCCTGTCAGCACAGCAGAGCCAGAGAGCAACAGATGTAGCAGAGTTGAGTTTGCCTGCCAGAGTTTTAATACTAAAGCCTGCTGGGACCAATACAAAGTTGGGAGATTGTGTCTGATGAAATTTAATCAAAGTAAAGCTGCTATTCAACTTCATCACAAAGTCTGGACTCAATTATTTCTTGAAATTCCTTAACTATTCCCCCCCCTATTTGTCTGCTTCGGAGCCAACGTCTGCGGTCCAACCATATCCAGGTAGGAGCACCGTGACACTCACTTACACTAGAAGGGACATTTTAGGCCACCCTATACCACTCGGCCTACACCTGGGTACCAACCCTCTAATAGGGCCCCAGGGGGTTGCCCGCTGCACATGAGTCCCTATGTTTAATGTGTTTATATTATATTACTTTATAGTTAATATTGTAAAAAAACTTTTTTATTGGAGCCAACGGAAAAGACACAACAGGACACCACAGAGAAATGGTCTGCCCAGCCTCCCTCCTATCAGAAATGCCTCGGATGAGCTGTCAAAGATGTCTTTTTGATAAAATATTGATTAAAAGTAAAAGCATCAGATCGGCTCACACAGTTTAGGGTGGTTTGCTGTTATTGTACAACCTCTTTAATTCCCTAGAATAGGAGACATAAAGGTTAGGAACAGTTAGGCAGAAAGGACACCTTGCTGCTTGTAAAATTTGCACCTTGGGTTTCTACCTGGTATTAATCATGCTGCGTGTCAATGGTTGAGCTAATTTTAATTACACTAAACTGAAATTTGACAGAAATGTGAGGACTTTTATACATACAAATGCAATAACACTGTGGCTACATGGCGACATGAAGATTGACATGTCACATTGTGACATCGCATCAAATGACTGTCAATAGGGTCAGGATCTGACACTCAACAAGCCATCATGCTGTTGTATTTTTGGTCTTAGGTAGCAAGTTGCACATAATTTTGCCACCATAGACTATAGTGCAAGTTGCATGTGATCTCAGCTTAATTTATCAGCGATTTGACTGTTTTTTCAGCCAAATCACAGCTCTAAGATAGACTTTTCTGAGACTTGCAGTTGGACAACACATGATGCCATATAACCCCTGCCTAATAACTATACCTCACAGCAGCAAGGAATTCTATAACTACTACAACTCAAATCCTAAAAACTGTATTGTCTTGTTGTAGTGTCCCACATATGTGTGTATGGTCTACTCCAAATTGTTATTTATGTTATCATGTCAGTTTGCACTATTCCTTTGTCTTTGCTGCTTAATCCATATTTAAGGCTGGTAACACGCATTACACATTTTCACCACTAGAGGTCTCTATCACACCAGTTATACACAGCTGTTACAGGAAGTTAGAGTTAGTTGGGAGTAGAGAGAGTTGAGTGGAGGAGCTAGGAGGAAGGAGAGGAGACAGGCTTGTCCCTGTCCTCCTGGGCCTAGCCCAGTGGAACCAATTTACCGTAACCGCTGAGTCCGGGATTAAGACTTTATGATCCTACACGGTAGATTACCCTTCTGGGGTACCAAGTGGATTATTACTCTGAGGACCACAACTTGTACAAATAATGAAGCAGAGTGTTTGCCTGCTGTGAGGGAGATCGGCCTGGGGTTGTTAAACTACTGAACTAAAGAATATTGACAAAGGAAGGTAACTGTTGTCTCTAGTCTCCTTTGCATTTGGTGGAGAGATTCTAAGCTACAAGCTGTCCCACCATACTTAAGGACAGAAAGGATATCTGTTTACAGAGGATCTAAACTACCATTACAACATTACAAGGCTGAGTGAACAGATCAACATCAAAAACTAAGTACAAGTAAGCACGTTTCTCCTACTAAAGTGAGCTGGAGCTAACCTATATATTTCACCTCAAGGAGCCTTCTAATGTGGATTTGCAACATTACTATTTTTTCCATCTGTATGAAAGACAAAGTGATGAGATTGGATGCCTTACTACATCTGATAAGTAAAGTTTCTGTTTGAATTAACCTCTGCCTCACTCCTCATTCTCCTGCTCCATCTCTTGATTGCACTTAATGGTGCTGGCGTCACAAACACAGGGGCCCAGCCACCAAAGCACCCTAAACACCAAGTACCATCAGGGGCACCTCAACCAACATCTGGCTAGTGTTCCCTGTAACCGAAAGTGTCCTGGAGGATTTAAAGCTGTCTTCCCATCCACTGCACACCGGCCCCAAGGGACAACTTAACCGTGAGTACTACTATCCTTGGCACCTCATCACTAGTACGCTCACGCATATCATCCCCTAGGGTGTCCAGTCGCTGCATTGTTATGTTTTTCAGCTATGTTCAAGAAAAGCTTTTAGGTTCTTTGCAGGACTTGTCTAGAAGATCTACTCTCCTACATGTCTTTTATTATTAAAAGGATCTTATTACTGGAGAAAAAGGAAGCATCTCTTAAAAACCATTTCTACATGATCAGTATTTGATCAGTATTTTTAATCAGTATTTGTAAGTCAAAACCAGGAGTGAAACCTTCGGGGTACGGCCAAACGGTCACGTCTGCCGATGCAGTTTTGGAGGCCAAAATCAGGAGTGGATTATAAAAGGAGTGAAATTATAAAGGACCGACACAAAATTCTCCTCTTTTTTAATTAATTCCTGGTTTTGGCTTCCAAAATTGCATGTAGAAACCTGACAGTCGTGGCCATACATTTAAAGAAGCAATATAATGGAAACATGTCTGCCTCTTTCATGTTCTGGAACCACTCCTGGTTTACTAAGGGCTCATGCACACAACCATAGCCTGTTCTGCAAAGCAAGAATACCAGCTGTGTGCGCTCTGCATTTTGCAGAACGGAAAGTCCTGGTCTCTATAGAACAGTCCTATCCTTGTCCAAAATGTGGACAAGAATAAGACATGTTCTTTTTTTTGTGGGTGCCACGGAACAGATATATGGATGCGGACAGCACACGGTTTTGCTGTCCGCATCTTTTATGGACCCATTGAAGTGAATGGGTCTGCATCTGACCGGCAAAAAAACGGTTGTGTGCATGAGCCCGAATACTAATGAAAAACACTAACCACTTACTGCCAATGTGGAAGTGGCCCAAGGCCTGTTTCACACAATCATGTTAGGTTTGGTAAACAGGTTCCTTATGATGGCTGCATTTCCTAGGCCGCGAACTGCTCCTCGGACCCAAACTCACAGCATCATCATGATTAGTGTTGAGCGAATTAAAGTAAAACAAATTGACTTCGATCTGAATTTTAGGAAAAATGTTATTCACCATGAAGCCAAATTGCCTGGTGCTTCGTGGTAACAAATACAGTTTTTCAGAAATGTGATGTAATGAAATGTGAAATATGATCACGTGATTGACGTGGTGATGTCATCACGTCAGCGTGCCCGTGAGATTTGTCGCGTTTCTTCAATAAAGATGGCCGCGATGGCCTCTCTGCGAGCAAATGGATGACGTGAGTATGCATTTTCTGGTTTTTAACCCCTGAAAGACCTCAATGTTACTGTCAGATGCCGTGATCAGTTTTGAACATGGCATATGAGGGGTTCAATGACGGGGGGCGTGATTGTCATTCCCCGTTGTTTCGCCTGCTACATACAATGGCATACAATGGCATATGATTCGTATAACAAATCAACTTTTTTTGTGAACTTTGGCAAAACAGCCGAATCGAATTTCTGATAACTTCACTTATCTGTAATCATGATTCATGACTTATGATTCGGTGAGTTCCTGCCTGACCGTGGGTCTACTGTACTGTGTTTATGGCATGATGTGAGCACAGTACAGTAGACCCACGATCAGGCAGGAATCCACAGCATCAAAAGTCATCGGGTTCAGAGGAGCAGTGTTTGGTCCAGGAAATACACACAATGCGTGTTTCCTGAACACAGCACACGTGGTTTTATACATTTACACATTGCAGTTTTTGCTGTAATAAAAAAATAAAACTACAACACATCATAAAATTATGCATTTTTACCGTGATTGTTGTAGTTTTGCAATGCCTTAATTGCAAGAAATGCTGATTTTCCAAGTAAAGCATGTTACATAAATCTAAACTACACAAGCAATTGCCACATTGCAAAACTGCAGCAATCACAATGAAAAAGCATAAGTCCAAAATGGAACCGCGCTGCTTTCAATGGGGAAGTTCCTAGGATTCACAAGACCACAGCTCCCGGAATGAAGGAAAAACAGCTCACACACCGACTGGATCAAATCCACAGTGTTAAGATAGCTGCAATAATTAAACACAAATAGTGCAATACGATTTTAAAACAAAGCTTTTCGCTGTTTATTGCACTTACAAGATGGATGATGGAAACAGGCTCATAACAAATCACTGTGTGAAGTTCACATCAATGCCCGACCCGGGTTTCGCTCCTTCCAAGCTTCGTCAGGGGCTAAAGTGTAAATCATCTGGAAACACCCCTCTCATTTTATAATGAGGATCTCAGCTGGTGACTAATCGCCATTAACTGCCTGGTTAGTAGTAAGGTCGATGCAATTGAACCATCGATTAAAAACAAAATATTTCACATACAAAAGACCAAAACATAAACACATTTGTCATTATACCATATTCATTCTAAAACTTGGAAAATTTGTAAAATAAGCGTGAAGCAAACCTACTAGTATTCACACAAAATTTTCTTTTATACCCAAAATTTACTCGCTATGCAGCCAGATCCGCCGCACAGTTTAGTGTCTTCTATCATCGTTCTCTGATGTCACTCATGCCTTTATTCGCAATATATTGCACTGCTTTTAGGACCTTCAGTTCAAAAAACTCGCCCACATCGGGCTGGGAAAACAGTGGAGCTAATCTTCAAGGACCTTTCATTCATAAAAGGTGTCCACCACTCAGCTTCTACACACCTTAAAGTCCCACCCCACCCTATTCCGCCCCTTCATTTTGATTGGGTGGAACCAGTGTGGGAGGGAACACAGTTACATCACATGTTGATTTTCACCAATGAAGGCATCGTTATTTGAAAAACGAAACCGGAGAAAATACTAGTTGATACAGTAGTCGTAACATTCTTACTAGTTGATATACATACATGCAGTTAGAGGATGTTATCAAGGCATCACTTGGGACTATACGAGGCAAGGTTTCAAATCGAATTCAATATTAAAACCGAGAGGGTGGAGGGTGCCCATCCGGTAAATCCATTCCACTTCTTTGCGATCTATCTGGGCAACCTTATCACCCCCTCTCCAATGCGGTTTCACCAATTCCACCCCCATAAACTTTAGGCCCTTGGGGTCCTGTTGATGTTTTACCTTGAAGTGGGCAGATACACTATGGGTCATCAGACCCTTGCGGATATTGCGAATATGCTCTTGTATCCGCGTCTTAAGTTTTCGTAAGGTGCGACCCACGTATTGTGTCCCACAGGGACATTCCAGGACATATATCAGTCCCTCCTTCTCACAAGAGCAATCCCCTTTAACCTTGTATGTTTGTCCATTAGTCTGAGAAGTAATTGTCTCGGTTCTAATTTCTCTATTCTCCCTCCTGCGGTTTTTGCACGGTCCACAAAAGCCACACCAGGTGAAGCGATTCAGTTCTGTTCTCTTGAGGGCATTACTGGGGGGAATGGCACTGCGTACCAACCTATTGCCTATAGTTGGAGCCTTCCTGTACACAAAATCGGGACGAGGGGGAAGGACCAAACCCAATACCGGGTCATTCGTTAGCGTTTTCCAATTTTTCTTCACTGCCTGTTTTAAAAAACCTGCCATTTGATTATACCCCGTAAAAAACGTAAATCTCCCATCTTTCTTGTTATATCCGCGGTTCCATTTTGGACTTAGACTGTGAATGTGTTAACTGTTTCCCACAACACGCATAGGAACCTGCAGCAGCAAGGAAGAGGACTGCCCTGAGTGTGTCCGGTATTATTTGACTTTATTTACAATGAAAAAGCATACCTTTTTAATGTGTTTTTATTTTTTTGCCTTAGATCAGTGATGAGCATCAGTATAGAGCTGTCTATTTTTATGAGGCACACAACAGGTTATTCATCGCATAACAGATTTCAGTAAGCAATGAAGATTTCAATTCAATGACAGCAAGCAGAGATGATGAAGAATTGGAGAAACTGATGCACTGTCTATTCAAAAATTGCCCAGCTTTACATTATTCAATGTATATGAAATATTTTCTGAAAGTGGAAAAGTGCTTTAAAATTATCCACCTCAAGCAGCTACACCCATGTTCATTCACATATCAACAAAGCTAATTCACACTACTCGGCTATCTCCAGAACTCCCACAGAAATGAATGGAGTGGCTGCGCGCATGTGAGACCGGCTGCTCCAGTCAGGGTACTGGCCCCTGTTCTCATGATTGATGGTGATTCTAGCAGTGGGACCCCCACCAATCTTGTGGATGAGGGAGAACTTGTACCTAGTAGAATACCCCTTTATGAAAGAAGAGACTGTCATATCTGCAGTAGACAAAACATGTATAATGAATTACTGGAAGCAAAAGATCTCTTTCTGATCAGCAAAGTAAGCTGGAGGTCGAGGAAGTGAGTGGTAGTTGTAGCACTGATAGGAGTGGTAGTGGTTCACAGTGGCTGTCCTCATCTCAATGCTCCCTAGGCTGTACCCTTTCTTCCCTTGGTCCACACCCTGGCATTTCAATGACTCAGGGGTCTGTTTGAACAGATTCTGGAACAGGTACTCTTAAATCTGCAGTGACTGGGTTTTAACACTGGATCCCCCAAATACCGTTGAGGTGTCACTGCGTGTTGCTGCTTTCTGGAGGGGATGGGAATTAAGTCCAGAGAGTCAGGGTCTGCAGTAAGCAGGGTACTTCTTTACTGAAGGGACCCAAGGAATTCTGGAGGAATTGCAAAACAATACAGACAAGGCACTGAGCTAGCTTCTCCAGTCTCCTCCCTGGCAGAAGGTTCTATGCTGAGGAAAGGCCTGAGTTGGCTTTCACTCTCTCAGAAGGGTGATACCCTGGCCAAAAGTCTAGTGGCCCAGGGTCTGCAGCTCAGTCATTGGGCAGAGAATCCAAGTCTCAGCCTCTTGATCACTCGTGTAGTCTGGCACAGCCTCTCCCATTAAACACTGGTCCCTATCTGCAGACCTCTAAGAGCTCTGACTAGTCTATTTTCATACAGTTTCAAACTGATCCAGAGCCTTTTAATGGGAGGGGTGAAGCTGGAAAAGCACAGCCTAACAAAAACAATGTGGCAGTTTACAGCTGCCATAGACTTGTATTGTGCCTCAATACAAGTCAAAAGTCAATGGAAATGAGCCATCTGACAGAGCAAACCAGATGGCCAAAAGTTCACTGTGTCAGGTTTTTTTTTCCCCTCAAAAACTCAGCTCTTCACAGTCCATTATGGTAAATGTGGAAAATTACTAGCTTCTCAGTTCACAGGCTGTAAAATTCCAAAAGTCTCTCAGTATTACATTGGCTGCTCATTAACCTTTTTTACAGTCCAATGCAAATACAGTGCAAATTAACAGGACATAATACAATAATCATATAAAATGCAGTTCAGCTATTGTGGTAAGGTGCAGGGTGCCGTCCTAGATGGCAGGTACGTGTCACCGAGGTTGCTGGCCTCGGTGAGGTGAGAGCCGGGTTTTTGTCTGCAGCAGCTAGTGCTGTTTGACTTTGTTAAATAGCATGGCTGCAAAGCCGATCCGGGCCGGCTCTTACTGGGAGCAGCTAAAGAGTAGGGTGGGTGGCTGCTCCCCACGGTCCAGTCCGATTTTTGGGCTGGGTTTATAAACTCAGCCAGCACCACCAGCTGTGAGTGTGATTGTCCTGGAGCTGCTAACAGGGCTGGGAGTTCTCTGTCCTGGAGGAAAGAGCTCAGCAAGGAGGTGTTGTGTTCCTGGCTACCTGAAGCTGGATTCTCCTGCGGCTGGGCCGACAGCGTGGTGCGAACCTGCACCTACACCTCCCAGGTGACTGAACCTGTGTTGGACTGTTTTTGTTTGGCTACGTTATTTCCGTTGTGTGTGAACTGTCACCAAGAGACTGTTTTTCATTTTGTGTGCAAGTGTGAATAAAACACTGTTTGTTGCACAATCTGGACTCCTGGTTTTGCCTCTAAACTGCACCCGCACCGCTGTCTACCAGAGCGACTCCCACATTTGGTGTCGGATGCGGGCATGCGCAGTGAGGCTGGCGTGAACGCCGAAGTTTTGTTTTTCTAAAGTGTATGGAATATATTAAGCCAGCAAAGCTGCAAGCAGGAGTTTCTGACAACATGGAGGCTGCTGTGAAGGCTCTCATAGAGGCTAACGTGCAGCAGCGGGAGACCAACCAACTATTGCTACAACATGTGATGGCGTTACAGGCGGCAGGAGCGTCCCACCACGTCCATGATGCCCGGAAGCGGTCCGTGCGGCGATCCCAAAAATGACCCCGCAGGCGGCGTTGAGGCGTACCTGGCGGTTTTGAGAAGGTCGCCGTGAGGAAAAAGTTACCCCGTGACCAGTGGGCTGAGGTGGTCGCTCCGTTCCTGGCTTCCGGACCCCAGCAGGTGTTTTTGACTTGTCGGACGACCAAGCGGCAGATTATGACACTGTGAAAGGAGAGGTCCTAGCCAGACTGGGCGTGAGCGTGCTGGTCCGCGCTCAAAGAGTCCACCAGTGGGACTTTAAAGCGACTGAACCCGCTAGGCCGCAGTTCTACGATCTGCTGCACAGGCTGCAAAAGTGGCTGCAGCCCGATCTACTAAGTCCCACTGCCATGCTGGATCGACTGTTGGCGGACATCTTTTGGAGGGCCCTGCCTTATCCCCTCCAGCACTGGATCGGCCAGGTATCGCCCACCAATGCCCTGGAGATGGTCGACCTGGTAGAGCGCTACGAGGCCACCAGAAACCTGCAGGGGACTCTTGCGGGGAAGGGGTCAGTCAAACCCGGAGGCCTCTGCCCCAGTTCCGGCGTCCGGCGACAGAGCGGCCTGCCCGGAATATACCCCCTGCGAGTCCGCCTCCCGTGGTATGCTGGAGGTGTCAGGAGCCAGGCCACATCAGGGCCGACTGTCCGCATCGGGATGAGCCGATGGATATGAACTACGGGGGTCGTCACTCCCTGTATGCACGGAAGCTGTGCGCAACTGGCACCCGTGAGGTGCAGGACCATAACCACCTGTGTCAGGTAGAGGTGGGAGACTCTCTGGCGGTGGCTCTGCTGGACTCCGGGAGTTTAGTCTCCCTGGTAAGGAGCTGCACTTGTACGTCCTGCGGAGTATACTGGCCGTAAAGTCGGGGTCCTGTGCATCCACGGAGACCTGAAAGACTACCCCACTGCACTAGTGACTTTGTCCACCGCGGCTGGTAGGTGGACCCACGAGGTGGCTGTCGCTACTAAACTCCCACACGAACTGATACTTGGGAGGGACTTCCCGGTTTTCCGGCGCTGTGGCCGGTAATAAAGGTATCTGAGGGACCCGAGACAGGGGTGACCCTAGTGGAGTGGCCTGATACCACTGGAAGGCCAGAACCCTGGGAGCCCGAGTCTGACGGGCCAGCGGTAGGGGTGACCACTGCTCCAGCGGTAGAGGGGAGACAACCCCACTGAGTGTAATGGTGGGAGACACGGAGGACTTGCCACCGGGACCTGAGTTGGCAGACCTCAATGTCTCCGGGGAAAATTTTGGGACCGCACAACACGGGACCAAACCCTAACCAGGGCCTGGGAGAATGTGCTGGAAATTGATGGTAAACCCCAGAAACCAGGGGCTGAATTAATGTTCCCACGATTTATTGTTCTGCAGGATATGTTGTATCGGGTGAACCAAATCCGAGGCGAACCTGTTGAACAGTTGGTGGTGCCCACAGCGTATCGCAAGCTTGTCATGGAGCTTGCCCACCAACATGTTCTTGGGGGACACCTGGGGTGGCAGAAAACCCAGGACCGCATACTGCAGCGATTTTATTGGCCCAGTGTGTTCAAGGAGGTAGAGAATTATTGTAAGTCCTGTCCGACCTGTCAGATAACTAGCCCCCAGCCACATTTCCGTAGTCCTCTGGTACCTCTGCCAATTATTGAAGTACCGTTTGAGCGAATCGCGATGGATTTAGTGGGCCTGTACCAAAGTCTGCCAGGGGCCACCAACACATTCTGGTAGTTCTCGACTATGCCACTCGGTATCCGGAGGCGGTGCCTCTGCGACATACCTCAGCTAAGCTCATTGCCAAAGAGTTAATGGAGATGTTTTCCCGTGTGGGCCTGCCAAAGAGGTTCTGACAGACCAAGGGACCCCTTTTATGTCTAAAGTAATGAGGGAACTGTGTAAATTGTTGCGTATAAAGCAGTTACGGACGTCCGTTTACCATCCGCAAACAGACGGTCTTGTGGAGAGGTTTAACCAAACTCTAAAAAATATGTTAAAGAGGGTGGTGTCTAGAGATGGGAAGGACTGGGATCTGCTTCTGCCCTATCTCATGTTCGCAGTGCGAGAGGTGCCCCAGGCCTCTACTGGGTTCTCGCCCTTCGAACTGCTTTATGGCAGACACCCTCGGGGCCTGTTGGATATCGCCAAGGAAGCATGGGAACAACAGCCTGTCCCCCACAAAAGTGTCATTGAGTATGTCGCCCAAATGCAGGAACGGATGGAAAGGGTGTTGCCCTTGGTCCGGGGAGCATATGGAGGCAGCGCAACAAGCCCAGAGTAGGGTGTACAATCGTCAGGCTCGGGTGCGGGACTTCAATCCGGGAGATCGGGTTTTGGTTCTGGTACCCACCCTTGACAACAAATTCCTAGCTAGGTGGCAGGGCCCCTATGAGGTGATCGAGAAGGTAGGGAAGTAAATTACAAAGTACACCAGCCAGGGCGGCGCAAGCCGAGCAGGTGTACCACGTGAATTTACTTAAGCCGTGGAAAGATAGGGACGCGGCCGGCGACCACAGCCCCGGCCAGGGCTTCTACAGGTGAAAAGGGTCCAGCCCCACAGTTCGAGGCCTGTGAAGCCGTAACCACGGTAAAAATTGCAGACAGCCTATCTTCCAAACAAGTTCAGGAAGTCAGGGAGTTCCTCAGTCGGAACACGGATGTGTTCTCGGACCTCCTGGCCGCACGTCTCTCATCCGACATGACATCGTCACTGAGCCTCAGGCCAAGGTCGGTTAAAACCATACCGGGTACCCGAGGCTCGGCGGCGGGCCATCGCGGAGGAAGTGCAATTAATGTTGAAGCTTCGATGTCATTGAGGAGTCGAAAAGTGAGTGGGCCAGTCCCATAGTCCTAATACCCAAGCCGGATGGGACGTTGCGGTTCTGCAACGACTTTCGCAAGTTAAATGAAGTATCCAAGTTTGGCCAGCGTATCCCATGCCCGAGTGAGACGAGCTTGTTGAAAGTTTAGGACAAGCCCGTTATTTTTCTGTGCTGGACCTCACTAAAGGGTACTGGCAGGTACCCATAGCGAGTCGGCTAAGGAAAAAACCGCATTTGTTACCCCGCAGGGCCTGTATCACTACAAGGTGTTACCCTTTGGCCTGCATGGCGCCCCGCCACTTTCCAAGGTTAATGGACATAGTGCTGCGACCACATCGTCGGTGCGCCTCGGCCTACTTAGATGATGTAGTCATCCACAGCACCGACTGGGAAAGCCATTTACCCAAGGTGCAGGCGGTAGTGGATGCCCTGAGGAAAGCCGGTCTGACCGCTAACCCAAAGAAGTGCTCCATAGGGTTAGAGGAGACAAAATATCTGGGATATGTAATTGGGCGGGGAGTCATCAAGCCTCAGGTAAATAAGGTAGAGGCAATACGGAGTTGGCCCGACCGGTCACCACCAGGCAGGTAAAGTCGTTCCTGGGGATTGTGGGGTATTACATGAGGTTTGTGCCCCACTTTGCTACTATTGCTTCGCCATTGACAGAGTTGTTAAAGGGGCGTAAGACAGGGATGGTCCGCTGGAATGAGCAGGCGGAAAAGGCTTTCTCCGCCTTGAAATCGGCCCTGTGTGGGTCCCCGGTTTTGGTGACACCCGATTTCAGGAAGGATTTCGTAGTCCAGACCGACGCCTCTGAAGTTGGCCTTGGTGCGGTACTGTCGCAGGAAGTCAGCGGGGAGGAGCATCCCGTTGTCTTCCTCAGCCGCAAGCTCACCCCAGCAGAGACTAGGTACAGTATAGTCGAGAGAGAGTGCCTGGCCATCAAGTGGGCACTCGAGGCCCTCCGTTATTACCTGTTGGGCAGAAGCTTTCGCCTGGTGACCGACCACTCCCCACTCAAGTGGATGTCCCAAGCCAAAGAGAGGAATGCCCGGGTCACCAGGTGGTTTCTGTCTCTACAGAATTTTAAATTCACGGTGGAGCACAGAGCGGGCCGGTTATTAAAAAATGCAGGCGCGCTCTCCCGGGTACACTGTTTGTCCTGTGTCCACCCCCTCAGGGTTGAACAAAGGGGGTATGTGGTAAGGTGCAGGGTGCCGTCCTAGATGGCAGGTACGTGTCACCGAGGTTGCTGGCCTCGGTGAGGTGAGAGCCGGGTTTTTGTCTGCAGCAGCTAGTGCTGTTTGACTTTGTTAAATAGCATGGCTGCAAAGCCGATCCGAGCCGGCTCTTACTGGGAGCAGCTAAAGAGTAGGGTGGGTGGCTGCTCCCCACGGTCCAGTCCGAGTTTTGGGCTGGGTTTATAAACTCAGCCAGCACCACCAGCTGTGAGTGTGATTATCCTGGAGCTGCTAACAGGGCTGGGAGTTCTCTGTCCTGGAGGAAAGAGCTCAGCAAGGAGGTGTTGTGTTCCTGGCTACCTGAAGCTGGATTCTCCTGCGGCTGGGCCGTCAGCGTGGTGCGAACCTGCACCTACACCTCCCAGGTGACTGAACCTGTGTTGGACTGTTTTTGTTTGGCTACGTTATTTCCGTTGTGTGTGAACTGTCACCAAGAGACTGTTTTTCATTTTGTGTGCAAGTGTGAATAAAACACTGTTTGTTGCACAATCTGGACTCCTGGTTTTGCCTCTAAACTGCACCCGCACCGCTGTCTACCAGAGCGACTCCCCACACTATATAAAACAGTATAAGTGCACACAACTGCATAAATCATACTTCAAAGTACAATATAGTATTGAGTTAATGGCTTTGCATAGTAGCAATAGAGGCAAATGTCCATAAACCTCCAGACTCTAAAGTATCCTTGCTCCAGGGCACTACAAATCAATCCAAGATGTCTCCAAAAAGCACCACGTCATGAATACATTTCATATATTTCATTTATTTAATAGAACATGTGAAACTTAAATTGGGCAGGATTATAGTCAAAGATAGACTAGGATCCTAAAGATTTTGAGTCCAAAATTAAAGAGGGATTCTTGGATTGCCTATCCTCAGGAGAGACAAGTAATTTCTCATTGGTGGGGGGTCCGACATCTAGCCTCCTTGATGATCAGCTTTATTTGGTTATGTGACTTTTAAATAAATAATTGATTTTATTCAGGCAGAGAGTAACCCACTACCTTACTTAGGCTAGTTTCTCACCTGCGGCAGGGCTGAATAAAAAACGCTACATGCAGTGGTTTTTGTCTGACTGGTTCCTGGCATATTTGCCAGGTGAGCGGTCAGATCTCTGCCAGACCCCATTATAATCAAGGGGTCCGACAGGCAGGCAGATCCAGAGAACTTGAGCAGGCCGTTCTATCCTGGAAATGCCTGCCAGAGAAGACAGCCGCAGATGTGAAACTACCCTAATTGTAACTACCTATTTACTGTTCTCCTACCTCCTTGTACCCCTTCAAATAATCTGTTTGAAGAGACTGTGGTGCTCCGGTGAGTACTGCAGCCTCCTTGCTGTGTACCAAGTACAGAGCTGTCCATTTGATACCGGATGTGCTTGGTATTGCAGCTTAGCCTTATTCACTTGGATGGGAACTTAGCTGCTCCAAGGTCCTGTGACTGATGAATGTGATGCCATATGGCCTAGGAAGATGCTGTGGCGCTCATGAAGTGCTGCAACCTCTTTATTAAAAAAAAAAAAAAAAATATTGGGCAACCAATGGAAGGGCGATTTCAGGGAAAAATGGAGGGTGGGGGTCCAAGTTCAGTAGACAGCCCCAGGCCTACGATGCACTTAATATGTCCCTGGGTGTATTATGTCTGTTTTTGCACTACTTCTCCTTTTACACCTTAGGGCAGTAATGTTCAACTGTAGCTTTCTACCTGTTGCAAAACTACAAATCCCATCATGCCCAAAAAGCCCCAAGATTATCAGGGTATGATGGGAGTTATAGTTTTGCAACAGCTGGAGGGCCTTAGGTTGGGGAAGAATGCAGTAGGGAATGGCTCTGCTGGAATATTTTGTGCAATTATGTGTAGCTGTCACACTGGGCTCTAGTGTCTGAGGAGGAGCATGAACCCCTATACCGTGTAAAAAGAAGACACCGGTATTATAAACAACACATGGTGCAATAGGAAGATGGTCCTGTTATAGATGTTGCATTGGGGCCCAGGAACTTCAAGTCAAAACTTAAGACTAGATTTTCTCTTTTCAGATATTCAAAAAATTGAATATCTGTTGCCAAAAATTAGCAAACTAAAAAAATTACACAACAAAACATGTATATTAAAAATATGTATCTTAATGTGTTCTTTTATAGTTCTTAGTTTCTCTAGGGTCTTGAATTAAGTAATGTATAACCACTAATAGCTGAATTTTTAGTCCTGTAAGAACTCACAAAGAAAATTACTATATATACCAAAAACCCCAGCTGGGGCAAAAGAGAGATAAAACGTAACTTTTAATAATATTCAATAAAATACGTAAATTGCACCAGCTACCATTTTAAACATAGCACACATAGTAACTACATGAGTCCCTGAATGGTATTGTATTAAGTCTTGAGGCACATCAATAAATATATATGAGATGTCATATGGGAATTGGAACGTTCTTACCAATTCTGTAGTACTTTCAGACGGAACCAATCAGGCAACCATTCATTCTTGAGCTGTCTTGTACATAATAAGATAGCTTTTGAGTTCTCATATACAGAATTATCAGCAGGAACGGCTGTCCCTAGAAGTCCCTGGGTGAGGGAAGGGAACTAAGGCAGCCATACCTATCTATACAGAGCGATTCGCCCTGAAAGGGGCGACCCTGTCCGGATACCTGATCCTAGCCCAGGCAGAATCCCTAATAAGCCCTATGAGCTACTTCCTGAAGTGTCACGTTTCATTTGATAATTCATCAGGGGAAATATTTCAAAAGGATTTTTAAGCAAATATACGTCCTACAAAAAATAAAATAAAAATGTGTATAAGGAAAATGAACAAATCAGGGAACAAGAAAATATAAGCACATTACAGCAGGGCCTACCTTACAGTCAGTGGACCACAGGAAAAAGTAAGGGGATAGAAGTTTCCCTTGTTAAAAGTGCGCCCATCAATGGAATTGGGCTACCACCAAATTGAAAAGGCTCCCGCAGTAGGTATGGGATGCCTCTCGTTTTTGTGCCTAAAACCCGGCGTCTAGTGCCGTAATTTAAAGGCTGCGCCGTGCGCGCCTAGATCCGAGGTCTACCCACCCCGGTCAGATGATCTGGGACACATGACCAATACACCGCAAAGCACAGAAAGTGACGCCAGGCCAGTGAAACGCAGACCAGTGTCCGATGGAGCGCAAAGTAGGATCATGTGGGGCAGAACTCCTACATTGGGGAGCGAAGGGCATGGTGTCTAGCAACGAGGATGCTCCGATATAACAGGGAGCGCTAGTTGCTACGATTGGGCATATATACAGCCTGCCCCTTAGTATTCAACCTAGAGAAGGAAGAGAGGAGCTTTTCGGTAGAACACAGGTTAGACTCCAATGCTACAAGAACTGGAAGAAATTAGATGCCTAATGGACAATTTTCAATCTAAAAAGTACATTAGAAAATAGATAAAATAGAGTGGGGGAAATGTAATAAAAATAGCAAAGTGGGATACAGTCTAAGGGAAAAAAAGAACAAAAGATGGAACAAAGAGGGGGAATTTGATGGGCTAAAATTACAAAGGAGCCAATTCCCAGTGGTATAAAAGTCTATGAACATATGAACTATTGGCAAATCAATAAATACGGACACAAAGCCCACATATAATGACAAGTCAAATGAAACAGCTAAAATTCAGCTGTTCGTTAAGTCCAATCGAGGCTGTAGTTCTGAGACAGTAAATCCAGCGGGCCTCCCTCTGCAGAATAATCTTATCCCAATCACCTCCTCTCACGGGTGGGTTGATTTTATCAATACCCATGAAAGAAGTACGTGCCTTGTGATTATGAAGGCAGTGGACCTGTTTAGCGACAGGTGTGTCCCTCATGTTGGCAATATCATTAAGATGTTCACCCACCCTCCTGGGGAATTCCCGAATAGTCTTGCCAATATATTCTTTGCCGCATTCACACGTGAGCCGATAAATGACACCACGTGTTTTGCAGTTAATATAATCAGGAATAACGAACTCTCCTCTAGTGACATTGCTTTTAAAGGTTTTACCTATCTGAATGTGTTTGCAAGCTATGCAACAGTTGTATCTATAGCACCCATTAATCCTATTTTGGAGCCAGGTGCAGGTCGTGTAAATTGGCTGTGCACTAACCTGTCTTGTACTCCTACCCCGACGATAAGTAATAAGCGGATGGTCCCCCACAACCTCTCACAGGTCAGGATCCATAGTTAAAATCTGCCAGTTTTTTTCTACAGTGTCCCATATTTGCTTTGCAGCTCCATCATAAGTGGTGATAAGGCGAATAAGATTATTTGCCTGATCTCCTTTTGGTCTGGGTGTAAGGAGGGCATATCTTTCCTCTTGTAGGGCTGATCTGAATGCTGGAATTCCTCTTTAGTGGAGCAATTCCTCCTAAGACGGAGGTACTGCCACTTGAGAATTCCTTTTCTGAGTGGGAGTGGGTGTCCACTCTTCCATCTCAGAAGAGAACTGGTGGAATTTAGTTTCCTGTACACCGATGTGTCCAATTCACCCTTCCCATTTTTGGTAATACGGACAATAAGAAAGGGTAAAGACACCTTGTCTGACTCTCTATTAAACCGTAGGTCTATCTGATTGACGTTAAGGTCCTTCACAAATGACTCAAAGGCCACCCTAGTTCCATTCTAGATGATAAAAATATCATTAATGTACCGTGCCCACAGTCCAAAGAAATCAGTAAGTCCCATGCATTCTTTGGTAAAGACCATAGTCGCTTCCCACCAGCCCAGGAATACATTTGCATACGATGGGGCACATGGACTCCCCATCTCAGTGCCCCTGAGCTGGTGGTAAAGCCTGTTGTTAAAGAGAAAAATATTTTTGGTCCAACTTGGGTATATACATTGATCAAATTTTAGCCCCCTTTGTGACAACTGTGCCATCTCATACTCACGATAAACAGGGGCGGACTGAGCGGTCGGGCACTTTGGACGTGGTCGAAGCGTTCATCTTTATAGTCATCTGTATCGCCATCCTCAGGACAGCAATACAGATGGCTTTGCTGTGGGGCAGGGGAGGGAGAGGCTTCTCTTTTCCCTGTTCCTCTGATAGGCTGCCGGCACAAGGCCTGCAGCCTATCAGAGGCCGGTGAAGGCGGTGCGATGATGTAATCGCACCGCCTGAGCCGTACAGTGCGGGACACAGGCCAGCAGAGGCCTGCATCGCAGAAGAGGTAAGTAAAAGTTTTTTTTTTTTATACTGGACTATCTCTCGGGGGATGGGGGGGTGTAAAGAGAGGCACTTGTTACTGGCATATGGGGGGGAGAGAGGCACTTGTTACTGGCACATGGGGGGAGGCACTTGGCACTTGTTACTGGCACATGGGGGGGAGGCACTTGTTACTGACATATGGGTGGGAGAGAGGCACTTCTTACTGGCACATGGGGGAAGAAAGGAACTTGTTACTGGCACATGGGGGGGTATGGAAAGGCACTTGTTACTGGCACATTATTATAGGGCACTTTGGGGGCTTCTACTGAGTCCACAAAAAGGGGTATTTTATATGGGGGGCTCTGTATGGTACTAGTATTATCAGGGGTATTATCTGTTTCTGCAGTATAGTATTGGGGAGCACAGCATCACAGTATTGGGGGTAGTATGATGATTTGTCCAGAAGATGGGAGGATGATGGAAAAGTAGTAAACTAAGATTTTTTTTGTTGTCAGACTTCAGAGACGGAAAATGGCGACAAAATGGTGGTCTGGTTCTGAAGGTCTGAAAGGAGAAGACGAGGACAGAGAACATCTGCATCAAAGGAGACATCACTGGATGTAAGAGTGGGGAGGAAGAGATGGTGAACATCTCGAAATGCGTTTGGTAACTGTGTATAAAAAGAAGCGCCCACCTGTGGATAAAGATTTCAAATTTTTGTATGGCCATACTCTACAAAAGAAAAAAGAAAATTTACTTACCACAAACCGGCAGTATACAATTGGAATAAGGTAACACACACGCGCGAGATCTCGCGATAGTTGAAGACTACTAAGCGGAGGTTTGCGACGGAGACGCCGGAGTTTACTCCCGCGCCGCTCGCGCCTCATTGAAACGCACAAGCGTAGAATACTGTGCACAGCGAGGTAAGAACTTACATTTCTTATATATTAACCTCAGATGCACCTTCTCTTCATATTGATCGAACAAGTGATATGCAACAATACAACTCAGAAGTCTGTGTGATTACTCTAAACCAATTATAGAGCGACTACTGCAGCATTTACTACTGTTTCATTTGTGGCATCTCCCCACAACAACCTAAAGGAGACTTTGTTACCTGTGGGATAACTATATTGGACCGGCATCCCTATCTGTGTTAAGACCATCGAATTAACACAGAAGCGGTATTGGATGTATTGCATATAAACTTATTCTGCCACACATATTGCAACCAGATTCAATTTATTTATACCTTGTTACATATATTGCAACTGGATCGGACTGATCAACTGATCACATGAGTCTGGGTACCAACAATTGACCACTACTTGTTTGAATTATTTTGGTATTAGGTCTACCCCTTTTTATACTATTGCGCATTGCATATTTTTATAGTATTGTGTATTGTATTATCCTGCTTTGTACATTTTATTAGGATGCAGTTTATCAATTAATTACCATTAGAGATCAGACAATATTTTTAGCCACAATATTTGCTCATTCTTAATCATTGTTTATCATTGTCTATCATTTTAATATTGCAAAAATTAAATCTGTATTTTATGGTTACCTATGTTAGGTGTGCTCGCTCTTACTTATCTTGATTTATTTTGCCCGGGGGCCCTGAGGGTTCTCAGTCTGCCTTTGGAGATACAGAAGAGTTATTGAAACCTTTAGAGGGGATTCATGTTAACGTGTACAGCTTGCTCGCTAGTATCGTCGTGGAGGCCCTTTACTCTAGTATCACGCATAATCTAGGGATCCAAGCCGTTGATTACTTCTTACAAACTCTGGGGTGTCAGTACCGTGCCCACAGCCTTTTTGTCCTTCACATTCTGGAATTTACTTTGACCAAAAATATTTTTCTCTTTAACAACAGGCTTTACCACCAGCTCAGGGGCACTGCAATGGGGAGTCTATGTGCCCCATCATATACAAATTTTTTCTGAGCTGGTGGGAAGCGACTATGGCCTTTACCGAATAGTGCACAGGACTCACTGATTTAATAGCGCTTTGGGCACGGTACATTGATGATATTTTTATCATCTGGAATGGAACTAGGGTGGCCTTTGAATCATGCTAATATGCAATTTATGCATTTTATTGAATATTATTAAAAGTTATGATTTATCTCCCTTTTGCCCCAGCTGGGGTTTTTGGTATATCGTGAATTAACTACTATTATATTTTCCAGACTGAGAACATTTTCTCTGCCCTCTTAGCCCTAAGGTAATTTATTGTTTTAATAGTATGGATGGTCATAAGGTAGTTCAATGAATATGCACAAAACTAGATGTGGGAATCCATTAACATTAAGGAAAGTTTGTGAACTGGAGGGAAAAATGAAAAATGAGAAACGCTCTATATACAGTTCGTTCTGTAAGTCTTCGGATCCTTTCACTTTTTAACATTTTATTAAGTTTTTGGCCTTGTGCTGGAATAAAAAAAAAAAAACAAGGACCGAAACATTGGCTATTTCTTTATAAATAAAATTCTGCTTTGCATCATTGCTATAATCTGAGGGCCTTGGTGTTTTAAGAATTCATATGTGGGATAATTCCTTACCATTGAGCACTAAAACGACATTGAAATGTCAGACTGCCAACTATTTACCTCTAATTGTAGGTATAAAAAGAGCATGGTAGAGATGTAGAGTCTCTCAGATGCAAAGACGGGTATTCTGTTCCATAAAAGTAGTAGAACAATTTCAGAATATCCCACCATCTACAATACATAACATCATCAAAATATTCAGAGAATTTGGAGAAATTCATGTGCTCAAAGGAACAAGGTGGAGTATAGGATGCCTGTGATCCATGGCTCCTCAGGTGGCACTGCATTCAAAACAGGCATGGTTCTGTACTGGAAATCACTACATGGGCCCAGGAACACTTTCACAAATCATTTTCTGTGAACACAGTTTACTCATGAAATCCACAAATGCAAGTTAAAGTTGTATCATGCAAAAAAAAGTCATATGACAACACGACCCGGAAACACCCCCATCTTCTCTGGGCCAAAGCTCATTTTAAATGGACAGGTGGCAAGATGGAGAATTGTTCTTTGGTCAGATGAATCAAAATCTGAAATTGTTTTTGGAAACCACAGACACCAAGTGTTGTGGACTCAAGAGGAGAGGTACCATCCAGCTAGTTACCAGCACACAGTTCAAAAGTCTGCATCTCTGATGGTACAGAGTTACATTATTACCTATGGTGTGGACAGCTTACACATCTGGAAAGGCACTGATCAATGCTGAATAGTATATAGAGGTTTTAGAACAACATATGCTCCCATCTAAACAAAGTCAATTTCAGGCAAGACCTTGCATATTTCAGCAAGACAATGCTAAACCACGTGCTGTATCCAGCACAGCAGCATTGCTTTGCAGAAGAAGAGTCCAGGTGCTGAACTGACCTGCCTGCAGTCTGCACTTTTCATTCAATAGAAAACATTTAAGAGATTATTTAGTAAATGGAGACTATTGTTAACTTATTATTGTGATGCCTCAGCACTCAAACAAATCATGTTATTGTCTTAACTCAGCGGTCTTTAAGGGAAGACAAAAAAGGCAACCTAAGGGGATGCTTCAAAATCACTTAGTTTAGGAACCAATCATCTAAGATAGGTATATCCAATTACCCTTAAAACTGTATTAACTCTCACTCACGAGCTGAAGAGAAATATAGAGAGTCGAAAGCGTAATACATGCTTATAGGATTATCAGCATAGAGTTATTTGCTTTGCTTTGTTCTATGTAACTTGTCGTTTATCTGTAGATGATATTGACTTTATTTGATGTCTGTATCAGTATGTGATTAATATAATAAAACACAATAAAGTTTCTTAAAACGAAAACCCATTTGGCACATCAAAAATCTGGCAAAGAAGACCCAGGACTGTTGAGCAGCTATATCAGACAATAATGGTGTAACAATCCTCTCCCAAATCCCCAGCAATAGGTCTCATCACTTCCCAGACGATTACAGACTGAAAGAAGAGGGGATGTTACTGAATGGTAGACATGACCTGTTCCAAATGTTGGCAGATGCGTTGCTATCATCAAGATTTTTTTTTTTTCATGCAATGACAAAATGTCTCACTTTCAGCATCTGATATGTATTTACATTTTACACAGCACCCAAACTTTTTTAGCAGTTGGGGTTGTAGTTGATCCTCTTGTTCTATGGTGATCCAGTCTAATCTTATCCAGTCTACTATGTTTACATGGTTAAGGAGGCACAATGGGGAAAAAAGTATTCTTCCCCTTCATTTTAATTTGCCTTCAAGCAAATAGTAAGGCTGTTAATTTTCTCACCAGTGCATTATTACTGATTCCTCTGTTGTAAGAGCCAGTCACGAGGTAAAATGGAGGAACGGAGTTGATGAATCATGGAAATTACCGGCACTGTTTTTGCCTCATGTACAGTACAAACAAAGAAGATTTCCCACTGTGCGTGTTCCATTCATATCTGTTTTCTAATATCCCTCCTAAGGACTTTTAGCGGTGAAGAATTTAATTTTTCTGGTCCACGAAGCTGTTGTCTAAATCAATATTATGCGCAAGTACACATCTCAGAGGCCAGAATCCGTAAGATAATGAGGACCAGAGCATAATGCTGAACTTATTTAAAGTCTGCAGTTAATAATTTCTGTGAAGTAAATGGTGGGAAACACTCAAACAATTTCTGTAGTTCAGTGACTGGTGTGGGAGGAAAACAAACATATTTGCCGTATTATGACATATCCGGCAGAGCTCAGTGTGTTCATGGACTTATTAAATCATATATTCCCCAGGGAGAAGACCTTTCAGAGCAAATGTATAGAGTGTTTCTGTGTAATGGTATAGAAGACATTATGGTCAGTTTTTTTTCTGGCGTGGAGAGCCATCAGAAATCACAAAGTTTGAAATATTAATCAATATATCAAATTGAATTATCTGGAATTAGCATATAGTTTGACTTTGATTTTTTTTAATCCTGTGGGGTCTTAGAAGCAACATACTGTATGTGCGGTAAGAGATTTCAAAAGCTGGAATAAAAGAGATTCTTCTGATCACATTTCATGTTCAGGGTCAGGAAGATCTTAGGTGGATTCAGATCCAGTGCCCTCATATATGCCAACACATAGCTGCCAGTACTAAATAGCATTGCATACTGCCTGCTTGGGTAGACTCTACTGCTGATTAAAACAATGTCTTTCTTGGTAAAATCTGTGACCATGTTCATAAAATCAGCCATTTTTTAATTAGACTTATGAGGGCTTCAGTGAACAAGAGAAGGGCCTAAACCCTCGTAGCACCTAAACTCCACTTTCTACCCTTAGCAACTCCCCTTGAGTTACAGGTTCAGGCATGCTCTCTGTCCTCTTGACTGGCCCTGTATTCCCACGTCATTGAATTTTCAGTCTGCACATGTGCAGTTGGCATCTCAGCATCGGGGAAAGCCAACAAAGATGTGCTGCACATGCACCAATTGAATGTTACAGGACCAGCAAGAGGAGAGAGGATGTCTGGCCTTGTCGGTCAAGAAAAGGGGGAGTGGCTACATTAGAAAGTGTAGATTCTGAGGTGTTCCGGGGTGCTAGGGCCCGACCCACAGTGCACTACAGCCCTCATTAGCATAACTAATAAACAGCTGATCTCTCATAAATGTGGCCATGGATTGTAACAAGAGAGGTAGCTTTTCAATCAGCAGGATTATCCCTAGCATGCAGTAGGTCTCTTTTTAGGAGTGATCCTGCTGACAGAAGCTCTTTAAAGCTAACTTGGAGGGGTGGGGGTATACTTGATGATTTGGATCTACACAAGCCGTCCATGAAATCACCAGAAAGTAACCGCTGCAATAAATGTTGGCATCAGAATCTCTTCATGGCTTGTGCTTACATCAAGCAATAGCATCTCAGTTCATCTAAAGTCCCCCATAACTTCAAGACCCCTCTAAAATCATATTTCATCTTTGGTTTTGTGATCTTAGAATTTGTGGTCACAGTATGGTTTCTACACTGATACAACTTCTGTTTTCTCCATGTCACAAATTGGACCCCTGCACAGGGGTGCAGGTGAACGCACATAAGATCCGCATGAATTTCTGTGCAGATTTTTGTGCGTTTCTGCAGCATTATATGTGATTTTGCTGACAATCTCACACTTCCATTGAAAAGGGTTAAATCCGCAGCTAAAAACATAAAACATAATTGACATGCTGCAGATTTGGAAATTTTGTGTCAATTTCCGCATGGACACAATCCGCACTTTGCTGGTACAGTATTATGCTGCCGTTTTTTCACACGGAAATCCTTGCGGAAAAGCTGCGCATATTCCACAAAGTGTGAAGGTGACATTTTTCTACAGCAGGAATTGGGTGAATAGCATGTTGATTCTTAGAATATAAGTGTTTTATTGATTTAACATTTTGAAATGATTGGAGTTAGAGAGGTTGTTCGGGTTCAGGGCTAAACCCGGACATATCTCCATTTTCAGCCCCCCTGGCCCCTCTGACATGAGCATCAGAGCATGGATCGTGCAGGGAAAGGGCTTGTTTGTTTATATTTTCACGCTGCTAGGCGGAGGCTTCCGCCTAGCAGTGTTGCCAGTGACGTCACCAGCTTTGACGGATGGGCATTAGCGCTGCCCTAGCTGTTTTACAGGAAGCATTCCCAGAGACCACAGAGTGGCAAGGTGACATAATGTGGAGGTAGCGGCAGCATCAGGAGGAGGCCACAGAGTGGCACAATGACGGTGTGGAGGTGGCGGCAGCATCAGGAGGCCACAGAGTGGCACAATGACGGTGTGGAGGTGGCGGCAGCATCAGGAGGCCACAGAGCGGCACATTGACAGAGTGTGGAGATGGCGGCAGCATCAGAAGGCAACAGAGTGGCAAGGTGACATAGTGTGGAGGTGGCAGCAGCATCAGGAGGCCATAGAGTGGCAAGGTGACATAGTGTGGAGGTGGCATCAGCATGAGGAGACCACAGAGTGGCAAGGCGACATATTGTGGAGGTGGCAGCAGCATGAGGAGACCACAGAGTGGCAAGGTGACATAGTGTGGAGGTGGCAGCAGCATCAGGAGGCCACAGAGTGGCAAGGTGATATAGAGTGGAGGTGGCAGCAGCATGAGGAGACCAGGAGACCACAGAGTGGCAAGGTGACATAATGTGGAGGTGGCAGCAGCATGAGGAGACCACAGAGTGGCCCAATGACAGTGTGGAGGTGGTGGCAGCATCAGGAGGCCACAGAGTGGCACAATGACGGTGTGGAGGTGGCGGCAGCATCAGGAGGCCACAGAGCAGCACAATGACAGAGTTTGGAGATGGCGGCAGCATCAGGAGGCCACAGAGTGGCAAGGTGATATAGAGTGGAGGTGGCAGCAGCATGAGGAGACCAGGAGACCACAGAGTGGCAAGGTGACATAATGTGGAGGTGGCAGCAGCATGAGGAGACCACAGAGTGGCCCAATGACAGTGTGGAGGTGGTGGCAGCATCAAGAAGCCACAGAGCAGCACAATGACAGAGTTTGGAGATGGCGGCAGCATCAGGAGGCAACAGAGTGGCAAGGTGACATAGTGTGGAGGTGGCAGCAGCATCAGGAGGCCATGGAGTGGCAAGATGACATAGTGTGGAAGTGGCATCAGCATGAGGAGACCACAGAGTGGCAAGACGACATATTATGCAGGTGGCAGCAGCATGAGGAGACCACAGAGTGGCAAGGTGACATAGTGTGGAGGTGGCAGCAGCCTCAGGAGGCCACAGAGTGGCAAGGTGACATGTTATGGAGGTGGCATCAGCATCAGGAGACCACAGAGTGTACCTGGTGACAGAGTGGGGAGGTGGGTGGCAATTACAGTACCTGCTAACGATGGTGGGTGTAAGAATGAGCACTTGGCATCAAATGTGTGGCATCAGGTGAGTAGCAGCATCAGAATAGTAGCTGAGGCAGGTAGCCAGAATTGTATTGATATTTATATGTATTTGTAGTTAAACTAATAAAGCATATCATTTTATTTGTAGGTGTGGTGTTACAAATTTCTTTGGTATTCTAAAACTACATGCAGAAACCTGGCTGCGTGGCCGGACCCTTATGGATCCGGAGTATTATTCTCTTTAAAGCCAAGTGAGGTTTGTAATGGGCTGATTATTATTGTCTCTATAACATAAGGAACCAAGGCCGAACTGTTCTCCTGATTATATATTCTTGGCAAAAGGTTCCCCAGAAAAAGACAGGATCTTATATTAGAATATCTAATAAGCACAGTCTGTAATATGAATAGTGCGTAGTGGGGCACATGTATCGATAGGCTCCTGTGATGCTGGGTCCAAATTGATGGAAAGCAGGGCCAGCAATACCATAATGTGGCACTATATACCACCCCAACAGAGCCAAATACTACAATCCATTATAAAATATTGCCAGCAGCACAAAATACATCCCCAACATTTTCCACTAAACGTCCATGAGGAGGGCCCAGGTGGCCTCCTGGGCATCAGCCCACCGGGAAATTTCTCTGTAAAATCTATGATGAATCCACCCCTGATATACAGTATGGTAAAAGTTAGTGGCAAAGTTGCACATTTATACCAGTTGACACACACTACATGTATTTATCATACATTGTCAGATAGACATATCCTGCATGTGCACCATTGTCTTAAAGGTACAGATCACTCATTTTCATTCTATAAATAAAATGGGGCATGTATGAAATATTTGCCACAATCTATCACACCACCAGGGGCGGACTGGCCATAGGACCTACAGGTAAATTTCCTGGTGGGATGATGCCCAGGGGGCCTCCTGAGCCCTCCTCACAGCCGATGGCTGGGTACATGAAGTTCCGATGCTCTCAGCATTAATTAATGCTAGAAGCAATGATACCTGAAAGGTGGCTGTAGGTGCCCTCATGAACCCAACTACATCGCTGTCATTAGGATGGAGGTACAGTTGAATATTGCTGCTGGGGCAGCAGTGTTTTGAGCTGCACTGTGGTATTTGGTTGCATTGAGGCATTATTTTTGTGCTGCACTGTGGTATTTGGCCTTGATGGGGCAGTATTTTGTGGTATTTTATTTATTTTACCAGCTTTCTGTCAATTTGTACCTGCCTACCGCTTTTTAGGGGCCACTTTTACAGACATGCAACTGACCTGTTACATGTGTGCTTGGCAGCTGAAGGCATCTGTGTTGGTCCCATGTTCATAAGTACCCACATCACTGAGAAAAAGTTCTTATATATGCAAATGAGCCTCTAGGAACAACGGAGGTTTCGCCATTACACCTATAGGCTCAGCTCTGTCTGCAACTGCTGTGCCCCTTCCACATTGCTCCTAGAGGCTTATTTGCATACATTTAAACACAGATGCCTTTATCTGCCAAGCGCACATGCAACAGGTCAGCCAGTTTCATAGGTACAAATCTGCTGACAGATGCCCTTTAAGACTACCCTCATGCACAGCTATCAGTGACTGACAGCTATCTGTATACACACTTACACTAGTAAAACATCCCCCGTATAAAACTGATGTCAGAAAGTTGTTTAAATATAAATATCTAAATTACAAATTTTACAGAATTTTTTCCCCACAAAACTAAACATTGGTCGGCTCAGCTCCTCCTGCTCTTTATCATCTTCTCTGCATACTGCATTTCCATGGTGACAGGTCCTCTTTGAGGAATTCATGCAGAATTTTGATTTGCAGCATGTTTTGCTACTTTATTCCAAATTCATGTTTCAGTGGTTGTAAGCCCAAGATAAACCTCACCTCTACAAGCCATAAATCTGGGAAGTCAAATTCTGGAATCCACTTTAGCGTTTCCTCGGAGCTGCATTAGCTTCTCTGTGACTGGCATGAAATAAACAAGGTTGTCACCTCATAATATTGATTCCAAATTAGTGTAATGCCGGCTCCACAGGATTAAAGGGAAACTGTCACCATAAAAATGCATTGCAATTTGCCAGTAGCATGTTATAGAGCAGGAGGAGCTGAGCAGATTGATATATAGTCCTATAGTAAAAGATTCAGTGTTTCATTCATTTATATTCCTGCTCATTCTGGGCTTTGAAGTCCAGGAGGCGGTCCTATCAGTTATTGACAGCTACCTCTGTATACACAGTCATAGAGGGAAGGCTGTTAATCACTGATAGGACCAGCAAGAGTTTAAATGAATTGAGATACAAGTTATAGTAAACATCTACCCACAAATCTATACAGTGGTCCATTAACATACAATGGTCTCAGGATACAATATTTTCTTTCCTGGACCATCATGAGTTGAAACTAGACTCAACATAATATGCCTCAGACTCAGATACAATCGATCAATATCACCATTCTTCTGGTAAAACACTTGCACTGGTTGACTAGTAGCTCTCCTTCACAGTACAATGAGGTACTACATATCCTGTATTGCCCCCTGTCTGTACCACAATGAGCTGCTCCTTTGGATGTCCAATGTCGGTGGCTCTGTTTTATTTTTCTGGTACACTGTTTGCTATACAGAACCCTGTCCCCCTCATTGATTTACAGCTTCCATTGCCTATTTCTGACTGTTATATGCAAAGACTTGCTTTATTTGTCTTATTTATCTGCTTAATGTTTCTTAAAGTTTCCCTTTCTCTCAACTTGAGATGACATTTTGGGACTTTGGAACTAATTACTAGTGTTCCATAGAGTTATCGACTCAAGTTTAACATACAACGGTCGTCCTGAAACCAATAACAGTATGTTTCGCCCTATAAGATGCACTAGTTTTTCAGTGCGTCTTATGGGGCGACTATTAATGAGTTCTTCCATTATGGACCAGGAAGCAGTGAATGCAGTGCTCCCCAGGCTCTGTACTCACCGCTTCCTGGTCTTTTCCTGCAGGATCCTCATGTTATGCTGTGAACTGTGCACAGAGTGAGGACATTGACACTCTGTGACCTCACGCTGTGCAACATCAGGTCCCACCAAAGCGCCGCCAGAAGACCAGGAAGAGGGTAGGAAGTAAGGAGCAGTGGCTGCAGGAGAGGAGAGCTACATTGTTTTTTTTATTTGTCTGTTCTGAGCATGAGGATCTGAACTGAGGTCTAAATAGGGGTCATTCACATCAGGGTCTAATCTGAGGTCTGAATGGGGTCTTATTAACATTGGGGGTCTAATTGGGGCTCTGAGCTGAATTGTGATTAACATTGGGGGTTTGAGCTGAGGTCGGTTTTTGGGGCTCTGAGCTGAGGTCTGATTAACATTGGGGGTCAGATCTGAGGTCTAATGAAAGATAATTTTTTCCTTACATATTTCCTGCTGTAAAACCTAGGTGAGTCTTATGGGTGATAACTATGTTAATTAATATTACAACATGAATGTGTTCAGCTCTTCCTGCTTTATAATCCGATGTCTGCAGCTTAGACACCATGTTCAGGTTCCCTTTAAGAATTTTGTCAAGGAATGATACTCACTGATGGCTTAGTAAGTACTAAAGCAGCTAAATCACCAGTACTCCAGGACTTGGATCCATAGACCTCAAGAGAATGATGATATGGATAGAAAGGGGGCTTGGATCTTGGGCTTAAGAGTAATCAAATTAGAATTTTTTGTACAAGTATGACCTACAAAGTAAGATTATTTTTGATGACTAATTCACAGGCCGAAGATCATTCAGTGCTTTAAAATTGTGATATATATATATAGTTTTTCTTCAGATAACATAAACTCAGATACTTCTTCAGCCTAACTCTAAGGCAAAGGTCTAGACTGTTGGAACAAAATGCTTTCAAGGTCACATTTCAGGACAAAAAAATAGGCAATACTGCTTTATTTATATCTTTTCTGTTCAGATGTAGCAGAGCTAAGTTTGTCACCTGTAGTGTTACATACCAATGCAGGTGAACCTGTTGCTTTTTTTAATGAAATGCTAAATAAAGCCCCACATAAATTCAGCTCTGCTACATCAGTACAGATGTTTATCTCTAGCATGTGCATCCTTTGATGTTTCATCATTTATGGTACAATTATTTGACAGATTTGTCCTGCCGCCCTGTGGAAAACCACACATAACACATCTCCAGATCCCCTGGAACTGTAAAAAACAATAGTCTCAAGCTGCAGAATTTTCAGAATAAGGAAAGTTTCAGAACGACATTGTGCAGCATCTGCAAAAGTATCCAGTAAAACTCTCTCTGACAAAGCATTTTCTTCTGCGTTTAGCTTCTATTCGCTCTACACATATAAAGTTCAATCACTCACCAGTTTTTATAAGTTGTTAAAATTCCTCCCGGGGTCCAGTTGCTTCTTTTGCATCTACTAAAACATTATTGTTGGAGATGTCACAGATCGCTGGTCATTGACTCAAGGGCTGAAGATTTACAAAATGTCGAAACAAGATAAAAATAAAAAATACGATCTTCCTGGAGAGACGGAAAAAGAGATTCATACATGTTCTCCTTCCCTGTGTCCTCTCGTCTGGTCCATCTTTCTCTTCTCCCTTTGTGTGTGTGTGTAATGATGCAGCTACCTCTGAGTCCGCTCTTCCTCCCTCCCTTTTCTTAACAACTGTTGAAACCCTCCGTGATAGAAAATCATTCTACACCGTTCTCAAAGGATATCAGATCCCACTGATTCTGGAGTATCCCCCTCCCATTGCCCTCGCCCCCCCTCCATCCTACTATTTGTTTTACATATCATTTGACATCTCATCTGCTTGTTGTGTTCCCTTATTAGGCTGAAATCACAGGGATTTCCTGAAAATAGTCTTTCATCATGCCTGTTCAAGCTTTAATGAAGGAGCTAGATTAATCATTATATGTTCCAAATGACGAAATAAGGTGAGGTACAGAACTGGAGAGCCTCGTCAGAAAAGCGGCAAACAGTAGGTTTAGAAGTATATTATGAATATATTTCTCCAGATATGATTTCATTATTAGAATTATAGATGAGCGAATATTTCAAAAATTTGACTCGGCCGGTTAACCAAATTTTCTGAACAAATTTGGTTAGATCCGAATTTATTTTCGCCAAATCGCATAAAAAAATTGATAATTCCTGGCTGCAGAGAGCCTTTATAGTGGTGTAGAACACTTTGCCTTGCAGTAACGGCATAGAGAGTCTGCTGTGGTAGTGAAATAATACTGTGAGTCACTATAACATGCAGATGACAGGCGGCGCTCTTATAATCACTGCACACTTCACTTATTTGAGCAGTCATGGGGCCAAACCTGACCAAATAACTCAAGTATGAACTCATCTTTACAGGTCAATTTTAGCGCCAAGAAGAAGTGCATTCATTTTACACTGTCGTCAGCTGATTCCACATAGATGTCTACAGAACCTGTTCTATTAAACGCTTATACAAGTAGAGCCCCCCTGACAGAGTGGAGAGGGTGTCAGCAGTAAGTTTCTGTTGACATCACTGATTATTTTTCCCTTCCAGTGATCCGTCAGTACAATAGCCCTCAAAAAACAGATCCTGTCTGTTGAGCATCCGCCTTCACTCGGTCAGAATTTGGTCAGTAATCCATCAGTATTGCTAATGCCAAAAAAACCTGGAGTAGATCCAAAACAGAGTTGAAACGTGAATGAGGAGACCACAGAGTAGCCCTATGACAGAGTCTGGAGGTGGAGGCAGCATCAGGAGGAGGCCACAGAGTGGCACAATGACAGTGTGGAGATGGCGGCAGCATCAGGAGGCCCCAGAGCGGCCCAATGACACAGTGTGGAGGTGGCAAAAGCATCAGGAGGCCACAGAGTGGCACAATGATAGAGTATGAAGGTGGCGGCAGAATTAGGAGGCCACAGAGTGGCACAATGACAGAGTGTGAAGGTGGTCGGCAGCATTAGGAGACCATAGAATGGCATGGTGACATATTGTGGAGGTGGCAGCAGCATCAGTAGACCACAGAGTGGCAAGGTAACATAGTGTGGAGGTGGCAGCAGCATCAAGATACCACAGAGTGGCAAGGTGACATAGTGTGGAGATGGCAGCAGTATCAGGAGACCAGAGAGTGGCAAGATGACAATGTGGCAAGGTGACATAGTGTGGAGGTGACAGCAGCATCAGGATACCACAGAGTGGCAAGGTGACATAGTGTGGAGGTGGCAGCAGCATCAGGAGACCACAGAGTGTCAAGGTTACATAGTGAGGAGGTGGCACCAGCATCAGAAGACCACAGAGTGACCCAGTGACAGAGTGGGGAGGTGGGTGGCAATACGAGCTGAAGATGGTGGGTGAAAGAATGAGCACTTGGCATCAGATGTGTTGCATCAGGAAGGTGGCAGCATCAGAATAGTAGCTGAGGCAGGTAGCCAGAAGAAACCAAACTCTTTTGTCAAAGTGTTGGTGTGGCACCATAGATGATCTAGTCTGATGCATCAGGCATTGGTGGGTGGAAATCTTGGCTGATCCACGCCTGATTCATTTTGACAAAGGTCAGTCTGTCCACATTTTGGGTGGACAGGCCAGTTCTTCTTGGGGTAACTATGGCCCCCACCGCACTAAACACCCGCTCTGATGCCACACTACTGGCCGGGCAGGACAGCTTTCACAGGACATACTCTTCTAGTTGCGGCCACATTTCCAGTTTGGCTGCCAAATCATCCAGCGGATCTTCAACGTGAGGTGGCACGGAACTGTCCAAGCATGCCAACACCTGCTGGTTCAGGTCCTGCTCCAGGTCTAGCTGCTGCTGGACTCTAGACTCAAGTTGCTGCTAATGGAACTGGAACTGCTCCTACCCCCCCCCCCCCCATTGCAGAGGAACATTAGCACAGAGCGCCCCCCCCCCCGATAGACCTGCAAGAGGATGGACAATGGCGAAGATAGGCAGCGGCCAACTGACTACATAGGAGAGCCAGAAGTCATCCCTCTGCCGAATGGTGACAATTTTACTGTCACTATGCAAGCAAGTGAGCATGCATCAGGCCATTTGTGCAAGTGACTCGGAGGGACTCCTTGCCTCCATCTCCACTGCATACTGTCACGGTGTGTCTGGGTCCTCTGCCTCGTCTTCCACATCACCCTGTAGCTCCTCTGCCTGCTCCTCCTCTCCTGTCACCTGTGTGTAAAAGCCACCCATTTCGCTACATATTTCTTGTGCTCCAATGTCCTCCTTTTCCTCCACCTCCAGTTCAGCCCCACAGGGCTCATGTGGCCATGAGATGTAGGCGCCACGTCTCCAGTCCCCTGACCATCCAGATTTACCAGCATTTGTTTCAGGTCATGAAGCAGTGGAATGACGTTGTTCATCCCGTAGTCCTGGCGACTGACAAATAACGTGGCCTCCTCAAAGGGACTGAGCAATTGGCAGGTTTCACGCATGAGCTGCCACTGGCTGACATCGAAGTTATACAGAGGAGTACTCCTGTCCGCTTGGCTCATCAAGAAATCGTTTATGGCCTTTTTCTGTTCGTATAGTCGGTCCAACATATGGAGGGTGGAATTCCAACAGCCTATGTTGGTGGATGCAGTTCTGCTGCTGCAGCTTAAGGAGGGTGTGCTTTGCGGTGTACGAGTGCCTGAAGTGCATACAAAGTTTCCTGGCCATTTTTAGGATGTCTTGTAGATGGGTGGAAGACTTCAGGAACTGCTTGACAACCAGATTGAATACATGTGCCATGCAAAAAAAAAGGCTGTATCACAAACAAATTTCACCACTGAATGGCTGATTGACTTAATTTGGTTCATACAGAAGAAAGTCTACAATCACCCATCAATTTTCACAAAAAAGACTGTTTCACAAAAAATATCACCAATAAATGGCTAATCGATGTACGGATGTAGTAGGGTTAACACTCATGTTTTATGAGATGTGTTAACTAAACTAAAGTTAACTAAACGCGTTAAGCAATTGCTTCTCAATGGCTTTTGTTTCGAGATAACATGATGAGCTAATTAAATTTCACCACAGAACAGCTAATAGGAAGTATGTATCTATCCTGTTAATACATCCTGTAAATGGCTGTAGTACAATGGAACTTCACTTTTTTTTTTTGGCACTAATAAACACCAAAAAAGGCTGTAATTTTCTCACTTCAACACACAACGGCTAATAAGCCCATTTTCTTTTCTCCCACTAATACACGCTAAAAAGGGCTTTATAACATATAACTGAACTGCTGAACGACAAATATAGCTTACTTTTACCACTAATACACAACAAAAAGGGCTTTAGAACATCACACTGCACTGCTGAACGGCAAACATATTTTACTTTTTCAACTACAAACCGGATTCCAAAAAAGTTGGGACACTATACAAATCGTGAATAAAAACTGAATGCAATGATGTGGAGGTGCCAACTTCTAATATTTTATTCAGAATAGAACATAAATCACGGAACAAAAGTTTAAACTGAGAAAATGTACCATTTTAAGGGAAAAATATGTTGATTCAGAATTTCATGGTGTCAACAAATCCCCAAAAAGTTGGGACAAGGCCATTTTCACCACTGTGTGGCATCTCCCCTTCTTCTTACAACACTCAACAGACGTCTGGGGACCGAGGAGACCAGTTTCTCAAGTTTAGAAATAGGAATGCTCTCCCATTCTTGTCTAATACAGGCCTCTAACTGTTCAATCGTCTTGGGCCTTCTTTGTTGCACCTTCCTCTTTATGATGCGCCAAATGTTCTCTATAGGTGAAAGATCTGGACTGCAGACTGGCCATTTCAGTACCCGGATCCTTCTCCTACGCAGCCATGATGTTGTGATTGATGCAGAATGTGGTCTGGCATTATCTTGTTGAAAAATGCAGGGTCTTCCCTGAAGGAGATGACGTCTGGATGGGAGCATATGTTGTTCTAGAACCTGAATATATTTTTCTGCATTGATGGTGCCTTTCCAGACATGCAAGCTGCCCATGCCACACGCACTCATGCAACCCCATACCATCAGAGATGCAGGCTTCTGAACTGAGCGTTGATAACAACTTGGGTTGTCCTTGTCCTCTTTGGTCCGGATGACATGGCGTCCCAGATTTCCAAAAAGAACTTCGAATCGTGACTCGTCTGACCACAGAACAGTCTTCCATTTTGCCACACTCCATTTTAAATGATCCCTGGCCCAGTGAAAACTCCCGAGCTTGTGGATCTTGCTTAGAAATGGCTTCTTCTTTGCACTGTATAGTTTCAGCTGGCAACGGTGGATGGCACGGTGGATTGTGTTCACTGACAATGGTTTCTGGAAGTATTCCTGAGCCCATTCTGTGATTTCCTTTACAGTAGCATTCCTGTTTGTGGTGCAGTGTCGTTTAAGGGCCCGGAGATCACGGGCATCCAGTATGGTTTTACGGCCTTGACCCTTATGCACAGAGATTGTTCCAGATTCTCTGAATCTTCGGATGATGTTATGCACAGTTGATGATGATAGATGCAAAGTCTTTGCAATTTTTCGCTGGGTAACACCTTTCTGATATTGCTCCACTATCTTTCTGCGCAACATTGTGGGAATTGGTGATCCTCTACCCATCTTGGCTTCTGAGAGACACTGCCACTCTAAGAAGCTCTTTTTATACCCAATCATGTTGCCAATTGACCTAATTAGTGTTAATTGGTCTTCCAGCTCTTCGTTATGCTCAAATTTACTTTTTCCATCCTCTTATTGCTACTTGTCCCAACTTTTTTGGGATTTGTTGACACCGTGAAATTTTAAATCAACATATTTTTCCTTTAAAATGATACAGTTACTGGGATTAAACGTTTGATCTGTCATCTACGTTCTATTACAAATAAAATATTGACATTTGCCATCTCCACATCATTGCATTCAGTTTTTATTCACAATTTGTTTAGTGTCCCAACTTTTTTGGAATCCGGTTTGTACTACATGACAAAAAGGGCTTTAGAACATATAACTGCACCGCTGAATGGCAAATATATTTATCTTTTTCCACTTATACACTCCACAAAAAGGCTTTAGAACATATAACTGCACCGCTAAACGGCAAATATATTTTTCTTATTTCCACTTTTACAGTACTCTCCAGAAAAGGGCTTTAGAGCATATAACTGCACTGCTGAGTGGCACATACTGTATATTTAACTTCTGCCACTAATACACAACAAAAAGTGCTTTAGAACATATAACTGCACCGCTGAATGGCAAACATATTTTACTTTTGCCACTAATGCATGACAAAAAGGGCTTTAGAACATATAACTGCACCGCTGAATGGCAAACATATTTTACTTTTGCCACTAATGCCCGACAAAAAGGGCTTTAGAACATATAACTGCACCGCTGAACGGCAAATATATTTTACTTTTGCCACTTTTGTCAATAAGTCAATTAAACAGAATACCAGACTTGCGCTGCATTTTCAGGAGAAAAAAGGATTAAACGGAAACAAGTGCTGACACCCCCACTAATGGATCTTGAAAATCCCCCTCACCATTGACATAATCAATCACTAGTCCCAGTTGTTACAAATGCCGGACTCCCGTAGGTCTTTTATCACCTTATTCTCACAAGACAAGAAAAAGATCCCAGTAGTGTAGTAATGTTGACCAAAGTACCACTGTACTTATAAACTTTAAACCCGTCCCGACCAACGCCAGATGGCACTGATGGGGTCTATATAGATAGCGCCTGCTCCAAAGGAATTGTATCATTCTTAGCCAAACAGAATTTAACTGCTTCAAACCCTTTTAGTATTGGAATTCTTGTATACAGTGATGCTACATCAACAGCAATAAGAAACATGTCATCCGTAAAAGTCCTAAAATGATTCAGGATGTCTGAAACATCACTCATATCCTTCAAAAATGAGGGCACCTGGCACACATATTTCTGTAAATAAGAATCATATTTACTCAATCTGATGGTCACAGCTAATGCCGATACTGTTGGCCAGACGAGCTCATTGTTTAAATCCTTACGGATATTTAGTAAGTTGTATGTTACAGGGATAATTGGAAGTTTCATCATCAAGTATTCAAATTCACTGTTATTTAAAACTTTAATTTTATAACCAATTTTAACACCTCTAGCTCTTTTTTATAATCACTTGTTGGATACGTTTTTAAGATACTATAGCTGTTCTGATCTGATAAATAACCTGTGCGTTTCTTGAGTGCATTTCTTTTTATCTATCACCACTATTCCTTCCTCCTTATCTGCCAGCTGTATTACTATGTTTTTATTTTCTTCCAAGTTTCACAGTGCCACCCTTTGACCCCTCTTCAGATTCAGTGTTTTGACTTGCTAGTTTCAATCCTCTCTAGGTCATTTAAGACCTCAACATCAGACTAGGTGCTCCACTTTTTTCACAGGTTGTCATTTTCACAGTCACTGTTACTACAGGTTTCCACTGTGGTATTTAGTATGGTGGCCATATCCGGATTCTGTCTTTTTTAAGCTTGTCCAGGGCTGGAAGCCTTTTATTTTCTGAACAATATCTGCTATAGAGTCTATAAGCTTCTCTTTTAAGTAGTTTATCTCCACAGGGCTTCTACATGCACCTCCTCCTAACAACTAAATGCTTTTCAATGTTTTTTTTTTCTCCACTGTGGCTGTTATTAAGCTTTCTTGCTAGCTATATTCAGGGCTATGTTTTGCTGCCTCAGCACACTACACTGTCTAGCCATTCAATTTTACTACACTGAATGCTTCTGATCTAACCACTCCCTGTGGAATAGTTAGATCAACCGCACCTACCAACTGGTTCTTAATACCTATTAGCTCTTAGAGCAAGTCTATACAAAATGTGTGGATATACAATCAATCACATTTTTGATGTTTTAGCAGCATGAATACAAGAAATGCACAGAAAAACCATTAGCAGTGAAACACTGCGTATTTTCTTACACAATGTGAGGGTACAGCCAGATCGGGTGGCCACTAAGCAATAAATGGCAATGTCATTTTGCGGGTTACCATGTGGCCGTTGATAATTAATACTACTGAATGATCAATCTATTTCTAATGAATACTGCTAGTCTTCTCGTACCCTCACACTGTACAATCAATGATCTAATATATAGGTGTGTTTATCTAGTTCATCTCCTGCGCCATTCATACTTAATCTGTTCTGTTATACATTGACTTACTGTGTGTCAGAATCTGAGTCAACAGGCAGTTTAATATATAGGAGGGTTTATCTAGTTCATCTGCTGCATCATTCATACTTAAAGGGGTTATCCCATCAATGACAAAGTTAGAGGAAGGTGGAGAGTCCTTAAAAATGATTTCAGGGATTTAGGTCAAAAGCTTAGGGCAAGGACCTCAAAAGTAGTATTTTCTGAAATACTGCCTGTACCACGAGCCACACAAGAAAGGCAGCGGGAGATTAGGAAGGTTAACAAGTGGCTCAAGAACTGGTGTAGGAAGGAGAGGTTTGGGTTCCTGGAGAACTGGGCCGACTTCTCTGTTGGCTACAGGCTCTACCGTAGGGACGGGCTGCACCTCAATGGGGAAGGGGCAGCTGTGTTGGGGAAAAAGATGGCTAGAAGGTTGGAGGAGTGTTTAAACTAGGGACTGGGGGTGAGGGTAATTACGTTATAGGAGGGGAAGATAGTGCAGATAGAGACCAGGGGCGAGGTAGTGTGTCTGGGGGAGGAATGGAAGGGGGGACTAGAACAGCTCAGAATGAAAGATGTAGGGTAAAAAATACACATAAACCTGTTAAATGTATGTATACTAATGCCAAAAGCCTGACTAACAAGACTGGTGAACTGGAATTAGTGATGTGTGAGGAGGACTATGACGTAGTCGGAATAACTGAGACATGGCTGGATGATAGCTATGACTGGGCAGTTAATATAAAAGGTTACAATCTGTTTAGAAAGGATCGTCAAAACCGGAGAGGTGGAGGGGTCTGCCTCTATGTGAAGTCGTGTCTAAATCCCGTAATTCAAGAATACATCTCTGAGGGACATGAACATGTGGAGTCACTGTGGGTAGAAATACATGGAGCAAAAACAATAATAAAATACTAATAGGAGTGTATTATAAACCACCTAATATACCAGAGTCCACAGAAAATCTATTACTAAACGAGATAGACGAGGCGGCAAATCATAATGAAGTCGTTATAATGGGGGACTTCAACTACCCAGATATAGACTGGGAAACTGAAAGCTGTACATCCCAAAAAGGAAACAGGTTCTTGGCAATAGCCAAAGACAATTTCCTTTCCCAACTGGTTCAGGACCCCACTAGAGGGACGGCCATACTGGACTTAGTATTAACCAATAGACCTGATAGAACAACAGATGTGCAGGTTGGGGGACACCTGGGAAATAGTGACCATAAAGTTATAACCTTCCAATTATCCTTCAAACGAGAGTTTCTAAAGGGAGGAACAAAAATACCAAACTTCAAAAAAGCAAAATTTAGCCAAGGCCATAGGCCTAACTAACTGGGACAAAGTCCTCAAAAATAAAAATACAACCATAAAATGGGAGATTTTTAAAAGCATTGTAACATCTAATTGTGAGAGGTACATACCGTATAGGAATAAAAGGCTAAGAACAATAAGAAACCAATGTGGATAAATGGAACCGTAAAGAAGGCAATAAATGACAAAAAGAAAGCATATAAATCACTAAAACAGGAGGGGAGTCAGGAAGCACTGATAAACTAGAAAAAAATAGAATATGTAAAAAACTAATAAAATTTGCCAAACTAGAGACCGAGAGATTAATTGCCAAAGAGAGTAAAACTAACCCTAAAATGTTCTTCAATTATATAAATAGTAAAAAATATAAATCTGAAGGAGTCGGCCCTCTACATAGCATCGAGGGGGGTGTTGCAGAGAGCGACGAGGATAAATCAAAACTATTAAATATTTTTTTGCCACTATATTCACTGAGGAAAATAAACTGTGAGATGAAATGCAGAATGTAAAAGTAAATCCCCCATTAAAAGTGCCCTGTCTGACCCAGGAAGAAGTACAACAGCGACTTAAAAAGATTAAAATAGACAAATCGCCAGGACCGGATGGCATACACCCCCGTATCCTAAGGGCATTAAGTGATGTCATAGCCAGACCATTATTTCTGATATTTACGGACTCTATAATAACAGGGAATGTTCCACAGGATTGGCGCATAGCAAATGTGGTGCCAATATTCAAAAAAGGTCCAAAAACAGAGCCTGGAAATTATAGGCCGGTAAGTTTAACATCTATTGTTGGTAAACTGTTTGAAGGGTTTCTAAGAGATGCTATTTTGGAGTATCTCAATGAAAATAAGAAAATAACACCATATCAGCATGGCTTCATGAGGGATCGGTCATGCCAAACGAATTTTATCAGCTTCTATGAGGAGGTAAGTTCTAGACTTGACAGCGGCGAATCAATGGATGTCGTATATCTGGACTTCTCCAAAGCATTTGACACCGTACCTCATAAAAGGTTAGTATATAAAATGAGGATGCTCGGACTGGGAGAAAATGTCTGTATGTGGGTAAGTAACTAACTGGCTCAGTGATAGAAAACAGAGGGTGGTTATTAATGGTAGATACTCAGATTGGGTCACTGTAACTAGTGGGGTACCTCAGGGGTCAGTATTGGGCCCTATTCTCTTCAATATATTTATTAATGATCTTGTAGAAGGCCTGCACAGTAAAATATCTATTTTTGCAGATGACACTAAACTGTGTAAAGTAATTAACACTGAAGAGGACAGTTTTCTGCTACAGAGGGATCTGGATAAATTGGAGGCTTGGGCAGAAAAATGGCAGATGAGGTTTAACACTGACAAATGTAAAGTTATGCACATGGGAAGGAACAATGCAAGTCACCCGTACATATTAAATGGTAAAACACTCGGTAACACTGACATGGAAAAGGATCTAGGAATTTTAATAAACAGCAAATTAAGCAGCAAAAACCAGTGTCAGGCAGCTACTGCCAAGGCCACTAAGATAATGGGTTGCATCAAAAGGGGCATAGACGCCCATGATGAGAACATAGTCCTACCACTTTACAAATCACTAGTCAGACCACACATGGAGTACAGTGTACAGTTCTGGGCTCCTGTGAACAAGACAGACATAGCAGAGCTGGAGAGGGTTCAGAGGAGGGCAACTAAAGTATTAACTGGAATGAGGGATCTACAGTACCCTGAAAGGTTATCAAAATTAGGGTTATTCACTTTAGAAAAAAGTTGACTGAGGGGAGATCTAATAACTATGTATAAATATATCAGGGGTCAGTACAGAGATCTGTCCCATCATCTATTTATCCCCAGGACTGTGACTGTGACGAGGGGACATCCTCTGCGTCTGGAGGAAAGAAGGTTTGCACACAAACATAGAAGAGGATTCTTTACGGTAAGAGCAGTGAGACTATGGAACTGAGGAGGTGGTGATGGTGAGTACAATAAAGGAATTCAAGAGGGGCCTGGATGTATTTCTGGAGTATAATAATATTACAGGCTACAGCTACTAGAGAGGGGTCGTTGATCCAGGGAGTTATTCTGATTGCCTGATTGGAGTCGGGAAGGAATTTTTTTTCCCTTAAGTGGGGAAAATTGGCTTCTGCCTCACAGTTTTTTTTTTGCCTTCCTCTGGATCAACTTGTAGGAAACAGGCCGAACTGGATGGACAAATGTCTTTTTTCGGTCTTATATACTATGTTACTATCATAATGATCACTGTTAAATCCGTTAATGATTTGACAGTGATCATTTTTGTAAATATGTTTGATTAACCAATTCCCACCGTTTAGAAGAAAATTAATCTCCACTTATCTCATTGTTGTTATTCGGTCTCCCCTGGTTACGGACACCGCTCTTCTCCCGCCGCGCTTGCACAGAAAGACTCCTTCTTTTCTCCCGGCCGGGCCACTCGCTGTCCTGAATGCGCACACCGCCGTGCATGTGCGATGGTGACTTCTTCCTGGCCAGAATAGTACAGAGCCGCGAACGCGCACGCTGGCTCTGTACTATACTGGACAGGAATAAGTGACTATGGCGCATGAGTGGCAGCGTGAGCATTCAGTCTCACGCGCGGCCCGGCCGGGAGAAGACATAAATCAAGATGAAGCCCGCCCCCAGCCAGAATCCAGGAAGTGAACAGCGCGATGGCAGCAGGTAAGTATGAAACGGGGAAGTGGGATAACCCCTTTAATCTGTTTTGTTATATGTAGACTTATTTTGCATCAGGCTCAGGCTAATATTTAGGTGCATTTATCTAGCACACTTACTGCACCATTAATACCTAATCTGTTCTTTTCATAGACATTGATTAATAGATAAGCAATTCTGTTAGACTCTGATTCACAAATTGGGGTAATACACCTGTCTCATTCTACTTTTTGTGGCGTGTCCACATTGATTACTAGATAAGCAATTCTATTTGGTCCTGATTTACAAATTGGGTTGATATGCTTGTCTCATTTGACTGTTTGTAGAATGTCCGCATTGATTGTTAGATAAGAAATTATATTAGGCCCTGATTCACAAATTGGGGTGATATACCTGTCTCATTTGACTGACTGTGGTGTGTCCACATTGATATTTAACCGCTTCTGTTAGCCACTGTGATTTAGTGTTACAGAGCAGTACCCTGTGGGCAGTGCAGATAACTTGATTTTTCGAACAGCAGAGATGCCGATGAGTTGATTGTCGTTTATTATCAGAAAAATTATTCTTTTATCTGAACAATAATTCTTTCAGCGTAAACATTAGTCTTGAAGTGAAAAAAATTGTCTTTTAACTAATAAATAAGTCTTTTACCAAATAAATTAGTCTGCTTTAGTATTACAATCCCTGATCCCTATGATGAATGACGTTGAGCTGGTAACCCGCACCTGTTGGCAAATGGTCGACACGAGGATCCCTTCAGTGCATCGCGTGTGCGGCACGGGACAGGTAAGGACATCACAGAACAGTTCTGACAAGAAACTGGACTCGGAACGCCTAAGGTCAAATAGCTCCTTGTATTAGGGTTAAAACGAGATGGGCCGAACTTGCTGAATGGATCAAACCTGACAACTGAATTATTGCCATATGGGAGGAGTGTCGTTGGTTATCGGAATGAACCACACAAAATACTCCAACACAACAAAAATTCATTGTAGCTAATATGTTCATTTAGCAAAAAAATTAGTCTGCGTCGTTATTGCAATTGTTTATGGTCGGAACGAAAATTTCCAACAAGTTCTGTTAGCGAAAATTTTATTTGTGACTAATTAATTTGCAATAAATTTAATTTCTTGAAGAACTTGGGGGACACTTGGGAAATAGTGACCATAAAGTAATAACCTTCCAATTATCATTTAAAAGAGTGTTTCTTCAGGGAGGAACAAAAATACCAAACTTCAAAAAAGCTAAATTTAGCCAACTAAGAGAGGCCATAGGCCTAACTAACTGGGACAAAGTCTTCAAAAATAAAAATATAGCCACAAAATGGGATATTTTTAAAAGCATCTTAAAATCTAATTATGAGAGGTACATACCTTATGGGAATAAAAGGTTAAGGAACAAGAAGAAACCAATGTGGATAAATATAACTGTAAAGAAAGCAATAAATGACAAAAAGAAAGAATTTAAATCACTAAAACAGGAGGGTAGCGAGGAAGCACTGAAAAACTATAAGGGACACAATAGAATATGTAAAAAACAAATAAAAGCGGCCAAACTAAAGACCGAGAGATTAATTGCTAAAGAGAGCAAAACTAACCCTAAAATGTTCTTCAATTATATAAATGGTAAAAAGTATAAATCTGAAGGTGTCGGCCCTTTAAAGAGTGATAAGGGGGGAGTTGCAGAGAGCGATGAGGAGAAAGCAAAGCTAATATTTTTTTCGCCACTGTATTCACTGAAGAAAATAAACTGTCAGATGAAATGCAGAATGTACAAGTAAATTCCCTATTAAAAGTGCCCTGTCTGACCCAGGAAGAAGTACAGAAGCATCTTAAAAAGATTAAAATAGACAAATCACCAGGACCAGATGGCATACACCCCCGTACCCTAAAATAATTAAGTAATGTCATAGCCAGACACTTATTTCTGATATTTAAGGACTCTATACTGTCAGGGAGTGTTTCACAGGATTGGCGCATAGCAAATGTGGTGCCAATATTCAAAAATGGTCCAAAAACCGAGCCTGTAAACTATAGGCCAGTAAATTTAACCTCCATCGTGGGTAACCTGTTTGAAGCTTTTCTAAGAGATGCTATCTTAGAGCACCTCAATGAATAAGCAAATAACACCATATCAGCATGGCTTCATGAGGGATCGATCATGTCAAACTAATTTAATCTGTTTCTATTAGGAGGTAAGTTCTAGACTTGACAGTGGCGAATTAATGGATGTCGTATATCTGGACTTCTCCAAAGCATTTGACACTGTACCACATAAAAGGTTAGTATATAAAATGAGAATGCTCAGGCAGGGAGAAAATATCTGTATGTGGGTAAGTAACTAACTGGCTCAGTGATAGAAAACAGAGGGTGGTTATTAATGGTACACACTCAGATTGGGTCACTGTCACGAGTGAAGTACCTCAAGGGTCAGTATTGGGCCCGATCCACTTCAATACATTTATCAATTTATTAATGATCTTGTAGAAGGCTTGCACATCAAAATATCAATTTTTGCAGATGACACTAAACTGTGTAAAGTAATTGACACGGAAGAGGACAGTATACTGCCACAGATGGATCTGGATAGATTAAAGGCTTGGGCAGAGAAGTGGCAGATGAGGTTTAACACTGACAAATGTAAGGTTATGCACATGGGAAGGAATAATGCAAGTCACCCGTACATACCAAATGGTAAAACACTGGGTAACACTGACATGGAAAAGGACCTAGTGATTTTAGTGAACAGCAAACTAAGCTGTAAAAATCAGTGTCAGGCAGCTGCTGCCAAGGCCAATAAGATAATGGGTTGCATCAAAAGGGGCATAGATGCCCGTGATGAGAACATAGTCCTACCACTTTACAAATCACTGATCAGACCACACATGGAGTACTGTGTACAGTTCTCGTCTCCTGTGAACAAGGCAGACATAGCAGAGTTGGAGAGGGTTCAGAGGAGGGCAACTAAAGTAATAACTGGAATGAGGGATCTACAATGTCCTGAAAGATTATCAAACTTAGGGTTATTCACTTTAGAAAAAAGACAACTGAGGGGAGATCTAATAACTATGTATAAATATATCAGGGGTCATTACAGAAATCTCTCCCATCATCTATTTATCCCCAGGACTGTGACTGTGACAAGGTGACATTATCTGCATCTGGAGGAAAGAAGGTTTTACACAAACATAGAAGAGGATTCTTTACAGTAAGAGCAGTGAGACTGTAGAACTTTCTGCCTGAGGAGGTGGTGATGGTGAGCTCACTAAAAGAGTTTAAGAGGGGTCTACTAGTATTGCTACTAGAGATGGGTTGTTGATCCAGGGAGGTATTGTGATTGCCTAATTTTTTTTCCCCTTAAGTGTGGAAAATTGGCTTCTACCTCACAGTTTTTTTTTTGCCTTCCTCTGGACCAACTTGCAGGATAACATCTTTTTTGAGCCTTATATACTATGTTACTATGTAACTTTTGTGAATTGTCTGAATCAAATTTTTGAAAACTTCGCTCGTCTCCAGTATCAACATATCCACTACAGTTGTGTTCAAAATTATTCAACCCCCACTGAAATTGAGTGTTTTGGTCAGTTTGACATTGATTTTGATAATTTCAGTCATCTTGTTAACAATTAAATCAAAGAGGCACTTGTAAGTCAGACAAATATAACATAACATTTATAATGAAATAACCACAAATGTCTTTTCTGTGCTCACATCATTATCAGTTTTATTCAACCCCCAAGTGACATTCAATCTTAGTACTTAGTACAACATCCTTTTCCAGTTATAACAGCTTTTAAACATGAAGCATAGCTTGACACAAGTGTCTTGCAGCGATCTACGGGTATCTTCAACCATTCTTCATGGGCAAAAGCCTCCAGTTCAGTCACATTCTTAGGCTTGCGCGCTGCAACTGCTTTCTTTAAGTCCCATCAGAGGTTCTCAATCGGATTTATGTCTGGTGACTGCGATGGCCACTTCGAAATGTTCCAGCCTTTAATCTGCAACCATGCTCTAGTGGACTTGGAGGTATGCTTGGGATCATTGTCCTGTTGAAAGGTCCAACGTCTCCCAAGCCTCAGGTTTGTGACGGACTGCATCACATTTTTATCCAATATCTCCTGGTACTGAAGAGAATTCATGGTACCTTGCACACGCTGAAGCTTCCCTGTACCTGTAGAAGCAAAACAGCCCCAAAGCATGATTGACCCCCCGCCATGCTTCACAGTAGGCAAGGTGTTCTTTTCTTCTTGCTCTTCCTCCTCCAAACATAGCGTTGATCCATGGACCCAAACAGTTCTAATTTTGTTTCATCAGTCCACAGAACACTATCCCAAAACTTTTGTGGTTTGTCCACATGACTTTTTGCATACTGCAGTCGACTCTTCTTATTCTTTGGAGACAGCAAGGGGTGCGCCTGGGAGTTCTGGCATGGAGGCCTTCATTACGCAGTGTGCACCTTATTGTCTGAGCTGAAACTTCAGTACCCGCATCTGACAAATCTTTTTTCAGTTCCTCAGCAGTCACACGGGGACTTTTCTCCACTTTGCGCTTCAGGTAGCGCACAGCAGTCGAAGTCAGCCTCTTCTTTCTGCCACGACCAGGTAGCGTTTCAACAGTGCCCTTTGCCTTGAATTTGCGAATGATGCTTCCTATGGTGTCTCTTGGTATGTTTAACATCTTTGCAATCTTCTTATAGCCATTGCCCTTCCTGTGAAGAGAAATCACCTCTTCTCTTGTCTTCCTGTAACACACCTAAACACACCAGTAAATGTCTAGAAGGAGCTGAGTATCACAGTCATTTTAAATCTGCCTAATTGATGCTTATTATGCTTGATTGCTGCTCCTTGACATCCACAGGTGTTTTCAATACCTGATCGAAAACACTTGAATGAACCTCTGTTCTTAGGAGTGGTAGTCTTTAAGGGGTTGAATAATTGTGTCAATGAAGAAATCACAAAAAAAACATTTAATACTGTATTACAAAAACAATTGATGTAATTTTAGTTGCATTTGGTTCTTTAAAAAGTCCTTGTAAGATTTCATTCTGAAGACAATTACAAATGTACACTAAATTCCCTAAAACCCTTTACAGCATTGGGGGTTGAATAATTTTGAACACAACTGTATGTCACTATTTGTAAAAATTTGAGGTGGAGCTGAATCCGAATTATTGGTGATCCGATTTGGAAGAGATAGAAGTGAGAAACAGGAGATAAAAAATATGAATCCTAGGAGATCTCAGAGTGTCATACACAAACTGGAGTACTAATTAATTCCTACCCAAATCAAATTGGTAGACTGATTCGGCCGAATCAAACTTGTCTCTAAATAAGTGTTATGTGATTTACATTCCAGGTATACACATAGCAGTTGGTCACACAATCATTTTATTAATGTATGGGAATAGAGATTATAGTGGTAGATCTATATACTATATGTACAGTAACAATCTGAAAAGCCGAGATGACAACATGTAAATTGATTTGTTCTACATCTGCGTGGAGGACAATCACTTCTTGGAACATAAAACAGACAGACAAAAATAAGTGGTGACCTCAATATCAGGCAGATCTGTAATATTATAGTGCTTCAGTGCAGCAGCTGTCAGTTTCAAGCTGGATAATATCACCTTCTGGTTGAAAAAGTGTTTGACATATGGTAACAGTGCACAAGGATGTTTACAGTAGGTGCGTCTGCAGTTTCATTCCTTTAATATCTCAACTCATGATCTAACAGATACTTCCTGTGATAATGATAAAGGTTCTATAGTTCTTTATTATATTCTATAATTATATGTAGACAAAGTTAAGCTGGGTTAGCATCTGCATTGGAGGCTACTGTAGGGGCATGCAAGACAATTTTGCCTTGTTAAAAATGATGAACCACCATACCATATATATGATGGATGCTATTACAGTCAATGGGGTATGTTTGGTGCTGCTACTTTCAGCTAAGTGCAAGATCCAATACTTCTATTACACTGTATATATATCTCATCACAATTGATCCAGACACAAAGAAGGGGGTGGCTTAGCTAATAAACTGAGTCAGACAGCTGGGCATCTTCAATTCTTACTGTGCCGAAATGATAACAGAATCTACACATCCGGTATGGGAAGGGGCCTGACTTGAGTGCAGTTTTCATAGTCAAAATATATTAGTTTGTTTTATTGATTTATATTTACAAACCTAAAGCTGGAAGAGCATATTTTATATCGCTGGATGACCTCTAGAGATGAGAGAATCGAAGCCGACAAAGTGGAATTCGATCAGAATTTCAGGAATTATTTGATTTGCAACAAATCCAAATTTCCTCACGCTTCATGGTAACGAGTGGCATTTTTTCCCAAAATGGCTGCTGCACGTGTGAGGACATGGAGCAAGGAACTCTGGGAAAGCGGGATCACCCATAATGCCATGCATGCAGCCAATTAGCAGCCAGACAGCCCTGTGATGTCATGGGATATAAATAGCCTCAGCCATCTTGGATTCTGCCATTTTCCAGTGTAGTTAGTGCAGGGAGAGACGTCAGCAGGCGCAAGAGACAATGCTAGAAAAAACTTCAATGTGCTAACAAAATGATTTACAAGTGCAGAGAAAGATTATTCAAGGTGTAGGGAAAGGAAAGGGTGGAATCATTCCGCAGCATTTATGTTGAACAAGGTTCAGTAGGGGAGGTTACAGCCTGGGTAATAAGAAAAATCCTATTACACCTTGCAGCACTGACTGGGCACCCAAATTGCCATTATACAGCTCAGTAATTTCAGCAAACCGTTCGTGTTATTGGGGTGCAAGTGCTGTTTAATGCAGCCATTAATAGGGTTTATTACAAGGAAATATTTCTATGTCTTATTTCTCTTTGTGCGGTGCAGTTATATGTTCTAAAGCATTTTTTGGCTTGTATTAGTGGGGAAAAAAGGGCTTATTAGCTGTTGTGTGGTGAAGTGCAAAAATTACAGCTCTTTTTGTCATGTATTAGTGGCAAAAGGAAAATATATTTGCCGTTCAGCCGTGCAGTTATATGTTCTAAAGCCCTTTTTGTTGTGTATTAGTGGGAAAAGTAAAATATATTTGTCGTTCAGCGGTGCAGTTATATGTTCTAAAGTCTTTTGTGTCATGTATTAGTGGCAAAAGAAAAATATATTTACCGTTCAGTGGTGCATTTATATGTTGTAAAGCTTTTTGTGGCATGTATTAGTGGCAATGGAAAAAAATATTTGTCGTTCAGCGGTGCAGTTATATGTTATAAAGCCTTTTGTGCATGTATAAGTGGAAAAAGAAAAATATTCCGGTATTTGCTGTTTAGCGTTGCAGTTATATGTTCTAAAGCCTTTTGTGGCGTGTATAAGTGGCAAAAGAAAAATATATTTGCCGTTCAGCGGTGCAGTTATATGTTATAAAGCCTTTTGTGGCGTGTATTAGTGGCAAAAGAAAAATATATTTGCCACTTTTATATATTTGAAAAATATATATACAGTATATGTCACCTTCTCCACACTATGTCACCTTGCCACTCTGTGGCCTCCTGATACTGCCGCCACCTCCAGACTCTGTTATTGGGCCACTCTGTGGCCTCCTCATGCTGCTTCCACCTCACAACTATGTCATAGGGCCACTCTGTGGACTCCTACCTTCCACACTTCATGACTGGGCCACTATTTTGCCTTTCGGCCTGGCTGACATAATCATTTATTTGACCCTTCTTCTGATCTGTCAGAAGGAAGGAAAAATGAGATGCACAATGGATCCTGTCTGTGTAGCAGCTGTAAGGCCTGTATGGTCCCATCAGAATTGGCTTGTGATTTGATGGCCAAAAGCAGGAGTGGGTACAAAACACAGAAGACATGCAAATATTCCATTCATGTGTCATCTCTGTTTTGGATACACTCCTGTTTTGTTTGGCATTAGCAATACTGATGGATTACTGACCAAATGCTGACCGAGTGACTGCGGATGCTCAGCAGACAGAATCCGTTTTTTGGGAGTTATTGTTCTGACGGATCAGAGGAAGGGCAAATTAATTAGTGACGTCAACACAAACTTACTGCTGACACCCTCTCCACTCTGTCGGGGGCTCTACTTGTATAAGTGTTTAATAGAACAGGTTCTGTAGCCATCTATGTGGAATCAGCTGACAACGATTTAAAAGGAGTGCACTTCTTCTTGGTGCTAACATTGACCTGTAAGGCTAAGTTAATACTTGAGTTATTTTGTCAGTTTTGTCCCTGTGACTGCCCAAATAATTGAAGTGTGCAGTGATTCTAAGAGCGACGCCTGTTATCTGCATGTCATACTGACAGTGTTATTTCACTACCACAACAGACTACCTATGCATGTTACTGCAAGGCACAGTGTTCTACAGCACTATAAAGGATCTCTGCAGCCAGGAAATAGCCGTTTTTTATGCGATTAGCAGCAAATAAATTCGGTTAACCGGCCGAATCGAATTTTTGAAAAATTCGCTCTTCTCTAATGACCTCCTTTAACCTCAGTACTAGAGATGGGCAAACCACTCTAGATTCAATTTGGTTCAGGTTCACAGAGTTTTTTAAAAAGTTTTCTTCGGACCTGAATCGATTTGGACTGAAGCGAAGTTTTTTCAATTGCCCTGAAAATTGGTAAATAGCACCCTCTAGTCTCCTGAGACCCAAACCCCTTTTCGCCTATTTTTTATGATTTTTTCCCCCACCCCAAGCCTTCGAACGCAATAACAGGAATAGTAAATTTTGTCTATGGGACATTGATATACATAGCTATGGGCAAAAGCACAGTTCATGGCACTAACATGCAAAGTGTTTAAAAACAAACTGTGCTGGCACATGTGTTATGCTTTTTTATATTTCAAAGTTTCCAAAAATTGGGCAGATGATGTTTAAACACACATGGTGTTTTGTGATTTAAAAAAAAGTGGCTTGAGGGACCAAAACTTATGCCTTGACAGGGTAAGAATGCCTGCCCATGCAACACGCACAAGTGTTGTTTGTCAGAAGAAACAGTGGCTCTCTGTGAATGAGACTATAAAACCTATCCCTTTTAATTGGGAGCAGGAGCAGTGTGGATGTGGAAAGGGTAGGTAATAAGAGGCAGGTTGCCGCAGTAGTAGTTGCAGCAGAAACAGTATAGCATGGAACATACAAGGCAGTAGGTCATGGTTAGTAGTAGTAATAGTAACAACAGAAGTGACAAACGTGATGTTTTGGACACTGGCGGAGGACAACTTGATCCATTTGTGTGTCACCAGGTCCCTGCGGCACTGAAAACCCTCTCTGAAATTAGACTGGCGGCTGGGCAAGGTAAAAGAAAGAAAGCATGCTTTGTCAGTTCGGGCCAGTGTTCCAGTCTCCTCCTTCCACTCCACCTTCTACATATCCGTCAGGGTCTTTTCAAAAATACATACAGTATGAGGGGGATGAGGGACAACTGCAGCATGAACAGTATGACCTGCCACTGCCCGTCCTGGAAAAAACATATGTTCCCTGCTGAGGTGGTTTGGTGCATGACCAAATAGTTCATGGCTTTTTGCTGCTTGTACGGACGCTCAAGCATGTGCAATGTTGTTATGTAGCGAGTTGGAACATTGTGGATTAAGCAGTGTAACTTCAGACCATTCTGACACTGCAAGTCCAGGAGAGATTTAATCACCATGTGAGAATTCCTGAAAAAAGGGATAGTCTCCTAGACGTGGCCAGCACCTTGCACAATCCAGTGCAGTGTTTTAACCGTTACACGACCGCCTAACGCATGGATGCGTCGGGCGGGCGGTCGTGTTGTTCTGGGCGGACGCATCTGTGCGTCATCTCGCGAGACGCAAGATTTGCTGTGAACGCGTGCGCGCACGTTCACAGCTGCGTGCAGCTCTGCAGTTACACTGCATCCTGCCAGCGATGATCAATCGCTGGCAGGCTGTGGAAGTAAAATAAATGAAATCAAACTGTTTTGTGAACAGCGTCTGATATACCTGCTACCAGGTCCTCTGGTGGTCCCATTTGCTGGGATCGACCACCAGAGGACCAGGTAGCTCTGTAAAGTAGCACCAAGCACCACACTACACCCCCCCTGTCACTTATTAACCCCTTATTAACCCCTGATCACCCCATATAGACTCCCTGATCACCCCCCTGTCATTGATCACCCCCCTGTAAGGCTCCATTCAGACGTCCATATGTGTTTTGCGGATCCGCAAAACACGGACACCGGCAATGTGCTTTCCGCATTTTGCAGATCCGCACATTGCCAGAACTATATAGAAAATGCCTTTTCTTGTCCGCAATGTTCTATATTTTTGCGGAACGGAAGTGCAGACCTGGAAGTGCGGATCCGCAATTCCGCATTCGAGCGGGACAAAGTCTGTCCCTATAGAAATGAATGGGTCCACAATTCCGTTCCGCAAACAGAATTGCGGACGTGAAAATGGGGCCTAAGGGTTCCTTATCACCGCCAGTTAGTTAGCTACTTGTTAGCTAGTTAGCGCCCAACCCACCGCACCACAGTCACTGATTTTGGCAGAGATTTTTTCATCCACATTGATCAATGCAAATGAAAAAATCTGTGCTGTTCATTTTTTCTTTCAGCTCAGAGGCTGAACGGAAAAAAAAAATCTCATTACCCGTATGCTCAATATAAGGAGAATAGCAGAAACTCCTAATGCTGGCCATACATGTAATGATTGCGGAGACCCTCAAATGCCAGGGCAGTACAAACACCCCACAAGTGGCCCCATTTTGGAAAGAAAACACCCCAAGGTATTCCGTGAGGGGTATGGTGAGTTCATGTAAAAAAAAAAATTTTGTCACAAGTTAGTGGAATATGAGACTTTGTAAAATAAAATTGAATAAATAAATAAATAAATAAATAAATAAATAAATATCAATTTCAGCTAACTTGTGCCCAAATTTTTTTTTTTTTCTGTGAACTCACCATGCCCCTCACGGAATACCTTGGGGTGTCTTCTTTCCAAAATGGGGTCACATGTGGGATATTTATACTGCCCTGGCATTTTAGGGGCCCTAAAGCGTGAGAATCCAAATGCTTAAAAATGCCCTGTGAAATCCTAAAGGTACTCATTGGAATTTGGGCCCCTTTGCGCATCTTTGCTGCAAAAAAGTGGCACACATGTGGTATCGCCGTACTCAGGAGAAGTAGGGCAATGTGTTTTGTGGTGTATTTTTAAATATACCCATACTTTGTGTGAGAAATATCGCTGTAAACGACAACTTTTTAAAATTTTTTATACAAAGTTGTCAATTTACAAAGATATTTCTCTCATCCAGCATGGGTATATGTAAAAATACACCTCAAAACACAAGCCCTACTTCTCCTGAGTACGGCGATACCACATGTGTGACACTTTTTTGCAGCCTAGGTGCACAAAAGGGAATAAAGTCCAATGAGTACCTTTAGGTTTTACAGGGTTGCTCACAATTTAGCCCCACCCAAAATGCCAGAACAGTAAACACACCCCACAAATGACCCCATTTCGGAAAGTAGACACCCCAAGGTATTTGCTGAGGGGCATATTCAGTCCATGAAAAATTGAACTTTTTGTCACAAGTTAGCGGAAAGGGAGACTTTGTGAGAAAGTCAATTTCCACTAACTTGTGCCAAAAAAAAAATCTTCTATGAACTCGCCATGCCCCTCACGGACTACCTTGGGGTGTCTGCTTTCCAAAATGGGGTCACATGTTGAGTATTTATACTGCCCTGACATTTTAGGGGCCCTAAAGCGTGAGAAGAAGTCTGGAATCTAAATGCGTAAAAATGCCCTCCTAAAAGGTACTTGTTGGACTTTACGCCCCTTTGCGCATCTTAGCTGGAAAAAAGGGTCACTCATGTGGTAGCGCCGTACTCAGGAGAAGTAGGGAAATGTGTTTTGGGGTGTATTTTTACATATACCCATGCTGGGTGAGAGAAATATCTCTGTAAATTGACAACTTTGTATAAAATCTTTTAGAAAGTTGTCGTTTACAGAGATATTTCTCACCCACAGTATGGGTATATGTAAAAATACACCCCAAAACACATTGCCCTACTTCTTCTGAGTACGGCGATACCACATGAGTGACACTTTTTTGCAGCCAAGATGCGCAAAGGGGCCCTAATTCCAATAAGTGCCTATAGGATTTCACAGGGCATTTTTACGCATTTGGATTCCAGACTTCTTCTCACGCTTTAGGGGCCCCTAAAATGCCAGGGCAGTATAAATACCCCACAAGTGACCCCATTTTAGAAAGAGGACACCCCAGGGTATTCCGTGGTGGAAACTTTCTTATTATTATTTTTTCCTCAGAAAGTGTCATTTTCCGCTAACTTGTGAAAAAAAATGAAATGATACATGAACTCACCATGCCCCTCCGCGAATACTTTGGGGTGTCTTCTTTCTAAAATGGTGTCATTTGGGGGTATTTATACTATCCTGACATTCTAGCACCTGAAGAAACATGACAGGTGCTCAGAAAGTCAGAGCTGCTTCAAAATGCGGAAATTCACTTTTTTGCACCATAGTTTGTAAACGCTATAACTTTTACCCAAACCAATAAATATACACTTATTGCATTTTTTTTTTATCAAAGACATGTAGAACAATAAATTTATAGAAAAATGTATATAGAAATGTAGTTTTAAAAAAAAAAAATTACAACAGAAAGCGAAAAATTTAATTTTTTTGCAAAAATGTTGTTACATTTTTATTAATAGCAAAAAAAGTAAAAATGTCAGCAACAATTAAATACCACCAAATGAAAGCTCTATTAGTGAGAAGAAAAGGAGTTAAAATTCATTTGGGTGGTAAGTTGTATGACGAAGCAATAAATGGTGAAAGTAGTGTAGTGCAGAATTGTAAAAAGTGGTCTGGTTATTAAGGGTGTTTAAGCTAGGGGGTCTGAGGCGGTTAAAAGGCCATGCAGGGAGCATGTGTTATTTCGTCCAGGTTCAGGACGGACAGAATGTTGCGCTTTTTGTCACTGACTACCATTCCCAGTTGAAGTCGGCAGGGTGACAGCCAGTGGGATGTACTGTAGCAACTGCTCGCCGGTGCAGATACTCTGTCCCAGCCCGATCAACTCCAACACTGCGTGGCAACACTTGTCTTGACACATCTGATAGGAAGGAAGGTATTGTCAGTTGCGTTGTTCCCTGCTGCTGTTGGGGATGGGACTGGGGGGAAGGAGGAGGTTGAAGAGGCAGATAAATGCCTTCTGTGGGAGCCAGCCCCATGATATTGTGGGGAGGGGTTCCAAAAGGACCTGGCCTTGTTGCTGGGGTGCACTGCTGCAAAAAAACATTGTCCCAGTGGGCCGTGAAAGACATGTACTGTTCCTGCCCATAACAACTGCTCCAGGAGTTTACCAAGGACTGCAGCTTGACACAACGAGAATTGCAATAAGTGTCCCCTCTTCTCCACTATGTGAGAGTACAAGACACTACTACAATGGTACGGCAGCGAATGCATAGCCAGCAATGTAGCCAGATGGGGGTTCAGCTTGTAGACAAGCTAATTGCTGGTAGAGAAAAGTTTATTCACGGTCAAACATTCTGTTATAGATGTCTTATAATGAAACTGAGGACAAGGAGTAATTTTAGCAGGAGAAGAAGAAAGTGATGGTGTTTAGAGATGAGCGAAGTTCTTAAAAATTCAATTTGGCTGCTTTGCTGAATTTTACAAAAAATAAAATTGTTTTGTGACAAATTACTTAATTAATTAAATTTAACAACTCCCAAAAATTAAAATTACAACTGTGTGGGTATAGAATAAATGGAAAGGGATAATTAAGGCCTGTCGCTTAATTTCACATTATCACTCACAGGTAAATTGTTGTACTCCTTGGCATACTGATCACCTATATGCTAGTTTAATTAAACTGAACCCCAGTAAAAAAATTACAACTATGTGGAATATGGATATAAAATAAATAGAAGGGCCAGGCCTGACGCTTAATATCATGTTATTAAAATTATAACTGTATGAAGATAAAGTAATAAACGGATTTAGCCCTAATATTACGTTATCAATCACTGATTTATACAGCTTTTAAAACAAAAATAAAAATTCTGTCAAAATGGGGAAAACAATTAAAGGATGTCCTTCCAGGTAGCTGCTTTTGAGGTTTGAAGCAGCTGCAGTTGTGCTATTAGGCACACCCAGCCTCAGCTACTAACTTCTCACTCCCTGTCTTTGTTGCTTGTCCCTATTCTACACCCACAATCTTTCTTTCTTCTTTGTAATTCAATCCTTTACTCTCACTGTCCCTGGCAATAGAATACAAGCTTGATTGATTTCTGACTGTTCCCGACTCCCTAAGATGGCTTTTCTGGCAGACACAGTAAGACTTATCTACCTTCATCAACAGTCCAGAACAGAATGTCATTCTGCTCAGGGGCATACATAGAAATTTTAAGGCACCATAGCAAAAATCTGAATTGGGCCCACTAATCCCACCCACTACCCACCCCTCACCCATTCCACTAATTAAGTCGTTAGGGATAAATAACTAAAAAAGTAACTAAAAATAATATTTTCCTGTAAGGTTTTGTTCTGGAAATTATTAACTTATATTTAATCCCTTTAAGCGACATTTTTGACCAAATGCCAAAACCCAATTTTTCAAATCTGACATGCGTCAGTTTATCTGGTAATAACTTTGGAACGCTTTTACTTATCCAAGCCATTCTGAGCATGTTTTCTCGTAACACACCATATTTCATGTTAGTGGTGAATTTGAGACGATGCGTTTTACCTTTATGCATAAAAAAATTCCAAAATTTGATGAAAATTTAGAAAAATTAGCTATTTTCAAAATTAGAATTTCTCTGCTTTTAAGACTCATAGTGATACTTAATAAAATAGTTATTACTTTACATTCCCCATATGTCTACTTTATGTTGGCATAATTTTGTAAATGTCTTTTTATTTTTTTAGGAAGTTAGAAGGCTTAGGCCTCTTTCACACAAGTGTGGCGGATTGGCTCTGAATGCGTTCAGGGTGTGTTCAGTGAAACTCGCACCATTTTGCAAGCAAGTTCAGTCAGTTTTGTCTGCGATTGCGTTCCATTGTTCAATTTTTTCTGCGCGGGTGCAATGTGTTTTTATGCGTTTTTCACGCACGTGATAAAAAACTGAAGGTTTACAAACAACATATCTTAGCAACCATCAGTGAAAAACGGACTGCATCCGCACTTGCTTGCGTATGCAATGCGTTTTTCACTGAAGCCCCATTCACTTCTATGGGGACAGGGCTGCTTGAAAAACACAGAATATACAGCATGCTGCGTTTTTCAGAATAACTTAAGAACTGATGCATGAAAAAAATTAGCTCGTGTGAAAGGGGCCTTAGAAGTTTAGAAGCAAATTTTAAGATTTTTAAGAAAATTTTCAAAACCCACTTTTTTGAGGACCAGTTCAGTTATGGAGGCACTTTGTAGGACATAGTAGAAACCACCCATAAATTACCCCATTTTAGAAACCACTACCCTCAAGTTATTCAAAACTGATTTGAAAAACTTTATTAACCCTTTAGGTGTTCCACAAGAATTTTCATTTAAATCCAATTTTCCTGTAACACAGCAAGAGTTTTAACAGCCAAAGAAACCATAATATTTATTACCCTAATTCTGCAGTTTACAGAAACCCCCCGAGGGGGTTATAGTCGTAAACTGCTTTATGGGCACATGGCAGGGTGCAGAGGAAAAGGAATGCCATATTTTGCTGGAATGGTTTTTAGGTGCCATGTCACATTTGAAGAAACCCTGAGGTACCCCTAGAAAAAAAAACCGAAAAAGTGACCCCATTTTGGAAATAACACTCCTCAAGAAATAAATCTAGGGGTGAAGTGAATGCTTTGACCCAACAAGCCTTTCATAGAATTATGAAACACATGGCTGTAAAAATGAAAAATTTACTTTTCCAATATAAAATTGCTTTAGCCCCAATTTTCCATTTTCACAATGGGTAACAGGAGAAAATGCACCCCAAAATTTTCGATGCATTTTTTCCTGAATACGGCAACACCATATATGTGGTCGTAAACCACTGTTTGGGGACACGGCAGCATTCAGAAGGGAAGAAACCGCATCAGGATTTTCTAACATGTAATTTGCTGAAATGAGTTTAGGGCCCATACCATTTTTATTTTTTCACTTTGTGTGTGCTTGTTTTTTGCAGGATGAGCTGTAGATTTTATTGGTATCCTTTTTGTTTTCATATGTCTTTTTGATCACTTTTTATACCATTTTTTGTGGAGGTAATGTGGGCAAAAATGACAATTCTGTCATTGTTTTTTTTTTTATGGAGTTCCTCTTGTGGTAAATAATATATGATTATTTTATTCGGTGGGTTCATACGGTTGTGGTGATACCAAATGTATATTTTTTATATTTTACTGCTTTTTCAGCATAAAATCCCTTTTGTGTTAAAACTAAATGATATTTGCATCGCCATTTACTAAAGTCCATAACATTTTTATTTTTTCACCAATGTAGCTGTATGGGGGCTTGTTTTTTGCGGGGCAAGCTTTAGTTTTTATGGCATAATTATTGGGTACATATGTGTTTTTGATCACTTGTTACTTATTTTTTTGTGGAGGTGAAGTGGGAAAAAATGGCAATTCTGTCAATGTTTTTTTTTTTTATGGGGTTCCTCTTGTGGTAAATATTATATGATTATTTTATTCTGTGGGTTCATATGGTTGTGGCGATACCAAATTTATATAGTTTTTTTTATGTTTTACTACTTTTTCAGCATAAAATCCCTTTTTAATAAAATCGAAATTATATTTTGCATTGCCTTATAATAAAGTCCATAACTTTTTATGGGAGCTTGTTGTTTGTGGGACGGGCTGTAGTTTTTATTGGTATAATTTTTGGGTACATATGTCTTTTTGATCACTTGTTATTTATTTTTTTGTGGCGGTGAGGTGACAAAAACAGCAATTCCGTTATTGTTCTTTACATTCATTTTTTACAGCGTTCACCGCGTGGGATTAGTAACATGATTCTTTTATATATTAGGTCGTAACGGATGCGGCGATACCAATCATGTGTAGTTTTTTTATTTTTTCATTTTTTAATCACTTATAAATGAACGGATATGAGAAAAGACAATTTTTTTATCGATTTATTTTTTTAACCTTTTTTTATACATTCCCCTCAGGGTCTGATCAGCCTTAGGTACATAGCAGCCCATACGCCTTTGTAAGCAGTGGCGGCGGCACGATGCTCCCGCCCTCTCAACCCTATGGATGCTACGGGAGGCTACTGACTGGCATCGATGGGGTTAAACGGCCGAGATCGGTGCCAGCACAGATTTCGAACGTTGCAGCAGAGTGTTAGCTGTAAGTTACAGCTGACACTCTGCTAATGACAGCGGCTCAGGAAGGGAACTGCTGCCACCACACTAAGACTCACTGCAGAGGGCATCATGGGGGAAATGGCACAATCGGGGGGCAATGGCACAATATAGGGGCATGATCAGGGCCACAGTGGGGGTCATTAGATTATCTTAAGGACTGGTGGCACACAGGGGGTCTTGTCTGATTTCAGGCTGTGATCTCCAGCGTGGAGATCACAGTCTGAAACCAGCATTTTGTCACTGAAGCGCTCCAATTGGTTAGTCTGCAGAGACTAACCAATCAGAGCGCTTGTCGACAAGGGACCACTCTCTGCTCTCAGGGAGAGTGGAGACTCCGGGGCTGTGACACTTTATAGTGTCACAGCCCCGGTAAGCGGACTGGACGTGACTGTACGTCCAAATGCAATAAGTCACTTGCAATTTAGACATACAGTTACGTCCAAATGCCTGAAGGGGTTAAGTAGACATGGTTCCATGCATATGTAGCCTGCTACTGACAATATAAAGCCTTAAAAGGGTATTCTCATTTCAAACTATTCCTTATCCACAGGATGTGTACACTGCTCAGCTATCTCCGGAATTCCCATAGAATTCCCATAAAAATTAATGGAGAGGCCGTACACGTGTGACTGGCCGCTCCATTCATTTCAAAGGGCTGCAGGGGGTACAGGGCCTCCGTTCTGCTTGAGCTACACTGTTCTGCAGTGTCCCACTCCCTTATCAGTAGTGGGGCCCTGTATGTTTAAGCGTATTTGCAGAATGTTATTCTATACCGTGTATGTATATTGCTGTAATACCTTATAACAGGCTGGTAAACCACCACTTCATATCAGTCAGCACTAGATGGTGCTGTTAATAAAGATATATATAACAGGATATAGTAAGTATTAGGCAGATAATGAAAGCTAGTTATAATCAGATGAAGTTCTGAAGTGAAGTTCAGCAATGAGAGCAGTGTAGCAAGGGCAGCATACGTTTGGTTCTCAGCCAAGGAAGGCTAACTTCAGCATCAAACCCAATAAGTCAGACTCAGAAGCCTCAGCCAGACTGAAGGGAAAGATTAAGAAAGTGGACGACCAAAGCTAGAGGTGGCCCTGCTGTACCTGAAGTAAGTGATTTTTAACTTCCCCCCTGAGTTGTGCGCAGACCAAGGGTAAGCCTGAACAGAGAAATAACTGTGACCCAGTGTGTTCAGAGAGAAAAAGGAGAGACTAGTGGGGACGAGAGTGTTACCTCAGCCTATGGACTCCACTAGCAACCATTGTGAGAGAGGCGTTAGCCTTTTGTGCCTATTCACAGTTTGCAGTGAAGTACAAGCTGTATGCAGAGCTACATTCCTCTATGGACAGTGTGGACAATACTTATGAAAACTAGAAGTTACAATAGCCTGAGTGTGAGCAGAGGCTATACCTCACCAAGAGCCTTTTACTAGGATTGAAGCTAGGGATGAGCAAATCAACTTCTGATGAAATATCCAAAGTCGATTTGCATAAAACTTTGCTTCAATACTGTATGGAGCGAGCTCTCCGTACAGTATTAGAATGTATTGGCTCCGATGAGTCAAAGTTATCACTTTGCAAAGTCTCTCAAGACTTTGCTTAATAACTTCATAAATTGATTTCTACTGCAGTAAAAGGTCAACAGGGAGGTAAGGGATGCATCGGGTCTGGCAACAGAGGGTCAAAGTACAGTAAATGGGCAGAGATTGGTACATGGGCAGACAACAGAATACAGCACTCCTTTGCAGGAACTTAACAAGCTAAGGAACCTATTGCTCAGGCACCCACAGAGCAAGGTGTGTAAGTACCTCAGAGTTGCCAGCATTTGGCTGGTGAAGATGATGGTGCATGCACTGGACCTTTGAGAGCCAGAAGGAGTGGTCATACCTTATGGGCAGGGAAGGATTGGCCTTGCCAGCAAGCAGGCCACAGCCTGGGTGGACAGACAGAGAAGACCTGGGTCTGCTAGGAAGAAACAGATGTATTCAGGTCTAGACCACAAGGTATAAGGAGCAGCAGGGGCTTGCAACTGCCGTTGTACCAGTGGAGCATTTGTGCAGCATTTTCACAAACGCTTGGCAAGAAACTTGCCATGACTGTGATGTAAGAATTAACCTAATTGCAGGACAATTATTGCACTTAAAATATTATTCAACGTGGAATAGCTTTCAGTGACAATGACATAACTACGGGACTATATAGCAAAACTTGGAATAAAGTCCCACTCTATTATGACCGCCTTCCATAATTATTTTGGTGTCCTTGATGCACACCGTGATCTCAGAGTACAGAGATAATGCTCAAAGTAATGTCACAGTACAGGGATAATGCTCAAAGTGATGTCAGTGTTACTGAGATAATGTTTACAGTGCTGTTACAGTACATGGATAATCAGCACAGTGATGTCACAGTACAGGAATATTGCACACCATGATATCCTCAGATAATACACACAAAGAGGTCGCTAGGTACCTGTGAACTCACAACATCTGAAAAGCATATAATGATGTCACATACTAGTATAATGCATACATGATGTCATAGTACCATACAGTAATAATGCAGTATTCTAAAAACACATGAATATTGTAAAAAAGTAATGACATACAGAAGTAATACTACATAAGGCTGCTATCAGGAGTTCACCCCACAAAAACTCTGTGCAGGGCTGTGTTGGGAGACTTGTCATGGTCAAGGTCCAGCTGCTCTACTATCAGCAGAGCTGGAAGCCTAGACAATCAGTTCCTGGCTCAGAGTCCAAGACCAGAGATTTAAGTCTGCTACCCAACCAGGCCAATTGCTGGTGAATGTCTATATAGTATCCTAGCTCTGAACCCCTGCTTTTGACCTGCTGATTTATCTTTTGTGTATAGACCTTGTCTAGTTTCTGGATTATCCTCTGGTCTGCTGTATTGGCTTCCACTGATCCTCCTCATACTCTGATCATGGCTAGTTTCTGTATTAACCCTTCGTCCGCTGTTTGGACTCTAATTGTCTCTTCTGGTTCTAATTCTGCTTGTCTACCACTCTTTACACCCCAGTCATTCTGATACACTGTAGGTCTGTTTCTGGCAAACTCACACCAGTCTTTTGCTACTTCGCAGATGTATCCCTGGTCCCTACCAGCCAAGTCCATCCAGCCTCATGGCAGGCCCTGATGGTAACAGTTTATGGGGTTGCTCCGGACAGTGACCGTAATATTTTCCTACAGCTACATTTAGTTTTACAAGCTCCTTTAATTGTTATTGCTAAATGTATCTTATACCTAAATGTTTTTTCTGTTTTTAGAGAAGCCCTATGTTTGAGAGTGCTGATGTTCTTGACTCCCTTCAAAAGATGCACTAAATTTATCATCCAGCTTCAGACACTGTGATAAATTTTGCACATCTTTAGATGTGTCTAGAGATGAGCGAGGTTATCAAAAATTTGATTCGCCTGCTTCATCGAAGTTTACAATCAAATGAAATTTGTTATGAATTACTTCACCATGAATCACATTCCATTGTATGTAGCGGGCGCAATGACAGAGAATGGCGATCACGTCGACCCCCGTCATTGAGGCCTCAGACGTCGCATTCAACACGAATCGCGGCATCTGACAGTCACATTGAGACCTTTCAGGGGTTAATCAGGGGTTAAAAATAAAAAAGTACATACTCAACATAATCCATTTGCTCGCCGAGAGGCTGTCGCGGGCATCTTGATAGCATAGGACTGATGACATCACTGCAACCAGACAGTGTGATGACATGATGTCACATGTCAGTGTGCGTGAGATTTGGAGCATTTCCTTCAATTAAGATGGCTGTGATAGGCTCTCCATGAGCAAATGGATGAGGCGAGTATTTGTTTTTTTATTTTTTTACCACCATTTCAGGAAAAATTTATTTGTTATCATGAAGCATAAGGAAATTTGCCTTTGTGATGAATCACATTTTTCCTGAAATTCGAATCAAAGTCTTCGGATACTTCGATTCGCTCAACACTAATTGTGTAGTCTAAGTATCACACTAGATTAGTAGATCTGTCCTATAAACAGTTTACGGATAGTTTTTAATTATTATTTTGTTTGCTGTTTTTCTTATATTTTTCTTGTTTTTGATTGTTCTTACAACAGAAGAATGACATTACTGAGCATTGTGACTGAAACATTTATCTGGCACAAGTTGGATGCAAACAGACTAATTTCTGCTACTTGGCATTTCTACTGTTCTTCATCATAAAGTCAATTCTATAAACTCCTTTAAATGTTACAGTTATATGCAAATCTTATTATACAACCTCTATCTATACTTTGCTCTTTCTAAAATTTCATTCATCATTTCAAGTTAAACACTTGAAATCCTGGGCATTTGTAGTGCAAATTCTTCTTCTTTGCCCAGCCAAAGTTTTGCAACATAATAAAACTTTTAGTGAGTCATCTTGAGATCTTTAAATACGGACCCTTAGATCTTTGAGACGCTTTGGACATAGCGTTTCCTTTCTAAAAAGGAGTCTTGTGATGTTAGTGACCTGATACCTTTAAAGTATTAGTTCTCTGATCATCTTTGAAAATGGAGGAATAAATTAGCAATATCTGGACTTTATGGTCATTTTATTCTTTGAATAACCAACAGTCAAAACTAAGCCTTTCTAACTGCCTTTTAAGCTAATCTACAGGGAAAGATACATCATGTGTCCTGTTTCACTTATATTACAGTTTATGGGAGCGCTACTTCTAGGCAAACCAATAAGACCCGTGAAAATGTAAAAAAAATTATAATGGGGGATCCAAAACTCAGTTTAGAACGTGGACATTGATGTACAGTACATAAAAATATAAGATCCACAGAAAGTTCTTTTGATAACACACACTGCAGTCCTAGGGTTGGTGGAGGACATTGGCAAAAAAGTAGTTGAAGTTTTTCATCCTACCTCCATTTGACTCCATATTCCCTCCACATGTAGAAAAGTTGGCCATGCATGCTCTTTTCCTTCTGTACAGATGTCTATGAGAGGTATGAACATAGCCAAACCATTGACTTACACTTCACAAGTCACTCTCATGTATGGGCACCTCTCCACCTCTTTTTGGCTCAATAGGATCACTGAATGACTATTAGTGAATTGAATGGAGGTGATCCCATAAGCCCCCCAGTGGTGGAGGCCTGAGGTTATGTTCCACATGTTCTGTATAAATAATCCAGTTCTGACAACACAGAAAGATTTGGGCACAGAACAAAAGATTTGTCATAGGGACATTGGCAGAATTGCTTGTGAGAGGAGATAAAAGGAAGTTAAGAAAAGCTATAAAGCCTGATTCATATGTTACATTCATACACCTCATATATATATTTTGGTGCTGCCCCTTCTGCTTCGGGAGGGAATGGTTCCTTAAAGGGGTTCTCCGGGAATTAAGAAAATGAAAATACTTAACTATTACTTTACAATAAATATATTCCCAAATACCTTTCATCAGTTAGAGTGGCTAGTTTTGTCTACAGAGCAATCACTAGGAGAAATAAAATGGCCGCCGTCCTACCAGTACACACAGAACCTGTCCCAATCACACAGGAGGACACGTTACTTCACAACACTGAGGTAAAGAGCTGCCTCATCCTCCTCTCTGCACCGTGGGAATAGAAATGATGAGGAGACATGAAGTACAGAGAGGAGGGTGGGGGTAATGAGCAGAAGCACCTGTATGCAGTCTACATTGCCACAGCTCCATATCACCACAGTCTGTCCTCTCCATCCTCTCTGTACTTCATGTCTCCTCTGAACTAAATTCCCCAGAGATTCAGCTAAAGTTCTTATCCGCTGTATTCAGGATTATAATCACTAACAGATTGAGCAAAGAGGAGGATGAGGCAGTTCTTTACCTCAGTGTTGTGAAGTAACTTGTCCTCCTGTGTGATATGGACAGGTTCTGTGTGTACTGGTAGGACAGCGACCATTTTGTTTCCCCTGATGATTGCTCCCTAGACAAAACGAGCTATAATATATAATAAAAGGTATTTGGAAATATATTTATTATAAAGTAATATATAAGTATTTTCATTTTCTTAATTCCCAGAGAACCCCTTTAAGCTCTAATTTGTCATTAACACACTTAGGGCTTATGCACACGGCTGTATCTGTTTTTGCGGTCTGCAAATTTTGAATCAGCATAACACGGATACTGGCCTTGTGCGTTCCACATTTTGTGGAATGGAACATCCGGCACCATAATATAACTGTCCTATCCTTGTCCATTAAATGGACAAGATTAGCAAATGTTCTATTTTTTGGTGGGTGCAACGGAACGGACATACAGATGCGGACATGTCCGCATGGCTCTGGATCTGACCCGCACAAACAGTGGATCGGTTAGTTAAAAAAAAAATATGCAAGTTTACTTGAGCCCTTAGGCTGCTTTCACAATTGGCATTTTGATGCAGTTTTTTTAAGCCAATGTCAGGAGTGCTTTGTAAAGAGAGTGGAAGTACAGTATAAGGGAAAGATTATTTTCTTTTTTTAATTCAATTCTAGTTCTGGCTAAAAAAAACTGCATCAAAAACTGTGCGAAGGTGTGAGGTGGAGTTAAAAACTGTACATGGAATTCCTACCATTTAGGTTACATGCACACGACCGTATGTGTTTTGTGGTCCACAAATTTCAGATCCGCAAAAAAAAAAAAGGATGACATCCGTATGCGATCCATTTTTTTTTTGCGGATCCATTGTAACAATGCCTAAAACGGACAAGAATAGGACATGTTCTATTTTGTTTTGCGGAGCTACGGAACGGACATACTGATGCGAACAGCACACGCTGTGCTGTCCGCATTTTAGAGGAACCATTGAAATGAATTGGTCCGCATCCTATCCGCAAAAAAAACGGCACGTACATGGAAACAAACAACGTTCGTGTCCATGTAGCCTTACTGTGGTTTTGTGATGTGATAGCTGTTTTATGTCCACCTGTATAAAACATGCAGCTAATAGCCCTATTGCAAAACCATGGCCAATCACGGTAAAATCAAATATGGTTTATCAAATGTTTTTAAATTGTACCTCCATCGCGAAATCTGAATACACCCTAACATGCTCACTATTTCCTGCACAGTGCTTGGTTTGCATCACCATGTATTCATTTCTAAGTGTCTTGTCAGCTATCTCATTTTGGGTTAATTAGTAATTTGATGTTTTAAATTGATTAATTATTCAATTAGAGACTGGGAATTATAGGTCAGGTGCAGAGAATGACATTCATAAAGACTGACAACTGACAAAAACCTTTATTTGGGACATGGGACAAACCTGAACAGGGCAGTAAAAAACAATATCAGAGCTACCAAGCATGCATCCTTATAAATACAAAAATTATAACAATAGGTTCTATAGTACCCCAGACCCAGGGGTACTAGAATTGTAAATAGTTATAGTAGTATGTATTGTTTTATGTGTTTATGACTGTTTGTTCCAGCAAGGATGCAGTTGGCAAAAGTTGGCGGAAACAGGATTAAACACCCTGTTCTTCCCCTCTTGGTAGGAGTGGGCTGGTCCTGGTTACTACCAGTACAGGAAGTTCCAGAGTGAAATAAGAGTGGAGCAGAAGCACATGCCTGAGCTCCTGCTCCTAAAGAGAAAGAAAGCTTTGAGTAAAACCTTAAGAAGACAGACAGTAGGGTCACATCCTGGACTTTGGGGTCTCCTGCCTGGTGGTGGTGAATATTTCTCTGAGGGGCGCAGTCCAAGACCAGGTGGCCAGTCCATCTTAGTAGTGTGGTGGGTGCCAGAATCAATATCACCAAGACCAAGTGCGGTAAAGTCTAAAGCTTTATGTGTAGTGCTTCCGTGGGGTTCTGTGCCTCCGTTCCGCACCGTACCTCCTGGATTGTGGACCTATTTTTAACAGCGGCTGCTGTTCCCCTGCTTACGACTGCGGTTTCAGGCGGTGTGTTCAGCGGTGATCTGCTTCCCATTTCACTGCTGCAGTCCTCAGCTCTGTCTGTGTGGGTGCTGTTTGTTCTGGGATCCGCTCCACAGTTTGCTCTCAGCCCTGGGCACAGCATGTTTGCTGTTTGTTCCTGCTGCACTTCCTTAAGGGCCGGCGCACTTCCCTTCCTGGGCTTTGTGGCTTAGGTCATGTGACCTCGCTGACCTATCCTAGCCCTCCTGTGCATATATAAGCGGCTCAGCCCCCTTACCAAATGCCTCAGCATCAAGTTCCTTGTGCTCTTCTAAGGCTCCTGATAACCAATTGTGTTCCTGACTTGTATTTGTATTACTGGATTCTGCTACCCGTCTGATCCTTGCCTGCTAGCCTTGACTCTCCTGTTGCCGATCCGGATTGCCTGACCTGTACCTGTGCCGCCAGCCCTGACCTTTCGCCTGTCTGGCTACGCATCCGCCTCATCCTTTGGTCCTGCACTGTTGCTCCTGCAAACGACTCCGCCTGCCTGACTACACGTGTACTTCTGGTACCTTTCCCTGGTACCTCCTGGTCTGTCTGTATCAGCTGCCTTGTGTGCCTATCCTCCTCAAGAGGTAGTGACCTGGTGTTCCCCTTGGGAAAGTCTTTCCCCACCATCAGGGGTACTGTGAAGAATCGAGGGGTTCACTTAGACAACGCCCTTAGAGGAGGTAGGACACGTGACACAGTGGGTTCACACCTGCTGGTTCGTGACACTATTCAAGTGAATGCATCTGCACCCGTAATGCTGTGAGCACACGGCTGGTGCCTGCACATTGCAGAACCGCTGTTTGCGGGCGCAATATGGGCTGTGTGCATGAAGCCTAACTGAGGAGGATATTGTTGCTGGCACTAGGGGACATGTGTTAATATGGCAGTACCCTCACTTACACATGCTGACTGATCAGGCATTTATCAGGAAGGGACTACTCCTTCCCAATAACTGCCTGCTCGTCAGTGGACCTCCAAGTCTATCCCTACTGCAATCCCACGTCCTCATACAGATTTTTTATTTCTGGGCAGCAGATCGCTGTTTAGACAGGACAATCTGCTGCCCTGGAACAATGATTAAGTTGTCCACATGAATGATCATTTCAATGAATGAACAAGTGTTTTGCTTGTTCATCGGGTGACTGGCGTCACCTTTACAGGGGCCAATTATCGGGAGCACTGTTTGTTACCAATAATTAGTTAGACAGCTCGTTCTTGTTCTAGTAATCAAAGGTAAGGGGTCACCAACAGCTGAGTATACAAGTAAAAACTACACTCAAATATACCCTAGGAGTTAGTGGTGCAGTCCAGTTTAAATTTTTGTCAGGAGGTACGCAGTAATAAGTGTACGCTTAATATGTGACTCGCTTACTATGTGGCTCGCTTACTATGTGACATAGTTCTGTTTTGATCACTTGATAGACAATCACCTTCTCTGCAGTGATAAAAAATAATTTGTTTACAAGGCCGTGCATGGTCCTCAGAGCAAATGTGCCATGGTTTTTCTTTTCATTTAAATGGAGAGTGAGAGAAATCAAAGGGAACAGCTAACTAGCAACCAGTAGTTTGAGTGTAAGTGCTGCATTAGTGAATACAAACTATCTGGTACTTTATTCTACAATAGTCAGATTCATGTGTACTGGGTGGAATAAAGTCCACTTTACCTGCTCACTTCATAGCCACAGAGCAGACCAATGAATTCAACAATTTCCTATTTAATCACATATTTAGTTTATGAAAGTAAAATCAAAATGATGATGCCAACAGTGCTTTTTATTTGGTCCCTTAGTTGTAGAAAAATAGGTCTGGCATTTCAGTTGTTGGATTGATAGTTGCTAATGTTTTTCTGCAGCTCTCAAAAAAAACAAAACAAAAAACAATCACAGGAACAACATAATTTTGCATAATCGCGGCATCTGTATTTTGAATTGGATCTCGAAGCTTTCCAGATGGGTGAATGCCTGTATACCCCCAACAAAAAGCAATGGGGGGAAATCTTTTCTCACAGCTCTACATTGTGTTGTTCCTCTGTTACACCTCCTGGAAATATATGAATAGATTAACAGCTGGGTGTTGCCATTTCCTTTGTCAAGGGAGAATGTCTGTATATATTATTATGACCACCTGCTAATATCCAGAGGAACTGCTGTGTGCAGCACAGACTGCAGCTAGAGAGGCTGATGGGTCACAGGTATCTGGAGCCATGCTGACTGCAGTGCATCTGACAGCTGCTAGGGGGTGCGTGGAGGAGGATCTATAGAACAAATATAATGATCGAGGTGGTCACTGTGATGCTCAATTGGGTTCAAGTCTGGGGAATTAGGGGGCCAGGGTAGTACTTGGAAGTCTTGGTCATGCTCTTCCAACCAATGTTAGACATTTCTAGATGTGTGACATGTCGCATTGTCTTGCTGGAAGATCCCATCCACCCCAAGAAGACAATCAGCATTTATGAAAAGAAAAAAAGTAAAAAAAGAGACTTCTCGTGGGCACTGCTTGTTAAAAAAACTTTCAATGGTGTTGTCTTGGTATATCTGTTTATTTGTGTAAAATAGTAGCGCATTTTGGAACTGGACCAGCCCCCTCCTCAGGCATCACATAATTGTGGAAGGGGGTGGTCCAGCCCCGAAACACATTGCTATTGCAACGGCCTAGGGGGCCCATGTCTGGGGAATCCCTAACCCCGTAAGAGGTTTTAACAATATATGTCCCTCTGTTAGAGTAAGTTGTCGTGACGCCAGTTAAATGGAAGCAACGAGGACCTGGAGTCCACTTTAAGTAGATGGTGTTGGTACCCAGGTGTAGGATTGCCAGAGCGGTATAGAGTGGCCTACAATGCTCTGAAGATGTTGAATGCACGGGTCACGGTGCTCCTATCTAAATAACCTTGGATCCCAGATGAGGTTGGACGAAGCAGTGCAAAAAGGGTGAATAACTTGGATGATGAAGGAATATTTGAGTCCAGACTTGTATTGACGCTGAATACAGCTTTACTTTGCATAACATTTCATCAAGAAGCAATCTTTCAACTTGATCTTGGTCATCAGCAGGTTTTGGCTAAAATATGGAAGGCAAACACTTCTGCAACAATCTCAGCCCTGCTATGCTGTAGCTTTCTCAGCTCTGCTATGATGGCTGGATTAAATAGCAAACTTTTCCTCTCCTGCTGTACTTGGAACTTAGCTGTCTGTAGTCTGTCTCTTACTTTATCTTTAGTCCTAGGAACTTCTTCCTGACTTTAAGCTTACTTGGCTTCGCTTTAAGGCAATGCAAGCCTGTGAGGGGACAAGCAAACATGACAGAGGCAGGACCTCTCCCCAGGAAGAAGAAAGCTAGACTGACCTTCACTAGCGTAAATCCTCCCTCTCTAGAGAGGGCTGGGATGGAAAGAAGGCTCCATCCCAGAGAAATTATCTCTGCCATATTTGCTGCCATCTGCTGGTAAACCAGGCACATTAGATGTTAACAGTGATTTGCATGGAAATACATATGCACACTACATAGGACATGGTATTATAGGCAAAAGATGACACAGGATGCACCAACAAAGATAGTGGGGGTGCAAAAGAGGTTGTAATATTATACACAAATGGATATACTAAGACTGCGAAGTTGAACGTTTCTTCAGCAAGCAGTGGCCGCGAGAAGTCTCCTTTTTCTTTGTTCCTTTAGATACTCTTCAACCGGATTTTGTCTGGTAGGACAGCGAGGCAGCAGTTTCAAGTACATCTTTTTGGACTGTTAAGTATTTGTGAACCTAACATAATGAACCAAGGTGAGTGGTTTACCCAGGTGTTGCTCTATGTGCCTCCTATGTATTTTTTGAGAAATTTAGAAAAAAAAATCTGCATTTATGGATGAGTGGGCCCAGAGAATTCCACTAAAATGTTTCCATAACGCTGCCACCATCAGCCTGTGTTCTTCCAGCAATGGTTGCGGGGTGTTTGTTCTCCGATTTTTCTCATCTGACACACTAATGTCCATCCATTTGGTGGAGCAGAAAGCATGACTCATCAGAGAAGCAACCCTTTGCCAATCAGCAGAGTTCCAATTCCAATACTGCCATGAAAATAGAAGCCATTTCTGCAGATGCAACTTTGCTAGAACATCTGTCAAATTTGGAGTCCCATAGGCTTTATTTTAATTTTTTTATTAGGTGACGTGTATAAGTTTAAGTATAAGTTTTGATGCCACAGAATGACACAACAGGTCATTGCCTGCTCACCATGAGAGGTAATATTGGTAGCAAGCAGTGTTTTTAGGGGTTCAGCTCTGCTTAAAAAGTAGATGCCCATGAATGGCATAGAAATAGGTTTAGAGTTAGGTACCCATCCATATCAAGGTCATCTTGCTGTTGGTAGATGGGCCCAAATATATGAAAATTTATGTGCTAAAAACCTCTGATTGTATTGTTCAACAGATGAGTTCCCCTGTAGCATGTCGGTCTGCCCTTGTGCACCTTTGTCGGCAAAGTTCACCTCTTATGTTCATCAATGGCACGTGTGCTCCACAATTCCCACATTGCTTTTTTCTCAATGATGCCATTTGTCCACTCACAATAAGAATACAGTTTCATTACGGCAGCATGCAAACAGTTCACAAATTACGCATTTTTAGAAATACTGCCACCCTTGGCCCAAAAGCCAATAATCATTACCTTTTGCAACTCTGATAAATCACCTCTTTTACCGATGACAGGAACTAGGGATATGTGTGCATATTGCACACCTTATATACTCACCAAGCCAGCTCAGGACACGTGACTTTTTTCATGAGCTATGTGCTGCCAATATCAAAAGTAGGAAGTGATCATAATAATATGACTCAACTGTGTACTTTGAAACTGTCCAATCAATGCTGACTTTGTAGAGACACACACTGTTAAAGGGGTTTTCTGGCACTTTAATATTGATGGGCTATACTCAGGAGAGGCCTTCAATAGCTGATTTCTGGGTTTCCACTCTCCAAACCCTCTGATCAGCTGATCTGCAGTAGATGTAGTAGTGAAGTGAATGGGCAGCCTGGGGTAGTGAAGTGAAATGTGCAGAGATGTAGTTTTGATGCTGACTTCCGCTATCAGAGCTACTGAAGAAAAGCTGATCATGGCTACGTCAGAGAAGAGAGTTGCGTGCCACAGGACTAGAGATGAGCGAACACCTGGATGTTCGGGTTCGAGAGGTTCGGCCGAACTTCCGGAAAATGTCCGGGTTCGTGATCCGAACTCAACCCGAACTTCATCCCGAACCCGAACCCCATAGAAGTCAATGGGGACCCGAACTTTTGGGCACTAAAAAGGCTGTAAAAGACACCCAGAGGAATAATATACCGCAATAAACGCATTGCGATTACAACTTTGAGCTAACGATCACCATGGGAACGCCTCCTCCAGTAGAATGTACTGTCGGATCTGAGAATTAAGTTGAAATCGCAATGCGATTCTTATATATTTGCTTAATCGCATTGCGATTTCAACTTAGCATTGCTAAATAATTCCATCCATAACGTTAATTTACTGAGTCAGTAAGTTAACGAATATGGATGGAATTATTTAGCAATGCTAAGTTGAAACGGCAATGCGATTAAGCAGATATATAATAATCGCATTGCGATTTCAACTTAATTCTCACATCCGACAGTACATTCTACTGGAGGAGGCGTTCCCATGGTGATCGGTAGCTCAAAGTTGTAATCGCAATGTGATTAAGCAATACATAAGAATCGCATTGCGATTCCAACTTTTAGTACTCAACTTTTAAAATCGTACACCACTTTAAGTTCCAAAGTTGCAATCGCTGCTCGAATAGAACTTAAAGCTGTCTCTTAGTCAGTTTTAGTATTGGTGTGTTGTAATAGAAGTTACATTCAGTACGCGAATATAACTTAGAGCAATACAGTCAACTTTAGACTGTTAGTTTTATTATCGCGATAATACAACTATTCAAGAATCAGTGTACGTGCGCCTGTACGTGTGTGCGTTACCTCGGACACTATTCTATTTTGCCAGCCACAGCTGAAACCACTGATTTATGGTATTGCTATTTTGGCAATTGAATTTAACCCCAGAAAATAATCTATCCTTTGCCAGACAGCAGACAGTATTATACTTGTCTAACCAAAGCTGGAACACCAGATTTAGGGGATTGGTATTTGGGCAATTGTATTTAACCCCTTAATAAAATATAGAAATTTCTTTCCTGAGTTTCTAGGGGTGACAATTAGCACAGCCAAGCCCCTGATGTAGGATATAGCAAAAAAAAAAAACTAGTATTGATGGATTGATGGACTTGGTGGCAGCTTCTTCTGGCGCACCACAAGTCACAAAATGGCCGCCGATCAACCCAGAAAATAAGTGACAGAAAAACGCTCTGTGCAGCCTAAAAACCAGCGAGCAAGTAACTAGCAGAAGTTCAATGATTCTCATCTGTAAATTGATCCGTTCATTAGGTGCTGTTGCTGACTTTAACCTGCCTAATCTCGCCCTGACAGAAGCTGCGCCCTCTCCCTACACTAATCAGAGCAGTGTGACGTGCGGGCGCTACGTGACTCCAGCTTAAATAGAGGCTGGGTCACATGCTGCACTTGGTCAATCACAGCCATGCCATTAGTAGGCATGGCTGTGATGGGCTCTTAGGGCAAGAAGTAAAACGCTAGCTGATTGGCTGCTGTGCAGCCCTTCAGAAAGCGGGAAGTAATCGACGAACACCAAACCCGAACCCGAACTTTTTTGAAAATGTCCGGGTTCGGGTCCGGGTCCCGGACACCCCAAAATTCGGTACGAACCCGAACTATTCTCGAACTGTTCGCTCAACACTACACAGGACATCTGAGCAAGATTTTCAGCTGGTGCATCTTTGTCAGCACTTGATTCATCTTGTTTGTAGCTTTTTCATCAGGATAACTTCAGATACCACAAGGCATAATTTTGTTTTAGGAACAATTCCACACTTGCTCCTAAAATGATGAAACTTTTTATATAGTAACATAGTATATAAGACCGAAAAAAGACATTTGTCCATCCAGTTCGGCCTGTTTCCTACAAGTTGATCCACAGGAAGGCAAAAAAAACCCTGTGAGGGAGAAGCCAATTTTCCCCACTTATGGGGAAAAAATTCCTTCCCGACTCCAATCAGGCAATCAGAATAACTCCCTGGATCAACGACCTCTTTCTAGTAGCTATAACCTGTAATATTATTACACTCCAGAAATACATCCAGGCCACTCTTGAATTCCTTTATTGTACTCACCATCACCACCTCCTCAGGCAGAGAGTTCCATAGTCTCACTGCTCTTACTGTGAAGAATCCTTTTCTATGTTTGTGTACAAACCTTCTTTCCTCCAGATGCAGAGGATGTCCCCTCGTCACAGTCACAGTCCTGGGGATAAATAGATGATGGGAGAGATCTCTGTACTGTCCCCTGATATATTTATACATAGTTATTAGATCTCCCCTCAGTTGTCTTTTTTCTAAAGTGAATTACCCTAATTTTGATAACCTTTCAGGGTACTGTAGTTGCCCCATTCCAGTTATTACTTTAGTTGCCCTCTTCTGAACCCTCTCCAGCTCTGCTATGTCTGCCTTGTTCACAGGAGCCCAGAACTGTACACAGTACTCCATTTGTGGTCTGACTAGTGATTTGTAAAGTGGTAGGACTATGTTCTCATCACGGCCATCTATGCCCCTTTTGATGCAACCTATTATCTTAGTGGCCTTGGCAGTAGCTGCCTGACACTGGCTTTTGCAGCCTAATTTGCTGTTTATTAAAATTCCTAGATCCTTTTCCATCTCAGTGTTACCGAGTGTTTTACCATTTAATATGTACGGGTGACTTGCATTATTCCTTCCCATGTGCATAACTTTACATTTGTCAGTGTTAAACCTCATCTGCCATTTCTCTGCCCAAGCCTCCAATCTATCCAGATCCCTCTGTAGCAGAAAACTGTCCCCTTCAGTGTTAATTACTTTACACGGTTTAGTGTCATCTGCAAAAATAGATATTTTACTGTGCAAGCCTTCTACAAGATCATTAATAAATATATTGAAGAGAATAGGGCCCAATACTGACCCCTGAGGTACCCCACTAGTTACAGTGACCCAATCTGAGTATCTACCGTTAATAACCACCCTCTGTTTTCTGTCACTCAGCCAGTTACTTACCCACATACAGACATTTTCTCCCAGTCCGAGCATCCTCATTTTATATACTAACCTTTATATAGTGGCCAAGCCTTCAAATAGCTTATATATACGGACTTTTAAGGTTGATTTTGCCTCAAAAGTAGCACCTTTCTGTTTATATTCAAGAGGTGTCTCTGGTTGATTATTGTAAAAAAAAAAAAAACCACATTGAAATGAAATAGTTTTCAAAATATAAAAATGCTCAACTGCCCAAGAGAAAAAAAACAAAACCATACCTTGCACATCTTTTCTGCTTCTATTTCGATGCTGCTCGGTCCCTCTGTCGATCTCTACCTCCTGGTCCAGTAATTATGTATTAAAAGGGCATTTACACGACCGTATGTATTTTGCGGTCTGCAAAACACGGATCCGGAAAAGATATGGATGGCTTCCGTGTGATGTCTGTGTTACATCCATTTTTTTGCAGATCCATTGTAATAATGGACAAGAATAGGACATATTCTATCTTTTTTGCAGGGCTACGGAACAGACATGCGGATGCAGACAGAACACGGTGTGCTGTCCGCATTTTTGAGGACCAATTGAAATGAATTGGACCGCATCCTATCCGCAGACCGAAAATACGGTCATCTGAATGGGGTCTAACACAGGGATGTTTGTCCGCATTTCTGGCAGCAACAGGGACTTATCTCCATTTGGTTCTTGTTTCTTCTGCTCCCTTCAAGACAAAGTCACTATTCAGTGTCCTCTTGTTTGGAATTATCTGAACCTGTCATGGTCACAGGCAGATCTGTATGTGCAGCCTCCGCTACTCTAGGCATACAGATTAAATACCCCCTTGTTTAGTCAATTTAGGTCATCTATTAATGCTATTATACCAGTTTCCTCTCAAATTGGTCATGATAAAAATAGCATTAACGTCAGGTATATGACGTTTGTCTCCAATTTTTCTCAACACAACATTAGTGTAGAAGAAAGAGGTCATAACCTTCCAGTTGACAGATTTACCACGTGAGACAGACCTGGTATCATTTAGTAGTGAGTCAGGCCATGTGCATCACCAACACTGTGCATGCTGCATACTTAGAGTCTACATGTGCCCCAATGAACTGTCCTTGTTTTTCAATATTATTATTATATATTTTTTTTAAGTACCATAACAGCACCATACATGGCTCACATGCTCCTCCTCTGCGTCTGGAGGAAAAAAGGTTTATACAGAGACATAGAAGAGGATTCTTTACGGTAAGAGCAGTGAGACTATGGAACTCTCTGCCTGAGGAGGTGGTGATGGTGAGTTCACTTAAAGAGTTTAAGAGGGGCCTGGATGTATTTCTGGAGTGTAATAATATTACAGGCTATAGCTACTAGAGAGGGGTCGTTGATCCAGGGAGCGATTCTGATTGCCTGATTGGAGTCGGGAAGGAATTGCTTTCCCCTTGGGTGGGAAATATTGGCTTCTACTTCACAGTTTTTTTTTTTTTTGCCTTCCTCTGGATCAACTTGCACGATGACAGGTCGAACTGGATGGACAAAATGTCTTTTTCCGGCCTTATATACTATGTTACTATGTTACATAAGGATGCCTTTAAAGACTCTAATTATACCCTCAGTGTAATTAATAAAACAGCACCATTTGTAGTTAAAGGTGTTTTCCATCTTTGCAAACAATATAACTTAAATGTTATAACTAGGGTTGAGCAAATCAAAGCATCCGAAGTGGAATTAGATCCAAATTTTAGGAAAAATTAGATTTGCTGCGAAGCCAAATTTTCTAGCGCTTTGAGGTAACAAATCATTTTTCCTAAAATGGCTGCTAGAGTTGTCTTAGGCTACTTTCACACTAACGTTTTAAATTCCGCTATTGAGATCCATCATAGGATCTCAATAGCGGATGAAAACGCTTCCATTTTGTCCCCATTCATTGTCAATGGGGACAAAACTGAACTGAGCAAAAAGGAATGCATTTTGTTCTGTTTGGTTGTGCTCCCACTGCAGACAGAATAACACTGCAAGCAGCTTTTTTCTGTCCTCGATGTGGTGCAGAGCAAGATGGATCCATCCTTACTCACAATATAAGTCAATGGGGATGGATCCGTTTTCTCTGACACAATAGAAAATGGATCCGTCCCCCATTGACTTTCAATGGTGTTAATGACGGATCCGTCATGGCTATATAAGACATAATACAATCGGATCTGTTCATGATGGATGCATGCGGTTGTATTATTGTAACCAAAGAGTTTTTGCAGATCTATGAGGGATCCGTGTGAAAGTAGGCGTAAAAATAGTTGCAATCCCCTTTTTGCAACTATTTAGTAGTGGTGAGGGTGTGATGGGGGTCTGGACTCTGGCAGACTTTTACTATCTTTTATGACTAAAAACAGGAGTAAAAGAACAAGGGACCTGTGTAATTTTTACTGCAGGCGCATATAAATTAAGCTAATCCTCTGCCAGTGGAGAGGGTGGACAAAGATCAGTGTAAAAAGCCTGTCTTTGTAAATTACCCCCAATATGTACACCTGATAAAAGAGGGTTTACAGTGGTCCCAATACTCCTGCGATAAATAAAAGAACCAACTGGTCCTACCGAATTCAGGGTTTTGCTGGCATGTTGGAACCAGAACAAGGTCCCTGTGATGGTAGAGCAAAAAGAACAATCGCATAAATAGAGGATAGTAACTGTCCATGTTAAATCCCTAGCAGGGGGCACTGTGCTGGTCTTGTAAGACCTAGCCATCCCAATGTATAGTAGGGTAATCTAGGGCATTCCCACCTCTCAGTACTAATGCCCAAATTGTGACCCCTCACAGTAGTAATAGCCACATCGTGTCCCCTCACAGTAATAATGCCCTCATTGTGCCCTCTCAGTAGTAATACACACATTGTTACACCTCACAGTACTAGTATCCACATTGTGACCCCTCACAGTAATAATGCCCACAATATGCCCCCTTAACAGTAGTAATGCCCACATTGTGCCCCCTTACAGTAGTTATATCCACATTGTGTCCCCTTACAGTAATAATGCCCTCACTGTGCCCTTTACCGTTGTAATATCCACATTGTGCCACCTCATAATAGTAATATCCACATTGTGCCCCCTCAATTAATAATGGCTACATTGTGCCCTCTCACAGTAGTAATGCCCACACCGTGCCCTATCACAGTAGTAATGTACACACTGTACCCCTCACATTAGTAACGCCAACATGATGTCTCCTTCACAGTAGTTACACCCACATTGTACCCCCCTCACAGTAATAATGCTCATATTGTGCCCCACTCAGAGTAATAATGCCCACATTGTGCCCCCTCACTGTAGTAATGCCCACCTTTTGCCCCCCTCACAATAATAATGCTCACCTTCTGCCCCCTTCAGCTCCATTAATAAAGTAAAAAAAATAAAATACTTGATCGGGCACATTCTGGCATTGCTCCAGCAACAGAACAGAGCGGTTGCACATACATCATGCTGCTGACTTTGTATGAAGAGGGTAATTTCTGGGTTTTCACTGCTCCTCCCACACAGCCAGGCAGTATGATGTATAGCCTGCAGCTCGCTGCTTTACCATGTAAATGAACTGCCTAGGCATGCTAGGGGCACATGCCCCTGCCCCTCTTGCTACGCCCCTGCATAATGACATATCAAAGTTTTTGATCTGCGAAGGTACAAGCACTGAGACCCCCACCAATTGCTAAACAAAGAGGTGGAAGCTTCCACAATCACAAATAGCCCTGTCTCTCCTCGCTGTTCTATAGAAAGTCTATGAGCCCATCTTAGTCCATCTCCAGCAGTCCATCTTCCATCTTCTCATTATAGTGATCATAGGGGGTCTCAGGACTTGGACCCCTACCAATCAACACTTTTCTTATATCTTTATGATATATCAAAAGTTTTTAGTTTTTTTTATGTACAGGTGCACAGTTTTAGTCTGATATCCAACTGATTGCTCTGCTAGGTATATTTTAGAACTAGGGATAAAACAGTTACCTAATATATAAGCCTTTGCACTCAAAAACTTTTTAAGTGGTCCTTACAGACCTGGGAATGTCCCAAGTTTAGGTCCTAAGGGCTTATTCACATGACCAGTTTTCTCTTCCGTGTGCCAGATCTGAGAAACTAAGTGCCCATATAGTACTTTTTTGATCCATTTTTTGCTCCCCATTGCGCTGTGCTGTATAGTGCAGGACAAGGGCTGTTTGTTTACTGGAAGTGATGTATCTGGCTTTCTCTCAGTATGCTTGGCAGAGGCTTTAGCGCTGCCCTAGTCTGTAAAATATCCTAGGGCAGCGCTAAAGACTGCCCATTTGTGTCGGTGATCTCACCGGGCTCACTGCTAAGTGGAAGCCTCCCACCAGCACACCCATGAGAAACCTGGTACGTCTCCAGTAGTGAAGAGAAGGCCCTTGCTATGCAGCACCGGGCAATGGGAAGCATTGGAGCAAGAAATGCTCCACTTATACAGGAATGAGTGAAGGGGAGCTTATCTCCTGGTTTAGCTCTGAACCTGGACGACCCCTTTAAGACAGTTACCTGACCAATGATGCTACTTTCCTCCTTCTTGGTTTATGTTATTCATAGTTTGGCTAAAGCAGTTTCAAAGAAAACAGATAAAGCAGAGTGTTCCAGTTTGGTGACTTGAGTTGAAAATCAATTGGCTAAGCTGACACATACAAAACATTAAAAGTGACACTCTGCACTTTATTTGGTTTGTCATTTCTAGGACGATATTGACATTTTTCCACCTAGAGGCTCGATGGACATTTTGATATCATTTAATAAACATTTTGGATTTATCAAGTCTGGCTACAATGACAGTTCTAATGGACCTAAACAATATGGTGTAGAAGTCATAATTTAAGGTGTAATTATCAATAATAAACAAAAATTATTGTACACGATGCCAGTCTGCTGCATTAAAACTGGTTTTGTATTGTATAAGGCCTCATGCACATGACCGTCTGTGTTTTGCGGTCCACAAACCGCGGATCTGCAAAACACGGAAGCTGCTCCGCGCTCCGTTCCGCAATTTGTGGAACGGAACGCGGCCCATTGTAGAAATGCCTATTCTTGTCCGCAAAACAGACAAGAATAGGGCATGCTCTTTTTTTTTTTGCGGGGCCAGGGAATGGAGCAACGGATGCGGACAGCACACGGAGTACTGTCTGTAGCATCCCCAAGTCAGAGCAATGTGTGGGACTAACCTGGGGAATGCCAGTGATGGAGAGGCCGGCACGCTGTTCCTCTGGGGCACTCTCTGGGTTCTGGAGGGACACAGCCAGGTGCAATGTGAGGTGCCCTTGGTGTTGTAGATTAACGTGCCTATGGCTAAGTCCCTGATGTTTCGTGACGCCAGTGCCAGTAAACGGTGGCACACCGTATTTATAGTGGGAATAATGGAGGTGCAGACTTGTATCTTGAAACAGAATTCCAACTTTACTGAAACAGTGGTAATACAGAAGGCACTCTCTTAAACAGTTCTTTTGCAGACAATTGGCTTTGGTACGATCTCAATTACAGCAGGCTTATATCCAGCAAGGTAAACAGAGGGTTAAATAACAGGACTTTTGAATTGCAGGAGAACCTTACTTTCTTCCTGGCTTGTCCTGACTGGCAATTATACTTCAAGGCCCCAATGCCCTACTTCTGGCTTATATCCTTGAATCTCCAGTTTGCTGCGTACCTCCTCTGACATTACAGTACCTCTTGCTTTAAGTATTGCCTCAGCTTGACTCCTGCTGACCTGCCTAGGCCCGTGACATGTGGCCTTCACAGACTCCAGGGTCTGCACTGCCTTCACAGACTCCAGGGTCTGCACTGCCTTCACAGGCCCATGGCCTGGACTAGACTGACTTTCCCTGACTGAGCCTGAATATATAAACTAGGGCTCCCTAGCTCCCTCTATTGACTTAGAGCTGGAATGACAGGCCTGCACATAGCAATAACACAGTAACAGGGAATTACATATCCTTACATTACATTAGATATATTACACCAATCTCCTCAACTCCTGAGGGGAACGACAACACACAAGTGACCCTTCTGTAGTGACGGGCATTACAACTCCCGTACACTACATGTCCGCATCTTTTGTGGACCCATTGAAGTGAATGGGTCCGCGCCAAGCCGCAAATTATGCGGCTCGGACGCGGATCAAAACAACGGCTTTGTGCATGAGGCCTAAGAAAGGAAAAAACTACTACTACTCTTTTATAAAGCACTTGTACAGCCACATCTTTGGTCTGTAGTTCATAAAACAAGATGACTCAGAGCTGGAGAAAGTTATAAGAAGGACAACCAAATTGGAAGAGCCTATAATCAATGTTAAATCGGGTGGTTGCCAAATATATACATGACACATGTATCAGAAGTATTAGAAAAGTGGGATCAACATTATATACCCAAATACAACAGTCTAAATATATCATCATATAAAGACTGTCACCCAACAAATTGGAGATTCCCATCCCAGCCCCAGCATACAGCTGTGAATGCTCAGATTTAAACATATAATCCATCACTTAAAAATACATTGTTCATGATTACAATTAGGGATCTCATGATTAACCACCGACACTTAAATAGTTAATATCATTGTTTAGCCATAGTACCAGAACCCCAAAATTACTAACAGACATAAAAGTGAAATATGGGGAAATATATAAAAAATATTTTGATAAAAATATTAAAAACCTACATTTCATATATAGATCAATAATCATGTGAAAACAAAGTGAAGTAAAGTGCAGATGAAGTGCAAGTTCTAAGTGAGTGTGCATGCAAAGTGGAAAGTGCAAAACAATAAGTTTACTATCATAAATGGATCCTATACAGTGTACCTAAACATCCTAAAGTGATACATAGTTACTAAAAACTGGGTTCCGATAGCCCCATCATTATCATGGTTTGTCCATGACCATATTATGGTCCTAGTATACACATTAACCCTAGATCCTCCATATCCTTAGTATTGCCAACCATCATCCTGATAAATTCACATCCACATCTAGTCATTAGTGTTGATCGAGCACCAGTGCTCGGGTGCTCGAGTAGAACACTTGGGTTTGCTCGGAGAACCTGAGCATTAAACCAGGCACCACCTGCTCTAAACAGGGGAGGGTGCCGGGTCCCACTGAGGTCTATGCAGAAGATTGCTGTACAGTGAGGAAATCTCCCAGTGTGAGTCTGCGGCTTAGGAGTCCCTGCTCTGACTCCATATATGGCTATGTCCATATATGGAGTCAGTGCTTGGGGACACCCAATGTATTTAAATCTAATTTAGCCTCTATTTCTAATAAGTTTCTGCCTTCTACATTAGAGGCAAGGACCTTCACCACTCAGCTATAAAGCTGAATGATAAACTGTGTCAGAAAAACCTCATAGTAGTTTGTCATGTAGTAAGTATTTCACTGCAGGTTAACATGTAGCTGTATAGCGTAGTGGTTAAGGTTCTTGGCTCTAATGTAGAAGGTTGTGAGTTCAAATCCTAGCAGAACTGTTTCAGAAATAGAAGCTTTTCAGAAATACAGGCTAAATTAGATTTAAATGCACTCGAGCATTGCGGTGCTCGCTCAACACTACTAGTCATATGTCATTTCTTGTTCTCCAAGATTTTCAAGCTCCCATATCCTGCATGATGGGAGAGACACCCAAAAATCCCTGTTGCAGCATTCTAGAAAGACAGACATGATGAAAAAGTTAGAACGAACATTAAATAATATATAACAGTTAAAATCCCACATGAACAGTATTGTTACCCTATTAAAATAATTAAAACCTAAATTACCTGTGAGCGACGATCTGGGTCAGACCACAGCCACCGCAGGGGAATTTCACAAAAATGGGGCAAGACTATTGCCCTCATTGAGTCCATAAGGGGTAATTGTATTAAGTAGAAATATCCATTTTGTTTCTCTTTGGCTGTTCAATTTCTTCCAATTCCCACCCCTGGAAGAGATGATCACATGGTCAATACCTCTAAAACACAATAGAGAGCCGTCTGAGCCATGTTTCTCTTTAAAGTTCTCTTGAATGGTTTGTAGCTCCTCTGTGTTTTCCTTATCACTAGCTGCTTGTATTGCCAAGACGTGTTCCCTAATTCGTCGTCTGAACTGGCGAGTTGTCATGCCTATATAGGTCTTATTGCAGGGGCATGTGGCCCAATAAATCACCCCAATAGTTGTGCAAGTGATAGTATGTTTGATTTTATATTGTTTCCTTTGTGATGAATCCCAAAAGTTCTCAGCACTGTCCATGTTCACACAGGCCACACATTTTCCTCGTTCCTTGTTCCCCAGGGGGAACTTTTTGTGCCAAATAAACCAGATTTTGTAAATTTGACAAAATGGCTTCTAACTAGATGATCCTTAAGATTTTTAGCCCTTCGGTATTTTATTTGGGGATGTGGAGGTGTCACTTTGTTTAATTGTGGTGGGTCCATCCGTAGTACATCCCAGTATTTTAATAGTGCTCCACGTACCTCCTTCCATCGTGTGTTATAACCCGTGATGAACCGTATATCCTGTCACATTCTTCGTTTAATTTTTGTAGAGTAGGTCCAACCTTTTAGATTGTGGAGCCCTTTGATATCCCGCCTCAATACATCTTGCACCATAACCTCTTTTTTTTAAATCTCTGTCGCAGTTCCTGAGCCTTAAATTTAAAAGACTGCTCAGAGGAACATATCCCCCTGACCCTCAGGAACTGACCCGTTGGTATACTTTTAATTAGTTACCTGGATGTGACGATTCAGCATGCAGCAAAGCATTGACCGAGGTATCTTTTGTATATAAATCTGTGGTAATCCAGTCCTCTTCATCCACCTGAAAGCAGACATCTATAAACTCCATCCTGGTTCAACCTGTCTTGAAAGTAAGTTTAATGTTCTTGTCATTCATATTAAGTTGCTGTATGAAAGATCCAAATTTCTCCTCTGTCCCCTGACAGGTGATTAGGACATCATCTATGTACCGTCCCCAATATTGTACCTTGGTAGCCCCTGGCGGGGGATCCGTCTGGAGGATCTCCCACAGCCTCAGGAACAAATTTGCATACGAGGTCACACAAGACGCCCTCATTGAAGTCCCTTGGAGCTGTAGGAAGAAGGATCCTCCAAACAGAAAGAAATTATGGGTCAGCACTCAGCACGAATTCTAATAGAGACATTATAAACTTACATTTGCCACTATCCACATTTGAAGTTTGTAAAAAGAATTCTACAGCCCTAAGGCCATCCTCATGTTTAATTGAGGTATAAAATGATTCCACATAACATGTGGCCATAATCATATCAGATTTTAGCTGGATGCCCTCGTTATGGGTATGCTTCGACTCATTGTCCATATGGAAGACCCATTTCCGCCCAAGATTTAACTTCCTGGATGATGTCTTGAGATGTTGCTTCAGTATTGCCACATAATCTTCTTTAATCATGATGCCATCTATTTTGTGAAGTGCACCAGTCCCTCCTGCAGCAAAGCAACCCCACATTATGATGCTGCCAACCCCGTGTTTCACAGTTGTAATGGTGTTCTTAGGCTTCCAAGCTTCTCCCTTTTTCCTCCAAACGAAACGATGGTCATTATGGCCAAAAAGTTTAATATTAGTTTCGGCAGACCACAGGACATGTCTCTAAACATGTAGGTCTTTGTTCCTGTGTGCATTTGCAAACATTAATCTGGCTTTTTTATATTTCTTTTGGAGTAATGGCTTCTTCCTGGCAGAGTGGCCTTTCAGCCCATGTCGATACAGTACTCGTTTCACTGTGGATATTGGCACAATCTTACCAGCTTCCGCCATCTTCTTTACAAGGTCTTTTGCTGTTGTTCTTGGGTTGATATGCACATGTCGGACCAAAGCATGGTAATCGCTGGGACACAGATCCTGTCTTCTTCCTGAGTGGTATGATGGCTGGACATTCCCATCTTGTTTGTACTTGTGTATAATTGTTTGTACAGATGAACGAGGCACCTTCAGGTATCTTGAAACTGCACCCAAGGTTGAGCCAGACTTGTGCAAGTCCAAAATTCTCTTCCTGATATATTGGCTGATTTCTTTAGAATTTCCTATGATGCTACGCAAGGAAGCTGTGTGTTTCAGGTGTGCCCTTAAATACATCCACAGGTGTGTCTCTAATTAACTCAGATGTTGCCAGCAAACCTAACAGAAGTTTTGAAACACATGACATCATCATATAGGCAGTCCAGAGTTGTTTAAAGGCATAGTAATCTTAGTGTATGTAAACTTTTGACATTGAAAGTCATAAAAATGCCTTACAACATTCTCTATCTCATTATTCTGGCATTTGGCAAATAATAATAATTATGGTAATCCTAATTGACCAAAAACAGGAAAGGTTTATTCTGATTTCATTTCAGATATTGAGAAAAACATGCATATGTGTCTTTTTATATAGTGTATGTAAACTTCTGGTTTCAACTGTATTAGTACTATCGACCAAGGTCATTAATTATTCTTCAGTGTAGAGTAAGCTGAATGGTTTACTGAACGGATCTTTAGATTTTTACCGAAATCACATTTTCCAGTAATAATTGGAGCATAGAAATATTTTGACCTTATAATAGGTATTTCTGATGTTTATTTGCAAAGTACAGATGTGCAGGAACATTTCTAATGATGAGTAACTCAGGTCTACAAAATATGACAGAATCAGGACCAAGAAGTAGACACAGGAATAGTTTTTTTTTTTGGCACCATTGTAAATATGCATCAAAGGTACAATAGTTTAATTGGCTTACAAAATTTTCTTTTTTTCGCTTTAAAGGGGATCGGAAGCAGGATCAACCCTATTAAACCAGGCATAAACTGCTTGATATGGTTGCTCTCGTTGATTAAACCATACTTTGGAATACCAAATCCAAATTTACATGGCAGAGCGATCTTACAATCTAGTAACAAACTAATTAGGGCTTTAATGCTCCGAGTGGCGCTCACTATCCTCACGGTGCACTGCAGCTCCTCCACTTTCCTTACTTAGATATGCCCATCTTTCCTTCCCTGACAACACTGGGCATCTTTATTGTGCTCCTGCCTAGACCTGTAATCGCACGCTTGCGCCGTAGATTCAGATTTGCAGCATTACAGGACTAAGCAAGAGCACAGTGAAGATGCTTGGCCCTGTCAGTCAAAGAAAGTTGGGTCTGGCTAAGTAGGGAAAGTGGAGGAGCTGCAGTGCTATTGGTTTAATCAGACGAAGCAACCCTACCAGGCAGCATGTCTGGTTTAATAGTAACATAGTAACATGGTATTTGTCCATCCAGTTCGGCCTATTTCCTACAAGTTGATCCAGAGGAAGGCAAAAAAACCATCTGAGGCAGAAGTCAATTTTCCCCACTTAAGGGGAAAAAATTCCTTCCCGACTCCAATGAGGCAATCAGAAGAACTCCCAGGATCAACGACCCCTCTCTAGTAGCTATAACCTATAATATTATTACACTCCAGAAATACATCCAGTCCCCTCTTGAATTCCTTTATTGTACTCACCATCACTACCTCCTCAGGCAGAGAGTTCTATAGTCTCACTGCTCTTACCATGAAGAATCCTATTCTACGTTTGTGTACAAACCTTCTTTCCTCCAGACGCAGAGGATGTCACCTTTCACAGTCACAGTCCTGGGGATAAATAGATTATGGGAGAGATCTCTGTACTGACCCCTGATATATTTATACATAGTTATTAGATCTCCCCTCAGTCGTCTATTTTCTAAAGAGAATAACCCTAATTTTGATAACCTTTCAGGGTACTGTAGTTGCCCCATTCCAGTTATTACTTTAGTTGCTCTGAACCCTCTCCAGCTCTGCTAGGTCTGCCTTGTTCACAGGTGTGGTCTGATTAGTGATTTGTAAAGTGGTAGGACTATGTTCTCATCACGGGCATCTATGCCCCTTTTGATGCAACCCATTATCTTATTGGCCTTGGCAGTAGCTGCCTGACACTGGTTTTTACAGCTTAGTTTGCTGTTTATTAAAATTCCTAGATCCTTTTCCATGTCATTGTTACCGAGTGTTTTATCATTTAGTATGTACGGGTGACTTGCATTATTCCTTCCCATGTGCATAACTTTACATTTGTCAGTGTTAAACCTCATCTGCCACTTATCTGCCCAAGCCTCCAATCTATTCAGATCCCTCTGTAGCAATATACTGTCCTCTTCAGTGTTAATTACTTTACACAGTTTAGTGTCATCTGCAAAAATTTATATTTTAATATGCAAGCCTTCTACAAGGTCATATAATAAATATATTGAAAAGAATAGGGGCCAATACTGACCCCTGAAGTACCCCACTAGTGACAGTGACCCAATCTGAGTGTGTACCGTTAGTAACCACCCTCTGTTTTCTATCTCTCAGCCAGTTACTTACCCACTTACAGACATTTTCTTCCAGTCCGAGCATCCTCATTTTATATACTAAGCTTTTATGTGGTACAGTGTCAAATGCTTTGGAGAAGTCCATATATACGACATCCATTGATTCGCCGGTGTCAGGTCTAGAACTTACCTCCTCATAGAAACTGATTAAATTTGTCTGGCATGACCGATCCCTCATGAAGCAATGCTGATATGGCGTTATTTGCCTATTTCCGTTGAGATCCTCTAAGATAGCAATTAGTAGCAGTTCTTGTAAGAAAATACTGGCAATTAACATTGCCGATAGAACAAAATTACCGGCACCGGCCTTGCCGGTGAGATAATGGTCGGGTGGCAACCCTACATATGATACTCATTGTGGTAAGGTGCAGGGTGCCGTCGTGGATGGCAGGTATGTGTCACCGAGGTTCATAGCCTCGGTGAGGTAAGAGCCGTTTTTGTTGATGTCAGCAGCAGCTAGTGCTACTGACATAGTTGTTAAATAGCATGGCTGCAAAGCCGATCCGGGCCGGCTCTTACCGGGAGCAGCTAAAGTGTAGGGTGGGTGGCTGCTCCCCACGACCCAGTCCTGGTTTTGGGCTGGGTTTAAAAACACAGCCAGCACCAGCAGGTGGGGTGATTGTCCTGGAGCTGCTGTTGGCTGTGGAATCATTTGAATTTGGGAGTTCTCTGGGCTGGAAGCAAGAGCCCAGCAAGGAGGAGTGCAGACGGCCTGGAAGCCTGACGTCGACTGTCTTGCGGCTGGACTGACAGCCAGGTGTGAATCCGCACCTAAACCTCCCAGGTGACTGGAACCTGTATTTGACTTTTTGTTTTGCCTCACGTTTTTCTGCTGGGTGTGAATTAACCCCAAGTGACTGTATGCTGTTTATGTTGTGCAAGTGTGAATTAAACACTGTTTGCTGCACTTACTGGACTCCTTTTGCCTCTGTACTGCACCCGCACCGCTATCTACCAGAGCGACTCCCACATTTGGTGTCGGATGCGGGCATGCGCAGTGAGGCTGGCGTGAACGCCGAAAATTTTTGTTTGTGCTGGGCACGACTGGATGTCCTATATTAGGCCGGCAAAGTTGCAGCCTGTGTTCCCTGACACAATGGAGGCGGTTGTAAAAGCCCTTGTGGAGGCTAACTTGCAGCAGCGGGAGGCCAACAAGCAGCAGCAGGAGACCAACCAGCTACTACTTCAGCAGGTGATGGCTTTACAAGCTGCAGGAGCGTCCCACCATGTCCATGATGCCCGGAAAGCGGTCCGTGCGGCGATCCCAAAAATGACCCCCTCGGACGACGTTGAGACGTATCTGGCGGTCTTTGAGAAAGTAGCCGTGAGGAGAAGCTACCCCGTGACCAGTGGGCTGAAGTGGTCGCTCCGTTCCTGGCATCCGGACCCCAGCAGGTTTTCTCTGATTTGGCAGATGACCAGGCTGCTGATTACCCCACGGTGAAGGGGGAGATCCTGGCCAGACTGGGGGTGAACGTGTTAGTCCGGGCTCAGCGGGTCCACCAGTGGGACTTTAAAACGGCTGAACCCGCCAGGCCGCAGTATTATGAGTTGCTGCACAGGTTGCAAAAGTGGCTGCAGCCTGAGGTTCTAAGTCCGGCTGCTATGCTGGACCGTCTCCTGGCCGACATCTTTTGGAGGGCCCTGCCTTATCCCCTCCAGCACTGGGTCGGCCAGGCGTCTCCGGTATGTGCCCTGGAGATGGTCGACCTGGTGGAGCGTTACGAGGCCACCAGAAACCTGCAGGGGAGTCTTGCTGGGAAGGGGTCAGTCAAACCCCGGAGGCCTCCGCCCCAGTTCCGACGTCCGGCGACAGAGAGGCCTGCACGGAATGTACCCCTGCGGATCCGCCTCCCGTGGTATGCTGGAGGTGTCAGGAGCCAGGCCACATCAGGGCCGACTGTCCGCATCGGGATGAGCCGATGGATGTGAACTACGGGGGTCGCCACTCCCTGTATGCACGGAAGCTGTGCGCAACTGGCACCCGTGAGGTGCAGGACAATAACCACCTGTGTCAGGTAGAGGTGGGAGATTCTCTGGCGGTGGCCCTGCTGGACTCCGGGAGTCTAGTCTCCCTGGTAAGGGCTGCCCTGGTACGGCCGGCGGAGTATACCGGCCGTAAAATCGGGGTCCTGTGCATCCACGGAGACCTAAAAGACTACCCCACTGCACTAGTGACTTTGTCCACAGCGGCTGGTAAGTGGACCCACGAGGTGGCTGTCGCTACTAAACTCCCACATGAACTGATACTTGGGAGGGACTTCCCAGGTTTCCCGGCACTGTGGCCGGCGATAAAACTGTCTGATGGACCCGAGACAGGGGTAACCCTAGGAGAGTGGCCTGATACCACTGGAAGGCCAGAACCCTGGGAGCCCGAGTCTGAAGGGCCAGCGGTAGGGGTGACCACTGCTCCAGCGGTAGAGGGGGAGACAACCCCACTGAGTGTAATGGTGGGAGACACGGAGGACTTGCCACCGGGACCTGAGTTGGCAGACCTCAATGTCTCCGGGGAAAATTTTGGGACCGCACAACACCGGGACCAAACCCTAACCAGGGCCTGGGAAAGTGTCGTAATAATTGATGGTAAACCCCAGAAACCTGGGGCTGAATTAATGTTTCCGCGATTCATTGTTCTTCAGGATATGTTGTATCGGGTGAACCAAATCCGAGGTGAGCCTGTTGAACAGTTGGTGGTGCCCACAGCGTATCGCAAGCTGGTCATGGAGCTTGCCCACCAACATGTTCTTGGGGGACACCTGGGGTGGCAGAAAACGCAGGACCGCATACTGCAGCGGTTTTATTGGCCCAGTGTGTTCAAGGAGGTAGAAAATTATTGTAAGTCCTGTCCCACCTGTCAGATAAATAGCCCCCAGCCACATTTCCGTAGTCCTCTGGTACCTCTTCCAATTATTGAGGTCCCGTTTGAGCGAATCGCTATGGATCTAATTGGGCCTGTACCAAAGTCTGCCAGGGGCCACCAACACATTCTGGTAGTTCTCGACTATGCCACTCGATATCCGGAGGCGGTGCCTCTGCGACATACCTCAGCTAAGCTCATTGCCAAAGAGTTAATGGAAATGTTTTCCCGTGTGGGCCTGCCAAAAGAGGTTCTGACAGACCAAGGGACCCCTTTATGTCCAAAGTTATGAGGGAACTGTGTAAATTATTGCGCATAAAGCAATTGCGGACGTCCGTTTACCATCCGCAAACGGACGGTCTTGTCGAAAGGTTTAACCAAACTTTAAAAAATATGTTAAAAAGGGTGGTGTCTAGAGATGGGAAGGACTGGGATCTGCTTCTGCCCTATCTCATGTTCGCAGTGCGAGAGGTGCCCCAGGCCTCTACTGGGTTCTCGCCCTTCGAACTGCTTTATGGCAGACACCCTCGGGGCCTGTTGGATATCGCCAAGGAAGCGTGGGAACAACAGCCTGTCCCCCACAAAAGTGTCATTGAGTATGTCACCCAGATGCAGGAACGGATGGAGAGGGTGTTGCCGCTGGTCCGGGGAGCATATGGAGGCAGCGCAACAAGCCCAGAGTAGGGTGTATAATCGTCAGGCTAGGGTACGGGACTTCAATCCAGGAGATCGGGTTTTGGTTCTGGTACCCACCCTTGACAGCAAGTTCCTAGCTAGGTGGCAGGGCCCCTATGAGGTGATTGAGAAGGTAGGGGAAGTAAATTACAAGGTACACCAGCCAGGGCGGCGCAAGCCGGAGCAGGTGTACCACGTGAATTTACTAAAGCCGTGGAAGGATAGGAACACGACCGACGACAACAGCCCCTGGCCAGGGCTTCTGGGTGAGAAGGGTCCAGCCCCACAGTTCGAGGCCTGCGAGCGGTAGCCACGGTAAAATTGCAGACAGCCTGTCTTCCAAACAAGTTCAGGAAGTCAGGGAGTTCATCAGTCGGAACACGGATGTGTTCTCGGACCTCCCTGGTCGCACGTCTCTCATCCAACATGACATCGTCACTGAGCCTCAGGCCAAGATCCGGTTAAAACCATACCGGGTACCCGAGGCTCGGCGACGGGCCATCGCGGAGGAAGTGCAATTAATGTTGAAGCTTGATGTCATTGAGGAGTCGAAAAGTGAGTGGGCCAGTCCCATAGTTCTAATACCCAAGCCGGATGGGACGTTGCGGTTCTGCAACGATTTTCGCAAGTTAAATGAAGTGTCCAAGTTCGATGCGTATCCCATGCCCCGGGTAGACGAGCTTGTTGAGAATTTAGGGCAAGCCCGTTATTTTTCTGTGCTAGACCTCACTAAAGGATACTGGCAAGTACCCTTAACGGAGGCGGCCAAGGAAAAAACCGCTTTGTTACCCCGCAGGGCCTGTATCATTACAAGGTGTTACCCTTTGGCCTGCATGGCGCCCCGCCACCTTCCAAAGGTTAATGGATATAGTACTGCGACCTCATCGTCGGTGCGCTTCGGCCTACTTAGATGATGTAATCATCCACAGCACCGACTGGGAAAGCCATTTGCCCAAAGTGCAGGCGGTAGTGGATGGCCTGAGGAAAGCTGGTCTAACCGCCAATCCAAAGAAGTGTGCGATTGGGTTGGAAGAGACCAAATACCTGGGATATGTAATTGGGCGGGAGTCATCAAGCCGCAGGTAACTAAAGTAGAAGCCATACGTAACTGGCCCCGACCGGTCACTGCCAGGCAGGTAAAGTCCTTCTTGGGAATTGTAGGGTACTACATGCGGTTTGTGCCCCACTTTGCCACAATAGCAGCGCCGTTGACAGACCTGTTGAAGGGGCGAAGGTCTGGGAAGGTTAGCTGGAGTGAGAAGGCGGAGGAGGCTTTCTCTGCTCTGAAGTCGGCCCTGTGTGGGTCCCCGGTTTTGGTGACGCCCGACTTCAAGAGAGAATTTGTGGTACAGACCGATGCCTCTGAAGTGGGCCTCGGGCTGTACTCTCTCAGGAAATCAATGGGGAGGAGCATCCCGTGGTTTTCCTGAGTCGCAAACTCACCCCAGCCGAGACCAGGTACAGTATAGTGGAGAGAGAGTGCCTGGCCATCAAGTGGGCACTAGAGTCTCTCCGCTATTACCTGTTAGGGAGGAGGTTCCGTCTGGTGACCGACCATTCCCTCTCAAGTGGATGAGCCAGGCCAAGGAGAGGAATGCTCGGGTCACCAGGTGGTTCCTTTCCTTACAAAATTTCAAGTTTTCAGTAGAACATAGGGCAGGCCGCTTGCAGGGTAATGCAGATGCCCTTTCCCGCGTCCACTGCCTCACATGTGTCCACCCCCTCAGGGTTGAACAAAGGGGGGTATGTGGTAAGGTGCAGGGTGCCGTCGTGGATGGCAGGTATGTGTCACCGAGGTTCATAGCCTCGGTGAGGTAAGAGCCGTTTTTGTTGATGTCAGCAGCAGCTAGTGCTACTGACATAGTTGTTAAATAGCATGGCTGCAAAGCCGATCCGGGCCGGCTCTTACCGGGAGCAGCTAAAGTGTAGGGTGGGTGGCTGCTCCCCACGACCCAGTCCTGGTTTTGGGCTGGGTTTAAAAACACAGCCAGCACCAGCAGGTGGTGTGATTGTCCTGGAGCTGCTGTTGGCTGTGGAATCATTTGAATTTGGGAGTTCTCTGGGCTGGAAGCAAGAGCCCAGCAAGGAGGAGTGCAGACGGCCTGGAAGCCTGACGTCGACTGTCTTGCGGCTGGACTGACAGCCAGGTGTGAATCCGCACCTAAACCTCCCAGGTGACTGGAACCTGTATTTGACTTTTTGTTTTGCCTCACGTTTTTCTGCTGGGTATGAATTAACCCCAAGTGACTGTATGCTGTTTATGTTGTGCAAGTGTGAATTAAACACTGTTTGCTGCACTTACTGGACTCCTTTTGCCTCTGTACTGCACCCGCACCGCTATCTACCAGAGCGACTCCCCACAACATTTATATATTTAGGCCAGGCTGTGTTCCAATCTAGACACAAAATTGGACATGCATCTAAATTTGCAACTTTCCAACACCCTAAAACTGGTGTAGAAGATTGATCTATTCACCTCACAGCGTTCACCTGAACAGTCTTTGACCCTCAGCATCACCGGCGACTGCTCTCATTAGGATGGTGCACATATATAGGGACACAGTTACGAATCCTATAGATGGCATAAACTTAAGTAGACTGTCTAGACCTGCTCTAGATTTATCATGGTGGCTCAGGCTGGATGATAAGTGTGGTGCAGGGATAGACATTTTTATCTAACTTTACACCAACAATTGGTTAGCTTAATTTTAAAATGCCAAAATTGTGGTGCAATTGAGGCTCCAGATCCAGATGTCACATATTGGGGATGCCCCATGAAGCCAAATCCTTTGCTTTTAAGCCTCAACCCCTTGTTGGTACCACATATTAGAGCAATTTATGCCAAAATCTTGGTGCTCTCACATGTGAACCTCAGGGTTAATGTAAAGTCCTATCTGAATGAGATGGTTGGAATTCCCTCATAATTTCCCTGCATATGTAGAATAACTCCTATCAGTGAGATCTCTTTTTCTAAATATAAGCATGAACAGGAGGCTAAGCTGTGAAACTGTGTTTTTCACACAGAATTGGTGAAATGCTCTTCACTCGGGATGTATGAATCATTTTACAGTTATTGTTTTCAGTATATTTAAGTAAATGTCAATGGGTGACGAGTGCATTAATTAGGATCTTCTTCGTGGCTTGTAAAATAACTCCCACATGCAGGTTATGTTTGTTTTAGAGACGTTTCACCTTTTTACAGAGAGATTTGAAGTGTGTGGTAACACATTGCTTCAAGGCCGTAAAATGACATGTAAATAGTCAATGCTAACTATTTTACTTGTACAACATGCCGTAAAAAGTCTATTCGGTTTCTGTTTATTTGTGTATATTTTTCTTTTTATAAAGTGTTAATGTCAGTGATTTGCGGTCCACAAATTGCCATGTGCATTCTGTGATTGCAGACAAGAATAGTACATGCTCTATAGTTTTTGCAGGTTCGTTGAATGGAACTTCGGACATGGTGTGCTGCCTGCATCTTTTTTGGCCCCCATTGAAGTGAATGGGTCTGCACCCATTGCGCAAAATTCCAGAACAGATATGGACCCAGAAATACAGTCGTCTGAATGCACCTTAGTGAGAGAAGCGGTTCACATAATAATCCATAATGATCCATAATTATGCTAGTAATAATACTATAGTACTATTATTATATAATAATGATAATTGCTACTCCGATGCCTACGCCCTTTGTCAGTCATTGCACTTGCTACCCATACACTATAGAATCAAATTTAAACTGCTTGTCCTCATCCACAAAGCTCTCCACAGTGATGCACCCCCTACATCTCTTCCATCATCTCTTTCTACCACCCAACCCATGCTCTACGTTCAGCCAATGACTTACGACTTACTTGCCATAATCTTAACCTCTCACTCCCGGCTCTCCTGAGCTGAACTGGTTCTCTGGAATGCCCTACCCCCAGAAATCAAGCTAAATCACAACATACGCAGTTTTAGGTGCTCCCTAAAAACACATCTTTTAAGGGTGGCCTATCACATCCCCCGATCTATCTCCTGTCCACATAGCCCATTTATCATTTCCTGAACCTGATCCTCCACCAAACTCCTCCACTGTACCCAGAAGCACTTCATATATCGGCTGCTGACCGGCTCATGCAGCTTTATATCTGCTCCCCTATTCTCCCAAGATGGCTGGACCATTGTACAAAACAAGCACTTCTACCTTTTGTGTCACCTATAGATTGTAAGCTCTTACGAGCAGGGACCTCAATCCTCTTGTTGCAATTATTGACTTGTCTGTTGCTTTGTAGCTTATGACTGTTTGTACATGAACTCCTGAACTGTAAAGCACTGTGGAATATGTATGACTATACATAAATAAAGATTACTATTATTATTATTATAATTGCCTGGATTGATAATGTTCAGTTTTGTTTTCATGTCCAAGATTCATATATTGATGGCACATCAGATCAGCAGAGGTCTGACCTCCGATCTGCTATTACTTGGTAGCTCAAGTTCCAGAACAACACAGCTTCATCCATTGTGTACATGGGTGGACTGGGAATTTAAAGTGGCCCTGGAAAAAAACTAAAAGTGGTCCCATGTTGTAGGCGGGTCCAAATTGACAGAAGACTGGGCAACAGAAGTAGGCAGGGCCAACAGAAGTAGGCAGGACCTACAATACTGTAGTGTAGCACAAAGTACCGCCCCAGCAGAACCAAATAGCACAGTGTTGCACAAAATACTGCCTCAGCAGAACTAAATGTCACAGTGGAGAACAAAATACTGCCACCTTCACCAGAATATTCAGCTGTATCACCGTAATGAGAGTTGAGTTCAGGAGGGTACAGTACCTGTGGCTGTTGGATAGGTGCATAAGTACCTGAAGCTCCTAGCATTAATTAATGCTTAGATCATCAGATTGTTATGTATGTATTGCTGAAGTAACAAGCTTGGCAGTGGTGTACTTACCATAGAAGCAGTGGCTGTGGGGCTCGATGGAGGGGATCTGGCAGGAACTATTTCTCTTTTTCACAGTATAGATTCTTTACATTTTCATGCATCCATCACTAAAAGGAACTCAGTGTACTTATATTTTACAGCTTCCACTGCATTGAATGGTAACTGTATGCATTCTTGTGCACTGAGCTCCCCCTAGTGGTGGCTGCAGGCATCCAGTCTTATACAATATGAAGGTAAGCAGAGGATTTATATCTGTATAGAGGAGAGTTATCAACATGGGCGTAGCTATAGGGGGTGCAGAGGTAGCAGTCGCTACCGGGCCCAGGAGCCTGAGGGGGCCCAAAGACCCTTGTGCTACATAAGAAGACACACAAAGCACTGAAGGAAGGGGGCCCAAGCTGAACTCTTGCACCAGGGCCCATGAGCCGTTAGCTACGCTCCTGGTTATCAATATGGTATTCAGAGAAAACGACATCTTTATGACATATAAATTGGATAATGTGGGTGAGACAGAGCACACCTTCTTTATTACATTTTTTTAAATTAAAATTTCTTCCGCTTTCTTTCCAATTTCTTTCATAATGTAAATTTGTCAAAAATCTGGGTAGTTGCCTCTTGAGTTCTGTGTTGCTTGGGATTGTTTAGTGGGGCAGGAGGGGAACCATGATTGGTTTTGCTATAGGGCCCTATGAGATCTATGTACGCCCCTAAAGGTAACAGCTGTCTATGCGACTATGCTTTTGTATCCTTTTTTCCCAACATATAAGTTACACGTGGAAGAAAAACGTGATGTGAACAGCCCCCTAATCTGACCATACGACCTTAATCTGACCATACGACCTTGTTCTTCAGAGGGAGTACGCAGTAAATATACAATATACTGTCACAGAACGGCCACACTATTATTAGAGACAAGTGAAATGAATTAAAGAGCTGGGCTATTTGTCTGCCATCTGTGCAGTATATTTCTGAAAATTGACCACATTTACTTGTAAGAATGAATGAAATAAACTCAATCAATTTTCATCTACTAAAAGCCTATTTGACTTTTCAAAAAACCTTGTTTTGTGCTTAGACACAATGGCTACTGAGTACTGGTTTTATGTGCTAGAACATAAAATGCAAAGATAAAATGACTGTGAACAACTTGCTGTTATCTGATGTTCCCACCGTTCTAAACTATTTAATAAAAATCCATATTCGCAATCTATCAAGGTATACATGATAAAACAGTGGCTTTTTGCTGAGAGTGTTATGTGTGACCTCTGAATTGTGTTTCCTAAAATGCTTGGCTTTGCATGTGCTGCTACTCACAGTGAAAGCTTTAACAGTATTGGATTATGCAAAGTGTTCATTCATCAGAATGTCTGATCTTTTACTAACGTTATATATATTGGGGGTCATTCACTAAGCTGAAATACACCTAAATTAGGCATATTTCAGGTGCTGATGGTGGCACAACGGTTAGTTGCACTGCTATCTGAGACTTTGCCTCCCTCACGCCAGTCTTAAAATTGTGGGCGTGATGTGGGAGGGGAAGACGTAGGAAGCTGGCTTACATTTAGAACTGGCTCTAGATGCGCCTAATGTATGGAGAAGCCTGCACCTCTTCATTCGTCCGGCGGATCCACCACCAACTATGGGGCTTTATTAAGACCAGCATCTAAAATGCAGGTCTTAATAAATGTGCCCCATAGGGGTTCATTTACTATTCCGAAATAATGCCTAAATTAGGCATATTCCAGGCACAGATGGAGGCACGATGGTTAGTTGCACCACTATATGTGACTTTACCCACCTCACACCAGGTCTAAAAGGGTTGGCAGGGTATGGGCAGGGAAGGGGATGGGCGTGGAAAATGGTCTAAATGGTCTAAATGTAAGACAGCTTGGAAGCTATCTTACATTTAGAACAGGCGCTGGATGTGCCGAAGTTATGGAGAGGCCTGCGCCTCTTCATAACTTTGACGGATGCACCACCAGCTATGGGCCTAAAATGCCGGTTTTAATAAATGTGCCCCAAAGTTTTTTCCGTTGTAACAAATGACCAAAGTGGAATTTCAAGAACTAAGGAACATCGTTTTCATATAGGTAGGGATTCTTTACAGTAAAGGCAGATTAACTGTGAAACATCTGCAGTAACCGGGCCGCAGGGGCAATAGGGCTAAAGTGTGGTAGTGGACCGAGAAATAGTCTTTACTCACGATTAGCAGCTCCTTGGGTCGGTGTACAGTGACAGGAAGAAAAGCACCGGGTTCCTTCAGGGCACTCTTTAGGTTATAGGGGTTCTCCTGCCGGATGACGGTTGAGGTGCCATTGGGGTTGATGTTTAAAGTGCTAGAGGCAGGGTCCCTGATGTTTTTGTGACACCAGCATTCCTGGGTGCAAATGTAGGATATAAATAATTAGTCCAGGTTAAACAGCAACCAGTTCTTTACAGAAGCTTCAGATGCAGGCAATTCAGGACAGATCTAACTTGTTATGGACCGGCTGATGTTACACATAATGCAGTATCCTCAGATGGTACAGGTCTCACAGCTGCACAGATAACCGTAGGCCAAACCAGTGTCTCTTTAGATGTTATAAACAATCTCCCTTATCTTTCACTTTACTAACTGACTTGTACACATAAGGCACTGGGTTACACTTTACTCAAGGCAATGCAATACAACCAACAGAGCGGTTCTCCCTAACGGCAAACTCCTCTGCTCCATTATTTGACAGGTTTCTTATCCCTTCTTCCACTGTGGGATGTGGAGGTATATACAGGTGGGCCAAACTGTACTTGTTGTGCTCTGTCATCAGAGGTAACTCCTGAACACAGATGCCATAGAGTCAAATAAGTACTTTGTAGACTGATCACCTCTACAGGTCTTGCTCTACAACTCTCTATTATCTGGTCTGGTTTTGGTTGTTGTTCCTTTATCCTTCAGGCCCCCCCCCCCTCCCCTGGCTTTTACTTGGGTCCAGGTGGCTAGGGTGTCAGCTTCACATCTTTGTGCTTGCTCTAACACTGAGCTGTCCCTGACTAAACTGTAGTCAAATATCCAAGCTGAGATCAGAACCAGATGGGAAACTCAGTACCAATACGTTAGACAGAGAGCGTTAAAAAGGACAAGCCAAAGTCAAAACATTAGTAATCCAAAATACACAACCAGGAACACAGCTGGTGAGTCAGATACAATCACTGGCACTGGTAGGCCAGGAAGGGGTTTAAATAGAGCACCGAGTACCAGAATCATAATCTAATATGTCATGACTCGGCTCTCCATTAGTCAGAACACAGCACAGAGGAACAGAGCAGCTGAGCAATCAGCTCATTGCTAGTCTCTTCCAGCACATGCATGCTGTGTGAAGAAAGAATATTGCATACTGTTGCTAAGAAAGCTTTTGCATCACCAGTAGACTGTTGGGCCCCCAAAATTAATTTTACTGGTGGGCCCTAGGTACCCCAGTCTGATACTAAATGTAAGTATGTTGGAGGGTAGTTTCATATTCAATGATGAATCAGATTTGTGTGCGGTGAAGGTAATATCTGGTAGAAGAGGATATGGCAAAAGGAATCTAGGCTTCACTCGAATGCATTCAGCATATATAAAAGTTCAGGTAAATGTGGTGACTGATGACCTGTTTGTGTTGCAGAGGAATGATCAACATTAGGGTCAGTATAGTTAGACACATATGAGGTTATAAACATCAGTGGATTGATGAAGTGGGCTCGTCAACCAAATTTCCCAGGCTTTGTAAAACTTGTCTTTTTTGTGAAAAGCAGAGGTCGCCATTGCTTCGTACCAGCAGTTGTCTCTTATTCCCCTAATAATATCATTTATATTAGGAAAAGAGTCAGCTTTCCAGTGCGACGCAATTAATTGACAAGTAGTCAAACAAAAATGACCAATTATTGTTCTAATAGAATAAGGGAAACATCAATCCCTATGAATAGTAAAGCCAATTGTGGATTGGGGTCAATATTAAGAGAGCTTAGTTTTGACAATATGCGGAAGACCTTAGTCCAAATTCTTTTTATGGGTGCACATTCGCACCAGCAATGTAGTAGGGTACCAATTGTATCTTTACATCTCCAACAGTTAGGAGAGGTTTCGAGAAATATCTAATGTATTTTAGTAGGCAAATATTTTTGTATGAACTGGTAATAAGGCACCTAAATAGATGCAGTCTTGTTGCACTTCAGAAAATGAGGCATACGAGGCATACGAAGATATATATATATATAAAAGGATATATATATATATAAAAGGATTCATCCCTAAAAGCATTGCATAGAAACATAGTTGCCGTTATATTATTATCTTAGGATAGATGTGTTTATCCTAGGCATGTTTAAATTCACTTACTCTCGATTTCCCAACTACATCTGCTATTAGTTTGTTCCCAGCCTGAACTACACTTTCGGTGTAAAAATATTTTGTGACATTAGTTCTGATCTCTAGAAATGAGTGAAGTTTTCAAAAACTTGTTTCGGTTGCCAAAAGCAGGTGTGGGTCAAAATCACAGAACAGGTGCAGATCTATTCATGATACCTAATCGGAGAGTAGGCTTAGCTTCTGAATTTTGCTCACAATAAGTGATTGAAATAACTGATGAAATAACAGGTCAATGTTAGCATCAGGTCTAATTTATCAGAGTAGACTTAACTGTGCAGTAGCCCAAGATTCAAGTAGTGGCCCCATGACAGTGAGGAGGGTGTCAGCAGTAAAGCTATGTTCATCACTGTTCCGCCTTTAATGTACAGTTCAGTGCACTGCAATATTTTGGTACTACAACCTTAAGCATAACCCCTAAGTGAAGAAGTGTGCAATGCAACCCTCAGTTGATACACGTTCCTGCATAGCCCAAAAGTGAATTTACACTGAAACCTTTGGGTACTACAATTCCTAGCATAGTCCAGAAATTAATAAATGTACACTGCAACCCTTGGGTCACGTTTTATGCCTCCATTTGATGTACGGTATATGTTGAAAAAAAAAAAAAGCTACAAAAACGCAGGACACCATGTTCTTGTATCCTGCAGAATCCAGTATCCTTTTTTTTTTTTTACAGTGGAACTCTATGGTGAATAAATGACACTGTATGGCATGAGTCTGAGGTATCCGTTTAACGCATACATTTTTTGTAAATGTACGTTAAACAGATGGAAAAAATGCAATGTGAATCCAGCCTAAGCTGCAAGGTAGCCCAGAAGTGAATAAAAGCAAAAGCAAAAAGAAAGAATACCGTATGGACAAAGTCGCACAGCTAAGGTAAAATCACAATTCATTTATTGAAAAACCACAAGACACTACAAAAAAGGGGTATAAAACCATTGTATACAATGCAGAAAGTATGCAGTGTGGACTGGATAGGTCACACACAAATCCATGTCCTAACTCCAAAATGCCATATATGTAATAAACGCTACTGCAGACACTATATCATGCAAACCATGTAAACCATAAACAATATGCAAGACTGCACAGCGAAACATGATACTTATTACATTATAGCCATGATGGACCAGGGAACAGAAAGAACCCGACGCATATCGCCAGACTCTGCTGGCTTCCTCAGGGGTGCCTGGGGTCTATGTACTCAGTCAAAGTTTATATAGTGCACATAATTAAATAAATTAGAATAAATCACCTGAAATATAATGAAGATAACAAGTAGGGAAGCTGTGGTAGCGCCTCCCTCATGGTGACCGGTGCTGGCAATGTGCGCTCCAACATGGCGCCCCGCCAGGAAAAACGTCGGGGTAAGCCTGTCAGAGCGCATGTGCAAAATGGCGCCGCGCCGGAAGCCAAGACAGGGTGCGTTCCAAAGACCGGACCTACACCCCGTCCCTGACAACCAGACGCGCACCTGCACATCGAAGGGAAAAGGGGGAACCAAAATAGAAACATATATAAAAATGAACATAAACAAACCCAACTTAAAAATGTTTATAACGGCGACCATTATAAAATATTAAGAATAAGATATATATATACCATGACCATGGTTTACAATTATATTATATTATTAAGAATAAGAAACATATACCATAACCATAATTTGCAGCAATATGACATTATAAATACAGGTAAACATACCCAGATAATAAATCTATTCATAGAGGTATAATCTTCAAAAAGGCAAGGCAGCACTCCTCAGAGTAAAATTCACGTGCGTTTATTGACCCAGTGCTCAGCAACGTTTCAATTGCTCCATGCAATCTTTATCAAGCCATGTCTCACAAGTGTTCAGTGTTACAATATATAAGGTGCATAATCACATCTCAATAATACAAATAAAATATAAAAATTCATACAAAATACATACGGGAAATTCACATTCCTCTAAAAGTGCTTAGTGCTAAAAGTGCCATGCAATACAATCCCAATTCCGGGATTCATCTTCAAATATGTTATTTATACACTGTGTTCGCTCAATAATTTCCGCCGCACCATCCCGTCAACTATGCGCATGTCTCTCCAAGTATTACGCCCATCACCAGCCACCTGATCATCACATGACTGACGGGATGGTGCGGCGGCCATCTTTGGTATGGTTCCAGCGATGACATTGAGATCTCGCGATACTTGGTAGAAGTCCCGCGGCTGCGCAATGATGATTTGGAGACGCCGGTCCGATCCTCGTGAGGCGAACTGAACAGTGAGAATGCCCTGATTGTTTTTAATCATAGTGCACTTATTTTTTATAACACACAGGTGGGAGATACACTGAGGCAATTATGAAATTATTGAGCGAACACAGTGTATGAATAACATATTTGAAGATGAATCCGGGAATTGGGATTGTATTGCACGGCACTTTTAGCACTAAGCACTTTTAGAGGAATGTGAATTTCCCGTATGTATTTTGTATGAATTTTTATATTTGATTTGTATTAATTGAGATGTGATTATGCACCTTATATATTGTAACACTGAACACTTGTGAGACATGGCTTGATAAAGATTGCATGGAGCAATTGAAACGTTGCTGAGCACTGGGTCAATAAACGCACGTGAATTTTACTCTGTGGAGTGCTGCCTTACCTTTTTGAAGATTATACTACAAGGAACCTTGTTGCGGGCTCTCAAGCAGGATTTTGCACCCATTTTTTCAGTGTGCTGCTTCTTACTTTCTTTTTATTCATAGAGGTAACCGCTATATTATATACCCCATGATTATAAATAGATAAATAAAGTATATCCGTCCTAACCATAATTAATAACGTGCATACAAATAATCGCGTGTCCAAAAAATATATATATGATCTGTAAAAGTAAACACAGTAATACCATAATTCAATGTAATTCATAATCTACATACAAACAATAGTACTATGGTGTGTATACATATATCCCATAAAAAGGGCAATAAATTTTATTCAATGAAGTTCATAAAAAAGGGAGAGAAAATTCATTATTAGTTGTTCAGTGAATAAATTAAATAAAGTAACCATATAGTAATTCATAGAGATAAAGTATTAAACACAATGGATTTGTTCCACCAATACCCAACAGTTCCACCAATTCACAAAAATTGCCTGCAACGGAAACCATGAAGAGGGAAAGATAAAAAAAAATAAAACATTTTTAGATTAAGTTAAATGCATCATGTAAAAAACAGAAATAGGCCAAATTGGTTTAACACGCAAAGACCTAAAAATGTCCATAGAAAGCCGTATCATATAGTCCAGTAGATGGCAGTTCATAGATGAAGGAGGGGGCTGAAAGAGGAGTCCTCAGTGAACAATACACTAACAAAACACTGTGAATATCTGTGAAAAACACAAAAAGATAATAAATAGTGAGTGGAAAACAATTAGATTATAAGTGACATAGGACCTTTCACTGCATAGTGTAAGCTGACCCATACTAAACCCTCAAAGATTAATCCCATACCTAACCACCCAAAAATCAATGTTGCCCTAATCTGACCCAAAATATCTCTTGTGTGAAGCTACCATAAGAGCATCTCACTGTGATGGTGACAAAGTGAAAAAAAAAAAAAAAAAACTATGTGTCTGAACAACGTTCTAAGTGTAAAAACCCGTAAAAGTGAGCTTCTCATTCAGACCTTTGGGAGCTAAAGAGCCCAATTCAAAAATGTATCTGAACTCGGCTCTGAGCAATTGTTGTGTCATATGCATGCCCCTAATGTTATTAAAGAACCGCTGTAGGCCAAAAACTTTAAGGCCCCCACATTTACCTCCATGGTGATCCAGAAAGTGTGCCGCAATCGAGGTCAAAGGTTTTTCTGCTCTTGCTCTATCACGTGCAGCCAAACCCACGTTGGACAGATGATTTTGATTCCTTTTACATAGCTCCTGTGTCGTCTGACCGACATATATCTTCTTGCAAGGGCACACAATGGCATAAACCACATTGGTGGACCGACAGTTAACATAATTCCTCAGGCACAAAGTGGTATCCTCACTTTCCAAAATGTTAGTGTTGGCCATGAACTAGCAAACATTACACTGGCCCCATGGATATGTACATTTTAATTTTATGCCTCTTCCCGTGTTTTGTGTAGGCCGCTGAAAATGACTACTGTACAAGGTTATCTTTTAAAGATGGATTCCGTCATGCAACAATCCTTGGTTCCTGATCAATATAGGGAATTAATCTCTTTTCCGAGGTGAGTAAAAACCAGTGAGTCTGGAGAATCTTATATAGACTGGTCCGCTGATTGTTATAGTGAGTGATAAGATGTATCTTTCCATCTCTCATCTTGGGCTTAGGAACAAACAAATCATTCAGATCCAAATTTTTGGCCAATTGATACGCTCCAGATATCACCTTTTTTGGGAAGCCCCTTTGTTTAAAGCGTGCAGTAAGATCTCGTGAAGCCTCCTTAAAGTCTGAATTTAACGTACAATTACGGCTAAGTCTCAAGAATGGGCCCTTAGGAATACCATTTCGCACATGTGCAGGATGGAAACTCCTATAGTGGAGAAGGCTATTTGTAGCAGTGCTTTTGTGATACAGGGCAGTCTCGATCTCTTGGCCGGAAATACCTACTTTGAGATCTAAGAAATTAACCTCTGTGTTGGAAATCCTATGGGTCTGATGAATCTTGTTCTCATTTTGATTGAGAGAGTAAATGAATTGTTCACACACTTCTACAGGACCCTGCCAAAGAAACAAAATGTCATCAATATAACGGAACCAGCCCACCACATGCTCCCGAAATGCCGTCGATGGGTACACTTGTGTCTCATCCCACCAACCTAGAAAAAGGTTTGCGTAAGAGAGCGCAAAACGTGCAGCCATCGCGGTACCAGAAATCTGTCTATAAAAAACCCGATCAAAAACAAAATAGTTATGATTGAGTATAAACTCAAGTAAACCCACCAGGAACATGTGGTGGGCTGGCTACCCCACAATGGAATGCGTCAAGAAATGTCTGACAGCCTTAAGTCCATCGGCATGCACAATATTCGTATAAAGCGATTCTACATCGCAAGTGACCAAAATAACCTCAGTTGTAGATGTAATTTCTCTCAACAATTCAATCAAATGAAGAGACTCGCGAACATAGAATTTTAAACCTAGAACAAGAGTGTAAAGAAAAAAACCAATGTAGACTGAGGCCTGCTCACACAAACCACCTATGCCCGCCACAATAGGTCTTCTGGGCGGGTCTTGGAGGTTCTTGTGAACCTTGGGCAACATATAAAATGTTGGCACAATAGGTTGACTAACCTCCACAAAAGAAAACTCTTTCTTAGTAATAATGCGCATATCCAATGCTGTTTTCAACAGTTTGTCCAAGTTCTTTTTAAATACAGAGGTGGGATCAGCAGGTAAGGGAGAATAAAAGTCACCATTACCAAGTTGCCTTTTTGCTTCATGTGTGTACATCATTATGTCCCATAAAATAACATTTCCTCCTTCATCCGCTTCTTTTATGACGAAGGATGTATTAGACTGTAAGTTCTTTATAGTCTGTATTTCCATTTTTCCAAGGTTCTTGCCTCCAATAGAATCTAATTTTAGTTTCCGGATTTCTTGCAAGATAGCTTGAAAAAATAAAGCAATGTTAGGAAATAAACTCAAAGTGGGAGTGAGGGAGGAGGGTTTATACAGTGTAAAACTCCTCCTACCTAAAGTTTCTCATTTTCCCTTAACAGGTCCATCAAATCAAGAAAAACTCCCCGTTCGTCCTCTGCAATGCCCTGGAGGAGTGTTGGTTGGTCATACAACATCTTAAAGCAAAGTTGTCTGCAAAACAAATATGTATCTTTAATAAATTAAAACTTGTACAGCATACTCATGGGTGAAAAAGAAAGGCCCTTTTGCAATACTAACTTTTCATCAGTGGTGAGGATGTGTGATGATAAATTGATACCTGTAGAGAGTCATCTGTTCCCCCACTCATTGATGTTGTAGTCGCCGCTTGTGAAATAACAGGTAGTTGTTGCCCCTGTAGTGTTGGGGCCCCCTTTTTCTTGGATTTACGCAATCCTCTCCTTGTCCTGCATCGACGCTGACTTCTGATAAAAAATTCCCATCATTCTAACTGTTCTCAGAGGTTTTAGCAGCAGTTTTTATTGGCATGCCTTCCATGTTGCCCCTGGTCTGGCCTCTCATATTTCCAGCAGGTTTCCACTTATAAATCTGTTTCCGTTCATAATCCATCTTATCACGTTGAAATTTAGACTTTTTGCCCATTATAATCTCCTTATCATATTTTTTTAATGTGTCTCTCAATTTGCCAATGGACATTTTTAGGTCTTCGCGTGTTAAACCAAATTGGGCCTATTTCTGTTTTTTTTACGTGATGCATTTAACTTTCCCCCTTCATGGTTTCCGGTGCAGGCAATTGTTGGGAATTGGTGGAACTGTTGGGAATTGGTGGAACGAATCCATTGTGTTTAATACTTTTTTGCTATTATATCATCACTTTATCTCTATGAATTACTATATGGTTACTTTATTTAATTTATTCACTGAACACCTAATAATGAATTTTCTCTCCCTTTTTTATGAACTTCATTGAATAAAATGTATTGCCCTTTTTATGGGATATATGTATACACACCATGGTACAAATGTTTGTATGTAGATTATGAATTGCATTGAATTATGGTATTACTGTGTTTACTTTTAGGCCCCTTTCACACGGGCAAGTTTTCCACGCGGGTGCAATGCGTGAGGTGGACGCATTGCACCCGCACTGAATCCGGACCCATTCATTTCTATGGGGCTGTGCACATGAGTGGTGATTTTCACGCATCACTTTTGCGTTGCGTGAAAATTGCAGCATGCTCTATATTCTGCGTTTTTTACGCAACGTAAGCCCCATAGAAGTGAATGGGGCTGCGGGAAAATCGCAAGCATCCGCAAGCAAGTGCGGATGCAGTGCAATTTTCCCGCATGGTTGCTAGGAGACGGGGACCCAATCTTTATTATTTTCCCTTATAACCAATAGCATTCTTAATAAAGAATGCTGTGTAAAATGAGGATTAAGTGGTTAAAAATAAAAAAACATAACTTACCTTAGCCACTTGATCGCGTAGTTGGCGATCTGTCTTCTCTCTTCAAGCTTCAGCTACCAGCTAAAGGACCTGTGATGATGTCACATCACATGGTCCAATCACATGGTCTATCACGGACTATGTGATTGGACCATGTGATGTGACGTCATCACAGGTCCTTTAGCTGGTAGCTGAAGCTTGAAGAGAGAAGACAGATCGCTAACTACGCGATCAAGTGGCTAAGGTAAGTTATGTTTTTTTATTTTTATCCTCCTCATTTTACACAGCATTCTTATTAAGAATGCTATTCTCCAGAATACTCTAACCGAAACCGGACTTTAGTGATGAAGTCCGGCTTCGGGTCTGGGTACCAAACATGGTGATTTTTCACACGCGCGTGCAAAACGCATTACAAACGTTTGCACACATGCGGAAAAATCGTGCATCTTCCCGCAACGCACCCGCATCCTATCCGGGTGTCAAACGTGACGCCCGTGTGAAAGAGGCCTTACAGATCATATATATTTTTTGGGACACGCAATTATTTGTATGCACGTTATTAATTATGGTTAGGATGGATATACTTTATCTATTTATAATCATGGTCATGGAATATAATATAGCGGTTACCGCTTTGAATAGATATTTTAGCTGGGTATGTTTACCTGTATTTATAATGTCATATTGCTGCAAATTAAGGGTATGGTATGTGTTTCTTATTCTTAATAATATAATATTATTGTAAACCATGGTCATGGTATATATATCTTATTCTTTTATAATGGTCGCTGTCATAAACATTTTTAATTTGGGTTTGTTTATGTTCATTTTTATATATGTTTCTATTTTGATTCCCCCTTTTCCCTTTGATGCGCAGGCGCCGCTTCTGATTGTCAGGGACGCAGTGTAGTTCCGGTCTTTGGAACGCACCCTGTCTTGGCTTCCGGCGCGGTGCCATTTTGTGCATGCGCTCTGACAGGCTTACCACGCCGTTTTTTCCCGGGGGGGGGGGGGCGCCATGTTGGAGTGCCCATTACCTGCACCGGTCACTATGGGGGAGGCGCTACCACAGCTTCCCTTCTTGTTATCTTCATTATATTTCAGGTGATTTATTCTAATTTATTTAATTATGTGCACTATATAAACTTTGACTGAGTACATAGACCCCAGGCACCCCTGAGGAAGCCAGCAGAGTCTGGGAATACGCGTCGGGTCCTTTCTGTTCCCTGGTCCATCATGGCTATAATGTAATAAGTATCATGTTTCGCTGTGCAGTCTTGCATATTGTTTATGGTTTACATGATTTGCATGATATAGGGTCTGCAGTAGCGTTTATTACACATATGCCATTTTGGAGTTAGGACGGGGATTTGTGTGTGACCTATCCAGTCCACACTGCATACTTTCTGCATTGTATACGATGGTTTTTAACCACTTTTTTGTAGTGTCTTGTGGTTTTTCAATAAATGAATTGTGATTTTACCTTAGCTGTGTGACTTTGTCCATACGGTATTCTTTCTTTTTGCTTTTGTATTGCCTTCCATATACCGGTTGTCAGCATGCAATTGTACATTGATTAATTAGGTGTGCCCCTTCTCGTCATGTTACAGAAGTGAATAAATGAGCACTTGTGTCTTTCGGTACTACACGTCTCCCCATGGCCCAGAAGTGAATAAATGTATACTGTAACTTTTGGGTGCTACCAACTGGTCAAGAGGCAGAATGTACAGGGGAGACAGTCTCCAGGATTGTTCAGCATCATAATCCTGGCGGTACAGGATGTCCTCGCCAAAGCCCCCCCTATGTATAATAATACTGTGGCTACTCTCAGTTTAATGGGGATACAAGGCAAGGTGACAAGGATACTTGCAAAAATTTGCAGCATTGTCCTCTTCATGACACATATACTTACACCGGCTTCCCTAGTAGTTTCCCTGAAAAGCAGAAGTTTATAAAAATATCTAATTGACCCTTCCTGTATGTATAATATAATTACTGAATATAATTAGTGTAAAACATATATTTGTGCTTGCTTATCCTTCCACCTAACTCTACTGTAAAGCAAACTGGTTTACCCTTCTACAAATGTTTGATTTTCAACAACTATATTCCTTCATTATATAGAATAGACTTTTTGTAAGAAGGCTGTATATGTTGAGCAAGCTGTCAGCTGAACCTCTTTAAATATAGGAAATATTCAATTTTATCTCATGCCTCATTAATTACCCCCGCTTGTCAACAATTAATATTCTGTTAGAAATGAAGGCATTCAAATTTCTATTCTAAGAATGAAGCAGCAGTGTGGAGACATTCTCACTTGCATCCCTCTCTCTGTTAATGATGCCTGAATTTGGCAGACCCCTCGAGATTTAGGCACTAAATTGGTGTTCTCTTCTATGTCAATCAATGTCAGTTCAGAAATGCAAAGCTGAAAATGGTTCTGAGGAGTTTTCTACTCAAGGAAAAATATTTGTCTGCACTTTAAAGAGTTACTGTACTTTTACACACAATTTCATTTAATAGAAAATGGTGTAAATTTCTAAATCCCGTCATTTAAATAATCTGCCTGCATCCACCTGAAAAAAAGCTGTAAAGTCATGGCCACAAAGGGATCTCACTTCCACCTAATTTGCAGTCCACTGCCTGCTGTCAGACAAGATCCGTCCCTAGTAACAAAGACACAGAAGACAGCTCCTTATCTATTATGTGGGCTACAGAGCTGAAAAAAAACATAGTGGGAAGCAAGTCAAAGGATGTCATAACAGTACAGTGCTGGCAGTTTCTGAGTGAAATGCATCTATCTGTGCAGCGTAAGACAGTCTAATATGGCTGAAAGAAACAGTATTGAAGCTCAGAAAAGACCTGTTCCTTCACAGTTATGATTGTACAAAGAAGCATAGCCATTATGCAAACTTTTTTTTTAAAGCTCAGGTACGATTTAAGTCCACATTTCACCTTGTCCTGAAGGAGGTACAGCATTTGGCTTCCTCTCTTCCCAGTGGTAAGAGTCAATCACCCCTTTTTGAAAAAGAGACAGCCCATTGATTAGAGGTATTTTATTACAGTGATTGTGACTTGTGTTGTTTCAGCATTGAGGGTAAGTTCACAAAGGAGTTTTTGAGGCAGATTTCCCTGCAGGTTTTTCAGCCAAAGCCAGAAGTAGATCCAGCAGGAAGGAAAAGTATAAGTCCTTTCTTTATATTTGAGATTCCTTTCAAATCCACTTCTGGCTTTGGCTGAAAAACCTGCAGGAAGATTTGCCTCAAAACCTCCTCCAAAAAACTCAGTGTATTAAAATTTTGTTAAAAGAGTCTACTGGCGATAAGACAGTCAAAGTATTTCCTACTGTTTAGATGAACATTCAGCTGTAAATTGTGGGGGAACTCACCAGAGCTGTTCAGCATTACCAGAACTGTGACGCTGCTGGGCCATATAACATTGCACAATTCTCAGTTGAGACTCACATGCACCTCCTGCTCTGTGTAATGCATGGTTACATGCTGAGATCACTAGTGAGCTGTCTGTAGGAGTCAGGCCTTATGCTCTCGTGCTGCCCAGCGGCTCCTGGCATCAGCCATAAGGTCACACGTAGGTTAGAGGTAGTGACTCACCACTGAGGGCACACCTGATGCAGTGTCTGAGCTTAAGACATGTCCTCGTAGAAGGATATGTCGAGCTACCCCTCAATTTTATCAGCGTGAGGGTTTAGTATTGCCACAGAGTGCACCTGCTTTTGCTATGGTTATGTTTTTGAACCTGTCACCTTAATTTTGGACTATTATTTACAGTAATACATGTGAAGTAATGCAGATATGAAGTCTAGATCACTATTTTTATTTTCCAATTGCTCCCATTCCCTCCACTGTCAGCACTCAAAATTGTACTGAAATACATAGTCCAGGACTGCTATGCTTTTCTAAAATAATGGAAAGGACTCATGCGGTCCTGACAATGTATTTTATAGTAGCCTTCAGTGCTGACAGCAGGGGAACAGGGGTAGGAAAATATAAAATTGTGATCTTGACTCTGGAGTACCAGGAGTAGAAGCCCTGCAGTCTGTGCCCTTTACAGCTGGTTAACCCTGTTCCTGTCAACCTTTGTTATACCTTCCTTGCTGATGGTAATAGCCAGGAAACAAACAGTATAATACAATGCATAGTGGTTGCATGGTTAACTCCGCCTGTATCCCCATCGGAGAAGTATTTAGGTCTGGGGTATCCACGGCGATCTGGAAGTTTCCATAGTCATTTGATGCCGCCATTCTTGATGTAATCCAGAACATAGACCTGGCTGGGGTATCAGGCCTGGGCAGCAGCAGGTCATTGCTATATGAAGAATCACGTGGATGAGATGCTAGTACAGCTGGTCAGCAGCCTTTCACTCTGGGTATGAGTGGAGCCATGGCCCTGGTTCCTCTTGGACCGACTCGTGGGTTGAATAGAGATGGCCCGAACTATCCGCCCGCGAACAGTTCCCGGCGAACATAGCTTGTTCTGCTTTTTTTCCTTTATATACATATTGCAGTTGCCTGGCCTGCCTGTGTGTGAGGAGCTGCAGGCCCACAGACTGTAGTGTGCCCACTGCCAGTGCCCACCCCTGTCATCCCATGTGGCACAGGACTTTGCATCAAAAAAGGCATTTAATTTTTACACTTTAATCTAAGGTTAGTTGCCAGCCAGTGTGTGTCGGGCTGACTTCCACTCACTGTAGTGTGCCCACTGCCAGTGCCCACCACTCATACCTGGCTGGCACAGGACTTTGCATCAAAAAAGGCATTTCATTTTTACACTTTAGTGTAAGTTTCAGCTGCTTGCCTGCCAGTGTGTGTCAGGCAGACTTCCACTGACTGTAGTGTTCCCACTGCCAGTGCCCACCCCTGTCATACCGTGCTGGCACAGGACTTTGCATCAAAAAAGGCATTTAATTTTTACACTTTAGTGTAATTTCAGTTGCTTGCCTGCTGCTAGTGTGTGTCAGGCCGACTTCCACTGACTGTAGTGTGCCCACTGCCAGTGCCAACCACTGATACCGGGTGGCACAGTAGCTTGCCGATAAATAAGGCATTTAATTTTTACACATTAGTCTAATTTCAGTTGCTTGCCTGCTGCCAGTGTGTGTCAGGCCCACTTTCACAGACTGTAGTGTGCCCACTGCCAGTGCCAACCACTGATACCGGGCGGCACAGTAGCTTGCCGATAAATAAGGCATTTAATTTTTAGACAGTAGTCTAAATTCAGTTGCTTGCCTGCTGCCAGTGTGTGTCAAGCCCACTTCCACTGACTGTAGTGTGCCCACTGCCAGTGCCAACCACTGATACCGGGTGGCACAGTAGCTTGCTGATAAATAAGGCATTTAATTTTTACACAGTCTAATTTCAGTTGATTGCCTGCTGCCAGTGTGTGTCAGGCCCACTTCCACAGACTGTAGTGTGCCCACTGCCACTGATACCGGGTGGCACAGTACCTAGCACGCGTAGTACCACTTATCTAAATAAAAATGACAGGCAGAGGCAGGCCACCCCGCAGGGGCCGTCGTGGTCGTGGTGCTGTGATTTCCACTGTCCCTGGAATAATGCCTAGTGTTCAGAGGCCACGTACACTGAACCCGAAAAATTCTGAGGACATAGTTGACTGGCTTAGACAGGACACCCGATCTTCAACAGCTTCCGCTAAGAACCTTGACGCACCATCCTCCTCCAGCTCAACTTCGGTCACCTGCTCTCAAGTTACCACGCACCCGACCGCCGCTGATAGGAATAGTACTAGTTAAGATACCACTCATATAGGGTGTCACAGCACATTGCTCTGTGCACGTGCAGTGCCCCAATTTGGGAGTATGAGGACCGACCAAGCTGCTTTTTCCATTTCCCGGTTCCTGAAATCAATTCAGTTTTGTGTATGAGAGTTTGGTCTGTCACTGTGAAGGCAGTCGAAGGTACCCGGCCTAAATTTTTTTTCACAAAAAGCAATCCCTGATATGGGATGTAACAGGGATTAAACTGATGAGAATAGTACTACAGAAAATACCACTCATATCGGGTGTGACAGTAAATTGCACGGCGCAGACGCAGTGACCGTGGATTAAAACATAGTGGAGGGAGCCAGCGTTTTTTTAACCATCTCCCCGTTCGAAAAATCTATTCAATAAATGGCCCCCAGATTGGGGACGTTAGAGGGATTAAACTGATGAGAATAGTACTACAGAAAATACCACTCATATCGGGCGTGACAGTAAATTGCACGGCGCAGACGCAGTGACCGTGGATTAAAACAGAGTGGAGGGAGCCAGCGTTTTTTTAATCATCTCCCCGTTCGAAAAATCTATTCAATAAATGGCCCCCAGATTGGGGAACCCTGTTCCTGTCAACCTTTGTTATACCTTCCTTGCTGATGGTAATAGCCAGGAAACAAACAGTATAATACAATGCATAGTGGTTGCATGGTTAACTCCGCCTGTATCCCCATCGGAAAAGTATTTAGGTCTGGGGTATCCACGGCGATCTGGAAGTTTCCATAGTCATTGGATGCCGCCATTCTTGATGTAATCCAGAACATAGACCTGGCTGGGGTATCAGGCCTGGGCAGCAGCAGGTCATTGCTATATGAAGAATCACGTGGATGAGATGCTAGTACAGCTGGTCAGCAGCCTTTCACCCTGGGTATGAGTGGAGCCATGGCTCTGGTTCCTTTTGGACCGACTCGTGGGTTGAATAGAGATGGCCCAAACTATCCGCCCGCGAACAGTTCCCGGCAAACATAGCTTGTTCTGCTTTTTTTTTCCTTTATATACATATTGCAGTTGCCTGGCCTGCCTGTGTGTGAGGAGCTGCAGGCCCACAGACTGTAGTGTGCCCACTGCCAGTGCCCACCCCTGTCATCCCATGTGGCACAGGACTTTGCATCAAAAAAAGGCATTTAATTTTTACACTTTAATCTAAGGTTAGTTGCCAGCCAGTGTGTGTCGGGCTGACTTCCACTCACTGTAGTGTGCCCACTGCCAGTGCCCACCACTCATACTGGCTGGCACAGGACTTTGCATAAAAAAAGGCATTTCATTTTTACACTTTAGTGTAATTTCAGCTGCTTGCCTGCTGCTAGTGTGTGTCAGGCAGACTTCCACTGACTGTAGTGTTCCCACTGCCAGTGCCCACCCCTGTCATCCCGTGTGGCACAGGACTTTGCATCAAAAAAAGGCATTTAATTTTTACACTTTAGTGTAATTTCAGTTGCTTGCCTGCTGCTAGTGTGTGTCAGGCCGACTTCCACTGACTGTAGTGTGCCCACTGCCAGTGCCAACCACTGATACCGGGTGGCACAGTAGCTTGCCGATAAATAAGGCATTTAATTTTTACACATTAGTCTAATTTCAGTTGCTTGCCTGCTGCCAGTGTGTGTCAGGCCCACTTTCACAGACTGTAGTGTGCCCACTGCCAGTGCCAACCACTGATACCGGGCGGCACAGTAGCTTGACGATAAATAAGGCATTTAATTTTTAGACAGTAGTCTAAATTCAGTTGCTTGCCTGCTGCCAGTGTGTGTCAAGCCCACTTCCACTGACTGTAGTGTGCCCACTGCCAGTGCCAACCACTGATACCGGGTGGCACAGTAGCTTGCTGATAAATAAGGCATTTAATTTTTACACAGTCTAATTTCAGTTGATTGCCTGCTGCCAGTGTGTGTCAGGCCCACTTCCACAGACTGTAGTGTGCCCACTGCCACTGATACCGGGTGGCACAGTACCTAGCACGCGTAGTACCACTTATCTAAATAAAAATGACAGGCAGAGGCAGGCCACCCCGCAGGGGCCGTCGTGGTCGTGGTGCTGTGATTTCCACTGTCCCTGGAATAATGCCTAGTGTTCAGAGGCCACGCACACTGAACCCGAAAAATTCTGAGGACATAGTTGACTGGCTTAGACAGGACACCCGATCTTCAACAGCTTCCGCTAAGAACCTTGACGCACCATCCTCCTCCAGCTCAACTTCGGTCACCTGCTCTCAAGTTACCACGCACCCGACCGCCGCTGATAGGAATAGTACTAGTTAAGATACCACTCATATAGGGTGTCACAGCACATTGCTCTGTGCACGTGCAGTGCCCCAATTTGGGAGTATGAGGACCGACCAAGCTGCTTTTTCCATTTCCGGTTCCTGAAATCAATTCAGTTTTGTGTATGAGAGTTTGGTCTGTCACTGTGAAGGCAGTCGAAGGTACCCGGCCTAAATTTTTTTCACAAAAGCAATCCCTGATATGGGATGTAACAGGGATTAAACTGATGAGAATAGTACTACAGAAAATACCACTCATATCGGGTGTGACAGTAAATTGCACGGCGCAGACGCAGTGACCGTGGATTAAAACAGAGTGGAGGGAGCCAGCGTTTTTTAACCATCTCCCAGTTCGAAAAATCTATTCAATAAATGGCCCCAGATTGGGGACGTTAGAGGATTAAACTGATGAGAATAGTACTACAGAAAATACCACTCATATCGGGTGTGACAGTAAATTGCACGGCGCAGACGCAGTCACCGTGGTTTAAAACAGAGTGGAAGGATCCAGCGTTTTTAACCATCTCCCGTTCGAAAAATCTATTCAATAAATGGCCCTCAGATTGGGGACGTTAGAGGATTAAACTGATGAGAATAGTACTACAGAAAATACCACTCATATCGGGTGTGACAGTAAATTGCACGGCGCAGACGCAGTGACCGTGGATTAAAACAAAGGGGAGGGAGCCAGCGTTTTTTTAACCATCTCCCCGTTTGAAAAATCAATTCAATTGACCTTTCGGGGACCCTTGGTGTTGTACGTGGCTGGGTGGAGGAAGAAACCTTCAATGACATCACCGGGACGTGGCTAGCTTGGTATCCAACCTTGTGCAAATGCGGAGTTTGCGGTTGTGCAAATGAACTGTTTGCGGTTGTTTGCGGTGCATTAAAAGAGGAGTTTGGTCTGTCAATGTCTGTAAAGTGGGCGTAACCCTTACACTACCTGATCGATACAACATCATACCTGATCGTATACACACACTGGATGTTTTAAAGCATGTTATTCCAAACAATTTAGGAATGTTAGTTGATTTATGCCCTTTATGGATTAAAACCGACTCTGCGTCCACTACGTAAATTTCCATGGGAGTTTTGCCATAGATCCCCCTCCGGCATGCCACAGTCCAGGTGTTAGACCCCTTGAAACAACTTTCCCATCACTATTGTGGCCAGAAAGAGTCCCTGTGGGTTTTAAAATTCGCCTGCCAATTGAAGTCTATGGAGGTTCGCCCGGTTCGCCCTTTCGCGAACATTTGCGGAAGTTCGCGTTCGCTGATCGCGAACTGAAAATTTTATGTTCGCGACATCACTAGGGTTGAAAAGAACTGGAACGAGTATAGGGCCTCAATCTATCTCCACTTCCACTCATCACCAGAGACAGTGGCGCTGTTGAGTTTTCCTAGCTGGGTGACCTTCCTTCCATCTTGAGCATGTGATGGACTATCATGCTTTCACCTGCAACACATCAGCAAGACAGCAGCTTCTGGCGATGGGCAAACTCTCCGTCCCAGGTGCAAAAGACTCTTCTGGTCCAAAAGCCGGTTGGTCTTGGCAAAATAATAAATGGGAGCCCCGTGGAACATACTGGAACCCCACACCAAGCGTAGTATCAGGTAGACATGTAGTCTTGTTAACACGAGGTGGCTATAGCTTTGAATGTTCTCCAGCAAGGCAATAAAGTCACTCTTAGGATCAACACAATTATAGCAAGGCATGGAGGCACAATTTTGTTTGTGACACCAAATTATGCAGAAAGCCCCATGGGAGCCAATGTAAGGGAAGGAAATAATAATGGGCCTAATGTAGTGTTGTAGTGTCAAAGTGTCCTACCCAGGGCCGGTGCAAGGATTTTTGCCGCCCTAGGCAAAAGAAAAGTTTGCCGCCCCCCCCCCATGTGACATCACAATGCCCCACTCATATGATCTGCCATATTAAAGGGGTTCTGCAGTTTATTTAAACTGATCGGCGGGGGTCCCCCGCCAATCAGCTGTTTCAGAAGGCAGCGGCGCTGGCAGTAGCGCCTCAGCCTTCTCGCAGTGACGTCACGACTAGTATCATTGGCCTGGGCGGGGCTAAGCTTCATTCAAGTGAACAGAGCTTAACTCCGCCAAGGCCAGTGATACTAGTCGTGACGTCACTGCGCCTGCGTTAAACAGCAAGAAGGCCGAGGCGCTAATGCATAAATAGGATAGATCATCAGTTTAAATAAACTGCAGAACCCCTTTAACTCATGCCAGTTCTCTCCCCCCCTTGTCATTCTCTCCCCCTCTTGTCATTCTCTCCCCCTCTTGTCATTCTCTCCCCCCTCCTGTCATTCTCTCCCCCGTCTTGTCATTCCCCCCCTTGTCATTCTTCACCCCTCTTTGTCATTCTTCCTCCCCCTTGTCATTCTTCCTCCCCCTTGTCATTCTTCCCCCCTCTTGTCATTCTTCCTCCCCCTTGTCATTCTCTCCCCTCTTGTCATTCTCTCCCCCTTTGTCATTCTTCCTCCCCTACCTCTAGTGTAGCGCGGCCGAGCTCTTTATGGTCCAGGGTACAGGAGCTTTAGTTTCCTGTACCCTGACGGACTGACAGGAAGTGCACACTGTGTGCGCACTTCATGTCAGACCGGCCGGGTAGAGGAGACAGATGCTCCTGTACCCGCGGACCTTAAAGAGCTCGGCCGCGCTACAATGGAGTGACAGGAGAGAGCGCTGAGCGCTTCCCTCCTGTCAGCTCCTCTCCTCTTGCTGAGCCCGGGCGGTGCGCCCTCATGGACGCGCCAGCCCGGGCAGTGCTGCAGCCGTCTGAGGTTCAATTCAGAGCGCTCGGGCGGCTGCAGCATGAGGCAGGGCCGGCGCTCCTAGCAGCGCCCCTTGCCAAGGGGCGCTCTACGTGGCGGCCTAGTCCGCTTATAGGACGCGCCGGCCCTGGTCCTACCCCAGGTCATTGCTTCCAGGGGTCCATTGCAGTGAAAGTTTTAGCACTGAAGAATAAAGCCACAGTTGAATGTAAGGCCTCTTTCACACTTGCGTTCTGAGGATCCGGTGGGCACTTCCGTCCCGCCGGATCCAGCAGAACGCAAGTCGCCTGAAAGCATTAGAAGACTGATCAGGATCCTGATCAGTCTTCTAATGCTTTCAGGTTACTATGGGAGCCAGGACGCTATTAAAGTCCTGGTTGCCATAGTAAGAGCGGGGAGCGGGGGAGCGGTATACTTACAGTCCGTGCGGCTCCCGGGGCGCTCCTGAATGACGTCAGAGCGCCCCATGCCCATGGATCACGTGATCCATGCGATCACGTGATCCATGCGTGTGGGGCGCCCTGACATCACTCTGGAGCGCCCTGGGAGCCGCATGGATGGTAAGTACACTGCTCCCCCGTTCCCCACTACATTTTACCATGGCAACCAGGACTTTAGCGTCCTGGCTGCCATGGTAACAATTGAGAAAAAGCTAAACGTCGGATCCGGCGATGCGCCGAAACAACGTTTAGCTTAAGGCCGGATCCGGATTAATGCACTTCAATGGGCATTAATTCTGGATCCGGCGTTACGGCATGTCTTCCGAATTTTTGGACGGAGGCAAATCCGCAGCATGCTACGCTTTTGTCAACGTCCAAAAAACGTTCACATACTGAACGGAAGACATCCTGATGCATCCTGAACGGATTGCTCTCCATTCAGAATGCATTAGGATAATCCTGATCAGTATCTTTCCGCCCTAGAGCCCCGAGGACGGAACTCTAGGACGGAAAGCAAAAACGCTAGTGTGAAAGGGGCCTAACAAAGTCCTTTTTACTACGTGCAACATAGAACTGATAATACATGAAGTAGCAGCAGGCTTTATTGCAATTTTTCTCAGGCACAGCAAGGATATGGAGGCAGGTTGGTTGTCGGAAATTCAGCACTTAAGTGATGCTTGTCTAGTGCTTTTTTGGTGTTGGGCGGCTTAGCTGTATTCCTGTATCTTCTGTAGAAGCTGAATATAGCAGTTTACTCTGCTGTCTTTGTCCTCTCAAGGCTTTACTTGACAACAATGTTGGAATAGTTCTCTCTGGAGAAATCTGTACCAGGAGTAGGAGCACTGCAGTCTGCCCCCTCTCAACCCTGTAGCTACACAGGAACTTCCCTTCCTGGCAGGAAGCAGGACCAAGCCACTCCCAGCAAGTTGGGAGGAACAGGGTGGTTAGCCCTGTTCCTGCCAACCTTTGCCATACCTTCCTTGCTGATAGTAATAGCCAGGAAAAAAGAGAGTGAAATACAATGCATAACAATAAACAATTTGTATTACCCCCAGGTCTGGGATACATTACCCCCAGGTCTGGGATTCAAAACTAACAAGGTGAGCTACATATGGAGTTAACTGTGTAAATGGTATAAATTGAGCTGTAGATGATCGATATTCAAGTTGAGGAAAGAATTTTGTGATGTTAATGAAGTATTTATTCAGTAATTATTGAACTTCCTCTCACTAACAGATGCCACCACACTGCAATTGAGAATCTGTGCATATCGTTGTAATCTGTGTTGCTCTTTACCCCTCTATGCGAAATAAGCTTTCATTTCAACTTGGCAGGGTTTAACCTCATCTGCATGTAATTTACGTTCATCAGCAATTTGCTATTAAATTTAAGTCTTCATTTGTATACATGTAAACACTGGCATTTTCATTACACTCATGTTCTGTATGATTGAGGGAACGTATGGCTAGCTGGTCCAACTTAGAGCCTCATGTTAACAACCTTGGTGGTGCAGTGCTGCCAATAATGCTGACATAGCCTAGGGGTTTCTATTTTGCTTACTGTCATGCTACAAATAACTTGGATATAATCCGCAGGGGCAGTACAAATGGCTAACATTTTTCTCTAGGAACCTTTTATGGATGTTCTTAGTCAAAGAGGTCTGTCTTAGGGCTCATGCACACGAATGTATTTTCTTTCCGTGTCCATTCCGTGTTTTCAATGGGTTCGAAAAAAAAGATAGTTACTCTGTGTGCATTCCATTTTCGTATGTCCGTATTTCCATTCCGCAAAAAAATAGAACACGTCCTATTATTGTCCACATTACGGACAAGGATAGTGCTGTTCTATTAGGGGCCAGCTGTTCAGTCCTGCAAAATACGGAATGTACATGGATATCATCATTTTTGTGGATTTTTGTGGAACTGCAAAATACATATGGTCATGTGCATGAGCCTTTAAGGACAAAAACTGTACCTTTTAGGCCTGGGCACTAGAGCCATGTGCAGGAGCTGTTATGGGGGCACAGAACCCAATACAGCCTTATATTTTAATGTCACAGGGAACTCATGTGCTGTATCTACAAAGATATTCCATCCTGAAATTTGTTAATTTCTGGATACCCCACTTAAAAAGGGACATAGATTCAATGGAATAGGTGTAAAAGCGGCCTACAAAAATGGAAGCATATAACATATTAGGAGAGACTTAAATTTAATATGTATGGCCTTGCGGAAAGAAGGGAAAGGGGGACATGACTGGAACCTTTAAATAAAGGGATTTTCCAGGATTTTTTAACTGATGACCTATCCTCTGAATAGGTCATCGGTATTTGATCGGTGGAGGTCCGACCTCTGGGACTGCTACTGATAAGCTGCTTGAGAAGGCTTTGGTGCTTGCAGTAGCATTGCAGTTTGAGTCTTGAGTGAAAGTAGCCTAAGTGCAGTCTCTCCTCGCTGCTGAACATGGAGGAGTAGACTTTCCATCGAGCCTGTCTTCACTTCTATGTGTAACAGGGAGGAGACTGCCTAGGCATATTGTTACACATACACTAAGTGTACATCTGCATATATCACTGCATTTCTGTCTCATAATAAAGATCAAAAAGAAAAAAAAAACTTTTGTAGGATTATCAGAAAAAATGTAAAAAATGAAAGTTGACTAAACAAGGCAAAGTAGGTCAAATATGAACTAAAAATAAAAAGACTGACTGACTGCACATGCATTTTTTTAAAGATCTGAAAAAATTAAAGAAACAAAAATGCTGTGATTTGAAAAAAATATATATTGACCCAAAAAATGCACTTCAAGGGTGACAAAATGCATTAATTGTATATTATTTCTCATAGACCTCCTTGCAACAGTTAGGCCTGCTGTGTTTTTGTTTTTTTTTTACTAAAAATGCTGCAAAGAAACCACCAAAAACTGTAAAATCTCCCATTAAACCAATAGTTTTTTGTGGACTTTTTTTAATTAGAAAAAGTCTTGTATAAATTGGCAAAAAATGATACATTTTTGTGCAAAATGGCACTATGTATTACTTTTTTTTTGCCGGTTGGCACATACTAATGATACACTACCTCCATAGTTTTAAATTTAATTGGTTCCCTTAGTTATCCCTTATTATGTCATTTGCACACACAGAGGGTTTGCAATCTTATGTGGTATGAGATTTCCATTTGTCATTATATAACCTAGAATACTAATGGTAGAAGGTATAATTATTTATAAGCTGCACACAGCACTTCTTACTTCAAGCCCCCTAACTATCTCTTACTGAGAAATCAACAGGTATTTTCATGCATAATTCTGTAGCCAATTATCTTGATGAAAGGCAGGTGTTCTGCATAAGTGCCTACGTGCCTGCCTGATGTGTTTATGGAAAGGGGGGGTACCCTTGAAATACCTATGCATTCATGCAGAGCCACTTTCTATGGCTTTTGCTGGCTTTCTTTTGCTTATTACTCCTACACCTTCCATTGCTTTTGAAAGAGAACGATGCAGTCACAAAACGTGAAGAACATCACACAAATGGTCTTTTTAAGGATATTGGGTTGTACTTATCTGAAATATCATTGCCTTGTGATGTGTTCACAATAAAATGTATGTTAACTGTCAGTATGAAACTTCTTTAACCTACGTGGGAACACCTGAATGGTATTTGATAGAGGCTAATTTCCTAAAGCCCCAGTAATGACTTTGCTATGGATCTTTGTTAACAACAGTCAATGTGTTTCACCCAAAGTTTGTGACCAGGCTGCACACAGTCCAGAGTTAGACTGGCCCCCAAATCAAAGGATCTTCTTATAGGTGCAGGTTTTGATACATTAATAGGCCCCAAAGATCCAACATAAGGAAGCCCTAATTGAAACTCATTTGGAGCTCATCAATCTCTGTTAGGGACAATTCTGTTGGTTGAATCCCAAATAGCTTTGTGGTAAATTAACTGATTCTACAGTATATGAGCAGTGTGCACAACAGGATAATTCAGGATATCATGGAAAATAGACCTCTGCATTCTTATGTATAGACAGGCTATAGTATCTCAGAACAATTTAAGTTGGTGGGCCCCAATAGATGCAAATGAAGATGAGTCAAGAGGTGGACTTAAAACAGGGGCTAGTCGTTCCCCATAGCTTCAGAAGATTCTAATATTCTAGGAGTAGGCAGTGTGGGAGGGCGGGTGTAGAGGAGATAGGGATCAGACTATAGGCCCTACTTTCCCCCGGCATTCAGCTTTAACGCTTCCAGTGATTAACAGCTCCCTGCGTGTCCTACAGAGATGGAAAGAGAAGAATTAGAGTATTGTCTACACTGTGAGAGTCAGCAAGGTAACTAGCGTAGAGCAACACAGAATTTGCTACTGCAAAGGGGAAACAAGTTAAGCCACCCTATGCAATGTTTTAGGCAGGAAAGCAGTCAGCATATCACATTCTCAGGCCTGGCTGTAGCAGAGGCATGATGAGATCAGACACCCTGCGCACTTCAGGTACGATTTGGCAAGTTGTATTATTGGGACTGCATGCTGCCATACGAATTGAGGACATTTTGATAGATTGCACCACACGCTGACCATTGCATAATTTTCAAGCCCTGCCTTGACCCCACATTGTCATTAATATCAAGGTCACCCCCAAACTACCATTAAGCTTGGAGCCCACAACTACAGAGAGTGGCCCAAAGCAATATCAATTGCCCCTCCTTGACTGCACCAACCATAGGGAGCAACGGCCTGAAGGAGTACACCGTGACAGATCACCATCAGGGCCACTACCACTCCCATTCTCTGCCCTGAGTCCTCAGGGGCTCGCTGCATTTGCAGTCCAAAAAAAAGCTATGGTTTTAGTCCGGAGTCTGAATTAATTTTTGGGATTTGCTCTGGGGTCTTATTTTAGGAGTCCAGTCTGGGGTCAGAATTTATTTAGGAGCCTTTTTCTGGATTAAGTTGGGGTCTGTTCTGGGTTCCAGATTCATTTAAGTTTCTGGTCTGAAGTCTGAGTTAATTTAGCTTTCTGGTTTGGAGTCTTGGTGGTTACTGGGTTCTCACCTGAGGCAACAGGCTTAAAGGGGTTCTCTGGGCTTTTCATATTGATGACATATGCTCAGGATAGTGTAAATAGCAGTTGTAGAGAAGCACTCACGGACCTTGTCACCACACCAGAATGCCACAGCAGAACCACGAACACAGATCCTCAGCAGTCCAACGAACAGTAAATGAAAAACGGTAACGGCAGCATCTCCAGTGAATTCTTTATTGGACGAGCTTCACAGAAAGTGTACCACAAAAACCAGACAGCAACGTTTCGGCTACATAGTAGCCTTTATCAAGCCTAGTGTAGAGTGACAATATCCACCCTAATATAGTGCATGTAACCCCACCCCTCTGTTAGGGGAACTAATACAATAAATGTCACCACCTCCCAATGAGTAATACAGCCAGTCATGAATACAATATAATAATAGTCGGCATGATCACAATTAGGTAACAATAGAAAACATGTGTTCACCTTAACCAAACGGAAGTAAACAGTGGCTATCATCCGTGGTCATCAGGGCTCACCCTGAGCGTCTCCAGGAACAAAGTGCGCATGTCACTGATCACATCAGCAGTCATCCTGGATCAGGGGAGCACACTTGCGCGTCATCAACCCCGACCACAAGACGATCGTGTGATCATCACATGACTACTCGATCCCCGCCTCCTCATTCATTCATAAAACATCAAGAGATGTTTATGACTCATATGTATAGAGCTGTGCACTCGCTACACTATGCAGAGTGCCCAGCCCCATCCATATCTAACAGCTTATATTGGCCCCTATGTAGCATTATAAAAAGCCATGCTGATGGGTAGACTCCACACCAACCGGTGTCTCACCCTAACACATGGCAGAAAAGATCGGTGGCAAAAAATTATATGTTATTAAAAACTATAAAGGGTTGCAGAGCTGTCATATACAATTGTGAGGCAATGGCAAACAAAGCAGTTATTCCCAGGGGACCACAAAAATTATCCTTCCACATCTGGAGACTGCTGGTAGAGTCCCAATATCCCGGATAAGCCCATGTGCCCCGCATATATACAATAAAAAATGTGAAACATAAAATGTTATTATTATGTGACAATATAAAAACTGTGAAACATAAAATGTTAGTCGAGGATTGTCTTTTTGTCCTACAACTGAAACTTATTGGTTTGGTATTGAATTAGATCTGCATCATTTTTTCAGAAGGTTGAGATTGAAGGGCTTTTTTTCCACGGTTGTGGGTACTGATGTTATTTGTAATAAAGATACAGCTGAATTATCATTGAATACACTTAAGTTGAGGAAAAAAAGTATCTTTATATCGCTGCAAAATAGTCATGTCATTGAATCCTATATTGAGATAGTGAGGAGACAGATACACAAATTGAGAGAACAGGATTGTAGGGTAGTAAGGAACAATTTGTCATATCGACAAAGAAATACGTTAAGACAAAACAAGGACATTACAATCAAGTCCTGCTGAAACTGAAACAAACCCTCAGCTAGGAAGTAGGAGAAAGACAACCTGTTCCTTCCACCGTGCGTGAAAGAACCAGCGTCTCCCTGAGGCCTAGTAAGAACACACAACAAAAGGAAAGGAAGGAGGACTTAGCTTTAGACGGACGGGGAGCAGGAGATCCACCAAACACTAGCTAAGAACTCCAGGAGGAAATATAAACCGCAAGGGCTGCAGAGAGAGGCGGGTATAAATAGAGCCACTAAACAGCTAATGAGTAGAATTGGTGGAACAAACAGCAAGGAAAAAGAGAAAGATCTGTCATTTAGACTCACGTGCAACAAGTCTATCAGATGTTCTCAGGCCTCTCACATGGCAGGCAGTGACTGGTGAAGAGACAGCTGGGGGATGGTGATGTATACAGAAAATTAGGAGGTGACCCCAAATTGGACAATATGAAGATATTGAATAAGATCATCGATGATGCCCTTCTTGAAGGCCTCATTGATGATGATGTAAGTGACTACCTTAGAGTACAATCACCCCGCTGTTTTATGTTCTTCCTTAGATCCATAAAAGGCTTGAAGATCCCCCTGGCAGACAGATTTATTTTTAATACGATAGCCATTTTTTTAGATAAATTGTTACGTGTCCATGCAACCAACGCCCCTTCCTATATAAAGGAACACAAGTCATTTTCTGACAAAGTTACGTGAAATCCAGTTACCTACACATTTTAAATTGGTAAGTTTTGATGTAGTGTCTCTGTACACATCGATTGAGCATGAGTATGGTTTAAATGTCGTTGATTTGGGGCTGGCCGGCATGGGGCTCTCCCTGGGTGGGCGCCGGTTTGTCCACCACCTTCTGGAGGTGGTCCTGAGGAGAAATTATTTCCTCTTTGGGGACACCTTTTTCCAACAACAACGGGGTGTGGCTATGGGGTCTATGGGCTATGGGGTCCCAGGCCTACGGTTTACCCTGACAACCTCTCAGGAGGAACTGCAATTTTTGGATGTCAGGGTATATGTAGAGGAAGGGTGGTTGAAGACAGATCTTTATCAGAAGCCAACTGATAGGAAAAATTTGTTAAAATATGACAGCAATCATCCACGGCGTACGCTTAATTTGCTCCCTTGGAGTCAAGTGCTACGGGTGAGGAGGGTGGTATCTGAGGATGATTTATTTACAGTTAGAGTTAATGAGATGAGTAACACATTTTTGGAGAGACGATAACCAGAGGAAGGGTCGCTTTGGTTGACAGAGAGACCACGCTACACACTACACCGGTTGCCAGGACTAGTGATCGCATCCCCTTTGTCAAAACATGTGAACGCGGTGGCGCTGTATCTTTTATTTTACAGAAGGAATGGCACACTTTATAGAGAGGTTTGCCATCCGTACGTGAGTTCAACAATCCTTTACTAATGGCATACAAAAGGAATGCCAGTTTAGGTGATAAACTAGTAAAATCTGATATAGGGGATACACGGGGGGATGTACAACGTTATCTGGCACCAAGAAAAATGGGCAACTTCCCTTGTCTAGATTGCTGTAATTGTGGCAACTTGATTAAGGGGGATACCTTTGTCCATCATTACAGTGGAAAAACGTATAAGATCAAACAGTTCTATACCTGTAGATCTAGAGATGTGGTTTATATTAGACAGTGCCCGTGTAGTTTAATTTATGTGGGAGAGACCACGAATGGGGATCAAAGAAAGAATTAATAAGCATAAGAGTACGATTAGAAAAAAGGCAGTGGACAAAACGGTTGCTAAACACTTTGCGGAATGTGGTCACTCTGTCAACCAACTCAGATTCGGTGGGCACCCTGAGAAGGGGTGGGGATAGAGAATGTATCCTCAGAAAAAAAGGAATTACAGTGGATTTTTACGTTGAAGTCTATGATTATAAATATAGAGTTCAATGTGAATAATGTTGATTAAACCTTATGCCGGTGGTGGATATATCATTGACTGATGTGGTGTATCCTATTTGGTATATGTGTATGCTTTATGTTTTTAATTCTGTTTTTATATTGTTACATAATAATAATTTTTTGTTTTTTCAGGAGCTGATCTGGGATATCATGAATATAAGATCGGCAGAGGTCTGCCACCTGTCACCCCCGCCGATCAGCCTTATAAGGAGATGACCGCGCAGTGTGCTTGTGCCGTCTCCCTTTTCTCTTCCTGGTCTGCTGCTGCTTTACCATAGACAGCAGTGGTGAAAAGGAGGAAAAAAAGGGAGATGGCACGTGCGCACTGCACGCGCCATCTTCTCATACAGCTGATTGGCGGGGGTGACGGGTGACGGACCCCCGCTGATCTGATATTGATGACCTATCCTGATAGGTCACCAATATGAAAAGCCCAGAAAATCCCTTTAATGGCTACAGTCTCTAAATGAAGGCAGAGTCTTAGTAAGAGGCGGAAACTGTCTTTAAAAGTTGCAACTCTACATAGTCCCTTTAAGTAGCAAAAGTTTCCTCTCTCCTGACTGCACTTCACCCAACTCCTCTCTGTAGAGCAGTTTTTTACAGTATGCACACAGCAGTATAAGTAACAGAGTCTTTTCCCACATTGCATAAAGCCTTTCATGCAATATTGCCCATAGGTGGCAGGCTAGCTGGTTGGTATTGGTTACAGGCCTGACTAGGTATTGGCTGCTCTCAGGATGTCGGGACAGGCAGCTATCTTCTACCCCTAGCTTGGGCTTCAACTCTTTTGTGGTGCTCAACCATGTCTCTGCCCTATCTGGGCCCCGAGGTGGCACACATTTATAGCTGTCCATTTACATGTAGGAACCTGCAGCACCTCCCAGTTCATTCTTTTGGTGCTGTATCTCATTATCTGTTTCTCTTGCTTCTCTCCATGAGATATACCTGCAGAGGCATACATTTCCTCTGAGGAACATGCTAACTTACGTGCAGATATTAGCGGCATGATCCTCACATTGACTCATGACTTTAGCTCAGCCTTTTGCTGTGTTTTAGGCAGTTAACCCTTCCCACTGTCACCAATGTGCCATCCATCCCAGTGCATAACAAAAATCACACAGGGCAGTTCACAGCCCACACAGAGAGTTTCATATGAAAAGTTCATTTACATCCTGCCCAAGGTATTTGACCCCTAAAGTGTCGGTATGTCATCACAGGCTACTTGTTGAATCCTGCCATGTCTCACTATTAGTAATGAGCACGAATATTCGAATTGCGATTTTTTTATCGCAGGTATCGGCACTTTGAGAATTTGCGAATATTTTGGATATAGTGATATACGTATATTTGTTAAAATTAATATTCCTCAATTTTTTTCATCTGAACCCATTACCCGCCTGCTTCTTGCTTGTGGGCCAATGTGAGTAGGCTGCAATATCGTAGTCTGTAGTGAATTAGAATATTCTATCTTCATTATTAAATTTATTTCATCTTATGCAAAAAATTGGCAATGTAATATGTGCATAAATAGAGTTAGGGCGGGTTATAGGAAACTTTCCAGTTGGGTTGGCTTGCTAGAAATTGCGAATATGTAGAATATAGTGATATATTCGTAAAAATGAATATATATATATATATATATATATATATAGTGTAAGAGGGTGCAAGGTGTTGTATTTGATAGCAGGTACGTGTCACCGAGGTTGCTGGCCTCGGTGAGGTGAGAGCCGGGTTTTTGTCTGCAGCAGCTAGTGCTGCTCTGTTAAATAGCATGGCTGCAAAGCCGATCCGGGCCGGCTCTTACTGGGAGCAGCTAAAGAGTAGGGTGGGTGGCTGCTCCCCACGGTCCAGTCCATGTTTTTGGGCTGGGTATAAACGCAGCCAGCAGCTGTGTCTGAGGTGTGATTATCCTGGAGCCTGCAAACAGGGCTGAGAATTCTCTGTCCTGGAGGAAGGAGCTCAGCAGGTGGTGTTTCCCTGCGACCTGAAGGTGGAATCGCCTGCGGCTGAGCCGACTGCTAGGTGTGAACCCGCACCTAAACCACCCAAGGTGACTGGACCCTGTGTTGGCCTGTTTTTGTTTTGCCACAGTATTTCCGTTGTGTGTGAACTGTCACCAAGAGACTGCTTTTCATTTTATGGCGTGCAAGTGTGAATAAAACACTGTTTGATGCACCATCTGGACTCCTTGTTTTGCCTCTAAACTGCACCCGCACCGCTGTCTACCAGAGCGACTCCCCACATTTGGTGTCGGATGCGGGCATGCGCAGTGAGGCTGGCGTGAGCGCCGAACTTTGTTTGCTGAGCAAAAGTGTATGTCCTATATTAGGCCGGCAAAGTTGCAGCCTGTGATTTCTGGCAACATGGAGGCTGCTGTAGAAAGCCCTCATAGAGGCTAACGTGCAGCAGCGGGAGACCAACCAGTTATTGCTGCAACATGTGATGGCATTACAGGCGGCAGGAGCGTCCCACCACGTCCATGATGCCCGGAAGCGGTCCGTGCGGCGATCCCAAAGATGACCCCCGCAGGCGGCGTGGAGACATACCTAGCCGTCTTTGAGAAGGTCGCCGTGAGGAAAAGTTACCCCGTGACCAGTGGGCCGAGGTGGTTGCTCCGTTCCTGGCAGCGGACCCCAGCAAGTTTTTCGATTTGGCAGATGTCCAGGCAGCTGACTACCCGACCGTGAAAGGTGAGATTCTAGCAAGACTGGGGGTGAATGTTTTGGTCGGGCCCAGCGGGTGCATCAGTGGGAATTTAACCCGGCTGAACCCGCCAGACCACAATACTATGACCTGCTACATCGGTTGCAAAAATGGCTGCAGCCAGACATACTGACTCCCACTGCTATGCTCGACCGTCTGTTAGCAGATGTATTCTGGAGGTCTTTGCCATACCCTCTCCAGCACTGGATCGGCCAGGTATCCCCCACCAATGCCCTTGAGATGAGTCGACCTGGTGGAGCGATATGAGGCCACCAGAAACCTGCAGGGGGTTCTTTTGGGAGGAGGCCAGTCAAACCCGGAAACCTCCACCCCAGTCCGGCGGCCGGCCAAACCCGCCCGGGATGTACCCCTTGCAGATCCCTCCCCAGTAGTCTGCTGGCGGTGTCACGAGCCTGGCCACGTAAGGGCCGACTGTCCACAGTGGGGGAACCCATGGAGACTAATTATGGGTACCGGGCTTCCCTGTATGCCCGGAGACTGTGTGCGACCGGCACCCCGAGACAATAGACAATCGACATCTGTGCCAGGTGCAAATCGGGGATAACCTGGCAGTGGCGCTGTTGGACTCAGGGAGCCTGGTAACCCTGGTAAGTGCTGCCCTGGTACAGCCCACCCAGTATACGGGCCGGAAAGTTGGTGTGGTGTGTATACACGGAGACTTAAAGGACTATCCCACGGCTGTAATGTCTCTGTCCACGGCGGCCGGCACCTGGACTTGTGAAGTGGCGATCTCCACAAAGCTGCCCTATGAACTAATAATTGGGAGAGACTTCCCTGGTTTTCCGTCACTGTGGCCTGAGATGAAAGTGACTAATAGCCCTGAGACAGGGGTAACCCTAGCAGAGTGGCCTGATACCCCTGGAAGGCCAGAACCCTGGGAGCCCGAGTCTGAAGGGCCAGCGGTAGGGGTGACCACTGCTGCAGCGGTAGTGGGGAGACAACCCCACTGAGTGTAATGGTGGGAGACACGGAGGACTTGCCACCGGGGCCTGAGTTGGCAGACCTCAATGTCTCCGGGGAAAATTTTGGGACCGCACAACACCGGGACCAAACCCTAACCAGGGCCTGGGAGAATGTGCTGGAAATTGATGGTAAACCCCAGAAACCAGGGGCTGAATTAATGTTCCCACGATTTATTGTTCTGCAGGATATGTTGTATCGGGTGAACCAAATCCGAGGTGAACCTGTTGAACAGTTGGTGGTGCCCACAGCGTATCGCAAGCTTGTCATGGAGCTTGCCCACCAACATGTTCTTGGGGACACCTGGGGTGGCAGAAAACCCAGGACCGCATACTGCAGCGGTTTTATTGGCCCAGTGTGTTCAAGGAGGTAGAGAATTATTGTAAGTCCTGTCCGACCTGTCAGATAACTAGCCCCCAGCCACATTTCCGTAGTCCTCTGGTACCTCTGCCAATTATTGAAGTACCGTTCGAGCGAATCGCTATGGATTTAATTGGGCCTGTACCAAAAGTCTGCCAGGGGCCACCAACACATTCTGGTAGTTCTCGACTATGCCACTCGGTATCCGGAGGCGGTGCCTCTGCGACATACCTCAGCTAAGCTCATTGCCAAAGAGTTAATGGAGATGTTTTCCCGTGTGGGCCTGCCAAAAGAGGTTCTGACAGACCAAGGGACCCCTTTTATGTCCAAAGTAATGAGGGAACTGTGTAAATTGTTGCGTATAAAGCAGCTACGGACGTCCGTTTACCATCCGCAAACAGACGGTCTGGTTGAGAGAGTTTAACCAAACTCTAAAAAATATGTTAAAGAGGGTGGTGTCTAGAGATGGGAAGGACTGGGACCTGCTTCTGCCCTATCTCATGTTCGCAGTGCGAGAGGTACCCCAGGCCTCTACTGGGTTCTCGCCCTTCGAACTGCTTTATGGCAGACACCCTCGGGGCCTGTTGGATATCGCCAAGGAAGCATGGGAACAACAGCCTGTCCCCACAAAAGTGTCATTGAGTATGTCACCCAGATGCAGGAACGGATAGAAAGGGTGTTGCCGCTGGTCCGGGAGCATATGGAGGCAGCACAACAAGCCCAGAGTAGGGTGTATAATCGTCAGGCTCGGGTGCGGGGCTTCAATCCGGGAGATCGAGTGTTGGTTCTGGTACCCACCCTTGACAGCAAATTCCTAGCTAGGTGGCAGGGCCCCTATGAGGTGATCGAGAAGGTAGGGAAGTAAATTACAAAGTACACCAGCCAGGGCGGCGCAAGCCGGAGCAGGTGTACCACGTGAATTTACTTAAGCCTTGGAAAGATAGGGACACGGCCGACGACCACAGCCCCGGCCAGGGCTTACTAGGTGAAAAGTGTCCAGCCCCACAGTTCGAGGCCTGTGAAGCAGTAACCACGGTAAAAATTGCAGACAGCCTGTCTTCCAAACAAGTTCAGGAAGTCAGGGAGTTCATCAGTCGGAACACGGATGTGTTCTCGGACCTCCCTGGCCGCACGTCTCTCATCCAACATGACATCGTCACTGAGCCTCAGGCCAAGATCCGGTTAAAACCATACCGGGTACCCGAGGCTCGGCGGCGGACCATCGCGGAGGAAGTACAGTTAATGTTGAAGCTCGATGTCATTGAGGAGTCGAAGAGTGAGTGGGCCAGTCCCATAGTCCTAATACCCAAGCCGGATGGGACGTTGCGGTTCTGCAATGATTTTCGCAAGTTAAATGAAGTGTCCAAGTTTGATGCGTATCCCATGCCCGGGTAGGCGAGCTTGTTGAGAGTTTAGGGCAAGCCCGTTATTTTTCTGTGCTAGACCTCACCAAAGGGTACTGGCAGGTACCCTTAACGAGTCGGCTAAGGAAAAAACCGCATTTGTTACCCCGCAGGGCCTGTATCACTACAAGGTGTTACCCTTTGGCCTGCATGGCGCCCCGCCACTTTCCAAAGGTTAATGGACATAGTGCTGCGACCACATCGTCGGTGCGCCTCGGCCTACTTAGATGATGTAGTCATCCACAGCACCGACTGGGAAAGCCATTTACCCAAGGTGCAGGCGGTAGTGGATGCCCTGAGGAAAGCCGGACTGACCGCTAACCCAAAGAAGTGCTCCATAGGGTTAGAGGAGACAAAATATCTGGGATATGTAATTGGGCGGGAGTCATCAAACCTCAGGTAACCAAGGTAGAGGCCATTCGTAACTGGCCCCGACCGGTCACCACCAGGCAGGTAAAGTCGTTCCTGGGGATTGTAGGTTACTACATGAGGTTTGTGCCCCACTTTGCCACAATAGCAGCGCCGTTGACAGACCTGTTGAAGGGGCGAAAGTCTGGGAGGGTTAGCTGGAGTGAGAAGGCGGAGGAGGCTTTCGCCGCGTTGAAGTCGGCCCTGTGTGGGTCCCCGGTTTTGGTGACACCCGACTTCAACAAGGAGTTTGTCGTACAGACCGACGCCTCGGAGGTAGGCCTCGGTGCGGTACTGTCTCAGGAGGTCAACGGGGAAGAACATCCCGTTGTCTTCCTGAGCCGTAAGCTCAATCCCGCCGAGTCCAGATATAGTATAGTGGAGAGGAGTGCCTGGCTATCAAGTGGGCACTCGAATCTCTCCGCTACTACTTGTTAGGGAGGAGGTTCCGTCTGGTGACCGACCATTCCCCCTCAAATGGATGAGTCAGGCCAAGGAGAGGAATGCTCGGGTCACCAGGTGGTTCCTATCTCTTCAGAATTTCAAATTCTCCGTGGAACACAGGGCAGGCCGCTTGCAGGGCAACGCAGATGCCCTGTCCCGCGTCCACTGCCTCACGTGTGTTCACCCCTCAGGGTTGAACAAAGGGAGTGTGTAAGAGGGTGCAAGGTGTTGTATTTGATAGCAGGTACGTGTCACCGAGGTTGCTGGCCTCGGTGAGGTGAGAGCCGGGTTTTTGTCTGCAGCAGCTAGTGCTGCTCTGTTAAATAGCATGGCTGCAAAGCCGATCCGGGCCGGCTCTTACTGGGAGCAGCTAAAGAGTAGGGTGGGTGGCTGCTCCCCACGGTCCAGTCCATGTTTTGGGCTGGGTATAAAACGCAGCCAGCAGCTGTGTCTGAGGGTGTGATTATCCTGGAGCCTGCAAACAGGGCTGAGGAATTCTCTGTCCTGGAGGAAGGAGCTCAGCAAGGTGGTGTTTCCCTGCGACCTGAAGGTGGAATCGCCTGCGGCTGAGCCGACTGCTAGGTGTGAACCCGCACCTAAACCACCCAAGGTGACTGGACCCTGTGTTGGCCTGTTTTTGTTTTGCCACAGTATTTCCGTTGTGTGTGAACTGTCACCAAGAGACTGCTTTTCTTTTATGGCGTGCAAGTGTGAATAAAACACTGTTTGATGCACCATCTGGACTCCTTGTTTTGCCTCTAAACTGCACCCGCACCGCTGTCTACCAGAGCGACTCCCCACATTATATATATATACGTTGAAACAACAGGCAGCACTCCAAAGTAAACGTGGATCTTTTATTACACCTCCGCAACGTTTCAGCTGCTCTATGCAGCCTTTGTCAAGCAGTGAACAATAGTGTGCCAAATGTATTTATGTGCAATACACAAGTGATAACAATCATCAATTATACTAATTACATAATACCATCATCAAAAATATTCAAATCAATACATAAAATATTATATAAAAATGACAAAATTCATGTTCCAATATTCACACACCATTGTGTTATAGATGTCTGTGATCAAAATCATCAAAATTCATATATAGAAATGATCAAACGATCCATTATTAATAAAGTGAGTCCGTGCATAATTAGGTTAAACCAATAACACCTGTGGATTAAAATAAAATAACTACAGATCCTTATCAGCACGATGGGGTAACTCACCACCAATCCTTTGCTCTCGGCGTCAGGAAACTGCCAATGCGCATGCGCCCATGACCATCGGCACAGCGCTACATCACCACGTGACACACCACTACGTCACATCGCTACGACCGTAACCACGTCACAAATGTGACGCAGTCCCGTCCCTGCTCAGTGACGCAATGTGGTCACGTGATGAACCAGGAAGTCCACAGTCACGTGAGTCGCTGCAGCCATCACTATGGTGACCAAGTAAATACAGATATCGCAACATTCATAGGCAACAAATACAAGTCTCAGGGAAATAAATAATACACCCAATGTGTCCATCTAGGGTTGCGATAACACGGGATGTTCAGTCCCAGTGTCTCACTACCCCGAGTATAAAGAGAGTGTATACCATGTTCCCATGGTCTCACTCCCCCACTCGTGGACATTCTAGGTAAAACCGGGGTTCCGGAAAAGACCAACCCTTTCAAGGAGGTCAGTCAATTCCAGCAACCACATTCCCATGACTTATTGTTGTCAAAATCCAAGAAAAGGATGGCTGGTTCACATCACATATTGGACCCCATTAACAATGCAGCTGAAACGTTGCGGAGGTGTAATAAAAGATCCACGTTTACTTTGGAGTGCTGCCTGTTGTTTCAACGTATCTTCAAGTTTCTATCCAGGACTTTAAAGGGATTTGCACCCATCTCTACCTTTGTGAGTGCTGCTATATTACTACTACAAGATATTCATTGGATTTATAGCTTTAGCACCATTATGTCTCAAGCCACTGGATCTGTACACCAAGATGTGTTCTCATACTCTCTGGAGGACGGGGCTCGAATCCTACAGAGCTCTGACGGGGGTAATGCAGCCTTCCTATTTTCTCCATCATTGGTGGATCTCAAACGCAGTTTTGAAGCAGAATCTAAGAGACTTATTAATCTGGAGTTACATTTATGCCTATTACGGGAATATCATAACTCGCATCGTATTCCACGTGGGATGCGCTCACATTTGAGGACGGATTTGTTCATTAATAATGTGGACTTTTGTACCCGATTTATCCAGATCTCGAACAAATACGCATTTGATATAATGTTGCTTAATATTGAATTCTTACAACTTGAAGTGATTAAATTGAAGGATAAGGTCTCACGAACTGAGGATGAATTAAAGCAGTTATTAACTACGGAAGAATTTGATAAGTATGTGCAAACCAGTAATGGACATTTTGATAAATTGAGAGTGGAACTACAAACGACGAGGCGTAGAAAGTGGTTACGTGATATTGAGGACTATACCACTGGCTATGTATACACATGGCAAGGTGGTCCACAGAGATCTCGGCGGACTACCACCAGAGAAGGATTTAAAGGGCCCAATCAGAATAGAAGGTCTCCTATAACACCAGAGAGGGGAATTGAGTCTCAGTCTTCACAACATCGACCAACGGGTGTTTCTTCCTCATCGGTGGATTTTTTAGGACTAGATCCAGAACCAACCGGACCAGACGTGGGGGCAGGCGGCAACAAAGATGGAGGAAAAGAGAAACCCCCGAGACCCCAGAGGAATGTGAACCTCAAGAAAAAGACATAGCTCCACAAGACCTCGTGGTAAATATCTCCTCCTTTGAACTGTCTGTTACACAGCGTAAAATATTGAATAAGGGACTATCATTTTGCCCTAGTGGCAGTGTGGATTGGTTTCAACTTGAAATGGACCTGTACCGTTTCTTCAGATCCATTAAGCTGAAATTGTGGGCACAAGACCAACCACCATTAATGATACCTGGTTCTGAAGGGAGAAGGGCGGAGCTTACACTCAGTGATTTAAATCTGTACATTAAGAGTAATGTTACACCTGTAGTTAATCATCAGGTTTTGGACACTTTTATTAATGCAGTGAAATCAGATTTGAATGTATTAAAAGAAAACTGTCCTGAGAGTAAACATAATTTATCCGGAGAGGAAAGAAAAGCCCTTAAGGAATTGACACAGAATGCCATGATCACTGTCAAACCCGCCGATAAGGGGGGTGCGATAGTTATCATGGATACTGAAGCGTATGAAAATGAGATACTCAGACAGCTTCAGGATACAGCAGTCTATCAAAAGGTCAGCAATGACCCGAAATTCGTGTTTATGAGGAAATTGCGTGCTATTGTGGATCAGGCTAAGACCAGGGGGATTATTGACGATAAATTAAGGTCCTTTGTGTATAGGGACCGACTTCGTACACCAGTCATTTATGTACTTCCTAAGATACATAAATCACTTGAAAATCCCCCGGGTCGGCCTATTGTATCTGGATGTGAGTCCTTATTTTCCAATGCGGCAATTTTTCTCGATAGGGTTCTACGTAGATTTGCCATTGAGGCAAAATCCTACATTAGGGATACTACCCAATTTCTACGGATTATCAATTCCATGACTATTCCTGTGGGGGCTCTCTTGGTATCTTTTGATGTGGTCTCTCTCTACACATCAATAGATCACAATAAGGGCATTACGGCGGTACAGGACTGCCTTCTATCTTCAGGGTATACCACTGACTGTCAGGACTTCATCCTTCAGCTACTACGTTGTGTTTTGGAGAACAATTTTTTTCTGTTCCGAGATGATTTCTTTGTTCAAAAAAGGGGAACCGCGATGGGTTCTAATATGGCACCGACATAAGCCAATATTTTTATGTCGCGGTTCGAGGAGAGATGCGTCTATGTGGGCCACCACCTCAGACATATTCTGGGGTGGTGGCGCTACATAGATGATATCTTCCTCATTTGGAAGGGAACCCCAGGTGAATTGGAGGATTTTCATTTATTTCTTAACAGTAGAGAACAGGAGATTGACTTTACGCTCACTTATTCAGACAGAGAGGTCCAATTCTTGGATACCTTGGTCTTTGTGGAGGGAAAGCATCTGAATAGTGACCTATTTGTTAAAGAGACTGATCGGAATAATTTACTGTTGTTTACTAGTAACCATCCTAGGGCAATGGTGAGGTCTCTGCCTTTTAGTCAACTACTCAGAGTAAAGAGAATAGTTGGTCAAAAAGAAAAACTGGGATTAAGACTAACGGAGATGGGTCATAAATTCAGAGCTAGAGGTTATCCTGTTGGCCTTATACAACGACATACTGATAGGATTAAAAATATCCCCAGGGCTGAATTATTAGGTGATGGTAGACAACAGACTAAAGAAGATAGGATACCATTTGTGTCGAGTTATACCTCAATAAGCCCTCATGTTGGTAAAATTATCAGGAAACATTGGACGATGTTGGGTAGTATGTTTAGGGATATCCCAGAATTTTCAAGACCACCATTGTTGTCGTACCGCCGTACACGTAATCTGAAGGATACACTAGTAAAGCGGATTTAGGAACTAAGAAAGTGTCATTTGGGGCGTATTTTGGATCCAGGAGAGTCGGAAGTTATCCCTGTCATAATTGTGTGAATTGTTCTCTGATGTTGAGGGGTGCTGATTTTATACATCCCACAACCGGTGAGCAATTCCACATTGACAAATATTTGACCTGTGATTCCACATATGTTGTTTATGTTCTGGAATGCCCATGTCGCCTCCTCTATGTGGGGAGACGACGTGGGAAGTAAAAACCAGACTAAATCAACATCGTTTCTCAATTCGAGAGAAACGGATGGATTTGCCGGTTTCCAGGCATTTCACGGAGGCACATCATACAGAGCGTGATTTGAGGTTTAGGGTTGTGGATCAGGTCCCCATTCCTAGACGTGGGGAGATAGGACCACCCTACTCAAACGCAAAGAGCTCTTTTGGATTTACCATCTGCATAGTTTGAGGCCAGAGGGTTTGAATGTGGAATTCAGAGTTGTTTGACCCTAGGGGCTCTGTGGGTATTTCTAGAGTCGTTCACTGGAGGATATGAGAACCATAGTGTGCTGCAATATTCTCTGTTAATATTGAGTTATTGATTTGAATCTTTTATTATAGAAACTCCAAAGTTGGAGAAAGACTGGATGACCAGAGAATTGTCGAGATGGGAGAACTCACCTATAATCCAGAAGCTCAAGTCAGGATATCGAATATTGTTAATGGGGTCCAATATGTGATGTGAACCAGCCATCCTTTTCTTGGATTTTGACAACAATAAGTCATGGGAATGTGGTTGCTGGAATTGACTGACCTCCTTGAAAGGGTTGGTCTTTTCCGGAACCCCGGTTTTACCTAGAATGTCCACGAGTGGGGAGTGAGACCATGGGAACATGGTATACACTCTCTTTATACTCGGGGTAGTGAGACACTGGGACTGAACATCCCGTGTTATCGCAACCCTAGATGGACACATTGGGTGTATTATTTATTTCCCTGAGACTTGTATTTGTTGCCTATGAATGTTGCGATATTTGTATTTACTTGGTCACCATAGTGATGGCTGTAGCGACTCACGTGACTGTGGACTTCCTGGTTCATCACGTGACCACATTGCGTCACTGAGCAGCGACGGGACTGCGTCACATTTGTGACGTGGTTACGGTCGTAGCGATGTGACGTAGTGGTGTGTCACGTGGTGATGTAGCGCTGTGCCGATGGTCATGGGCGCATGCGCATTGGCAGTTTCCTGACGCCGAGAGCAAAGGATTGGTGGTGAGTTACCCCATCGTGCTGATAAGGATCTGTAGTTATTTTATTTTAATCCACAGGTGTTATTGGTTTAACCTAATTATGCACGGACTCACTTTATTAATAATGGATCGTTTGATCATTTCTATATATGAATTTTGATGATTTTGATCACAGACATCTATAACACAATGGTGTGTGAATATTGGAACATGAATTTTGTCATTTTTATATAATATTTTATGTATTGATTTGAATATTTTTGATGATGGTATTATGTAATTAGTATAATTGATGATTGTTATCACTTGTGTATTGCACATAAATACATTTGGCACACTATTGTTCACTGCTTGACAAAGGCTGCATAGAGCAGCTGAAACGTTGCGGAGGTGTAATAAAAGATCCACGTTTACTTTGGAGTGCTGCCTGTTGTTTCAACGTATCTTCAAGTTTCTATCCAGGACTTTAAAGGGATTTGCACCCATCTCTACCTTTGTGAGTGCTGCTATATTACTACTACAAGATATATATATATATATATTTTCATCTGAACCCACAAGTAAAGGTAATGAGTTCAGATGAAAAAAAACAAAAAAGAATATTCGTTTTTACAAATATATCACTATATTCTACATATTCACGATTTCTAGCAAGCCAACCCAATAGGAAAGTTGCATATAACCCTCCTTTACTCGATTAACGCGCATATTACATTGCCGATTTTTCGCATATGCTAAAATAAATTAAATAATGAAGAATATTCTAATTCATTACTGAATTAGAATATTCTTAATTATTAAATTTATTTAACCTAATGCAAAAATCGGTAATGTAATATGCACGTTAATTGAAAAAGGGCGGGTTATAGGCAACTTTCCTATTGAGTTGGCTTGCTAGAATTCGCGAATATGTGGAATATAGTGTGATATATATTCTTAAAAATGAATATTAGCCTTTTTTTTCCTCTGAATCCATTACATTTACTAAAGGGTTCAAATGGAAAAAAAAAACGAATATTCGTTTTTACGAATATATCACTTTATTCTACATATTCGCGATTTCCAGCAAGCCAACCCAATAGGAAAGTTGCCTATAACCCGCTGTTACTCGATTAATGTGCATATTACATTGCCGATTTTTTGCTTACAAGAAAATAATCTTGAATACGAATATTCGCGAATCGCGGATATTCATGAATTGCGAATATTTGCGAATATTCTACCATATATTTGCGAAATATCGTGAATTCGAATATTGCCCCTGTCACTCATCACTACTCACTATAGAGTGTTCAATACAAAAAGAGATAATGGTGGCACCGTCCAAAACCCGGATGCAAAAACGGGACTCCTGAATCGGCCTCTCAGACCTCCAAGGATCGGGGTGCCTAGCGTATGTAGATATCAAACGTCCAATTCAAATGAAAACAGATCCGCGGCACTCACCATCCGATATTCGAAATTGCTTTATTGCAGAGTGTAATTCATTCACTATAGGGTGTCCCATGCACATTACAGCACATAATATATAGGTACATATCAGGTGTTTAACATCAGTTTAAAGGCACATTACGTGGCATAATACATAACACATTGCACATAATGTAATTTACTGTACATGACATATTTAAACTGTTTTCTGAGACTATTTTACTGATGACCTATCCTCTGGTGTCATCTCAAACAGCTTATCGGCAGGGGTCCTGGGTGTTTAACCCCCAACTTTCAGATACTAATAACCAGTGTCAGAATGGGGTACCTAGGGTCCACCAGTAAAATTTATTTTGGGGGCACATCATACGGATACATTCAAATATAATAAATAATCTAACAAGTTTTTTTTTATATGAACATAGGCTGGCTGAAGTGTTGTACATTGAATAAATGTATAAAGTGCAGTAAGTCTACTGTGCCACTTGTGCAGGGGGTGGGAGACTAGGGGGCCATTTTGCTCAGGGGCGCACCGGGGTGATTTCCCTTTACCCCTGTGGGCCAGTCCCAGCCTGCTAATGACCTATCCAGAGGATAGGTTACCAGTTAAAAAATCTCGGAAAACTTCTTTAAGTGTAGGGAGATTTTATAGCATGCATTAGGGTACATTCACACTTGCGTTATTCTTTTCCGGCTTAGAGTTCCGTCAAAAGGGCTCTATGCTGGAAAAGAACTGATCAGGCATATTCCCATGCAATCTAAATGGATAAAAATCCGTTCAGTTTGCATCAGTATGCCTTCCGTTCAGTCACTGTCAGGCGTTTTGGCCGGACATAATACCGCAGCATGCTGCGGTATTATGTCCGTCCAAAATGCCTGATCAGTCGCCGGAATGCCGGATCCGGCATTAATTTACATTGACTTGTATTAGTGCCGGTGTAACGTTACATATCTCTACTTCGTGAGATTTCCCTACCGGTCGCACCGGAAATGACGTAAGGAGGCGTTCCCGAGTTGTGACGATCTGCACATGCGCAAAATGACAGTTTAGGGAAAATCTCAGCGGAGTTCAGCTGCACACTGGGACACTGCGCATGCGCCGGGGAGCCTAAGTTGGGAAATATTACGACCCAGTGCGCAAGCGCCGAGGGGAGATCTGATGGCCATTTTTTTCTATTAAATAAATAAATATAAATATTTGGAAATATTTGGAAATATAAATATAAAGTGCGCTTGCGCACTGGGTTGCAATATTTCCCAACTTAGGCTCCCCGGTGTCCCGGTGTGCAGCCGAACTCCGCTGTGAGATTTTCCCTAAACTGTCGTTTTGCACATGCGCAGATCGTCACAACCCGGGAACACCTCCTCACGTCATATCAAGTGCGACCGGTAGGGAAATCTCACGAAGTAGGGAAATGTAACGTTACACCGGATCTGGCATTGAGAAACAACTGAAGGACGGAAAACTGTGAAAAAGATTGCAGGACGGATCTGTCTATCCGCATGACAAGCGGATCAGTCTACAAATGCTGTCAGTTGTCACACTGAAGGGCGGATCCGGCAGGCAGCTCCGACGACGGAACTGCCTGCCAGGTCACATTAACGTAAGTGTGAAAGTACCCTAAACTGTTTACAATGCTGGCGTATTCTATCAGCAGACACTTAATGGTTCAAAAGTTCAATTTAGGTGGCATTTTAATAGGATGTTTCTCAGTAATGGTTAATAATGATCTGTCTGGTGGTAATGATGATGTTGTTTTTTTGTGATGTTTGAATTTGATGATAATGGACTTATTGATTTTGTTGACGGCGATATCTAGAAATCATGCTTCTGGTCTCGGCTCTACCACCCCATTCACATCGTGATAGGTGATTACTTAACCTCTTAAGGACACAGGACTGCTGCGGGTGGCCACCAGCTTATTCAAGCAGACCCCCGCAGCTAATGTTCGGGATCGGCAGCGCTGCCGATCACGAACATTTAACCCCTTAGATGCCGTGGTCAATCCTGACCCATCTGCGCGCGATTAAAACCGAAAGTAAAACTTTCGGCAGCTCTCTGGATCCCCCTTGTGGCGATCGGGGGAACTAGAGCCTGTCAGCAGCGGCCATGGTTTCTGTGAATGAAACCATGCTGTTGCATAGTATTTCCTATAGAGCCCTTGTTAGTAATAGGGCTCCATAGGAAACTAGTAAAATCATCATAGACTCCAATACAAGTGTATAATGTACAAGAAGCAATCAGATGACTGATTTATATAGTTTCCTATAGAAGCTATATAAAAGTGTTAAAAAAAAAACTAAAAATTCAAATTACCCCCCTTTTCCTAAAAATAGAATAAAAGATTTTTTTTTTTAAAATACACATCATGGGTGTCGCAATGTGCGAAAACTCCCAAAGTATAAAAATATAAAAATATATTCCCCATACGGTAAAAGAGTTGGCGGCTACACTCTTATTGTGATGATGAACAATAGATCAGGTGCTCACCTGAACGTGACTATACCCCAAGCGTGTCACAAAATGGAAGGACAATATATAACAATGCAGGGGCACACCGATACTATTCCAGGGAACCATCCAATAATAAAATGAATTATTTATTGACCATAAAAAACAGATAAAAACGCTCAAAGATAGTATCAATTGCCTGTGAAGTAATTGCAACCAATGAAAGAAGGGATATTCCTCTATATCTGGATAAGCAGCAAAACACAAATATCTGGATGTAGATGGAAAACTGCTAGTATAAAGGTGCCTTGTGCCGGGAAATTCCTTGTGCAAAAATATATTTCATGTGCAAAACATTATTCCATACTAACATATGTGCAAAACCGCAAATAGTTGTGCAAAAAGTGCAACCAATTATGTGCAAACACGCAAAAGTCAATAAATCGATGATCTGACAATGTTATCCTGAAGTGCTGTTTGAGTGGTAAACACACAATCCTTCAATCCTGTGTGGTTCAAAATGTCCAAGTTGTATGAGAACTTTACTGTGAATGTCCAAGTATATCCTTATAGTGATTAAAACCTCCACAAGGGCTTAATATCATACCCGGGTGTACACGTGCAATGTGCGTGTACCTCACTCTTCTACCCTCAGGTAGGGCTGAACACTTAGATTGTCCTTTGACTCCCGGGGGAGGGAAGAGAAATCTCACCTCCTTTACACCACCTCGCTCGTCCCCTGCCCCAGATGCCTTACCTCCGCTCCGGTGAATTTGCTTACAGTCCGTAGCTATAGCTCCTGCGCCCGCGGCGTCCCGCGCGGCGTCTAGGTCTCGTGGCGTCCCACGTGACCAGTAGTTCCGATACTTTGGGAGGAGGCACCGCTGGGTCCTACACACCGCTGGTTATTTGATTGTTAACCAGATTGTTGAATTCCGGTGCCGATGTGGGGGTTGTGTGGAGTGTTCATCCAATAGGTCACACTACTTGTCCGCCCATACGCGTTTCGAGGTTCGCCCCTTCTTCAGTGGATGCAAGTAGTGTGTATGATGCTTCTTTAAATAGCCTCTGCACTTAATGTCCCAGCAGAAATCCCAAAGATCTGAAATGGATCCATTTTACAATATGGGTCCATTTTCCATAACGACCACAGAAGAGCCTTAAGGTGCCTAATCCAATTGAATATGAAATACACCTACACCAGTACCATAAAATCAATAAAATCAATAAATCCTACCTACCACATTCATATTCGGAGATTCATATTCCTATTACATTGATTGGAGAGACTATAAAAATGCTGAACATAATATGTATGACTTTCCCCTAAAAAGTAGTATATATAACTTTCCCTAAAAAAGTGGATGCAGAAATGTATGGTTCCAAAAGTTGATAGAAGAACATTGATAGAAGAACATTGAGGGGGGAGGCGAAGAGAGAGGGAGGGTCAAGGTGTCGATAGAACGGCCAGACCTTGACCCCCCATCTACCCCGCGCCACCCACCTCCTCAAAGGAACCCAAAAATTTCTATCAATGTTCTTCTATCAACTTTTGGAACCATACATTTCTGCATCCACTTTTTTAGGGAAAGTTATATATACTACTTTTTAGGGGAAAGTCATACATATTATGTTCAGCATTTTTATAGTCTCTCCAATCAATGTAATAGGAATATGAATCTCCGAATATGAATGTGGTAGGTAGGATTTATTGATTTTATTGATTTTATGGTACTGGTGTAGGTGTATTTCATATTCAATTGGATTAGGCACCTTAAGGCTCTTCTGTGGCCGTTATGGAAAATGGACCCATATTGTAAAAATGGATCCATTTCAGATCTTTGGGATTTCTGCTGGGACATTAAGTGCAGAGGCTATTTAAAGAAGCATCATACACACTACTTGCATCCACTGAAGAAGGGGGCGAACCCCGAAACGTGTATGGGCGGACAAGTAGTGTGACCTATTGGATGAACACCCCCCACACAACCCCCACATCGGCACCGGAATTCAACAATCTGGTTAACAATCAAACAACCAGCGGTGTGTAGGACCCAGCGGTGCCTCCTCCCAAAGTATCGGAACTACTGGTCACGTGGGACGCCACGAGACCTAGACGCTGCGCGGGACGCCGCGGGCGCAGGAGCTATAGCTACGGACTGTAAGCAAATTCACCGGAGCGGAGGTAAGGCATCTGGGGCAGGGGACGAGCGAGGTGGTGTAAAGGAGGTGAGATTTCTCTTCCTCCCGGGAGTCAAAGGACAATCTAGTGTTCAGCCCTACCTGAGGTAGAAGAGTGAGGTACACGCACATTGCACGTGTACACCCGGGTATGATATTAAGCCCTTGTGGAGGTTTTAATCACTATAAGGATATACTTGGACATTCACAGTAAAGTTCTCATACAACTTGGACATTTTGAACCACACAGGATTGAAGGATTGTGTGTTTACCACTCAAACAGCACTTCAGGATAACATTGTCAGATCATCGATTTATTGACTTTGCGTGTTTGCACATAATTGGTTGCACTTTTTGCACAACTATTTGCGGTTTTGCACATATGTTAGTATGGAATAATGTTTTGCACATGAAATATATTTTTGCACAAGGAATTTCCGGCACAAGGCACCTTTATACTAGCAGTTTTCCATCTACATCCAGATATTTGTGTTTTGCTGCTTATCCAGATATAGAGGAATATCCCTTCTTTCATTGGTTGCAATTACTTCACAGGCAATTGATACTATCTTTGAGCGTTTTTATCTGTTTTTTATGGTCAATAAATAATTCATTTTATTATTGGATGGTTCCCTGGAATAGTATCGGTGTGCCCCTGCATTGTTATATATTGTCCTTCCATTTTGTGACACGCTTGGGGTATAGTCACGTTCAGGTGAGCACCTGATCTATTGTTCATCATCACAATAAGAGTGTAGCCGCCAACTCTTTTACTATTTCAGTTTTTATACCCTTATTGGTAGCTAGCTCCTCTGGTTGGTGATGATGGACATTTGGGAACATATTCAAAATAAATATAGGAATATCGAATCCTATGATTTTAGTGAAAATGAGAGAGTGGAGAATGAAGGATACCTAGAAAAAAAGATTGATGACAGATTTAGAGAATTGGAGAGACTATTATTAAAACTATTACGTAACAAATGGGAAATTAAATCTTTATCCCAATATATAGCTAAAGGAATGGCTCCTAAAGGTTTAACACTAACTAGAAACCCAGCTGCAGACTTAATGGATGATGATTTTAGTAAAGAATGGGACGATTTTTTGAGATCACAATCTTTGGTATTAGTTAAAATGGTGATTGACAAGCGAAAAAATATAATAGATGAACTTTCACAAAAGATTGATGCTCTCAAAAAAGAGGTCTCTCAGTTCCAGGATAGCGAACAGGTCCAAAGATGGCAGGAGAGGATTTGTAAAAATTTGGATACAACGGAGAAAGAAATAATGCAAAAGAAATCAAAAAAACTACAAAATATTGAGAAAAAACATACAAAGGGGAATAATATGCAAGCAGAGACAAGGGAGGCAGAAGAAAAAGGGACGAATATATGTAGAAATCACACAATCCTTCAATCCTGTGTGGTTCAAAATGTCCAAGTTGTATGAGAACTTTACTGTGAATGTCCAAGTATATCCTTATAGTGATTAAAACCTCCACAAGGGCTTAATATCATACCCGGGTGTACACGTGCAATGTGCGTGTACCTCACTCTTCTACCCTCAGGTAGGGCTGAATCATACACACTACTTGCATCCACTGAAGAAGGGGGCGAACCCCGAAACGCGTATGGGCGGACAAGTAGTGTGACCTATTGGATGAACACCCCCCACACAACCCCCACATCGGCACCGGAATTCAACAATCTGGTTAACAATCAAATAACCAGCGGTGTGTAGGACCCAGCGGTGCCTCCTCCCAAAGTTACAAATGAATGTTATATATTCCCCATACGGTAAACAGAAAAACGGAAAAAAACTTCATTTCCTCCATAAAAATGAAATAAAAAGTGATCAAAAAGATATACACACCCTATAATGGTACCACTTTAAAGTTTAGATTGTCGTGCAAAAAATAAGCCCCCATACAACTCCGTACACATAAATACAAAAAAGTTATAGGGGTCAAAATATGGCGACAAAAAAAAGAAAATTTCCCACTTTTGAATTTTTTTTTTCACTATCAAAACACAAGAAAAACTTTACATATTAGGTATCGCCAGATTCGTACTGACCTGTAGAATAAGACTAACTGTTCAGTTTTATTGCACATCGAACGTTGGAATTTAAAAACCGGTAAAACTGTGGTGGAATTGCTTTTTTTTGCAATTTCACCCCATTTGGAATTTTTTCAACGCTTCCCACTACATTGTATGCAATATTAAACGATGGCGTTGGAAAGTAAAACTTGTCCTGCAAAAAACAAGCCCTCATATGGCTATGTGAACGAAAAAATGAAAAAGATATGGCTCTCGGAAGGCAGGGAGCGCAAAATGAAAACGCAAAAATGAAAAAAAAAAAACGTGTCCTTAAGGGGTTGAACAATTGCTCCCTAAAGCGGTTGAGCCACCATGAAATCTTATTTTGATATCATTCAGCATAAAAAGCTAGTTACTTTTGTAATTTACTTTCTGTTTTGTGGGTTATTCTGTTTACTTCATTATAATGGTGCCCCCTGGTGTTTAATCTGTAAAGTTATGTGCACTTCCACATAATGAGGTGGTCACACATGCTCAATTTCATCCTTCAAATACCATCAGTGAGAAGTTATGACAGTTACAAATGAATAACCATAACCATATGAGGTACAGGGCTCCTGGTAGCTTTTTTAAAAATAGATTGTCATGTACTATATAATGTCTGATTTTACATCAATCCTAGCATCAGGGGCATAACTATCATAGCGGCAGATTATGCAACTGCTATGGAGCCCAGGGCAAGAGGGGTCCCAGTATTAGTTGGGATTATCTCCTCTTCTACTGGAGGTGAAAACTTGGTCAGGACTCTACCATCAAAGGTACCAACTATATCAACTTTTAACAAATGAAGCAGTGGAAAAATGGCCCAAGGGTCATTGAAAAGGGTTTAGGCAGAAACCCTTCTGTCCTTTATGTACACCACTGCCTGGCATACTTTGGCTAGTTTTTGGAAGCAGCCCATCCTCCACTTTTCTGAAATGAAAGTACAGATAAACTACTGCTGATTGATTAATAAGATCACCACAGTTTCACAGGGAAGCTAGTGGTACCCAGGCGTAATGTTTCATAGGGTTCATCCCACCACTACCCAACCCATGTTTCTGGTTCTTCACCAACTATGGTTAAGAGTCTTAGGTTCATATCACCTAGCTAGTTGCAGTATTCTTCTGTTACCGATGGAGTTAAATTCCTGACTCATTGTCTTACTTTGATTTGGATGGGATATTTCTTATGTTCCATCAGCCTCATACCAGCTTTTCCCAATTCCCAATCTCATTTGGATTGATGTCATAGTAGGGATTCTATGCTGGAAAAAAGGGGAGAAGATGCTGAAAATAGTTCTATGTATGTAAGCCTACATGCACACGGCAGTGTTTTTTTGCAGCCTCCGTTCCGTTTTTTTTGCAGATCCGATGGTTTCCCATTCATTTTTATGGATCCGTTAGAAATGCGGATGCCTCTTCTGTTGCCTGTTTGCGTCCATTGTCCGCATTTCACGTCCACAAAAAAAAAATTGGCATGTCCTATTCTTGTCCGCAAAAAATGGTTTGCGGACCCATAGAAGTTAATGGTTCCGCAAAAAAGGCGGATGAACAACGGAAGCCATCCGTTTGTCATCCGCATCCGTTTTTTTTTTTGCGGATGGTTGCTTGGAAACCAGGGCAATTGTACAGGTACTTTAAGAAACTGGTTCAAGCCTTCCGTTTTTTTTGCGGATCTGCAAAAAAAACTGAAGACACACGGAAACACAACCTACAAAATTTGCGGACACACGGAACGGATGGGGAGGTGAAAAAAAAAGGAAGACGGATCCGCGATTTGCGGACAGCAAAATACAACTGTCGTATGCATGTAGCCTAAGAGAGATTCTAAAGAAGGAAGATGATAAAATCTCATTGCAGTATATTGGTACAGGGGGACAGTTATCAAAACTGGTGAAAAGAAGAACTGGCTTAATTGCCCATAGCAGTAAGGGTCCATTCACACGTCCGTAAGTGTTTTGCGGATTCGCAAATTGCGGATCTGCAAAATACGGACATCCGCAATGTGAGATCCGCAATTTGCGGACCGCACATAGCCAGCATTATAATAGAAAATGCCTTTTCTTGTCCGCAATTGCTGGCTACCTCCTCCTCCTCCATCGCCACTTCCACCTACAACCCTACATTCACTGCCTCCTTCAAGTTGCAGGTTAATAATTTTTAATTTTTATTTATTTTATTTTAAGTTATTTCCCTATCCTCATTTGTTTGCAGAGCACTTGCCATGCTATTGAGTATATTTTGCTGCCTTTTGCAGCCCTCAAGCCCTTTCCAGGATTTTTTTACAGCCATTTTAGTGCCCATTGACTTCAATGGGGTTCGGGTCCATGGTCAAGTTTGGGTCAAGTTCGGATCCTGAACTTGAACTTTGCGACGAAGTTCGGCCAAACCCGGCGAACCTGAACTTACAGGTGTTCGCTCAACTCTAACTGTCTGAACAGGCCCTTAGACGTTATGGATAATATATTATGTGTGTGCATAGGCTAAGCGTAGGCTATCATTATAGTCTCTTCTGGGTGACCTAAGGAACCCCAGGAGGACCTGTACTCAGGTTCTTCTATATCTAACTAATTAAAACTGGATTCCTGCAGACTTTTACTAGTGAAGCCTAGGGTGAAAAAAAGAGAAAATCTAATCATCTTACCTCCGTTGCAGTGGCCCAGGAAGAGTGAGTGAAGGATGTCAGTAGTGGTTTTGGCTTCCTAGGGCTATGAAGTGATTGGAGGGCAAACCATTTACTCCTTTGTGGCACACCCTGGTATTGGGGCTCCTGCCTGGTGTCGGTTGGGGTGCCCTTGATGTTGGAGGATTGGCTGAGTGCAAGGCAGGACTGATGGATAATGGAGATAATGATCAGGTCTGTAATTTGTAATAACCAAAGTCTCTCTTTACTAAGTGAGTAATAGGGGTTGTAGTACAAATAGCAGCAAGGCACAGTTCTTTAGTATCCGCAGTGCAATATTCTCTCAATAGCAGCATATGGACAGCAATAATGATGGTTATAATAGTACTTCTCTTTCTCTCTAAAGAACACATTGTAGTCTTTCAGCAGATTCACAGATATGCATGCAATAAGATTCCTATTACGTCCTTCTGCAGTTCCTGTACAGAGGGGTGCAGAAATTTAGATACAGGTGGCTAAGGCTAGTTTTACATTAGTGCTAAAGCTATCCGGCAGGCTTTTGGAACAGCTTGCTGGAGTTCTCAGGATTGGACATAGCCGGATAGTGTTTCATGCCCACTGGGCCCATTAGACTATAATGGAATCAGGTGGGAATGCCAGGATTCAGGCGAAAAAAAATTGTTGCACGCAACAGTTTTTGTCTGGCCAAATTCCAGTATTTATGCTGGGTAATGACCGGATCCTCGCTGGTTCCCATTATAGTCAAGGGGCTCCAGCGGTGAACGCCTGGATCCGTAGAACTGTGGCAGGCTGTTCCTCTGCCAGATTGCTTTAGTGTAAGTGTAAAAGTAGCCTAATCTGTCTTTAGAGGTGGCCTTAGCAATAATCCTTTCACAGCAGCAAAGTCTTTTTGCCTTCGCAATACCTTGGTGTCTGAAGCTTGCACGGCCTTGTGAGCTCTAGACCTTCTTTCTTAGTCCCTCTCTCTATTTTCAGGGGTACTTTAGTAGAAGGGCTACTTCCATAGCAGTTATAGTCTTAGAGATTAGGGTTCTCTGAACTTGGTCCAAGCTGTAGAGGAGCTGTTAATCACACATCTTCTCCATTGTACTGCTCAGACTAGACTCCTGACAGCACAATTTGCCACTCTACATTCACTTTGCAATCTTCCCTTATAACCGCAGACATGCAATTCCATTCTCATTGCCACTTTCTACAGTTCCCAGTTGCAGGGTGCAGATCTTAGAATTAGATGGCTAGTCCGTCCAAAAATGTGGAGGGTGCCGGAGGCAATTAACCCCTTCCACAAGCAGTAATGTCTTAATGCCATAAATGAGCAGTACCTTACTGTCTGAATCCAGTGCATGGCCTTAGTCGTTCTATAACTTCTGTGGATGTCTGTTCTCTTTCCCTCAGGGGTAGTCTAAGTTGTTAAGTTGTTTTTTGGCAACTTTTGGTATCAGTAATGGTGTTTCCTGGATGAGGCTTTTCTTTGGACTTACTTGGCAAACGCTCACACATGTAGGTCTTTTTTATTTGTTTATTGAAGCAATTTCAGCACAATAACTGGTTAAAATGTGAGATACATAAACAGAATAATAAATGGAAATGATGACTGAAGAAACTCCAGCATCAAGAGTATAGAGTATAATGTGGAATCAGGTGAAGAGGTCATCAAATGAACACAGCAAATGCTGATAACTACTAAAGTTAAATACAGTATGGGCAAGGAGCCCCACTGGCATTCTTTTCAAAGGACCTCAATCAGGGGCGCACCGACAGGGGGGGTTTTAGGGGTCTGGACCCCCCCTAGAACCCAGATCCAATTTTTTTTTAAATCACTCAGGGCCGCACCGCCGATCGCAACAGGCGGCGCAGCCCTGGTTCCAATTGCAGACGGCGGTGGGGAGGCAGTAGGAGATGAGCGCTTCCATTGCGGAAGCGTTCATCTCTATATTCATCGATCTGTGTTGCCGTCCTCAGGACAGCGATACAGATCAATGTGCTGTGGCAGGGGAGGGAGAGGCGTCTCCCTTCCCTGTTCTTCTGATAGGCTGCCCGTTTTGGGTAGAGGGCACTATGGGGCATCTGGGGGCATTTATTTGTAGCCCATTTTGGGGGCATACTATAGGGGAATCTTGTGGATTTTTTTTACTGCCCCATTTGGGGGGCACTATAGGGGCATTATTTGGGGGCACCACACCATGGGGGAGTGGAGCATTATGGGGGCATTTATTTATTTCTATCCCATTTTGAGGGCATTTTTACTGCCTTATTTTGGAGGGGGCCCTATTAGGGCATCTGGTGTCACTAAAGCGGCATTATTTGGGGCACTATGGGGGAGTGGAGCACTATGGGGGCATCTGGGGGCTCTAAAGGGGCTTTTTATAGGCATATTATGGGGGCACTATGGCATCTGGTGGCACTAAGGGGCATTTTCACTGGCACATTATGGGAGGCACTATAGGGAGAGCAGCACTATGGGGCATCTGGTGGCACTATAGGGGCATTATTTGGGGTCACTATGGTATTTTTTTACTGGCACAATATTCCCTATATGCACTATGGTATCTGGCTGGCACTAATGTGTATTTTTACTGGCACATTGGAGGCACTATAGGGCCGGGCATCACTATGGGGCATCTGGTGGCACTAAGAAGGGGCATTTTTAACTGGCACTTTATGGGGGCACTATGGGGAGAGGAGCAGTATGGGGGCATCTGGTGGCACTAAGAAGGGGCATTTTTAACTGGCACATTATGAGGGCATTATGGGTGAAAGAAGCACTATGGGGGCATCTGGTGGCACTAAGAAGGAATTGTTACTGACACAATATGAAGGGCACAAAGAAGGGGCATTTTCTACTGGCACATTATGGGGAGAGGAGCACTATAGGGGCATCTGCTGGGGGCACTACAAAGGGGCATTTTTTGCTGGCATATTATAGGGGGCACTATGGGGAAGGGGAGAGAAGCACCATGGAGGCATGTGCTGGGGGCACTAAGATGGGGTATTTTATACTGGCAAATTATCGGGGCACTATGGTCAAGTGGGAGAGGAGCACTACGGGGGCATTTACTGGGGCACTATATAGAGGTATTTTATACTGGCATACATTATGGGGACATTAGCTCAACTGCGGGCACTAAGCAGGTATATTTCTTGTACTGTAATATTATAGGGAGAATTATTACTACTAGGGGGCATTATGGTGAGCTTTACTACTACTGGGGGCTATGGCGAACATGATCACACTAGTATGGGCACTATGAGGGCATTATTACTAAGTGTGCTCAGGCAGGGAATTATTTCTATTGGTGGGAATTTGCTGAGCACTGTTACTTTGGTGGGCACCCTGACACAGTATCAGCTTAGCACAATTATTTTTGGGGACAATATGTTTATTCTATTAGTGTCAGGGATACTATATACTGGGCACAGTTATGTTTTTAGAGCACTGTGTGCCAATATTTGTAGAAGGGGGCACTATCTGTGTGGTACAGGTATTTTTCAGGGGATAGTTTCTGCAGTATAGTATTGAGGAGCACAGCGGGAACAGTATTGGGGATAGCAGGATGGGGTGTTCAGAAGATATGAAGATGATGGAAAAGTGGGAAACTAATGTCTATTTGTCAATCTCTGCAGAGACAGGAGATGGGTGAAAAATCATCATGGCGGTCTGGTCTGAATGGAGAAGATGAGAAAAGAGAACGTCTACATCAAAGGTGACATCACTGGATGTAGGAGTTATGTGGCGCTATGTAGGATAGGAGATGCACCGGCTTCTCCTCCTGCCATTTGCAAAGGAGGATTCAGAGCTACGTGAGGACGGCCCAAGGGGTGGCAGGCCAGGGGCGGGTGGCGGATGGTGGGGGGAATCACAAGCCTTGAGCAAGATCTGGGGAGGGAGAAGAGTGGAGGAGCTTCCTGGCTGTAGCCTGCTGTTGTCCATTGTATAATGTGAAGCAGGCAGTGCAGCCAGGACACGCCATCCCCTTGGTATGATGTGTAGACCTGGGCTCCTCCACCCGGACCTACACACCTTTAATATCGCGCAGCTCCTCCTCCACTCCACTTTTGGTGCCTTCAGGACTAGGAGGGAGGAAGTGAAACTGCAACAGCTCCTGCCACGGAGCTATGTGGGGGGCAGTGAGAGTACAGGGGCTTTATGTTGGGCCCTGTATGGTGGAGTATTAGGTACAGTGTGTCTATGTAGGATGAGGGTGAGACTCTTACCGTCATCCTCATCAATATCATTTCAGCTGTACAGTGTTTGTTGGGAGTGGCCTATTATATGTAGGATGGTCTTAGAAAAATGGGCGGGGTCAATTTTTTGGCGCTGCACAATTTTTTTTCTTTTCGGACCCCCCTAGACAAAATTTCTGGGTGCTCCCCTGACCTCAATGATTAGGAAAAAGTAGAGCAAAGAAGAAAAAAATGTAGAGGGGAAGAGATTAGGAAGGGGAAAGGGAAAAGACAAAAAAAAAATCTATCTTTTTCTCTGTCCTCAGGTCCTAGCAAAAGTATTTCACGGCAGCAAGGACTGGTAATCAATTGTTCACTGGTAGAGAATCAAGGAGGTCCAAGCCTTGACGAAGTCTGACAAAGGGTTGGAGTAAATTTCTCCATCCTCTTAATGTCCTCAAACTCACACATGTAGGTCTTATCAGAGTGTTTGTTCACACATCAGTGGATTAAGAAAAATCAGAGACATTCACTACTGTACTTTGGTCCATGATGCAGACCAAACACGTCTTTTGAAGTCTATGGGTCTCTGAAAATTCACTGACAGAACATGGATGGGAACTGTATTCTATCAGTGTTTTTTCACAAACCATTGGTAGGAGATGCTCTGGAAATTATTTTTCAGATGAGCAATACGGATGAAACACAAACAGCAAAAAACAGACACGTGGACCAAACATGCATTCTTCACAGACATATTCATGGATGAAACATGGACAGATTTTCAATCAATTTTTCCCTGAAATGGCGGTAAAAAAAAAAATCATATTCACCTCATCTATCTAAGTGCTAAGAGGCCGCCACAGCCATCTTGATTAAAGATTTCGCACAAATCTTGTCCGTGGTAAACTATGATGTCACCACACAGGCCACCTTGATGATGTTATTACAGTACACACATCACAAAATTATGATTAACTGTTTAACCCCTGAAAGCCCTAATTTTTCATCTCAGATGCCCCGATTAGCGATGAATGCGACATCTAAGGGGTTTAATGACAGGGACTGGCACAATCGACGAAGCAGCCAAATGGAATTTTTGTAAACTTCGCTCAGCACTAATTATAATGGAAGTTAAGTGAATACATGCCTATGAAAGGTTGTGTCATGAGGCTGTCGGGAGCCACGTCTGACTCCGTTATACCCGGGGTCAGGAAGTCGCAGCGGGTGGCTGCGCGCTCTATGTCTAAAGATCATGCTGTTACTTAATGGTAGCTTTCTGTGTTTGCCTTGCAATCCTTTTTGTCTCACTCAGGGATCCGTAGCTTCTTCTCCTCAGCTGTTTCTTGTCCGCCACTCCCAACCTCCTTATATTCCCCCTTCCCACTTCTCTGGTTTCCAGATATAGAGCTTCCTGCCTGGACTTCTATACTGACCCACTGGAGCTGTGTAGCTGTTGTTCCTGGTTGTCGTACCAGAGCGTTACCCTCCGGATCCCTGTTGGGCTTTTGTTGTCCGCTGTTGTCGCCCACCTGGGCTTATATGTTTTGTCTGTATTGTCTGTCCTCTCCCTGGTGTTTTCCTTTAGTGTTAGTGGTGAGGACTAGTGCTCCCACCGCCCTATTCACTACTTAGGGCTCAGCTTAAGGAAAGCCAGGGTTTAGGCAATTGAGCGGCGTACGGGTAAGGAACCCGTCTAGGGACGTCAGGGCAGTCAGGTGCCAGCTACAAGGTGAGTTAGGGGTCACCACCTTTCCCTCTCCCTTGGACAGGGCTTTCCCTTTTCCCTCCCTTCGCGTCACACGTCTGTGATCAGTACGCTGGTCATGATAGGTTGTAGCTAATATGTATATCTGATCCCTTTATTGCTTCTGTTGTTTTTCCATTCAAAATATCTTACAAATAACAACATGAAATCTTAAAAAAACAAGGCATAATTTGCTCCCTACAGGTCTATTAAAGAAAAAAGTCATTTATGAGATGCAAATTACCAAGAACATCTCACATGGATAGCTTTTATATGAAATGTTGAAATGCTGCTGTTACGTGGAAGATTTGTAAGAGCTCATTATATCACATAAATGGGTCCAACTGGTCTCATCAGGGGAAGATTTCTTGCCCTTTTGTGATGAGCCAACCAGATTTTTGGCTACCTCCCTCGTTTCCTTGTCTGCTCAGCACTGCAACTGTGAAGACAGCCATTTTGGCCACACATTGGGGTAATGTACCATTAACGGAGGCACTGTGATAGTTAAAGAAAGAGGCAGTACCACACAATCACGGGATCCATGCGCATGGGGCGCCCTGACGTCACTCTGGAGCGCCCAGGGAGCCGCACAGACTGTAAGTATACTGCTCCCCTGCTCCCCACTACACTTTACCATGGCAGCCGAGACTTTAGCGTCCTGGCTGCCATGGTAATCATTCAGAAACAGCTAAACGTCGGATCTGGCGATGCGCCGAAATGACGTTTAGCTTAAGGCCGGATCCGGATTAATGCCTTTCAATGGGCATTAATTCCGGATCTGGCCTTGCGGCAAGTGTTCAGGATTTTTGGCCAGAGCAAAAAGCGCAGCATGCTGCGGTATTTTCTCCGGCCAAAAAAAGTTCCGGTCCTGAACTGAAGACATCCTGATGCATCCTGAACGGATTTCTCTCCATTCAGAATGCATTGGGATAATCCTGATCAGGATTTTTCCGGCATAGAGCCCCGACGACGGAACTCTATGCCGGAAAACAAAAACGCAAGTGTGAAAGAGCCCTTACTCATCTGAAAGTGGCCTTTATTGCCTTGAAAAGTTGTGTATTACACTCTGAGGTCTCCTAGGACTGTCTTCAACCCATTTCAAGTTATTTTACACCAAGCATTGTCAGAATGGGGTGCTTAGGGTTCAGCAGTAAAATTCATTTTAGAGGCCCACTGTAAAGCTACATGCATATTCTAAGGCTGCCATTTTGAGCGATTCATGTGGGATAAATAACAACATTTTCTGATTTGCCAAAATTCTAATTATTGGGGAAATTCATAACGATATCTACAAAAACTAAAAATAATTCAGCATTTTGGATGTTATTATTTATTTTTCTTCTGCATATATTGGTTTAACTGTTTTCATTTTTGTCTGAAATATAAGTTTGCATCTTTGTTACATTTTCCAGCAGTAATCTTACAAGGATATAAAAGTAACTAATTGTGGAAAAAGAATGTTCTAGTGACATCTAGTGGTAATCTATAGAAATGTTAAATTTTGCATTTCTCATGTTGCAAACTCTGCCAAATATAAAGGGAAACACCATGAAAAGCCAGCCTACTGATAATTAATTTTAGGCAACTCTAGCAAAAGGCCAGGAGATTCCCCTGCTGAATTCAGCTTGGGTCAGGTTTGCCAAATTTTTTAAAAAGCTCGGTTCAGACCAGAATCCATTTGGACCGAACCAAAGAGGCTCCCATTGCCCTGAAAATCAGTTTATAACACTCTGTAGTCTCTTAGGACTTTTTGGAAAACTTTTTAGGAAAATGTCATTTTTTTTTTTTCCTTTTGACCTCCCCCTGCTCTCGAAAGCAATGACATCAATAGTAAATGATGTCTGAGTGACACTGACATACATAGCTATAGATAAACGCGCGTTTGATGGCGTTAAACAGCGTGTTTAAAAACACACTGCACCGGCACATATGCTGGTTTTAATAAATTCAACAACCCCCCAAAAAAATTTGAACCGCGTGCAGATAGAAACAAACGGAAATAGATTAACCTCTTGCCGCCACGCTAACGCCGATGGGCGTCAGCGCGGCGGCTCTCTCAGGTCTCAGTCACGCCTATCGGCGTCATCTCGTGAGACCTGAGATTTCACATGAGCAGCGCGGCGTGCGTGCGCGTTCATGTGATCGGAGCCGGGACAACTGAAACTACAGCCTGCCAGCGCTGATCATGCGCTGGCAGGCTGTAGATGCGAGAAAAACCGCATTTAAATCGCATATCAGGCGCTGTTTTTAAACAGCGTCTGATATGCCTAATATCTGCTCGTCTGGTGGTCCCTTTGTTTGGGACCACCAGAGGAAAAATAGGAAAAGTGCACCAATCACTACACACACCCCCCACCCCCATCACTGATTAACCCCTGATCACCCATGTCACCCCCTGATCACCCCTGTCACCCCCTGTCACTAATCACCCCCTACAGGCTCATTCAGACGTCCGTATGTGTTTTGCGGATCCATGGATCTGCGGATCCATGGATCTGCGGATCCGCAAAAATACGGACACCGGCAATGCGCTTTCCGCATTTTGCAGATCCGCACAGAACTATATAGAAAATGCTTTTTCTTGTCCGCAGTTGCGGACAAGAATAGAGACATGTTCTATATTTTTGCGAACGGAAGTGCAGACCCGGAGCGCGGATCCGTAATTCCGGATCCGAGCGGGACAAAGTCTGTCCCCATAGAAATGAATGGGTCCGCAATTCCGTTCCGCAAACAGAATTTCGGACGTGTGAATGGGGCATAAGGGTCCCCTATCACCGCCAGTTAGCTAGCTACTTGTTAGGTAGCTAGCGCCCAACCCACCGCACCGCAGTCACTGATTTTGGCAGAGATTTTTTCATCCACATTGACCGATGCGAATGAAAAAATCTGTGCCGTTCATTTTTTTTTTTTTCAGCGCAGCGGCTGAACGGAAAAAAAAATCTCATTACCACGTCTGCTCAATATACGGAGAATCGCAGAAACTCCTAATGCTGGCCATACGTGTAATGATTGCGGAGACCCCTCAAATGCCAGAGCAGTACAAACACCTCACATGTGACCCCATTTTAGAAAGAAGACACCCCAAGGTATTCCGTGAGGGGTATGGCGAGTTCATGTAAAATTTTATTTTTGTCACAAGTTAGTGGAATATGAGACTTTGTAAAAAAAAAAAATATATATATATATATATATATATCAATTTCCGCTAACTTGTGTGAAAATTTTTTTTTTATGTGAACTCGCCATGCCCCTCAGCGAATACCTTAGGGTGTCTTCTTTCCACAATGGGGTCACATGGGAGGTATTTATACTGCCCTGGCATTTAGGAGTCCTAAGCGTGAGAATCCAAATACGTAAAAATGCCCTGTGAAATCCTAAAGGTACTCATTGGTTTTAGGGCCCCTTTGCGCATCTTGGCTGCAAAAAGTGTCACACATGTGGTATCGCCGAACTCAGGAGAAGTAGGGCAATGTGTTTTGGGGTGTATTTTACATATACCCATGCTGGGTGAGAGAAATATCGCTGTAAACGACAACTTTTTAAAATTTTTTATTCAAAGTTGGCAATTTACAGAGATATTTCTCTCACCCAATAATGGTATATGTAAAATACACCCAAGCTGCCCTACTTCTCCTGATACAGCGATACCACATGGTGACACTTTTGCAGCAAATGCAAAGGCAAATTCAATGAGTACCTTTAGGAAGGGCATTTTTACGCATTTTCTTCTCACGCTTTAGGGCCCCTAAAATGCCAGGGCAGTATAAATACCCACATGTGACCCCATTTTGGAAAGAAGACACCCCAAGGTATTCGCTGAGGGGCATAGTGAGTCCATGAAAAATTAAACTTTTTGTCAAAAGTTAGCGGAAAGGGAGACTTTGTGAGAAAAAACAATAAAAAATCAATTTCCACTAACTTGTGCCCAAAATTTTTTTTTCTATGAACTCGCCATGCCCCTCATGGAATACCTTGGGGTGTCTTCTTTCCAAAATGGTGGGGTATTTATACTGCCCTGGCATTTTAGGGGCCCTAAAGCGTGAGAAGAAAAATGCGTAAAAATGCCCTCCTAAAAGGTACTCATTGGAATTTGGGCCCCTTTGCGCATCTTGGCTGCAAAAAAGTGTCACTCATGTGGTATCGCCGTACTCAGGAGAAGTAGGGCAATGTGTTTTGGGGTGTATTTTTACATATACCCATGTTGGGTGAGAGAAATATCTCTGTAAACTGACAACTTTGTATAAAAAAATTTAAAAAGTTGTCGTTTACAGCGATATTTCTCACACGCAGCATGGGTATATGTAAAATACACCCAAAGCACATGCCTACTCTCCTGATACGGCGATACCACATGGTGACACTTTGCAGCCAAGATGCAAAGAAGCCTAAACCAATGAGTACCTTTAGGATTTCACAGGCCATTTTACGCATTTGGATTCTCACGCTTTAGGTTCCCTAAAATGCCAGGTGAGTATAAATACCCCACATGTGACCCCATTTTGGAAAGAAGACACCCCAAGGTATTCGCTGAGGGGCATGGCGAGTTCACAGAATTTTCATTTTTGGCACAAGTTAGCGGAAATTGATACATATTTTTTTTAATTTTGTTTTTACAAAGTCTCATATTCCACTAACTTGTGACAAAAATAAAATTTTACATGAACTCACCATACCCATCACGGAATACCTTGGGGTGTCTTCTTTCTAAAATGGGGTCACTTGTGAGGTATTTATACTGCCCTGGCATTTTAGGGGCCCCTAAAGCGTGAGAAGAAGTCTGGAATCCAAATGCGTAAAAATGCCCTGTGAAATCCTAAAGATACTCATTGGTTTTAGGGCCCTTTGCGCACCCAGGCTGCAAAAAGTGTCACACATGTGGTATCGCCGTACTCAGGAGAAGTGGGGCAATGTGTTTTGGGGTGTATTTTTATATATACCCCTGCTGGGTGTGAGAAATATCTCTGTAAGCGACAATTTTTAATTTTTTTATACAAAGTTGTCAGTTTACAGAGATATTTCTCTCACCCAACATGGGTATATGTAAAAATACACCCCAAACCATGCCTACTTCTCTGAGTACGACGTACCACATGAGTGTTGCTTTTGCAGCCTGAGTCCTAAGGGGCCTAAAACCAATAAGTACCTGCTAACTTTACATGGCTGCTCACAATTTAGCCCCGCCCAAAATGCCAGAACAATAAACACACCCCACAAATGACCCCATTTCGGAAAGTAGACACCCCAAGGTATTCACTGAGGGGCATAATGAGCCCGTATGAGATTTTTTTTTTTGCCAGAAGTTAGCAGAAATGGAAACTTTATTATTATTTTTTTCCTCAGAAAGTGTCATTTTCCGCTAACTTGTGAAAAAAATGAAATGATACATGAACTCACCATGCCCCCTGCGAATACTTTGGGGTGTCTTCTTTCTAAAATGGTGTCATTTGGGGGTATTTATACTATCCTGGCATTCTAGCACCTGAAGAAACATGACAGGCGCTCAGAAAGTCAGAGCTGCTTCAAAATGCCGAAATTCACTTTTTGCACCATAGTTTGTAAGCGCTATAACTTTTACCCAAACCAATAAATATACACTTATTGGACTTTTTTTATCAAAGACATGTAGAACAATACATTTAGAGAAAAATTTATATAGAAATGTATTTTTTTTAAAAAAAAATTTCAACAGAAAGTGAAAAATGTCGTTTTTTTGCAAAAATGTCGTTAAATTTTTATTAATAGCAAAAAAAGTAAAAATGTCAGCAACAATGAAATACCACCAAATGAAAGCTCTATTAGTGAGAAGAAAAGGAGGTAAAATTCATTTGGGTGGTAAGTTGCATGACGGAGCAATAAACGGTGAAAGTAGTGTAGTGCGGAATTGTAAAAAAGGGCCTGGTCACTAGGGGGGTATAAACCTGCGGTCTTCAAGTGGTTAAGGAATAATACCACGTTATCACTCACATATAATGTTGTGCGCTACCCTGTGTGGTGTAGTTACCATACATATGCTGGTTTTAATAAATGATAACAGGTTCCCTACTCAACGGCGGACGCTCAGCGTCACAACACATATATATCCAACACACATACACATAAATACACCATATACATGTTACACATACATAAATACACTATATATACAGTCCCAAGGAATATGGCCCAGTTCTCTAAGTCAAAAGTCACCTCCTGCCCCCACGCACTTTCCTGTACTTGCTATACAGCAGCACATACCTCTCACATCCAGGGCCTCCTAGGTGACATCTCCTCTAATGTAGATCTTCTCATCATCTTCTCCATTTCGTCCAGTCACTTCTTTCAGCCGCTCCTCGTCTCTGTACAGTTTGACACACGGACATCTTAGGTTCTTCACTTTTCTATCATCATCCCCCAACCTGGAGCCCCCACAGTGTTATCCTGCTGCTCACTGTGCCCCTAATACCCCCAAATACTACCCTGATGAAATAATAGTGCCCCCATAGTAATAGTGCTCCTCATAGTCCCACCAATAGTAATGTCCTTCTAGAATGCCCACATTAGTAATACTGCCCCACATTAAGTATTTTGCCCCTCACTGCCTCACATTAAGTAATTTACCCCCACACTGCCCCACATTATGTGATTTGCCCTACACTGCCCCACATTATGTAATTTGCCCCCACACTGCCCCACATTATATAATTTGCCCCCACACTGCCCCACATTATGTAATTTGCCCCCACACTGCCCCACATTATGTAATTTGCCCCACACTGCCCCACATTATGTAATTTGCCCCCACACTGCCCCACATTATTTAATTTGCCCCCACACTTCTCCACATTATGTAATTTGCCCCCACACTGCCCCACATTATGTAATTTGCCCCCACACTGCCCCACACTATGTAATTTTCCCCCACACTGCCCCACATTATGTAATTTGCCCTCACACTGCCCCACATTATGTTGTTTGCCCACCACACTGCCCCCCCACTAAGTAATTTGCCCCCACACAAGTTAATTTTGCCCACATACAAGTTAATTTTGCCCACACACAAGTTAATTTTGCCCCCAGACAGCCCTCCATTATGTAATTTGCCCCCCACTAAGTAATTTTACCACCACACGGCCCTCCATGTAGTTTGACCGCCAAGCTGCCCCCCCAAGTTAATTTTGCCCCAGACAGAGACAGCCCTCCATTATTGTCCACTCCACCCACCCCCCAAGTTAATTTTGCCCCCAGACAGAGACAGCCCTCCATTATTGTCCCCCCAAGTTAATTTTGCCCCTTAGACAGAGACAGCCCTCCATTATTGTCCCCCCCAAGTTAATTTTGCCCCCAGACAGAGACAGCCCTCCATTATTGTCCCCCAAGTTAATTTTGCCCCCAGACAGAGACAGCCCTCCATTTTTGCCCCCCAAGTTAATTTTGCCCCCAGAGACAGCCCTCCATTATTGTCCCCCAAGTTAATTTTTCCCCAGACAGAGACAGCCCTCCGTTATTGTCCACCCCCACCCCCAAGTTAATTTTGCCCCCAGACAGAGACAGCCATCCATTATTGTCCCCCCCCAAGTTAATTTTGCCCCCAGACAGAGAGAGCTCTCCATTATTGTCCCCCCCCAGTACTTGTGTCGCTGATCCTGTACACTGCCAGCTCGCTCCCCGACACCATCAGGCATTCCACTGCACGTCCTGTGCAGCCTCAGCCTGCGCTCGGCAATCTCCCTTGTTTACTGCAGCAGTGACGGAGGGAGATCGCCGAGAGGCCCAAAAGCAGGCTCAGAGGCTGCGCTGCGCAGGACGTGCTGTGGAAAGCCTTCCTGCATCCATTCCTGACCCACAGATTAGCTGCCCGCTGAGTGACCGGGCGGTAGCCTGTCTCCATGAAGAGGGAGGGAAACACGGCCGGCCACCTAGTCAAATCCGCAGCCCGCAGGGCACATGTTAAAGCGGCCCCAGCCGCCCCAGGGCCGGCGGCCTACCGGGAAATTTCCCGGGATCCCGGTAGGCCAGTCCGGCCCTGACTGCTACACCCATCCACCCTCATTCACAGCCCAGCAAAGAATGATGTTCTGTTGGGCACCTCCCTGCCTGCTGCAGCACTGATTAGCTCATGCAGGCTGTCTGGAAACTAATCAGGGCAAGCCCTCCCCCTCTTCCTCCAAGGGTCATGTGTGCACCCATTTTCTTCCTCCCTCTTGCATTTTCCTGCCAACATGCAGTAAAAGGGTATACCTCCCAACCATTCTGGTTCCGGTGGGACAGTCCCGGATTTCAGTGGCTGTCCTGCGGTTCTGGAACGCAGAGACCGTTGTCTGTAATGATGAAGCAGAGAGTTCCCTGCTTCACCATTTCTCCCCCCTCCCTCCTTTACCAGCACTCCACACTGCTGGTCAGTGCAGAAGGGGCAGGGCAGGTCGGGATTTAGCTGCGCTCCTCCTCCTCCCACACAGACCAGAGCAGCGATGTGTATCCTGCCTACTGCTAGGGAACGAAGATCATTGGAGGAACCAGCTGAGTACAGTATGTACAGTTTTTTTTGTTACTACCTGTGAAGAGGGCACACACCTGGGCATACCTACTGTAAGGTGGTACATATCTGACATAACTACTGTGAGGGGGCACATACCTGGGCATAACTACTGTGAGGTGGCACATATCTGACATAATTACTGTGATGGGACACCTATCTGGACATACATACTGTGAGATGGCACATATCTGACATAACAACTGTGAGGGTGCACATATCTGTGTAATACTACTGTGAAGGGCACATATTTGGTCATAACTTGTCACATTCGGGTGTTGGAGGTAAACGCCACACTGAACATAGGAGAGAAAGGGTGGACACCTCCTAGTGATCTGTGAACACCGTGATCGGATGAATCGCCTCTTCCAACCAATGAGGCCACTCCTTAAAAGCCAACTTCATGGCCAGCAACTCTCTGTTACCCACATTGTAATTTCTCTCTGAGTATTTAAAAAAAAATGGCCATGGGCACCATTTACCAGGTGACGGGCAATGCTATAAGACTGCTCCACTGCTCCTACCCCCACCTCGGACACGTCAACTTTCACATTAAAAGGTTGTGATACATCCGGCTGCACCAATATAGGGGCAGAAGCGAAGCATTCCTTAACTGCAGAAAAGGTTTGCAACGCCGAATCAGACCACACTGAAACATCCATCCCTTTCTTAGTCATGTCAGTTAAGGGTTTTACCACTCTCGAATAGTTCCGAATAAATTTTCGGTAATAGTTGGTAAACCCCAAAAAACTCATAAGAGCCTTCAGATTTTCGGGTCAATCCCAGTCCAATACAGCACGGGCTTTCTCTGGATCCATTCAAAAACCTAAAGATGACAGCAGCTAGCCCAAGAATTGCACCTCATGTACAGCAAAAACACACTTCTCTAATTTTGCATACAATTTATTATCTCTTAGGATCTGTAACAGCTGTCTAACGTGATCCTGATGAGTCTCCACGTCTGGAGAATAAATTACTATGTCATCCAAATACACGAGAACAAACCTCCCCATTAAGTGGTGAAGAATGTCATTCACAAAATGCTTGAAAATCACAGGAGCATTGGTCAACCCACAAGGCATGACTAGGTTCTCAAAGTGACCCTCTGGGGTATTAAAAGCCGTCTTCCATTCATCCCCTTCCTTGATCCAGACCAGATTATATGCCCCCCTTAAGTCCAATTTAGATAACACCTTGGAATCAACAATCTGGTTAAAAAAAATCAGGAATCAAGGGAAGGGGGTAAGAATCACGGACAGTAATCCGATTGAGCTCATGGAAATCCAGATATGGCCTAAGAGTGCTGTCCTTTTTTTTTAACAAAGAAAAACCCTGCTGCCACAGGAGATTTGGAAGGTCTTATGTGTCCTTTAGCCAAACTCTCGGCAAGATACTCTTTCATGGCCGTTTTTTCGGGTCCAGAAGGGTTATACAACCTAGATTTGGGCAACTTAGCTCCAGGAATAAGGTTGTCCATAGCCCACCTCATAAACTTAGAGCAATAGATCTCCGATCCGGGTCAGATGAGACCCAGAGCTTTGAAAAATTAATCTGGCAGTGAAAAAGCCTATGACTGAGCGTCCTCTTTTATCAACGAAATAACCACACCAACTCTCTGAATTTTATTCCCAGATGACCGTGGACGTAGCCTGAAATACAATTTGCACGCCTCCCTAAACAAAATGAAATTATTAGTTCTCCCAGAGTATCTGTCCGGAAGTGCAACTTTAGGTTCGAGACAGGCCTGGTAACCACCAATAGGACCAGCAGCCTGTGGTCTCTGGATCTGCAAGACGGTCATACGGAGGTCAGCTACCTCCGAAGACAGCCCCTCAAGCTGTCCGACTAGTGCAGCAATAGGATCCAGACCTGTACTGAAACAATCAAAAAAATGACGGTTTTGGCAGTTTATGATGTCACATTCGGGTGTGGGAGGGAAACACCACAACGAACATAGAAGATAAAGGGGTGAGGGAATAAGGCCTGGAAACTAGGGAAAGGAGATGGACACCTCCTAGTAAAACCCTAATCCAAGTCCTGACTAACTACCAGTAAAAACATACCCCGGAGGTAGGCGAGTATATACACAGGAATATCTAATGTCCTAACTCACCCTATAGGACCCTAGTACTAATGTCAGGACTAAGACAACCTGTTCCTTCAAAAGGAAGGACGAACAAGAGTCTACCTCAGGCCTTAATACAAATGACAGGAAAATGAAACACACAAAATAACCCAAATAAAATGGAAAGAAAACACTTAACTTCAAATGACTATGGCGGCACCAGGAACTCAGCCAAGATTCACACACCAGCTATCCACAACTCAAACTGAAGCTATAAACCGCATAGCATAGTGGGAGAAACAACAATAAATAGAGAAGGTTGAATGACCATAATAGCCACACCTGGGGAAAGAAGGTGTGGCAAGCACCAGAAACAATACAGACGTCATTTGATCCAAACAGAAAACATGTCAGATCAAACCACATGTTGCCAGTCTCACCGATCTCCTGCCACCTGTCGCAGGAACGTCTGTGACATAAATACTGTGAGGGGACAAATATCTGTGCATAATTACTGTGAAGGGGCACATCTGGGCATAGGTACTGTTAAAGAGGCACATGTGAGCATAACTACTGTGAAGGGAGCACATATCTGGGCCTTACTATTAAGAATGGGGGACATGGCATGATTATGGTGAAGGGCTCACAATGTGGGCATAAGTACTGTGAGGGGACAGAATGTTGGCATGACTACTGTGTGGTGGCGTAAAGGGGAAATAATTACTATGTGGGAGCATTTAGGGGACGGGGTGGGATTAGGTGTGTATAGTTATGTTTTGGGCGGAGTTAGATATGTGGCTTAGGCCCCATTCACACGTCCGTAGTGTGTTGCGAATCTTCAAATTCCGGATCTGCAACACACCTTGCCGCTAGCCCCATAGAGATGCCCATTCTTGTCCGCAATTGCGGGCACGAATAGGACATGCTCTATATTATTCCGGAGCCGCCGGACGGAAGATCTACGCATCCATCATGTCTCCATTCAAAAGGAATGGGTCCGCACCCGTTCCGCAAATTTGCGTGTGAATGGGGCCTTAGTATGAAATTTTTTTGCCGTAGTGCACTTCAGGCGCCGCACCTGTTGTTCTTACTACTTCTCTTCAAAAGTTAAGATTTATAAAATGGCACTATGTGCCATTTAAGTTGTTTCATCAAAAACTAACCTGAAAAGGTTCAGGTTCGTCGGGCAGCCAAAAATTTTCAAAGTTCTTAATGGACTGGCGCTTTCATCTTAATGTAGATGTGTATATGTCAGTATTGTTTGAGCACTATATGGTAGTAATTTTTGCTGTGATGTAACTCGAAGTCTCCGAACTCCAATGCTAAGTTTGTAACAGGGTTTGTTACTTCAAATTCATAGCACTAGTATCCTCTTATGAGGTTGAAAAACACTTGAGCTGTATGCCTGTTGTTTTTGTGATGTCATAGAAAGTGATGTCATAGAAATAAACTACGAATAACACGGTGAGGGTCTTACTTTGCTTGTTTCCCTGGAACTCATTTATTAAAGCACTGACACTGCCTACATGATTCAAACTATTCCATAGTGTTCTTTGTCAATTGTAGGCAAAGCTACGTAATCTGCATCTGGCTGGTTTAATGACCATGTTTGTTTAAGGGGGCATTTACACGACTGTATCTGTTTTGTGGTCCACAAATTGTGGATCTGCAAAACACGGATACCGGTCGCGTTCGTTATGCATTTTGTGGATCAGCACGTCATGCCCTTTGTTGGTAATGCTTGCTCTTGTCCGCAAAATGGATGCAGACGTATGGATGTGGAAAACACACGGTGTGCTCTCTGCATCTTTTGTGGTGCGATTGAAATGAATGGGTCTGCATCTTATCTGCCAAAAATGCGGATCAGATGCGGACCAAAAATACGGTCATATAAATGGATCCTAAGGGCTCATTCACACGACCACATGAATGGATCCGTATCCATTCCGCGATTTTGTGGAACGGGTGGGGACCCATTAATTTCAATGGGACCGCAAAAGATGCGGACAGCACACCGCAGCCCTGCAAAAAAAGAGAGCATGTCCTATTTAGGTCAGCAATCATGGACCACCCATTCCCATTCCGTTCCACAACTTGCATTTCATGCACTGTGACTGGTTGTCCAGAAGGTTGCAGTGTATCTAGCAGAGTACCTTTAGCTAAAATGGATCTTACCATTCCATTACCCCCTGTTTTGCGCAGAAGTGGGCTAATCCTACGAAGGGAGGGTTTGCAGAAAGCTGTGTAGGGAGTGGAGTTTTAGAGTCCAAAGGGACCAGACACAGCGCAGTGAGGGGAATGTTCCCCTCTTCTGCTGCAGGACTCTTCGAAGGGAAGCAGCTTTTAAAGCACCCCAACACCTTGCAGTTCATAAACTGAGTACTACGAGGGCCAAAGACACCTCAACGATGCAAGAACCTCTAGAAATTCCAGTAACCAGACTGAAGCCAGAGATTAGCACAGCAGCTAGATAAAGCAAAGTACTCAAGTTTACCTGCCAGTTTACCCTTAGCCTGCCAGAGCCAAGAGAAGGATCAAATATTGTTTGGATCACACAAGTTTATTGCACGGTTATTCAAGTAAAAACTGTTAAACTTCAGTCTGGAGTCTAATTACTCCACCAACTACAACTCCTTTGTTGCTACGGAGCCTAACCCAGGGGAGTTACAGTATAGAGGTAGGAGTACCATGACACAAACTATTAGAGCCACAACATACCACTCGGCATTCCTAAACTTCCTCATAAAACAAATCAGGTTAGTCTGACAAATTTTATCCTTGGTAAACCCATGCTGGTCATCACTTATGATATTATTAAGTCTTTTTTCCAAAAACAGAAGTTAAGCTTACTGGTCTATAATTACCTGTGGAGGACATAAAGCCCTTTTTGAATATGGACACTGCATTTGCCTTGCACCAGTCACTTGACCCTGTACCAGTCCCTAGAGAATTTCTAAAACTATCAACAGGGCCAGAGCAATAACTTAACTTATTTAACTTCCTAAGTTCTCGTTGTCTGTCTAGCTGTCTCCTCCTCCAGTGCTAGTTACTCATCCTCCTCCACTTGCTCTTCCATGGGACTTTACCTTTTACACTGCTCATATAGATCCTCCAGCCTATGTAAGGATAAATTCCAGTAAGTTGGAATGTCGCAGATTAAGAGGTACAAAGGTAGACTGTTCTATTTATTACTGCAAGTCCTTAAGAATCGCTGAAATGCATGGAGACTAGTGACTATTATATTGTGATTGTCCATATTGCTTCCTTTGTTGGCTGAATTCATTTTTCTATCACATTATACACTGCTCATTTCCATGGTTACAGACCACCCTGCAATCTATCAGTGGTGGTTGTGCTTGCACACTATAGGAAAAAGCACTAGCCTATGTGGGCTCCCATGGTCCCGGCCACCTGAGAGGCTAATGCTTTTTCCTATAGTGTGCAAGCACAGCCACCACTAATGGATTGCAGGGTGGTCTGTAACCATGGGATGGGCAGTGTATAATGTGATGGAAAAACAAATCTAGCCAGCAAAGGAAGCAATATGAATAATAACAATAAATTAGTGAGTGTCTTGTATTAGCATTCTCTACATGATAAATGCAACTTACTCCACACTGCCTAGTGAAATCAATGGGCTTTATATGTTATACATAGACATGATGTATCCTCCAGATAGAGACACACTCTTTTTAGCCGCTCCTTGCTTTGGTTAACTGATGTATTGTACGTCTCAAATGAGTGACTTCCTCTAATAGCTCAGAGCACCACAAAAAGTTATAAAAAACAGGTTTTATAAACCAGAAAACCTCTTTAAGCTTTTGGAGCAACATTGATCTTCTTACCTGTGATAACGAGCGGATCAGGAATAGAAACAGTAACGCATCCACAGTGGTAGTGGCATTTCTTGCCTTGCTGTTTTGCAGCCTAAAGCAAAAAGTGAGCTTTTTCCACCAATACAAATCATGACAGGGAATATTCAACAAGCAAAATGCTGGCTCCTAAATTTAGAAAATGGTGGTAACTTGAGGGCAAGTTCTCATTTTAACTCATGTCATGAGGTTACAGTACTGCACCCACTGTTACAGCTGGTAGAGCACTATAGCAAATGTATGTACAAGCAATTCAATTGACCTGTTCCAAACTATGGACTATGGATCAAGGAATCAAAGTCAAAAGCAGGGACTGTTGATTGATAAAATATCAAAAATTAGTAAAAACTAATTAGGCACAATCCCTAATCACGAACAGGGAAAAAGGTATCCAACCTCAAAGAGAAAAATTTACAAAAAAAGATACCCTTTAAAAATTAACTTTTATTGCGATAAATATAAAAATGCAAGGTCCCAAATATAAGTGTATAGTGCACGGGGGGACAAAAACCCCCACTAGTGATAGCAAAAAAACAGGATAGATGGGAAAAGTGTCAGGACTATGTCCCTATCCACTCCTGCTGTGAAACGACCTAGCTAAACCCTGAGTTTCCCTACCAACAGGACAGCGACTGCCCAACTTCGTCGAGTAAAAGGAGGGAAATAGAGATAAACAGGGACAGCAATTATAAGTCGTATGGAACAAAAGAGATTACATCCCCACAAACTGTTATAGAGCCCAACGCGTTTCCTTAGCGTGTCACTAATTCATCAGGGGATACATCATATTTTAGGATGTAATCATAAATATTCATACTCATCATGTAAAAACTCCCAAAACAATGGAGAGTGATACTTATCCTTCAGATGTGCGTCATGGAGGGAGGAACTGATGTTGTCCAGCCTTCCAATCAGGTAGCCAGGTATGCGGTACCCAAATGTTGGTGGTGAAGCAATGTTCAGCTATATGGCTAAGGGCCACCAATAGCCCCAGCTCATTCCATCCGGTCGGGCAGTGCTCCACAGACCAGCAGAGGTGGCGTGCGCGTGTTGGCACGCCACCTCTGCTGGTCTGTGGAGCACTGCCCGGCCAGATGGAGCTGAGCTGTGGCTACGCCCATAGCTATAGCTGAACATTGCTTCACCACCAACTTGGTACCGCATACCTGGTACTGACTGGAAGGCTGACAACATCAGTTCCTCTCTCATGACGCACATCTGAAGGATAAGTATCACTCTCCATTGTTTTGGGAGTTTTACATGATGAGTATGAATATTTATGATTACATCTAAAATATGATGTATCCCCTGATGAATTAGTGACACGCTAAGGAAACGCGTTGGGCTCATAACAGTTTGTGGGGATGTAATCTCTTTGTTCCATACGACTTATAATTGCTGTTCCTGTTTATCTCTATTTCCTCCTTTACTCGACAGTTGGGCAGTCGCTGTCCTGTTGGTAGGAAACTCAGGGTTTAGCTAGGTCGTTTCACAGCAGGAGTGGATAGAGGACATAGTCCTGACACTTTTCCCATCTATCCTGTTTTTTGCTATCACTAGTGGGGGTTTTGTCCCCCCGTGCACTATACACTTATATTTGGGACCTTGCATTTTTATATTTATCGCAATAATAATTTTTAAAGGGTATCTTTTTTTGTAAATTTTTCTTCTTGATAAAATATCAAGAATCATGTACTGTTCGGTAATTACCACTAGAGGTCTCTACATGCCTATATATATATATATATATATATATATATATATATATATCAGAGTTTAGAAAGCACAACTGTTCTCTGTTCTGATTAACTCAATAAAAAAATTATAATATCAATAATAATCATATTATTATTATTATTATTAATCTTCTATGCGTAATTAAAGGGGTTGTCTCACTTCAGCAAATAGCATTTATCATGTAGTCAAAGTTAATACAAGCCACTTACTAATGTATTGTGATTGTCCATATTGCCTCCTTTGCTGGTTTGATTCATTTTTCCATTACATTATACACTGCTCGTTTTCAGGGGTTAAGACCACCCTGTTACCCAACAGCGGTGGATATGCTTACACACTATAGGAAAAGGTGCCAGCCTCTCTGGTGGCCAGGACCGTGGGAGCATGCATAGCCCGGCGCTTTTTCCTATAGTGTACAAGCACGATCACTGCTGCTGGATTGCAGGGTGGTCATTACCCCTGGAAACAAGCAGTGTATAATGGGTTGGGAAATTAATCAAGCCAGCAAAGGAGGCAATATGGACAATCACAATACATTAGTAAGTGCATCATACAGTATGTGCATTTATGCTACAATTTCTTGTCCCTTACCTACAGAGCTATAGTTCTAAATGGGGTTGTCCAACATTTTGGACTTTTTTAAGTGTCAACCTCAGCTTGCTGTTGCTGTTGAAAACAATCATATCTGCTGTCCACTGCTCTGTTCCAGTTCCCTGGCCACCTGCCTCTTTACATTGGTCTTACAATCCTAGTCCTGTTCACTTCCAGATCGACAGGGTTAGATGTGCCGCTTAAACCAATGACTAGCCTCAGTGGTGAAGTATCCCCAAGCGGCATGCCACTGCTGGGGTATGTGCCACTTGGGAACATGTCATTGCTGAGGCCATTTATTGGCTGCAGTGACACACATGACCCCATCTGTCCAGAAGTTTATCACCTTAACAGCAGATAAGGGGTTAAAAGTTTATTATTGCCGATCACAGGCTTTGCCACCAGATGTCTGCTGTCTAAAACAGCAGGCACCCAGAGGCTATGGCGCACCACTCAGCTTGAGAGCGGGGACCAGTTTTAAAGACCTGACATATGCAGTAAATGCTAATATTTCAGTAAGCAAAAGACCCACAGTTACCAGATGTTGGCCACTGCGTGTGATGCTCTTTATGCATATCACTCTTTACTTGTTTTACAGAAACCCACAACCACTTGAATCCACCGAACTGGAACCATATGAAGCCCTCCTTTCCTGGAACAGGCAAGAGAACGTTCTGAAGTAGCAATTCCCCCCCAAGTACGAGACGAGGCTCCGTATTGATGGTTAAACAGGAATACTCTTTATTGAGGGCTACCTGCCCGGTATTTATCCAGGTCTCCCACCTGGTGGACACTCCCCTAGGGGACCAGAAGGAAGACTGAGGCACAGGGGATACAGCAGCCAATCACATACAATGGGACAATAGAAACACCCCCAGCATATTCCTCCCCTCTGCCTGTGATACAATTACCCTACACAGGTAAATGTAATCATCACAGGCAGGAGAATACACAATGTATTCTGTCCTGGAGACAGCCGAGGAGTCATTCAATTATCTCTAAGGACAAAGGGAAATCGCCAATACACACGGGACAATAGGACAGACATCACTATTCGAATATACAATGTCCCACCCTTTACAGTACACACAGACATTTAACATATCCCAAAATGGCACGAATTAGGCCAGGGGTTCAAACGTTTAGCATGGGCTGATGAGAGGGCCCATAATCCTGGGGCAAGAGGCTGGCAATCTGTCCCCTCCAAAACCCAGTGGCGAGGGTTGTTTCGCCACACATATCCCCTTTTCCAAACAGACTAACAGGGTATCTGACCTTCTGCCGTTCAGTGCCCTTGTTAGTCCAGCAGCCCACCCACAAAACAGAAACAGCAGTACAGCCCACCCACAATAAATGGTTACTACACCTGAGCAAGGGATAAACCTGTCCATGTCCATGTGCCTCACTACGGCTGTGTGGGGGACTGGTAGACAGCCTTGGTGGGTTGCTGAGTGGGCAGAGACCAGCGGTACTCTGCCCTGGTGCCAGCGCTACCACAGAAGTAGCCTGGTTGGAGCCTGGTTGTTGGACGGGGAGACCGACTGTCTCCCCTTTAGATACACAGCTCTGCTGTTGTAGGGAGAGACCGACTGTCTCCCCTTTGGCTAAATGGCCCTGTTGCTGGGGGACAGGACCGACTGTCCCTACCCCCTGTGCTGTGAGTGCAGAGACCACGGTCCCATCTGTTGTGGGGCTTACTGTCTCCCCCTGTTGCGTTATGCTGCCGCTGGGGAGAGGGGGTAACAAGCTCCTCTCCCAGACATTCTTCCCGCCGCTGGGGAGGGAGACCGACTGTCTCCGCTCCCAATACAGTGTCCTGCTGCTGGGGAATGGAGACTGGGCTCTCTATTCCCTGCCGGACACTCTGCCGATGGGGAGGGAGGACAAGGCTCTCTTCTCCCAGTAAGTCACTCTGCTGTTGGGGGCCAGGACCGACTGTCTCTGCCCCCTGTAACAGCCTGCCGCTGGGGAGAGGGGGTAACAAGCTCCTCTCCCATACATACTTCCAGCCTCTGGGGAGGGAGACCGGCTGTCTCCGCTCCCAACACAGTGTCCTGCTGCTGGGGAAAGGAGACTGGGCTCTCTATTCCCTGCTGGACACTCTGCCGATGGGGAATGGAGACTGGGCTCCCAATTCCCTGCACTTGACTCTGCCACTGGGGGACAGGACCGACTGTCTCTGCCCCCTGTAACTCAGCCTGCCGCTGGGGAAAGGAGACTGGGCTCCCAATTCCCTGCAGGACCGGTGGAGAGACCTCGGTCCCATCTCCACCGGCCACCTGGGGTTCTTTCCAGTAAACCTCCACAATATCCTCCCAGCTGAAGGGCTCTGGACCTGGGTCTGAAACTCTGCTCTCTCGCTGAGCCCTCTCACTGGAGTGGAACAGCTGCTGGTAGTCCTGTTCCAGCTCCATCTCCCGGGTCACCAGGTGGACCAGGTCTTGCTCAACTTTGTGAGTGTCGTCCCAGTCATACCTGCTCTCCCGCCACTCAAAGAGGTCCCTGAACCGGGCTTGTGTAGGGCTCCCAAACTCCAGCTCTGAAAAAGTCTCCCATAACAAGCCAGGACCATCAAACTCATCTCCCTCTGGCTTTTCATGCTTGGCTGTCCGGGGTAGGTACTGAGCTTCATACCACCAGAGTGCCTGGTAGGCATCTTCCAGCCACATCTCCCGGCATACCAGGTGCTTCAGGTCTTCTACCCACTCTTCCAGAGCTGCTCTCCTAGAAAGGGCATCCGCAGGGCTACTCGCTTCTGTTGTCGCTGCTCGTCCTTGGGGAGCCTCTCGTCCCGCAGATACTCCACAATACCCAGTGCCTGGTACCTGATGCCTTTGCGGACTGCATCTCGGTCATCCATGACACCCTCATCATACTCCACTGCTGGTTCCATCCCGGTGCTGTTAGGGTCGCTGTACTGGGACACAAATTGTAAAAATCCACGGTGCCTTCTGTCACTGTCCTTCTGGCTGTGGGAACGATCCCACTGCTTGCCACCAGGTAGAAACCTCCACCTCCATTAGTAAAAATAAAAATATAAACAAAACAGCCCTTGCCCTACGAGATGCAGCACAAGGCAAGGGGGAGCATCGGAGCATAAAATGCTCTGAAGCTCCACTCATACGGACTGAATGGGTGAAGAAGGGTTTATGTCTGGGTTCAGCTTTGAACCTGGACAACCCCTTTAATGCCACACTTAGGCCTTATTCAGACTTCAGTGAATTAGTGAATTACGGACATGCGCTGTCTGTGTTTTCCATGGACAGCACACATGCCCATTGATTTTAATGTGTGTACGCACATATCTGTGATTTACCACGGTCTTGCGGTCTGCGGTTACACCATGGAAACATGCCCTATTTTTGTCCGTGTTTATAGATCCATCATGTTCATTATAGTCTATGAGTACGTGAAAAAAAACGGACAAAACATAGCAGTAATCCGTGTTTCATCCATGTTTCATGGATCTTTTCTAGATTTTTTTGAAGCTAATTTTCAGCTGAGCAGCGTCCATGGAATATGGTTGACAAGGAGTGCGAAAAACAGACACACGGACGAAACATGGAATCTTCATGGACATCTTTAAGGATGAACCAGTGACTATGTTGTCACTGATGTCATCACGAACACGGGTGTATGAATGAGGCCAAATTGCTGAGCCAAATTCGCTCTTAACAAAGGGGTGAACCTGGAGTTTCGCATTGTTCAAATTCTAATATATTTTGTGTTCATTTGCATGCTGACCACTAGGTGGTGCTGTTTGCTAATGCAAAACAAAGACCTGACTGCAATGCTAATGTTCGTTTGAGAGAGGGGGCAAAGCAATTCACACAAAATAAAGATGCTGAAATGCTCCAGCCTCTTAGTATTCTAGTCAGCGGCACTATTTTTTGTTGTGTTCACAGTATACTAAATACATCCAGTTTAATAAAAATAAAATGACAAAGACAGAAGTGGGATTGAGGTGATCTGGCGATGGCATAATTACACTAAGCTGTTGGTACTGAAATACTCTCTCTCCTGATTAATGATATTAAAGGTGTCATTGAATTAATGGGTGGACTGAAGACCTCCATCAGTCAACTGAGGACCCAGCATGTTGATGCATAACACGGATCAACACCAATTCCTAAAGGGGTTGTCTAGGATTAAAAAAAACATGTCTACTTTCTTACAAAAACAGCACCAAACCTGTCCATAGGAGAGAGGAGCAGAGGATAGGAGAGGGATAGTGGTTAAGATGGTGGTTATAGTACTCACTGTTCACAGTGGTTAGCTCCACCATGGCACTTCCTAGGACTGTGCAGGGGCACACCCTTTCTTCCCTCAGAATCACCCAGGTGTTAGAGCTCTTGCTTGTGGTACTTGGGGTGTCCTTGATGAACAGTTTGGCTGGTTGCAAGGCAGGAGTGCAGAGGCAGAGGCCAATGGATTGATGGTGATGTCAATAACCAGGCTCATTTGTTGCAATAAATAATGTATTTTTTTACTGAATTGAAAGGAGTAGTGGTACATATAGCAGCAAAAGGCACAGTTCTAAAGTAAATCACAGTATAGTCTCCTCCCAATAGCTGTATATAGGCTGCAACAATAATGGTAGTAGGAATCCCTGAGTCTCTCTAAACACTTTGCAGCCTCTCCACAAACCACAGACATTTAATCCTGTTCTCATGAATTCTTTTGGCAGTTCCCTGGCTAAGGGATGTAGATGTTATGGCCAATCTGTCTCGAAGTGTGGGGGATGCCTAAGCTATATTCTCCCTTCACAACAGCAAAGTCTTTCTGCAATAAACGAGCACAGCCATGTCTGTTCTGAACCTTCTAACATGTCTGATCTCCTTCTCTCAAGGTCAGGGGCATTGCTAGAGTAAAGCATTTGTGGCCTAGGCCCCAGATGTTTTGAGCCAAGCCCAAAGTGTGCTAGCCCCCAGATATATAACTGTATCGCCGTCCTCAGGATGGTTAAACTGTTGGACTACTGCAGTGGGACATGTGAGGCAACTGCTTCCTGCCCCAATGTCCTCTCTCATAGTTTGCAGGCAACTAGGCTGAGGCCTAGTTGGGTCCTAGGCGACATGATGATGACATTGAGCACCTGCACCTAGACAATGTGAGTGGAGAAGCCGGGATTTACTTGCTGCTTCACTGACAGCGGTCAGAAGTCAAGTGAGTATCTTTTTTTTTCTTGTCTGCTCTGGAAAATAGTACTGGGCAGCATGGGGGGCATTATAGGTACAGGGGGCCAGTATAAGGTCTGGGGGGCAGGACAAGGTGCCACTTTAAGGAATAGGGACACTAAAGGGGGCTGTATAAATACTGTGGGCACTATAGAGAGCACACTGTTGGCGCTAAAGTGGGGCACTTTTAGGACTACAGGGGAGGACTATAAAGACTGGAGACACTACAAGGATGCACTATAAGGACTGTGGGCACTACAGGGGACAGTTTAAGGACTGTGGGCACTACAGAGAGCACTATAAGGACTGTGGAAATTACAAGGGCGGTTTAAGGACTGTGAGCACTACAGGGGGCATTTTAAAGATGGTGGATACTACAGGGGGGCACTGCAAGAACTGTGGGCACCAAAGGGGTTTCTAAAAGGTTTTGAGGCATTATAATGTCCGGGGCACTACAGGGGGCAGTTTAAGGAATGTTGGCACTACAGGGGAGCACTGTGAGCTCTGGGGGAGCATTTTAACTACTAAGGACACAATGTGCATCTAATCCTATCATGTATGATACAGTCTGACGTGCCTGATACATAGCCTGTTGTGTGTGATACTGCCTGCTGAGCTGTGTATCTAATCCCATCTTGTACTATACTGTCTGGTGTGTATCTAAGCGTATCATGTCAGATACTATCTGTTGTGCATGTGTATCTAAATCTATCATCAACGATACAGTCTACTGTTCCAGTATCAAAGATTCTTATGTGTGATACAGCCTGCTGAGCTGTGTATCTGATCCCAACTTGTATGATGCTGCCTGCTGAAGTGTGTACCTAAAGCTTCATGTGCACAACCATGTCAGTTTTGCGGTCTGTGAGTTGCGGATCTGCTAAATAAGGATACTGTCCATTCGAGAGCCGCATTTTTTTGCTAAGCCTTTGACTTCTATGGGTTTGAGGTCTGCATTTTGAATAAGACATGTTCTATCTTTTGTGGAACTGCATACGAATGTGGAAAACACATGGATGTCATCGGTGTACTGTCTGTATCCGTAGGTCAGTTCCACTGAAGATAGAACATGTCCAATGTTAACTTAACTCTTTTAGCATTAGTTAACCCTTGGCTGGGGGTTAGCACAGGCTCACAGCTTTTGTTGGATCCCTGGGTTATTGGATGGGATCCCTTTATAAGCTCATGAAAGTACTGTGCTGATTGGTAAGAGCTTCTGATTAAAACGGAAGAATTGCTCGCCTCACGATCATCTGCCACTTTTTTTTGATGCTGCTTTGATCAACGCTTCTCTCCATTTTCTGCTCCCAGCTCGACACACTGGAGATGACTACTCTGCCTATCACTGAGACTGGTCACCGCTGCAGCCAGTGAATGACTAAGGGGACATCTTCAGCCATTTCTTGTGTGTCAATCTGGAAACAGGCAGTGGAGACCAGCGGGGATTGGGCAGTGTTGGAGTAGCAGTAACAGGGATCATTGAGGGGAGCATGGCTTCTGGTTTATTAACCCTTTCCACCCCTATCTTTTAATTCAGGCTCCTGAAAGTAATACAGTGCTAAGATAGTCCAAGCTACAGTCCAGTCATAACAATGTCTGACAGCTTGAGGTCCTACTGCTGTGACCTCTGCCAATCATTATAATTAGTGTTGAGCAAAGCATACAGTTCATACATACCTGCATTGCTGAGAAAAATGATATTTTAATATATGCAAATGAGCCTCTAGGAGCAACTGGGTGTTGCTGTTACACCTAGAGGCTCTGCTCTCTCTGCTACTGCTGTGTCCTTTCTACTTTGATTGACAGGACCAGGTGTGATGATGTTTTCACTGCCTGGCCCTGTTAATCAAAGTAGAGGGCGCTGCAGTTACAAAGAGAACTGAGCCTGTAGGTGTAACGGCAACGCCCCCGTTGCTCTTAGAGACTAATTTGCATATATTAAAACATCACTTTTCTCAGCAATGTGGACACATATGAACATGGGACTAACACAGATGTCTTCAGTTGCCAAGCGCACATGTAACAGGTCAGCCAGTGTCATAGGTGCAAATCTGCTGAAAGATGCGCTTTAATGAGTTGACTGTATTTGTCTTTATTTATAGAAAACTTTTGAGTTCTTGCAATTATTGAAAAATGTAACACTGATATATGAGCTACCTTGGAGTTTTAGATTAGTTGTACACTGTGTCACTGCTCATATTTCATCTTCTTTATATCCAAGGTTTTTGTGAAAGGTAAGATGCATTTTTTCTCATTTACAAAATGTATGTTTTTTTTTCACTTATATGAAATGTCTAAGACGGAGCCGAGTGCAATGGGAAATTTGATTGCATTTACATAATCTAACAGTTGTTAAAGGCTAACTTCTCATGGGTCCGAAATTGCTGCAGATTTTACCTGTGGGAGTTTATATTGCTAGCTTGATTTGGTAAAAAAAATATATATCCTGAAATAGTCATTTAGTCAATAAGCATATGAAAGAATTCATAAGTCAGTATCATGTCTATGTGTGGGGGTTCCTTTTTAGTCTGTAAAATAAGACAGTTGGTATGTCTTTCATATATGCTCAGACAACTAAATGGTTGGGTTTAAAGGGCATCTGTCAGCAGATCTGTACCTATGACACTGGCTCACCTGTTACATGTGAAGACATCTGTGTTGGTCCCATGTTCGGAAATGCAGAACAGACACAGCCGGTATCTGTGTTTTGTGGATCCCCAATTTTTGAACCTCAAAAACAGCAACGGCCATGTACGTGAGTCCTGACTGTATCAGAAGTCTTCGAATAAAAGCACGGCCATCCTAGCACTGATACTCTCACTGGAGTGTTATCGATCGCATCAGGAAGTGAATAACATGTAGCAGCTTCTCGTTCGATACCGGCGATACCCAGGCACAGAAACGCATTGAGCTAGAGTCACGCACTCGAAATGTCTCCCAAATACTAGGGATAGATACTGTTAATGGCCACAGTATCCGTGAGTGAGGATATCTAGGAGACTGTCATTGCTATTCATAGGCAGTACATACGCTAATTAGTCCTATGACGTTGTGTCTGTTGGTATACAATTGGCCTTTGTAAGCCGACCATCAGACAAATTCTTTGTCAATAGAGGTACAATTGGATTGTGAACAATAAAGTGGGGGTGCATTTTTTACGTCAGCACACCTCTGATTCATTGTTTTCACCATATGGTGCTTGGTATAATACTACTAACCATACAGTGTGAACACCTCTTGAAGCCTGTGTGTACAAATGAGTTGGGGTTGCACACCCTATTTTTTAACTAATTTTAATTTATTTTAAAATTAATTTTAATTTCTAACATTTATTATGTAGAATTTTAGCTTTCTAATCAGGCTTTGTTAACCGTTCTATTCAAATAAGGGACGTATGCCGTCATACCAAGTTTTTGTTTGTTCATCTGCCTGTTAAAATAGCCAGCGTTACAGTGACTCATGTTACGCAATTCAATACAGCTGAGCGCAGACTCACCATTATTGGCGCTCAGCTCCCCTGCAGCTCGTTATCTAGGGCAGGCATGGGCAACCTGCGGCTCTCCAGCTGTTGTAAAACTACAACTCCCACCATGCCTTGCTTTAGGCTGATATCTGTAGGCAGTCCAGGCATGCTGGGAGTTATAGTTTTGCAACAGCTGGAGAGCCTCAGGTTGGCCATCTCTGATTTAGGGTATGGACGTCTCCTGCCGTGCTGAGGAGGCGTGTGCAGCCGGATCCTCCCCGCCCCTTGGTTACTGTGGAGATGAAGACGCCGGCAGTGTCTTCGCTCCATTACATGCATTGGATGCCGGCGGCGCTACGAAGGGGAAGCGCGTCGCCGGCTCCCCATTACAGTGACATTTTCATTGATACTATTTTAGGATACATACAACTTTTTGATTGCTTGATGTTATGATTTTTGGGAGGCAAAGTTGCAAAAAATTGCTCTTCATGCATTGTTTTTACTTATTGATTTATTTTATTTTTTTACTGTGTTAACCTGACTAAATAGATCAGGAAATATTTTTATAGATCTTTTTTTTTAGAAGTAGTGCTAGTTACAAGGAGAGAGCTGCAGCATACAGGACATGAATCCTTAGAAAGAACACATCCCCCGAAGGTTTTTAGGGACATGTTCCTGATGACCCAATTCAAGACTGTAGTAATTCCTAGCTATCAATATTTCATGAACAGTTTAAATGGAAATTGTGTGAGTGTGGAGTGATACACCCCAACTGGTAACACCCATTTGGCAATTTATATATAAACGAATAGTAAGAATAACAGGAACGGCGCAACAAAGAGACGATCCAGAATTATTATATAACAAAGTTAATAACCCAGACATGTTAGGAGAAGTGACTGGTCCTCTTGAAAGGGATTGTCTAAGATCAATTTTGTTAAAATACAAAAAAAATAAAAACTCTGAAACTCACCTTTCTGAGCCTCCTCCAATGAAGTGCCACTGCTCCGTCCTCGAGCTGTAACCAATGTAAAGCTTTGGTTGTACCCATATACTACATGTGACCTCTGCAGCCAGTTACTGGCCTCAGCAGTGTACGACATACATGTTTTTCTAATATGATGAACTTTAATGTCAGCTGTTCATACAATTGATTCCAATATTTTTTACATTTTGTGTTGTATTTTATCAACCCATCAATCTTCTGTATATGATAGCACATTTTGTATAGTGCATTAACATAATCATACATAATTTATATTTACCTAGTCATTTGCTGTGCATTTTGTCATTTTAATACAGAATGTAGTAGCAATTTGTTCATGCATTGTGTATGACTATAAATATGCAGTGAATAGGATCTCCGCAAAGTGCATTTTTAGCACCGCAAAATGTTAACACAAAAGCATTAGGAAAATGAAAATAATTGTTATTATATATATATATTTTTTTTAAAAGAAACAATTTTATAAATCACGGGGGATACAGTAATGGATTAATTTCGGCACCAGAAGATTTAAATGCAGTAGTATTTATGTGATCATTCAGCTGGGTAGAACAAAGCACATCATTTTCACGCTTTATGTGCTGCATTGTGTCTTATTTTATTGCTTATAAACAAATTCTTGGGAATACAGAAGATTGGAATCCATCTTCGAAAACAGCTCAATGTAACCGTGTCTCTTGAGCCAGCTAGACACCCGATGTAATAATGAGTTTGACACAGAAATGTACTGGCAGTGTAATTTGACCATCAATCAATGTCAGTCGAGGAAAATACAACATTTCTACAGCTGGAAAACCAGATGTAACCTGAATATATTGTCTGTCCCAGCACTCCATATACTCATGTCAATGGCCCTTTAAGAACGATTCTGCCTATTCAAATAGGAATTTGCCAGTTAAGTTCACTCCAACAATAATATCTGATTTAGAGATTTTGTATGGAGCTGGTTTTGGCAGAAAAAACATGGTGTTGGATGGGATTCAGTTTCATAAATACTTCCCCTTTCTATCTTAAGACAAAAATTGAATATACCCAGCAGATGCGTCTAATTCCTCATCCTCTCCTTTGTGGCCCATTTTATCCAGTATAAAAATAAATCTATTTCCTAATACTTGTTATTCGTCATTCAAGTTGCTCTTTTGAGCCTTTTGGTGCTTCCAGTTATATTAAGGAAGAATCTTAATGCATACAATCAGATTTGCATTTAAAATTTAGCAACAGACTAATAGACTGTCCATTTCTGAGCATTAACCTTTATTTAAAATACAGAAGCAATTTTTAGAAATAAAGTTGCATCCTGGAGTTCATTTTTTTAAAGCAAGACAATAAGATACCAGCTGTGCAATAAATAGCAGCATTCAGAATATATTTCCCACACATGCATTAGACTAGTCTGCATGATGGGAGTGTAGCAATAGTGATGGACGAACATCGGCCAAGATGGTTTGCGAACTTGACCGTGCGTTCGCGATCAAATGTTCGCAAACCGCGCATTTGCGGTGGGCCCTATTGACTTTAATGGCAGGCGAACTTGAAAAACCTTCAGGTCATATTTGCAGCCACCAAATACTAGAAGTGCACAAATAGTTCCACAACATGGACAGTGACATACCAAAGGGGGATCAATGGCAAAAATTACAACAAAAAATATGTACTATAATCAGGGGCCATTTTTATGCATCTTAAAGGGAAACTCTCAAAAATGTGCCCTGCTGGAGCCTAGAAAAATTTTATTTTAGGCCACAGGAGTACAGGCCCCAAAAATTAGGCATTCACCTGACAGAAAAGAACAAGTGATTATGTGGCTGGAGGCAGGGCCGGCTCCAGGTTCATGTGGGCCCTTGGGCAATAAATCCCAGTGGGCCCCCTTGGGGCATTTTTGTACATTTACATGTCCCTCTGTGGCTCTCACACGGTATAATGACCACCAGTGGCCCCTATACATTATAATGACCACTAGTGGCCCTTCACACAGTATAATGACCACCCAATGCCCCCAAACACAGTATAATGACGCCCAGAGGCCCCACACACACTGGCCCAACATTCAGAATAATAACCCCTAGTCGCCCCCCATTCAGAATAATGACCCGCAGTGGCCCCCATACTGGGGTTTATACTGTATGGAGGGGGCACTGGGGGTCAATATACTGTATGGTGGTCACTGGGGGTCATTATATTGAATGGGAGCTCTGGTGGTCATCATACTGAATGGAGGGTCATTTGGGATCATTATACTAAATAGGGGGCAGCTGTTGCTGCCTATTACGAGATCTCAAATGGCAGTGGTGGTGAAGGTGACGATGATGACATGTCGATGGACGTCACATGGGCGCCCACAAGAGAGGAAGTGTCACTACCAGAGCTTTGAGACGTTCTCACAGCTCTGTTTCTCCACCCCTGTGATGATGTAACTACTAGAGCTTTGAGACGTTTTCACAGCTCTGTTTCTCCGCCCCTGTGATGAGGTCTTTACTTTCTGTTTCCTTCCTCCCAGCTGTCCCTCCTGTGTTTGATTGCTCTGCCTTTAAATCACCTCTCTTCCTTTGTACGGTGCGGATTATACTTCTTCATTTGAGCAGTATCGCTCGCTTGAGTATCTTCACTGGTGTGATATCTTTTCTGGACCTGTGTTCTGCTGAAGCAAGTACTTCGGACATTGTCTGCTGACTTTGGATCTGTTTTCACTGCTGCTGCAGCTCCTTCAGTTAAGTGTGCAGACATTGTGTGTTTCTGATTGTTTTGCTGACTGGATCCGAGGCGACCCCGGTTCCGTCCATATACTGAGCAGGGCACCGGTGGCCGTGCCCCTTCCACTACTGTAGGGGTTACAGTGGTCATCAGCCTTAGGTACGCTGGCATGTCTCGATCCACCATCTGGATCTGGACATGGGCTTAGCAGCATAGGGAGAGCTTTTAGGGTCTGACAGGGGTCACCCTTTATGTTCCCTAGTTTGGGTCCGGTCAGTAGCTAACTCACTGTGTATGCTCTTGTTGCTCACATACAGCCGTGACATTATAATCCGCCGAAACCGTCCTTTTTGACATGGATCCGCTTTCTGACCTGGTTGACCGCATGCAGGGTCTTTCTTTGGAGGTAGCGGATCTCCGTCAATCTATGATTCAGCTTCAAGCATTGGGCTCGGTTCCGGCCCATGGAGTCTGTTGCGAGCCAAAGGTCTCACTTCCGGAAACGTTCTCCGGGGGCAGTGAGAATTTTGTTCGCTTCAGAGAGGCATGCAAACTCCATTTTTGCTTGTGTCCCCGTTCCTCTGGTAATGAGGAGCAGAGGGTGAGGATTGTCATCTCCTTGCTCAGGGGTAATGCTCAGACTTGGGCTTTTTCACTGCCATCGGGGATCCCTCCCTTCGATCCACAGAAAGATTTTTGTGGCCCTGGGGCAGATATATGATGACCCGGATCGTGTTGCTCTGGCTGAATCTAACTTACGTTTTTTATGCCAGAACAAACTGTCTGCAGAGCTTTATTGTTCTGAATTTCGGAGATGGGCAGCTGATTCAGGTTGGAATGATGCTGCACTCCGAGTCAGTTCTGTCATGGTCTCTCAGAGAGATTGAAAGATGCGTTTGCTTTCCATGAGAGACCAACATCTTTAGAGTCTGCCATGTCATTGGCGGTACGCCTTGACAGGCGTCTAAGAGAAAGAAACGAGACCTCTCGGTCCAGCCATTGTCACTCTAGGGGCAGTGGTGCGGACTCATTCAGTGTGCAGGGGTCTCATCCTGTCTCGGTCCCTCTGAGGAGGAGCCTATGCAGCTAGGTCGACTTGCCCCTGATAAAGGAGGATTTAGTCCTCAGAGAATGGTGTGTTTTTGTTGTGGGGGCATTGGTCATTTGGCAAATGTTTGTCCCTCTAGGAGATTCATGAACTGTACTAAGAGTGATAATAAGAGAAAATCCTCAAAAGGAAAATCATCAAACTCTGCTTCATCTGCTACCTTGGGCAAAGTTGATGTAGGAATTGGGGCTTTTCCTCTGACCTGCAGTTCTCGTTTTCTCCTTTCTGCCAGGGTGGCGCTAGAGAGCAAAGTCATTTCTTGTGAAATTTTTGTTGATAGTGGAGCGGCCGTCAATCTTATTGACACTCAATTTGTAGCCAGGCATGGTTTTCGGGTTTGCACATTAGAAAAAGATATACCTGTTTTTGCCATTGACTCTGCTCCACTCTCACAGAGATCCCTGAAGGGCATTGTTCACAATATCCGGTTAGCTGTAGGTGACACTCATGTGGAGGATATATCTTGTTTTGTCCTTAACGGATTGCCTACTCCTCTAGTGTTGGGGTTACCCTGGCTCACTAAACATAACCCCACTATTGATTGGCAAGGAAGGCAAATAAATGAGTGGAGTGAGTTTTGTAGAGAGAATTGTCTCACAGCGACTTTTGCAGAGGTATCTACTAAAACTTTGCCATCATTTCTCTCTGATTTCTCGGACGTGTTTTCCGAGAGCGGTGTGCAGGAGCTACCTCCTCACCGGGAGTTTGACTGTCCCATTAACCTCATTCCCGGCGCCAAGCTGCCAAAAGCACGCCTGTACAATCTCTCACAACCGGAGAGAATCGCAATGCGAACCTATATCTCTGAGAGTCTCGATAAGGGGCATATTCGTCCCTCAAAATCACCGGTCGCCGCGGGTTTTTTTTTTGTTAAAAAGAAAGATGGCTCTCTGAGACCTTGCCTAGATTTTAGGGAGCTGAACCGTATCACGATTCGCGATCCCTATCCCCTTCCTCTGATCCCAGACCTCTTCAACCAAATTGTTGGGGCCAAGGTTTTTTCCAAATTGGATTTGAGAGGCGCGTACAACCTGGTCAGGGTCAGAGAGGGGATGAATGGAAAACAGCCTTTAATACTCCCGAGGGGCATTTCGAGAATCTCGTTATGCCTTTTGGCTTGATGAATGCTCCGGCCGTCTTTCAGCATTTTGTTAACAGTATTTTCTACCATTTAATGGGGAAATTTGTATTGGTGTATCTTGATGATATTTTGATTTTTTCCCTGATGTTCGGACTCATCAGGATCATCTTTTTCAGGTTCTGCAGATTCTGCGAGAAAATAAATTGTACGCCAAGCTGGAGAAATGTGTGTTTATGGTATCGGAGATTCAATTTCTGGGTTTTCTCCTCTCTGCTTCTGGTTTTCGCATGGATCCGGAGAAGGTCCGTGCTGTGCTTGAGTGGGAGCTTCCTGAGAATCAGAAGGCATTGATGCGCTTTCTGGGTTTTGCAAACTATTACAGAAAGTTCATTTTGAATTATTCCTCTGTTGTCAAACCCCTCACTGACATGACCAAAAAGGGGCGGATTTTTCCTCTTGGTCGGAGGAGGCGCTTGCAGCTTTTTCTAAGATTAAAGAGAGTTTTGCGTCTGCTCCCATCTTGGTGCATCCCGATGTTTCCTTACCTTTTATTGTTGAGGTGGATGCTTCCGAGGTGGGTGTGGGTGCGGTTTTGTCCCAGGGTCCGTCTCCTTCCAAATGGCGACCCTGTGCCTTTTTCTCTAAAAACTCTCACCGGCAGAGAAAAACTATGATGTGGGAGATAGGGAATTGTTGGCCATCAAGTTGGCTTTCGAGGAATGGCGCCATTGGTTGGAGGGGGCCAGGTACCCTATCACCGCTTTTACCGACCATAAGAATCTGGCGTACTTGAGTCGGCTAAGCGTATGAATCCGAGACAGGCCAGATGGTCTCTGTTCTTCTCCAGATTCAACTTTGTCGTTACATTCCGCCCTGGGATCAAAATGTGAAAGCTGATGCCTCTCTCGCTGTTTTCCGGGAGGAGGAAACTCCGAGGACCCGGGTCCCATTTTGGCGGAGGGGGTAGTTGTTTCTGCTCTGTATTCTGATTTGGAGGCCGAGGTCCAGGCTGCCCAGACTGAGGCACCTGCCCGTTGTCCTTCTGGAAAGTTGTTTGTGCCTCCTGAGTTACGCCACAAACTCTTCAAGGAGCATCATGATACGGTTCTTGCTGGTCACCCCGGGAGTAGAGCCACGGTAGATCTCATTGCTCGGAGATTTTGGTGGCCGGCTCTTCGTAAGTCGGTGGAGGGTTTTGTGGCTGCTTAGAGACGTGCGCCGTGCTAAGGTCCCTCGCTCACGGCCTTCAGGTCCCCTTCTCCCCTTACCCATACCTTCCCGTCCTTGGACACACCTGTCCATGGACTTTATCACGGATCTTCCTCGTTCCTCAGGGAAGTCGGTGATCCTGGTGGTGGTGGACCGTTTTAGCAAGATGGCACATTTCATACCCTTCCCTGGATTGCCCAATGCTAAAACGTTGGCGCAAGCTTTTGTCGACCATATTGTTAAATTGCATGGCATTCCTCTGATATTGTTTCCGATAGAGGCACGCAGTTTGTGTCCAGATTCTGGAAGGCTTTCTGTTCTCGCCTGGGGGTTCGGCTGTCCTTCTCTTCTGCTTTTCACCCGCAGTCGAATGGTCAGACTGAACGCGCCAATCAGAATCTGGAGACATATTTGCGCTGTTTTGTTGCAGAGAACCAGGAGGATTGGTGTTCGTTTCTCCCTCTTGCTGAGTTTGCTCTGAACAACCGTCAGTCAGGAATCTTCTGATAAGTCACCATTCTTTGGTGCATATGGGTTCCATCCGCAGTTTGGGACATTCTCGGGAGGGGCTCCTTCTGGTTTGCCTGAGGAGGAGAGATTTTCCTCGTCTTTGTCTACCATTTGGCAAAAGATTCAGACTAATCTAAGAAAGATGAGTGAGAAATATAAGCGTGTGGCTGATAAGAGACGTGTGCCTGGTCCGGACCTGAATGTGGGTGATCTGGTGTGGTTGTCTCACAAGAAATATTAAACTGAAGGTTCCCTCCTGGAAATTGGGTCCCAAGTTTATTGGGCCTTATAAAATCTTGTCAGTCATCAATCCTGTTGCCTTCCGTCTTGATCTTCCACGGGTTTGGAAGATACATAATGTATTTCACAGATCTCTCTTAAAACCATATGTCCAGCCCACGGTACCCTCCTCTTTGCCTCCTCCTCCGATTTTGGTTGATGGCAATCTGGAGTTTGAGGTTTCCAGAATTGTGGACTCTCGCATTGTCCGCGGTTCTCTTCAGTACCTCGCTCATTGGAAGGGTTATGGTCCTGAGGAGAGGATGTGGGTTCCGGTGTCGGACATTAAAGCCACTCGCCTCATCAGGACTTTTCATAGGGCTCATCCTGAGAAGGTGGGTCCTGGGTGTCCGGAGTCCACCCGTAGAGGGGGGTACTGTCACTACCAGAGCTTTGAGACGTTCTCACAGCTCTGTTTCTCCACCCCTGTGATGATGTAACTACTAGAGCTTTGAGACGTTTTCACAGCTCTGTTTCTCCGCCCCTGTGATGAGGTCTTTACTTTCTGCTTCCTTCCTCCCAGCTGTCCCTCCTGTGTTTGATTGCTCTGCCTTTAAATCACCTCTCTTCCTTTGTACGGTGCGGATTATACTTCTTCATTTGAGCAGTATCTCTCGCTTGAGTATCTTCACTGGTGTGATATCTTTCTGGACCTGTGTTCTGCTGAAGCAAGTACTTCGGACATTGTCTGCTGACTTTGGATCTGTTTTCACTGCTGCTGCAGCTCCTTCAGTTAAGTGTGCAGACATTGTGTGTTTCTGATTGTTTTGCTGACTGGATCCGAGGCGACCCCGGTTCCGTCCATATACTGAGCAGGGCACCGGTGGCCGTGCCCCTTCCACTACTGTAGGGGTTACAGTGGTCATCAGCCTTAGGTACGCGGGCATGTCTCGATCCACCATCTGGATCTGGACATGGGCTTAGCAGCATAGGGAGAGCTTTTAGGGTCTGACAGGGGTCACCCTTTATGTTCCCTAGTTTGGGTCCGGTCAGTAGCTAACTCACTGTGTATGCTCTTGTTGCTCACATACAGCCGTGACAGGAAGAGGAGGGGAGTTTAGAGGGAGAGATGGAGCAGCAGAGAGGGAGGAGAAGCAGGCAGAGCTTGCAGGGCACAGGAGGCAAAAAGCAGACTGTAAATGTATCTGGAGTGAGCCATCCACCATGCACGGTCACTTCTGGCGCTCCCAGGACGCCGGGACATGGCTCCGCAGTGTGGGCTTTTTCTAACGTGTCAGCTGCTGACAATAGTGTTGCAATCTGCAGCCTTTTCTGTCAGCGCATAAGTCACGGTAAGCCCAACACTCACCTAGGGACGACCGCCTTAAGAAGGCACATGGCCTCCCATCACCGAGCCCAGTGGGAGTAACGCCGTCAGACCCCACAAAGCCACACTCCTGGTGCTCCACGTCCTGCCTATTCTCCTTCTCCTCACTCCTTCCATTTGTCCTCCACTCCACCTTCCATCGTGCCGTCGCCACGTTCATCTGGCAGAAAGCAGGCTTCCGTGGCCCAAATGTTTGAGCATGAAATGTTGATGATACCGGATAACCCTCTTGCCCAACGGCTGTCCGGTGGCTTGTCGAAACTGCTAGCCCGCCAAGTACTGCCATATAAACTGGTGGACTCAGAGGCCTTTAGAATTTGTGGCCATTGATACACAGCAATCGAAGGTCCCCGGAAGGAAATATTTCTCCCAGAAGGGCATCCCAGAACTATATGGCCACGTTCAGCGACAAGTGAATATATATCGCTGGCACACAGTGTCAGTGCCAAGATACATCTGACCACAGACACATGGTCTAGAAAACATGGGCCGGGAAGGTACATAACTTTTACTGCCTACTGGGTGAACCTTCTGACAGCCATCAAGCATGTAACCCGTGGCTCCCGTGTGGATTTCGTGTTACCGCCAAGGATTGAATGCAGACCTGCCTCTTCTCCTCCTCCTCCTACTCTATCCTCCATCTCTTCCTCGGCTGACTCCTCCTGTTCCACTGCTACCGTCTCTTCCGCTGCTCCCCCCAAGCTCCCCAGAACCTATTCGACGTCCCAGGTGAGACGTTGCCATGCTGTGCTGCGGCTGTTGTGCCTGGAAGCCAAGAGCCACACAGGTCCTGCACTGCTTTTAGCTCTGCGGTCACAGGCCGATCAGTGGCTAACCTCGCTCAATTTAACAGTTGGCAAAGTGATGTGTGACAAAGGTGCCAATCTTCTGAGCGAACTGAAACAGGGCAAAATGACACACATGCCATGCATAGCACACGTCCTGAACTTAGTCGTGCAGCGATTCGTTGCCAAATACCCCGGGGTCCACAATGTTTTGCGGCAGGCCAGGAAAATCTCTGGCCATTTTAGAAGATCTTACACAGCCATGGCACGCCTTGCTGACGCTCAGCTGCAACATCACTTGCCCATCAGATGTCTGATTTGTGACAGTGCGACGCGCTGGAACTCCACCTTATATATGCTTAATAGGCTGCTCCAGCAGCAGGGGCGTAGCTATAGGGGTTCAAAGGTAGCAGTTGCTACCGAGCCCAGGAGCTTGAGGGGCCCAAAGAACTTTGTGCCGTATAAGAAGACACCGGTATTATAGAAAGTGCCCCCACCTCTGGCTGGAGGGAAGGGGTTAGGTCATCAATTTAGCATGGGGGTGTTCCGTTTCAGTTTTTGCCTCAGGCAGCATGAAGGCTATGTGCTTCCCTGCCCCTTACCACAAAACACTGAGGGAAGGGGGGCCCAAGCTGAACTCTTGCACCAGGGCCCATGAGCCTTTAGCTACGCCCCTGTCCAGCAGTAACGTGCCGTTAATGACAACCTGTACGAACTCTGCAGCAGGACAGGTTCTGGGAGCTTGGTTTCTTTTCACCGTGCCAGTGGCTGCTCATGTGCGACACATGCAGACTTCTGCGGCCATTTGATCAGATCAGATGCCTTCTTTCTGGAGCGTGCATTGGGTTGTGTCATTGATCAAGCCGTCGAGGAGCAGGAGCTGGGAGATGAGGAAGTCGCAATGCTGAATGAATTCCCAGGGGGGCTACTCCATCTGAGACAAGTCAGCAGGAGTCTGAAGAGGAGTCAGAGGAGGATGGTGGCTGGGGGGAAGAGGAGGAGGAGGAGCAAGAAGAGCAGGCTTTGAGGGTGACTTTAAACTTTTCAGGGATCCCTGGTGTTGTCCGTGGCTGGGGGGAGGAGACCGAGAACGATATTCTCCTGTTCGATGAGCAGGACCCAGGGTGCTGAACCGCTTCCAATTTAGTGCAAATGGGGGCCTTCATTCTCCAGTGTTTAAAGAAGGATATTTGGTGGAAACAGGTATATTGAACCCTTTAATTGGTATTTTGTGGAAGCATGTATATTGCAGCCCTCAATCAATATTTGGTGAAAACAGGTATATGGAGCCCCTTAATCAGTATTTTGTGGAAGCAGGTATATCGCAGCCCTCAATCAGTATTTTGTGGAAGCAGGTATATTGAACCCCTAATCAGTATTTTGTGAAAGCAGGTATATGACAACCCTCAATTATTATTTTTCCCACAACAGTTATATCACGCCACCCTGTTTATTTGGGGAAACAAGTATATCGCAGCCCTAAATCAGTATTTTGTGGAAGAAGGTATATCACACCTCTCAATCAGTTTTTTTTGGGGAAACAGGTATATCACACCCGTTGCAAATAGTTTTTCCAATAGCGTTTGTCCCTCTATATAGCTTCGGTATCGTAGCAGAACCGCGCACAACTGCTGCACAATACAAATGCACTATAATATACTTTCCATGTTAGAAAGTATATTATAAGTATATCACACCCCTCAGTATATCACACCTATCGATAGCACACCTATACCAGTCCTTAAAAAGACTTTTGTGGCCCTATTAGCTAGCGTTTGGTGTCCCTAACAGCCTGTCCCTGCTCCACAAAGCAACCTCTCCCTATACTGGAAAAACGCAGAATGTAAAATGGCTGCCAGATCTAGTTCAGTTATAGGGTGGTGGTGTGTCCATGTGCTGAAATGTCTCAATTGGCTGTCCTGTCCCATCTGATGGATGTGTCATGGGTCAAAGTTTGGCACAATGCAAAAGAATATGGCGCCAGTGGAAACGACCCCCGGGGGCGAACTGCAAGGCCATCTCTATGTAGCAATAGTGGGTGAAGAGGTACCCTAAAGGCTCCTCTGCTCATATGGAATATGGAGACACCAGAATTCTGAATGGCAACTACAGAACTGTCTATTCCTGGCCAAAGATGGTTCCAAAAGAGTGGAACTATCCCAGATGAATTCCATGAATATCGCGAATGAGATTGTTTGAATTATTGCTTTGATGAGATGCTTATATTCTGATACCTTGAACATCCCTCTGGACTTTTGATCATGTAGGTGATTCCTATGATGATTTCTATAATATACTATAATGAAAAGGCTTAGCTCACAAAAAATAAAAATAAAATAATATATAATACTGTATTTTTTAGACCATTTTTCCCCAAAAGCAATGGGAAAATGGCAGTGTTTCTTTTGGTGTGAATGCTAATGACATATTCCATTATGGAAGCGATCATTAGTATGCAGGATCCACGGGGAGTAAGTGAAGCTTTGTATTGGCTGTACTCACCTCTCCTTGGTCTTCTTCCGGGGGTCGCACTGCACATGTCCTGACTGTGTACAACGTCAGTGCATAGCGTACGTAGGCACGCACTATGACCATGGCACTGTGTGACATCAGATCACAGTGCAGTGCAGGCCGAAAGAAGACCAGGGAGCAGTGAGTTTCAATGCAGTCTGGAGCAGGAAAGGTAAGCTCATTTATTTTGATCTGAGGTTCGAGGAGGAATGTGGGCCTGATAGGGGTCTGATCTGAGGCCTGAAGAGTAATGGGGGCATGATGGGAGTCTGATACAGACGTCTGATGATGAGATCTGAGGTCCGATGAAAAAAATGTTTTTTTTTCTTACTTTCCAGCTCTATTTCATATCAGCTTATGGCCCATTGCGTCTTATGGAGCAAGAAATACAGTGCGCGCGTGTGTATATATATATTTATTTTAATTGTTTCAATGGGAAAAAATGCTTCTTCTTTATTCACTCCTCTGCTGCTCTGGTCTCTTCACTTTTTGCACGCGGATAGGAGCTCATCCCATTTAACCATAAAGCAGCTACATCTGCCAGGAGTGCATTGGTCTCGGCTGTGGCCAACCCTGCCCCCAAGTTACTGAATCTTTGTTCTCCTGTTTTTCTCCCTTGCATAGAAAATAGTCCCTCACACACAGCCCCAGTGATAACACTAATTAAAAGCACTATTGCATGCAATGCCCCTCCCCCCATTTCCTTCTTCAATGTCTAGAGAGATAATATAAAACTATATTCAGATGTAGCTGAACAAATCTTGATGGTTAACGCTTTAATGGCAAGAAAATGTTAATTGACTTATTCAATAGATTTCAATGACTTTTTTCATGAGATAACACTGTGACGTGTTATCAGAGTCAGTTTTAACTTGTCTACAGCTGTACTTGTACGAATTTAGAACGTAAGAGAAGGTGGACCAGATTTTCTGCCACAGAAGAAATAGTAAAGAGTACTAGCAGAGACATGTGATGGCATTTTTTTTGCATGCATATTGCAATAATACTTCATTTGAGCTGACCAATTCATTGAATAGTAATACTTTTCTTCTGATGACCCCTATAATTACCTAACAAATGACAACACAGATTTTCCAAAGAAGAATAGTTGTGTCGTAATGTGTCACAGATGAATTTGATTTATGTTTGCACAAGTTGCTAATGTCATTTGAGTCAAGAAAGCCATCTATGGTGATTAGAAAATTCTACCCAATTCTCATGAGCCCTTTGGTGCTAACAAGCATAAAACAGCCTGTGTGCAAGATGGGTCGAATCAGCAGAAATTCATGACATGCTTCTAAAAATCCCATTAGGCAATGCCCTGACTCAAAGGGACATAACATTTAGAAGAGAGGTAGAAAATGTGCACTTTTCATGTTGTACTAAATAAATATGGAAGAAAATGTGACTAATAGTGTTGGGCGCAAATATCAATCGCGAATATTGGCACTTCGAGAATTTGCGAATATTTAGAATATAGTGATATACATTCATAATTTCGAATATTCTAGATTTTTTTTTTAAATCAGTAACCTCCCTTCTTGCTTGTGGGCCAATGGGAAGGCTGCAATGTCTTTGTCTGAGCTTAGAAACATCTCTAGCAACCAATAGGAAAGTTACCTACCCCTTTAGTATATAAGAACCTCCCCAGCAGCCACTGTATGCAGTATTTTGCAGATCTGAGAGAGACAGCAGTGTTATTGCCATGCTCCCTGTTTTCCTGTGTCATTACATTAGATAGGTAGTTAGTTAGCTTATATATGTATAATATAGATAATTAGTGGGAGATAGTCAGTGTAGATTAGATAGTGATATAGTGTAGCTGGTTCTGCTGTCTATACATACATGCTACATACATAGTGCTGTATGTATGTATGTATGTATGTATGTATGCTACATGCATACATACATACATAGTGCTGTGATGTCACAAGTTCACAACAATACTTAGTGCACCAATCACTAATATGTAGTCAGACCTGTTAAAATGTGAAGTTGCGCGTATTTCGCCAAAATAGTCGCATCATTAGTGCCGATTTTGCAATCGTGAATATATTGGAGCACTCTATCTGCATGTAAAAGTATTGTAATGTTCTGCTGTGCCAACCATTTTCTCCAGTCTCATTAAACTTCTAGCAGCTTGAAAAATATAGCTATAGTAACCCACGCCTGTATTTTGCTCAAATTACTTAAATATTACATTGCTGATTTTTCAAAATCAAGAAAATAATGTCGAATTCATGAATTTGCGAGTATATGACGAATATTCTACTAAATATTCACGAAATATTGCAAATTTGAATATTGCCCCTTCCACTCATCACTAGTGACTAATAAACAATGACCCCTGGTACTGCACTACTTATTTTATATTTAGTACCTTCCTTCCTTTTGTTTGGCTTGGTGTAGAAGATTAGAGTTTAGCTCGGTATAAAAAATAGGAGCCTGTTTTAAAAGCTAAGACAAGTGAAACTTATAGTGTGAAGCAGAGTCTAATTAAGCATTGCTAAGGAGAGCCAATCTTAAGTCTTCAACGTTCAAAGCACTGCAGATGCCTGTGTGCAATATACAGTCACTACCCCAGTCCCTGACTTTGTACATTTGCCCTGTCATTGTCCACAAATTGTTGGTAGTCCTGCTAGCTTATCTCTCTTGTCTCTTAGTTGCTCGCTGCATATAAAAAAAAGCGGAGATCGGGGCTTCCAGAATTTAGCAATAACAGTAAGTGTACAGTAACATAACACACTTATTATTAGTGCAAAATGATACAACCCCACTGCTTTCTCTACTATCCCAGCATTTAGAGACACACTGGGATAGGGAGAGGAGTAAGGCTACATTGTTTTGCACTGAAAGTAAGTGCGATATGTTACTGTACACTTACTATAATCACTAAACGCCCCAATCCCTGCTGCCTTTCTTACTCTGAATAACTGAGAAAAGCAGATGAAAGAGATTTAAATTAGCAGACATGCCAGCTGATGACAGGGGGGGAGTAGCGGAATCTGCTACGGCAGCAGTGGCAGCAGCCATACAGTACATAATATGATAGTAGGGAGGCAGAAAGTGGCAGTGGTATGATCGGGCCAGCAATAAATAGGTACCATCAGCAATGGCAGATCTATTCATCAGCCTCAGTCGGAGATATGTGAAAACCCACGTCTCATTCATTTTGAAAAATATGCTGTTTTGTATGCTTGTAGATGAAAACTTTGTTTTGATGTGTCATCTCCACCATCCATGCTAAAAAGCAAAAACCGAAAGCTGTAGCAAGCTGTGTAATCAGTATAGCCTGGTAAAAAAAACTATTTTATTCCCTGTCGACAATAGAAAAAACATTCCCCTATTTTTCTTTGATAGCTAGGGTCTAAAAACATGGCTATACAGTAATCATCAGATTGCTTGATACTAACAATACGCTTGTCAGTAAGTAAGCAAGCAAGCAAGAATAAATCAAGCATCTTCTGTGTTTTGTACCCACTCCTGCGTTTGGCTACCAAATTATAAGCCAATTCTGATGGACCATACAGGCCTTACAGCTGCTACACAGACAGGATCCGTTGTGCGCCTCATTTTTCCTTCCTTCTGACAGATCAGAAGAAAGGTCAAATAAATTATGTCAGCCAGGCCGAAAGGCAAAATAGTGGCCCAGTTATGAAGTGGGGAGGGTGGGAACAGCATGAGAAGTCCACAGAGTGGCGCTATGACTTAGAGGTGAGGTGGAAGCAGCATGAGGAGACCACAGAGTAGCCCAATGACAGAGTCTGGAGGTAACGTCAGCATCAGGAGAAGGCCACAGACTGGCACAATGACAGTGTGGAGGTGGGGGCAGCATCAGGAGGCCACAGAGCGGCACAATTACAGATTGCGGAGGTGGCAGCAGCAGCAGTAGCAGCATCAGGAGAAGACCACTGAGTGACACAATGACAGAGTCTGGAGTTGGCAGCAGTATGAGAAGGCCACCGAGTCTGGAGATGGCGGCAGCAACAGTAGCAGCATCGGGAGAAGGCCACCGAGTGGAACAATGACAGAGTCTGGAGGCAACGGCAGTAGTCGCATCAGGAGAAGGCCACCGAGTGGCACAATGACACAGTCTGGAGTTGCTCGGGTGCTGTACAGACCACAAGAGCGCAATGGAAGTCAATGGGAGAACCAGAGCATTAAACCAGGCACCCCCTTCTCTGAAGAGGGGAGGGTGTCTGGTTCACAGGAAAAGCTCAGAAATTGATGGAAACACCACTGAAATGGTTCAGGAACAGCATGGGGAGGATGTCTGGATGGGGGTCTCCAAGGTCGCTGCTGGAAACAATGTTGTCCGAGTAGTACGCCACTTTTACAGACTGACAATAATACGCACAAAACCGAAGATAAAATCGATTTTAGAGGAAAAATTGTTAGGAAGCATTCTTTCCTGTATATTTACTTGTATATAAAGTTCAAGTGTTGCCAAACATTACAAGGAAGAGGCACTCTGATACAACCTGTATATCACATAAAGGAGGGCCTCATTCACATTTTGGTACGATTGTTCAGGTAGTGGAACTCCTACGCTCATAAAGCCTATGCACTATGCAAGTGAAAGGGCTGCCTTAAATTACATTGAACCGGCACTCCAATACACCCTTTATTACACATAAAGGAGGGCATTATACACACCCTTGAAAAATTATGATCGATGACCTGCTGGTGACCCTCTACAACATTAGGGGCAAGGGCCTGCCGCTGATCTAACCATCTAAAACATTAGGGGTGAGGGTCTGCTGCTGAACTGACCCTCTAAAACATTAGGGTCGAGGGCCTGCTGCTAATCTAACCATCTAAAACTTTAGGGGTGGGGGCCTGCTTGTGACAATCTAAAACATTAGGGGTGGGGGTCTGCTGCTGAGCTGACCGTCTAAAACATTAGTAGCGAGGGCAGCCTAATAAGCATGTTGATATGATGGAGGAGGAGAAAAGGAAGATTAAACCATATACCTTTTTTGTGATTAAAGGGGTGCATGGGAATATAGTGTATTCAATACACTCTAAAAGCCACATTTAAAGTGCCTTTATGTTCAGCCACTTTCCTCTGGTAAAATACAGAAGTCAGGGGTAATCCAGGCCTTGTCAACCTGTCAGCATGTTCAGTTGACAGGCAGATGCGCTTATCAGTTATTATTAACTGATTAGGCACAGAGGGAACACTGAGGACGCTGACATGATCTGCTACGTACTCCTTTACCATCTTCCAAAACTTTTCCTGCCTTGTGACACTAGGCCGCGCATCAAGGTGAGGGTTCTGGCGGGATGTCAGGAAACGGTCCCAGGCCTTGTAGAGTGTTGCTCTGCCTCTGTTGGAACTGCTGTGTGTTCCCCTCGTCTCCCCTCCTCAGTTTCCCAAGGAACTTGTGCCGCCAGCATTGTCAGCTGGAAATTTTTGGAGCAATTTTTAAACAAGGACCTTCTGGTATTGCACCATTTTGCTAGTCCTCTCCACCACAGGCATGAGAGATGAGAATTTCTCTTTGTAGCGGGGGTCCAGAAGGGTGGACAATGAGTAATCGGTGTTGGCCAAAATGTGTATAATGCGAGGGTCACGGGAAAGGCAACATAACATAAAGTCAGCCATGTGTGCCAGAGTCCCAACAGACAAGACTTCGCTGTCCTCATCAGGAGGATGACTCTCAATCTCCTCATCTTCTTCCTCCTCTTCTGCCCACCCACACTGAACAGATGGAATAAACCTGCTATGGGTACTACCCTCTGTAGTGGAGGCAACCGTCTCCTGCTCCTCCTCCTCCTCATCATCCAATTCGCGCTGAGAAGACGAACTGAGGGTGGTCTGGCTATCACCTTGTGTACTGTCTTCCCCCATTTCCACCTCTCCCACATGCAAAGTGCCCGCCTTCATCGTGAGCGCTGACCATTTCAGTAGACACAGAAGTGGGATGGTTATGCTGATAGTAGCGGCATCGCCGCTCAAAATCTGTGTTGATACCTCAAAGTTGCATAAGACCTCACAGAGGTCAGACATCCATGCCCACTCATCGCTTGTGAAGAGCGGAAGCTGACTGGAAAGGCGATGACCATTTTGCAGCTGGTATTCCACTACTGCCCTCTGTAGCTCACAAAGCCTGGCCAACATGTGGAATGTGGAGTTCCAGCACGTGCTCAAGTCGCACAACAGTCAGTAAGCTGGCGGCAGCTGTAGAGGACTTTTGGAAATGGGCACACACGCGGCGCACCTTCACCATTAGCTCAGGCAAATTGGGGTAGGTTTTGAGAAGCAATATAGCAATAACGAATGACAAAACAGGTGCACACTACGGTCTTACTAAGCCCTCAAACTGATGTTAAAATTGAGAGATTAGTCAACATGTTGTGCAGTGGAGGACATGTCTTAAGCCCGAGCACCACGCCAAGATTTCTCAAGTAGCTCGGGACCTAACACTCACCTACCTGCGCCATATGGGCAATACCAGGAGCCAGTGGGCATTACAGGAATGTATAGGGGATGTCTATTGTGGTACTTGTGGTCCGCTGCGGGCATCCTCCACCGTATGCATTTTTGCTGGGAATCGCCATTAGCAACGGGCCACAAGTGCAGGATCTGCTCCCCTGTATATATGTGCATGGCTGCATTTTTGGGTTGAGCACATCCTGCTTCATGCCACCTTTCAGGTTTTGAGAAACCACTGAACCACTAAGTTTAACACATGGGCTAGGCACGGTATGTGTGTGAGCTTGCCGAGCTCCACAGTCGCCACCAAGTTATGGCCATTATCAGACACAACCATGCCTGGTTGTAGGTTGAGTGGCGAGAGCCACCGCTTAGTCTGGTCCCTTATACCCTGCCATAGCTCTGCGGTGCTGTGCTGTTTGTTACCTAAGCAAATTAGTTTCAGCACGGCCTGTTGCCGCTTCCCCACTGCAAGCTACTCTGCTTCCAGCTACTAACTGATGGCTGACTGGTTCTGAAAGATGAGAATTCAGAGGTGGAAGTGGAGGAGGAGGTGGTGGAGGAGAAGGGGGGTGGTGGTTTGCAGCCACTAATGTAGGTGGTGGCGGAAATCCTGATGGAAGTAGGGCCCGCAATCCTTGGCGTCAATAGCACCTTTGCCATCTCAGGATAAGACTCACTCCCTGCCCTTCACAACGTTCCCCCGTCAGGGAAATGTAGAGTCCCTGGCCAAAAGCACTTGTGTATGTGTCAGTCGTTAAGTGGACCTTCCCAATAACTGCGTTAGTAAGCACACAGGTGATGTTATGGGACACATGCTGGTGTAAGTCGGGGATGGCACACCGGGAAAAATAGTGGTGGCTGGGGACTGAGTAATGAGGGATGGCCGCCACCATCAGGCTGTGGAAAGCCTCAGTGTCCACAATACAAAATGGCAACATTTCCAGGGACACCAATTTGGAAAGGTGCACATTTAGTGCTGTGGCCTGTGGGTGGATGGTTGAGCATTTGCGCTTTCGTTCAAAGTCCTGGGTTATGGACATCTGTATGCTGTGCTGGAACACAGAAGTGGATGTACTAGATCATGGTGCGAAGGTCCAGGTGCAGGGCAGGAGGCACTCAGGCTTGCGTCTTGGACAGGGGATTGGCCAGCACGTAACACAGGGGAAGAGGAGGCAGTGGTGTGACCTGCAGACACTGATTGTGGACCCAGGCATTTGGCCCACCTATTAGGGTGCTTTCATGACATGTGGCGGATCTTGCTGGTGGTTGTGAGGTTGCTAGTGTTCACGCCCCTGCTCACTTTGGTACGGCACAGGTTGCAAATGACAATTCTTTTATCGTCCGCACTTTCCTCAATAAAGCACCAGAACACCTACCCCTAGGCAAGGGAGATTGCCGCAAGGGGGTACTCCAGGGAACAGTTGTGGGCCTGTTTGGTGTGGCCTGCCTTCTCCCTTTTGCCACCCCACTGCCTCTTCCAGCCTGTTGGGATGCTGCAGATTACTCCCCCTCTGTACTGCTGTCCTCACTTGGCTTGCCACCTTCCCAGGTTGGGTCAGTGATTTCATCATCCACCACCTCCTCCTCCACTTTCTCACTCTGGTCATCCTCCTGACTTGTTGACCTAACAACAACCTCACTTATTGACAACTGTGTCTCATCCTCATCATCAACCTCTTGAGATACTAATTACCCTTGACTTATTGCAACTGTGTCTCATCATCCACCTCGTGAAACACTAATTGTCATTCCCCACTGTCATCTTCTTCTGACTGTGGATGCTCAAGAGTTTGGGAATCATAGACAAGATCTCCTCATTTCCCTCTTCAAGTGGGACTGGCGAGAGGCCAAAATCAACGAATGGCGATGAAAAGAGCTCCTCAGAATATCCGAGTGTGGGATCACTTGTTTGCCAAGACTCTCTATGTTGGGAGGAAGGAGGATCAGGGTGAGGATTCTGTTGACCAGGCTTTCGGCTACTGAGACTGGACTTGTGTCTCGCACTGGTGTGACTTCAAGAATGGTGTCCTGCACCGCCCTGCAAACTGGGACATGAAGCTAGGTATTGTGGATGAGTGTATTTTCTGTGCTCTGGCAGCAGGCACAGTTTTACCGCGCCCAGGGCCACGGCCTTTGCGTGCACCATCAGCAGCACGCACGGCCACTTCCCTGTCCCTTACTGCTCGCCTTGCAAATATTAAATGTTATATATGCTTGCAAGTATGTCACAGGTCCAGTAGCGCAGGTTTTGTAAGTGTATGCAGAAATAAATTACACTGAATGTCACAGATATTTAGGATGCGCAAATGTTATAGAGGAGAAGTAGCACAGGTAATGTCGCTGTTGCCAGTGGCTAAGAAAAAATTACACTGAATGTCACAGATATTTTGGATGCGCAAACGTTAAACAGTAGACATAGCACAGATAATGTCACTGTCAGCAGAGGACAAACAATTGAGCTGAGTGTCACAGATATTTAGGATGCGCAAATGTGACACAACAGATGTAGCAGAGGTTGTGTCACTGTCAGCAGCGGCCAAACAATTGCACGCAATTTAGCACAGGTTGCACTAATAATATATATTGCAGCCAGATAAAACAATAGTCCTTAAAAGGACTTTTGGGTCTCACCTTTCAACACTAAACTCTGCCTAAAAATAAAAAAAAATCCTGTCCCTACACTATCTGTCCCTTCTGCTGCAGCTTGCCCTGACTAAGACTGAGCTGAACCACGTGTGTCATCGCGTGCTATGTATACAGCACCCAATGACGCGTTCCGGCCAGCCAATCACTGTAATGCCAGTAACCAACATGGATACGGCATTACAGTGAGTGCCAGTACTACCCTGAATGTTTATTGGCTGCGTAGCAGTCAAAAAACGTGCGGGGAGGAGACTCGAGCATTGCGCGATGCTTGAGTCAAAATGGTGTTCGGCCGAGCATGCTCACCCAACACTAGTGAACTGCTTATATATTTTTCTTTTGGTACTGAAATAAGCCACTAAACGCTTTCACCACATATAACTGCAGAAGTGAACTGCGCACATATTTTTCTTTTTGTAATGAAATAGGCCACTAAACGCTTTCACCACATATAACTGCAGAAGTGAACTGTGTATATATTTATCTTTTTCCACAGATATAAGCCATTAAATGCTTTTCAACATAGCAATTGCACCCCAAGAACAAATTGCTGGAATGACAGAGCTGTCTAATGGCTATTTGGATCCCCAAATAATCTATCCCTGCACTTGTAAATCGCTTTTTTTTCACTATGTGGTTTTTCCTATCACTGCCCCTACAGCCTTCTGACGTCTCTCCCTGCACTAAGATGCTGTGAAATCATTCCTCGGTATCCTTTCTCTGCACTTTCAGTTTTTTTTTTCACAATGAGGCTTTTCCTATTGCTGTCTCTAGCACCTTCTCACGTCTGTCCCTGCACTCAGAACGCTGGAAAATGTCTGAATCCAAGATGGCCGCCGTATTTATAGGGCTGTGACATCACAAGGCTGGCTGGCTGCTGTTTGTCTGTATGCATGGTATGATAGGTCATCCCATTCCTTGCCCCATGTCCTCACACGTGTAGCCACCGTTTCAGCCGCCATTTTAGGAAAAATTGCGATACGTTACAATGAAGTGCAAGGAAATTTGCATTCGTTGCAAATCAAATTTTTCCTGAAATTTGTAACGAATTTCACTTCGTCAGCTTTGATTCGCTGATCTCTAATATATATATATATATATATATATATATATATATATATATATATAATATATATATATATACAGGGGATAACATAGTTGATGTAGCAGTTATCCCTACTGACACATCTGGTGACCTCTTCAAATGGCCTAAGGCAGGCATCAGCAACCTTCGGCTCCCAGATGTTGTGAAACTACAATTCCCAGCATGCTCCAATTATTTCTATGTAAGTTCTTAGAAGAACAGAGCAACTATGCATGCTGGGAGTTGTAGTTTCAAAACAGCTGGGAGCCAAAGGTTGCCTACCCCTGGCCTAAGGGTACTTTCACACTTGCGGCAGAGTGATCCGGCAAGCAGTTCCGTCGTCAGAACTGCCTGCCAGATCCGTCGATCTGGATGTAAACTGAATGCATTTGTAGACGAATCTGGATGCGGATCCATCTCACAAATGCATTACAAGGACGGTCTGTCTCTCCGCTTGTCATGCAGATGACGGATGGTTTTAGTAAAAAACACCCTAAGCTTGCTATCTTTTGTCTGTAATTGCTTTTTACCAGTTAACATGATTCAGGAATCCATGGCACTCCAAAAATCTTTAAGCTGACCACATCTTGGCCAAAGATTGTACCATTGAGTAAGGTCCATATAGGGCTGGTTTTGATATATCCAGTGGCTTTTCTATAATAAATAAGATATTACATATACCTAAATCACTACTTGGATGTATAGTCACTTATAATAAAATATCAATTAATTACATGATAATCTGGAGTGCTGTAAATTCCTGAATTAAATTGATGGGCACGTCCTTAACGAGTACCAACATGCAAACAAGTGGGCAGACCTCACCTCATCAAGAATTTCTGTTTGCCAGACACATCTAACACATATCACAAAGCAGGCTAAGCTCAGTATGGCGTCTGTTTTTCTGAGCTAGACCAGAGACTAAAGAACCTGCCAAAAGCCCCATGATTATCTCACAGGCTGTATATCAGCCTTTGAGCCAATGAGGGCAAGCTTTCCTCCCTCTCATGGTCATGTGATCCTCCATCTTCATCCTCCCTGCCCTGTTCCCCACTCATTTTCGAAGTAAAATGGGGAGGACACTGCTTTGCGTTGTTCGTCTGAATTTTGGATTTATTTGAAAGCAGAATTTTTGTGAAATTTGTCTTAGAATCAATTTGCTCATCTCTAGTTCTCATCTATATTTTCTTTTAGTTTTACATCTCTCCTCCTTCACAAGCATCATCTTATTTTAGGAATTTATAGCATGGGAAAATTGACTTTTATGATTAACATTTCATTGCCAATTCCTCGGAAAAATTTAAGAGGAAACATCTAGCAGCAATGATCAGTTCTATGCTGGATATGATTAAAGCTTCAAAAGTGTTTTTTTCAGCTGAAATCACTTCATATGCTGCACTGATAGCCAAGAACCATTTTATTTGTGCAATCATATTTCCCTTGATTAGAGCATCTCCTGATTGCTGTTGTCTGTGCTGATGACGGAAGCTGTTTAAAATATTCATGTACAGAATATGGCTCACCTTATATGTTGTCACTAGAAAACCTGTGCAGACAATCACTTTTTTAATTCAATAACATCTACTGAACAAAAATTAAACAAAAATTCAATAAAAAAAAAAATAGACGTGATCTGCAGGTAGTGCATCTTGTATACAATCATTTTGTCTGTTAGATGCTAAAGTTATTTCAGCATTTTATGAGCTATGCTCTGGCTAGGCCATCAATATAAGATTGATAGGAGGCCTACTCTCGCTAATCATGTATTTGAAGGGGCCACGGCACTTCAGTAAGTGTTGTGGCCTTTTCATTATTTACATAGGGACATCTCCCTGGATGCTGTTTACCTGGTAGCTGTGGAGATAACTGCAGCTTCAGGTTCACTGCTACTAAGTAGGGAGCCCCAATGAAGAAACCTGAATGCTTTCACAAAAGTGCCACGGCTCCTTCAAACAGATGATCGGTTGTTGAGCCAGACCCTCACCCATACTAAGGATAGACCATCAATTTCATGCAAAATGGAAAACCTGGCTTGCTTAAATTTTGTATGTAACACTTCCCTTTGTATCCAACCAAATCCATGTGGCTGTGGCACTTCTCCTTTCTCTGCCACAGCCCTTAATAACGTCCAGCTATTTTATTGCTCCTCCCACCCAGGTAGTTACATAAACAGTCCCCTATTACTTCCGCTAACAATACCCAGCTAGTTTATTGCCTCTCCCACCCAGGTAGTTGCATAGATACTACTCTATCAATGCCCCTAACAGCTAGCTAGCTTATAGCTCCTTCCACCAGCTAGCTACATAGACATCCCCTATCACTTCCACTAACACCCAGCTAGTTTATAGCCCCTCCCACCCAGCTAGTTACATAGACACTCCCCTATCACTTCCACTAACACCCAGCTAGTTTATAGCTCCTCCCACCCAGCTAGTTACATAGACACTCCCCTATAACTTCCACTAACACCCAGCTAGTTTATAGCTCCTCCCACCCAGCTAGTTACATAGACACTCCCCGATAACTTCCCCTAACAATGCCTAGCTAGTTTATAGCTCCTCCCCCAGCTAGTTACATAGACACTGCCCTATCACTGTCCCTAACAAGCCCCCAGCTAGTTTATAGCTCCTCCCACCAGCTAGTTACATAGACACTCCCCTATCACTGCCCCTAACAACACCCAGCTAGTTTATAGCCCCCCCCCCACCAGCTAGTTGCATAGACACTCCCCTATCACTGCCCCTAACAACCCCCAGCTAGTTTATAGCTCCTCCCACCAGCTAGTTATATAGACACTCCCCTATCACTGCTCCTAACAACACCCAGCTAGTTTATAGCTTCTCCCACCCAGCTAGTTACATAGACACTACCGATCACTTCCTCTAACAACGCCCAACTAGTTTATAGCTCCTCCCACCAGCTATTTACATATATACTCCCCTATCACCGCCCATAAAACCCAGCTAGTTTATAGCTCCTCCTACCCAGCTAATTACATAGACACTCCCTGATCACTTCCCCTAACAATGCCTAGCCAGTTTATAGCTCCTCCCCCAGCTAGTTACACAGACACTGCCCTATCACTGCCCCTAACAACACCCAGCTAGTTTATAGCTCCTCCCCCAGCTAGTTACATAGACACTCCCCTATCACTGTCCCTAACAACACCCAGCTAGTTTATAGCTCCTCCCACCAGCTAGTTGCATAGACACTCCCCTATCACTGCCCCTAACAACCCCAGCTAGTTTATAGCTCCTCCCACCAGCTAGTTATATAGATACTCCCCTATCACTGCCCCTAACAACACCCAGCTAGTTTATAGCTCCTCCCACCAGCTAGTTGCATAGATACTCCCCTATCACTGCCCCTAACAACACCCAGCTAGTTTATAGCTTCTCCCACCCAGCTAGTTACATAGACACTACCGATCACTTCCTCTAACAACGCCCAACTAGTTTATAGCTCCCCCCACCAGCTATTTACATATATACTCCCCTATCACTGCCCATAACACCCAGCTAGTTTATAGCGCCTCCCACCCAGTTACATAGACACTCCACTATCGCTACCCATAACAACAGCCAGTTATTTTATAGCTCCTCCCACCCAGCTAGTTACATAGTCACTCCCTTATCACTGACTCATCCACGAACATAACATCACAAGAAATAAGAAAGAGCTGCATGGAAATGGTCATGTGACCACAGCCTAGAACGGATAATAGAGGCAATAAAGGTAAAAGAAATACATTACAAAATGGCAGCTACTTTCATAAATGGTTACTTTAAAGCATGTTGATGCAAACCGGAATACACCTTTAAGGAATATTTGTAGGTATGACAGTTATACTTAAAGGAGTTTTTCCATGATATCAACTTATGTACTATTCACAGGCTAGGGAATAAGCACTGGATCAGTGGGTCTAATCACTGGAACACTCACCTATCACAAGAAAGCATAATACAGTAGCTGAGCTCTGCACTCTCTGCCAACCCTGATACTATAATAGAGAATGTATGAAGGTGTAGTGTGCATGCTCTACCTGCTGCTCAGTGTCATATGGGCACATAGGATCATGATTGATGGGGTATTTGACCCCCTGATCAGATGCTTATTTCCTATAGTTTGGATAGAGGATAATTTTATATCATGGCTCATCTTATGAGTTTTTTTTGAAGAAACAAATAACCAAAACTTTTGTGATTTATCCCACAAATTGCTCAAAATATGGTGGCTGCCATTTTACAGATCAGAAGACAGATAAGGCACCTACAACCAAAAATTGATTATTTTTTGGACCATATTTTAATAAAAAAAATACAACAGTGCAGTGTGTTATTAAACCGCCTGATTGTTAGCATCAGCCAACCATCCGACATGTTGCTGTCACTTTTGTATTACTAATGCTGTCTTGGCATTAAAAATAGTGTTGAGCGCGAATATTCGAATAGCAAATTTTTTTAGCGAATATCGGCACTTCGCAAATTTGCGAATATTGTGAATATAGCGCTATATATTCACTATTATTATATTTGCTTTTTTTTTTTTAAAGTTGTTAATCCTTGTTGCTCTCTGGTTGTCTTCCCACTTCCCAAAAGCTGTTCTTACCTGTCTGGAGGATTCCTGGCTCCCTGCCCGCTCCAGTCAATGCCCGTTGCCGCTTCTGCCGACCTTCCGTGTGCATGGGAACGTCTCCATGCTAAAATGTATTGTCGGATGTGAGAATCGCGATCTCACAAATTTGACTAAGTTGTAGTCGCAATGCGAATAATATAACCTGAATTACTCGCATTGTGAATTCAACTTAGAGCTGGGTTCCTAAGGGTTATATTGCTAGAATATAACGAATATCACAAATTCACGAATATAGCACTATATTCTCAATCTTCATTATATTCTAGCAACAACCATTAGGAACTCCAGTATATGTTCGCATTACGAATTTAACTTAGAGCTGAGTTCCTAATGGTTGTTGCTAGAATATAACGAAGATTGAGAATATAGTGCTATATTCGTGATATTCGTTATCTTCAGCAATTCTAGCAATACAACCATTAGGAACTCAGCTTTAAGTTTAATTAGCAATGCGAATATAAATTTGCGTAACATTCGCAATATATAGAATAATGACGAATATTCAATTTTGACTAATATATGACAAATATTTAATCGAATATTCGCAAAATATTGCAAAATCGAATATGGCACCTCTCGATCATCCCTATATAAAAAAAGCTTGAAAGTGTTTGTATGGATGCAGTGGGGTTAACACTCATGCTTTATGAGATGTGTTATCTAAACTAAATGCAACTTAATTGCTTTCCAATAGCTTTTGTTTCAAGATAACGCAATGAGTTAAGAAATTTGGGTTAAGGGTTTGAGTGTTACCCCTGCTACATCTGTATATAGAGATGAGTGAACCGACTTCGGATGCTTCATCCAAAGTCGATTCACATAAAACTTTGTTTTAATACTGTACGGAGCGAGCGCTCTGTACAGTATTAGCATATATTGGCTCTGATAAGCCAAAGTTATTACTTCGCAAAGTCTTGCGAGACTTCATGTAATGGGAATTCATTTTTACTGTAAAAAACCTTGATACAGAACTCAGTTTTGGTTCCAAGGTACCACTTACGGTTTGGTTCCAAGATACCACAAAACATTACGATTCCCTTTGCAGTAGACATGACACATTTGCAATAGTTCTTTTATACATTGTTCTGTTTGCATTCTATCTCCATTAAAATACAGATGCAGAGGGCTGCAGGATATATTGCCATCCCAGGAATAAATAATGAAAATATTAGTATATGTTTACATATTTGGATGTCTGTAAGAACAGTGAATGGTGCAAGAGTGCTTACATATGAGTGTAATGCGACCCTCAGAACACATTTTATTAGTAGCAGCACATGGCTCACACACTTGGGTAGCTTAGACTCATCCTTCAAAGAAAATCTCAAGTGTCTCTGACTGAGTTCAGATATGTGACAGTTTTATTAAGTGATTTAAAATCTCTGCCTCAATGAAGATATAAAATACAAAATTCAGACATTGCAGTTCTGATATTTAAGGTAACACTGCCTTGGTGTTATCTTAGGTATTTTACTACACACTCGCTCTGCTATTAAGAAGGTGTATAATCTGCCTTACCTGAAGGTTCACAATTTTACCTGACGCTGTATATGCTGGCATGCCCTGTATAGTTTTTGATCATGAAAAATGAAACGAGGGTAAAAAATGGAGGATGGTAAGGCTATGATCATGGAAAAGAGCTTCAGAGGTCCAGGTAAAACTCTGATTTTGAATAGTGTCCAAAACATTACTCAAGTGCAGCAATAAAAAAACAAACAAACAATGCTCCGTCTCTACCCTGAGTTCTGCATGTAATGCACAAAATGATATCCCATCACAAGGACACTAAACACAGTGATGTCACAGTACAAGGATAATGAACACAATGATGTCACAGTACAGGGATAATAAACACAGTGATGTCACAGCACAGGGATAATAAACACAGTGATGTCACAGTACAGGAATAATAAACACAGTGATGACACAGTACTGGGATAATAAACACAGTGATGTCACAGTACTGGGATAATAAACACAGTGATGTCACAGCACAGGGATAATAAACACAGTGATGTCACAGTACATGGATAATAAACACATTGATTAGAGATGAGTCAAGTTTTGAAAAATTCGATTCGGACTATTTGCCGAAGTTCTTCAGGAAATTTAATTCATTCCAAATTAGTTTGTCACAAATCGCGATAAATCTGGTATGCACAGGTCACCCTGCCAATCATATGCATCCCACTTGGTGGCCCAATCTCAGTGTGAAGGCTTGGAACTTAAAATGCTGGGAGAGTGTATCACTGTGTGCATTACGTTCTAGTGCACCCACATTCATAGCTAATCCATTTTGTAGGTATTGGTATACTATTTATTTATATGTATTATAGATGATATTCACACAGGGCACATTGAGTACTCTTCCATCAGTATTACAGGCAGTTGTAATTTATCGCCGTCCACGTCACTGTGCAGGGCACCAAGATTCACAGCTTATGCCTTCTGTTAGCTGTGGAATTACTGTGCGTCAGTATTACAAGTCAATAAAAGCATCAGGTCTAATTTATTGCCGTGGATATAACCATACCGTGTTCCAAGATTCAAGTAGTGGCCCCATGACAGAGTTGGGACTGTGGCGGCATCAACAGCAGTGGCAGTAACAGTGACAATAGTGGCCCCATAAAAGAATGGGGACTGTGGCAGCAGCAGTAGCAGTGTCAGTAACTGTGACAAAAGTGGCACCATGACAGAGTAGGGAGGGGGGGGGCAGCGGCAGTGGCAGTAATGTTGTGTTACATTGCTGTTTCCATTCTTCTGATCCATCAGAAGAACATAAAACAAAAAAAAAACCTGTATTTTGAACATCCATAAAGCCTCTTTCAGACAGTCAATATTGTGTCAGTGTTTTGCATCAGTATTTGATCAGTAATCGTAAGCCAAAAACAGGAGTAGGTCCAAAACAGAGATAAAATGCAATGGAATTATTTGCATCTCATCTGTGCTTTCGACCCACTCCTGCTTTTGGCTTACAAATTCTAATCAATTGCTGTTGAAAAACACTGACCAAACACTGACTAAAAGGATGTATTATCTATGATGAATTTGTGTTGTACTGGTTGAGTGATTTGTGTGGTTCATTCCGAAAACCAAGGACACTCCTCCCATATAGCAATAATCAGCTGCCATGTTTGATCCATCCAGCAAGTTCGGCCCATCTGGTTTTAACCCTAATATATGTTGAAAGCAAAATACTATTAAGTTTATAGTATTTATAGTATCCTACATAGGATAGAATTTGTTTAAAATTTGTTGTGGCTGTCAGAGTGACGCAGAAAAAAAATTCCAAAATAGTACATGGTAGCTAGGAATGAGGAATTTGGGTCCACTTGGTAGAGCGATTTGTCTGGTAATACCATCATAGTACCAACCATAAACAATTGCAATGACTCAGACTAATTTTTATGCCAAAAGAACGTATTAGCTACGATGAATTTGGGTTAAGTTAATGGAGTGATTTCAGTGGTTCATTCAGCTGCCATCCAGCAAGTTCAGACCATCTGGTTTTAACCCTAATACAAGAATTATTTGACCCCAGGTGTTCTGCATCCTAAAGTGCAACATGGCATTCAGCACTGACTGTTCTATGATGCCCTTACATGTCTGGGGCTGCACATGTCCTGCACCGAAGGGATGGCTGTGTGTCTACCCTTTGCCAACAGGTGCTGGTTACCCACTCAACATCATTTGTCATAGAGATAGGGGATTGTAATACTGACTAATTTATTTGTCAAAAGACTAATGTTTTAACTAAAAGAATAATTTTTCAGATAAAAGAATACCACAGTTTGTGAATCAAGGCCTAATAGAATTGCTTATCCATTAATCAATGTGGGCACACCACAAACAGTAGAATGATACAGGAGTATCACCCCCATTTGTGAATCAGGGTGTAATAGAATTGCTTATCTATCAATCAATGTGGACACCCCACAAACAGTAGAATGAGACAGGTGTATCAACCCAATTTGTGTATCAGGATCAAAAAGAATTGCATATCTATTAAACAATCTGGACACGCCCCAAACAGTAGAATGAGATAGGTGTATCACCCCAATTTGTGAATCAGGGCCTAATCTATTAATCAATGTGGACACACCCCAAACAGTAGAATGAGACAGGTGTAACACCCCAATTTGTGAATCAGGGCTTAATGGAATTACCTAATGTGTCTATTAGAGATGAGCTAATTTTATTCGCCGGTTTGCTTAATTTTTCTGGAAAAATTTGGTTTGACCCGAATATATTCACGGCAACTTACGTTAAAACGTCTATTTCCTGGCTGCTGAGAGTCTTTAAAGTGGTGTAGAACACTGTGTCTTGGAGTAACACGTATAGGGAGTCTGCTTTGGTAGTCAAATAATACTGTGAGTCCGTATGACATGGAGATGACAGGCGTTGCTCTTAAAATCACTGCACACTTCACTTATTAGGGCAGTCACTGGGCCAAAACTGACCAAATAGCTCAAGTATGAACTCACCGTCACCATCGTCAGTTGATTCCACATAGATATGAACAGAACCTGTTCTATTAAATGCTTATAAAAGTAGAGCCCCTCCCCTGACAGAGTGGAGAGGGTGTCAGCAGTAAGTTTGTGTTGACGTCACTGATTATTTTGCCCTTCCTCTGATCCGTCAGAACAATAACCCCCAAAAAACTGATCCTGTCTGTTGAGCATTTGCCTTCACTCGCTCAGCATTTGGTCAGTAATCCATCTGTATTGCTAATGCCAAAAAAAACAGAAGTGGATCCAAAACAGAGATGACAGGCGAACTGAATATTTGCATGTCTTCTGTGTTTTGTACCCAATCCTGCTTTTAACTACCAAATCACAAGCCAATTCTGATTGGACCATACAGGCCTTACAGCTGCAACACAGAGAGGATCTATTGTGCCTCTCATTTTTCCTTCATTCTGACAGATCAGAAAAAGGATAAAAAAAAATATGATGTCAGCTGAGCCAAAAAGGCAAAATAGTGGCCCAGTCATGAAGTGAGGAGGGTGGGAACAGCATGAGAAGTCCATAGAGTGGCCCTATGACATAGTGGTGAGGTGGAAGCAGCATGAGGAGGCCACAGAGTGGCACAATGACAGATTGTGGAGGTAGCAGCAGCTTGAGGAGGTCACAGAGTGGCACAATGACAGATTGTGGAGGTGGCAGCAGCATGAGGAGGAAACAGAGTTGCAAGACGACGAGAGATTGCGGGGGTGGTAGCAGCATGAGGAGGCCAGAGAGGGACACGATGACGAGAGATTGTGGAGGTGGCAGCAGCATGAGGAGGCCACAGAGTGGCCGCTTCGTCTATTCATTTATAGGGAATATGGGACAGAACAGAAGGTTAAAATTCCTCATCTTTATAAAGTGTTGCTTAAAACACAATTTAATAATACACGTTCTCCGGCACAAAAGCCTTGACAAATTGATTGTCCAGGAATTTCCCTCAAAGATTTGAATAATATATTGGTGAATTTAAGTTTACTTTCTTATATTTTAATCAAGTTTTGGTTCAATGTAATATTTAATAAGTTTAATAAAAAAAATTAAGTGTTGCCTAAGACAGGAGAGAATCAGCCAGTCTTCTGTTTATTCGATGACGTGATTGCGATTGAGAAAGCATTCCAAAAAACTATTTCTCTCAACCTAGAGACAAATCCTTTCAAGATTGATACAAGTGCAGTATCGGCTGCTCATCAAGCTAGATACTTCTGGGGGAACCTGCCTGGCATGAATAGGCCTCTAGTAGCTACAGACGATAAGAAGAAAAAGCTTTAAGATTGCTTGGAGCCCGAAGAGTTGCGAAGTTCATCAAGATTTAAACCATAACTACCAGCCCCTGGTCTCTACATCAAGGAAAACATCACAAGTTCCCAGTCATCATGGAAAAATGTATATGTGGGCGACATACAGAATATAACCAGGAAACAGATTGAGGAATGGGGACAATTTAATCTGATAATTAGCGGCAGTCCTTGTAATGACTTATCTGTGGTTAACCTGCACCGGAAAGGCCTTTATGGGGGCAGTGAACAACTGTTTTTTGACTTTCCGCAATTACTCAATAAAGTGTTGCCTAAGACAGGAGAGAATTGGCCACTCTTCAATCTTGAAGAAAAAGCTTCAAGATTGCTTGGAGCCCGAAGAGTTGCGAAGTTCATCAAGATTTAAACCATAACTACCAGCCCCTGGTCTCTACATCAAGGAAAACATCACAAATTCCCAGTCATCATGGAAAAATGTATATGTGGGCGACATACAGAATATAACCAAGAAACAGATTGAGGAATGGGGACAATTTAATCTGATTATTAGCGGCAGTCCTTGTAATGACTTATTTGTGGTTAACCTGCACCGGAAAGGCCTTTATGGGGGCAGTGAAAAATTGTTTTTTGACTTTCCGCAATTACTCAATAAAGTGTTGCCTAAGACAGGAGAGAATTGGCCAGTCTTCTGGTTATTCGACGACGTGGTTGCGATGGAGAAAGCATTCCAAAAAACTATTTCTCTCCATCGGGACACAAATCCTGCCAAGATTGATGCAAGTGCGGTATCTGCTGCTCATCGAACCAGGTACTTCTGGGGAAACCTGCCTGGCATGAACAGGGCTCTAGTAGCTACAGACAATGAGAAGACAAAGCTTCAAAATTGCTTCGAGCCCGGAAGAGTTGCAAAGTTCATCAAGATTCATCAAGATTCAAACCATAACTACCATGTAGTAAGAAGGAAAAATCCAGCACTGACATCATCGAATGAAAAAAGCCAATTACCTTTATTCAGTTGCATAAAATAAGCGACAGCTCTGCCTTGACACATGGAAAACGCACTCCCGGGCTACGCGTTTCAGACACACCTGTCCTTAATCATGACCTCACCAGCCTGGTTCCCAGCAAAGCATTTTAAAGTCCACTGCACCAATCACAGACCACCTCGAATGATGGTATTAACCCTCTTCAGGCACTTCCAAAATGCCCAGCTGGAAGCTGGTTGTATATCATTCAGTTACATACATAATCTTCAATAAAAACCCTTTATATAGATGGGAGCATCGATTCACAATCAACATATATAGACTGACAATTGTTACAATGAATCAATACCACCATTTTCAAAATAAATCCAGGTTCCAACATGCCGTCCCCTCTAGACAGAGAAAACGCATGGTGTGAATCCTTACATAACATAAAATCAATACGATATCTGTATATGGCACATGCTATTCTTAATCTTGTTGTGGAAAAGCCTCCGCTCAAACACCTCCTGTCAATAGTAGTGCATAAACTCCCTTTTATAATTCAGACCTTTGGGATATCTCGTTTTAAGATTATAGATCCAAAAGGCCTCTCTTTGCAAAACTTTTCTCTTTATGTCCCCAACCCTTAGTGATGGAAAAATCCTCTCTATACCATAAGCTTGAAAATGACATACCTCTCGACTATGTATAGTAATAAAATGTTTCGCTGCCCCTGACACATTCATGTAAGATGGATTTTTGATGTAATTAAGATGTTCTAAGATCCGGTTCTTCAATTTTCTTGTAGTACTGCCCACATATAACAAGTTACATTGTGTGCATTTTATGACATAGACCACATTACTGCTATTGCAGTTAATATATGATTTAATGTCATACACCCTAACTTGTTCTGAGTCATAAAATTTTTTAACTGGAATAGTAAAATTACACATTTTACAGGGATGGCTTCCACAGCGACTAAAACCGGTATATTTAAGCCAAGTTTTAGTATTTTCATTGGCATTTGTTGGTTGAAACTTTTACACAACCGGCTTTTCAATGGATATATGCAATGCTGGACGATGACTATGTTTTTATTTCGCCACCAATACACTGCAAACAGGGTTTCAGAATATATCACTGCACCTCAGAATGTCAATTAGGCCCAAATTTTGTTCTACTTTTGCACAACAGGCTTTACAACAGAGAAGTACAACGCTGGACGGCGACTATATTTTTATTTCACCAATAATACACTGCAAAATATCACTGCACCGCAGAACGTCAATTAGGCCCAAATTTTTTTCAACTTTTTCGCAACAGGCTTTTCAACAGATATATGCAACGCCGGACAGCGAATAGATTTTTATTTCGCCACCAATACACGGCAAACTCGGCTTCAGAATATATTACTGCACCGCAGAATGGCTATTAGGCCCAAATTTTTTTCTACTTTTACACAACAGGCTTTTCAACAGATAAATGCAACGCTGGATGGTGAATATATTTTTATTTCACCACTAATACACTGCAAACAGGGCTTCCGAATATATCACTGCACCGCTGAGCAGCAAAGATATTTTTCCACTAATGCACCGCTGAGCCGCAAATGTTTTTTTCCTTTTTCCACTAATACACGCAAAAAAGGGCTTTAGAACAGATAAATGCACCGCTGAGCCGCAAATGTTTTTTTCCTTTTTCCACTAATACACGCAAAAAAGGGCTTTAAAACAGATAACTGCACCACTGAGCGGCAAATATTTCTTTCTTTTTCCACTAATATACGACAAAAAGGGCTGTAATTTTCGCCCCTAACCACATAACGGCCAAGCCCTTTTTTCCCACTAATACAAGCCAAAAAATGCTTTAGAACATATAAATGCACTGCACAAGGGAAAATAAAAACGTAGAAATATTTCCTTGTAATAAACCCTGTTAATCAAACAGCACTTGTACCCTAATAAGACAGATTTGCTGGAATTGCAAAGCTGTATAATGGCAATTTGGATCCCCAGTCAGTGCAGTAAGGTGTAATCGGATAGTTCCTATTACCCAGGCTGTCACCTTCCTGACTGAACCCTGTTCAACTCAAATGCTGGTGGAATGATGCCTCCCTATCTTTTTTCTACCCCTTGGGTAATCTTTCCCTGCACTTGTAAATCGTTTTTTTCACCACAATCAAGTCTTTCCTATCACTGTCCCTAGCACCTGCAGACATGTCTCTCCCTGCACTAAGCACGCTGGTAAATGGCAGAATCTAAGATAGCCGCTATTAGTATGGGTGATCCCGCCTTCCCAGAGTTCCTTGCCCCATGTCCTCACACATGTAGCAGCCATTTTATGAAAAAATGCGATTCGTTACGACGAAGCATGAGGAAATTCACTTTCTATACAAATCAAATTTTTCCTGAAATTTAATCTTTAACAGAACAAATTAAAGGGGTTGTCTTACTTCAATAATTGGCATTTATCATGTAAAGAAAGTTAATACAAGCCACTTACTAATATATTGTTATTACCCATATTGCTTCCTTTTTTGTCAGAATTTGTTTTTCTATCACATTATATCCTGCTTGTTTTCATGTTACAGATCACCCTGCAATCCTTCAGTGGTGGTCGTGCTTGCACAATATAGGAAAAAGCACCCTCCTATGTGTGCTCCCATGGTCCCGGCCACCAGAGAAGCTGAGGCTTTTTCCTATAGTGTGCAAGCACAACCACCACTGATGGATTGCAGGGTGGTCTGTAACCATGGAAACTACCAGTGTATAATGTGATGGAAAAATGAATCCAGCCAGCAAAGGAAGCAATATGGATAATAACAATACATTAGTAAGTGGCTTATATTAACTTCTACATGATAAATGCAACTTACTGAAGTGAGACAACTCCTTTAAGTTTTGATGGTGCAGCAAGTGAACTAGATAAACGCACATATATATTTGACCTGTTGAGACTGAGTGTGCTACACAATAAGTCTATGTATCACAGAACAGATTAAGTATGAATGGCCCAGCAGGTGAACTAGATAAACGCGCCGATATATTAGGCCGCCTGTTGACAATGAGTCTAATACACAGTAAGTCTATGTACTAGATAACAGAACAGATTAAGAAGGAATGGCGCAGCAGGTGAACTATCCATTCAATCTCCCTGTACTGTCCCTGCACTTTCCCTATCCAATATTCTACAATTAAAAGCTTTCCAACACACTGTTCCTAGCGCTTGCCAGGTCTCTCCCTAAGCTCAGTGCACAGTTAAATGGTGGCAACTGCGTGGGATGAGGCTTTTTTAGGGCTGTGACATCATAGAGGATGGCCATCTGCTGATTGGCTGGCTGAACAGCAATATGGGTCATATCATGTTCCTGGGCTTCCGACTTTCACTTTCTAACATGTGTTGCTGCCATTTTAGGAAAACAACAATTTGTTATTACGAAGGACAAGGAAACTTGGATTTGTGCTGAATTATATTTTTCCTGAAATTTTGATCAAAGTCAACTCGTTTCACTTTGATTCACTCAACACGAACAGTGATGTTACAGACCAAGTATAATAAACACAGTGATGTCACATTACAGGGATAGTAAACACAGTGATGTCACAGTATAGAGATAGTAAGCACAGTGATGTCACTGTACAGGGATAATAAACACAGTGATGCCACAGCACAGAGATAATAAACACAGTGATGTCAGAATACAGAGATAATATACATAGTGAAGTCACAACACAGAGATAATAAACACAGTGATGTCACAGTATAGAGATAATAAACACAGTGATGTCAGAATAAAGAGATAATATACATAGTGAAGTCACAGCACAGAGTTAATAAACACAGTGATGTCACAGTACAGAGATAATAAACACAGCGATGTCACAGTACAGGGATAATAAACACAGTGATGCCGCATCACAGGGATAATTAACACAGTGATGTCAGAACAGAGATAATATACATAGTGAAGTCACAGCACAGAGATAATAAACACAGTGATGTCACATCACAGAGATAATAAACACAGTGATGTCACAGTACAGAGATAATAAACACAGTGATGTCGCAATACAAAGATAATAAACAAAGTGATGCCACAAGTCTCATAAACATCATAACACAAGGCTAATGCACGCAGTGGTGTAGCAGCAAACAGATATTACAAACTTGCATTTATTTATGTAACAGATTGGCTGATGGGCACAGGGACCCAGGGGCATCTATTGCACACCATATAGTAACAATCCTACCCCTATAATAGATAATAAAGTATTATTATTATTAACAATTAATTAAATATATATGTAAACATGAAAACATAATCATATGTTGCACATTTGTATGTTTCATCCCTAAAAAAAAACATGTTGCCTATTCAATAAATAGCATAGTAAAAAGGCAATACACCAGCCTGAAATACCATCCACTATATCGAGTCAATACATTTCTCTGGGCTTTTGAGAATACACCTGAATCCTGCAGAACAGTGATAAGAGGATTGAAGTCTTGTATCTGCTAATCCTCCGTTGCTCTGTTAGGTTTTCACTGGTGACTGTGACATTGCCATGAATGTTATATTTGCTGACTGCATTCAATGTCTGTGTTTTTTAATTGAATAAAAAATTATGCAAGGATCTTACATGAAAAAAGAGCGAATAAATCAGCAAAATGAAAATGACATCCTAATCACCACAATCAGACAACACCACAAAATAAATATTTTATTAGACAAGACTATTTGTTCTGCTGAAGACGAATACTATTTTCTTGTAACCTTGACAAGCTTTGTTTAAATCTCAAAATTGTTGCAGGAAGATTAAAGATTATTATAGGAATGAATTGTGCTAAAATCCCCCCCCCCCACCCATCCCCCCATTCTTCTTGCACCTTAGTGAATTACTCCAAATATAGAGTAAGGACGATTTCCAGAGGTATGTTCTTGTTGATGAGATGTTTGGCTTATAAGTTGTGATTTTCTGCCAGTGACCAAAGTACTTTATTAGTATTCACTACCACATTCACATTTCCTGCACAGATGGAATGAAAGGACTATTAAAGTGTTGGCACATCATATTGTCACAGTTGTTTCCCTTTGATTCTAGGTATTTAATTACTATGGTATAACACTTTGCTTACAGAAAGCATCCCTGCTTGCAGGCTGTTTAGTGCAAGCAAAATGGCTCATTTTAGGTGAATGCTTCAATGTTATATAAAGTCATGCCAGGGGGACATAGATGAGGAAAGGCTTGCAGAAATTGGTTTTACCATACAGACTTTAAAGGGGTTTTCAAGGATTATCATATTGATGGCCTCTCCTCAAGATAAGTCATCAAAATGAGATTTGCAGGGGTCCTGGCACCCCCACCGTTTAGCTATTCAAAGAGGCTGAGGCACTCATTAAGTTCTTAGGCCTCTGCCTAGGCCATAGGAGCAGCTCAGTCCCATTTAAGTGAATAGGGCTGGGTTGCGATACCAAGCACAGCTGCTATCAAATGGACAGTGCTGTGCTTGATCAGCTGCTCGTTGGAGCTCCAGTGAGCGCCCCCCATCTTGTATTAATGACCTATCTTGAGAACAAGCCATAAGTATGAAAATCCCAGAAAAACCCTTTAATGAAATGAAAGAAGATTTGGTAATGTGCCAATGGGGTCTACCTTCTGCTGGATTAATTCCATCCATTCCACCCATTGTTGTTAGGTGTATAACTAAAACTCATAGGGTCATCAATAAGACCAGTGTTGGACCTGCAAAAACTTTGAGGGGATCTCTGAGAAAAGAGGCTACTGGCTGGCTGCCTCGTCTGTATTTATTAGTAGATGAGCGAGATTTTGAACAATTTGATTCGGCAATTTCGCCAAAGTTTGCCAAGAAATTAGATTTATTACAAATTAATTCATCATGAATCACTATATACCAGGCTACTCTGCATTAGGTTATGGCCATACGGAGTGGCCATGCTGTGGTGAAGAACCTTGCGGCCAATTAGCCTGCAGCTGGCTTTCAATTAATAGTGAGGACTGCACTGTATAGTCAGTCTTCATTGTTAACGGTCACGCAGTACCTTTAATGCACCTTTAAACAGGGGCTGCTGCTGGTATGGAGTTTGGCTGGTTTGGTAGGGCACAATATGCATATTATTCCCATTCTGGTCTGCAATCTCCGGCAGGTTATTTGACAGTAAACAAAACATAGAATATTATTCAGCTCTGGCATGCCCACGTCTCCAACCCCAGCGCTCTCCTGCCCTACAGTTGGGAGCCCTTCTGCCATGTGCATTTCCTCCCTTTTCACATAATCTAATATTGATGAGAATATGTCATCAGGAACATTCAGCTCCTCCTCTCTCTGCCTCTTGCTGACTTTTTGAGGACATGGAGACCAAGAAGGATGATTGTGAAGACGTAAAGCCAGCAAAAGATGAGGTTATGCATGGGTGCAGACAGGATGGTATTGGTTGGCACGGTGGTACCGGAATAATAAAGGCTTTCAACTTATTGATATTGAATTACATATCTTAGTTTATGGCTGATGTAGTAATGAGTAACTGTAGGAATAAATGACACAGAATAAGTCTCTCTGCACTCTCCCTCTCCAATATTCTTTTATTTATCGTTTTCAGCAACACTGTCCCTAGTGCATGAGCGTTTGTCATGTCTCTTCCTATGCTCAGCTGACAGGACAATGGCGGCGACCGCACGGGAAGAGGGCTTTATAGGGCTGTGACATTACAGGGAATGGCTATCTGCAGATTGGCTGGCTACACAGTATTATGGATGAGCTTGTGTTCCAGAGCTTGTCACCTCTACAATTACTTTCACTTTCTTTCTGACACGTGCAGCTGCCATTTTAGGAAAACCTAACTCGTTACCATGATGGTGCGATAAAAATTGGATTAGTATAGAATCGAAGTTTTCCTAAACATCGGACCAAATTCAGCCTCGAATGCTTAGCTTTGCTCAACACTGCTTATAAGTCATCTCAGTCATCTCATCACATCTATAATAATAATAAACTGGGTAGTTTCTTAAATAATCTACAAAGTTTTTTATACTGTATAAACATAGGCTGGTTGAGGTGCTGTACATGCCTATTTACATGTAGTGCAGTAAGTCTACTGTGTCATGTACCACTTGTGCAGGGGTTTGGAGACTAGGTAGTGTTGATCACGAATTTTCGAATTGCGAATTTTAATCTCGACTATGAGCATTTCGAGAATTCGCGAATATTTAGAATATCGCAAAATATATTCGCAATTGCGAATATTCGTTTTATGCGAATTTTTTATATGCAAATTTTTACAAGCAAGAAAATAATGTCATTATTTTCAGGTTTGCGAAAATTCCCATAAAAAATGTGCATAAATTAGCATAAAAATTCACATAAATTAGCATAAAAATTCGCATAAGCTGGTATTTAAAAGGTATCTTAAAAGGAATCTTTTAAATGCCAGTTTTTATGCTAATTTATGCAAATTGTTATGCTAATCTATGCAGATTTTTATGCAGATTTTTGCAAACAAGAAAATAATGTCAGGAGATTACGAATTTTCGAATATATGGCAAATATTCGCGAAATATCGCGAATTCGAATATTGCTCCTGCCGCTCATCACTAAGACTAGGGACTGACCTTGCTTATGTCTCCACCAAGGGATTCACCTTTACCCCTGTTGCCCAGTCAGAGCCTGTGTAAGGCCTTCAACACATTCAAGAACCCACATATTAAATTTACAAATCAGAAAGGTGTGCACCTTGTCATAAATTGAGTGCATCCTCTAGTGGTACAGGGGGTATCAAGATTGATGTAGAAAATGTCGCTTTTAATAAATGATCCCCAAAATATTTGGAAAGTAAAACAAATGCGGCATTTTATAGCTATGGCCAAAAGGACAGAGCGGAATGGTCTAGTAAGTGCAAATTTTATGCACTGCTTCAGAGCTCATAGTCTGCATGGAACTTACTGGGGATTACATATTAATAGCAATTCTTATCTTGACACTTAATGAGCAAAATAAACTTTTTGCATGGCTTTTCTGTATATGGCTGCCATTGGGGAAAGGTGATTGACTGGGGACCTAACTGGGAACCATATTCATGGCTTCCAAAGAGAGAAGGAGATTTTCTGAGGAATTTACTGAGGACTACATATATTTACAGCTGTAAGTGTAAAAATGGCACTGATTAAGGGCTTATGCACATGAATGTGCCATGTGCGTTCCGCAATTTATGGAACGGGCGGCCCATTATAGAAATGCCTATTCTTGTCCGCAAAACGGACAAGAATAGGACATGTTCTATTTTTTTTTTTTTATAGGGCCATGGAACGGTGCACGGTGTGCTGTCCGCATCTTTAATTGCTCTTTAACATCTGAACCAAACCACGTTCATGTGCATGAGCCCTTACATTGAGGTGGGTAGGTGATAGACAAGAAGTGTGCATGTGAATGGGTTTTGGGAGTGGTTGGCAGAAAGAAGTGAAATGGTTCACATGACCATGTCCAGCACCCCACTCACAGTAGCATAGACTAGTAATGGTGCAGAGGGTGAAGGCGGTTTAAAATAGTTCAAAATAGTCGTTAATAACCTTTTTGGGGCTTTTTATACAAAATTTATTCATGGGATAATTCATTTAACCTCTGGACCCTTGACATGGTTGAGCAATGGATTTTCTCCTCGACATGCCCATTAGCAAAGGCATGGCCTGCTGTTATGGTAAGAACACTACAATTTGCAATGAAAAGTAAACCTGTAAATACAGGTTGTTTTTTAAATAAATTCTGAACTTGCATATGGAACATAGTGTGAACGAAAGATCAATGTTATTGGAATCTACCAAGACTAGTTGGAAAAATAATTTCTAGAGCATCTAATTCCAAATTAAAGAACTTTAAAAATAAAGTTAGATTTTCACACAGGCCTATGAATATTGGTGATGGTGATCATCACCTAACACCAAATTAGTCCACAAGATTGCACTATTGAACTATTTGGTCTATAATGTTGTTGTTTTTTTAGCACAATGGACAGTACAGTGAATAATTGTTATGGATTTGCAATATACCTTCAACCTCCTATGATGCAGTCAAAGCAAAACAGCTGAAATTTGTATTGGATACTTTTACTAATGGTGTTTCACGGGTCTCTAAGTTAATCTCTGATAATATGCAACATTTCTATCTTACCTATTACTTTTATCCTTGAGGGTCATTCATGGGTCATGAGTTCTAGAAGTACTTGGTCTAATACAAGATTAATGTACAGTATCTGCTGAAAATAATGCATTGATGGCAACCAGCTATAAATTATAGGTCTAGATCAGAAAATAATGAAATGGAAGGAGAAAGTCTTATTGCTCTCAGTAAGAGAAATGGAAGGAAATATCATGATGCATAGTATTGGCACAACCGAGTAACATCATAAGTATTATGATAAAGGATTGAGTGGTTTAGGGTATCGCCTTTTAAATACCTTGTTTGAGAAATTTTGGGGAGTGTCTTTCATTCATGCCAGACATCAATTAGCAGGGAGAAAGGTAAATACAACACTGAATTACATACACAGCCCATTGATTTAAATGGGAACCATAAAATAATTCATTTTTCCTCTGGTGGATCTATGGGATGATGGAACACTCAAAAAAGCAGAGGGCACCTTTAAAGGTGTGTCCAGCCAGGTCAATTTTCATGAAAAAAAAAAACGATTTAGAATGTTTTAAAATAATAAATTAAATCGACTGAAGTGGTTTAGAGACGGCTCCACCGATCTGTGATTGGACTATGGTGCTCAATACTCAAATGGTGTAAGCTTCCAAACACCACAAAAAATAAAAGTGAGACAATAGAATCAAGGTATGGCACTCAACTTATCTGGAAATATGCAGACAGTAGGCACTATTCAAATATATGTAACATTTATTAAAACACATATATACCACTAAGGAAGAGGTCAGCATTACTGAGACCTCGAAACGCGTTTGGTGACTACACTTACTTAAAACCTCCTTGCAGCGCTGCTATTTGAAGTGGAGAAATACGTATTCCCGGAGTCTAAAAGGACAAACAGACCTCCGGGCGAATTAAAGGTTTGACGTTATTTACGGTAGAGTATACCGCTTGATATCACAAGCTAAGTGGTCTCTTACAAATCAACGCCCGGGAAAGGTTGCTGTTTTAAAGCAAAGTGTCCATGCTGAATCGTCTCCAAATAATCGTCGATTTGAGCCGGCTTATCGCAAAGAAAGTGAGTACTGGTACCGACACTGACTAATCCACGGAGGTAAGATTTGTGGTGGGACGCCACCACCTATCTATCAAATATTTGAAAAATACACTAACGGAGAATTGGTCCAACCAAGTACGGACATACTTCATATCCTCTAGTGTTTTAACTATCTGGAGTGGCTCCATAGCCAAGTCTGTACACGAATTATTGCAAGATGGACTTTTTAGTACAATTGAGCTAATGGATTCTTCATGAACTCACTTATTATTTTTTTAGTTTTTATTTTATTTTTATTTTTCAAGGGAACTTTTTTGTAAAAAAATTTCGAAAATTTTTTTTTTTTTCATAGAGATTTTTTTCAAAAAATTTTTTCAAAATTTTTTTTTCATAAAAAAAAAAAACATTTTTTTTTTCCATATCTGTTCTATTGTGTGTTTTAATAAATGTTACATATATTTTAATCGTGCCTACTGTCTGCATATTTCCAGATAAGTTGAGTGCCATACCTTGATTCTATTGTCTCACTAATAAATTAAATCACTCATCCCTCATCTCCAGGGTCAGATTGTCCATAAACTCTACAGGGAAACTTCCTGGTGAGCCGATGCCCATGGGGCCTTTTGGCCAACCAGTGACAGTCTTTAGGGATGTATTTTGTGCTGCTGGGCAGTATATTGAGATGCACTGTGGTATTTGGCTCTGCTGGGGAGGTATAAAAGCTGCCATATGGTATTGTTGGCCCTGCCTTCTGTCAATTTGGACCAAACTACAAAATGGGGCCACTCTTGGTTTTTTTCCAGAGCCACTTTACGTTCCCAGTCCGCCCTTGCCCATCTCTACTGTTCCAAAGCTTTCCTGTCCCTGAAACTCTGCATCCAGTTACTGGCTATAGCAGTGACCTGCCAACTGAGGTCACATGTGCATGTCAGGATGTCATCACTGGACCAAAAAGTACATAGACTGGCAGGAAAATGGAAGCGATGGGGGATTGGTAAAGTAAATATTAGATTGTTATAAAATAATAAAAGAAGCAGTTTTTTTTTTAAAATGGATTACATGACTGGACAACTCCTTTCAGTTAAGAAAATCATTCGTTTTTTTTCCAACTGTTAACTATATGTACAATTTTATTTGTTTGGCTTTCTCATACACATGACGAATATGCTGTATGTTCCACTGCTACTGATTCTTAATGTCCTTTAATATAATTTTCTTGACTCTTCAATCCCAGAGGCTCTTGGGTCTTATTTCATTGCACAATAATTTACTGTAGAATCTCCAGGTTACAGGATTTCAGCAGTCTGGGTGTTTTATTAACTCTTAATATAAAGCATTGACGTTCCCCATTGACCTTTCTTCTGCATATTTCACAATCCCTGAGGCGTATTCTTGCTTGAAATAGCTGAAATCTGACATGTTTGATCTGTGAGTTTGAAGGAAACTGCAAATTCATAGGTCATTTCTTGTCCAATTCGATGTGTCATTTGTCTGAACGACGGAGGATGTGATAAAGTGTATTTTTATTAAATATATAAGAATACTTACAGGTTGGACCCTCTATTTGTCTAGATTCCAAAATCCTTCTGCCAGTGTTGTCAATGGAAAATGTAGCAGTTGCCTACTTGGTTAAAGGGTGGTCAGGGCTTCGTATTCCAGCTTTAAATAATATATGGGTTTTTATATAACACCTATTTTTCCATAGTAAAGCCTTATTCACACGTCAGTGTTCCACGAATGTGTGCTGTATGTTTTCTCCAGCGCACGTCCCCATTCATTTTAATGTGTGTATTGAGACTTCAGTGTTTTAGCACGGTCCGTGGGTCCATGGTTTCAGCACGGATGCATGCTCTATTTTGTCCATGTTCACGGATCCATCACGTCTATTATAGTTTATGGGTCCGTTAGAGCCCCGGATGCAACACGTATGCCATCCATGTTGCATCTATGTTTCACGGATCATTAAGAAGAGAATGAGATGCTTTGCAAATTATTTTTCAGCTGTGCAGTATCAGTGAAACATGGATGGCACACATATAGCAAAAAAACAGACACACAGATCACAAACAGAACCTTTACAGGCAGCTCCATGGATGGACCGCTGACTACCTTCTCACAGATTTGAGCCCGGACATGGACGTGTGAATGAGGCTTAAAGGGATTCTGTCAGCTAGTTTGAGCCTATAGAGCTGAGGACATGCGCTGCTAGATCGCCACTATCATGTCCCCAATATACATTTCCCATAGCCGTGAGTGCTTTTATTCAGTCAAAAAAACTATTTTATGTATATGCAAATTAGGCTAGTAAGGAGCCCAAGGGGCTGTTACCAACGTTTCAGAAGACCAGCTACACCCACTGTGAAGAAGCCCAGCAACGCCGGCATCCTCCGAATCTCCTCCTTGCGCCCCTGACATCACAGAGTTGAAGCGCTGGAATCTCGCACACGAGTATGCTGCTTGTGAGTGCCGGAATAGTGTTCCTTCCCTGTGCTGGCATCAGCCTCAGGGAACGAACTGCACATGTGCTAGCTCACATGCGCAAGATTACGGCGCTTCAACTATGTGACATTAGGGGATCAAGAAAGAGATTGCTATGGTAAATGTATATTGTGGACGTGCTAATGGCGATCTAGCAGCACATGTCCTCAGCTCTATATTCTCAAACTAGTTGACAGAATCCCTTTAAGATATACCATCTATATACACCACTAGTGACGAGCAAAGTTTTGAAAAATTCTATTCGGCTTCTTCGCCGAATTACTTCGTCACGAAGCGCATTTCTTCGTAAGTAGTGGGTGAATAATGGGGAACAGCGATTTTGCCTCCCCCGTCATTAAAACCCCTCTTCATCACTGATCGTGACATCTGTGATTGGGGTTTTTCAGGAGTTAATCAGTGAAAAAAAATACTTACCTTATCCATCCTCCGAGGCCATCTTGACTGAAGATCCCGTGCAAAATCTTGCGCGGTGCATGATACATGATACGTCGGACAGCGTGATGACGTTATACGTCACCTCGCATGTGATTTTGCCTGGGATCTTCAATCTTCCTGCTCAAATGGATGAGGTGAGTATGTTTTTTTTAACGCCATTTTCTGGAAAATGTATTCGTTACCACGGAGCATGAAAAAATTCGGCTTCCCAATCTAATTTTCTCTGAAATTTGGATCGAAGTCCACTTCTGATACTTAGATTTGCTCAACCCCATACACAACGTACCAATATAGTCAGTCATGCATTACATTAGCAAATTGTGCCATGGCCAATCCTCTCTACTTTTACTAGCATCTGTTTGAAGTGATCTGAATGTAAGAAGTGCCTCTAAACAGTGGCATATGCCAATGTAACTTCAGCCTCCTTGATCTGTAGATTTAGTTTTTCATGATAAACCTGATAGATGATCTATAAAACACCAGCTTAAAGGGGTTATCCAAGACAAAAAACTAAAAAAAGTCATACAATGTGAATCAACCAGATTTGCTGGGCAACCAAAATTTGCACTGAACGCATGCGCAGAATTGCGCATTGGCAGCACATGTGCAGCCTGGTGTTGATGTGGGAGAGACATAAGTGGAGCGTGATAGCACTGCTGATGACGTTACCTCTAAATCAGCGCAGGAGAACATGGCAGGCGATGACATAACATCAGCGAATGTGTACAGAAAAGCGGGAAGCACATTACGTGACCAAAGTTGGCAGTCAGGTGAATTCAGCAAAAATTGTAAATGCAAATCCATCAGCGGTGGTCATGCTTGCACACTATAGCAAAAAACACCAGCCTATATGAGCACGACCACCACTGCTGGATTGCAGGGTGGTCGTAACCATGGAAATGAGCAGTGTATAATGGGATGGAAAAATAATCAAGCCAGCAAAGGAAGCAATATGGATAATAACAATACATTAGTAACTGCCTTGTATTCGCCACCTCTACATGATAAATGCCATTTGCTGAAGTGAGACAACCCCTTTAACAGCGTCTTTTAAAAATATATATATAATTACATTTAAAGTTCAAACACCAAACTGTTTTGTTGCTTCAAGCGGTTTTATGTAACCAGCGAATTTACTAGATACCCATCTAGATCATTTAAGTCTGTTATCTAGTAAATGAAATCAAAGGGATTTTAAATGCTTCTGTCAAGCACTGATCATGGTAACATGATAGAACCGAGTCTGGAGTTGAGAGGACAATTTATAAATCATATTTTAAACATTTTAGGTTTATTTAATACTGTGAAGGATATGCAAGAGCAGATCACTTGTTTATTAGGCTCACAGTGCACAAAGTAGAAACGAAAAAGTTCTTTGGGGCGTACCTCCAGAATCTATGTCTGTTTCTGGACATGTGTCTAAAACAACAGTTTAGCCAACTCTCCCGCATATGGGGCTTCAAAGCAGATAGATGGTCACTGCACCTCTACTAATGGAGTTGCATCTTGAGAAAGACTTAAATTTTTATGGCAGTATCGGAATTGGTTATTGAAGTGATTTAATAAGGTGGCTCACTGACGGAAAAAATATGGATATCTGGTGCCCTTACCCTAAAATCCGGTTCACCCCACCGGAAAACGGAAAATGTACAAAATTTGGAGGTTTGGGTAGGCACACAGGAATATGGTTGTATGCAGCAATTTTATTAGTAGTAACACGTTTCAAAGCCCTCACTGGCTTCTTCCTCAGTGGTCACTGAGGAAGAAGCTAGTGAGGGCTTTGAAACGCGTTTGGTGACTCCTAGTATGCAGAGGAACGACATACATTAAAATACCCGCAAACATCTAACTTTTTCATTGGGAGCGCTCCTAAAGCCAGGATTTACAAAACCCGAACCTCCAACTACAGCGCATTATAGCCGATATTGAGGCGGCGCACGGAGGAGACTGAAACGCATGACCGGGACCAGGTCACGTGAGACGCCGAACCCAGAGCACGAGAATACTCACTTGCCAAGCGGGAAAACCTAAACAGCGCACGGAGCCAGAACACGCAAGATGCCGAGACGGTGCATGTGATCCATCCAGGTCAGTGTGGGTGCGGGACGCCGCAAAAGAAAAAACCACCACGACCGTAAGTACTACCATCCCATCCCAAAGCGTGTTATAAGTGAGACTATTCGGGATTTGAATTACACAAGTGTGAACTACACAAGTGTGAATGTGAATCTCTCCACTAAGTATCGATCCCTATCAAAGCTGGACTCTCTTTTTAGTAACTGCATTCAACAAATTACAGTGGACTAAATTTCTTATATTTTTATATATTTTTTATATATATATATATGTTTTATACGATATACATTTACATTTTTATTCTTACATCACTACATTTATTTATGTGAATACCAGTACTACTAATAAAATTGCTGCATACAACCATATTCCTGTGTGCCTACCCAAACCTCCAAATCTAGTATCGGAATTGGACCTCCGCTGATTGGCGAAGAGTTGCCTTCTCTGATGAGTCATGGTTTCTGCTTCATCTAACAAATGGACATCAGGAAAGAAACATCAGAAAACAAACATCCTGCAACCATTGCTGGAAGAACACAAGCAGGTGGCGGCAGCATTATGGTCTGGGGAATTTTTCTGTGGCAAACTCTGGGCCACTCATTCATATGGAAGGCACTCTCAAATTATTTGGGTATGAATCCAACATTGCAGATTACGTACATCCATACATGCTGACTGTCAACTCTGGGGCGGATGGAATCTTTCAGCAAGACAATGTGAAACACGACTAAAAATGTCTGACATTCATTAGAAGAGCATACTAAGACTTCCAAGTATTACCCTGGCCCCCTAATTCCCCTGCCTTGAACCAAATGTGTGGGACCATCTTCATTATCGTGTTTGCTCTATGAATCCTCCCCCCACACCCTCCAGCAACCGTGGGATGCACTGCAGTCCTCATGACTCCAGATACCTGTGACAACCTATCAGGACATTATTGAGTCACTCCAGCTGGCAACTGCAGTTACTCTTGATATTACCAATATCTATCTATCTATCTATCTATCTATCTATCTATCTATCTATCTATCTACAGACTCCACCATTCCCAATAGGTGATGATCACAGCTTATCTACTTCCTTCCCTGCACAATGATCTCTGTACAGGTCACAGAGTATGTTTAGAAAACTCCCATAGAAGTTTATGAGGTCAGCTTCTGCCCATTGTGTCTATGGTCAATGTGGCTGCTGTAAAGTATACAGGCATGGTGCTGTACTACTACTGACACTGTTTATAAAAAAGAAATGGTGCTTAAGAAATGGTAAGTTTATCATGTTTTTTTTGTTTCAAGACATATAGGGGTTGCCCGATAATTTTAGTTTATTGGACAACCCCTTTAAGGTAATAACAAATGTATATACTTTTGAATGTCTTACTATGGTTTCACAATTTTTTTTTTTTTAAATAAAATTGTATATTTTTTTGCATCACCACCTTCCAAGACCTATAGCATTGCTATTTTTCCATTTGCCGGAGCTGTATATATTACAGGGTAATATGCAATTTTGGTTTACGTAAGACTTTTTGATCCATTTTTCATCCATTTTTTGTGAGGCAGGATGAACAAAAAACTATTCTAGCAATGGTATTTGATTTTACTTTATGGCATTCACTTTCCAGAATAAATAAAACACCAGTATTGCAGTACACGTCATTACAATTGTGGCAATACCTGTTATGTTTCGTTTCTCTTTTCTATTTTTTTTTAATCAAATACAGCAATTTTATTTTAGTTAAATATGTCTTAACATTTTGTTTCAGCATCATAGCCCCTCCATCTGTCAAACTGGTTACATGCCTTGGTCTCTATTGACCATGGCATTTAAGGGGTGTAGCTAGCTTCCATTATATTGTTAGCTATGTGTTACCTGCACCATCCCCACGTGTGCATTTAAAAATACCTTCTGGTTTAAGAAATAAAATTTACATCAATTTGGAATGAACAGAACTTTCAACTTTTCAGCTGAAGATCAGCCAACTTTGTCATCTAAGATGGCCACACAGCCTCTCAGACTACCTGATGCATATTGTGTGCATTTAGTAGTCCAAGACAATTCCTGTGTTTACCAATCCATGAGCAGATGTGAATAATTAGGAAGTTTCTTGGGCTATCGATGCAGATTGTGCCTCAGGTAGACTGAGAGGCTGTATGGCCATCTTGAATGACAAGGCACAAAATGACGTATCCCTATTAAAAATAGTCTTTATTATAATTATTTAAAACTAAACCCAATGTTAAACACCAGACCGTGAACAAAATCACTATCTAAGATAGAGAAAGGGACAGTCACAACCATACGGAGGAGAGCACAGGACCGGGTCGCTGGATCCTACTTGCGCTCTACCACTGCCTCAAGGTATGAGGTAATCCCCTGATGATTTGGCCGTTGCCAAAAGAAACGCGTTGGGATGTAACTTAACATGGTTATTGTGCATGATTTGTAGCGATACTGCTGGCACACTGTACTATATCATTTCTTTGGACGAATGATCCGGGCAGTCCTCACCTAAGTAGGGACATTTAGGGAAAGCGAGCCAGTCTTATACCTTGAGGCAGTGGTAGAGCGCAAGTAGGATCCAGCGACCCGGTCCTGTGCTCTTCTCCGTATGGTTGTGACTGTCCCTTTCTCTATCTTAGATAGTGATTTTGTTCACGGTCTGGTGTTTAACATTGGGTTTAGTTTTAAATAATTATAATAAAGACTATTTTTAATAGGGATACGTCATTTTGTGCCTAGTCTATTCAAGGTATCCGGTTCTTGCAATAATAAGCAAGAAGGTGTTGTTTTCTAATTCCATCTTGAATGACAGAAGAAGAGCCTAGAAATCAATGGATCTGCTGCTGAAAAGAGGAAAATATGCAAATATTCTATTTGTTGCTCAGTTAATGTGAATTTTTTTAATTGAACTGGCAAGTTGCTTTACTGAATTTTTTGGGAAACCCACTAGTACTCTTAGGCCCCTTTCACACGGGCGAGTTTTCCGCATTTTTACGCATTGCACCCGCACTGAATCCGGACCCATTCATTTCTATGGGGCTGTGCACATGAGCAGTGATTTTCACGCATCACTTCTGCGTTGCGTGAAAATCGCAGCATGCTCTATATTGTGCGTTTTTCACGCAACGCAGGCCCCATAGAAGTGAATAGGGCTGCGGGAAAATCGCAAGCATCCGCAAGCAAGTGCGGATGCGTTGCGATTTTCCCGCATGGTTGCTTAGCAACGGGACCCGATCTTTATTATTTTCCCTTATAACATGGTTATAAGGGGAAATAATAACATTCTTAATAAAGAATGCTTAGTAAAATGAAGATGAAGGGGTTAAAAATAATAAAAGTTAACTTACCTTAGCCACTTGATCGGGTAGTTGCGATCTGTCCTCTCTTTCCCTGCATCAGCTAAGATCTAAAGGACCTGTGATGATGTCACATCACATAGTCCAATCACATGGTCCATCTTACCTTACATTATTTTTAACCCCTTCCTCTTCATTTTACTATGCATTCTTTATTAAGAATGCTATTATTTCCCCTTATAACCATGTTATAAGGGAAAATAATCAATTCTCCAGAAGACCCGAAACCGGACTTCAGTAATGAAGTCCGGCTTCGGGTCTGGGTACCAAACATGGCGATTTTTCTCACGCGCGTGCAAAACGCATTACAAACGTTTGCACCCGTGCGGGAAAAATGCGCATATTCCCGCAACGCACCTGCCTCTTACTCATCACTGAAGTCCGGTTTCGGGTAGACTATTATGTAGAATTTATTATTTTCCCTTATAACATGGTTATAAGGGAAAATAATAGCATTCTTAATAAAGAATGCTTAGTAAAATGAAGATGAAGGGGTTAAAAATAATAAAACTTAACTTACCTTAGCCACTTGAGCGCGTAGTTGCGATCCGCCTTTTCTCTTCAAGCTTCATCTAACAGTACAGGACCTGTGATGACGTCACATCACATGGTCCAATCACATGGTCCATCACCATGGTAGGATGGACCATGCGATTGGACCATGTGATGTGACGTCATCACAGGTACTGCAGCTGTTAACTGAAGCTTGCAGATCGCAACTACGCGATTAAGTGGCTAAGGTAAGTTAAGTTTTATTATTTTTAACCCCTTCATCTTCATTTTACTAAGCATTCTTTATTAAGAATGCTATTATTTTCCCTTATAACCATGTTATAAGGGAAAATAATAAAGATCTGGTCCCGTTGCTAAGCAACCATGCGGGAAAATCGCACTGCATCTGCACTTGCTTGCGGATGCTTGCGATTTTCCCGCAGCCCCATTTACTTCTATGGGGCCTGTGTTGCGTGAAAAACGCACAATATAGAGCATGCTGCGATTTTCACGCAACGCAGAAGTGATGCGTGAAAATCACCGCTCATGTGCACAGCCCCATAGAAATGAATGGGTCCGGATTCAGTGCGGGTGCAATGCGTCCTCCTCACGCATTGCACCCACGCGGAAAACTCGCCCGTGTGAAAGGGGCCTTAATGTGTGCTGCATGGTGGGAAGGGGATAAGTGTAAAGCATTGCATACAGTATAGAAAATGGATGTTCTACTATGTAATGCATCAGTAAGTTGGGTTCATCAGAACTGAAAACACTCTTGTTTAGCAATTCTGTTTTGGTTGAGGTCTCAAGCAATGGATCTGCCTCTATTATCCTCAGAGGACAAACCTTTTAATACTGCTCTGGATCATATTCATGTATTAACACTGTCTGAACTATGCAATAATACTGTCCTAGATCATAATGTATTAACGCTTTCTGTCTATCAGAGCCCAATACTACTACTGTTATGGGTTAGAAATGTGTATTTTATAGTATGATACATTACCTTAAAATAAAATGTATCCATTAGAAATGTGTCTCCTAAACATTCCCAGCAATAATTATCTGTAATAAAAAGTTCTATTCATTTAACATACAATTTCCACTAATGCATGTTCAGCCTGAAGTGATAATCATATATTTGGGGCTTTTACTTTCCTGCATTTCTTGCCAGATCTTTCCTGTTTTCTATATTTCCCTATATTTGAATTCTATTCAGTTTTTTTTCTGCTCTTTGCCTAGAATTTGACCTTTTTCTGCAATGAGAAAGAAACCCCGAGGCAGAATAAATGAACCACAGAAAAATCTGATAGACTGCTGAATTTCCAGCCTCAAACTGTTAATGCTGATGTGGTTCTTCATGAATCATTGCCCTGTGTGGATTCTATTTTTTTTTTCTATTAAGATTGTGTCGTTATTATTTTTGCAGTGAAATGATTATTATAATGACAATGATAATAATGATAATTATAATTGTTACTTTAATACTATTCTTTTTTCTTTTACGAGGGTCAAAAATGATCTGCACTCTGACTGTAGAATTTATTTTAATAAACTTTGAGAAAAGACAAATACTTAATTTTTTTTACATAATCTCCCGGCCTTTCAATCCACTTTGTCCAACTGTCAACAAGCTTTCCTATTCTCTCATTAAAAAATGGTTTTAGGCTGAGTTGTGAGCCACAAATGCACTGCTGTCTTCACCTCTTCATCAGACATGAATCTTCTGCTAATTTGCTAATGATTGGCCGCATTAGTCAGTCTCTCTTTTATCCAGCAGAATCGGTTAACGTACAATCGCAATGTTGTCATTAATGTGGAAAAGTGTCCGCAACCTTCCTTGAAGTTCTCCACCCACCTACACACCAGTTTGCAACAAAACACTTTCTCGATACTGTGCACAAAGTCTTCGATAAATATTGCCAGTAGAAACACCCTCAAACCACATAAAACAAAGCACTGCACGTTGCTCTTCTTTCATGCAGATCGCCGGTGGGGTAGCCATTGTTTCTCACAAAGACACAAATGAACTGACGTAACACATTCAAACATGCATAGTAGTGATCAGGGAGGTTATGTCCAGAAATTATGTATTTGTCTTCTCTGAAAGTCTATTAAAAAAAGATTTACAGCCAAACAATGCCAACAATTTTGGATTTACCCTCATATAATGGTTTTGTATGTACAAATAAAGCATGGCTGAACCAGGTACAAACTCTGAGCCTACACTATTTACTATATTTATGTTACATGTCACTATTATTTTTGGTTTCCTGATTAAATGGTTTAGATTTCTCATATAAGTTCAGATATTTTTTGAAAGAAAAATAACTTTTTTGTTTCAATATCAAACATCATTTATCATAATTAGAGATGAGCAAAGTTTTCAAAAATTCAATTCAGATGCTTCACTGAATTAGTAAAAAAAATTTGCTTTGTTTCAAATTAATTTGTCACAAAGTGCTTTAAATCAGCTTTATCATAGTCTGCAGAGATAGTGGATATCGGTTTACATCACTGTACATTAAAGCAGCATGCATAGCTAGTCCTTTCTATCAATTACTGTGCAACAGTATGACAGGCAGGTGACAGGCATTACTCTAAGGCTGCATTCACACATCCGTGGAACACGGACCGTGTGATACCGGACTGGCACCCTGCTTAGTGCAGGAGCGCACGGCGTCATTCGTTGCTATGACGCCGTGTGGTTCCTGCTGCTGCCACTGCACTGTAGTACACTCCTATGATCTATACAAGTGTATAACAGTACTGTGGCGGCAGCAGGAACCGCATGGCATCATAGGGACCAATGACGCCGTGCGCTCCTGCTCTAAGCAGGGTGCCAGTCCGGTATCACATGGTCCGTGTTCCACGGACGTGTGAATGCATCCTTAGGCTCAGTTCACACTTTACTTATTTGGTCAGTTACGGGTCAAAAACACAGAACAGGTGCAGATCTTTTCATGATACCTTATCTGAGAATAGGATTGGCTCCTGATTTTAGCTCACCATTCCGTAACTGCTCAAATTAACTGACCAAATAACTGAAGTGTGAATAATGTACTTAACCGTGCAATGGCCCAAGATTCTACTATAGAGCGAAAGAGCTGTCTCATTTTACACTATCTGCTGATTCTGCACAGATTTCTAGACAATCTTTTTTTTTTTTTTAGCAAACTATACAAGTAGTGGCCCCATTACAGAGTGGGGAGGGGGTCAGCAGTAAGTTTGTGTTGACGTCACTGCTTATTTCTACCTTCTTCTGATCCGTCAGAAAAACAACCCCCCAAAATAACGAATCCTGTATTTTGAGCACCCGCCTTCAAATGGTCAGTATTTGGTCAGTAATTTATCAATACAGAGATGACACGTGATGGTAATATTTGCATGTCTTCTCTTTTGGACCCAGTCACAGAGAGGTGAGGGTGGCAACAGCATGAGGAGTCAACATAGTGGCCCAGTCAAAAAGTGGTGAGGGTGGCAGCAGCAAGAGGAGTCAACATAGTGGCCCAGTCACAGAGTTGTGAGGGTGGAAACAGCATGAGCAGTCAACATAGTGGTCCAGTCACAGAGTGGTGAGGTGTTAGGCAACAGCAGTGGCAGTAACAGCACAAGATGGTGGCAGCAGGAAAAGAGAGCAGCAAAGACAGCAAGTGTGTGGCATTAGCCAGGTGGCACCATCAGAATAGTGGCTGAAGCATGTGGCCAAAAGTAATGGGCCATTTTTCACATTTGTCTGGTGTGGCAGCACACTGCAGTCAGAACATTACTGCCAGAATGATCTAGAACGATCTAGTATCAGAAACCAGTGTGTGGAAATCCTGGCTGATCCACGCCTGATTCATCTTTATAAAAGTTAATCTCTCTACATTTTGTGTTAAAAGGTGAAATCTCTTTGGGGTAACTATGCCCCCTTGCCACACCATACACCTCCTCTGATGCCACACTACTGGCCGGACAGGGAAGCTTGACTAGGGCAAACTTGGCCAGTTGCAACCACAATTCAAGTTTGGCTGCCCATTTGTCCAGGGGATCTTGGATCTGGGGTGACAGGGGCAGTCCAAGTATGCCAACACCTGCTGGTCCAGGTTCTGTTCCATGTCCTGCTGCTGCTGGCTGGTTTATTCAGGTGGCGGGTGAAGAAACCAACTACATAGGATGTCTCGATAGCAGTTGAGCTGATCTTTCCTCTCAGTAGGTGTAAAAAAGGCCCCTATTTTGGCCTGGTAGCGAGGGTCTAACATCATGGAGAGCCAGTAGTCATCCCTCTGCTAAATGGTAATAATGCGGCTGTCACTATGCAAGCAACTCAGCATGCATCTGGCCATTTGTGCAAGAGAATCAGAGGGACTATACCTGCCTCCATCTCCACTGCATACTGCTATGGTCTGTCAGGGTTATCTGCCTGGTCTTCCTTATCGATCTCTCCAGCTCCTCATGCTCCTTCTCATGCTCCTCCTGTTCCTCTCCTGTTGCTTAGGCAGATAAACCACCTATTTCTGTATACGATTCCTGGCTGTTAATGTCCTCCTCCTAGTTCTCATCCTTCTCCACTACTAGTTAATCCCCCACGGAGCTCAGGTGGCCGTAAGATGTATGCGTCATGTCTCTTGGCCAGACAGATTCATCAGCATCTGCTCTAGGACGTGAAGGATGGGAATGACTTCATTTATCCTGTAGTCTTGGCAACTGACAAATAAACTGGTCTCTTCAAAGGGCCTGAGCAAACTGCAGGTGTTAAGCATAAGCTGCCACTTGCGAACGTCTAAGTTACACAGGGAAGTACCCATGTTCGGCTGCATCATCAGGAAATCGTTCACAGCCTTCCTGTGCTTTTGTAGTCGGTCCAACATGTGGAGGGTGGAGTTCCAACATGTGGAAATATCGCATATGAGGCGATGTTGGGGGAACACCATTCTGCCTTTGCAGCTCATGGAGGGCATGTTTTGCACAGTAAGAGTAGCTGAAGTTCATGCATAGTTTCCTGCCATTTCCAAGATATCTTGATGTTGGGTGGGAGACTTCAGGATTAAATATGTGCTCTATGCATGGTACATGGGTCAGCCCTCCTTAACGCAGCACTGAAAGAATGGTCTTCCTGTCATCGTTGACCATGGTTCCAATCTTCAGTTGGTGATAAGACATGGAGGATTTGATTTCTTGCTTTATGATGCTGAGCGCTTTTTCCCCGCTGTGACTCTGTCTAGGTGCAGAACAGTGTGACACCACTGTTCTCTGCATAGATGGTATGCTGGAGGACCACTCGAAACTGTTTCTACAATGGAAGCTGAGGACAAGGAGGCAGAGGAAGACATTGGTCACAGAGTCACAGCATGAGAAAAGAGAGGCGGCATTGACATTTCCGGCCAAGTTTCTGGTGTTTCTGGGCCAGAACCACATTTACCCAGTGGGCTATAAAGGACATACTGTATATTGTCCTTTACCATAGTTACAGCTTCACATGTCGGAGCCATTTACTGTACCAGACACTGACAGGCTCAAGGATTGGCCCAGCTTCTGCTGTATGTAAGTATGGAGGGCTGGTACAACTTTTTTTTACAGAAGTAGTGGACGGCTTGGGACTCTCCAACTTGGCTTGGCTCAAGTCATCAGTTCTCTGGAATGTGCAGAGTCAACAACATGGAAAAGGAGGGACTGTAGTACCAACAACTTGACCAGGAGCAAGTTCAGCTTCTGCACTGTTGGATGAGCATACTGTTGTCTTTTTGCAATCGCCTTGGTGATCGATTTCTGGCAAAATGTGTGACAAGAATGGGGAGGAGCAGTATCAGGACCAGTAGACAATAGGAAAAAAACACAGCTTCCTTCTACTGAGGTGGTGGAGTTCTGACTCCTGGAGAAGGGGTGTGGGCTGCTAGGAGATGCGTCAGACTGTACCACCACATCCAGAAGCTGCTGACTGTGCTCAATAATATTTTCATTACTGAAAAGCAGAGCTGGCAGCATACATTACTTGCCTGGCAGAAGGAGCAGCAAAGGAAAGAGGTAAGTTCAGGACAGGTCAGGGCACAGTACTCGTTCCTGGGCCATGCCAACTTAGTGTGGTGTCAGGTGTTACGTTAACTGTAACATAAAATAAGTTATTCAATGTCAATGTGGACACCCCAATAACAGTGGTATTAGACAGCTTATTCACCCCAATTTGAGAATCAAGGCCTAATGGAATTGCTTATCTTTTAAACAAGGTGGGCACACCAACAACAGTGAAAATAGACACCTTATTCACCCAAATTTGAGAACCAATGCTTAATGGAATTGCTTATCTATGAAACAAGGTGGGAACCCCAATTACATTAAAATAGCTCATTCACCCCAATTTGAGAATCAATGCCCAATAACAATAAAAAAATTGCTTATTCTCTCCAATTTCAGAAACAAGACCTAATTGCATTGATTATCTATGAAACAAGGTGGGCACTCCAATTGCAGTAAAAATAGCGTATTCCCCCCAATTTGAGCATCAAGGCCTAATAGAATTGCATATCTATGAAACAAGGTAGACACCCCAATAACAGTTTAATTACACAGCTTATTCACCTCAATTTGAGAATCAAGGCGAAATAGAAATGCTTATATATTAAACAATGTGGACACCCCAATAACACTAGTATTAGACAGCTTATCCCAATTTAAGAATCAAGGTGAAATAGAATTGCTTATCTGTTTAACAAGCTGAACACCCCAATAACAGTTAAATTACACAGCTTATTCCCGCCAATTTGAGAATCAAGATGTAATAGAATTTCTTATATTTTAAACAAGATGGACATCCCAATAACAGTAAAAATAGCCAGCTTATTTACCACAATTTGAGAATCAAGGACTAACAGAATTTATCTATGAACCAAGGTGAAAACCCCAATAACAGTTAAATTAGACTACTTATTCAGCCCAAATTGAGAATCAAGGCTTAATAGATCTGCTTATCTGTTTAACAAAGGGGGGCACCCCAATAACAGTTAAATTGCACTACTTATTCAGCCGAATTTGAGAATCAAGGCATAATAGATCTGCTTATCTATTAGGTGGACACCCCAATAACAGTAAAAATACATGGCCTATTCACCCCAATTCGAGAATCAAGGCCTAATGGAATTGCTTATCTATGAAACAAGATGGACACCCCAATAACAGTAGTTTTAAACAGCTTATTCACCCCAATTTGAGAATTAAGTCAAAATAGAATTGCTTATCTATTTAAAAAGGTGGACACCCCAATAACAATGAAATTACACAGCTTATTACCCCCAATTTGAGAATCAAGGCCTAATAGAATTGCCTATCAATGAAACAAGGTGGGTGCCCCAATAACAGTTGCATTACACAGCTTATTCATTACAATTTGAAAATCAAGGAGTAATAGAATTTCTTATCTATTTAACAAAGTGGACATCCCAATAACAGTAGTATTAGGCAGCTTATAACCCCAATTTGGGAATCAAGAATTAAAGGGAACCTGTCACATCCACTATGCTACCCTCACTGAGCATTTCTAAATTTTTATTGTGTTGCCCTAAACATATAAATGACACTTTTAATTTCATTTGTATGATGCATTTTGTACTTCCCGCCTTTTATGCAACATAAACGAGTCATATGTTACTTGTGTGACCAGAGAAGAGTAATATTTTTTCTGAGTAAAGCTCCTCAGCTCCGCTTAAGAAACGCCCCTATAGATAAAATCTATACAGATTCGTTGTCAATCAAAGTCTAGGTGGAGGGAAATAGGCTCTGATGGTGTGAGGGGAAGGAAATATTTATGAAAATGAGCACAACGGCAGGAAAGGACATGTTAGTCCTGAGAAGGTTATGGATGGATCGCTGGTAACTATCAAGGTAGACAAACTTGAAGGTACATTCAGTTTTATATGTGAAAACATGGTGACAGGTTCCCTTTAATAGAATTACTTATCTATTTAACAAGATGGGCACCCCATTAACAATTAACTTATATAGCTTATTCAAACCAGTTTGGAAATCGAGGCTTAAAGGGGTTGTCTGAGTTATTTTTTGGCTTTTTGTATGTTTCTAGCTAGGCAAAGGTAAGGATTTTACAATTCACTTACTTTATCTCCAGCTGCTGCTTTTTCAGATTTCACTGAGGGTTACATGACCTGTGATGTCAGCTCTTCTCCCTGCTTTGATGATGTTTCATGCACAAGCCTGAGAGATCAGATATGAGTCTGTACACGAGACGTCACTGTGCTGGCCACACCCCCCTGCACTGCAATCTGCTGCTGTTGGCTCTATCCCTGGATTCTTAACCCCTTCAGCAGCACAGACTTAGGGCTGAAGGCTTTACTGAGTAGCTGCAGGCAGTGAGGAGACAAATGCTGGGCACAGGAGCTGACAGAGGAGTTCTTCAGAACATTGCACAAGAACAGGTAGGGGGAAGATCCTGTTTGTATCAGCAGTGTCATTGTACAGCTAGTAGCACTAAAAGCTAAAAAAAAGGCTAATTGCCCAAACTTGACCCTGATATAAAGTGTATATAAAATGTAACTTTTATTAGTGCTGATTTAAAAAAACTTGATAGGGTCTATTAGGGAATTTTGGTACATATTGTACAGCTGGGACTTGTAGTCCTACACATGCTGCTGAGTATCCAGGCAGGCAGACATGTCACTCAGGGCAGCAGTTATATTCACTCCTTTTGCAGAGCAGGGGGAGGGGCAGAGATTGTTGTTAACAGGTGAACAAAGGGCCAGAAGAGAACCAGGGAAATGAGAAAATAGATTTTTTTGTTGCCAAAAACTTGCTTAACTTAGTTATATATTGCTGACCATCAGATTTAGAGTAATATCTATATTTTTTTTCATAACTCGGACAACCTCTTTAATGTATTTGCTTAGCTATTAAACACTGTCCCTGCAGTCTCTCTATGCTTTCCTTATGCTCTCCTTACAGTGTGTAAAAACTCTTTCTACGATATCCCTATACTGTCACTGCAGTCTTCCTAACCAATGTTCCACAATTAAAGGCTTTCTGAACACTTCTTGAGACCAGGTGGAATTAGGTTTTTTATAGGGCCGTGAGCCCGTGACATCACAGGGAGTGGCAATCTGCTGGTTAGCTGGCTGCATAGATTATTAGTCATATATAGCGTTCCAGGACTTCTTACTTTTACTTTGTAACATGTGTAGTTGCCATTTTTGTAGAAAAAAATAATTCTTAACGCAAAGTTGCATAATTTTTCCTAAACTTCGGATGCTTCGATTCGCTCAACAGTAATTATATTTAAAAGGATAAAAAATTTAGTAAATAGACATTTGGACATGAAGATACATTAGAAGTAGCTTAAAGGAGCGTTAGCCACAGAACATGCACACACAAAAAAGATACTTCCATTGCAGTTTTCCATTCATTTCCTTCATTCTATTGATTGGATTTTGGTTTATATTATAATTAAAACTGAGTAAAATATAAAGAAATTCTTCTCACTATACCACAAGAGATCAGCCATGCACCTTCCTTCTCCTCACAATTTTCTGTCTGGCTCTAAAACTCGGAATACACATTAGACTATTGTTGGTAGAACACACTGATTAAGGCAGGATTGGCCTACTATCTCATGTTTATTAGATGTTTGGCTAACATACATTCAGAAGGGGTCAGGGGAAAAATGAATCACACATTTTGAAATTATAAAGAGAGATAAAGCCATCACCAGATATATCTGGCAGCAACTTATTCCGCTCTTGACATTGAAGACAAATGCTCATTTAGGCAAAATTAGGATGCATAAGTATAGGGAGATTGGGAAGAGCACCTGCTGACTTAGATGAGCATTGACCGACATGTATCTGCAATAATAGGACAAAAAAAAATCATTACGTCCCACCCACTTAGCTAAGCCATGCAATTCCCCAGCATAAAATGGAATACTTCAACTGGAGATGAAGCCATGTGTTTTCTGCAGGATTTCTACAAGATTATTTTAGGAATATGCATAAAATCCTGCACATTGTCAACATTTTTTGCAAACATATCTCCTATCTACCTGTATAATTTCAGAGAATTCTCTGTGTTCCCTTTTTATACACACTTTTAGAATCTATTTAAATCTATAATTTGATCAAAGAAGAAAAGAAATGCATATCTTTCTTTTATTTCTTAAGAAAAAAGTAGAAAATAAAAAGTCAATCAGTAAAAATAATGATTTAATATGTGCGGTAATGATTAGGGAATGTCTGTATGGCACTGGTCACAAAATGGGGAAATGCAATCCTTGTGTGTGCATGACAATGAGGCCTTTTTTTTCTCTTGGCCCATCTTGTACATGCTTCAAAGAATAGGCAATTTAATATCCCCCTTGTTACACGCTGTTTAGTAATATCCCATGCTTTTGCTACTAAATTAAACGTGAACGAAGTGGGGTTCATATTTTCAGGGACATTGAAGACTGAGGTGTGAATGCATTATTTACCTACCCTCATGGAAGAAGAGACTACAGCTTGTGTTAGGTCTTCTCTTCTGTCATTTCTCTTTTTAGTTTAATGGTTTAGATGTTTTCGTATGTCCTTTTATTGTGTTTCTGCTTTGTAAGCATTGCACCTTTTTCAATTAAAGCATAATACTATATGGTTTGTTCTTGTATGCGCTAAAAGAATCCATTGCCTTTCATGCATTATTTAACCATATGACTGCTGGAGACTGGCCTCATACAGTATAAATGATTTCCCCATGTAAATTGAGCTAAACTAGTAGCAATCAACTTATTATATTGCTTTCATTATTGGTACAAAATCTACCAGTGTAAATGGGCCCTTACTCTGTATTTAGGAATTTCACCCAAGAAAAATTGTACAGTATATATAGTTGACAAAATTCAGGAGAATTAAAAGTATATAGGTGCGCAACATTTTACCATGTTTTATCAAATAGGCAAAGTTGTATTTTACAAACTAATAGCTAAGAAACCTCCAGGTCACTTATGCTGGCTAAGTATGCATTTCACAGTTTCATAGCTAAATGGATAACAGATCACTCAAGACTGCACTGCATTGACATCTTTCCTCCAGTGATGCACATTAAAGCCTACACAGATTTAATGTATAGTGACTGAATTAAATTGCATAACTGTATTAATCTCTCAATTGGTATCCATTTCTATTTTTCTAGAGATGTATATAGCAATCCTGTTCAGGTCTATAGGAACTCCATTAGCAAAGATGGGGGAAAGGGAAACGAGAAGCCCGATCTGTCAAAGTCCCTCCATGAATCAACATCTGTAAGCTACAGGGACATGGATCTGGGAAGAGTACTAGGTGCAGTGACCTGTCGGAAGTGTGATGAGGATGGGAGTGGTAGTTTTATGATAGATACTGTTACTTATGGTAGCGGCTGTCTTGTTCCCTATATTCCCTTGAGATGTATATAGTAACGAGAGAGTACACCTTATTCCCCAGGACACACCCTGGTTTGAAGGTCTGCTACCTGTTGGAAGTTGGATTGCCCTATTGTAAGTGTGGGAATGACAGGAGAACAGAGCTGATAAAGAAGCAAGGTTAATTTAGAGTCTTTACTTAACAAATATACAATACTTGCACATAAAATGGAGGCATAAGTCTTTGTAATTCCATATAGTTCTGGCTAAACTGGGTTATATCTAGAGTTCCCCCTAAGATGCGCCTTGATGTAAACCAATACTGAATGTTCCAATTAAGCTGTCGAGTGAAATTCTGACAAAACATACTACAATTCCCACTGCGGGGTGTAGAATCCAAGACAGAAACACTGTCTGTCATATTGGTATGGCTAGAAGCCCAAATCTTTTTAAACCCAACCAAGAGCTATAGAATCAAGGAGCTATGAACAAATGTTACATCCATAGGCTAATTCCATATACACCCTCCTTTCTATGACTGCTGAAGCCTCTTAATGATTCTTTACTTCTCATAACTTCAGAGGCTCATTGGGACCTTTTTTGGGATCAAAGGTGACTGAACCTAACCGAACTGGGCCTCACTTCTCCATTTTCCTTGTCTCAAGTCAAGCCAATTGACTCTAACTGACAAAAACTCAGGTTGATGCTACGCCCAAGATGTCAAGCTTCGTCCTCTCTATAGAAATTTATCTGAGGAAAGATTTTATCCCCAGCTTAACCTACAATCACGGGCGTAGGAAGCGGGGGGGACGGGGGGGTCGGATCCCCCCCAAGAAAAAATGCGGGGGGGACAGGTATGCAAAAATCCCCCCCAGCTTTCGCAGGGCAATGTGTGCAGCGGTGGCGTGCACAGGGAGATGAACGCTTCCATTGTGGAAGCGTTCATCTCCATAGTCATCTGTATCGCCGTCCCCAGGACAGCGATACAGATGGTAACAAGACAAAGAAAGGAGAAATGAGCAGTACATTTTTTCTGTATGCACACTGTAGGTGGTGACCAGATGATTAAAGACCTATCCACAGTTACAAAATGTTTTGTATGAGTATTTTACATACTTAAGTATTGACTGGTTCTGTCCCCTTTCATTATTACATCACCTTCTATATTCTTTGTGGTGATATTCCTTGCAATATAGTGAGTTAGTGATAGTTATATAACATGTACAAATCCCCCATTCTGCGGAGAAGGCTGCATTCCTTCAGTGTTTATCTCAAAGACATACCTCCTACAAGAGGAGGGGTGGAAAGGTAGAAACTTTTATGCAGAAAGGCAAATAGTGGAACTTCCCTGAGAGCGTCATCCAGGTCAGATGTTGTAGGTCTATCTCTCTCCTGTATCACCATAGGGTGTCAGCTATGTGCTATGACATGGCGACAGGAGTTTCCCCATTTTGTTGCAGGCCACTGATTGTTTTTTACTTTTACTACTTTGTAAATGATTTATCATATTTAGAAAATATATTTATTCACTTAGCCTCGTTAAGCCTGTTTATTTTTTAAATTGTCAAATTCATGCTAAAACAATGACATAGACTATGGATTTGATAAGTTATGCAACTTGTAGTTATTAGGAACAAAGGCGTTTATAAATAAATATACATACCTTTCTGTTTGTTGATCTTGGTTAAATATCCCTATGCTGAACAATTTCAATTCAGCATTTGTGTCAAACTAAATCATGGAATTCCTACGGGTCTAAACTGCTCTATATGCAGTTTTGGACTGGGGTGCCTAGCGCCCACCATTAGTAACATAGTAACATAGTATATAAGACCGAAAAAAGACATTTGTCCATCCAGTTCGGCCTGTTTCCTACAAGTTGATCCAGAGGAAGGCAAAAAAAAAAAACCTGTGAGGCAGAAGCCAATTTTCCTCACTTAAGGGGAAAAAAATTCCTTTAAAATTAATTATGGGTGCCTACTGTATAGCTACTTAAAAAAATGACCTGCTAACTAGTGGCAGGCTACAGTAAGGCTACTGATGAAAGAGGACATTGGTTGGCCTGCCTATGTACCTAGATATCATCTTAGCCACCTGATGCATATATAATATTAAACTGGGTAGTTTCTTCAATAATCTACTGTTTTTAATATGAACATAGGCTGGTTGAGATGGTGTATGCTGCCTATCTTTATGTACGCAATCAGTCTACTGTATCATGTAGTCATTTGATGCTTTCCATTATGTAAGGAAATCAATGGGGTTTCTTCAACCTCAAGATGCTTGTGGAATTATCACATGCTCCAATCAGAGTTGTTGTGTTTCATTGTCTGCAGGCGCCATTTCTTCAGGAGTAATAGCGCTCCCTGTGCACAGAGACAATGAACTCACTAATATTCTCATTAGCTTAATCTTCCTTTTAATGTGTCTCTATTTTTTTTCTGTCTTTTATGTTTTACTCGCAGTCTAAAAAAATGTAATAAGTTATATAACATACTGGCTATTATTTTATGAATACCCTATCAAATATATTTTTTATGCATATTTCAGCCAATATTATTGCATGTAGAACAATGAGCAATGTACACAGGACTGATCCACAGTCTTTGTTCGCGTATTAATTTGACTAGCATGACTGAGGAAAGATCAGTTGTATCACTTATGTGAAATCAGGAGGATTTCAGATTTAGTTCCCAGGTATGATTCAACCAAATAGACCTTCCGTTTTGACTCAGACCGAAACTGATTCGACCCAAAATCGAAAGTGTGCAATTGGCCTGAATAATTTTGGATGACATTCTGTTGTCTCTCTTTCTTTCTCTCAAAATTATCCTGAATCAATTTAACTAAAATTCTGATTCTAAAGAAAGGTGGGTCAAGTTCTGATTCTGTAAAACCAATTTTCTAATCTCTAGTTATGTAGTTACAATACATAGGTTGAAGACACAAGTCCATCAATTTTAACCTTTCTTCAATTATACATGACTAATTGCTAGAATTATAAATTAAAATTTTATATTTTTATGTTGATTTTTTGTGTAAAAAACACTCGTGACACTCGCTCATCTGAAAAAGGCCTAAAACTCACCATGCTACTCAGGGCCATATTTATAACAAGGCACATGAGGATGTCAGGAAGGGGAGGGGGTGGCACTTCATAGAGAAATTTGATTCTTTCACCTTATTGATGTTTATAATGTCTCCTTATCACTAACTTTTGTTTATTGTAGCTACAAGTCAGAATGTTTAACCCTCACACTCCTTACCTAACAGTAATCTATTTAGGAATGCAATGTAAGGGTTAAATCCCCTGATTTGGTGCTGCAGTTAAAAAAAGTAAGTGATAAAGAGACATCAGATCAGTCTGAAAAGGAGAAAGATGAGACCAGTATATGCCCCATATATACATTTCAAACTAGCAGAGGATTTCTCTCCCTGTGTGTTGTAAGGTCTATTTAATGATTCTAATCATTTACTACTTGTTAGTGTACCTTTAATTATTATCACCCTTCTAATGTGATATTTCCTGAATGTGGTTACTTAGTTTAACTAGGCAGCTTACACTGTACGAGACCCCCAATGTTCTGTGGAAGCTACATTCCTGAGTGATGACATTCAGCACACTGTACATACTGAGCAGAAGGGGCTAGAACTTATATACGTGTATGAATGTAACACAAAGTTTTAATATCCTGGAGATATTATGTAAGGAAGGATGCCTGAGACTCCCTCTCTTATATTCCATAATGACTCTGTCAACTAGGGGTCTTTGACCTGCCAGAACAGTCAATAGAAGCATTGGCGATGTGCTTATGCCCGACCAGTACGACCAGAAAGAGCCTTCCCCATTAACACAGATTACAGTGAATATATATATATATATATATATATATATATATAGTGAATATCTGTATATGTTTCAATCACTGTTAGTAACTTTTTAGTCACTTAGAATGTGCTAAGCTTATCTTATTCTTAGATCTCAGAATTCACGATAAAGGAGTCTGTCACACAGCAGTAGAGATGGCCCGAACTATTCGCCGGCGAACAGTTCCCGGCGAACATAGCTTGTTCGCGTCCGCCATGGCGGGAGAACATATTCGATGTTCCCGTTCGCCCCTATACTTTATTATTGAGCAAACTTTGACCCTGTACCTCACAGTCAGCAGACACATTCCAGCCAATCAGCATACCCTCCCTCCCAGACCCTCCCACCTCCTATCTAAACGCAAGGACAGCATCCATCTTAGATTCATTCTGAAGCTGCAGTAATAGTAATTGTAAATCGCAATACGATTAATATACCCTGTATTATTCGCATTGCGATTACAACTTAGATCTGAGTTCCTAATGGTTGTATTGCTAGAATATAATGAAGATAACGAATATAGTACTATATTATTCTCAATCTTCGTTATATTCTAGCAATACAACAACCATTAGGAACTCAGATCTAAGTTGAATTCTCAATGCGATTAATATAACCTGTATTGTGTATTGCGATTGCAACTACCACACTCTGCGTCAACTAGGTATTTTTCCATGGGAGTTTTGCCATGGATCCCCCTCCGGCATGCCCCAGTCCAGGTGTTAGTCCCCTTGAAACAACTTTTCCATCACTATTGTGGCCAGAAGGAGTCCCTTTGGTTTTTAAAATTCGCCTGTCTATTAAAGTCTATGGCGGTTCGCACTGTTTGCATGCTCGCGAACATTTGCGGAAGTTCGCGTTCGCCGTTCGCAAACGGAAAATTTTATGTTCGCGACATCACTACACAGCAGACCATTCTATAATCTACACATTGACATGTAAGTAGTAAAGCTTCTCAGTATATAGCAGTGCCACAGTGTAAAGGTATACAGGAATGGCTATTTCGTTGCTTTTCAGCAAACTCAGCATGTGGACATCGTATTGGCGCAAAACCACGACCCGAATTATTGAATCAACAATATTTATTCATGGACAACGCGTTTCGGGGTCTTTGAGGCCCCTTTATCAAGTCTGTTGTCTCTATGGACCAGGAGACAAATGGGGTTAAATTTTGTTGTGGTCTGTGGCAGCTGTCTGCGTGCCTCTCCCACCACGTGCAGGAGAGAGAACGCCTAACACAGCAGCTCTCCTCTGCTCCCGCAGGCTGCCACAGACCACAACAAAATTTAACCCCATTTGTCTCCTGGTCCATAGAGACAACAGACTTGATAAAGGGGCCTCAAAGACCCCGAAATGCGTTGTCCATGAATAAATATTGTTGATTCAATAATTCGGGTCATGGTTTTGCGCCAATACGATGTCCACATGCTGAGTTTGCTGAAAAGCAACGAAATAGCCATTCCTGTATACTTCAAGTAACCCAAGACGGCGACCTAGCCAGTCACCTAAAGGGATCTTCGGACACACCAGGCAGCAACCCCTCCCATTACCACATCTCTCTTCAGGGAATCGCCACCACAAGGCATTACCTATATGCCCGCCAGGTGAGCCTAACCGCCTCGGCCACAGAAAAAAGGCCCTATTCTATTAATACGTTTTTCACCCTATGAGCGCCTCTCTTGTTTCCTTGGCTATATTCCATAGTGTGGAGGTGGCAGTATGCCTAGCAAGAGTTAGGGCTTGTTCAGAAAGGTGATGTTAAACTAGCTTGTGCTCCAGTCTGTGAACACGAGCACTTTTTATACAGACCATTCAAGGATGATGACTGCACCCTGTCTGATTTTCTTGCAGATCCACTAACTTTAGCGAATGACTCTTGAGGGAAAATCAGAGCTGGATGGAGCATATTATGATTTTTTCAATTATTGCATGCACCATCCATTGATTAAGATGCCTTTGGACTTGTACATTAGGTTTATATTTTACTAACAGATGTGTAAGGGTCTGTTTTTAACCCCAGTGTTAAAATTGCATTAAAAAAGATGCCAAAAAACACACTCCGTTTTACCGGGTTCACTGAGGTTTTGTGATGTGGTTATTTGCCCTGTATTTTTTCCAGGTTAAACATGTAACAAAAACCTCAGCAATCACGATGCAACCAAGTGTATTTTCAAGTGTATTTTACTGTATAGGCAAAATTATTTTATGTACGTAGCTACTGTATACCTTCAAGTCAATAGGCAGCTTTAGTCAAACTAACAAGTAGCATGAGTACTACACATGCCAAGGGCAGCATAAACTCTAAATACAGCCCTGATGCTACTAAGTAGAAATGAGCGAAGTTTTAGAAAATTCGATTTGGCTACCTCTCCGAATTTTGCAAAAAAATGTGCGTTGTTACAATTTACCTCGTAACAAAGCACATTTTTTAGTAAGTAGCAGGTGCAATGACAGGGAGCGGTGATAGCGCCACTCCCCATCATTGTACCTCTCAGATGCCACGTTTATACATGATCGTGGCATCTGAATGTAAAATTAACATAAAAAAAATTGAATCAATCTTACCACCTCCATTTGCTCGCGACGGGCCGGCTGCTGCCATCTTGCTTGAAGAACTGGCACAAAATCTTGCGCGCTCCGAGACAACGTCATCACATTGGCTGGCGTGGTGACGTCATACATCACCACACGCGGGATTTCGGCTGAGATCTTCAATCAAGATAGTAAATATAATGTTTTTGTTTTTTTTTAGACTATTTCAGGTTGAGTCGTTTTGCTACCACAAAGCACGAGGAAATTCGTCTTCGAGGTGGATCGAATGTATCCTGAAATTCGGATCGAATTCCACTTTGGTGGATTCGATTCACTCATTTCTACTACTACTGCTTATCACTGGCAAACAGCTAAAATATGTATATAGAATAGGCCATTAAATTTGAAGATCTTGTTTGACAAATAGTCATAGTAATATGGATTTTAGGGGCCTGTTTCAGAGTCTTGGTTTTAAAGTCCGTACACCTGGAAAAAACAATAAATGCGAACTGTGTTATGTCTGGCCATTGCTCCATTTCATACTCATTTGTGATATTTTGGGTTTCTGTTATTTGTGTGTGTGACATTTATTAATATCAACACTTGTTACTGTATAATATGAAAAATTGTATTATTCCCACATACTTTCTGGATATGGCCATCTGGCACATTATCGAAAATGCCACTGACAACTATGCAATCATGGGCTCCTTCATACAATTTACCGTAATATCAATGCATAACGTTTTGTAAAACTGTTGCATATGAATGTATGCTTCTGGCTTTCACTTTAAGTTTGACTCAAGCAGGGCCTGAGATGTACAACCCCTCGTAAAAATATCTTTTATGAATGGTAAGGTAGGGAATGACATGAAAAAAGCTCCTATATCCCCACAGGTTTTAATTCAGCTATCTCCCTCTATCAGACACAGAACGGGAAAGTCAATGGTATAGTGGTCCCCTGTGCCCGCTGCCGCCACTCCACTATGCTGGGTGGGCATAAGAGTCACGTCTCTCACCCAGCTTCTGCTGATGTTGTCTCAGCAGTCCGGATCCCCTGGCCCTTCTCAGCCTTTCAGCAGTGGGCCCTGCCGCCGAAATCCCATGGCTCCCCTTTGACTACAGGTTGCTTCCTGCATTTGCCTGCATTGTCTCTCAAGTCTGCCTGTAGGTGCGCTTCCCAGTTCTTAAAGGGTCAGCATGCACACTGGGAACCCAGGGGTACTTAAGGCACCTTCACCTGGAGGAGAGTGCCTAAGCAATAAGTGTTAGTCGCTGCAAAGGTCTTCTGTTCCCTTTTGTCTGCCCATGTACCAACCTCTTCTTGATTCCTAAGATCCTCTGCTGCTTGACCTGACTTTTATATTGACATTTTGCTGCCTATCTTGACCTCGGACCTGTTTCACAGATTCGCACGAACTCTGCCTGCCCTGACTTCAGCCTATCTTTGACTATGATTCTGTCTGAACCCTAGGTGTTCCACACCAGTGTCTCTAATCCCTGTGGGTCAGTTATCTAGTTTTATGCACGGTACTGTACAGTAATTTGATTTAGTTAAAAAAGTTGGTCCTAATGCATTAACCAATCTCATTTAAATAACTGTGTTTTTGCAGACAAATCTATTAACTGTAACTTAGAATAAGTACAAGATAAGTAACATACTTTATTTATAATGTTTTTTCTGAAAACGTCATGAAAATTTAAAATCTCAAATTTCATCATATATAACACTACACAGATTTTCTGCCCTATATATCTTGGGGGAGGATGCGTTTAAGAAAATAGACCATCACTAAAAAGCAAGTGGGTAGTGGGTATTAGGGTAATATGCCATACAGGGTGTACTCCCTATATCTGCTATTGGGCCATAGAAGCCCAGCTCCTTGGTTATTGGGTGACAAGAACCTTTCAAAGACTCCCCTCTGCAGAAGGACACTAAACAAAGGCATGAAGAATAAGACCATGGTTTATGGGAAGATGGAAGGTGTTGAAGCATATACCAGGCCCTTATATTTTGGGTTAGGAATCAATTATTTGCTATTGGGGGTCATTTTCCTTCTGTGTATGCCATTGGAGGATTGGAGGGAGGAAATTAATTTGACTAATCCAGTACTGTATCCTTAAGATCAGTGTATTGTATGTCCTAGAGGTCAGACCACCATCAACTATAAAGCCATAGCATATCCTAGTGCCATCACCTTATAAGATGGGTAAAAACCTTTAAGGCAATAAAAAAAAAACTACAGTAATTGTGTATTTGCTGGTTTTGTAGATTTTTTGTGCAATAACCCAAATACTGAGCTAAAGTGCAGAAATTTCAAAAAAATTAAAAAAAATCTACAAAACCATCACATATAAATACACCCAGAATAGTCCTACAGTAAGAATCATAATATCAGTAGCAGCTGGGAGCTTGAAACAAATCAGATCCATGAAGCTGCTGGTAAAGGATGTATTATTCATAGTTCTGCTATGATCACAGGTGCTGTCATATCACCTGCTGGGATACAGTCACTTCTCAAAGTGGTAGAATTTCTTCCGGAAACTAATAGCTTAATAACATGTGTACAAGACATAATCAGCTGCAGGCAGCTCAGTGGATTTTCTATTTCATTGCTTTTGTTAGTGCCAACTAATAACCAGCTCCAACTAGTTAGCAAATATTTGCTGGCCTGAGGTCTTCAATCTGGACGATTTGCCGTCTGCGGCCCTCCTTTACTGAAAACATATTACAACCACAGATGTCCGTGTGCAGTGGTGAGAAGAGACAGGTGCTGCCTAATCGCATTAGTGACATGAAGTATTTAAGCAGAGGTCTTACCTAGTGACCTGAGCAATTTCACTGGTACTTATCTACCAGAATGTAATTAAAAAAAAAAGTTGCATAAAAATGAGAAATAACTGATGCCGACAGAAAACGACTGAGGTGTTGAAGCCAAGGCGGCGGATCACTATTTCAGGGCTTAATGTATAGGAGAATCTTGTAGAGAAAAGCGTTTTCTGTAGAAACATCCATCACCCCCTCAGGTGTTCCCTTGGAAACATATTTGTCCTTACCATAGAACCATGTGTAGTGCTATGTCTTTGTCAGCTGAGCTTGGTCTCCTACATTTTTGTCAATACATAGGTTTAATGCAAGGGTCATTTTAAAAACATTGAAGTATATTAACTCGTGAAATTAGTTCTAGTGTATATGTGTACCTGTAATAAGGAATAAATCTTTTAAATCCTAATAGTAGTGTATGTATTGCCACTAGAGATAAGCGAATCAAAACTGACGAAGTGGAATTCGATCCGAATTTAAGGAAAAATTTGATTCTCACCGAAATGCTAATTTCTTCGTACTTCGTGGTAACAAATCACATTTTTTTTCCTAAAAAGGCTGCTATTAGAGATGAGCGAAATTTTAAAAAACTTGATTCGCTGGTTAGTCAAATTTTTGGGAAAAATTTGCTTCAATCCAATTTGCGAATCATGGCTTAATAGAATTACCTAATGTGTCTATTAGAGATGAGCAAATTTTTTAAAAATTTGATTCGCTGGTTTGCTGAATTTTTCTGGAAAAATTTGGTTCGATCCGAATATATTCACTGCGAATTACATTAAAAAACGTCTATTCCCTGGCTGCAGAGAGTTTTTATAGTGGTTTAGAACACTGTGCCTAGCAGTAACACTCATAGGGAGTCTGCTGTGGTAGTGACATAATACTGTAAGTCAGTATGACATGCAGATGACAGGCGTCGATCTTAGAATCACTGCACACTTCACTTATTTGGGCAGTCACGGGGCCAAAACTGACCAAATAACTGAAGTATGAACTCAGCATTACAGCTCGATGTTAGAGCCAAGAAGAAGCGCAGTCCTTTTACACTGTCGTCAGCTAATTCCACATAGATGTCAACAGAACCTGCTCTATTAAACGCTTATACAACCTCCCTTCCCTCCCCACCCTCTACTCTTATATGTCCAGGTTATATCGGAATATAGTACATACACATCATTGATTTACCTGTTTTATTAAATTTTATCTGATTTCTTCAGAAATATTTTTGTCGAGATATTATATCATCTTGTATTATGCAGTAACTGTATTTGATATCTCTTATTTGCTCTCCCTTTTGTTTTCTCCATGCTACTCATTTGCATTCCTGTAAAAATCAAATAAAATCTTTAATTTACAGAGTGGAGAGTGGAGAGGGTGTCAGCAGTAAGTATGTGTTGATGTAACTGATTATTTTGCCCTTTCTCTGATCCATCAGAACAATAACCCCCAAAAAACAAATCCTGTCTGTTGAGCATTTGTCTTCACTCGCTCAGCATTTGGTCAGTAATCCATCAGTATTTCTAATGCCAAAAAAGAATAAATAGGAGTGGATCTAAAACACAGATGACAGGTGAATGGAATAATTGCATGTCTCCTGTGGTTTGTACCCACTCCTGCTTTTGGCTACCAAATCAAAAGCCAATGCTGATGGGACCATACAGGTATTTTAGCTGCTACACAGACAGAATCTGTTGTGCTTCTCATTTTTCCTTCCTTATGACAGATTAGAAGAAAGGTCAAATAAATGATGATGTCAGCCAGGCCAAAAGACAAAATAGTGGCCCAGTCATGAAGTGGGGAGGGTGGGAACAGCATAAGAAGTCCACATAGTGGCCCTATGACATAGTGGTGAGGCGGAAGGAGCATGAGGAGACCACTTAGTGGCCCAATGACAGAGTCTGGAGGTGGCAGCACCATCAGGAGGAGGCCACAGAGTGGCACAATGACAGTGTGGAGGTGGCGGCAGCATCAGGAGGCCACAGAGCGGCACAATGACAGAGTCTGGAGGTAGCAGAAGCAGCAGCAGCAGGATCAGGAGAAGGCCACCAAGTGGCACAAAAACTGTTTGGAGTTTGCAGCAGTATGAGGAGGCCACAGAGTGGCACAAAGACAGATTCTGGAGGTGGCAGCAGTATGAGGAGGCCACCGAGTGGCACAGTGACAGAGTCTGGAGTTGGCAGCAGTATGAGGAGGCCACCAAGTGGCACAATGATAGGGTCTGGAGGTGGCAGCAGTATGAGGAGGCCACTGAGTGGCACAATGACAGAGTGTGGAGTAGTGGCGTACACACAATTCATGGGGCCCCGGAGCGAAACTGATCCATGGGGCCCCCTCCCCTACCTCCATTTCTGAGAACGCTGCTAAGGGCCATTTCAGCCCCAGTTTACTACTAAAATTAAACGTTTTGGCTAAATAAAGTATATTACAAAAATGTTACCTATCAGTTGCCTAACTCTTTGGCAAAAAAAAACATATTTATATGGCAGTTACACTTTAAGCTTTGGGCTACTAAGGGTTCTTTCTGTGCGGCTAATCTGCTGCGTGAATGAGTGCCAAGCCCCATTCCGGAGAGCAGAGACTAGGAGCAGTAACATGATTGACTGTGATCTTTTAACTACAAAATCACAGTGACAACTTTATCTCACTGTGATTTTGTAGTAAAAAGATCAGAAAGAGGCACGGAGCATTATCAATCATGTTAATACTCCGGGGATCTCTGCTGTCCAGAACAGGGCTTGGCACTCTTTCACACAGCGGATTACCCGCACAGGATCTGCTCGTGTTAAAGAGCCCTAAGCCCAATGGCTACACTCGCCCAGTTCTAATAAAATCTGGTCCTACCTCATGCAGGGTGTCGCTGGCGTCGGCATAATGTCCGCTGGATCCAGAGCAAGGTCCCTGGGGTGAGAAAAAAAGAATAATCACATAAGGAAGGGATGGTGACTGCCCCTGTGAAATCACCAGCAGGGGGCGCTGTGCTGGCCTGTAAGACTGAGCCTTGCCAATGTATAGCAGGGTAATCTAGTGCTACCACACAGTACTAATGCCCAACTTGTGGCCCCTCACAGTACTAATGCCCACCTTTGTTCCTGTCACAGTAGTTATACTCAGAGATGTGCCCCTCACAGTAGTTATGCCAAATATGTGCTCCCTCACAGTAGTTATACTCAGATATGTGCCCCCTCACAGTAGTTATGCCCAGATATGTGCCCCCTCACAGTAGTTATGCCAAATATTTGTCCCCTTACAGTAGTTATGCCCAGTTATGTGCCCCCTCACAGTAGTAATGCCAAATATGTGTCCCCTCAAAGTAGTAATGACCAGATTATGTGTCCCCTCAGAGTATTTATGCCAGATTATGTGCCCCTTCAAAATATTTATGCCCAGTTATGTGCCCCCCTCAAAATAGATATGCCCAGATATGTGCCCCCCTCAAAATAGATATGCCCAGATATGTGCCCCCTTAGAGTGGTTATGCCACATTATGTGCCCCTCACATTAGATATGCCCACATATGTGCCCCTCACAGTGGTTATGCCAGTCTACCTGCCCCCTTACAGTAGTTATGCCTTCATATGTGCCCCACTCACAGTAATTATGCCAGATTAGGTGCCCCCTCAAATTAGTTATGCCCCCCCCCCTCTTGCGCACTTTGCCCCCTGCCCCCAGTCTGTAGCCTTAGAAAAAAAAACACATACTTACCTTCTTCCCTGATGACAGGCTCCCACACTCATCATGTTGCTGGCTGTGCTGAAAGCAGATTTTCCCGGGCCTTCAGCTCTCCTCCCACAGCCAGCAGCGTGATGTGGGGCCAGCAGGGGGAGCTCCCGAGCTTTGAAGATCAGTGAAGCAGGGAACAGAGAGGTTTCCCTTTGCCACTATGGAAAGGAAATGGCGGCCGGGTTTGTGAGTGAGTGCGCGCTCCTTCCCCTTCATATTATACATGTAATGGAGCGCTCTGATGGGACCCGAAATTGCCACTATACTTCATGCTGGGCCCCATCAGAGTGCTTCATTACATGTGAGTACAGCGGTTTTTAACATGCTTTAGGGTGGCCTTCTGGCCTGGGGGGTGGGTCCACAGGCGGCCAGGCCCCCTGAAGTGCCGGGCCCGGTCGCAACTGCGACCCCTGTATGTACACAACTGGTGTGGAGGTGGCAGCAGTATGTGGAGGCCACCGAGTTGCGGTCACAAATCCAGTTTGGCTGCCCAGTAGTCCAGCAGATCTTTAATGTGGGGTGGCAGGGTGCTGTAGCCACCACCTATTAGTTCAGGTCCTGCTCCAGGTCTACCCGCTGCTGCTGGTGAGTAGTTTCTTCACTATGCGAATGAAGAAAACTGCTCATCAGCGACTGTAGACTGTAGATGGAGCTGGTACTGCTCCTGCCACCCCATCCCTCCCCAGCAGCCATGGCAGTTGAACGTGAGCGCAGAGGGCCCCTCCGGTCAGACCTGCGAGAGGAGGGACGTAGGCGCAGATAGGCAGCGGCCAACTGACTATATAGGATGTTTTAGTAGTAATTAAGTTTGTCCTCCCTCTCAGTGGGTGCAAAAAAGGCCCCATTTTGGAACGGTAGCGAGGGTCCAACAAGGTGGAGAGCCAGAAGTCATTCCAAATGGTGACAATTTGGCTGTCACTACGCAAGCAAGTGAGCATGTATCGGGCCATTTGTGCAAGTGACTCGGAGGGACTCCCTGCCTCCATCTCCACTGCATACTGCCACAGTGCGTCTAGGTTATCTGTCTCGTCTTCCTCATCGCCCTGTAGTTCTTCTGGCTGCTCCTAAACCTCCTCTCCTGTCAGCTGAGTAGTAAAACCACCCATTTCGCTACACATTGCCTGTGCTCCAATGTCCAATGCCGCTGCAGCTCAAGGAGGGTATGCTTTGCGGTGTACGAGTTGCTGAAGTGCATGCATAGTTTCCTGGCTATTTTTAGGATGTCTTGCAGATGGGTGGAAGACTTTTGGAATTGCTTGAAAACCAGATTGAACATGTGTGCCATGCAGGGCGCATGGCTCAGCCTTCCTCGACAAAGCGCCGACACCATGTTTCTCCCGTTGTTGGTCACCATGGTTCCAATTTTCAGTTGTCGCGGAGAAAGCCCGGATTTCATTTCTTGATGAATCATATGGAGCAGTTCCTCCCCTGTGTGACTCAGTTCGCCAAGGCAAACCAGGTGCAGAACAGCATGACACCGCCGTGCCCTGCACATGTGGTATGCTGGAGGGGCACTGTGACTTGTCCTTGCAGTGGAGTCTGAGGACATGGTGGAGGCTGAGGAGGCAGAGGCGGACATTGTCACAGGACCAACGGAGTGACAACTTGGAGACGGACGCGGTTGTGCAGGAACCACATTCACCCAGTGGGCCGTAAAGGACATTTATTTTCCCTGACCATAGTTACAGTTCCACACGTGGGCGCTGCCATGCACTTTGGCAGACAAAGACAGGCTCAAGGACTGGCCCATCTTCTGTTTAGTGTTGAGCACGAATATTCGAATATCGAATTTTATTAGTGAATATGGCACTTCAATAATTCACGAATATTTAGAATATATATTGCTATATATTTGTTTGTTTGAATACTCGGCATTGTTTTTCATCTGAACACATGATTCCTGCTTCTTGATTGTGGGCCAATGAGTCATAAGACTATGCAACCAATAGAGGGGGCTGTTCAGGAGTCATGAACAGGGCCCTCTATTGGTTGCATAGTCTTATGACAAGACTATTCGCTGTTGTGAGTTCATGAAATCTCACATCTGATGGTATATTCTAACCCTGAGGCATTCGTAGGGTGATGGGGACACTCCATGCGCACGGGAAGTTGGCAACGGGCACTGACTGGAGCGGGATAAAATCCTAGGGAGCCCGGACATGTAGGAACTGTTTTTTGGGGAACCAGACAGCAGGGAGGAATCAATCATGTGTGTTCACTACTTCATAAAAGTATGAAGAATATTCTAATAAGGGATATATAGCACTATATTCAATATAGGCTATACGAGTATATTAGTTTTTTTCGAATATTTGTGAATATATGATGAATATTCTACACGATTTTCGTCAAATATCGTGAATTTGAATATAGCCCCTGCCGCTCATCACTACTTCTACATATTTGTGCAAAGCTGGTGCTGCCTTTTTCGCAAAGAAATGACGACTTGGGACCCTACACCTTGGCTCAGCACAAGCTATCAGTTTTCTGACAGGTGCAGAGTCCACCACTTGAAAGGGAGGGACTGCAGCACCAGCAATTTGGACAGGAACACATTCAGCTTCTGCGCAGTTGGATGATTGCACGCATACTGCTGTCTCTTGGCAATCACTTCGGTGATCGATTGCTGACAAAATTACTGACGAGAAGTTGGGGGGGAAGGAGCAGGAGCATCTGGACCAGCAGAAGATGGGAATGAAAGACCACTCACTTTGGCTGAGGTGGAGCCTTGTCTGCCTGAAACCGCTGCGTGCCACTGGGTGATGCAGCAGATGCTGCCGCAAGCTGCACCAGCACATTGGAGCCACTGTTCTCACAGGCCACTGTATGACAACACTGCATATGTTGATGCAGGGCCGTAGTGTCAACATTGGCACCCTGGCCATGCTTTACCTTCTGCGCACAGATTCAACATATGGCCACGTTTACCTCCTCCGGTGGCTTAACAAAAAACTGCCACACTGCCAAGTAGGTGATTTTCCCCCCAACAGTCTGCACTGATTGACTGCTACTGCCTCTGCCTTTGTGAACCCCTGCACCATGACTTCCCGGGCAGGTAGGCTACTGCGGCTCCTCGCTGTATAGTGGAGCTGAGCCCACACCATACAATACTTCTGTGGCTGAGTAAACAGCAAAGGACAGAGACAGTTTGAGGACAGGTGAGGGCACAGGGCTTGCTCCCGGACCATGCCAACTAAGGCAAGTTGTGTCTGACGAACCCATCGACTGTTGGCTCCGGGAGTCTGATGTCACTTGGGAGGAAGTGGATGACGGAGTTAACCAATCAAGAACCGCTGGGTTGCTGGTCAAGACACGACCGCTAGATGACACTGGGAATCAGGCCTCTCGCTGCGACTCCTGCTGCCATGCCCCCTTACTCTACTGCGACCTCTGCCTGCACCAGAAACATTTAGGCCTCTGCCACTCCTCTGTGCATGGCCTGGCACTTCTCTGTCTGACATACTTTTAGCTCAACTAAATAAATTAAAAGAAAATTAAAACACCCCTAAAAGCGACAAATATAAATATTTTTTTGCACTTAAATAGGCCACTAAACGCTTTTACCACAAATAACTGCAACAGTGAACAGCGTATATATTTTTATTTCTGCACTGAAATAGGCCAGTAAACGCTCTCACCACAAATAACTGTAACAGTGAAGTTCGTATTTATTTTTCTTTCTGTCCTGAAATAGACCACTAAATGCTTTCAACGCAAATAACTGCAAGAGTTAAATGTGTATATATTTTTCTTTTGTACTGTAATAGGCCTCTAAACTCTTTCACCACAAATAATTTCAACAGTGAAGTGCGTATATATTTTTCTTTCTGTACTGAAAGAGGCCACTAAACGTTTTCACCACAAATAACGGCAACAGTGAAATGCATATATAGTTTTCTTTTTGTACTGAAATAGGCCACTAACGCGTTCACCACAAATAACTGCAACAGTAAAGTGCATATATATTTTTCTTTTTGTACTGGAATACTGTAGGCCACTAAATGCTTTCCCCACATATAACTGCAGAAGTAAAGTGCGTATATATTTTTCTTTTTGTACTCAAATAGGCCACTAAATGCTTTCACCACAAATAACTGCAACAGTGAAGTGCGAATTAATTTGTCTTTCTGTACTGAAATAGGCCACTAAACGCTTTAATCACAAATAACTGCAACAGTAAAGTTCCTATTTATCTTTCTTTCTGTACTGAAATAGGCCACTAAACACTTTCACCACAAATAATTGCAACAATGAAGTGCGTATATATTTTTCTTTCTGTACTGAAATAGACCAATAAACTCTTTTACCACAAATAATTGCAACAATGAAGTGCGTATATATTTTTCTTTCTGTACTGAAAGATGCCACTAAACTTTTTCACCACAAATAACTGCAACAGTGAAATGCGTATATATTTTTCTTTTTGTACTGAAATAGGCCACTAAATGCTTTCACCGTAAATAACTGAAACAGTGAAGAGCTTATATATTTTTATTTTTGAACTGAAATAGGCCACTAAACACTTTCACCACAAATAACTGAAACAGTGAAGTGCATATATATTTTTCTTTTTGTACTGGATTACTGTAGGCCAATAAATGCTTTCACCACATATATCGCAATCAAACGTTCACGAACCGCGCTATTCGCAGCAGGCCCCATTTACTTTAATGGCAGGCAAACCTGAAAAACTTTCAGGTCATATTTGCAGCCACCAAATAATTACTAAAAGTACACAAATAGTCCCACAGCATGGACAGTGACATACCAAAGGGGGATCAATGGCAAAAATTTCCACAAAAAAATATGTATTTTAATCAGGAGCCATTTTTATGCATCTTAAAGGGAAACTCTGAAAAATGTGCCCTGCTGGAGTCTAGAAGAAATTTATTTTAGGCCACAGGAGTACAGGCCCTGAAAATTAGGCATTTACATGACAGAAAAGAACTTGTGATTATGTGGCTGGAGGTACAATATGCGTTTACTGGCTAAAAATTTTACTGTAGGCCAGTACAGGCTGCAAAAATTAGGCATTCACCTGACAGAAAAGAACAAGTGATTATGTGGCTGGAGGTACATTAGGCGGTCACTGGATAACAATTTTACTGTAGGCCAGTACAGGCCCCAAAAATTAGGCATTCACCTGACAGGAAAGAACAAGTAATTATGCGGCTGGAGGTACATTAGGCAGTCACTGGATAACAATTTTACTGTAGGCCAGTACAGGCCCCAAAAATTAGGCATTCACCTGACAGGAAAGAACAAGTGATTATGTGGCTGTAGGTACATTAGGCGGTCACCGGATGAAAATTTTGCTGTAGGCCAGTACAGGCCCCACAAATTAGGCATTCCCCTGACATGTCCACCATTTTGTGTTTGTACTGGTTTAAGTATGTTGCCCCCCAGTACTGGCCTTGCCCTTTATGCTTTTTATACGGGGGTCCCTCTTCAAAAACTGGAGCAGGAAGGCCCCCACTTTGCACTAAAGTGGAGGCGGTGGAGCGCTCTGGTTCCTGCTCATCGCCCAGGACAATGTCGTCCACAATCTCCTCCACCCAGCCACAGACAACACCAGGGATCTCCGAAAAGTTTAAATTCCCCCTCAAAGCCTGCTCTTCTTGCTCCTCCTCCTCCTCTTCCCCCCAGCCACCATCCTCCTCTGACTCCTCTTCAGACTCCTGCTGACTTGTCTCTGATGGAGTAGCCCCCACTGGGAATTCATTCAGCATTGTGACTTCCTCATCTTCCAATTCCTTCTCCTCGATGGCTTGATCAATGACACCACGCAATGGATGCTCCAGAAAGAAGGTGTAAGGTACGATGTCACTGATGGCGCCCTGGCTGCGACTGACCGGTTTGGTAATCTCATTAAATGGCCACATAAGTCTGTATGCATAGCGCATTTGCAGCCACTGGCGCGGTGAAAATAAACCAAGATCCCCAGAACCTGTCCTTCGGCAGAGTTTGTACAGGTAGTCGTGGAATTCCAGCGCGTCGGGCTGTTACAAATCAGACGTCTGACGGGCAAATGGTGTCACCGCTGAATGTTAGCAAGGCGAGCCATGGCCGTGTAAGATCTTCTAAAATGGCCAGAGATTTTCCTGGCATGCCGCAAGACGTCCTGGACCCCGGGGTAATTGGCGATGAATCGCTGCACGACTAAGTTCAGGATGTGTGCCATGCACGGCAAGTGTGTCATTTTACCCTGTTTCATCGCGCTCAGTAGATTGCCTCAGCCTCCACTGCAGTAGATTGCCTCAGCCTCAACTGCAGTAGATTGCCTCAGCCTCCACTGCAGGGACAATTCACAGGGGCCCTCCAGCATACCACATGTGCAGGGCACAGTGGTGTCACGCTGTTCTGAACCTCGTTTCCCTGGGCGAACGGAGTCACACAGGGGAGGAACTGCTCTGTGTCCTTCGTCAAGAAATCGAATCCTGTCTTTCTCTGCAACAACTCATAATCGGAACCATGGTGACCGACAACTCGAAGAACAATGTGCCAACACTGCGTCAAGGGGACTGAGCCATGCACCCAGCATGGAACACATGCTGTCAAGCGGTTCATGAAGTCTTTCACCCATGTGAAAAACATCCTAAAAATGGCCAGGAAACTTTGCATGCACTTCAGCCACTCATACACCGCAAAACAAACCCTCCTTGAGCTGCAGAGGCAGAATAGCATCCCCCAACATAGGCTGATATGTATAATTGCATTAAGCAAACACCTTCAATTCTTTTTCAATGGCTTTTGTTTCAAGATAACATGATGAGTTAACAAATTTGAGTTAGGAATCGTTAATTTCTAACAATAATTTGTTTTCCCTTAGTCCTAACAGCAGCACAGATGGGGTTAACCATCCCCCATGGACTGGTAGGACCAGCGGAATTATTAATGAGCCCAAGTAAATAAAACAAATAAACAATTAAGTATCCCCTATTAAGGATGGAATCACCCCCAGCCCACTGTGTTATAACAAATTATCGTTAGAAATTAACAATTCCCTTTTGTCCTACCAGCAGCACAGATGGGGAGATAGCAAGAAGAACCCCTAGGGAGTGCCCTCGTGCCTGGCAGAATCAAGTATAGTCTTCCCAAAGGCCGAGTAATCAGCTAATCTGGCATCCAATCTATAATGGGAGATGAATGTTGATTCAGAGATCGATCGAGATGTGCAGATATGCATCTTTGAGGTCCAGGGTTGCCATCATGTCCCCAGGATTGAGAACGGGAACCACTGACCTGATGGTCTCCATACAAAACTTCACCTTCCTTATATGCCGATTGAAATACCTCAGATCGATAATCATCCGGAGATCTCCTGACGTCTTGGGAACCAGAAAAACTAGTGAGTGGATCCCTAAGCCCCGTTCCCCTGCCGGAACCTCCTCAAGAGCCCCCTTGCAGATGTAGTCCTGAAATGTAAGCCTCCAGAACCGACTGCTTGGCAGCTTGTAAGAGTTTGGTCTTGATGAACTTGTCTCGAGGGAGAGAAATTAGATTGATTAGATACCCCTCGGAGATGATATTTAGGAACCAGGGATCAGAAATATTTCAGATCCAATTCTCTTTGAAGTGGGAGAGACGGCCTCCGACAGATAGATGAGGCAGAGGAATGGGGAAGCTTTCTGGCAGGATGGCAGGAGTAACGGGAATCATCCAAGAGCCTCGAGGAGGCCCGGAGTCAGGAGGTGGATTTTCTATCCTTGGCTCCTCCGCGAGAGTGCTTCGAACCCCTTTGCTGTGCTCCCCAGTCCCTTCAAGTTATCGACTGCTGGGCAGACCTACCTCCGTGGTCCTATCTGCCCCGCCCTCGAAAGGACTGTTGGGGAAGACTCTTCCCCTTCTTATCTGATAGGCCTTCAATAATTCTATCAACTTCCGACCCGAACAAACGGTTGGGCTCAGAGGGAAGGCTACATAAGTTGTATTTAGAGGAGTTGTCAGTTACCCAAGGCTTAAGCCACAAAGGCCTACGGGCCGCTGACACAAGGGCCATGGATTTGGCCACCAATTTCAGCTGAAGCTGTGCAGTATCGCACATGAAATCGATAGCCAGGTTGATGGTCTTAAAGGCAGCCAGAATGTCATCATGAGACACCTTCTGATTCACGGCAGTCTGAATCTGGTTCAGGCGAGACCGGAGGAACATAGAGACCTCCGTACCAGCAATGGCTGTAGAAGCGGATGCTGCAGCAGCCATGTAACCTTTCCTTAGAGTGCACTCCACCCTCCTGTCAAGGGGATCCTGCAGACTAGACCCATCGTCTGCTGGGACCAGAGTGCATCTGGACAATTTGGCGATAGCCATGCCCACCTTGGGAATGGAACCCCACAATCACACCAAGGATTTAGCCATCGGGAAATGTAAATATCTTGGTTAGAACCGGACCTTTTTCAGGATTCTTCCACTCTCTACGCATGACAGAGAGGAAGATCTCATCCACTTTAAAGACACATGGTTCCCGACTAGCAGGACCGGAAGGCTCCCCAGGGTTAACATCATGGTCCCCCAACCTGATGGACATGAGTAGCTTTTGTGTCCTTTCTGGAGGAAAAAAACACAAGGTGATGGTGAGTACAATAAAGAAATTCAAAAGGGGACTGGATGTATTTCTGGAGTGTAATAATATTACAGGTTATAGCTACTAGAGAGGGATCGTTGATCCAGGGAGTTATTCTGATTGCCTGATTGGAGTCGGGAAGGAATTTTTTCCCCTTAAGTGGGGAAAATTAGCTTCTGCCTCACAGGTTTTTTGTGCCTTCCTCTGGATCAACTTGTAGGAAACAGGCCGAACTGGAAGGACAAATGTCTTTTTTGGTCTTATATACTATGTTACTACGTAAGCTCCTCCTCATCTGCGGAGGAAGAAATTACGGAGAACACAGAGGGTCTCTACACCAGGGCAGAGGTTTCCATAGTCGTCTGAGCAGCAGTAGGAAGCCTTTCATAAAGCAGGTTCACGACTCCCTTGATGGACCCATTCACATAGCTCTTCACCCATGCATACATGTCCTGCTTAGTAGGTTCACCTGAAGGTTGGACCCTCGGACGACAGCTGTAACATCTGGAGTACGAATAGCTATCCTCCAAAAGAGTGCTACAATCGTAACAGGATAAATGCTTCCTCTTAGAAACCGACTTTCTGCTATAAGGATCCAGCGGAGAAGACATCACTGCTGGAAGAGGCAATTTACTTGGCCAAGATACCACTATTGATGAGCTGGATGATGCTGTTTCTCTTTTTTTGGGAAATATTCTTCATGGCTGTTCCTGGATACAAACCAGTGAACTTGCACTTGGGAATTAACCTAATCACACAGTGAGCTATTAGGAAATGTGAGAACAGGTTGTAATTTGCAGTCTACAAGAAGAAAAATATTGTTTCCCCACCAGGAGTAAAACAGTAACAATGCAGTTACCTGACAAAAATCTGCATAACTAATCATATGCTTAATAGTTGCAGGTCAAATTTATGCATGAGATAGACAAGATGATTGTCTATAAAATGATGGTAGTGTCACTTTCGAAGCTGTAGTGGATGGTAAGATATGGAGACTAAAAGTCAAACGTTCAAAACATTTTTACCCTTTTAGTAAGTACAGTACCCTTATCAGTGTATACTGTAACACCAAGTAGGACAAATTGTAGAGTTATACAAATCGAGCTTGTAGCAGGTAACTCTTAGATCTGCAGATAATCAAATTTTTAAACTCTTCCAATCTATGGTATGTAGAAGGGGCATAAAAGCCAGATTGAAAGCACCATTGTTTAGCCACATGAAACCTCAAAAATTGGATCAAGTAATGTGGGATGATTGTGCGATGCATCTTGTTCATTTATGTGCCAGTTTTCACCACTTGTCGGAAACAGAATCCTTGAACTGAGAGACCTTGGTTTATCTCTCCAGCAGATCGCTATGTACCTTGGCCGAAATGCCAGCACTGTTTAATGTTGCATGTTTTGGTGGTTAGGAGAACAATGATGACCTGGAATGACAGTAAGAGATGCACAGGGTAGATCACCTGAAAATATAAATGTTGCATAGTGATCTATCTGTACTGCAAGCAAAATGGACATCAGTGGCATACCGTGTCTACACAAATCAACAGAAGGCATTTGTACGACATTGGGCTACGAACCAGATGTCCAGCTACAGGTGTTTCATTCACCACACACCACAGCTCTCGAAGACTATCATGGTGCACAGCAAGATAGCAATGAAAGCTAAAATAAAGGTATATTCTCTTAAGAGATGATTACCGTTTTTGTCTTAGACACAATGATAGCTGGAAATTGGTCTGGAGGCCATGTGGATAATACCATAAAGAGGCATTCACAAGCCTTCCTGCCTTTCTCCCAGGATTATTTTGTAGGGTGTCATAATCTACTTTAGCCAGAACCCTCTAGTCTTCATTTCAGTTACATTATTAGCTCTGCATTTGTATAACAATGCATTTTATTGTTTTTCCCCTTTAATCCCTTGCAGTGTATTTGGTTAGTGGTACCTGGTACCTTGTCCTCCACATTTCTGAAGTCTGAAGTATCTGCACATGTGTACTGCACACTGAAGACCTTTAGGAGGGGCTAGGAGGCTTGAAAACATTTAGCTATGTAGCAAAGAGCTTAGCTCCATTGAAGACATCATCAAGGTAAGATGTGTCTTGCTACCACCATATATTTTTGCATCATATGGGTGTCAGGCAGATGGGAAGCTTGCTCATTTGTTCATGGGTTCATGTGTTGGTGACTGTTACTTTCCTGTGTATCTTAACTTTTATATATACATATTTATAGTTTAGTAGCTATAAAGTGTTACATAGCTACAGTGTTACATTGATTTGGTCGTGGAACCAGTACTACCGCCATTTCTCCGAAGTGTCCTAGAAACCATTTTTTCAACAGGACAGCACCAGGCTGCATGTTACTTGTGCTACGATGAGCTATGTGTGTGACCTAAATGTGCTACCATGGCCTGCAGTAGAGTCTCCGGACTTGCCTCCCATCAAGCACATTTGGGACGCCATTGGTCGGCAATTTCTGCCAGCAGCAGCAGAGCTTGATGAATTGCGCTTCAAAGTTCATTGAGCGTGGAAGAACATTTATAAGACAACCATTAATAACATTATTTATAGCATGGCATATAAGCTTGTGTTATTTCTACACGTGGCACTCATATGCGATACTGAATAAATTGAGATGTTTTGAATATTTTGTTAACATTTTACGTATCATTCTAATATCATTAACATGTCTTTCAACCCTGTGATTTTCATAATTCCACAATTTTTCTTCTTGATATTGCAATTTCAATCTTGAGCATATAGGAATATAATTTATTAAGAAAATTAATGATTTGAAGGAAATTTTTTGTTACTAAGTAGCGAAGCAAAAATTATAAACGGCGATTACTGTTCCCTGTATACTGTGCCTCTTTTGTAAAGCTCTTTATGCTACAAGCCATCATAACTTCTAATTAAAGTGCTCAAGAGTGTATCTACATGAAGCTTTTTCTCATTTTCTCTCTCACATCAGCAGGTGAGATGGACTTCAGGAGACATGGACAACTAAAATGAATCTCAGGTGTTCTATATATTTGGGTACAGGTAAAATAGACCTAATTTGCTACAGACATTAGGTGACAGGTGAAATAGACCTAAGGTGACATAAACCTCAGGTTAAAGGTGAGATAGATCCCATGTAATAGATCACAGAATGCTGATTTGTCCTGTTGTGTAGAGAACACTTTTCAGCTTATGTTGTATATTCTGGGGAAAGGATCAGTAGTCATCTCACTATAATCAGATTACTGTAAAAGGTAACCTGCATTATGAAGTGGAAGGCAATTAGTCTTAGATTATGCTATTGGCATTAAGTAATGGAGCAAAAGGAGGATGTCTGCACATGGCACAGGACACGCCCACAACATTGCCCCTCAAGTAGATGATTAATGTCTCTTTTGTGAACCTTGACTCCTAAAACTTGATAAAAATATCTAAATCAAACAAATGAGTCAAAAATATTAGACTTGGTCGCTTATTTATTGAGGAAAATGATCCAATATCAGTGGCAAAAATATGTGAAACTTTGCTTTCAGTATCTGGTGTGACCTCCAAGTGCAGCAATGACTGCTACTAAAAGTTTCTGGTAATTGATGATCAGTCCTGCACATTGGCTTGGAGAAATTGTAGCCAATTCCTCCATACAAACAGCTTCAACTCTTATGTTGGTGGGTATTTTCACATTAACTCCTCTCTTCAGGTCCTTTGTCCACAAAACCGTGCTCCAATACCCAGGGCCGTCTTTAATATTGATTGGACCCTTAGCAAGAATTTACTTGGGGCCCCTGGATCCCGCCTTCACACACTCTAGCATGCAATCACGCCCTCCACCACAACACACACACACACAAAAAATCCACACACCTGGTTCACACAAGTTCAGGTTATCGACGAATCACGTTATGGATTCTGCTACCACGGACCATAACGGAATTCAGAATCCTTATGGTCCGTGGTAGCAGAATCCATAACAGGATTCGTCGATAACATGAACTTCAGACGCCGAACCTAAAACACAAGTTCGCTCAACACTAATTATGTAAGGGTACTTTCACACTAGCATTATTCTTTTCTGGCATATAGTTCGGTCAAAAGGGCTCTATGCCGGAAAAGAACTGATCAGGCATATCCCCATGCAATCTGAATGGATAGAGATCCATTCAGTTTGCATCAGTATGCCTTCCGTTCAGTCACTGTCAGGCGTTTTGGCTGGACATAATACCGCAGCATGCTGCGGTAATATGTCCGTCCAAAATGGCTGATCAGTTGCCGGAATGACAGATCCGGCATTAATTTACATTGACTTGTATTAGTGCTGGATCCGGCATTGCGAAGCAACTGAAGGGCGGATCCGCATGCGCAGACCGGGAAAACTGTGAAAATGAGTGCAGGATGGATCAGTCCATGCGCGTGACAAGCGGAGGGACGGATCTGTTCTTGCAATGCATTTGTAGACGGATCCGCAACCGGATCTGTCTACAAATGTTGCCAGTTGTGACACTAAATGGCGGATCCGGCAGGCAGCTCTGACGACGGAACTGCTTGCCGGATACATGTGCCGCAAGTGTGAAAGTAGCCTAATGTTGGTGTTTGCAGTATGTTGGTGTTATAACTTATATTATGGCAGTATAATATTATCATTATGTGAACACTGTATGGGGTTATTGCCAATAACCCCATACAGTGTTCACATAATGACAATGACATTGAGCAGCGTTGCTAATCTGGCAATATTTATTTAGGGACTGTATTGTATGCACTGCTGCACATGCAGTCTTAGTCCACACTACACCCCTGCCTTGCTGCAGCCTCACAGGAGTACACGACCAGTCCATATGTGTATGGCATAATTGGGTTGGCAATGACATAATGACACATGAGTCGACAGAGGTCTTTGCCACCAGGCAGGTCCAGCACACACATTATTATTGTCATACTCCTGTGAGGCTGCAGCAAGGCAGGGGTGTAGTGTAGACTAAGACTGCGTGTGCTGCTGTCTGCTGTGCATACATTATCAATCATGAGTCCTGTCCAGCCCAGGCAGTGACTTACTGATATTGGGTGAGTAACTAAATGGGGATGGTCCGGACCAGCAGCGCTGCGTGTGAGGCCAGGTTGAGGCCGCGCCGGCGGGAGAATGTGGAGCAGGAAGTGACTGTCTGCGTCTGCGTACCTAAGGTAACTGACGGCGCAACGGGTACAGCGTAGGTACGCAAGGGCTAGGGTGGGAGGTCGGGAGAAGGAGCGCACTGTCTGCACTGGCAAGTCTGGCAGGCTCCGGGCACACAGCAGAGTAATCACTAATGCACAGCGAGCAGCCACACGCAGCAGCCGCTCGCTCACATAGTGATTATTATTGATAGAGCATAGAGAAGTTGCAGGAGTCTCAGTCTCATAGCTGCCTTGGCTGTGGGGCCCCCAGGAGCAACTGGGCCCGGGGCAGCTGCCCCTTTTGCCCCATGTCAAAGACGGCCCTGCCAATACCCTTATTGTCTGTCCAGGGGATCTTTAGCAAACTGTAGACAGGCAGTAATGTTCTTTATGTAAAGCAGCGGCTTTCTCCTTGAAATCCTGCCATGCATAACATTGTTGTTCAGTGGTCTCCTGATGTTGTACTCATGAACATTAACACTGACTATTGTGAGAAAGGCATTTTGTTGCTTAAAGGTTACCTTGGGTTCCTTTGTGACCACACAGACTATTACATGTCGTGCCCTCTTGGCATGATTTTTGTTGGTTAACCACTCCTAGGGAGCGTAATAATGGTCTTGTATTTCCTCCATGTGCACATTATCTGTCTCACTGTGGATTGCTGAAGTCCAAACTCTTCAAAGATAATCTTTTAACCTTTCCAGCCTGATGAGCATCAACAACTCTTCTTCTGAGGTCTTCCAAAATTTCCTGTGTTTGTGTCATGATACACTTCCACAAACATTTGCTGCGGAGATTAGACTTTGGGGGATTCCCATTCTTTAAAGGGCATATGTTAGAAGATTTGTACCTGGCTGCTAACCTGTAGTGTGTGTGTTTGCAGCTCTAGGCATCTATGTTGGTCTCATGTTCATATGTGCCTGCATAGCTGAGAACAATCATGTTTTATTATATGCAAATGAGCCTTTAGGAGCAACGGGGCATTGCTGTAGTGAGAACATCATAATGATTGGCCCTGTCTAGCACACATGTAACAAATCAGCCAGTTCATAGGTACAAATCTGCTGACAGATGCCCTTTAAATAAAACAGGTTGCCCACACACACTTTGAATTGTCATTGATTGAAAACAACTTACTAATTGGACCTTCAGAGTATCTGCTTATCCTAAAGGTTCACATACTTTTGCCACTTGCAGATCTTGGATCCTTTTTGACTCATTTGCCTGATGTGGTTATGTTTATCTACTTTTTGGACTTTTGTGAAAATTTGATGTAGTTTTGGGTGAAATTTATACAGAAAAACTAAAGTAAACTAAGAAAAATTATTCTTATATTGTGTTTTTCAAAGTAATATGGTATGTTAAGAGTCATCTTCAAACTCCATTAGGTAAATCACTTGGATCATTAACAGCAACTGAATTTCCAGTCCAGTGCCTCTTTTCTAGAATAGCTGATGTTTCTGGGCTTTGCATTGTTATTTTTATGATAATGGCTATCATTGTTAATAGTTGCACAATGGCAAAATGTATTCTGTTTATTTCATAAAGTTTTCTCATGGATCTGCAAACATTTTATGTACCTTTACCTCAAAAATCAACAAGGCTAGTGTAGTAGCACATGATATTGTATACTGAGCTGCTGATTTCAGGGACAATGGCTGAAGAGGTTTTATTGAACCATTAATGTTGGGGAGTTCTATGGTTAGAATATACAGTGGGGGATTTGTCCATAAAGAGGTATGGAGACCTATAGAAATGAGCTTCCCAGGAGTCATCATTGGAGTATGGATGAATGGATTAAAATATACAATTCCGTTTTACAACCACGATCTCTGAGATCCTATCCTAGGGTAGGAGAGTCCATCCTGTGACCCACCAGCTGATGTGTAACTAAATTACATTGAATTGAATTGACAGTAGCCATACTGGGAGTAGTATTTTCAAAGCAGCTGGTGTGCCATAGTTTGGACACCACTGTCTCAGGGAGCACATTTTTAGTTTCATTTCTTTAGTTTCAATAATCATAGTGGCGCTCTAGACTCTCTGCATGTATGCATGCAGTATAAAGCAGGTCATACACTTTAGACAGCTGTAGGCCAGAGCTATCCCTCCTGACCCTCTTATATGTAATACCCCAGAGTGGTATTATCATTTCTGCACTCCACTACTGTCTCTAATGGGCTAACATAAATGTAATTTTTGCATTTCTGTTCAGGTCCTCTACATTGTGCAGTGATATAATCTTTCTATGCAATTGTTATTACATGTAATATGCCTGGTTCACCAGCAGGTGGCAGTGCAAATGGCAGAGTTATAGTTAGAGAGAATGTAACTCCTCAATCCAGCGGGGGCAGCGGGCAGACAGTTAGTGCTAGTGTCAGTCAAGTTTGAACAGGAGAAGAGAAGCCAGGTGGGGCATACACAGGCGTGCCTATGCCAGCCTAAGCTCTGCTGGCTATGGAAGAAGATGTCTAGAAGCTATAGAGGCCAGAGGAATGGTTCTTCGGCCACCATAAGAAAAATAAGCAAGAATATTAATTCTTCGGCTGAAAGTAATTTATTTGCTCAGTATCAGGAGGGGAATAACAGTCTACGGCACCCTATCCAAGGATGCCAGAACAGATCTTAAGTACAGAAACTAGACTTAAGCAGAGTTTAGTGCAGCATAAAGAAACAAAGCAAAGTATTTAAGCAAGCCTGTCAGTATAGCAGAGAAAGAGAGAAAACAGAGTCATTAAGTTTGTCTGACAGTTTATGCTAAAGCCTGCTGTAATCCTGCAAAGCCTGCAAATCGTTTAGATGAAAGTTTATTCAAGTAAAGCTGCTATTCAACTACATACAAGGTCTGGACTCAATTTTTCTTTCATTCCCCAATTTAACCCCCCTTTATTTTGCTTTGGAGCCAAAGCCTGGGGTCCAGCAGTATCCATGTAGGAGCACTGTGACATATAAAGACACATATAGGCCGCACCACACCACTTAGCATTCCAACCAAACCTGGGACGCGATAGGACCGTGGGGGTTGGCGTGTTGCACATACGCACAAAAAGGAGGAAGAGAGATAACTTCTTCCTTCAATTATGTAGCCTACTATGCATTATCTTTGAAATAATGCATGAGAGCTTTAGAAATTCATATGTAGTGAGCACATACTCTGGTGAAGACTTCAGACAGCTCAGATTCTATAATGTATGTCTAAGGCTGCGTGAAAGCAAGCAGAGTATTTGGAAATCTACAAAGAAATACTAATACATTCAACTGTGCAGAAATGTATTGGGGTATTATATGATGTATCCAACCTTTCAAGCTGGGAAAGGGTAAAATTAGTGCAAAATGTTCTGCACTAGTGTACAACTGCCCACATGTTCCAGTCGATTAGTCAGGAAAAGTGCATTAAAGTGCCACTGCCATTTGAAAACATGTTCCCATGTGTATAATAGTAACATGACCGTAAGGCGTGGGGATCAAGGATCTATACAATCACAAGAATGAAGGGGTAAAAGGACCCTGCTTAGAATTGACTCATTTTGATTGCTGTCAGCATTTTCCACCATTCATGAAAAAACTATGGATGCTGAAGATGTCTAAGGGTTGTCCTCCATTAACCCCACTTCTTGGAGGAGAGGCAGAAAAGCTTAAAAGGCACATTATTTCAGCTGAGACATACGGATGACCCAACCAATTATCTAACATTTCTGATGGTAGTCCTGGACATAGTAGCCTTTTCATCTTCTTGATATCTCTATGCTAAGTTTTCTTTTTTACCACGTTCTTTAACCTTCAATGAAAATTGAGTTTAGAAAATCATTTTGTATAAACGCTATGTGAATTCAGATGACTGTTTATGGAATAAAATGGGCACCAAAGTTTTTGTTTCCCGGATCTTTGCAGTCTTATTTTCAATGCAGATCTCTGTTGAAAATCAATTCAAAGTTTAAAGTAGTTCATAAAGAAGAAATTACATTTTATTTGCCTGTAGGACATTTTTTTTACTACACAGAAGTGGATTTTAATGAATACTCATGAAAGATTCCACATACTCATGAAGCATCTATTGTATACTCCTTACTAACAGTTGCTATACATAAAATATAGAATAAACATATTTTTAGACAAAAACATATTTGTATCCTAGTAGTCACCTTACTGTACGATCTTTCCAAGTAATGATCATTCGATTTGTAACATACAGCACATAACGCTTCGCAAAGCACGACTAGCTGTAAAAAACAATCAGTGTCCAGGCAGGAGCGGCGCCTGATTTCTTAAGGCACTGAAGCGCAGAGGATATATTTCACAACTCCAAAAAACTATCCTTAATGTCTCATCTTCTAATTAGTTTTTTATTTCTCCTTTTTGTCCTCATTTTTTCTATAATTTCTGCATGTGATCCAAATGCCTTTGAAAGAGACAAAATCCAGGAAAAGATTTGACTAAGCTAGGGCAGCATTCCAAATATTAGTTGCACCAATGAGCAGCCCCTTTCTCAAGAAACAATATATCATTGGTTTCTTAAAGGGGACATGACTGATACAAGTTACTGATTGATCTGTTGTCATTCATTAATTTTAATCAACTTTCTCTCCAGATGGAAGAAACTGTCCCTCTAAAGCCACCTACTGATGTGTACTGTTTACCTTTGAATTCGTTTACAGGGAGTCTGTCACCAGGAAATTCACTGTTAAACCTTGTAGGGCTAGCTCAGCTAAATGTTATGATACCTTTCATAGCGATTCACTGCTTCATTCTGGAAAAAATAACCTTTAATTTATATGCAAATGAACAATTAAGTGCACCAAGGGCAGACCCAAGCCACTGCACCCCAGCTCCTCCTGCTTAGGCCTCATGCACACGACAATTGTTTTGTTTTGTTGTTTTTGCGGCTTGGATGCGGAACCATTCACTTCAATGGGGCCACAAAAGATGCTCCATTCCGTAGCCCCGCATAAAAAATATAACATGTCCTATTCTTGTCCATTTTGCGGACAAAAATAGGCAGTTATAATAATGGCTGTCCGTGCCGTTCCGCAAATTGCGGAACACACACGGATGCCATCCGTGTTTTGCGGATACGCAATTTGTGGACAGCAAAACACACAACGGTCATGTGCATTAGGCCTTATTCTGCTAGCTCTTCTCCTTTATTGACAAGATGAGGTGAGATAACTATGTAGGAACCTAGCCATATCAATTAAGAAGGAGAGGGCAGGACTGGTAGAAGAAGCAGGAAAAGCTAAGGTGCATCGAGTGGCTTCGGCTCACCCTCAATTAACTTAACTTCTCATTTGCATATGGATCAACAGTACTTTTTTTGCAGGGCCACAGAAAAGATCTTCGGATGAGGACAGCACAGGGTGCACTGTCCGCATCTTTTGCAGCCCCATTGAAATGAATGGGTCTACAGCCACTCTGCAAAATTGCGGAATGGATAGGGACCCATTCATACGGTCATGTGAATGAACCCTTAGTGAAAGGTATCATTACATCCAGCTGAGCTAGCCATGCAAGGCATTGTGCCTGGTTTAACAGTAAATATCCTGTAAACAAACTCACTTTAAGAAATCAATCAAACTTGATAGGCCAAAATGCACAACAAAATCATTGCGTAGCAATACAAATAGAATAAATATCTCATGACAGAATATTCAAAAATTCTATTCTAAAAAAAAAAAAAATGTAATCATCTTGTGCCACAGGATACAGTGAGCAAAGAGGAAAGGTAAGGAAGGACATACATATAGGTAACCACCCTGTAATTATTAAAGAGCCTTCAAACATGACTTGGGATTTTAGCTAAGCCAGAGTCTACTCCCAAAGGAAGAGACAACCATCTGTTGACAGCTATTTTGATATACTGTACTTGTCAGTGCAAAGCCAGGTACTTGTGAACTGAGTGAGAACCTCAAATAACCATATTGCTACTTTCATTCATGGTCTGAGTCCAAGTTTCTCACTTAACCTTGTTTACTTAACATACCTTGAAGAAAAATATTAGACAGGAGGTAGTTTCTGCTCCATAATGTGTATACATTTTCTACTGAGTGATGACAGAGCTTACACAATAGATATTTAACCTGATCATATTTGTTAACCCTTAAAACACTGCAAGCAATAGTGACCTCTGTGTTAACAAAGTACAGGGTTATGTTCAAGTTCACCTTTTTTATAGGTAACTGGGGCCTGGAAAGGAACCTCAGGAACAGGGTATAGATGGTCGAATTAATTTGTATTAATAACATTTGTTTAAAAAAAAGCAGACTCCCCCCTCTCCCTTGATTGACAGGGCCAGACCTCTGTCAAATTCGTGCCTGCACCAGTTTACTAAGCAGCGGCACACATGCAAAGGCTCTGCTGCTGCTACTTTTGCAGTGCAGGTGATGACTGTGCATGCTGCTCAGGTAGCCGCTACAGAAACTCTGCACTTGCACCGCTACATAGAACAACAGCTCGGGCGTGAGATTGATGGAGCCTGGTGAGATGTCTGGCCTGTAAATAAAGTCAGCCCCTTGTTGCTCAGAGAGACTTATTTTTCAACAAATTAGATTAGAGAGAAACTATTTGAACATCACTATCCCAGGGATATCTGGTGTTAATGCCTGATAACAATTTTCACTTGCCCAGCAAAGAAGGGTCTCACACAGCCATGTTGACATTAAAATAAAATGGTGAGCACAACTTAAAGGGGTTGTCCCACAAAAAATATTCTACAGTTTTCAAACGAGCACCTGGATCTGAATACTTTTGTAATTGCATGTAATTAATAATTTATTATAGCTACTGAGTTATTCAGAGAAATCTATCTGTATATCGCCACCTGCTGTTTGTTCTTTTCTTTATTTCTTGTCCATCTTACTGAGGTGGTCACACATGCTCAGTTTAAATTTTCAACTGCCAGCAGCCATATGTACTGTTAGAAGTTGTGGCAGTTACAGAGAATGCTGCAGCAGAAAGGACAGTCCTCCTGAGCTGATAGGCTGAAGAAGATCTAGCAGAGCAATCGGAGCAATGAATGGGGAGATCTCTGGATCCATGTGAGGTATAGGGCTGGTTCTAGTTAGAAAGAGATCGTCATGTACTACATGATGTCTGATTTTCATTTGTTACATCAATCATGACGTAATCCCTTTAAGGTTTATTACAATTGTCTTTCTCTTTTCATTTAGTATTATCTTTTCTATGTGTGCAACACAAGGCAAATACATGTATTCTATCTAATTCCTTTCTGTCGATGAGCATTGTGTCCATGTTATAAAAGATGCCCATTAGAAATCTGGTGTTTACAGCTGTGAGTCTACGCTTGAGTTGTTAACTCTGCCTTACATCATCCTCTAAGAGCTTTAGCATTGCCAAATTTATGACATCTTAACACAATGATTTCTTTCTTTCTAATTCATTTAGATTAAATAAAATAAAAAAACACAAAGAAGAAGAACTTAATGGTTACCATATGATTGCCCTTCGAGTCTCCTTCCTCTATCAGTTTAATAGAAAAGAAACCCGTCCATAGAATCGACACGTTGCCTAGCAACTGGAGGTGAGCAAACGTATGCAGGGTCTTGCAAACTCTAGATAGTGAAGGGTAAAGGGATACAGGCTGAAGGCATTGTCACGTGAAATGAGATGATCTGTTCATTTTTCCAGCAGCAAAATTAATACCTTTCCCATCATGTTTCTGGTGGTTTTAAGGTTATGACAAACATCCCATTCAAGCTGTCATCCTGGTCAGGTCACCGGCATGTTCAGCGGATCTGAACTCCCTAGATGAGTCGAAAATACTGATATTGCTTGTATAGACAGAAGAGACCGCATCAAACGTGTACGCGTGAATGTATATCATACGTGCAGTGTCTGTTAAACAATTCTGAAGGGACCTTTCTATTGCGGTTATCAATGAGGCATTTAAAAGAAATGTGTACCCAAAAAAAGGATCTGCCCGTTAAAGACCAAATATTAACATATCTCCTTTTTTTCTAATATGTTTTATTTTCTGTAAATCATAAAAAGTGAGACTGGCACTCTAACGTACGGCAACCGTCAATACCTCAAATTGATATATAAGAAAAGTTAATAAAATAAATACTAATTAAAATGTGATACAATATGAAACATATAACGATAAAAAAATCGTATTAAAACACTGGAAAAGGACCCTGCAAAATAACAGTCCTAATATCCAACTTCCAATAGATGTAATCACATTTAGACGTATATTGATGCAAAATTCAGTGTAGATGTTAGGAATATATATTGTTTGTCGTCTTCTTTATTATAGTATACCATATATCTGACATTAGATATTGGATGTTCAGAGTCTTCCTATAGTTGAGTATTGTCCCGGTTATATTTATAAAATTGGTTCAATCTTACCGGTTCTGTGGAGGTCTGTTGTCCATAGGTTTAATGGCGTCTTACTTGTTTCTGAGCGGGGTGTGTTGTTAGAGCTCACACTGGGCTCTTGATATCCACGCGGTCTTGATGGTATTTCGATAGACGCCGTCTATACAGCCTCTCTCGTGGCCACTGCTCTCCGGCACTCACGCTAGAGTCAGTTCCGGGTATGTCACGTGGGCCAGGGCTAGGCTCGCGAGAAGAGACTTTTGGTTGTCAAAAATGTTCAGTAGTAATATTTCTCATTCAGGAGCGCTCACGAAAAATGCAAGTTCTTTATTCCCAATTGTTAATGGAGTGTAAGATCTATTCGAGCGGGGTTGTAGGATGCTAGACGCGTTTCGGGGTTAACTTCCCCTTAATCAGTAGCTACCCCCCCATCATTTTGCTAGTCAATTTATATCCTGCTGAACTCTCTGTCGCCTACGTGCACCTGAGGAAGGTGTTTCATTTGGCCACATCCCTTATTTGATGCTGTTCTCATTCTTTGAGGTCAACCACTGAACTAACAGACAGATTACCTATATCAATTTCCCTGTCATGTTTGCAGTACAGGTGTACTTCACGCAATAAATGGGTATGCGACATGCACCTAACTAACAGATGGATTAACTACATCAATTTCCCTGTCACGTATGCAGCTGGCACATATTGACCACGTCCTCTCTCTGCAACAGGAGCTCCACCAACCCTAGCAGCATCACAACCAGGGCCACATCCCTTATTTGATGCTCTCCTCATTCTTTGAGGTCATCCACTGAACTAACAGAACTCCACTGAACTAACTAGCATTGCACCCACACAAAAAAAATCGCTGTAGGTCACGCACAGAATTAGCAGCCAGATTTATGATTATCTTTCTGTGTCAGGAGTGCAAAGATGGTGTATTGCACCCACAAACACTGTCCCTCACTTCAGCTCCTTGCTTTCTGTCCCTTAACTACTGTGAACTGATGGGTTGTGCTACACTTGATCCAGCTTATATAGAGGCTGGGTCACATGCTACACTTGGCCAATCACAGCCATGCCATTAGTAGGCATGGCTGTGATGGCTTCTAAGGGCACACCGCTTAAAAGCTTGTCGATTGGCTGAATAATAATTAAGCTCTAAAACAGATAAAGTCCCAGCTGTAAAATAAGTCCCAGCTGTCTTTTTTATGAAATTGTTGATTGGCTGCCCTGCAGCCTTTCAACAAGCTTTAGTAAATGCCCAAACACAGAACTCGAACCCAAACTTTTCTGGCAAAGTTCGGGTTTGGGTCCGGGTACCAAAAATCGTAAAGTTCGGTACCGACCCGAACTTTACAGTTCGGGTTTGCTCAACACTATAATCTCAGGAAATTATTCCATATTCAAAAACATATCCAAGTTTTTAGACAAGATACTGCAGAGGTTTGTGACGGAGGCGGACTTAGATATACGAGACCTGTCTGATTTCCTAGACAAATTGAGACATTTGGAGGTACCCAAAACATGTTTCCTAGTATCATTTAATGTTGTGTCATTGTACACTCCAATTGCCCATGACAAAGGTATAGACGCAATTAAAAATGTTCTACAAGAGACAGAATATAGTCAGGAATGTGCATTCTTCCTTCTTGATCTACTGAAAATCATCATGTATGACAATTATTTGATCTTTCAAAACACCTTTTACAAACAATGTCGGGGTACCGCGATGGGGTCCCACGTGGCTCCGACACATGCAAATATTTATATGAATTCCATAGAGAGAAACCATGTCTATATTAGTGATGAGCGGCAGGTGCCATATTCGATTTCGACGAAATTCGCGAATATTCGAATGAATATTCGTTTCATATTCGTCGAAATCGAATATTCGTCATTATTCTAGTTACCGCGATTAATATGCGATTTAAATAATCGCGTATTGCGATTTTAACTTAAGGCTACTTTCCTATTGGTTTCATATCTAGAATTATAGCGAAGATGACGGATATGACGAATGTATTCGTCATATTCCTCAAAACGAAGATAACGAAGTATTCTACATCTTCGTTTTAGCAACCTATTCGTCAACTTCGCTAATTCTAGCAATCAAATAGGAAGGTTGACTATAGAGACAACTGTGTTTAATTCGCTATGCGATTATTTATATATATTTTTTTAATAAATAGAATAATTATAATAATTATATCAAGTAATATAATTATTCTATTAAAAAAAAAAATCGCATAGCGAATTTAACACAGCTGTCTCTATAGTCAACCTTCCTATTTGATTGCTAGAATTAGCGAGGTTGACGAATAGATTGCTAAAACGAAGATGTAGAATACGTCGTTATCTTCGTTTTGAGGAATATGACGAATACATTCGTCATATTCGCTATTCGCTAATTCTACCAAGCCAACCATAAAGTTCCTTGCTCATGGAGCGTCCCCATCACCATGGGAACATCTCCATATACTAAAATGTACTGTTGGATTTGAGGAATTACGTTGAAATCGCAATGCGATTAATTCAAGTTATATTAATCGCATTGCGATTTCAACTTAGAGCTGGGTTTATAATGGGTCAGCTTGCTAGAATGAACGAAGTTAACGATTCAATGAACGAAGTTAACGAATATGGAATATAGCAGCACTGCTAAGTTGAATTCGCAATGCGATTAATTTAACTTGAAGTAATCGCATTGCGATTTCAACTTAGCACTGCTATCTTACATAGGCTAGAATTAACGAATATGGAATATAGCAGTGGCACTAGCAGTGCTAAGTTGAAATCGCAATGCGATTACTTTAAGTTAAATTAATCGCATTGCGAATTCAACTTAGCAGTGCTGCTATATTCCATATTCGTTAACTTCGTTCATTCTAGTAGCAAGCTGACCCATTATAAACCCAGCTCTAAGTTGAAATCGCAATGCGATTAATATAACTTGAATTAATCGCATTGCGATTTCAACGTAATTCCTCAAATCCGACAGTACATTTTAGTATATGGAGACGTTCCCATGGATGGGGACGCTCCATGAGCACGGAAGTCGGCAGAAGCGGCAATGGGCACTGACTAGAGCAGCCAGGAAGCCAGGAATCCTCAGGACAGGTAAGAACTACTGTTGGGAAGAGGGAAAGAAAAAAATATAACTAAAAAAAAAAAAAAAAAAAAACGAATATTCGAAATAGCGAATTTATAGCGCTATATTCGAAATATTCGCGAATTAGCGAAGTGCCGATATTCGCTAAAAAAATTCGCTATTCGAATATTCACGCTCAACACTAGTCTATATTTAACCGCATTGGAAAGAATTCCTCTGCTGGTGGCACTATATAGACGATATATTCGCCATCTGGACCGGGACTGAAGTCGCTTTAGAAATGTTTCTTACAGAACTGAACTCCCATGACAGGGAATTACAGTTTTCTATGACACAGTCACGGACACAATTACAATTCTTAGACGTCAGTGTACATAAGGATGGGATGACAATCACCACAGACCTGTTTGTAAAAGCAACTGATAGAAATAGTTTATTACATTATAAAAGCTTTCACCCCAGACATATGATCAGGTCACTACCCAAGTCCCAATTTACTAGGATAAAAAGAATAATTAATGACAATGCCATTCGTTCAACAAGATCCCAAGAAATGACATAAATTCAAACAAAGGGGGTTCCTGGACATTATCCTAGACAAATGTAAACAAGAAATAAGAGAAAAAGGACAGGAGAACAAAGGAGACAAAACCGTTAGAATACCCTTTGTAAGTACTTATAGCAATGTAAGTGGGCAATATAATCAAGGAATTGGAGTATAATACAGAGGGGCATTCCACAGATTACTGATCAACATGCACCTCCTCTACTGGCCTATAAACGTCCTGAGAATCTACAGGACCAATTGGTGAAGTCTGACATAGGCCCAAACACGAGACAGACACAGACTACACTGACTATAAGAAAGAAAGGCAACTTCCCGTGCTTACGATGTGTCCATTGCAACTCGATTTAAAAGGGAGATGCATTTTCAATTCCAAGGACTGGTAAGATCTACCCTATTAAAGGGAACCTGTCATCTAGAAAATGCGTATTAAGCCGCCACCAGTTCCTTATTGCAGCCTGTAGCATGATTCTAAAGGTGTCTGTGTCTTTGCTGTACAATGCGCCAAAAGTCTGAAAAAAAGACTTTTATTCAACTGGGTGCGCTAAATGATAGTCTTGAAGTCAAGGGGCAGCGGCTTTCTCGCCTGAAGTCAAGCGTGCCCTGCCCCCTTTTCTGCCCCCTAGTGTTTGATTGATAGGAATTCCAATTCCTTCACCACTAGACGCTCAAACGCAGTCTTGCGCGTGCGCTGTGTCCCTGCACTGCCGGCACCTGCGTACTGTTCCACTCCGCTGTCAGGTAGGCTCAATGATCAGGCACTCTCACATGAAAGCCTGCGCATGCACGAAACTATGCTCAAGCACCCGCCAGTGAAGGAATTGGACATCCTGTCAATCAAATACTAAGGGGCCAGACTATCGTTTACATAGTGTGGCCAGTTGAATAAAAGTCTTTTTTCAGACTTTTGGCGCATTGTACAGAAAAGACACAGACACCTTTATAGTCAAGCTACAGGCTACAAAAAGGTACTGCTGGTGGTTTAATATGCATTTTCTAGGTGACAGGTTCCCTTTAAGGGTTATTATACATGCCAGACACCTTATGTAGTCTATACATTACAATGCCCCTGTGGTCTCTTGTATGTAGGGGAGTCCATCAATGCCTGTAAAGAAATAATCGGGCAACACAAATCGAAGATTTGGAACAAGGCCTTAGATTTACCTGTACCCAAACATTTTGAGGAGTCACTCATAACACAATGTGAGTCAACTAAGGTATAGAATTATTGATCATGTTCCTCAACTTAGACGAGGAGGAGACAGGGAGAGCATCCTAAAACAAAAAGAATTGAAGTGGATCTACGAGCTAGATACCTTGTATCCAAAATGCATGAATATTGATTCTGCTTTGACTCCGTTTCTCTAAGTCTCGTATCATCTATGATGAATTACTGTACTGTAGTCTTACTTATTGATTTTATTCCCACAGATGGACATTTTATCACTATTTACAGGGGTGGTAAGAAACATAGTTTTGCTCCTAACGTAACTAACATCAACCCTTCCCGTATTCTTTTGCTAATAATATATTTTACTGAATGCTTAAGTGACTAATACATACTGTTGGATAGCTGACTAACATATATTGTGTGCCTAGAGTTATGTCTATAACTCTTCCCTCTATGAATGATGAACACTCTGTCTTCACCCTCCCAAAAAAAGAGCACTTGAGAGCTTGGATCTGGAGCTCTGACTTCTCCCCCTTAAGGGACCGGGATTCCCTTCTTCTGGGACACTGGATCTTCTATAGTTGCTGCAATTAAATGAGGTGTAAAACAGACCTTTCATTGGATCGGGATAATAAAATCCCAATCACCACTGTAATTTGACAGAACTATATGATTGACTCCTGCTTACTGAAAAATATATTGTCTATATCTACATAAGGAATGTCAATAGTACATTGAAAGGTGATTGATGCCAATGTGAGAAGGTGCGCAAGATTCATATATGTATCAATTGATCAGGTTGCACCATGATATGAGCCGGATCTGATATAAAGACTGTACAATAGTGTTTCATCTATATGAGGTTAGCGTCTTGTCGCTAGGCGACGTGGCGTCAATGGTCATGTGAGCGCTGTGACGTTGGCGGTCACGTGGCCGATACAGCGTCTTGTCGCTAAGCACCCATGCGTCGGTGGTCATATGAGCGCTGCGATGTCAGCGGTCACATGACCCATGCTGCAGGGCATGCTCAGAGAGGACAAGGGTGAGGATCCCATGTACTGAGCAGGTCCGGAAGGATTATGAAGGGAGATAGACCGGGTTGTATAAAGGTAATGTTCCTTCTTGAGATTGTTTGCAAGATAATACCTTGTATAGATCTTTGAAGGATATACTATGACATATAAGATATTTGTCACGGTATTGTTGTTGTTTTTTCTACTGTGACACGTTGGCCAAGCATACTGGTTGCCGGTGGTAATGTGTTGTGTTCAGTATGCACGTGCACTTCCCCTTTAAGTTGCTTCCTCCTTCTTTCTGGTGCACGTGGGGTTAATGTCTTCCTAGGTGTGGAACTGGGTGTGGTCTCTAGGCTGTATATATCCTTGTGCAGTGTGCCTGAGATCAGTTGTTTGTCTCCTGCCTTGGTGTGTATTGGTGTTGATGTTCCTGGATTCCATCTGTCCAGTCTGAGGGCCATTCTAGTAGAACATCTATGTCACCCCCTTGTTTCTATGTTCGATCCCCTACCCTTACCTGTTGTGTTTGGTGTGGGTTCATGTTGGGTGTGCGGTGATGTCTTGTTTGGTGTACTATGTCTGGCATGTTTGGTGTAATGCCCGGCATAGTTGCTAGACATCCCCTTGTCTGTCATTGCCTGCGGAAGTGGGCTCTATGGTTTCCTGGAGGGGTGAACCAAAAGACTATGAGCAGCCCTGCCTGAAGCCACCATGCATCTGGTGTCTGCATGAGGGTCCAGGTAGTTTTGGAGTTGTTGCTCTACCTTTGCTGCGGCAGGTAAGTGTTTGTGTTTCTGGTGTGCTGTTGTTACGCTTTGTGCTTACCTGCCATTCAGTTGCTGCTCAATCTCTTTTCCCTTTTGTTACTAGGCCGCTGGGAGATGCCGGTTCTTCTGTGTTTTGGAGGAACAGGTGGTCTCTTGCCCTCTCACCATACCTAGGGTTTCTCAGGGATTCCAGGGTTCTTAGATTCCTGAGAATGTGCCCTCCTACCATCTGGGTCAGCTCATGCCGCTAGGAGACCAGGGCCGGGCTTAGGCATGCTGTAGGAGGTGGCCAGCTCCCTTTTCCCTTTTCCAGACCTAGTAACAGCTCACATAATACAGTGGAGAGCTTCCCCCACTCCCCACTGTGACAGCATTGTGATACGATTTTTCTCATTCATCAATATATTCAGAGCAAAATGCTTCTGTGTCAACCCCTGTAATGTCACATGGTTTGGCCTTTAAATGTTTGGTTTGCACATATGTATGCATGCTTGAAAAAGGCTAAGTGTCAGCCGAAACATTGCATATATTCGGGTTTGTAGAATCACTACTATGGATTAAAGAACCTCATCACTTCAAGGATTGGATGCTGTCTTCATCTTTCTGTGTTATGTTCTTAACAGGGTTTAGAAAGCATTTAATAAACTGCTTGTGCCATAGACACAATGGTCAGGAGGGGACCTCATTGACTTGTATGGTAGATTTTTCTAGGCATAGAAAGACTAGAAAGACTAGATAAGCTAGATAAGGAAAATTAGAATATTAGAAGATAAGATAAACTTTGACAATCACCTATTGTGAATGGTGGATCCTGTCTTATCTATACACAGAGGTGATGTCATTACAGGAAGGATTAGAATGACAGATAAGCAGATACTTGCAGTAAAGTGATCTTCTATACAGACCAATAAGTCGAGCCTGTTATAAGGCCTAGTGGCCAGTGCAAAAAACTGCAGGATTTTATATTTCTTTTTTAAATATAGATATTGACATGGAAAATTTAAAATAACATCATCAACAATTCTTTAAAAATGTGTTTTTAACAAAAAACATGATTTAAACGATAGGTCATTTTCTGATGCCACGTTCCCTTTTAAGGGGAATGAACTGAAACAGATTCTGCAGTGTCAGAATACTGATGACCTATCCTAGGTAGAGATCATCAATATGACTCCTGGCCTTCCCGCCGATCAGCTGTTCAAAGAGGTTGTGGCTCTCGTGTGAGCACTGTGTCCTCTTCAATGTTTAACTGCATGCCGTCTCCTTTGTAGCAGCAGTGTAGTTAAAATTGAAGAGGATGAAGCGCTCACACCAGGGCAGCAACCCCTTCAAACACCTGATCCGAGAGTGTCAGGATTTAGACCCCACTGATCTGGTATTGATGACCTATCCTGAGAATAAGTCATGAATATCCTTACACTGCACAACCCCTTTAACCCCATATGTGCTAGAGATTTGAAAGAAAAAAATAAAATTAAATAAACATAACATATATATGTATACTGTATAATGACCCATCTGAGCCAGTAGATGGCTGAGCAGGCTACACTAGGCATTTTGTGCATGTTGTGCCAAGACCAGGAGGTGGACAGTAGCGACAGCTGTTAAGCATTGCAATGTCAGCAGGGAAGAAGGAGGATCCGTTAGGGTGAGTAATGCTTCTTTTTACCACTTTATAACGTGTATACAATCCTGCTAGACAACCCCTTCAAGCTTTTACATAGCATACTCAATGGGAGAGTCACTTCTTCAATACATTCCAAATGGTGTAATAAATAGCCTTTGCATGTTATATCTTTTGGACATGCTCACCGATTCTGAATTTCACAATTTGCATCCTACTGTTGGGCAGTGGTATGTATCTTAGAAGTCTTGGAGTCTCCATGTATCCTCTATGGTACTACTGGAAATGGCTAAATACAGCTATCCTATAGAGAACGAATAGATTACCAATAATCATGTGCAATACCCCAGACCTGGTGACATCTTCAATTGCTATGTTTTATATGTATTGTATTTTATAAGTATTATGTATTTTCTTATGTTTATGCCTTTTTTCCAGCAAGAAGAGGAATGGTTGCCAATGGTTAGCCCTGTTCCTCCCCTCTTGCAAATATGTTTTGCAGCAAAATCTGCGATTTTTTCCCCCCAGTTATGCCACTCACTCCAGAGAAAAAGGGGCATGGCATGGGCGTGTAAGAGGGCAGGCCAGCAGGCCTATGTCATTTATAATTTTGTATGCCAACTTTTGACGTAGAAAATGGCTTAAATCAATTTCCGCAAGGGAGCTGGTATAGGTTTAAGCTTATTTTATGCCAGCGGTACATGTACCTAAGTTATGTAGAGGCCTGTGTCTCTTCATAACTTAGTCACATCCACTGCCAGTGCAGAGGTATTAAGACCAGCGTATAAAATACCAGTCTTAATAAATCAGCGCATTAAAGTTTATGTAAATTACTAGTTCTTTTCAGAAAAATCCCACCCCTTTACCCTTCCAGCCCTGCCCAATGAACATAGCTTGACATTGCCAGGCATTAGATTCGCCATCTTGCCTGTTCCTGTATCCCCACACAAATGCCATTCGACTACACATTGCCATATGTGCAGTACAGCCAGGATATGCCTCATCTGCACATGCACCATGGAGAGTAATAATTCTGGCACTATCCACAGTGGAAGTGATGTTTCATACGTTGCCCAGGCTGGAAACCTTATAAAGGATGTGACATTAGCGGAAGCTGAATTTTTCGAAGAGGAGCAGAGTCATATGACAGAGTTCCTGGGAGGCTGATCCATACAATTTTGGAATGGTAAGTATATTAAAAACTTTCTCCAACAGGTTTGTTCTGCATAATTAAGGTTGATGTGCCGGACCAAATAGGTCCAAGAAAACACCTTTAAGGCATATAGACATCATAGAGGGTGAATGGTACATGGTTTCCCATTCCCATTTCCCAATTTTTTTGTTACACTACTAGATCTGCTGATATCAGCTGGCCTCCAGGATGGATATATTTTAAAATCATGCTTGAATATTTCACACTTGCCATTGACATAATGAATTATCTTTTTGATCTTTGATAAAATTTTGACTTTCTTGGTTACCTGTCTTTTTCTCACTAGTGATTTGGGCTATTTCATAATAATTTTGCTCTTACTGCAGTATACCTCAGCTCTCAATATACTGGCTTCCTGGTTAGGGATGAGCAAACTGACCCTAACAAATCAATTTATCACATTAGAAGGCATTCTTCACCTGTGAGGGACCTTCCTCAAAGGCGAAGAACCACCCACCTGTCTATTGATTGACAGGGCCGGACAATATTGTGCCGGCACCATTGGTCCAAGAGGCTCTGCTATTGGAGCAGTGAGTGCTATGCTTCCAGGTAGCGGCACATAAACAGTCACTGCTCCCGCAGTGGAAGCAGAGCCTCTACACTTGCGCAGCTACTTGGAGCAGCAGCACAGGTGTGGGATTGTCATGGCCAGGGGAAATGTCTGGCTCTCTCAATCAACAGGCAGGTGGGTTCTTCTTCACCTGTGAGAACATCCTCTCATAGGTGAAGAACTTTTGCTAATGAGGCAAATCGATTTGTTAGAATTGATTCATTCATGCCTATACCTGGTGATAATATCATAGACTTGTGTTATACACAGCAGCCAATCTGAGAAGGCAAATCTGCAAGTGGAGGAGCCTGAAACAATGATGACACTGGAGGTGTGTCTCAGACTATTTCAGACTACCTTTGAAGCAAAACTGTAGTCATCGATGACAGATCTGCCTTAATGGAACTGAGATACAAAAACAACCAAACAGCAAGTGCTGGTCACAGTAAATAGTTGGCAAGCATCCCTAGTAAGTACAGACTTACTGTACATATAATTTTGAATCTCAGAGTTTGACATTTGTTTTAATTCTGAAAAGTGATTAAAGATCAAAGTCAATCTTCATAAAACCTAAAAGATAGAAATCTAGACAAAAATTACATTTATTGTATTATGTCTTTAATAAATGTATGAGACAGACTGAATAATTGCATTTGGAACTTTAATTTAATATATAATAACTTCTTAAAAAGTGGTGTCATTGTAATTATATTAAATAAATAAAAAATGTGCCTTTTGATTATTATCATTGACATGCATTACCTTACTCCAACGTTTGAATTTAATACTCTTGGAAGTTAAACTTCAAAATAAATTGAATTTGCAGATTTGCATAGATTGTCTTTTTTGAAGTGTTCTCAATGATTTTCTAAGATATATGTGTGAAACCTGCCAGTAATATATATATATATATATATATATATATATATATATATAGTAGATTAAAACAAATCTTTCCTCAGTTGCAGCCTTTGAGAAACCTGCTAGGAAGAAAGCATTACAGTTGCATGAAATGTTAAAGTATAATTACATTTTAAATGAACATCTTGCCAAATGCTGTGCGGAAAGTAAATTCGGAAAGTAAGCTGTACAAAGAACCCAAATCAAAGAAAAATGTGATGATATATGAACTGTCCTGCTCAATGTTTTGGTATTGGTTCACGAAATACACAAACTATTCCTTTCTAGTGGTATTCCCTTCAATTCGTTACCAATTACTTTTTCACAAATTGCTTTCTATTGTATGGAACTAGAGCAATGATGGGAAATGGAGATCACACCGTCCCCATCATTTAACCCCTCAGATGCAGTGTTCAATGCTAATTGTGGCATCTGTGACTCACATTAAGTCAGTCATTGGCTAATCAGGAGTTTAATTTTTTTATACTCACCTCATCCACTGGCTTGTGGAGAGGCCGTCTGGTCCTGTCTTGATTGAAGAAAACTCACCAAAGGACCTGCGGCGAGTGTGCTGAAGTCACCATGTGATCATGTTGGGTGAGCACTGTGAGGTCATAACTATTTCTTTTCAAACACCATTTTAGGGAAAATTGATTTGTTACCACAAAGCGCAAGGAAATTTGGCTTTGTGGCGAATTGAATTTTTCCTGAAATTCGGATGGAAGTCCACTTCGCATACTTCGATTTGCTCAACACTAATAGTCATCATAATTCTGATCTTACATGAATAACATTGTGTCATATGTGTTTTCCACATGTGTCCTGCCCAAATAATTAAAGGAACTGTCTAGTTGAGCAAAAACCCTGACTTAATCTAGTAGGTGATCCCTGTTAATGATTAGTGATGGACGAGCATCAGCTGGGACGTTTCGCGAACGAAAAACCTTCAGGTCATATTTGCAGCCACCAAATATTTACTAGAAGTGCACAAATAGACCCACAATATGGACAGTGACATACCAGAGGGGGATCCATGGCAAAAATTACTACAAAAAATATGTATTTTAATCAGGGGCCATTATTATGCATCTTAAAGGGAAACTCTCAAAAATGTGCCCTGCTGGAGCCTAGAAAATTTTTATTTTAGGCCACGGGGGTACGGGCCCCAAAAATTAGGCATTCACCTGACAGAAAAGAACAAGTGATTATGTGGCTGGAGGTATATTAGATGGTCAGTGGATAACAATTTTTCTGTAGGCCAGTGGAGTACAGGCCCCAAACATTAGGCATTCACCAGACAAAAAGAACAAGTGATTATGTGGCTGGAGGTATATTAGGCGGTCAGTGGATAACAAATTTACTGTAGGCCACTGGAGTACAGGCCCCAAACAATGGGCATTCACCAGACAGAAAAGAACAAGTGGTTATGTGGCTGGAGGTATATTAGGTGGTCAGTGGATAACAATTTTACTGTAGGCCAGTGGAGTACAGTCCCCAAACATTAGGCATTCACCGGACAGAAAAGTACAAGTGATTATGTGGCTGGAGGTATATGAGGCAGTCAGTGGATAACAATTTTACTGTAGGCCACCGGAGTACAGACCCCAAACATTAGGCATTCACCTGACAGAAAAGGCCTTTTATGCCGCTGTATATACATAAGACAAGATATGTGTGGGCTAGCATGAGGAAATTCAATTAGAGGTGGAAGTCACAGGTGTTGAATTCCTCCGAGATCCATGCCTCATTCATTTTTAGAAATGTGAGGTAGTCCACACTGTCGTGAACTAGGCGAGTGCGCTTATCAGTCACCATCCCCCCTACTGCGCTGAACGTCCTTTCGGACAGGACACTCGACAAGGGGCAAGCCAAGAGTTCCATGGCAAATTTTGCCAGCTCTGGCTACAGGTCAAGCCTGCACACCCAGTAGTCCAGAGATTCCTCGCTTCTCAGAGCGTCCACTTCGGCCGTTAACCCGATGTAGTTGGACACCTGTCAGTCTAGGCATTCCCTGAGGCTGTATCTGGAGGGCAGCTGTTGATGAGTTGACTGCAAGAATGATCTCATATCCAAAGTGAGCAACACATCTTCAAACCGCCCTCTTCTTGAAGGCGCGGTAGGATTGGTACCCCCACCTGTTTTACTGTGGTTGGAAATTCCTCTGCCAGCACCCACAACAGCAGAATGCAGCATCTCTCACAGCAAGGTCTGGAAATGCTGCATTCTGCGAGCCTTCTGTGATGCTGGTAACATGTTCGCCAATTTTGTGTTTGTACCGGGCGTCTAAGTATGTTGCCACCCACACCCAGTACTGGTCCTTGCCATTTATGCTTTTTATATGGGGGTCCCTCTTCAAAGACTGGAGCATGAAGGCCCCCATTTGCACTAAATTGGAAGCGGTGGAGCACCCTGGCTCCTGCTCATTACCCAGCAGAATGTCGTCCTTGGTCTCCCCCCAGCCATGGACAGCACCAGGGATCCCCGAAAAGTCTAAAGTCCCTCTCAAAGCCTGCTCTTCTTGCTCCTCCTCCTCCTCCCCCCAGCCACCATAATCCTTTTAACTTTTCAGACTCCTGCTGACTTGTTTCAGATGGAGTAGCCCCCATTGTCATTCATTCAGCATTGCGACTTCCTGATCTTCCAGCTCCTGTTCCTCGACGGCTTGATCAATGACAGAATGCAATGCGCACTCCAGAAAGAAGGCGTAATGTACAATTTCACTGATGGCGCCCTGGCTGCGACTGACCAGTTTGGTGATTTCATCAAATGGCTGCAGAAATCTGCATGTGACGTGCATGAGCAGCCACTGCCGTGGTGAAAAGAAACCAAGCTCCCCAGAACCTGTCCTGCTGCAGAGTTCGTACAGGTAGTCGTTAACGGCACCTGAAGGTCGGGCTGTCAAAAAACAGACATCTGACGGGCAGGTGGTGTCGCCTCTGAACGTAAGCAAGGCGTGACAAGACGTCCTGGACCCTGGGGTATTTGGCAACAAATTGCTGCACGACTAAGTTCAGGACATGTGCCATGCATGGCACGTGTGTCATTTTGCCCTGTTTCAGCGCGCTCAGCAGATTCGCACCGCTGTCGCACACCACTTTACCAACTGTCGAATTCAGGGGAGTTAGCCACTGATCTACCTGTGACCGCAGAGCTGAAAGCAGTGCAGGACCGGTGTGGCTCTTGGCTTCCAGGCACAACAGCCGCAGCACAGAATGGCAACGTCTCCCCTGGCCCGTCGAATAGGTTCTGGGGAGCTTGGGGGGTGCAGCGGAAGAGGGGGTATCAGTGGAACAGGAGGAGTCAGCCAGTCAGTTCTGCCAGATGAATGTGACGACGGTGGAAGGTGGAGTGGATAACAAATGGGAGGAGAGAGGAGAAGAGGCAGGACGTGGAGCACCGGGAGTGTGGCTTTGTGGGTTCTGACGGCATTGCTCCCACTGGGCACGGTGATGGAGGCCAGGTGCCTTCTTAAGGCGGTCGTTCCTAGGTGAATGTTGGGCTTACCGCGACTTGTGCCAGTGTCCTGGGAGCACCAGATGTGACCGTGCATGGTGGATGGCTCGGTCCAGATACATTTGCAGTCTGCTTTTTGCCTCCTGTGCACTGCAAGTTCTGCCGGCTTCTCCTCCTCCGCCCTCTCTGCTGCTCCATCTCACCCTCTGAACTTCCCTCCTCTTCCTCTCTTGTGGGCACCCACGTGATATCCATTGACACATCATCATCATCATCACCTTCACTACCACTGACATTAGAGATCTCGGAGTAGGCAGCAACAGCAGGGACCTCCCTCCCTGGGGCTGATCTGGGTACTGTCGTCAGACCGCTGGGTCACGGCCATTTCTACTTCCTCTTACTGATCGGATGCCAAGAATGGCTGCGCATCAGTAAGGTCTGGTAATGGATGGAAAATTAAGTCCTCTGACTCGATTGGAGGGGCTATGGTGGTGGGGGTGGTGTCTTTGGGGGTGCGCACAACAGAGAGTGAGGAGGGTGCAGATACAGAAGATGAGGAGGGTGCAGAAGGCTGAGTGAGCCACTCAACAAACTCTGGTGCGACCATTAACATAATCCGACCCACCTTCTTCAACTTCCCACTTAGGCTCTGGTCTGGTACACCTGACCAACCCCTACCACCCCTGCGGAACGGCCTGCCTCTTCCTCTGCCTGTCATTTTCAAAATGACCTGTGCCAAAGTCCCTAGAGAAGAGCAGGATTTGTGGAAGCAGGTATATCGCAGGTCTTAATCAGTATTTGGTGGAAACAGGTATATAGAACCCCTGAATCAATATTTTGTGGAAGCGGGTATATCGCACCCCTCAATCAGTATTTTGTGGAAGCCGGGATATAGAACCCCTTAATCAGTATTTTGTGGAAGCAAGTATATCGCACCCCTCAATCAGTATTTTGTGGAAACAGGTATATAGAACCCCTTAATCAATATTTGGTTGAAGCAGGTATATCACACCCCTTAATCAGTATTTTGTGGAAGCAGGTATATCAAACCCCTTAATCAGTATTTTGTGGAATTAGGTATATCACACCCCTCAATCAGTGTCCCTCTATATACCTGCGGTATCGCAGCAGAACCGCACACAACTGCTGCACAATACAAATGCACTATAATATACTTTCCATGTTAGAAAGTATATTATAAGTATATCACACCCCTCAGTATGTCACACCTATCGATAGCACAACTATAACAGTTTTTAAAAGGACTCTTGTGGCCCTATTAGCTAGCATTTGGTCTCCTTAAGGCTGGGAACACACCTAAGCGTTTTGCAGGCGTGCATTTTTTCATGCGTTTTTACGCGCGACAAACGCGCGATTGTATGTGCGTTTTTGTCATTATTGAATTTTTCGTGTGTTTTTGTGATTGACAGGTGCTAGATCCACTAAAAATGCAGGCCTACCTATATGAAAGGTGTTGCTTCACAGCCTGCTTCCTCCATGCTTGGGCCTAGGAATCTGGCTTTTTCAGCTGGTTGACTAGTAAAAAACGCGCGTTCGTAGGCACGTTTTTGGAACAGAAAATGCGCATTTCTTCATCTTTGCGCGTTCTAATACAATACTATGGACGGAAACGCGCGCAAAAACGCCCTAAAGAAGCTCAAGTAGAAGCGACAGCGTTAGGCGTTTTCCAGCGCGTTCAAACGCGCTGTAAAACGCCTAAATGTGAACCATGCCCATAGGGAAGCATGGCTTTTCACATGTTGTGCGTTTTACAGCGCGTTTGAACGCGCTGTAAAACGCTTAGGTGTGTACCTAGGGTAACAGTCTCTCCCTGCTCCACAAAGCAACCGCTCCCTACACTGGCAAAACACAGAATGTAAAATGGCTGCCAGATCTGGTTAATTTATAGGGTGGGGATGTGTCCATGTGCTGAAACGTCTCAATTGGCTCTCCTGTCCCACCTGATGAATGTGTCATGGGTCAAAGTTCGACGCAATGCAAAAGAATATGGCGCAAGCGAATATTGCCATATGTTTACATGTTTGGCGAATCGCAAACGTGCAAATTTTGCCGCGAAACGACCAACGGGTGAACCGCAAAGCCATCTCTATTAAGAATATTAATTTGTTGGAAGTAGTGGACATCGGTTACAAAGAGCACATCTCAATCTGGAGGACATGACCAGTCTTATTTTTCAGTGACAACCCATTGATTTGAATGGATTCAGTAGAATGCTTAATGGCTTTGGACCTTTTTGCACCAATTTTTAAAATCTTTAATTTGCTTTCCAGATCCAAAATTAAACACATTCTAAATAGTCTTCATTAACAATATTCTACCTACCTTCTGCAGAGTGTGTGAAAGTCCTTCACCTAGCTGCTGTTAGTGAAGAATCTGACATAAATCCATCAGTGCACTGCTGGACCCATTAATTTCAATGGGGACAGACGATGTCCCACCCGGGTCCGCAATTGCGGATCCGCACTTCCGGGTCCGCAATCGCGTTCCCGAAAAATATAGAGCATGTCCTATTCTTGTCTGCAATTGCGGACAAGAAAAGGCATTTTCTATGAGAGTGCCGGCGATGTGCGGTCCGCAAAATGCGTAACGCACATTGCCGGTATCCATGTTTTGTGGATCCGTGGATCCGCAAAACACACATGGACGTGTGAATGTAGCCTTAAAGATAGCAGCAGGGAGAGAAAAGTTTTGGTACACCACAGATTAAAGAGTGGAGATGGGGAAGGAATCCAAGGTGGGCAGCTGCCACAGGCTGTCGATTGGCAGTAAAGCACATGCAAGGCAGTTTGCAGGCGGAGGTTAACAGCATCCCGGACTCACAGACCTCACGTTCAGAATGTATTACTGGGAGAGACAACCACACATGAGAAAAGTCTAAAACTAGGGCAGGTCCCAAAGTGAATATCTTGGGGTTTGAAAATGAATAGGATGCAAGATTGCTTAGTGACTACCTTTTTTTTTTTTACAGAAGGTAAACACAAACACATGTACAAATCATTTTTTCCATGTCAAAGTTGTAATTTATCCTGTACTGCAGTTGCAGGGACATTATACAGTTATCACCACAGATTATGGAGGTCCCAGCAGGGGGGCAAATAAGTGATCAGCTCAGTTAACAATTTTACTTAATAGATATTGTCCAAAGGAAACATCCCCTTTAACCATTTTCTGCCCTGCAGTTTAATAGTGCGTTGCAATGGCATGGTAGCTAATGGGAAGTGGCATAGTTTTATGGGGCAGGGATGGTGCAAGCTTGGGAGCTTTGCCCGTGCCATCACTAGCTGGTGTTGGATGTCTTATATGGCTGGAACCCCACTTTAATGGAGGGGATCACAGAAAAACAAAACAATTCAAGTAAATATTAAAGATAACCTTTATTTTAATTAAAATAAAAAACTAACATTGGTGTCACATCAATTCATGAAAAGCCATGCGTTATTTATCCTGTATGGTAAAAAAAGAAAAAAAAATGAATGCCTCCATTGCTTTTGTTTTGTGCATTCTACCTCCCAAAATACATAAAATGTACCATACTGAGTACTTTACAGTGTATTATAATTTCACCAAAGGAAATACTACCCTGTCCTGCAACAAGCCCTCACACAATTGAATGGAAAGAAATTTTTTTATGGATCTTCAATAGAGATGTCGTGAAGATAACATTTTCCGTTCGCGAACGGTGAACGCGAACTTCTGCAAATGTTCATTAACGGACGAACTGGGCAAACCGCCATAGACTACAATAGGCAGGCGAATTTTAAAACCCACAGGGACTCTTTCTGGCCACAATAGTGATGGAAAAGTTGTTTCAAGGGGACTAACGCCTGGACTGTGGCATGCCGGAGGGGGATCCATGGCAAAACTCTCATGAAAAATGACGTAGTTGACCCAGAGTCGGGTTTTAATCCATAAAGGGCATAAATCACCTAACATTCCTAAATTGTTTGGAATAACGTGCTTTAAAACATCCAGTGTGTGTATACGATCAGGTATGATGTTGTATCGATCAGGTAGTGTAAGGGTTACGCCCACTTCACAGTGACAGACCAAACTCTGACAGACCAAACTCCCCGTTTAACGCACCGCAAACAGTCCATTTGCACAACCGCAAACTCCCTATTTGCACAAGGTTGGATACCAAGCTAGCCATGTCCCGTTCCTTGTCCTCACTGACGTCATTGAAGGTCTCTTCCTCCACCCAGCCATGTACAACACCAAGGGTCCCTGAAAGGTGACAACAAGCCCCCTAGGACGCCTGCTGTGGTTGGTCTTCCACCTCTTCAAAACCACCTTCCTCCTCTGACTCCTCTTCTTCAGACTCCTCTCTCTGCGTTGCCGCAGGTCCAACAATTGACGACAACAAGGCTCCTCCTGGTGGTGATGGTGACCACAACTCTTCCTCTTCATGCTCATCTACGGCCTGATCCAGCACTCTTCGCAGGGCACGCCCCAGAAAAAACGCATATGGGATGAGGTCGATGATGTTGCCTTGGGTTTGACTGACCAGGTTTGTCACCTCCGCAAAAGGACGCATGAGCCTACAGCCCTTGTGCATGAGTGTTCAGTAACGCGGCCAAAAAATACCCGGCTCCGCAGAGGCTGTTCTCTTTTTTTTTAATTAAAAAAATCTGTTCTTACCAGTTTAATATCTGTTTTGTCCCCTATCAGGGGCCAGTGTATGGAATAGATTTTAGGAACCGGGAGATGGAAAAAGATGGTTGGTTTGTCCTCTTCCTTCCAATTTGGGGCACTGGGCACGCGCCGTGCCATGAACTGTGTCACCCTATATGAGTGGTGTGTTAAGTAGTACTATTCCTATCAGTTTAATCCCTGTTAAGTCCCCTATTAGGGGACGTGTATCGAATAGATTTTAGGAGCCGGGAGATGGAAAAAGACCCATGCTCGGTCCGCTTCGTTTGGATTTACCATGCGCAGTGCAATGTACTGTGAAACCCTATATGAGTGGTGGGCAGTGGGCACAGTACAGTCTGTGGGCCTGACACACACTGGCAGGCAACTGCAATTATATTAAAGGGTAAAAATGTAATGACTTTCTTATCTGCAAGGTACTGTGCCACCCTATATGAGTGGTGTGCACACAGTACAGTCTGTGGGCCTGCGGCCTCTCACACACTGGCAGGCAACTGCAATTATATTAAAGGGTAAAAATGTAATGACTTTTTTATCTGAAAGGTACTGTGCCACCCTATATGAGTGGTGTGCACACAGTACAGTCTGTGGGCCTGCGGCCTCTCACACACGGGCAGGCAACTGCAATATATATATAGAAAAAATAAATAAAAGCAGACTGATGTACCAGCCCTAAAAAGGGTTTTTTGGGGTGCTGTCAGGACGCTGTCGTTACAGCAGATGGCCCCTTTCACACGAGCGAGTTTTCCACACGGGTGCAATGCGTGACGTAAGCGCATAGCATCCGCACTGAATCCTGAACCATTCATTTCAATGGGTCTGTGTACATGAGCGTTTTTTTCACGCATCACTTGTGCGTTGCGTGAAAATCGCAGCATGTTCTATATTTTGCGTTTTTCACGCAGCCCTAGCCCCATAGAAGTGAATGGGGCTGCGTAAAAAATGCATTGCATCCGCAAGCAAGTGCGGGTGCATTGCATTTTTCACTGATGGTTGCTAAGAGATGTTTGTAAACCTTCAGTTTTTTATCACGCGCGTGAAAAATGCATCAAAATGCATTGCACCCACGTGGAAAAAACTGACCAACTGAACGCAATCGCAGGCAAAACTGAATGGCTTTGCCTGTGAAATCGCACAGTTTTCACTGAACGCATCCGCAACGCATCTGGACCTAAGGCCCCATTCACACATCCGCAATTTTTGTACGCATCCATTCCGCAATTCTGCGGAATGGATGCGGACCCATTCATTGTGAATGGGTCCGGACATGATGCAGAGAGCACACTATGTGCTCTCCGCTTCCGCATTTGTGGACCCGCAGCCCTGAACTTCCGGGTTTCGGCCCCGAAACATACGGCTGTGGCTTCGCAAAAGATAGAGCATGTCCTATTCTTGTCCGCAGCCTGCGGACAAGAATAGGCATCTCTATGGGGAGTGCCGGCATGGTGTGTTGCGGATCCGCAACACACTACGGACGTGTGAATGAGGCCTAATCCGGACATGCTCGTGTGAAAGAGGCAGATGAGTCTTTGAGGACTGGAGTGGACACAGAACACTGGCCTAGCTAACGCTTTCCCTATTAATTCAGCAGCAGCAGCACTCTACCTGCTCTAACTAACACTGCAGCTTCAGAATGAATCTAAGACGGATGCTGTCCTTGCTTTTTGATAGGAGGTGGGAGGGTCTGGGAGGGAGGGTATGCTGATTGACTGGAATGTGTCTGCTGACTGTGAGGTACAGGGTCAAAGTTTGCTCAATGATAAAGTATAGGGGGCGAATCGAACATCGCATTTGTTCGCCCGCCGTGGCGAACGTGAACATGCGATGCTCGCCGGCGAATAGTTCGGGACATCTCTAATCTTCAAGTGTCAAGAAGCAAAATTTGGCACATTCATAATTGTACTGACCCAAAGAATAACGTTATTATGTCATTTATCATGCTAATTTTTTTTTTCACATTGTCCCCTAAAAAATTGTCAAAATACAAGATCTCATAAGGCTATGACCGCGGAAAAATAAAAATTTTGGCCTTTGAAATTCAGAAATAAAAAAAAATAAAACAGTTTGCACATCCTGAACTACAAAATAGTAAGTGACTTTAAAAGGTTAAGAAACCTAAACCATTTAACTGGCTCATCGATGTGATCAATGTTCTTGCTGTACCTATCAATTTAACATAAGATAATTCTAAATGATTAATGAAGGAAACAAGTGGCACAGACAACCCCATCTGTAGTATTTGGTAACTATTATAAAGTCTGGCTCCAGAGCAATACTGACTGACAAAAACAACAATTACTACTACATATAATCAAATTACATTAATAGAAGAATTTAGACTAAACAAATCCCAACTTGTGAAGTGATGTTCGCTATTTGATGCCAAATGTGCACTGGCACCACTTGCTGGGAGAAAGTGAAATATTCATTAGGATATCTAGGGGAGCACTGTCCATGAGGCAAGGTGAGCACCATTCTTCCGGAAATGCTCCTTTCTGATTACAGGCAGCAGCAAACTTGCAACAGGTCCAGGGAATAGTCCAGGGAAGCTGGCCTCTGGTAACCATGTAGTATTCAAATTTCTATTGAGCACTTTCCCTTCCATTCTCTGTTGTACTGTAGCATTTTTAAAAAGATAAAGAAAAAAGTATGCAGGTCTAATAGAAGCTTCTGGTTGTGCAGTGGCTGGGTTTAGGGTGGCCCCAATGCTACGCTGGGTCCCCTGAACACCGTTGAAATGTCACGACGTTTTTCTGCTCTCTGGAAATGATGTTAAGGTGTGGTGCCCCCCAATAGGAGATAAGTCCAGAGAGTCAGGGTATGCAATAAGCCAGTATGCTTCTTTACCAGAGGAATTCAGGTGCAAAACAATACAGGCATGACATAAGACTGGCTTTTCCTGTCTCATTCTGGGCAGAAGAAGGGTTTGATTCTGAGGAAAGGCCTGAGCTAGCTGTCTTGCTCTCTCTCAGAAGGCTGAGTCTCCTCTTCTAAGCAGTGTATACAGTTTCTGGCTGAATTAAAACCTTCTAGTGAGAGGGGTGAAGTGTAGAAACTCAGCACAAACAGATACAAAGTTTCAACTCCAATCTGTGATAGACTTACATTAGAGCTTCATTGATACTCATTGGCAATGACACAGTTTTCCAGACAAAAATAAGTTTTCAGACATAACAACAGAGCTGAACCAGACATTTAAAAGGTCAATGTGTCTGGTTTTCCTGGGAAACAAATCTGGCTTTTCCCTTCCAAAACATGATCTTCTTTAAACCCTATGGTAGCTGTGGAAAATTACTAGCTCCTCATTCAAAGTCCCAAAAGTCTCTCAGCATTCATTAACCATTTTCATAGAGCCTCACGAATACAGTGTAAATGAACAGGATATGCACTGGCGTAGCTACAGGGGTCGCAGCGGTCGCAATTGCGACCGGGCCCCTGAGTCAGAATGAAGATCTGCGTGCTGGCTGTGGGATGCGCAGCAGTGCCACAGCTAAGTATTTCATATAGGGGGGGGGGGGGCGTATCAGAGGCTGAGAGCCGTGCATACGTAGGGCAGGTGCAGTGTAAAGAGGGACCGATCCCTCCCCCGTCTGGGCAGAAGACGGCAGCTGTACTGGCCGGAAGTGGAAGGAAGAGAGGAGCCGAGGTCTCACAGTGAAGGAAGGCAGCTGCGTGCCGGGCCGGGCTGTGCCTGAAGGAATGTGTGTCAGAGCAGTGAAGTAAGAAGCTGACACTGAATACATGAGATAAGGAAGCTCAGGTCAGCGGGCATGATAAACTGGAGGGGGGGCAAACTGGAGGGGGGGCAGAGTCAAACCTAGTGGCTGGAGGGAGCAGACCGGTCAGTGTCAGACAGGTGACTAGGGCAACATTCTTCTGTGTCACTGGTGCTGAGAGCAGTGTACACAGTACTGTCCTATCATATGTCACTGTCATTATAAAGCTAAACTAACAGGATTGTGCTCCACACCTGGTGATGACATACCGCCATATGTATGAAATGTTTCTGTATATTACATACATATGGCGGTATGTCATCACCAGGTGAGGAGCACAATCCTGTTAGTTTAGCTTTATGACAGTGACTTATGATAGGACTGTGTGAATACTGCTATCAGGACAGGTGCCAGTGACACAGAAGAATGCTGCCCTATCTTTGGTCCAGCCACTACCTCTGTACATTTCATACATAATATATGGCAGCATGCCATCACCCAGTATGGAGCACAATCCAGTAAGACTACTTTCACATTAGCGTTCAGTGTGGATCCATCCAGACGGATCCGCACTGAAAATACAATCACATGGATCCGTTCAGAACGGATCCGCACTGACCCCCCATTGAAGGTCAATGGGGGACGGATCCGCTCGCAAATGCACCAATAGTGTGCCGCCCCCATTGACTTACATGGGGGGTCAGGACGGATCCGTATGGCTTCGCATCGCCAGACGGAAATCAAAACCCAGCAAGCAGGGTTTTGGCCTCCGTCCCCCGAACGGAACGGGGGGTGATGCGGAGGCCATTCCGATGGATTCTGAATAGATCCGAATCCATTCAGAATGCATGGGAACCGAACGGTTCCGTTCGGCCAGCGCTAGTGAGATCCCCCTGAACGCATCTCACTAGCGCTAATGTGAAAGTAGCCTTAGTTTAGGTTTATGACAGTAACATATGGACTGTGTACACACTGCTATCCTCACAGGTGCCAGTCACACAGAATAATGCTGGCCTATCTGTCTGCTCCCTATCACTAGCTCTATAACAGAGCTAGGTGCTGGTAGCTGACGGGTCAGACAAATAGGTCAGCGACTCAGCATTATTCTGTGTGACTGGCACCTGTGAGGATAGCAGTGTGTACACAGTCCTATGATCATATGTCGTGTCACTGACACTGTCATAAAGCTAAACTATCTAATAGGGGGCCCAAACTGAAATCTTGCACCGGGGCCCATGAGCCTATAGCTACGCCCCTGAGGATATGTATATCTATCTACTGTATATATATATATATATATATATATATATATCACAGCATATAAAATGCAGTTACACAGTATTAAAGAGTATAAGCCAATCCAAGTTAACCAGGGCACTACAGCTGCAGAAACTAAAGACCCCAACCACTGATGTACCCACTAGCTGCAGGGTGGAAACTCCAGGTAATAGAGGGAAGATTTAGCCTATGATATATTTGCATATTATATGTATTTATTATAGAGATAACACAAGTAGACTTGTATACAATGTATATTTGCCATCTAATTATGTATACTGTACATCAGGTTTCAGCAACCTTTGGCACTCAAGCTGCTGTGAAACTACAACTCTCAACATGCACACTTGCAAGGCTACTCATTTAGCTCCAAGGAAAGTAAATAGAGAATTCTGGGAGTTGTGGTTTCACAACAGTTGGAGTTCTGGTGGTTGCTGATCCCTGCTGTACATTATTTCCAATTAAAAGATAAGTAAATAAAAAAAGCTAAACTAATAACATAAAATGAACACAACAGATTTTGCCAATTCGATACTGGGTTTATACAAGGTAAAATCTATTAACTTTAAAAAGATGTGAAATCCAAAGCGAATATGTGACCATGTTTTGAGAACATCCCTCATTTATACTCTACAAGAGGATTACAATCATGTAATTTAGATAGATCACAGCAGTGGAGTGAGTCGTGTTTGCTGAGACCTCTTCTGACTGCAGATGACATAAAAAAAAGAGGTTTTATCGCATACCTACTGGAAAAAACGTTATCAGAAAATACTGTAATTGCTTTGAGTTAAGTCCTCGGTTCAAAAGTGCTTTACACAAGGAAGATTAATTTGAAATAATCATTTTTGGTGTTTGTTTTTTCTTTAAAGCACAGCTGTTTCTGAGCTTGAAATGCATTCCAGCTGCGGCTCTCATGGGGCTGACTATTAGCCTGATTGTTAGGCTTGGAGAGATGTTCTTAAGACAGATTAATAGGCTAAATTACTATGTGCTATAGTGTGTCATTTTAAGGAAGCTATAGATGTCTGTGCTTGTGTGTATGTACGACTGCTCTTTCTTTTTGGAGCTAGTGTGGCATATCTTTTTCAGAACATCAGTATGAGAAATATGAATCTGTCTTTGTATATAAAAAAGGTTGGTTCTAAAAACACACAATACTGAATGGCTGAAGTAAAGTCATCATGACAAACTGAGAGATAAAACAAAGCAATGTCACTGTTGGCTTTGAGCTATGCTTGGTATTTCAGCTGTCGAGGTCCACATATGGCTTGTGTAGGTAGTATTGAAGGTGGGGGGTCTGTGAATTCTGAATGGAGGCTTCATTCTATTAAAGTGGTCCTCCAGTTCAATATGAAACTACATTAACTGGGGAACCAACATAATAGTTTCCTGGTGCCCTCTTTTTAATATTTTCATCTGCAGCAAAGCTTCAATGCTCCTCAGGCTTCCCAATGCACAGTGTGCAGTTGTTAGTCCAAGACACTTCCTGCTTATCTAGCCCTGCTCTTGGATTGGCCACTATTGTTCACATGCAGTGCTGGCCAATCCAATAGCAGTAGTAAATGTCCTGGACTACCAAATGCACAGTATGCAACAGGTAGTCTGAGAATCCATGTGGCCATCTTGGTTTATTCCCAAATTAATGCAAACTTTTTTCTTAAACCGGTTACACTTTTTTTAGCGCTGAAAAAAAATCTTATTCAGACCTGCATCTGTTTTTTTTTCCATTCTTTTTTTCTAACATATTTGTTAATGTGGTTTTGGGTGTGGTTTCGGCAAGGATTTTCATTCCTAGTAATTTTCAATAGAATCCGCGTAAAGAATAGACAGGATGCTTCTTTTTTTCTGCAGTGTGGTTTTTAAAACCACAAACAGAAAAAAAGTGCTGTATATAGTTTAACATGCGGAAGTTGAGGAAGTTCTTCATGCATTTTTATTATTAAAGGGAGTCTGTCACCAAAGTTGGACATAATAGACCGCTGACATAGCTTTGTAGCATCACTTTAGATGAATGAAACGGTACCTTTGTTGTCTTCTTCAGTGCTTCACCTGCTTCAAAAACTGACTTTTATTGATATGTAAATGAGGGCTCGCAAGTGCCCAGGGCGGAGTTAAGTTCTTTGGAGCCCAGGCTGCTCGGCCTCTTTAGTTCTTATCCCCGCCCCTGTCTCTGTCTCTGCCCGTCCTTCTATTGCCTTTCTTCCTCCTCCTCTGGTAGCGAACCCCTGCGCCTGCGCTCAGCTTTGCCCTGGCGGGGCATGCACACTGCGATGCCCACTGTGGGAACTGCATCAATGTAGCTACTGCGCATGTCCACCAGCTTACAGCTGGGTTTGCAGTGTCAGCCGGGGAATGCGCAGTAGCTACATTGATGCCGTTCCCACAGTGGGCATCGCAGTGCGCATGCCCCGCCGAGGCAAAGCTGAGCGCAGGCGCAGGAGTTCGCTACCAGAGGAGGAGGAAGAAAGGCAATAGAAGGGCGGGCAGAGACAGAGACAGGGGCGGGGATAAGAACTAAAGAGGCCGAGCAGCCTGGGCTCCAAAGAACTTAACGCCGCCCCTGGACACTTGCGAGCCCTCATTTACATATCAATAAAAGTCAGTTTTTGAAGCAGGTGAAGCGCTGAAGAAGACAACAAAGGTACCGTTTCATTCATCTAAAGTGATGCTACAAAGCTATGTCAGCAGTCTATTATGTCCAACTTTGGTGACAGACTCCCTTTAAGTATATTCACTTATTATAAAGTATATTCTTTACTATTATTATTAATACAATACTAATATTAATGTGTACTACTAAAAATACAATGGATAATCAAGTATTTTACTTTATTAGTATGGGAAAAAAATACCATATCCTGGGATTTTAGCCATCAATCTTGTTGCTGATTAAAGGGGTTGTCTGGCCTTTTTTTAAATGTTGGCCTGTTTTCTGTAAAGGCCATCACTATTTGATTGGAAGGGGTCCGGCATTACGCACCTTTGCTGATCAGCTATTCTGTGTAGCTCTGTCAACAGAAGTTGGTGCCGGAGCTGCAGTGTACATTAAACATTGTAATGGACAGTGCTTGTCACTGCAGCACTGCTCACATTGACTTAATTGGAATCTGCTCTTCAGTGACAAGAGCTGTCCACTATGTTGACGGTGCAGTGTAGTTTTGGCACCAACAAAGCTCCACAGAACAGCTAATCAGCGGGGGTACGGATTATCTGACCACTGACGTTCAATCTGGAGGATAGACTATTACTCAGAAAAAGATGAACAGCCCAGGGCTTCGGACCCCTGCTGATCATCTAGTGATTGCCTATCCTGAGGATAGACCATGACTTAGAAAAGGTTAGACAAACCCTTTAACTATGTTATCTTTGTTACTGAGCTAAAACTGTCTTTCCAATTATTTGGATCTTCTCATAATACTGTCAAATAGCAATTTCCTTCAACATACACCTTTTCCTTTCTTTATCAGCAGCATGTTCAAGAGCATTAACACATATGATGCTGTTTCTTAAGTCTTGTTTTTGTTCATTAAAATGGGTTGCCTGGCTCAAAAACTCCTAAATGCAAAACATGTACAACTTACAGTACTCATACTTGTCAATTAACAATCTTCCAATATTGGCACCTGTCCTGAGTCCCCTGGCTCTGCTTTTGACTTGTGCTTGACACCACATGCTGTATAAGCATGCCATCAGTGGTGTGTATGAAGGGGGCAGGATGACTGACAGTGAAATACTGTAGCTAAACCATGCCCCTTCTTTGTCATGACCGATTCATAGACAGACAAGGGGGCTGGCTTAGCTATTATCCTGAGTCGCTCAACCAGTACCCTTTACACACTATCTGGTGTGAAACACAAGCCAGAAGTGATGCTGTGGAATCTTGTACCAGCACTGACAGTGGGAGAAAATGTAAATCTTGGTATTTAAAACACATTAAAAGATCATTTCTGAGGTGGAAACACCTTTAAGAAGCACCAATCTAAAATGTAGACTTCACAGCAGAGATGAGCCACCTACACTATAATAAAGTAGGGAAAAAATGTTTTATCGCCATGATTTTTAGTGAATATCTCATCAAAAATCATTTAGAGGCTCATAGTTTTCAACCAGTGCTCTTACAGTAGATAGTCTATGTCTCCCACACAACCTGATAGTTAAAATTTACTACAGCCAGAGCAAGGTAGAGAGGAGAAGAACCATGATCATGTACAATATAAAGAAGACATACAGTAGTTGTGGAGTAAATGCAATTCGTAACTAAGGCTGCTATTTCTGTACTCTTGGAAACTTTGCACAGGATGTTTGCTATGTCATTTTCTGTCTGAAGCTGCCTATAGACCTAAATAATAATTTGAACTATTTCACGATCATTCACAATTATTGTTACTTGTGTGGTAGTAAAGATGACCAGTTCCAACCCTTAACGCTTCTTGCCTTGTACATTAGCAGTTAATGCTACAATTGTGATCCAAGAATAATCTATGGCACAAGTAAATGCAGGAAAATTCCAAGATACAAACCTTCTGTGTGCCCGCTTCCTAATCAATGCTCGTCATATCTTGACCAAATCTATGGCCAATGTTAGATGTTTTTCAGTTGGCATAATTTTTTTTTATATGTTTTGCAGTTTCCTTGTTTTAAGGGGTCTTGTAAAGTGTCATCTTGTAAAGTGATGGCCCACCTTGTATCACACATTATATCTTAGGTGGTTATGTCATATGTCCCATTGTATGTTTAAGGATAATATTGCATGTTGCTAAGAAGTATTCATGAGGGGCCCAGACATTGAGTATCCACTCACACCAGGGGGCCCAGGGACTTGCCTAGGACCTAGTTGTTAATAATTTTCATAATCACAGTACATCAAGGGATTCACATGTAGCCTAAACACCCCATGCCTTAATTCATGTTTCCCCACAAACAAGGATCTAATCTTCTGTAGACACTACATGACTAACTTTAGTGTCTATAGGATCGGTATAATAAAGTATGAGTTATGGAAGTATGCCTGATCCTGTATCTCCTTTTGTAAATGCGGGCAGTCATGTTTTGGTCATATTTCATATCTGCCATTGGGATTGGAAGGCGAGTGAGCTTGAATAATGAAGCGACTCCCCGAGGGACGAACAAGGATGGAGGAATTTGTCCTCTCAGCCCCACCCCTTTTGTGGAAGGGAGATAAAAAACACATGACCATGGACATTTTAAGGGACACAAGTTGGTAGACACAATCTCATTGGAGTGTATATATCAGTTCTTACCTGTCTCCGAGACAGCAAAGACTTTTACCACACAATACGATAGGTATTTGACTTTCTTTTTTCTCTTTGATTTCAAAAGAGTCTTTGGACATGTATCTATGTCTTTATTTTTGTAACTAAATACTATACCTTTTGCACATTGAAACATAAAACTTTAATGGTTTGCCTTGTTTCCCTAAAGAACTTAGGCGTTCTTTATAGAGCGTAAGTGCGGCTGGTGTTACTGTGTGCCTGCTTGGCAGAAGATCTTGTGTTAAATTCCTGGGTGTGTACTGGTTCCTGGGAGTGTATGTGTTTTGCTCAAATGGTGGCATGGGGTGAGATTGAACTGTGGAGTGCCATTACCCCTTGGTCACACCCTGGTCACAGTGGTCTAGGGCAATAAAATGGGGCACATTTGATTCCCTGTCCCTCATACGTAGCAATTAGAAATGAGTGAAGTTTTGAACAATTTGATTAGGCTGCTTTGCTGAACTTCTACAAGAAATTTGATTTATAAAAATCACTTTGTCATAAATTGCTTTCCATTGTATGTAATGGCAATTGTGCCGCTCTCTGTCATTTAACCCCTCAGTTGCCGCATTCAGTGCTGATAGCAGAATCTGTGAATCATATTCAGTCTTTCAGGGGATAAACAGGGGTTAATAAAAAAAAATTACTCACCTCATCCACTTGCTCGCAAAGAATCTGTTTGCGCCAGTCTAGCTGGAAGAAAATTCATCAAAGGACCTGGTGAGGGGAGTGTATTTTTTTTTTAAATTTACAGCCACCATTGTGGGAAAAATTAAAGCGCAAGGAAATTCGACTTCATGACGAATCAAATTTTTCCTGAAATGTGGATCAGAGTCCACTTCGGATACTTTGATTTGCTCAACACTACTGACAATACCATACTTCTAAAATATGCCACCCCATTATGATCAGAGCTGGTCTGTTCTCAGCACCCCAACAAAAAACTAAGGGGCTTATTGCTGGTTTAGCACTACCATACCTTCTAAGTTTTCCCTGTACAGCAATACTTCTCACTTCTGAGCTCTGAAGCCAGCCTCATTTCATTTAATAAGATTGCTCTGCCATGCAGGGGATAAAAATGAAGGGGATACCGTGTGAGTGTTAAAGCACAATTACTGTAAGTACCTGCTGTTTAACTCCTCCTAGTAGGTACAGCTGCCAGAGCTCTCACATGTCTTCTTCTGCTGCCAATCATGCGTCTATGGCTGCCAAAATCTTGCTGTTTCCTCCTGGCAGTCCCACTGGAGTAGTGCTGGTCTGCCTACTCCATGTAGTCTGAAGCCTGCCTCTTCCTTGCTCCACCTCTCACTGCCTATAGGATCAGAAATTGTTCCCTCTGACTCTGAAATGCACTTTTATCTAATAAAAAACACAACCACCACCCCCCCTCCCCTATTGGCAACATGTGAGTAGTGGTGGTCTGAGACTATTCACAGGCTAAGTGAATAAAGCAGGCACAGCTAAAGTCATAGCTCACTGATATCTGTCAGCATCCTATCCGTCATTGTGTCATTGTTTCCTTTGAACCATGGGGGATCAAAAATACCTTAAAAACTCATACTTTGTAGGCAATGTGAAGACATTATTCACAGGCTGGTAAATGCTATTTTGATTTGCCTAGATTTGACAGATTATCTTTCTTTCCTGATTGGTTTACCAGCCTCCTGTTTGTTAACATCCGTCTTGATTCACTGTATTTAATTGGCTCACACAGAGTTCATCTGCCAAGTGGATTCTGCCAAGTGGAGCATAACAAGAAACCTTTACAAGTCTTAAGTCTCAGGCTGTGGTTAAGAATTAATTAAGAATTAAAAGGAACTACCCATTAGCACCAGTATTAATTATTATGTCTATTAACTATGTAGCAATCTATATCAATATTATATTGAAATCAAGCATGCTATATATTTTCATTGGAGTTTTTATATTTTTGTTTCATCCAGTTGTGTTTTCTCATTTTTTTAAAGTAATACATTAGGAATAACAACTCATAATAGGTCAAATGTGTTCTGACCCATTAAGTCTTCATCCTGCTGCGAAATAGCTGTGCTTCATTAATTTCAGGGAATTCATTAGCAAAGTTTTGTGCCACAGTAAAGGTAAAATGATGCTATTCAGACAAAAGATTAAAAAAAAACAAAGATACAAAAAATACATTAAAAAACAGATTGGGAAGAGAGTAAAAAAGTTTTTGCACCATAATTTTGTCTACTGCTTGTCTGCTTTATTTTCTTAGCATTATTACTGTTTATACATTAGTCCGCATAGGCTTAGGATAGGTTTTCATTAGAATCTCCTGGACATTTTATGTCTTAAGGTAACTAAATGGCTTGTACATGATTTTCCTCATACTTCTTTCTCTTCAACCCTTTTTTATAAAGAAGCCAGACTAACGAACAGCTGATTGGCGCAGGTCTTGCATCTCTATTGCTCGAATACAAGCACTTATTGTAACAACAACCTCAGTTGTGCACAACACCACAGAACTGGATTTCACAATTGCCCTTCCAATACCTAACATTTGCTCTTGGTACTCAGATACACCCGGGACTTACAGTTGGGCTGAACTGCACAACAATTGGATGGTTGCAAGAGAAACATGTAAAAAAGCATGCATCAACATTAGTGGAAAACAAGACAATAAATATGCTCACTGGTGAATGACAGGAACTGAATGCTGAGGGTCACAGGAGAAGATGATCCAGCAATGGAATGTATGGCTCATATACGGTATACAGGTATATAGCGGATGAATGACAATAAACAGAAATGGAGCAATATTGAACTGACCCTAGCTGAAATCAAGTCAGCAAACTAGCCTAGATAGTCCAATAATGTAGTAACAAATAAATCTCAAAGTAAAACAAGAAATACAGAATACAGAATACAAGAAAAAGACACTAGACCAGAACAAAACTAACTTCTGGAACAACAGATCACAGAACAAAGTATGAAATAACTGGAAGAGAATTCACTTAGCAAATGCTTTACCTGACACCAACAATATAGTGAGGTCTGGATGAATAAAGGTTCAGCAATGAGCAACTCCATCCTAGTCAATAAAGCTAAAATTGGTGATAACCAAACCTAGATTCAGATGCAGGACATTTGCATAGCAACTACCCAAGCAAAGATAGTAACTAGGTGAAAATGTGAAAATGAAGCAACTGTTGCTCATAACAGTTATACTAGGTAAAAGTCTGGACATATATTACATGGATAGGCCTGGCGCACTAAAGGGAGAGACCCTGCTTATGAGTTGCTTTGCATTATGGTTTTTGAAGTGGGGATCCTCCTATGATATCTATATGCCCTAACATGGCATATGGAAAGGAATCTGTTTATAAAAGAAACACTGTATAAACGTAAATTCCTTTCTAACACATTGTCTTATTTAAAAGGTTTTCCAGAGGAATAATTTTTTTAACACAGGGTCAAAAGGGGCTAAAACTAAAAAAAATATTCAATACTCACCCTCACCAATTCTCTATTGCTGCCATTCCAACAATGATCTGGTCCACGTTGCTTTCCAGTTCCTGGTTCCAGACTCAAAACACAGAAAATGACTTGGACTGCCCATTTAGCCTGGCTGAGGCAGGTTACTGCTGTTGTCAACGATTGCCTAAGGCTACATGCACACGACCGTATGTATTTTGTGGTCCGCAAATTGAGGATCCGCAAAAAAAAAAAAAAAAAACAGATGACATCCGTATGACTAAAACGGACAAGACTAGGACATGTTCTATTTTCTTTGTGGGGCTACGGAACGGACATACTGATGCGGATAGCGCACGATATGCTGTCCATATTTTTTTGCGGATTCATTGAAATAAATGGGTCTGCATCCTATCCGCAAAAAAAACGGAACGGACATGGAAACAAACAACATTCCTGTGCATGTAGCCTAAGTATGCAGTCCAAGCCATTTTTGTGTGTCAAGCCTGGGCCCAGAAATCGGAGAGCAGCAAGGACCAAAGAAGTGTTGGTATGGCAGAGGTGGAGATCTGTGAGGGTATTATTTTAATCTTTAACCTATTAAAACCAATTATTTTTAAATAAAATTATTCCCCTGGAAAAATCCCTTTAAATTATATATCTAAACTAATATTAACACATAAAATAGAACGTGAATTTGCAGTATATTATTGAGTCATGACAAAATCTCACTTTCAGAAAAGTAAATTATTACATTCTGTTCTCCAGCTTGTATACCACCTTTGAAATCAGAAATTTCTGAGCATCTGTTTGCCTTCCTAAGAACAATTGTTTTGCTCAAAAAGCTTCCTATGGGGCCAGCAATTGGAAACAATGTGAGCTCGCTAAAATAACAGATTAAAGAAAATAACTGGAAGTGACTTGTGGAGCGGTGAGCTGAATCGTTTTCCCAGGTCAGCTATGGGTCTTAGGAACTGTATATGACTGTTGCAACCATGCTTGTTAGTTCAGAGAAATTCTGCTCTATGTTAGCTTTTTTAACATAGAGCGTGCACCACCCACGATTAACGTACATATGGATACATATACATGTACATATAAATTTACATATTCTTTAAGAGAGGTGATTAAATTATGAGGTCAATTATTATATAAACCTTTTTAAAGGATAACAAACAAGATATCTTGGTAATGCAATGTGCATTGTTCTGGTATCTTACTTTCTATAACGTCAATGATTGAGTGGACCTGGAGCTCTTCATCATCATTCTTGACATCACTTGGAGTCGAAGCTCTTGGGCCCCACAGCTATACCTTATAAAATCTGGATAGCTCATTCAAATGAACAGATGACCCTTTCATGACCTGCAGTGTGTTGGACCTTCATGACCAGAGCCAAATTTCCGGCTTTCTTATCAGTTAACATTATTTAACCATATTTTAGCTTTACATGTATCCAAGTGCAGATTTTATTTTTTTTCTTAGAGGCCTAAAAGTACAAAGCGTAGTACGACAGGGAAAAAATGGTGACGATTGGTAATTATTAGGTACAGTGTAACATATATTCTGCCTGACAAAAACACATTAATCTCTTAACATATGACGACCATGCAGAACTCAATTATGTAGCAAACAATGTCTAAATGTGTGGGTATTGGTTCAAAGAACTGTGTTTTTTTTGTGGGGGTTGTTTTTTTTTTATGTTTTATTTTTTCTCATTTTACTTTTACTAACTCTGTTTGTTCCCTGCTGTCCTTATAGACAGGACATGATAACAGTGATCTGATGGTAATATCTAGTGTTCAGGGAAGTATTCAAATCGGAATTCAGTCTGAAGTTTAGGAAAACTTAGATTAGAAACAAACCAAATTTCCTCGTACTTCATGGTAAAAAAATCGGCTTTTACTAAAATGCCGGCTGCACGTGTTACAAAGCAAAACTTAGTGTAAAGGAGACAAACCCAAGAACGTAAGATCACCCATAATGCCGCGCAGCCAGCCATTCTGCCAATAGCCATCACTTGTGATGTCACAGCCCTATAAAATCCTCATCCCACACTGTCTCCACCATTGTCTTGTGAGCTGAGCATAGGGAGAGACGTGGTAAGTGTTCATACGCTAGGAACAGTGTTGCAAAAAATGATTAATAGAACAATTCAATACCAATATGGCAGCCTTTATTATGCCCAGCGTGCCTACCAACCATCCAGTCTGCACCCCTTAGTAGAGCCAGGTCTTAATGATGGTCACCCTCATCTTTTTTTGCAGGCTGTACTTCGTAGAATAGTCAGCATGCAGAGAGAACATCGATATTAGATGATGTAGAAAAGTAGGAAAAACAGATGGCAGAAGAAGGGCTCCCACCTGTGGGACAGGATAGCACTGGGGTTGGAGAAGTGGGTATGCCAGTTTATTGTGCCCCCACCTAACCAGCCAAACCCCATACCAGCAACAGCTCCTGTTAAAAGGTGCATTTAAGGTGTAGCGCAGCCATTAACAATGAGGACTGGCTATAAAGAGCGGTCTTCATTATTAATTGAAAGGCAGCTGTGGGCTAATTGGCCACACTGTTTTTTTTTTCACAGCAGCATGGCCACAACCCGCTCATAACATGGTGCTCCATGTGACTGTACCCTAAGGCAGAATGGCCTGGGTATACCCGATTTCTAGCATTTCATGACAAATTAATTTCTTGGGGAACTTTGGCAAAGCAAAATTTTTTAAAACATCAGCTCTAATAATAGCCCATCGACGACTGTTACCAATTATCTGTATACAGAGTATGTGGAAGAAGACACACATTTCCTCCTCTCTGCATGCCTCCAAGCCCCTTCTGTAAAGGGAATGACTATGATGTCTTGCTAGCAAATAGTGTTGAGCAACCAAAGTTCACAAAGTGGACTTTGATCCGAATTACAGGAAAAATTCAAGTCGCTGCGAAGTTGAATTTCATCACAATTCGTGGTAACAAATCGATTTTGGCAGTAAAAAGTAAAAAAATCATACTTACATCCATTTGAGCACGAAGAGGCTGCCGCGGCTATCATGCTTGAAGATCCCATGCAAAATCTTGTGCGCAGTGATGTATGATGTCACCAGGGCCGGTGCAAGGATTTTTGCCGCCCTAGACAAAAGAAAAGTTTGCCGCCCCCCCCCCCATGTGACATCACAATGCCCCACCCATATGATCTGCCATATTAAAGCGGTTCTGCAGTTTATTTAAACTGATCGGCAGGGGTCCGACACCCGGGACCCCCGCCAATCAGTTGTTTGACAAGGCAACAGCTCTGGCAGTAGCGCCTCAGCCTTCTCGCAGTGACATCACGATTAGTATCATTGGCCTGGGCGCGGCTAAGCTTTATGCAAGTGAACAGAGCTTAACCCCGCCAAGGCCAGTGATACAAGTCGTGACGTCACTGTGCCTGCGGTAAACAGCAAGAAGGCCGAGGCGCTACTGCCAGCGCCGCTGCCTTCTCAAACAGCTGATGGGCGAGGGTGTCGGACCCCTGCTGATCAGATGCTGATGATCTATCCAGAGGATAGATCATCAGTTTAAATAAACTGCAGAACCCCTTTAACTAACGCCAGTTCTCTCTCTCCCCCTCTTGTCATTCTGTTCCTTCCCATGTCATTCTCTTTCCCCCTCTTTTCATTCTCTTTGTCCTTCTTGTCATTCCCCCCCCCCATGTCATTCTCTTTCCCCCCCTTGTCATTCTCTTTGTCCTACTTGTCACCCCCCATGTCATTCTTTCCCCCCCTTTTGTCATTCTCTCTCCCTTTCTTGTCATTCTCTCCCCCTTTCTTGTCATTCTCTCCCCCTCTTGTCATTCTCTTTGACCCTCTTTTCATTCTCTCCCCCCTCTTGTCATTCTTCACCCCCTCCCCCACATGTCATTTTCTTTACCATTCCCCCCTACCTCTGGTGTAGCATGGCCGAGCTCTGTATGGTCCGTGGGTACAGGAGGTTTTCTTTCCTGTACCAGAGCAGACTGACAGGAAGTGCAGACTGTGTGCGCACTTCATGTCAGTCTGAACGGGTACAGGAGACAGATGCTCCCTGTACCTGCGGACCATACAGGGCTTGGCCACGCTACAATGAGGGACTGACAGGAGGGAGCGCTGAGTGCTTCCCTCCTGTCAGCTCTTCTCCCCTTGCTGCGCCCAGGCGGTGCCCCCTCATGGACGCGCCAGCCCGGGCACTGCTGCAGCCGCCAGAGGCTCAATATAGAGCGTTCGGGCGGCTGCAGCATGAGGCAGGGCCGGCGCTCCTAGCAGCGCCCCTTCCCAAGGGGCGCTCTACTCGGCTGCCTAGTCCGCTTATAGGATGCGCCGGCCCTGGATGTCACCATGCCGGCTGCTTTAAGAACTTCACTCATTCTACCAGCAATGCAATGCTCGAATGTAGTAAGAACACTTTAGCATTTGGGAACAAAACGGGAGATTTATCATATCCCCTGCACCAGAATTGTAGCATCAAAATAATACAAATTTCTTTGTAAGCCTATTTTTTGCACAGAAATGTGCAAATATCTGCCCTTCTCCATCATCCTCACTGCTTTTGTTAAAGGTGGGTAGGGCACAGGTTGAAGAGGATAGTTAAGCGGCCCAACACATTTACCATTACTTAAGCCAGTTTTTTTGAGCAAGTAATTCCTGAAACTTCCGCCAGTTCCGAGACATGCAATACTTATTAAGGTTCATGCAACCCTTAATAATTTTGGTGCATCTTGTCCCCCCACCCCCAATAAAGAAATGTAAAAAACTCTAGTCTTGATAAATTTCCCCAAAAGATTTTCTGTCTCTCTAGTGCCACCTTAAGGTGGTCCTTCTGTCCATGGCTGTCCACTAAAAGAACCAAACCAGAGACTCATCAGTAGACTGGTGTTTGCTCCTAATCAGTACAGAGTAAAGTTCTGATAGATTGTGTAACATGCTGAGTGAAGAGTTTGCAGCACTGGTGTAACTATAGGGATCGCAGTGGTCACAGTTACGAAAGGGCCTGCACTGCTGTGTCCTGGCTGCCTGAGCATCAGAATGTACAGAGCGCACTCTGACCTGACGCTGCAGGAGGTCAGGTGACTGCAGCGTGGGTTCTGAGAAGAGAAGACAACCAGGACAGGGAGAGTGGCGGCAGGAGAGGTAAGTTACTTTATTATTTTACAGCCTGATCTGAGGTCTGATATGGAGGTCTAATGGGGGGTCTGGAGGTCTGAATGGGGGGGGGGGGAGATCTGTAGTGGTCTGACTGGGGTGTCTGGAGAGGTCTCACTGGGGGTCTGGAGAGGTCTTACTGGGGGTCTGGAGGTCTTACTGGGGATCTGGAGAGGTCTAATGGCGGGTCTAGAGTGGTCTAATGGGGGGTATGGAGGTCTGACTGGGGATGTCTGGAGGTCTGACTGGGGTTCTAGAGTGGTCTAATTTGGGGTCTGGAGGTCTGACTGGCGGTCTGGAGTGGTCTGGTGGGTCTAATCTGAGGTCTGATATTGGGTCGAGGTCTTACATGGAGGTCTAATGGGGGTCTGAACTGAAGTCTAAAATTAGAGTCTTATATGGGGTCTGACATCGAGCTCTAAATGGGGTTTGTTCTGAGATGGGGGGGATCTCATTTAGGGTTTTATATGGGGGTCTGATCTGACAGGAAGGGGGTATTTCTTTGTACTAGCACACAATGTAAAAGGTTTTTTTTGTACTGACGAACTATCTGTGCGGTACCAGTATTTTCAGGGGGACTGTTTCTGCAGGAAAGTATTGGGGAGCACAGTGGACACAGTATTGGGGGTGGCAGGATGGGGTGTTGAGAAGGTAGGAGGATAATGAAAAAAAAAGAAAGTAAGATGTCTATTGTTAAACTCTGTAGGGATGAGGCGCGGCTGAAAGAAGTCATCATGGCGGTCTCGTCTGATAAGAAAAGAAAAGGAAAAAGAATGTCTACATCAGAAAAGACCTCACTGGATGTAGGAGGTACATATGTGGTGCTTTATTACCCTGTAGGTTCTGTAGGGCTGTATGTAATGTTTTCCAAGTATGTCTTTAAAGGGGTTGTCAGTTTTTTTTTCGTACACTGCCTTCTCTGCTCTGTTTACCTGGTCACCACTGCAAATTTTACGGTGAGCAGGTGAACAGAGCTCTCACGTAAGCGCTGCCCTCTCTTCAAACAGCTGATTGGTGGGGGTTCTGGAGGACCCGGCCGATCTGATATTGATGACCTAGAGAACAACCCCTTTTACAGTAGGACTGAAGGGAAGGAGTTAGATTGAGAATTTGGCATGGGGGGGGTGCCATTTCTATTTTTGCCTTTGGCAGCAGAAAAGCTAGTCGCACCAGCGTAGAGTGAAGGGGGGGGGGGAGGTTGGCGCAAGCTGAAATTTTGCACCAGTGCCCATGAGCCTTTAGCTGCGCCCCTGGTTTGCAGCATTTCTTCCTGTGAAGTGACTAGGAGGAAAAACAGCAATGTCTTTAGATGGGTGTCTCTGGCTTGGCTGATAACCCAGTTTTTGTCTCAAGTCACTTTCAAGGATAGAATATAAAATATACACACTTCTATTACTGTCCCACCTAGCACTGATAAATGACTGTACATCTCTAGGTCAATATTCTAGACACAGTATCCTACTTTTCATTGCGTATAAACACATTTACAGACATTTACAGTAGACCATAAAAGTTACCAATTTCTTGACGTGCATTACCAGCCTAGCGACACATTCAATACAATCCATACGTCAATAGAGACTCTAACAGCAATGCCATTAGTGGTGTTGTACATTCTTCTTCCTTGGCAATTATTAAACGTTCGTGCTCAGATTAATTGTTTGGAATATCGCTCATTATCAGTGATGTGTGGAAACTGTGCTCCACTTAATGAGTTCAATAGACTCATTAACAGATAGCAACTAATAATTCTACTAAAAATCAATACGCACATAAAGATTGACATTAAGCCACTAAATGTAACAATTATAATGTAAATGACTCTAGTAAAAGGCCTCTTTGCTTGTGTCACTTTACGCTGTTTTTTGGACTTCATGTGACTGGTAAAGGCTGTAAAATATGTGAACTAGGCTTGGAATAAAATGTTAAGATAATTCTGCAATGTTACAGAAGTTATAGGGGTTGTCCCATTAGGGCACCTTAGCCCCTACCCACAGGATAGGGGATTGATTGATTGAGGTTTAACCACTGGAGACACCAGCAATCATGAGAATGGTGACCCATGCTCCCTTGTATGAACGGAGATGCATACATGCATGCTTCTGCTCTATTCAGCTCCATGGAGCTGTCTGGAAACAGCTTGTACTCAGCTGTGAATGGAGCAGCGGATATGAATGTTTGTCTGCCGCTGCATTCAAATTGGAGAATGACCCCTTAGGATTGTGGTCAGAAACTTACCTCCTATCCCATGTGTAGACGATACGTTCTCATAGTGGGACAACCCCTTAAAGAGGTTTTACAGAAGTTAGCTGCTAGCCTGTTGAGAAAACATCTGAAATATCATTAACAGTTAATACACATGTTGCATTCTCATACTTCAGCTGTGCATGTGTTTGCTTGATACAGATGTCCCCACCTTTACTTTAACTTCAGCTTGGTTAAGGAGCCTAAGTACTCATGTAAAAAATCCAATACAATATGGTGACTTGCTAGCAAAGCGCTTGACAGGCTACAATTCAGATCACAATGCATGCGGATCTCAGATCTGTGACAATAGTTGAAGCGCGCTGCTCCCTATTCACACTGGCCGCTTCAGCGCATCCATCCACATATACTGGCAGTGACAACAGACAACACCATGTGGAACAAATAGAATATACTGTTACTGGATGTACTTTTAATGTGAGAGGGAATATGTCCTATGAACATGAAGGAGTAGTATACCTTTTAGAGTGCCCTTGCGGTCTCCAATATGTGGGCAGGACCCTCAAAAAATTGAAAGAACGGATACAAGAACATGTTCGGAATATAAAAAAGGGATTATCCACACACAGTGTCTCCTTGCATTTTAAACAAGTCCATGGAAAAAACCCAAAGGTCCTTAAATTTACGGGCATTGAATTAGTACAGAATAACTGGAGGGGTGGTGACCCTGTGTCACATATCAATAAATGAGAAGTCAAGTGGATATATCAGCTCCGAACATTGCAGCCATTGGGATTGAATATCGACTTCAATTTAAAGCCCTGCCTAATCTAGTATCTGTGTTAATGAGTGAAAATATATGAATTAACTGTGGTGTTCGTAGGAAGTACTATGAATGTGATGCCCCCACTTTCTATTGGCCTGCGCTAACATGTGACCTTTTTATGAATGGGATTTTTAGTATGCTCATTGTAAGCTTACCGCTGAGGAGAAAAACTATGCGGGGGCATTTGACTGTCTTGGAATGAAAAAAATGTATGTGTGAAGGGCACTCTATATAGGTTAATTTGGGTAAACAGTTTTCTAAAAACCAAATGTAATATCTCACAAAATACAAATAAAACACATTACATACTGCTAATATACCTGCATTAATTATTATTAGCTATAATCGCAGCAATAGCATCCCATACAACCTTGCTATTATACAATGTAACACTATATGAGAAATAGCGATGCAATCTGTATCGGGTTAACGAGTCACCGTGGCCTCATTACATAGCAGTATGTAATGTGTTTTATTTGTATTTTGTGAGATATTAAATTTGGTTTTTAGAAATTTGTTTACCCAGATTAACCTATATAGAGTGCCCTTCACACATACATTTTTCTCATTATATATATAAGCCGGGGGTAGGCTTATTTGAAGTGAGCACCAGTATCCCTAGCAGGGAGTGGGGTGAGCCGCCAACTTTTTTACATTTTAGTGTTTTGGAATGAAGATTGTATATGTATAGATTGTATTGATATCTTCCAAAAAACAACATTTGATATTATCATTATGGTGATGAGATTTTCTATGTTTAAATAAAAATGTGACATATGTTTACTTTAATACTTATACCATCAATAAAACAGGTCTTCCGGGTTCTCATTACGCTGAGAAGAATACACGCATGAAACTGATAGGACTTCTAAGTTCAAAAATTTATCGTTATCAATAAAAGATTCCTAGAATATGAGAGACCGAGAATGTACTTGTGATAATTCCTATATGATGTTAAACATTGTTTACATATTCTTGTATATGCTTTTAACTAATGATTATAAAAATTATAAAAATCAATAAAAATATTGTTGAAGGAATGAAGATTGTACACTTATTAGTAATCTTTATGTAAAAAGCTTCTTTTGTCTATGATTTTATTATGTATATTAGCTCCACATTGAGCGGAAGTGATGTAATGAGTTGGGGAGGACGGGGGTGGGTGGTTTTAAATTGATTGAGTTTTGGCAACTATGTAGGTTCGCCCCTGATAAAGCAAGTGTGCGAAACCAGTTGGGCTGAGAAAAACTTTTATACATGCCAAGAGAAGTTTGTAAGTATATTAAAGTGTTTTAACCCATTATCCTGAGGGTATCTCACTATTTATGTGATCTTTTGGTAAATCCCACAGTGACGGGCATGAGGAGCGACACACTTGAATGTGGAAGTTACCGATTCCCATTGCCAGTATATGTGAATGAATGCGCTGAAGCGCCAGTGTTAATAGGGAGCAGCGCGGTTCTATTATTGTCTCAAGTAGTTTTTGGTGAATGGACCCACTTCATTCTTAGAATCTGCAGCGCAAGTAACATTCAATTTGATGCAGTATGACTAATTTGTGCGATTTACCGATCTCAGATCTGTGACCCTCCTTTCCCACCATGCATGCGCCCAACTGCCTAACTGCACACTTTACATTCATATTCACACAAAATATGTGAATTCCTTGACTCGATTGTCCCCATTTGTAGCAGAAAGGGTTATGTATCTTCCACAAACTAACCTCCAAACCTGGATTTAAGGCTAAATATAGTCACTTTAAATCTTTTGTATGGCTTAGAGATGAGAGAACCACTCGAGATTTGTTTTGGGTCTTGATTGGTACATTTTTTGAAAAAGTTTGGTTTGGACCAGAATCAATTCAGGTCAAACGAAAGTTGATCCAATTGCCCTGAAAGTTGGTATATAACCACTCTAGTCTCCTTGATATCTCTTTTTGTTTACTTTTTATTAATCTATTTTCCCTCCCCAAGTTCTGGAACTTAATGACAGCAATAGTAAATGATAGCATGGAACATACAAGGCAATAAGTCAGGTACTAGTAGTGGTCGCAGTGGTGGTAGTGGTAATAGTGGCAAATGCTTTGCATTGATAGCAGTGGCAGTAGGAGATTAGCAGGAAGGAGCAGCAGCAGGCGAGGCAGTGGCGGCAGCAGCAGCCATATGGTACATGTTTGCAGGTAGGCAGCAGCATGATGGAGACATCAGTAGCCTTACGGAAAATGATGATTAGCTGGCTGCAGCAGTGGCATGATGGCGGCGGAGGCATGATGGAGGCTTCAGAAGCCATACAGAATATAATGGTAGGCAGGTGGCAGAAGTGGCATGATAGTGGCGGCAGCAGCAGCTGTACAGAATGTAATGGTAGGCAGGTGGCAGCAGTGTCATGATGGCGGCAGCAGCAGCCATATAGAACGTAATGGTAGACAGGTCGAAGCAGTGGCATAATGGTGGCGGCAGCAGCTGTACAGAACGTGATGGTAGGCAGGTGGCAGCAGTGGCATGATGGCGGCAGCAGCAGCTGTACAGAAAGTGATGGAAAGTAGGTCATAGCAGTGTCATGATGGCGACATCAGGCAAGCAGACAGCAACAGTGGCAAGATAGGGCACAGTCAGCAAGGCCATATCTATTCATTGGAATCTCCTGGAGGAGTGTGAAAATCCTCCTGAATCCAATCTTGGTTCATTTGGACAAAAGTAATGTTTTGGACACTGGCAGAGGAAAATTTGGCCCATTTGGGTGTCACCATGCACTCAACACCCACCCTCCCCGCACCCCCCACCCGCACTGTGCTGAAAATCCTCTCTGAGATGACACTGGAGGCAGGGCTAAAAAGAAGAAAGAGAGCATGCTGTGCCAGTTCGGGCAACTGTTCAAGTCCAGGGTTTTCTTGCCAATTGTTTGGAAGAATAAAAACCTTCTTTGAGGCTGAAAGGAGGAGGAGCAGGAGGAGGAACGCTGTGTCACCTGGCTACACGGCACGGTGTTGAACTCTGAAGTCACTCCACATCCTTCTGCTGCGACTGAGAGGTTGAGTAAGCCATCTAGATTACAATCTCATCGTCTTTCTCCTCAACTATAATGTTGCACCTATCTTAGGCCAGCAGGGACAACTGTGGCCTAAAAGTGGTACTACTACATCTGGCAGATAGTTGGTGCTGCTACTACCTACATTCTGCCTCTGAGTCTTTCATTTGGAACCTTTCTGTAGCTGGAAATTTTTGTGACTTTAATATAATGTTATGAACTACCCTGTGTATTGGTGTGGTAATCATGTATATATGCTGGTAGTTTTAATATAATCAGTAACCCCCCACCAAAACAAATAAATAAATTGATTGAAAACATGTAAAGACTGAAATAAAGTGAAATAAAATGGCTTTAGGTCTAAATTCGTTATCACTTTATTGGGATTTGTTGCATATCCTTTTTTATCATTATAACCTATTTGTCCTTTCACATTAGTCCATATCAGGACTGGTATCTTATATTTATTTATCTGACCAATTATTCTGAGGGGGGTTGTTCTACATCTCGGCACTTCTCGCATGGATATTTTACTCTGGTCATTATATCACTTTTGTCCTTTTTTGGATTTCATAACAAAGATTTGTATCATACTTTGAAATGTGTGGTATTTTTTATTTGCAGTGTTTAAATATAATCAACAACCCTAATAAAAAGTGTGAACAAATAAATAAAGGGAAACAGATTTAGGCCTAAATTCATTATCACTCACAGGTACCTTATGTGCTTGCCTGTGTATTGATGTACTGATCACCTATATGCTGGTTTTAAAAAAATTAACAAGTCCCAAAAAGATAAAATTCCAACCGTGTGGAAAAATAAATGAATGTAAACGCATGAATAAGTGCCAAGCCTGACACTCAATGGACATTAGCACTCACAGGTAGATTGCTGCACTACCCTGTGTTTCGCTGTAGTAATCACATATACTGTATATGCTAGTTTTACTAATAACTAAAAATTAAATTCCAACTGCATGGAAATGGAATTCACGGAGACAGACGATTGAGGCCTGGCACTCAATTTCACATTAACACTCACAGGTAGATTGCGGTACTACCCTGCGTTTTGCTATAGTAATAATGTATATATGCCGGTTTAATTGTTTAATTAAACTGAAAACTCCCCCCAAAAATTAAATTCCAATCGTGTGGAAATGTAATTCACGGAAACGAACGATCGAGGCTTGATGCTAAATTTTACGCTAACACTCACAGGTAGATTGCTGCACTACCCACTAGTACGCTCCAAGAGTGCTGCCCCATTTTTTAATTATATATATATATATATATATATATATAATTAAATAGTAACCTAGTTTATAGGGCTGAAAAAAGACATATTTTCATCTAGTTCAGCCTGTTATCCTGCAAGTTGATCCAGATATGCACAGAAAGAAAAAAACCTGTGAGGTAGAAGCTAATTTTCCTCGCTTTAGGGGGGAAAAATCCTTTCTAACTCCAATCAGGCAATTAAAATAACTCCCTGGATCAACAACCCATCTAGTAACTATAACCTGTAATATTATTATCCTCCAGAAATACATCCAGGCCCCTCTTGAACTCTTTTAGTGAATTCACCATCACCACCTCCTCAGGCAAAGAGTTCCATAGTCTCACTGCTCTTACCGTAAAGAATCCTCTAATATGTTTGTGTATAAACCTTCTTTCCTCTATACACAGAGGATGTCCCCACATCACAGTCCTGGGCATAAATAGATAATGAGAGAGATGACCCCTGATATATTTGTACATAGTTATTAGATCTCCCCTCAGTCGTCTTTTTTCTAAAGTGAATAACCCTAATTTTGATAATCTTTCAGGGTACTGTAGTCCACCCATTCGAGTTATTACTTTATTTGCCCTTCTCTGAACCCTCTCCAGATCTGCTATGTCTGCCTTGTTCACATGAGACCAGAACTGTACGCAGTACTCCATGTGTGGTCTGACATCTGACTCCTGTAAAGAGGCAGGACTATGTTCTCATCACGGGCATCTATGCCCATTTTGATGCAACCCATTATCTTATTGGCCTTGGCAGTAGCTGCCTGACACTGGTTTCTACAGCTTAGGGTCCATTCACAATTATGCGGGACGGGTGCGGACCCATTCATTCTGAATGGGGACGTAATGGATGCGGAGAGGACAATGTGTGCTCTCCGCATCCGCATTTCCGGAGCGCGCCGCCGAACTTCCGGTTAATGGCTCCGGAAAATAATAGAACATGTCCTATTCTTGTCTGCAGCTGCGGACAAGAATAGACTGCTCTATGGGGGTGCCGGCCGGGAGTGTTGCGGATCCGCAATTTGCGGATCTGCAACACACCACGGACGTGTGAATGGACCCTTAGTTTGATGTTCACTAAAATTCATGGGTCCTTTTCAATGTCAGTATTACCCAGTGTTTTACCATTAAGTATGTACAGGTGACTTGCATTGTTCCTTCCCATGTGCATAACCTTACATTTGTCAGTGTTAAACCTCATCTGCCACTTATCTGCCCAAGCCACCAAGCTATCCAGATCCCTCTGTAGCAGTATACTGTCGTCTTCCGTGTTAATTACTTTAAACAATTTAGTGTCATCTGCAAAAATTGATATTTTACTGTGCAAGCCTTCTATAAGATCATGAATAAATATATTGAAGAGAATAGGGCCCAATACTGACCCCTGCGGTACCCCACTAGTGACATTGACCCAATCTGAGTTTGTACCATTAATAACCACCCTCTGTTATTGTTACCACATTTGCTATGTGCCAATCCTGTGGAACACTCCCTGTCAGTATAGAGTCCTTAAATATTAGAAATAAGGGTCTGGCTATGATATTACTTGATTCTCTTAGGATACGGGGGTGCATGCCATCTCCCCAAAAAAATATACAATTCCACTCATATGGAAACTGAATGTACGGAAACGGACGATTGAGGCTTGACCCTTAACATCAGTTTAACACTCACAGGTAAATTGTTACCCTAGTGTGTATTAGTGTACTGATCTCCTACATGCTGGTTTTATTAAATTCAATACCCCCCCTCCCCCCCAAAAAAAAACAAAAAAACTCTGTGTCTGTTGAGATAATAAACGGATTTCGCCGTAATATTTAGAACTTCTCAAACACTGATGTATGTGGTTTTTCAACTAATGCAATTTAATTGCATTTAATTTAGGTCCCAATCACACAACCATATTTTTGGTCCACATCCAATCTGCATTTATGGCGGATAGGATGCAGAACCATTCATTTTAATGGAACTGCCAAAAATACGGACAGCACACTGCAAAATAGATAGATCATGTCCTATTCTTGTCCATTTTGCAGACAAGGATAGGCATTGTTACAATGGATCCACAAAAAAAAATGTATGCAACGCGTTTATCACACAGACATTATTTGTATTTTTTGCAGATGAGAATTTTATGGACCACAAAACATACTGGTATATGACTGCACCTTAAATATGTGAGATTACCTGACTCATCTATTACTGTTATCATCCATTATAGTTTTCATTTTATTCGTTTTCAAAACTTTAAGAATGTGAGCTGAACTGATTTTCCAGGACTTAGTAAGACATACTAAAATTACGTAGTGTTAAGCAAAGGGGAATTCAGTCTGAAATTTAGGAAAACCTCGATTCAAAATGAAACCTGAATTTCCTCACGCTTCGTGGTAATGAATCAGTTTTCCTAAAATTTTGGCTGCACATGTTAGAAAGCGAAACTATGAGTTGAGAAGACAAGCTTGAATCGCAAGATCACCCATAATGCTGTACATCCAGAAAGCCATTCCCTGTGATGTCACAGCCCTATAAAACCCTCATTCCACGCAGTCTCTGCAATTGTCCACGTTTAGTTGGCATGGCCCAGGAACAAGCTCTGTGCCCTCACCTGTCCTAAATCTCCTTTTTTTTTCCTGCACTTTTTTCTCAGGAAGTATTGTATGCTGCTGACTCTGCTCTTTAGCAAGGACAAGCTTATTGAGGACAGTCAGCAGCTAATGCCCATCCCAAATTTGGAGGATAGATCTGCTGTTTCCTCCTGTAGGCGGGCAAGTAGCGACAATGAGAGTTGCTACTCAAGGGGCCTACCTGTCTGGAAACAACTAGCGGGGAGCGGCTTCATAGAGGCAGCAGCAGGCAGTCAGGACGGAGTGTGGTGGCAAAATTTCCTACTCGCCGGTATGGGGATTTTTCATCAAGTCGCCATTATCATCGCCATATTTAGAATCTGTGGGCAGAAGGTGAAGGGTGCTAATGGCACTAGGCTGGCAGCCTATCAGAGGCCGGCTCCGGCGGCGCGATGACATCATCGCGCCGCCGAGGCCGCACAGCTCGAGACACAGGCCGGAAGAGGCCTGCATCGCATCGCTGGAGGTAAGTATAAGTGTTCTTTTTTTTTTTCTTGGGGCTACTGGCAGCACTAAAGGGGCTACTGGCAGCACTAAAGGGGCTACTGGCAGCACTAAAGGGGGCTACTGGCAGCACTAAAGGGGGCTACTGGCAGCACTAAAGGGGGCTACTGGCAGATAAAGGGGCTACTGGCAGCACTAAAGGGGGCTACTGGCAGCACTAAAGGGGGCTACTGGCAGCACTAAAGGGGCTACTGGCAGCACTAAAGGGGGCTACTGGCAGCACTAAAGGGGGCTACTGGCAGATAAAGGGGGCTACTGGCAGATAAAGGGGGCTACTGGCAGATAAAGGGGGCTACTGGCAGCACTAAAGGGGGCTACTGGCAGCACTAAAGGGGGCTACTGGCAGATAAAGGGGGCTACTGGCAGATAAAAGGGGCTACTGGCAGATAAAGGGGCTACTGCCACTTAAAGCGGGCTACTGCCACTTAAAGGGGGCTACTGCCACTTAAAGGGGGCTACTGCCACTTAAAGGGGGCTACTGGCACCAAACGGGGGCTACTGGCACATAAAGGGGCTACTGGCACTAAAGGGGGCTACTGGCACTAAAGGGGGCTACTGGCACATAAAGGGGCTACTGGCACATAAAGGGGCTACTGGCACATAAAGGGATGGCTACTGGCACATAAAGGGGCTACTGGCACCAAAGGGGCTACTGGCACTAAAGGGGCTACTGGCACTAAAGGGGACGGCTACTGGCACATAAAGGGGACGGCTACTGGCACATAAAGGGGGCTACTGGCACATAAAGGGGCTACTGGCACCAAAGGGGACGGCTACTGGCACATAAAGGGCGGCTACTGGCACATAAAGGGCGGCTACTGGCACATAAAGGGACGGCTACTGGTACTAAAGGGGCTACTGGCACATAAAGGGGGCTACTGGCACTAAAGGGGACGGCTACTGGCACACTGTTATGGGGGCACTGTGGATGTCACTGTTATGGGGGATCTGTGGATGACACTGTTATGGCAGAATCTATGGATGACACTGTTATGGGGGAATCTGTGGATGACACTGTTATGGGGAATCTGTGGATGTCACTGTTATGGGGCGCTGTGGATGTCACTGTTATGGGGCGCTGTGGATGTCACTGTTATGGGGGATCTGTGGATGACATACTGTTATGGGGGTATTTCACACCTGCGGCATGGCTATCCGACCTATCCGGGCTGTTCACCCTCCTGATCCGCCATGCCGCAAGTACCCGTGCACTGCCGTGCTGCTGCTCTGTCCCCATTGACTATAATAGGGGCAGGTGACGGAGCTATGGCGCAGCACGGCAGAGATCGCCGGACTAAAAAGTACTGCATGTCCGACTTTTAGTCCGGCGATCTCTGCCATGCTGCACCATAGCTCCGCCCCTGCCCCTATTATAGTCAATGGGGACAGAGCAGCAGCACGGCAGTGCACGGGTACTTGCGGCATGGCGGATCAGGAGGGTGAACAGCCCGGATAGGTTGGATAGCCATGCCGCAGGTGTAAAAGTACCCCCATAACAGTATGTCATCCACAGATTCCCCCATAACAGTGTCATCCATAGATTCCGCCATAACAGTGTCATCCACAGATCCCCCATAAGTGTGTCATCCACAGATCCCACCCATAACAGTGTCATCCACAGATCCCCCATAAGTGTGTCATCCACAGATCCCCCATAAGTGTGTCATCCACAGATCCCCCATAAGTGTGTCATCCACAGATCCCCATAACAGTGTGTCATCCACAGATCCCCCATAACAGTGTCATCCACAGATCCCCCATAACAGTGTGTCATCCACAGATCCCCCATAACAGTGTGTCATCCACAGATCCCCCATAACAGTGTCATCCACAGATCCCCATAACAGTGTGTCATCCACAGATCCCCCATAAAAGTGTGTCATCCACAGATCCCCACAACAGTGTGTCATCCACAGATCCCCCATAAAAGTGTGTCATCCACAGATCCCCATAGCAGTGTATCATCCACAGATCCCCCATAACAGTGTGTCATCCACAGATCCCCCATAACAGTGTGTCATCGACAGATCCCCATAGCAGTGTGCCTGCCCTGCGCACTGAGGACAGATTGAAAGAGGGGAAGATCCGTGGAAGCAAGCAGAGGACAGCACAGCAGAAGATGGAATAGGTTCTTTTGTAAGTAAATTATTTTATTATAAATGTATCCCTGCATACCGCAATACTCTCGTATTTTGAATTTATATATACTTATTTCGTTTTTTTCAGTTGTATGAATTTAAGTGGGGAAAATTATTAGTGCCCCCCATTTTGACTGTGGTATCTTATGTGCCTCCCATATATTGTTCCTAGAGTTGCCACTGCGCAGAGGCCAAGTCACGGCAACGCTAGGGTAAGGCCCGGCCTGTGTGTGTGTATATAATTATATATATATATATATATATATATATATACACACATACATACACACGCTCGCGGCGTGTGTGTTTGGGGCTGGTATGCAACTTTTTCCGGGGCTGGTATGCAACTTTTTCCAGGGCTGGTTTTTATCCCCAGTCCGGCCCTGTGCAGAATACTCGCTCGTGTGAAAGGGGCCTAAGGACCTGGGAGCTTCTATTGGCTGATAAGGGACATGTGACCGTGTGTATGGCAGTTGGGATATGAAGTTGGGATATAAAGAGAAAGACCTGCAGGCTTCTATTGGCCAATGTAGGTCATGTGATGTGCATATTTGCTTTTTTGGCAAATATCTCAGGAACGGTATGTGCTAGAGAGCTGAGATCGGTCTAAAACCTTCCCGGACACCTGATGTACCTGTGTGCCAAATTTCGTGATTGGAAATGCGACGATGCGGATTCCTTTAGCGGACAAACATACATACACACACACATACATACACTCAGCTTTATATATTAGATAATATTAAATAATAGTAATATAATATTTTTTTTTATTATTGAAAGCAATTGAAGGGGTTGCCCAAGATTTTAAATTATCTCAGACAACCCTTTTAAGACGTTGGAATATGGTAGCTGCAAGTAGTGGTGTTTATATAATACATGAAAAACACATCAATATGGACTAATACACATATATTATCCATGTGTGTATATTGTCCTAACAATCTGAGATACTAAGGCATTTTCTTTATTTTTTTCTTTCATCAGTTTCTAAAGAATGCAGCATTAATGATTAAACCGACATATGTGTTTATTTTTGTTGAGGTAGCATTTGTTCTTCCTGCAGTTTTTGGAGAAAATAAAGAACTCGGCATGATACTGATTATGAGTAAGGACAGAAAATTAGAAACAATATTTATGTTTCCAAAATGTTCTAAAAAAGAAAAACACTTGACCAACTAAGCCAGTGTTTTGTACAAGTGCTCTTTTGCCATCACAGTTAGGGGGACTTGGGGTATGGAAAGTGCTTTTTGTAAGCTCAGCATGGTCCATTGTATTCCCAGTGTTACACTTTGTTCGGAGTACAGAACTTATTGAACAGAAAGATTTACCTTTGGTTGATGTCTTGTCGCTTTTTTCTTTTTTTAGTCTTGCCAGTATTTTTCATGAGCAGAGAATGGGCTTAAGAAGTTTTTGCTCCTAAGTGCAGAGGCGGGTCAGAAATTGCAGCTGCCTGATTCAAAGTCTTAGAAGGGTGATGATTAAAGATGAATTCAAGGAGGTCAGATGCTGCTTTTTAAATTTTGCCAAAAAATCTGTATCCTGCTGCTCAGTCCTGAAATACCCCTTTATGTGACAAATGAAATATGAAAGGTATGTTAAAATCATTGACATTAAACAAATACATGATTTATTATGTTTGACTGCTTTGGAAACTTTCACTCATAATGTGTATCAAACCCTAGAAACATGGTATCTTCAATAGTACACGGTTATCTAATTAGTCACATATCATTAAAGTATTGCTATGGGCTGTAGGTACAAATGAAGCTAGCATTATCTTGAGTTCAGGCAGCCATTTTAATACAATTCTTATTTTCATTGCAGTAATGTGATTTTTAGAGATGAGCGAATTGAAGCTGACAAAGTGAAATTCGATTTTTTCCTACAATGGCTGCTACACATTTGAGGACATGGGGCAAGGAACTCTGGGAAGGCGGGATCACCCATAATGACATGAATGCAGACAATCAGCAGCCAGCCAGCCCTGTGATGTCATAGCCCTATAAATACGGTGGCCATCTTAGATTCTGCCATTCACCAGCGTGCATAGTGCAGGGAGAGACATGTCTGCAGGCGCTAGGGACAGTGATAGGAAAGACTTGATTGTGGTGGAAAAAAAAAACCGATTTACAAGTGCAGGGAAAGATTACTCAAGGTGTAGGGAAAAGATAGGGCGGAATCATTCCACCAGCATTTGTGCTGAACAGGTTTAGTCAGGGAGGTGACAGCCTGAGTAATAGGAACAATCCGATTACACCTTGCTGACTGACTGGGGATCCAAATTACCATTATACAGCTCTGTAAATCCAGCAAACCTGTCTTATTACGGTGCAAGTGCTGTGTGATACAGGCATTAACAGAATTTATTGCAAGGAAATATTTCTACATTTTATTTGCCCTTATGCGGTACAGTTATATGTTCTAAAGCAGGGATGGGCAAACTGCAGCTCTCCAGCTGTTGCAAAACTACAACTCCCAGCATACAAAGACTGCTTACAGCTATCAGCCTACAGCAGGGGATGGTGGAACTTGTAGTTTTACAGCAGCTTGCCCATCCCTGTTCTAAAGCATTTTTTGGCTTGTATTAGTGAGAATAAAGGGGCTAATTAGTAGGCCTGAGCGAACCCAAACTGTAAAATTCGGGTTCGTACCGAACTTTAGGGTTTTTGGTACCCGGACCCGAACCTGGACATTTTTGCAAAAGTTTGGGTTTGAGTTCGGTGTTCGGCGATTTCTTGGAGCTTTTTGAAAGGCTACAGAGCCAATCAACAAGCGTTTCACTAGTCTGCCCTTAGAAGCCATCATAGCCATGCCTACTAATGGCATGGCTGTGATTGGCCAAGAGCAGCATGTGACCCAGCCTCTATATAGGCTGAAGACACGTAGTGCCGCATGTCACTCTGCTCTTACTAGTGTAGGGATCGGATGCTGCTGCTTTGAGGGAGAGATTAGGGAAGAATTCTGTTGAACTTGGTGGTGTTCAATCTTCAAACTACAGAGATTATTGAGGGTGCTATGCTACATTTTTATACCCAGCCCTTAGCCCAGTGACACTGAAAAATCAGTTTTAATCTATCTGCTAGTTCGGTGGGCGTCGGCGGCAATTTTTGCAAGTGAAGTGCCCTTGCAACTGCATGTGAACTGCATGTGTGCCAGGGACATTACTTTAGTCGTGTTCTGGTAGCTCAGTGGAGGACAATTTCCCTTTTTTGGCCGTTCAAGTACCCCTGTGGCCTGCAGTGCATACCTGGCAGTGAAAATTATTCAATTACAAGCCTGCTACATCATTACATTAGTCTGTCACATTTTTTTGTGACCTAAAGCGATTTTTTATCTGTCTGCAATAGGCACTGCATATCTGACAGTCCAATAAAACCGCTAAATACTGCAGTTACCTTGCTGATATAAAAAAAGCACACTTTTTTTTTGCAAGATAGTAAATTTATGGGCTATGCTGGATTTCTGACAGTTTAATTAAAACGTTACATACTGCAGTTATATTGCTGCTATAAAAAAAGAACATTTTTTTTTGTGCTAGATAGAAAATTTGCGTGCTACGCTGCATTTCTAACAGTCCAATACAACCGTAACATACTGCATTTACATTGGTGCTATAAAAAAACACACTTTTTGTGCAAGATAGGTGACAGGGACCTAAATTTGTAAAAATCATCTGTTCTATTGGTGGGTGACATTTTACCAGTTTTGCCGTATACAAACCCCTGCTCTGCATAGATGACAGGAATGTAAATTTGTACAAATCGTCTGTTACATGGGTGGGTGACGTTTTGCCAGTTTTGCCGTATACAAACCCCTGCTCTGCATAGGGTACAGGGAGGTAAATTTCAAAAAAATCATCTGTTAAATTGATGGGTGACATTTTGACTGTTTTGCCGTATACAAATCCCTGCTCTGCAAAGGTGACAGGGCGGTAAATTTCTAAAAGTCATCTGTTACATTGGTGGGTGACATTTTGCCAGTTTTGCCGTATTCAAACCCCTGCTCTGCATAGGTGACAGGGAGGTAAATTTAAAAAAAATTATCTGTTATATTGGTGGGTGACATTTCTGTCAGTTTTGCCGTATACAAACCCCTGCTCTGCATAAGTGACAGGAAGGCAAATTTCAAAAAATTATCTGTTACATTGGTGGGTGACATTTTGACAGTTTTGCCGTATACAAACCCCTGCTCTGCACAGGTGACAGGGAGGTAAATTTCAAAAAATCATCTGTTACATTGGTGGGTGACATTTTGACAGTTTTGCCGTATAGAAACCCTTGCTCTGCATTAGTGACAGGGAGGTAAATTTCAAAAAATCATCTGTTACATTCTTGGGCCATAAAGTACCCCTGCACTGCATACCTGACTTGGAAATATATTCAGTAAATTTGGTGGCCTTCTTTTTTATAAATTGGGGTAGACCCCCCAAAAAAGGGAAATATAAAAATGAAAACAAAGAGTAAGTGCGCTGTAGTATAACAATAGTTGGGTGAGGCCGGTATACATGTCTATTCTGCATAAGGTATGAACAAGTCCTGTGGGATCCATGCCTGGTTCTTTTTCATGAACATGAGATTGTCCACGTTGACTGTGGATAGGCGGCTGTGCTTGTCTGTGATAACGCCCCCAGCCATGCTAAACACACGTTCAGACAATACACTGTCTGCAGGGCAGGCCAGCACCTCCAAGGCGTAAAGGTGAAGCTGAGGCCATGTCCCCTATTTGGAGACCCAGAAATTGAATGCGGCAGACCCAGTGGCGTAGCTAGAAATGACTGGGTCCAACAGCAAATTTTTGCATGGAGCCCCCCTCCCCAGTAATTTTTTCACAGCTGTTCCATCCATTTTAACACTGTCTATACTTTGACTGTATATAATTTAATTGTATGATACTGTTGAGGGGGCCCTGACAAAGTCTTTTAGTCCTCCTCCTTCTGGATGGACCGCTTCTGGGTCAGGGTCCCAAAGCAGCCGCTTTCCCTGCTTCCCCTGTAGCTACAACCCTGGGCAGACCCATCAGTCAGTACATGTAGGCGTGTGCACACATACTGCTCCAACATGTTACTGAAATGCTGCCTCCTGCTAAGGCGTTCCATATCTGCTGGTGGTGCTGGTTGTTGTGGCGTGGTGACAAAGCTTTTCCACAGTTCGGACATGCTAACCCTGCCTTCTGAGGTGCGGGCAGTGACCCAGCTGCGTTGGCTACTTCTCCCTCCTCCTCCTCTGCTTTAGCCTTGTGCTTCCACTGAGCCCCCGGTGTCAGGTGTGAATGCCATCAGCAGCACGTCTACCAGCGTTGACTTCTTCCGATCATGCTTCAGTGACGGAATTAAGGATGGCACATTGTCCTTGTAATAGGGATCCAGCAGGGTGGCCACCCAGTAATCTGCACAAGTTAGAATGTGGGCAACTTGGCAGTCGTTGCGCAGGCACTGCAGCATGTCGTTGCTCATGTTTGCCAGGCTGCCTAGAGGCAACAACAAGCTGTCCTCTGTGGGAGGTGTATCATCTGTTTCCTCCGTATCCCCCCAGCCATGCTAAAGTGATGGACATGAGCTGCTTTGGGTTTCTTCTCCTCCTCCTCCTCCTCCTCCTCCAGAACTGTGCACTTGCTGGACAATTGTGTACCTGGCCTATGTTGATGCAGGAACCCACCCTCTGAGCCACTTGTATATGACTGGCCTTATAAGTTAATGGTAAGGCATGTATATAGTTTTGTTTGTTTATTTAGTTTATCAAACTTATAGTTATTTAAATATGTTTATAAGTACATTTGTAAATAGTTTGTGAATGGGCATTAATGAGTGGTTTAAGTAAAAGGGGGGAAGGGGGGTTGTAGGGTGGGAGTTTGGTTGGGTTAATTTTCTCTATTCGAAATGTTCCTTGTATAGTTTTTGTTATGATTTATCATGAAAAGTCCTGATAACCATGGAAATGTTACCCAACAATCTAACCGACAAATGTAATAAAATTATTTGCCTGTTACATCTGCATGCTGCAGGGGTCCTTGAGCACCAATAAAAGTGCATTTGTCCCACCAGAATCTAAGAGCTGGATTAACTGAATTGATTTTCACTCAGGTGTTCAGGAATTTCTGCACCACCAAATTTAGCACATGCTCCAGGCAAGGGATGTATGTCAGACCGGCTAGGCCTAGAGCTGCTACGAGATTTCACCCATTATCGCACACCACCAGGCCGGGCTTGAGGCTCAGTGACACCAACCACTCATCAGTCTGTTATTCCATGCCCGTCCACAGCTCCTGCGCGGTGTGGGGTTTGTCCCCCAAACAGATGAGTTTCAGAACAGCCTGTTGTCGTTTCCCCCTGGCTGTGCTGATGTTGGTGGTGAACGTGTTACGCTGAGCGGATGAGGAGGTGGTGGAGAAGGAGGAGACGGAGTAGGGGGAGGAGACAACAGGAGGCAAATATAAATGCCCTGCAATCCTCAGGAACGGAAGGACATGCGCCAAACTGCTATCCGCCTCTGGCCCAGCCACCACTACATTTACCCAGTGTGCTGCTAGGGAGATATAACTTCCCTTCCCGTGCTTACCGACCCATGTATTGGTGGTTATGTGGACCTTGCCACAGATGGCGTTGCGCAGTGCACACCTGATTTTGTCCGCCACTTGGTTGTGCAGGGAAGGGGTGGCTCGTCTGGAAAAGTAGTGGCAGCTGGGAATCACATACTGTGGGACAGCCACCGCCATAACTTTTTTAAAAGTGTCTATCCATCTCCACCAGACAGAATAACAGGAAAAATATATTTGCCGCTCTGCAGTGCAGTTATCTGTATTAAAGCCCTTTTTTCTGTGTATTGGTAGAAAAAGAAAAAAAATATTTGCTGCTCAGCGATGCAGTTATCTGTTTTAAAACCCTTTTTTGTGTGTATTAGTGGGGGGAAAATATTTGCCGCTCAGTGGTGCAGTTATCTGTTTTAAAGCCTTTTTTGCGTATATTAGTGGAAAAAGAGAAATGATATTTGCTGCTCAGCAGTGCAATTATGTGTTCTAAAGCCCTTTTTTCCATGTATGAGTGGAATAAGAAAAAATATTTTTGCCGCTCAGTACTGCAGTGATATATTTGGAAGCCCTGTATGCCGTGTATTAGTGGTGAAATAAAAATATATCCGCCGCCCAGCGTTGCACTTATCTTTTGAAAAGCCTGTTGTGTCAAAGTAGAAACAAATTTGGGCCTAATTGCCATTCTGCAGTGCAGTGATATATTCTGAAGCCCAGTTTGCAGTGCATTAGTGGCGAAATAAAAATATATTCGCCGTCCAGCATTGCATATATCTGTTGAAAAGCCTGTTGTGTCAAAGTAGAAAAAAATGTGGGCCTAATTGCTGTTCTGCAGTGCTGTGATATATTCTAAAGCCCTGTTTGCAGTGTATTAGTGGTGAAATAAAAATATATTTGCCGTCCAGCATTGTAGAGAAGTGGCAGAGGCATAAATGTTTCTGGCGCAGGCACAGGTCACAGCAAAGTAAGGGGTCGTGGTAGTAGGGGTCACTTTGAGAGGCCTGAGCTCCCAGTGTTAGCTAGCAGTCATGTCGTGACCAGCAACCCAACGGTTCTTGAATGGTTGACTCGATCTTCGACTTCCTCGCGAAGAGTCAGTGGGTTCGTCAGACACAACCCTTAGTTCGCATGGCCCGGGAGCAGGCCCCCTCCCCTCACCTGTCCTCAACATGCCTTTGTCCTTTCCTCCACTAGGCGGGCACGTAGTGATGAGGAGAGTGGCGTGGAAGCTGGTGTTGCGAGTGCAGGCTCCTGGCCCAGAGACAGTTTATGAGGACATCAGTGACGTGCAGACAGTACTCGATGATGATGATGTAGCTGATCGCACTTGGGAGCCGGGTGACGAAGGGGCATCATTTGGTTTTATTTTTTCTCTTTAGATAATAATGTAATATAAAATCCATTGTCTCCATGATAAATCTGCAGCATGTGGCTTCCACACACTTTCAAAATAATCCTTCAGCGGGGCGAATAGATGCCAGATGACTAGGACGCTCCATGACCTTCCCAGGAGCTGCTGTCGGGAGCCGCGGTTCATTTCTGAGAAGTCCATATAGTGCAGGGGAATCCGAAGACCCTCTCCATCTCTGTGCACCACAGGATGTCCTTCATCCCATCCATTATGATTGGGAACTTGTGATGTTTTCCCTGACATAGAGATCAGGGGCTGGTGGTTATAGTTTGAATCTTGATGAACTTCGCAATTCTTCCGGGCCCCAAGCAATCTTGAAGCTTTGTCTTCTCATTGTCTGTAGCTACTAGATGCCTTTTCATGCCAGGCAGGTTCCCCCAAAAGTATCTAGCTTGATGAACAGCCGATACCGCACTTACATCAATCTTGACAGAATTTGTGTCCCGGTGGAGAGAAATAGTTTTTTGGAATGCTTTCTCCATCGCAACCACGTCATCGAATAACCAGAAGACTGGCCAATTTTCTCCTGTCTTAGGCAACACTTTATCGAGTAATTGCGGAAAGTCAAAAAACAGTTGTTTACTGCTCCCATAAAGGCCTTTGCAGTGCGTGTTAACCACAGATAAGTCATTACAAGGACTGCGCCAATTATCAGATGGAATTGTCCCCATTCCTCAATCTGTTTCCTGTATGTCGCCCACATATACAATCTGCCCTGGATGGCGTACCCATCCTATCGTGATGGCATCCTCACACACCTCTGATGTCTTATATTTTTCAATGATGATTCTAAGCTTTTTACTTGATTACAGAGATCTTGTGATGTTTTTCCTGACGTAGAGACCAGGGGCTGGTAGTTATGGTTTAAATCTTGATGAACTCTTCTGGACTCCAAGCAACCTTGAAGCTTTGTCTTCTCATTGTCTGTAGCTAGTAGAGGCCTGTTCATAATAATAAAATAAAATAATAGAATATGTCAGTCCTGCGTCCGAGACACAGACAATGTTTTACTTGCGCTGCTGGTTCCGATACAGCGTGGTGGGCAGTTCACACTTGAAAAGTCATTCAGTAAAAGATAAAACCGCGCTGCTTATAATCTGTTCATCCGGCACACAGGTGAAATGCTGCAGGGTGTTAGTGTCAGCCGTCCACTTCCAAAGGATTCAATTCTCCTCAGACCGCCTCCTCTGTAAGATCCAGTTATAACTGACACGTAGTGAAGCACCCTCTTAGTTGTTCACGCAAAAGTTTTTATTCTACTTACAAACAGAGGTAGATAAAATCGTATCACAGTATAAAATCAATCCAACTCCGGTCTCAGCCCGACCCGGGTTTCGCTCTTTGGCTTCCTCAGGGGCGACAACTGTGCGCTTCATCACCCAGTGGCATGCACCAGGTTTCAGACAGTCAAGGCTCCAATACCTAAGCAAAAGGAAGCTGTCGTTCCTTCCCATCATCTGCTGGTTCTGACGCTCCTGCTCCTCGCCCTCCTACTCCTCATCAGTCATTCAGTCAGCAATCGATCCTGTCCAAGCTTCTAGTGCTGCAGTCATTCCCCTTCCAAGTGGTAGACACTGCACCTTACAGAGAACTGATGGCTTGTCCTGAGTCGTGCTTGTGCTGAGAACTGATGGCTAGTGCTGAGCCATGGAGAGTCCCAAGCCATCATTTCTTTGTGAAAAAGGGGGTACCAGCCCTGCACACACATGTAGAACAGAAGGTGGGCCAGTCTTTGAGCCTGTTAGTGTCTGCCAAAAATGTATTTTTGGGGCCCACCGTACAGATACATTCAAATATAATAAATAATCTAACTATTTTTTTTATATGAACATAGGCTGGTTGAGGTGCTGTATATTGAATATATGTATGTAGTGCAGTAAGTCTACTGTGCTTTGTGCCACTTGTGCAGGGGGTGGAAGACTAGAGGCTCACATTGCTCAGGGGCTCACCGGGGGATTCACCTGTACCCCTCTGGGCCAGTCGAAGCCTGATGGGAAGAACATGGTGTTGGCTCTGCGTCAAGGAGGGCTGAGCCATGTGCCCTGCATGGCACACGTGTTCAATCTGGTTGTTAAGCGGTTCCTGAAGTCTTCCACCCATCTGCAAGACATCCTAAAAATGGCCAGGAAACTTTGCATGCACTTCAGCCACTTGTACACTGCAAAGCAAACACTCCTTGAGCTGCAACATCATCATTAAGAAAGTGAAGTGACCTGCTTTTTGGCGATTTTGGCGATCCTGCCGCCGCCTGTGGAGATTATATCCTTTTTTTTCCTGGGTCCCTTCCATACCCCTGACAAAGACACATAGAGCCATTTATATGGATGTCATATCTAGCCATTGTGGGGAGTTAGCACCTAGTTCCGGACGGCCATTGTTGCCGCTGGCATAGATGCATAAATACCCCCCTTTTTCTTTCTTTCTTTTTTCTTTATACTGAGATGTGACTGTATTGGGTGTTGTCCATGACCGTTCATGCCATTATGTATTCCTGATTTCTGCTGGTTGATTATTAGCTAAATGATATGTGATTTTTTAATATTATGGATTTAATAAAGATTATGTATATTTTTCATTCTTTGGCGTGTGCTTATTGGGGTTTATGCTTGAAAGTATGTCATACATAGAGTAGCGTATAGTAGCGTAGGATTTGGAAGTGTATGCACAATTTTTTTTTAAAAGGCATTTGGAATGTGGAAACGTCACAGAGGAGATATCCCGCAGATAATGTCAATGCTGTCACCAGCGTCTAATAAAAAAATACAAGGAATGTTGCAGGTATTTGGGATGAGGAAACGTTATACAGGAGAGGTACCACCGGTAATGCGCTAATAAATTATATTGCTGCTGCCATAAACAAAAGTCCTTAAAATGACTTTTGGGTCTGTAAAGTTTTAGCAATTTTGCGCAGGTTGCGCTAAAAAATAAAGATTGCTACTGCCACACACAACAGTCCTTAAAAGGACTTTTGGGCCTGTAAATTTTTAGCAATTTTTTTTTTATAGTATTTATTTATCAGTTTTAAGAAGTCATAACAATATACCCGGATACAAATAATCGACTGAGACAACATTCATGCACACACTTACACTCCTCATAGTCCCAAGACACCCCCCTGGAATCCTCAAACAGTACCTTGAGCCGGCAACCACAGCCCCGAAACACGCTCAAATTGACTTGGAGCACCTCTGGCCGTATACGTCAGTTTATACAACTGAAGGTCTGCGTTAATCAGTTGGATCCAAGACCGTAGTGTAGGGGACTTGGGAGGCTTCGAATTTAGAAGGATCGTTTTCCTACCATAAAACATGAGAAGCCGCAGAAGCTTCCTACCATACTTAAACGGGTCAGCTTCTCGTACTATTCCCAACAGGCACACCGATGGAGAGAAGATCCCCGGGTGCCCCAGTTTACAACAACAAACTCACAAATCTCCTTCCAGTAATCCTGTAGAACCGGACAACTCCAGACCATATAAAAGAATGTACCCCTCTCCTCCCCGCATCTAGTACAAGAAGGGTCAGGAAGTCTACGCATATGGTACAAGCGTACAGAGGTGAGATAAACCCTATGGATCCACTTTAGCTGCATAACCTGGTCTCGGGCACTTATCACTGACGATTTCCATTCAAAAGACAATTCCTCCAAGTGTGACGCCTCAAGTTCTGGGATATCGGCTCTCCAACGCTCAAACGAACGTTGGAGCGGCGAATCTTGCATTTCTAAAATCTCTACATAAAATGAAGAAATCGGTTTGTACAGATGAACCCGTCTAGCTACCGATTCCAGAGGGCCACATTGTAGAGTAAGAGTCAGAGTTTTAAATTGGGTCTCACATGCATGTCTTAACTGGAGATATCTGTAAAAGCAGGTACTAGATAGGTCTAGTTGCTGCCGTAGAGTAGTGAAATCACTGAAGACCCCATTGACATACAGCTGAGTAAGGTATTTTAGCCCATTCCTAGACCAGAATTCAAAGTCCGGAAGATGAAACAACTCCTTCAGTCTCCTATTATGCCACAGAGGCACATATGGAGACCAGGTGTCACCCTCTGTATCTTCAATATGTGTCATCACCCACTGTTTCCCCACTGTCACCACCACTGCCATAGCTTCAGTATACTGCAAGACCAGGTTCCCTCCCCCCCGATACACTAGATTGGCCAGAGACTCAAAGGATCCTGCTAGAGCAGCTCCCAAAACCACAGCCGGGTTATTTGCATCAGCTCTAATCCACCATGAGGCATACACCAATTGTGCAGCGTAATAGTATACACGAAAATCCGGTAGTCTCAGGCCACCCCGTACATACGGAGCTTTCAACGTCTGCTTAGCTAGACTAGGGGGTCGGTCTCCCCACAAAAACGGAGATATCAACCTGTCCAGATGGTCGAAGTGAAACTGCGGGATTGCAATGGGAGCCACTCTATACAGGTACAAAAGCTTGGGCAGCAGTGCTATCTTCACCATATTTACTCTACCAAGCAGTGTGAGCGGAATGTTAGTCCATGCCTCCAACTTCCGGGTCACATGTTGGACTGTTGGAACAATATTCAATTGATAGAATCGCTTAGTATCTCTGTGAATCTTAATTCCAAGATAGACAAATTGGTCAACTATCTTTAGACTTGATAGAGGTGAGATCCCCATCCCCGCCCCTTCATCCACCAGACACAAACTAGACTTGCTCCAATTAACCTTGAGGCCGGAGAACTTTCCAAAACCATCAATAATATCTAGCAGAGCTTCTAAAGAAGGGCCCGTATCCGCCAGATACACCAATAGATCATCAGCATAAAGTGAGATCTTTTCCTGGATTCCCGCAATTGACTAATACTCTATTAACCTAGAATTATTAACTAGATGCGTCAAGGGCTCCATGACCAGTGCAAACAGCATCGGAGACAAAGGAGACCCCTGTCTTGTACCCCTACGGAGATCTATAGTCTCTGACATATACCCGTTTACTCTCACCCGTGCCCTTGGGGCCTGATATAAAAGCCTGACCCACTTAATAAAGGATGCAGGGAACCCCAGACACTCTAGCGTCTGCCATATAAAGTTCCATTCAACCGAGTCAAACACTTTCTCATTATCGAGAGAAGCGATGGCCCTCGAACCAGCATTGTCATGGGTCACCTGAAGATTAGTAAAGAGCCTTCTCAGGTTAATATCAGTGGTCTCCCCAGGCATAAACCCTGACTGGTCCGGATCAATTACAGACAATATAACTTCTCTCAAGCGTCTCGCCAGAAGCTTTGCTAGGATTTTCGCATCCACATTTAGTAGGGAGATTGGCCTAAATGAGCTACAGTATTCCGGAGGACACCCCAGTTTGTGTATCACTACAATAGTAGCCTCCATCAAGGAATGGGGCAACCTATTACATTTGTAGGCATAAGTAAAGAGCTTGAACAATCTCTCACCATTTCCTTCCAATGTGAGGCTATCGCATGGATAATCACCCCCCTTTGAACCACTTTAAAAGCATCCCATTCAGTGAATGGGTCAGAGGAACCTTCATTTAGCTCCCAATACTCCTTCGCCCCCTCTGAGGCGGCCCAGATAACCGGGGGGACCTCCAATTACCTGGGATTAAGGTGCCACTGTTTAGCGGGAAGTCCAACCGGTAGCCTCAAAATTACCATCAAAGGTGCGTGATCAGATATACCCCTAGGGAGGTATTCCACCTTAGACAACCACGGCAACAGTTCTCTGTCAGCAAACACCAAATCTATCCGGGATAATGTATCAGAGGACGAGGAGTGGCAGGAATACTGTCGGGCCCCAGGGTGTAAGTTCCTCCAAGCCTCCGTAAGAACATGAGCTTCAGCCCACTGGAGCAACGTATTACTATGCGAAGCAGGGGGATGAAGTCTATCAAGCGCTGGGTTAAGGACTGCATTGAAGTCTCCCATAATGAGTGTGGGGGGGAGCTACTGGGAGAGTCGCACTCATCCCATAATATCATCTAAGAGCCGCTTCTGAAACGGGGGATGGACATAGACCCCAACCACAGCATAATCCTTGCCCCTAATCGCCGCATGTACAATAACATACCGCCCGGACAGGTCAGTCTGAACTGAATGTAACTGAAAAGGAAGAGACCTGGACACCAGCACCGATACTCCACGCGCCCGATTATTGTATACCGCATGATACGACCAACCAATCCATGGCCTCTTCAACGCAAGGATTTTCTGTCCCATCAGATGGGACTCCTGTAACAACAATACGTCAGGGGAAAATTTCTTCAGAAAATTAAAGACAAGAGATCGCTCAACTTTATCATTAAGCCCCCTAACATTCCAAGAAATAAAGGTACAGTTAGCCATCATGTGATAGAACCTACCTCACAAGGTGGAGGACGCCCAGGACCATGAGGCCAAGCATACTCACAAGCATCCCACAACAGAAAACATACACGCATAAACCACAAAGAATAGGTACAATAAACCTAATAACAGAACCCTCTAAGAAACCCCCCTCCCTGCCCAGACCACCCAACCTATCTGAGCCCTGTACCCCGAACTAGCTAACAACTTGCAATCAAATGACGGGAAACAGGAACGCGGAACAGTTCCCAGGAACAGCACTTCAAGTGCAACTGTGCCAGAATAGCGGAGAGGGACCGTAGAACCTCAGCTCCAGCAGTTAAGGAAGAAAAAAAGACGACAACCGTGGAGTCAGTAACATCAGGACCCCACTATCCATCTGTCATCAGCTCTCATCCTAGCCCGTCCAGCCAGTCTGATGCCTCCTCTGAAGCAGTAAAGAATCTAGTAGATTCGCCATCCTGGACTCTAAGTCGCACCGGGTATAGCATGGTGTACCGGATCCCTTTTTCTCGTAGACGGGCTCTCACAGCTGTAAACTGCCGTCTCAGTCTCTGAACTTCCAAGGAGAAATCAGGGTAGAAGGAGATCCTGGAATTTTCAAACTTGATCTCATGTAACTGTCGAGCTGCTGCCAGAATAGCATCCCGGTTACGACAATTCAAAACTTTCAGAACAAATGGGCGCGGAGGCGCCCCCGGTGGCAGGGGTTTGGTGGGAATCCTATGTGCACGCTCCACCACAAAGGTAGAAGAAAGATTGATGGGATCAAGACTGTTTTGGATGAGTTGCTCAGCAAAAATTTCCGGTGTAGACCCCTCAGCTCTCTCAGGAAGACCCATAATGCAGATATTATTTCTACTATTGCGATTTTCAGCATCATCAACTTTCGCCTGGAGAGATCTAAGTTGTTGCTGCAAGGCACGTACCATATTGCTCCCGGACTGGGCCACATCCTCCACCTCTCCCAACCGCCTTTCAACCTCAGTGGTTCTATCACAGATTTTATCGATATCATGCCTGAGGCAGGTGAGATCTGACTGTAGATGATCTATTTTAATCGTAAGAATAGTTTGAAATTTTGTAATAGCCACCATTATTTTACTCAAATCCACCTGTTCCACCTCAGTAGGGCCCTCAACCCGACTCAGGGCAGTGCCCCTGGGAAGAACTGTTCAGGGCAGTATGAAGTTAGAAGCAGTTGCAATGTCTCAGGGACTCAATCAATTCACTCTGTGACTAGACTTAAGGAGGACCACTAGGCCGTTAATGTGATAGCAGGGAGCACAGAACACAGCGGACAGTACCTTCCAGATTATGGGCATCACAGCAGATTGTCAGCCGGGTACATGGTAAGTATCTCCAAAACTGCGTCCAGCCAGGAGTCGATAGACCAGGAGAGTCCAGTATCCACCTCACCGCGTGTCTGGGCCAGCGGACCCCCAGAGGTAAGACCGGAGCAGCAGCGCACCGGGAGCCAAGGGGAGACAAGGCCGGAACGCTTCTCACCAGCTGTCACGTGCACACAGACCGCCAGGACCGCAGGACAGCGCCGCCACACAGGAGCCCCACAGGAGAGCCCCGAAGGGAGAGCCAGAGGATCGGAGCCCCCACTACTCTTCAGGTAAGGCAGCTGCACCGCCGCTTGTCCTCCCCGCCGAGACGAGCCTGAACTGCCTCCAAGATGGCGCAGCTACCGGCCGTGTAGGCCGCACCGGTGATGGAGGAGGAATCCGGCGTCCAAACAGAGCCAGGAGATGGCCGACAGCCACAGTGTCCCACCGCCAACAACGATGTGTAAGTGATGCCCAGGATAATGTCAGGATAGAGCTGGAGCTGAAGGAAGCCACGTCCTCACTCCATGATAGTTAGGCCATGCCCCCAAAATTTTTAGCAATTTAGTGCAGGTTGCGCTACAAATATATATTGCTGCTTTCACACACAATAGTCCTTAAAAGGACTTTTGGGTCACTGAAAAGTTTTTCTAATAAAAATAATCCAATATTACTCCCTACACTGTCTGTCCCTTTCTATGCACACCTTTCCCTGACTAAGACTGAGCCGAACATGCGCCATCGGGTGCTATATAGCACCCGATGACACGTTCTGGCCAGCCAATCACTGTAATGCCAGTAACCAACATGGCTACAGCATTACAGTGAGGGCAGTACTTACCTGCACATTTATTGGCTGCGTAGCAGCCTAGAAACATGCGGAGAGGAGACTCGAGCATTGTGCTCGAGCACATGCGGTATTCGGCCGAATACCGCCATGTGCCGAGCATAGCGATGCTCAAGCCGAACTGGTGTTCGGCCGAGCATGCTCACTCAAAACTTATAAAGATGCATGACTGTGAACAATAAATAGGTTATGATAAAATGGTAGACATGATTGAGAATATAATTCCATCATAAGGTTATTAGACTTGAACATGATTGTAAATAATTAACTATGCCCTAGATGAATTTGGAAACATGATTGTAAATATAGGGTGATTATGAGGTATTTGTAAATACATGATTGGAAAATAATATAATCATTTATAATATTAATCATGATTTGGAGCATAAATGTAAGATGCATTCATAAAGAAATATATATGAAATAATAAAAGAATTGGTTAACCTGATCATGTATTGGATAGCTGATTTAATGCAATCATGTACATTTTAAAATTCATCTACTGTAAGTAGAATTACTGGTGCTATTATATTATTATTCTTTATAGTAATGAGAAGTTCGAGTCAGTGTCATTCAGATCTATCCTATATGGTACTATAACAGAATCAGTTGGGAGTTTAAGTCCCCAGGCATGCGCAGGGATATTAAAGTGAAGTCAAAACTCCAAGTCCTCGAGTATGCGCAGTGATGCTAATGTTAGAATTGATGTTCTAAGTCTTGGAGCATGCGCAGACAGTGTACTGCAATAAGAGCTAATTAGAGTTTATAGACGTGCACTGGACTTGTCGAAAGCAACGTGAGAACAAGGACAGCATCGACGAGAAGGAGGCGTTTGCTATGGGAGGAGGAATAATAAACAATACATACACACAAGCCATGTCGCTAGATGCGATAGGCTAATAGCGATGATGTCATAATAGGCGATTATAAAAGATCTGTGCTACGACCATCAAACCCTCACTGCCAAACCCCCTGAAGATGCCAGAGTAGCTGGCGAAACATGTCAGGGGGCAGTGTTTGAGGGACCTTTTAGCACAGAAGTGACTCCTTATATTAGGAAAAAGCAATAATTAATTCTATGTGTTAGGCAGGTTACAGTTTAAGGAGAAGAGCCTGGAGCCAGTGCACGGCTACCAATCTCCAAACACAAATATTATAGCACCAAGTACAACAGTGCTGATGAATAATGTGACAAATAATGAGGTGACACAAGTGATTTTAACAGAAATAATTTAATGGTCAAAGAAGGGAATAAATATTAAGTTAATTTAAAAGTACATTTTTATTAGCTAAAATAAGGCATATATCAAAATAAGACAAACAGTAGTCTGTTAGACTAATTGAAAAAATTGTCACAAATTACGCACAACCTCTGTTAGAGCAGGGGAAAATTTTAACTGACATTTGTAATTGATTCCCCTTCGTTTATAAATTCCATAATCTCCTTTCCATTTTGGTATTAGAGGCTGTTTGAGTGTAACGTTCCTTGAAACTCATGTTATATTTATACCACAGGGCTGACCTCTACCTACTTTTATAGTGATGTATTTTTTTAACACAAACAGCAAAATTCATCTCTTTGTTGTTTTTTTTTGTCCTACTGCACAAAAACTGTTTTGTGAGTTGAATGTTGCTGAATGTTTTGGAAGCCACAACAGACCTAAGCTGCTTTCACCTACACTGATGCTGCAAACTATGCTTTCTTGTCTACTGGATGTCTGGAGTGGCTGTATATACTTAGCAGAATGTCAATCCCTTCAAGAAGTTTTACATTGACTTTTGTTTCTGATACAAGAATGAAGGTCCAGCAATGTTCAGCAATAGTTTACCTGACCTTCAATATATCTTGATGTAGATTTTTTAGACTTGACAGAAGAGGAAAGGTAGAAAAAACAGTCTGTTATATAAGGGAACTTCTTCAGGACTGTTTGAAATAGGTTGATACCAAACAAACAAGTCCTATTGACAGGACTTTCTTTTCCGTCCTGCATAACGTAAACCAAACGGATCTGTTATGCTTGCCCATAGCTGACAATTATGACGTATCAAAACAGAATGCCTCTAAAAATTTCCTTTTTTAATTTCCATCTCCGTTACTTTCTGTTATAACAATATTATAATTGAAAGCAATAACGGAATTCATAACGTTGATGTGAGACCATCCTTCGTCAGCTCCCCATTGGCATTCTTCCAGCCACATGTATCAGCATAGAGATAATCCATGGGTGCATGGAGACATTAGTGGACTCCAAAAAGAAAGTAATAACATGAATTATATATTTAATACCTTGTTGGCAGAGGAAGGTGCTTATGCATTTCAAACCAGAGCTCTAAATTGGAGCTTTTTTATACTTATCTATATACATATACCATCTAAACTGCATACAGTCCCACTACAGAAGGACTTTAGAGACAGCAGAACACAACTTTTTCCTTCTGTTCAGAAGGGAGTTTTAAAACTAATACAAATTTTGAAAAAATGTGATCAGAGTTCCTTCATACTGAGACCTGTTGGCGCATGTTCTGAAAAAGTAGGGTAATATCGTTGAGAAGGTGTATAAAATAACATATTGCAAGTCATTATTTACAATAGGTGGTAGCTATAGAAATTACTTTTTGAAGAGCAGCTTAAAAGGAAAATGAGACATTTTTAATAACAGTGCATGAGATTGTAGGTAAAATATATAATTACTAAACAGTTTGAAGCTGATCTAAAGGACAAGATGGAGATATATGTGAGATATGGGTGCTAGAGATAAGAGAATTTTTCAAAAATTCTATTCGGCCGATTGACCTAATTTTTTGAAAAAACGTGGTTCGATCCAAATTTATTTGCGGCAAATCACATTAAAAATGGCTATTTCCTGGCTTCAGAGAGACTTTATAGTGGTTTAAAACACTGTGCCTTGCAGTAACATGCATCGGGAATCTGCTATGGTAGTGAAATAATACTGTGAGTCAGTATGACATGCAGGTGACAGGCGTCGCTCTTAGAATCACTGCACACTTTCCTTATTTGGGCAGTCACGGGGCCCAAAATGACTAAATAACTCAAGTATGAACTCAGACTTACAGGTCAATGTTAGTGCCAAGAAGAAGCGCACTCCTTTTACACTGTTGTCAGCTGATTCCACATAGATGTCTACAGAACCTGTTCTATTAAACGCTTATACAAGTAGAGCCCCCCAACAGAGTGGAGAAGGTGTCAGCAGTAAGTTTGTGTTGACATCACTGATTATTTTGCCCTTCCTCTGATCCATCAGAACATTAACCCCCCAAAAACGGATCCTGTCTGTCGAGCATCTGCCTTCACTCGGTCAGGGTGAAAGGCAAAATAGTGGCCCAGTCATGTAGTGGGGAGGGTGGGAACAGCATTAGAAGTCCACAGGGTGGCCCTATGACATAGTGGTGAGGTGGAAGCAGCATGAGGAGGCCACAGAGTGGCACAATGACAGTGTGGTGGTGGCGGCAGCATCAGGAGGCCACAGAGTGGCAAGGTAACATAGTGTGGAGGTGGCAGCAGCATGAGGAGACCACAGAGTGCAAGGCGACATAGTGTGGAGGTGGCAGCAGCATGAGGAGACAACAGAGTGGTAGGGTGACATAGTGTGGAGGTGGCAGCAGCATGAGGAGACCACAGAGTTGCAAGGTGAAATAGTGTGGAGGAGACAGCAGCATCATAAGACCACAGAGTGGCAAGGTAACATAGTGTGGAGGTGGCAGCAGCATGAGGAGACCACAGAGTGGCAAGGTGACATAGTGTGGAGGTGGCAGAAGCATGGGGAGACCACAGAGTGACCCGGTGACATAGTGTGGAGGTGGCAGCAGCATTAGGAGATGACAGAGTGATCCGTATCTCCACATTTTGGGTGGAGAGGCGAGTTCTTCTTGGGGTAACTATTGCCCCCGTCGCACTAAACACCCGCTCTGATGCCACACTACTGGACAGGCAGGACAGCTTTTCCAGGGCAAACTCTGCCAATTGCGTCCACAAATCCAGTTTGGCTGCCCAGTACTCCAGCGGATCTTCAATGACAGCTGGCAGGGTGCGCTTCAAGTATGTCACCACCTGCTGGTTCAGGTTCTGCTCTATGTATAGCTGCTGGTGAGTAGTTTCTTCACTATGAGGGTTAGGAAAGCTGCTCATCAGCGTCTCAGGCTGCTGATGATAGAGCTGGTACTGCTCCTGCCACCCCACCCCTCTGCCATGGCAGTGGAACGAGAGTTCAGAGGGACCCCCCGGGCAGACCTGTGAGGGATGGACTATGGGGCAGATAGGCAGCGGCCAACTTACTACATACAATGTCTCTATAGTAGTTCAGTTTGTCCTCCCTCAGTGGGTGTAAAAAAGACCCCCATTTTGGACAGTTAGCGAGGGTCCAACAAGGTGGAGAGCCAGATGTTATTCCTCAGCCAAATAGTGACAATTCGGCTGTCACTACACAAGCAAATGAGCATGCATTGGGCCATTTGTGCAAGTGATTCGGAGGGACTCCCTGCCTCCATCTCCACTGCAACTGCCACAGTGTGTCTGGGTCCTCTGCCTCATCTTCCTCATCACCCTATAGCTCCTCTGGCTGCTCCTGATCCTCCTTTCCTGTCACCTCTGCAGAAAAACCACCCATTTTGCTACACATTGCTTGTGCTCCAATGTCCTCCTCCTCCAGTTCAGCCCCATGCCCCATAGGACTCATGTGGCCGTGAGATATAGACTCCATGTCTCCAGTCCCTTGACCAGCCAGATTTACCAGCATCTGTTCCAGGACATGAAGCACAAGAATGACATTGTTCATTACGTTGTCCTGGCGACTGACAAATAACGTGGCCTCCTCAAAGGGCCTAAGCAAACGCCAGGTGTCACGTATGAGCTGCCACTGGGTGACATCGAAGTTACACAGAGGAGTACTCCTGTCCGCTTGGATCATCAAGAAATCATGTATGGCCTTTCTCTGTTCGTATAGTCGATCCAACATATAGAGGATGGAATTCCAACGGATGGGATGTTGTTCTGCCATTGCAGCTCAAGGAGGGTATGCTTTGCAGTGTATGAGTGGCTGAAGTGCATGCAAAGTTTCCTGGCCATTTTTAGGATGTCTTGCAGATGGGTGAAAGACTTCAGGAACCGCTTGTCAACCAGATTGAACACGTGCGCCATGCAGGTCGCATGGCTCAGCCCTCCTTGACACAGTGCAGACACCATGTTCTTCCCGTTGTTGGTCACCATGGTTCTAAATTTCAGTTGTCACAGAGAAAGCCAGGATTCGATTTCTTGATGAAGAACACTGAGCAGTTCCTCCCCTGTGTGACTCAGTTTGCTCAGGCAAACCCTGCACATGTGATATGCTGGAGGGGCACTGTGAATTGTACCTGCAGTGGAGGACTCGGTGGAAGATGAGGAGGCATAGGCGGACATTGCTGCAAGACTAATGGTGTGACAAAGTGGAGGCGGAAGTGGCGTCACCTGGCCAAGTTGCTGGTGTGGCTGTGCAGGAACCACATTCACTTAGTGGGCAGTAAAGGATATTTATTGTCCCTGACCACAGCTCCAAATGTCAGCGGTGCCATGCACTTTGGCAGACAGCGACAGGCTCAAGGACTGTCCCACCTTCTTTTCTACATGTGTGTGCAGGGCTGATACTGCCTTTTTGGCAAAGAAATGACGGCTTGAGACTCTCCACCTCGGCTTGGCACAAGTCATCAGTTCTCTGAAAGGTGCAGAGTCCACTACTTGGAAAGGGAGGGACTTCAGTACCAGCAACTTGGGCAGAAGCACGTTCAGCTTCTGTGCCATTGGATGAGTGCACGCATACTGTTGCCTCTTGGCAATCGCTTCAGTGATTGATTGCTGACAGAATGACTGACGAGGAGGAGGAGAAGCAGGAGCATCAAGACCAACAGATGATGGGAAGGACAGACAGCTTCCTTCCTTAAGGTGGTGGAGCCTTAACTGCCTGAAATCGGCTGTGTGCCACTGGGTGATGCAGCGGTTTCTGCGGCAGGCTGGACCACCACATCGGAGCCACAGTTCTCCCACACCACTTTATGGTGACGCTGCATATGTTGATGCAGGGCCATAGTGCCAACATTGGCACCCTGGCCACGCTTCACCATCTGCCCACAGATTCTACATATGGCCATGTTCACCTCCTCTGGCAGCTTAACAAAAATACTGCTACACCGCTGAGTAGATGATTTTACACCCAACACTACGCACTGACCGACTGCTACCGCCTCTGCCTCTTTGAACCCATGTACCGTTACTTCCTGGGCAGGTAGGCTCCTGTGAAGTGGGTGGTCTACCCTGGGAATGTTTGGCTGCCGACCTCCCACTGCTGGCTCCGCCACTGCCTCACGGGCAAGCTGCCATCCTCTTCTCCCGATGATGATGAAGCCCTTTTTCATCCGGCTCCCAATTGCAATCAGCTACATCATCATCATCGAGTACTGTCTGCACGTCATTGATGACCTCTTCAACCGTCTATAGGTCAGGAGCCTGACTGCTCGCAACACCAGCTCCCACCCACACTCCTCATCACTACTTTCCCACTTAGTGGAGGAAGCAGCGCTGTATAGTGGAGCTGAGCCCACAGCATACAATACTTCTCTGGCTGAGGGAACAGAATAGGACAGAGGCAGGTTGAGGACACGTGAGGGCACAGGCCCTGCTCCCGGGGGTTGTGTCTGACGAACCCACCGACTCTTGGCTGGGGGTGTCTGATTTCACTTGCGATAAAGTCAAAGATCAAGTCACCCATTCAAGAACCACTGGGTCGCTGGACAATACACGACAGCTAGCTGACACAGGGAGCTCAGGCCTCTCACTACGACTTCTGATGCCATGTACCCTTACTCTGCTTCGCCCTGTGCCTGCACCAGAAACATTTAGTCCTCTTCCACTCCCCTGTGCAGGGCCTGGTACTTCTCTGTCTGACATACTGTTAGATCAAATAAATAAATAAAAAGGAAATTAAAACACCTCAAAAAAGTCTGCAATTTTCTCACTTCACCACACAATAATAAGCCCTTTATAACATATAACTGCACCGTGGAAGAGCAAATCGGCCCTTTTTTTTCCACTTATACACGACACAAAAAGCTTTCTAATATATAACAGCACAGCTGAACTGCAAATATATATTTTTTTCCACTTATACATGACACAAAAGGCTTTAGAATATATAACTGCACCGCTGAACGGCAAATATATATTTCTTTTTTCCACTTATACATGACACAAAATGGTTTGGAACATATAACTGCACCACTGAACTGCAAATGTATATATTTTTGCCACTATTACATGCCAAAAAGGGCTTTAGAACATATAACTGTACCACTGAATGGCAAATATATTTTACTTTTGCCACTAATACAGGGCAAAAAGGGCTTCAGAACATATAACTGCACTGCTGAACAGAAAATATATGTTACTTTTACGACTAATACACGGCAAAAGGGGCTTTAAAATATATAACTGCACCGCTGAACGGCAAATATATATTTCTTTTTTCCACGTATACATGACACATAATGGTTTGGAACATATAACTGCACCACTGAACTGCAAATTTATATATTTTTGCCACTATTACATGCCAAAAAGGGCTTTAGAACATATAACTGTACCACTGAATGGCAAATATATTTTACTTTTGCCACTAATACAGGGCAAAAAGTGCTTCAGAACATATAACTGCACTGCTGAACAGAAAATATATGTTACTTTTACAACTAATACACGGCAAAAGGGGCTTTAGAATATATAACTGCACCGCTAAACGGAAAATATATTTTTCTTTTTTCCACTTATACACGACACAAAAGGCTTTAGAACATATAACTGCACCGCTTAACGGCAAATATATTTTTATTTTGCCACTAATACACAAAAAAGGGCTTTAGAACATATAACTGCATTAGAGTTGAGCGAACACCTAGAAGTTCGGGTTCGCAGAGTTCGGCTCCAAAAGGCAGCAAAATGTGGGTAAGAGCATGACAAGTGCCCTGCAAACAAATGTGGGTAGGGAAATGACGTAAAATAAAATAAATTAAAATTAAAAATAATAATCTTTAACTAGGAGGAGGAGGTCAATGTGGAGTAGGAGGTTGAGGAGGTGGTGGACGTGGCAGTGTAGGTGGAAGCGGTGGTGGTGGAGGAGGAGGAGGTAGCCAACTCTATTTTTGTATTTTTTTCTTTTATAAATTTGGGAAGACCCCAAAACATTAGGAAATATAAAAAAGAAAACAAAGAGAATGCGCACTGGAGTATAACAATGGCTGGGTGTGGCCGGTATACTTGTCTATTCTGCACAAGGTACGGACAAGTCCTGTGGGATCCATGCCTGGTTTATTGAAATGAACATGAGCTTGTCCACATTGGCTGTGGACAGGGGGCTGCACTTGTCTGTGATCACCCCCCCCCCCCCCCCGCCGTGCTGAACACACGTTTAGACAATATACAGGGCAGGCCAGCACCTCCAAGGCGTAAAGGGCAAGCTCAGGCTATGTGTCCAATTTGGAGACCCAGAAGTGGAATGGAGCAGACCCATCAGTCACTACTTGTAGGCGTGTGCACACGTACTGTTCCACCATGTTGCTGACATGCTGCCTCCTGCTAAAACATTCCATATCAGCTGGTGGTACTGGTTGTTGTGGCGTGCTGACATAGCTTTTCCACATTTCGGCCATGATAACCCTGCCTTCTGAGGTGCTGGCGGTGCCCCGGCTGCATTGGCGACCTCTTCCTCCTCCTCTGCCTTCGCCTTGTGCTCCCGCTGTTAGGTGGGAATGCCATCAGCAGTGCGTCTACCAGCATGCGCTTGTAGTTGTGCATCTTCCGATCACGCTCCAGTGAGGAAATTAAGGACGGCACGTTCTCCTTGCAACTGGAATCAAGCAGGGTTGCCACCGAGTAATCAGCACAAGTTAGAATGTGTGCAACTCGGCAGTCGTTGCGCAGGCACTGCAGCATTTAGTCGCTCATGTGTGCCAGGCTGCCCAGAGCCAAAGACAAGCTGTCCTCTGTGGGAGAAGTATCGTCTGTGTCCTCTTTTTGAAAAAAAAAATTAAACAGATGGATTTAAGTGTATTTCTTTCACTGGCAGAAATGCAGCGCAGTCCGCAAATGTACTATCTAGCGCAAAAAGTGTACTGTATTCTACTAAAAATGTAAATGCAGTATTTAATAGTTTTATTGGGCTGTCGGAAATGCAGCGCAGGCCGCAAATGTACTATCTAGAGCAAAAAGTGTGCTTTTTTCTACCGAAAATGTAAATGCAGTATTTAACGGTTTTATTGGACTGTCAGAAATGCAGCGCCATTGTCAGAAAGAGAAAAAAAATCGCTTTAGGTCACTCAAATATGTGACAGACTAATGTAATTGAATTATTTTCACTGCCAGGTATGCACAGCAGACCGCAAAAAAAAGGGAATTTGTCCCCCTAGAATCCCCCTAATCTAGATGGATTTAATGAATAGATTTTCTCTGTTGGATATTCAGCACAGGGGTAGTTCACAGAAAAAAGTGGGATTATGTCTTCCCCCCTGGGGCCCTGAAGCCCCTGACAGATTAACTATATTATTTTCCCTTCCCCTGGCACATGTGCAGTGCAGGTGCACTTAAAAAATGGGTATATCCGCACCCGGATCCGTCTACAAATACTGTCAGTTGTCACACTGAAGGGCGGATCCGGCAGGCAGCTCCGACGACGGAACTGCCTGCCGGACCACAAGAACACAAGTGTGAAAGTACCGTTACATTCAGAAATTTTAAATACCGCCATTTGGTGCACCAATATTGAATTCAGGCTCACAGAGGTTCAGGCCCTGTGAGATCCCCCTATACATACAGGGGTTTGAATTAGTCATTTGAAATACAGCTATTTTGTGCAAAGATATATTTACTTCAGGCCTACACAGATTCAGGGCGTGTGTGATCCCCCTATACATAAAGGGGTTTGAATTAGGCATTTGAAATACAGCTATTTCTTGCAAAGATATATTTACTTCAGGCCTACACTGATTCAGGGTGTGTATGTTTCCCCTATACATACAGGGGTTTGAATTAGGCATTTGAAATACAGCCATTTGAAATACAGCCTTTTGTGCAAAGATATATTTACTTCAGGCCTACACTGATTCAGGGCTTGTGTTATCCCCCCTATACATATAGGGGTTTGAATTCGGCATTTGAAATACATCCATTTGAAATACAGCCTTTTGTGCAAAGATATATTTACTTCAAGCCTACACTGATTCAGGGCGTGTGTGATCCCCCTATACATACAGGGGTTTTAATTAGGCATTTGAAATACAGCTATTTTGTGCAAAGATATATTTACTTCAGGCCTACACTGATGCAGGGTGTGTGTGTTCCTCCTATACATACAGGGGTTTGAATTAGGCATTTGAAATACAGCCATTTGAAATACAGCCTTTTGTGCAAAGATATATTTACTTCAGGCCTACACTGATTCAGGGCGTGTGTTATCCCCCCTATACATGCAGGGGTTTGATTCAGCCATTTGAAATACAGCCATTTTAAATACAGCCATTTAGTGCAAAGATATATTTACTTCAGGCCTACAATGATTCAGGGTGTGTGTGATCCCCCTATACATACAGGGGTTTGAATTAGTCATTTGAAATACAGCTATTTTGTGCAAAGATATATTTACTTCAGGTCTACACTGATTCAGGGTGTGTGTGTTCCCCCTATACATACAGGGGTTTGAATTAGGCATTTGAAATACAGCCATTTGAAATACAGCCTTTTGCCAAATATATATTTACTTCAGGCCTACACTGATTCAGGGCGTGTGTTATCCCCCCTATACATACAGGGGTTTAAATTAGGCATTTGAAATACAGCTATTTGAAATACCGCCTTTTTGTGCAAAGATATATTTACTTCAGGCCTACACTGATTCAGGGCGTGTGTGATCCCCCCTATACATACAGGGGTTTGAATTAGGCATTTGAAATACAGCCATTTGAAATACCGCCTTTTTGTGCAAAGATATATTTACTTCAAGCCTACACTGATTAAGGGCTTGTGTGATCCCCCCTATACATACAGGGGTTTGAATTAGGCATTTGAAATACAGCCATTTGAAATACCGCCTTTTTGAGCAAAGATATATTTACTTCAGGCCTACAGTGGTTCAGACCCTGTGAGATACTCCCTCTACATAGAGGGGTTTGAATCAATCATTTGAAATACAGCGATTTGAAATACAGCCATTTTGTGCAAAGATATATTTACTTCAGGCCTTCACTGATTCAGGGTGTGTGTGATCTCCCTATACAAACAGGGGTTTGAATTAGGCATTTGAAATACATCCATTTGAAATACAGCCTTTTTGTGCAAAGATATATTTACTTCAGGCCTACACTGATTAAGGGCGTGTGAGATCCTCCTATACATACAGGGGTTTGAATTAGGCATTTGAAATACAGCCATTTGAAAAACCGCCTGTTTGTGCAAAGATATATTTACTTCAGGCCTACACTGATTTAGGGCGTGTGTTATCCCCCCTATACATACAGGGGTTTGAATTAGGCATTTGAAATACAGCCATTTGAAATACAGACATTTTGTGCAAAGATATATTTACTTCAGGCCTACACTGATTAAGGGCGTGTGTGATCCTCCTATACATACAGGGGTTTGAATTAGGCATTTGAAATACAGCCATTTGAAATACCGCCTGTTTGTGCAAAGATATATTTACTTCAGGCCTTCACTGATTTAGGGCGTGTGTGATCCCCCCTATACATACAGGGGTTTGAATTAGGCATTTGAAATACAGCCATTTGAAATACAGCCTTTTTGTGCAAAGATATATTTACTTCAGGCCTACAGTGGTTCAGACCGTGTGAGATACCCCCTACATATACAGGGGTTTGATTCCGCCATTTGAAATATAGCCATTTGAAATACAGCCATTTTGTGTAAAGATATATTTACTTCAGGCCTTCACTGATTCAGGGTATGTGTTATGCCCCCCTATACATACAGGGGTTTGAATTAGGCATTTGAAATATAACCATTTGAAATACAGCATTTTTGAGCCAAGATATATTTACTTGAGGCCTACACTGATTCAGGGCGTGTGTGATCCTCTTATACATACAGGGGTTTGAATTAGGCATTTGAAATACAGCCATTTGAAATACAGCACTTCTGTGCAAAGATATATTTACTTCAGGCCTTCACTGATTCAGGGCATGTGTGATCCCCCCTCTACATACAGGGGTTTGATTCAGCCATTTGAAATACAGCCATTTGAAATATAGCCATTTGAAATACAGCCATTTTGTGCAAGAAATCTTTAATTGTGGCCTAGTCTGGTTCAGGCCGTGTGAGATACACATTTTACATACTGTTGTTTTTTTCTACTGTTAATTAAACACCCATTTAGGGCAAGATCCTGAATTTAAAAAAAAAGAGGAGAGCGTCAAATAAGGGATGTGGCCCAGGTCGTGGTGTTGCTGGTGGATCTCCTGTTGCAGGGAGAGGATGTGGTCAAGATAGGGCCAGGGGCTATTCATAGTATTCAGTATATTGGGCAGACTAGATGGGCCAAATGGTTCTTATCTGCCGACACATTCTATGTTTCTATGTTTCTATGATCTATGCTAGCTACACACACAAGTGAAACCCCTTCCTCAGGTGCGAGTTGGCGACAAAACCTGCATCGGTATTTGGTCGGGCCTAATGCTGCTCTAAGAATGGTGAGGCCTGAACAAGAACAGGCGATAGTAGATTGGGTTGCTGACAGTGGATTCAGTTCCTTCACATTGTCTCCCTCCCAGTCTCCTGCTGAAAGACCACAGTTGGCACCTGCAGCCGATGTCCATCAGTCTTTCACCTCACCCCCTTGCAAATCAGCCTAGCAGTCTGAGCCCCAAGTCATGCAGTAGTCTCTTCTGCTTTTTCATGACTCTGTTAGCAGGGTTTCCCAGTGCCATCCACCTAGCCCTGCCCCAGAAGTGAAAAAGATGCCCAACCACTTATTTTTCAAGATGAGTACATGGGAGGACCATCGCAGTACATCTCGGATGATGATGAAAGACAGGTGCCAACTGCTGGGGTTTTCGAAAGTGAGCAGACTGACAAGAAAGTCAAGGGTAAGTATGGTCAGGGCCGTTTTATCTCCGTAACAGCACACTGGGTAAATGCAGTGGCGGCTGGGCATAAGGCGGATAGCAGTTTGGCACATTTACTTCCACCACCGAGGATTGCAGGGCGCTTCAGTTTGCCTCCTGTTTAGAGTTGAGCAAACACCTGGATGTTCGGGTTCGAGAAGTTCAGCTGAACTTCTCGAAAATTTTCGGGTTCGGGATCCGAACTCGACCTGAACTTCACCCTGAACCCGAACCCGAACCCCATTGAAGTCAATGGGACCCGAACTTTTGGGCACTAAAAAGGCTGTAAAATAGCCCAGGAAAGGGCTAGAGGGCTGGAAAAGGCAGCAAAATGTAGGTAAATCCCCTGCAAACAAATGTGGATAGGGAAATGAATTAAAATAAAATAAATAAAAATTAACCAATATCAATTGGATAGAGGTCCCATAGCAGAGAATCAGGGTTCATGTCACCCACCAATAGAGAAGGCCACTTTTACTTGTTTAGGCCCCAGCACCCAGACAGAGGAGATAGGTCCCATAGCAGAGAATCAGGCTTCATGTCACCCACCACTGGAACAGGCCACTTTCAAATATTTAGGCCCCGGCACCAAGACAGAGGAGAGAGGTCGCATAGCAGAGAATCAGGCTTCATGTCACCCACCAATGGAACAGGCCACTTTCAGATATTTAGGCCCCGGCACCAAGACAGAGGTGAGCGGTCGCATAGCAGAGAATCAGGCTTCATGTCACCCACCAATGGAACAGGCCACTTTCAGATATTTAGGCCCCGGCACCAAGACAGAGGAGAGAGGTCGCATAGCAGAGAATCAGGCTTCATGTCACCCACCATTGGGACAGGCCACTTTATGATATTTAGGCCCCTGGCACCCAGAGGGAGGAGAGGTTCATTCAACTTTGGGTTGCCCCGCAATATAATGGTAAAATTAAAAAAAAAGAGGATTGAATGAAGAAGTGCCCTGGAGTCCAAGAATATATGGTTAATTGGAGGTAGTTATAAATGTCTAATCTGCACAAGGGATGGACAGGTCCTGTGGGATCCATGCCTGGTTTATTTTTATGATCGTCAGCTTGTCCACATTGGCTGTGGACAGGCGGCTGCGTTTGTCTGTAATGACGCCCCCTGCCGTGCTGAATACACGTTCAGACAAAACGCTGGCCGCCGGGCAGGCCAACACCTCCAAGGCATACAAGCCTAGCTCTGGCCACGTGGACAATTTGGAGACCCAGAAGTTGAATGGGGCCAAACCATCAGTCAGTACATGGAGGGGTGTGCACACGTACTGTTCCACCATGTTAGTGAAATGCTGCCTCCTGCTAACACGTTCCGTATCAGGTTGTGGTGTAGTTAGCTGTGGCGTGGTGACAAAACTTTTACACATCTCTGCCATGCTAACCCTGCCCTCAGAGGAGCTGGCCATGACACAGCTGCGTTGGCGACCTCTCGTTCCTCCTCTGCCTTTACCTTGGGCTTCCACTTGTTCCCCTGTGACATTTGGGATGCTCTCAGTAGCGCGTCTACAAACGTGCGCTTGTACTCGCGCATCTTCCTATCATGCTCCAGTGCAGGAAGTAAGGTGGGCACATTGTCTTTGTACCGGGGATCCAGAAGGGTGGCAACCCAGTAGTCCGAACACGTTAAAATGTGGGCAACTCTGCTGTCATTGCGCAGGCACTGCAGCATGTAGTTGCTCATGTTTGAATGGCTGCCCAGAGGTAAGGACAAGCTGTCCTATGTGGGAGGCGTATCATCATTGTCCTTTCGTTTAATCCCAGCCACGCACCAGTGATGGGCCCTTACTAGATAATTTCCTCATTGTTACTGTTCACCACAATAAGAAAAAAATTATTTGGCCCAATATATTGAATTCAAATTCAGGCCTTTTTTTACAGGCACCTAACACTATCTGGCTATCTATTTATGTACTATATTACACTAATCTAGGCACAGCAGTAACCACAGATTTAGGGGATTATCATTTGTAGGCCTAGTATTTAGGCACTGGATAAAAGGTATCCTATTATGGACAGATTTACACTATGAAACATGTCCAGTCACAGCTGGAACACCAGATTTACGGTATTGCTATTTTGGTAATTGAATTTCAACCCAGAACAAAATATATCCTTTGACGGATACTATTAAAGTACTGGTCCAGCCACAGCTAGAACACCAGATTTACTGTATTTCTATTTTTGCAACTGAATTTCACCCCAGAAAATAATATATCCTTTGACGGACACTATGAAATTTGTCCAGTCACAGCTGGAACACCAGATTTACGGTATTGCTATTTTGGCAATTGAATTTCACCCCAGAACAAAATGCATCCTTTGACGGATACTATTAAACTACTGACTTAGGGTATTGCTATTTTTGCAACTGAATTTCACCCCAGAAAATAATATATCCTTTGACGGACACTATGAAACTTGTCCAGCCACAGCTGAAACCACTGACTTAGGGTATTGCTATTTTGGCAATTGAATTTCACCCCATAAAATAATATATCCTTTGACGGACACTATAAAACTTTTCCTGCCACAGCAGAAACCACTGATTTAGGGTATTGCTATTTTGGAATTTGAATTTCACCCCAGAAAAAAAAAATATTCTTTGCCAGACAGTATTACACTTGGCTAGCCACAGCTGGAACTCCAGATTTAGGGAATTTGTTATTTTTTTAAGTGAAATTCACCTTTCAATAAAATATAGAAAATTCTATCCTGAGTTTCTAGGGGTGAAAATAAGCACAGCCAAGCCCCTGATGTAGAATATAGCAAAAAAAAAAAAAAACTAGTATTGATGGATTAATGGACTTGGTGGCAGCTTGTGCTAGCTCACCACAAGACACAAAATGGCCACCGATCACCCCAGAAAAAGTGACAGAAAAACGCTCTGGGCAGCCTGAAAACAGTAAGCAATTAACTAGCAGAAGATGAATGATTCAGAGCTGTAGATCAATCACTTTATTAAGTGTTTTTGCTGAGTCAATCCCTGCCCAATCTCGTTCTAACAGCAGCTGCATCCTATCCCTACACTAATCAGAGCAGAGTGATGTGTGGCGTGACATGATTCCAGCTTAAATAGAGGCTGGGTCACATGTGGCACTTTGCCAATCACAGCCATGCCAATAGTAGGCATGGCTGTGATGGCCTCTTGGGGCAAGTAGTATGACGGTTGTTGATTGGCTGCTTTGGAGGCTTTCTAAATGCGCCATAGAAAATGTTCGGGTTCAGGTCCGTGTCACGAACACCCCAAAATTCGGTACGAACCCAAACATTACAGTTCGGGTTCGCTCATCCCTACTCCTTTTGCTTCCTCCTCCTACTCTGCTTGCTCATCCGCTACCAGCTCGCCTACACGAATTGACTGACAGGGGTCAGCCCCTGCAACTTCTGGAAGAGGGGTTTGGTGGTCGCTTGGACCTAGCGTAACCTTTGCAACCTCTCTGACTAGTAATAGGTAAAATGTAATCTTTATTAATCACTCTATTAAAAATACATTTACTACTTGGGAAAGTGCAACTTCTGGGTCTTCAAATTCAGCACATGGCCTGAGCTGCCCTTTACCCCTTGGAGGTGCTGGCCTGCCCTGCAGCCAGTGTATTGTCTGAAGTTGAACGTGTGTTTAGCATGACTGGAGGTGGTTATCACAGGTCAAATCCCAATGTTTTGGCATGTACCCTAATTTTAAAAATAAAAGTTAAAACCAAAAAGCAGTGTAGGCTACCTCCTCCTATTCCACCGCCGCTTCCACCTACACCGCTACACCCACTTCGTCAACTTAGATTTGCTCAACTCTAATGAGTGGCTCGCAATAAACGTTGTTTTCTTAACCCCGTAGCGACCAGCCATTTTTTCTCCTATGTGACCAAGCAATTTATTTCATTTTTTTTATCATCTTATTCAATTTTTTTATCATCTTATTCCAAGAGCTATAACACTCTTTTTTTTTTTTTTCTTGTTTCTTGGTGTCGTTTATTTGATGAGGCACATAGTAGTTTTTTTAATAGCACCATTTTGGGGAACATATAACTCATTGATTATCTTGTATTAATTCTTCCTGGGGGAGGGTAGAAAAAAAAGACAGCAATACCATCATTGTGTTTGTACTGTACCTTGTTAATTTTGTTACTTTCACTTTGCAGCATAATTGATATGATAACTTTATTCTCTAGGTCAGTATGATTACAGAGATACTAAATATATATTGTGGGGAGTCGCTCTGGTAGATAGCGGTGCGGGTGCAGTACCGAGGCAAAACAAGGAGTCCAGAATTGTGCAACAAACAGTGTTTTATTCACACTGACACAAAAATAAACAGAAACAGTCTCTTGGTGGTAATTCACACAGGCCAGACACAAGGAGGCAAAGCAAAACAGGCCAACACAGGTTCAGTCACCTGGGAGGTGTAGGTGCAGGTTCGCACCACGCTGTCGGCCCAGCCGCAGGAGAATCCAGCTTCAGGTAGCCAGGAACAAAACACCTCCTTGCTGAGCTCTTTCCTCCAGGACAGAGAACTCCTCAGCCCTGTTAGCAGCTCCAGGATAATCACCCTCCCAGCTGCTAGTGCTGGCTGAGTTTTTAAACCCAGCCCAAAACCAGGACTGGGTCGTGGGGAGCAGCCACCCACCCTACACTTTAGCTGCTCCCGGTAAGAGCCGGCCCGGATCGGCTTTGCAGCCATGCTATCTAGCAAATGTGTCAGTAGCACTACCTGCTACTGACACCAACAAACGACTTTTACCTCACCGAGGCTATGAACCTCGGTGACACGTACCTGCCATCTAGGACAGCACCCTGCACCTTACCACATACCCCCCCTTTGTTCAACCCTGAGGGGTGGACACACGACAAACAGTGTACCCGGGAGAGCGCGTCTGCGTTTTTAACAACCGGCCCGCTCTGTGTTCCACCGTGAATTTAAAATTCTGTAGGGACAGAAACCACCTGGTGACCCGGGCATTCCTCTCTTTGGCTTGGGACATCCACTTGAGTGGGGAGTGGTCGGTCACCAGGCGAAAGCTTCTGCCCAACAGGTAATAACGGAGGGCCTCGAGTGCCCACTTGATGGCCAGGCACTCTCTCTCGACTATGCTGTACCTAGTCTCGGCTGGGGTGAGCTTGCGGCTGAGGAAGACAACGGGATGCTCCTCCCCGTTGACTTCCTGCGATAGTACCGCACCAAGGCCAACCTCAGAGGCGTCGGTCTGGACTATGAATTCTCTCCTGAAATCGGGTGTCACCAAAACCGGGGACCCACACAGGGCCGATTTCAAGGCGGAGAAAGCCTTTTCCGCCTGCTCATTCCAGCGGACCATCCCTGTCTTACGCCCCTTTAACAACTCTGTCAATGGCGGGCGACAGTAGCAAAGTGGGGCACAAACCTCATGTAATACCCCACAATCCCCAGGAACGACTTTACCTGCCTGGTGGTGACCGGTCGGGGCCAATTCCGTATTGCCTCTACCTTATTTACCTGAGGCTTGATGACTCCCGCCCAATGACATATCCCAGGTATTTGGTCTCTTCCAATCCAATCGCACACTTCTTTGGATTGGCGGTTAGACCGACTTTCCTCAGGGCATCCACTACTGCCTGCACTTTGGGCAAATGGCTTTCCCAGTCGGTGCTGTGGATGATCACATCATCTAAATAGGCCGAGGCGTACCGACGATGTGGTCGCAGCACTATGTCCATTAACCTTTGGAAGGTGGCGGGAGCGCCATGCAGGCCAAAGGGTAACACCTTGTAGTGATATAGGCCCTGCGGAGTAACAAGCGCGTTTTTCCTTAGCCGTCTCCGTTAAGGGTACCTGCCAGTACCCTTTAGTGAGGTCCAGCACAGAAAAATAACGGGCTTGTCCTAAATTTTCAACAAGCTCGTCTACTCGGGGCATGGGATACGCGTCAAACTTGGATACTTCATTTAACTTGCGAAAGTCGTTGCAGAACCGCAACGTCCCATCCGGCTTGGGTATTAGGACTATGGGACTGGCCCACTCACTTTTCGACTCCTCAATGACATCGAGCTTCAACATTAACTGCACTTCCTCCGCGATGGCCCGCCGCCGAGCCTCGGGTACCCGGTATGGTTTTAACCGGACCTTGGCCTGAGGCTCAGTGGCGATGTCATGTCGGATGAGAGGCGTGCGGCCAGGGAGGTCTGAGAACACATCCGTGTTCCGACTGAGAACTCCTGACTTCCTGAACTTGTTTGGAAGACAGGCTGTCTGCAATTTTTACCGTGGTTACGGCTTCACAGGCCTCGAACTGTGGGGCTGGACCCTTTTCACCTAGAAGCCCTGGTCGGGGCTGTGGTCGTCGGCCGCGTCCCTATCTTTCCACGGCTTAAGTAAATTCACGTGGTACACCTGCTCCGGCTTGCGCCGCCTGGCTGGTGTACCTTGTAATTTACTTCCCCTACCTTCTCGATCACCTCATAGGGGCCCTGCCACCTAGCTAGGAATTTGCTGTCAAGGGTGGGTACCAGAACCAAAACCCGATCTCCCGGATTGAAGTCCCGTACCCGAGCCTGACGATTGTACACCCTACTCTGGGCTTGTTGTGCTGCCTCCATATGCTCCCGGACCAAGGGCAACACCCTTTCCATCCGTTCCTGCATCTGGGCGACATACTCAATGACACTTTTGTGGGGGACAGGCTGTTGTTCCCATGCTTCCTTGGCGATATCCAACAGGCCCCGAGGGTGTCTGCCATAAAGCAGTTCGAAGGCGAGAACCCAGTAGAGGCCTGGGGCACCTCTCGCACTGCGAACATGAGATAGGGCAGAAGCAGGTCCCAGTCCTTCCCATCTCTAGACACCACCCTTTTTAACATATTTTTAGAGTTTGATTAAACCTCTCAACAAGACCGTCTGTTTGCGGATGGTAAACGGACGTCCGTAACTGCTTTATACGCAACAATTTACACAGTTCCTTCATTACTTTGGACATAAAGGGGTCCCTTGGTCTGTCAGAACCTCTTTTGGCAGGCCCACACGGGAAAACATCTCCATTAACTCTTTGGCAATGAGCCTAGCTGAGGTATGTCGCAGAGGCACCGCCTCCGGATACCGAGTGGCATAGTCGAGAACTACCAGAATGTGTTGGTGGCCCCTAGCAGACTTTGGTACAGGCCCAATTAAATCCATAGCGATTCGCTCAAGCGGTACTTCAATAATTGGCAGAGGTACCAGAGGACTACGGAAATGTGGCTGGGGGCTAGTTACCTGACAGGTTGGACAGGACTTACAATAATTTTCTACCTCCTTGAACACACTGGGCCAATAAAACCGCTGCAGTATGCGGTCCTGGGTTTTCTGCCACCCCAGGTGTCCCCAAGAACATGTTGGTGGGCAAGCTCCATGACAAGCTTGCGATACGCTGTGGGCACCACCAACTGTTCAACAGGTTCACCTCGGATTTGGTTCACCCGATACAACATATCCTGCAGAACAATAAATCGTGGGAACATTAATTCAGCCCCTGGTTTCTGGGGTTTACCATCAATTTCCAGCACATTCTCCCAGGCCCTGGTTAGGGTTTGGTCCCGGTGTTGTGCGGTCCCAAAATTTTCCCGGAGACATTGAGGTCTGCCAACTCAGGTCCCGGTGGCAAGTCCTCCGTGTCTCCCACCATTACACTCAGTGGGGTTGTCTCCCCCACTACCGCTGCAGCAGTGGTCACCCCTACCGCTGGCCCTTCAGACTCGGGCTCCCAGGGTTCTGGCCTTCCAGTGGTATCAGGCCACTCTGCTAGGGTTACCCCTGTCTCAGGGCTATTAGACACCTTCACCTCAGGCCACAGTGATGGAAAACCAGGGAAGTCTCTCCCAATTATCAGTTCATAGGGTAGCTTTGTGGAGATCGCCACCTCACAAGTCCAGGTGCCGGCCGCCGTGGACAGAGACATTACAGCAGTGGGATAGTCCTTTAAGTCTCCGTGAATGCACACCACACCCACTTTCCGGCCCGTATACTGGGTGGGCTGTACCAGGGCAGCACTTACCAGGGTTACCAGGCTCCCTGAGTCCAACAGCGCCACTGCCAGGTTATCCCGACTTGCACCTGGCACAGATGGCGACTGTCTATTGTCTCGGGGTGCCGGTCGCACACAGTCTCCGGGCATACATGGAAGGCCGGTACCCATAATTAGTCTCCATGGGTTCCCCCACTGTGGACAGTTGGCCCTTATGTGTCCAGGCTCCCGACACTGCCAGCAGACCACTGGGGACGGATCTGCAAGAGGTACATCCCGGGCGGGTTTGGCCGGCCGCCGGGACTGGGGTGGAGACTTCCGGGGTTTGACTGGCCCCCTCCCAAAAGAACCCTCTTGCAGGTTTCTGGTGGCCTCATATCGCTCCACCAGGTCGACCATCTCAAGGGCATTGGTGGGGATACCTGGCCGATCCAGTGTTGAAGGGGTAAGGCAAGGCCCTCCAAAACATGTCAGCCAGCAGCCGGTCCAGCATAGCAGTCGGACTTAGAACCTCAGGCTGCAGCCATTTTTGCAACCTGTGCAGCAACTCATAGTACTGCGGCCTGGCGGGTTCAGCCACTTTAAAGTCCCACTGGTGGACCCGCTGAGCCCGGACCAACACGTTTACCCCAGTCTGGCCAGGATCTCCCCCTTCACCGTGGGATAGTCAGCAGCCTGGTCGTCTGCCAAATCAAAAAAAAACTTGCTGGGGTCCGGATGCCAGGAGCGGAGCAACCACCTCGGCCCACTGGTCACGGGGTAACTTTTCCCTCACGGCGACCTTCTCAAAGACCGCTAGGTATGTCTCCACGTCGTCTGCGGGGGTCATCTTTGGGATCGCCGCACGGACCGCTTTCCGAGCATCATGGGCGTGGTGGGACGCTCCTGCCGCCTGTAATGCCATCACATGTTGTAGCAGTAACTGGTTGGTCTCCCGCTGCTGCACGTTAGCTTCTACGAGAGCCTTCACAGCAGCCTCCATGTTGCCAGAGATCACAGGCTGCAACTTTGCCGGCCTAATATGGGACATTCACTTTTGCTCCGCACAAAAACAAAGTTCGGCGTTCACGCCAGCCTCACTACGCATGCCCGCATCCGACACCAAATGTGGGAGTCGCTCTGGTAGATAGCGGTGCGGGTGCAGTACCGAGGCAAAACAAGGAGTCCAGAATTGTGCAACAAACAGTGTTTTATTCACACTGACACAAAAATAAACAGAAACAGTCTCTTGGTGGTAATTCACACAGGCCAGACACAAGGAGGCAAAGCAAAACAGGCCAACACAGGTTCAGTCACCTGGGAGGTGTAGGTGCAGGTTCGCACCACGCTGTCGGCCCAGCCGCAGGAGAATCCAGCTTCAGGTAGCCAGGAACAAAACACCTCCTTGCTGAGCTCTTTCCTCCAGGACAGAGAACTCCTCAGCCCTGTTAGCAGCTCCAGGATAATCACCCTCCCAGCTGCTAGTGCTGGCTGAGTTTTTAAACCCAGCCCAAAACCAGGACTGGGTCGTGGGGAGCAGCCACCCACCCTACACTTTAGCTGCTCCCGGTAAGAGCCGGCCCGGATCGGCTTTGCAGCCATGCTATCTAGCAAATGTGTCAGTAGCACTACCTGCTACTGACACCAACAAACGGCTTTTACCTCACCGAGGCTATGAACCTCGGTGACACGTACCTGCCATCTAGGACAGCACCCTACACCTTACCACAATATATATTTACATTTTGCTACTATTGCACAATAAAAACCTTTTTTTTTCTCTTTTTTAAGTTTTTGCATCACTGCATCCTGCATTCTTTCTACAGAGCTGTGTGAGGCAATCGTTTTTGCAGGACGACTTGTAGTTTTCATTGGTGTCATTTTTTTATAGTGGAAAAGCGGATATTGTTTTTTGGGGTTATTTTTTATGGCATTCACCATGTGGAATAGATTACTGTACATGATAATGGTATAGTGCGGTTCTATGGAAAAAGTGTATTTTGAACTTTTTTTTTTTTACTAAAACTTATTTTTACAATTTATTAGTCCCAAGGGGGATTTTGACATGCTATTCTTTGATTACTTCTGAACCTCTGGCACAGGCTGATAAGCACTCACTGAGGGCACGTCTGGGGATTTCACTAGGACCCAGCTGCTGTATGGAAACACTGCCACTCTACGATCTCATTCACAATGGTGCTGATGCCTGACAGAGGGAGTCCCTCCTTCTGAAACAGCTTAGATGCCAAGGTTGCTCTTGACTGTAGCATCTAAAGGGTTGAATGACCAGGATCTGTGCTTTTGTCGATCCGGGCCGAAAGATCAGGAGACGTGTGATGCCCAGACTAGGCTGCCATATAAAGCCAGTGGCCTAGCCTAAAACTCCTTAGTGATTGCAGTCACTTAGGGGTTAATAGTTATAGGCTGTCAATCTTTCAAAAACAAATAAATATTGGCATTTCATTCAAAATTTGCAACCCTTCTTGAGAGAAAACTCAACGCATACTTTATTTGTAACATATCCTTTATTTTATTTCTAAATTCATAAACGTACATGACAACCGTGCTTTTTTTTACAGATAGACACCATTAAAAGACATTTAAAATGTATCTTATATTACATTTGGTCCATAGAACAGGTTGCAAGATACTAAATATAAAGGATATTTCATTTTTTTTCCATTAACAAGCTCTGTATATAGTTTACTATGCATATGTTACATTACATATATTTTATATATAGATATAACTTTGAGTCTTGACATAATATCTTATTGCGGGTAAGCTTATTGTATGATATAATATATTTTTTTTTATAAGGGAAGAGACTACAAAAGATACAGTTATTCACAATTGAAACACAGTATTTCCTACATCACTATTCTGCTAAAGTAATTATTTTGAATATAAGAATGCTACAAAGCATATCTGTCAATTTTTTTTGTATGTACGTGTGGTATACAATCAAACATTTACATACTGCATTTATTTTTCTGAACAACATTGGACTGTAGTACATATATTTAAACAGCCATTCAGAGCCAATGGGTTATTAGCTCTGGTACTGCATAAACTTCACAAAGAATGATAGGAGACATTGTATACAAAATAAAGTTACAACAAGACGTTTTGCCTGGTTGCACTAAAGACATACATTATTATAATTTAGAATGTGTTACATTTGGTATGAGACATTTCAGGATCTACGAAACAATACTGTTATACAAATTCCGTTAAAATATTTGTATATATTTTCTACAATAAATGTGCTTGACATTCTTAGAATATTAATTTATTGCAATAACATATATAGATATTCTTTTTCACTCTTTGGACAAAAATGACAAACCAAACTAACATCCACGAAAAACATATTATCACGTAATAGTTCTAAAGGATGTGCTATAGAACTTTTTTTTAAAAAGCACAAGACTTTGCTAAAGAGAAAGTTCATTGTGCAACACAGTCATCTATCACCAATGTAGGCATTTTTATGTTGCGCCTAAAATTGATCAAAAGGAGATGCCAAATGCGATCAGGCAGCAAGTATTTGTTTCTATTCCTATGTTACATTATATTATGGAACACTGGAACACTTAGATAATTTACAAGGTGCCATAATTCCAACCAGGGGTGTTGCGTGGCATAAGGGTGTAATTATCTTTTTCCCTAACATATTGGAAATTGTAATTTTTGTCTAACATCTCATTCTACATTTTCCAACAGTTTAAGTGAATACCCTTTTTCTAGAAATAAAATCAACTTGTCTCATCATTTAAAATACTTAAAATAATTTAAATGTAATTACGGTTGGGTTTTTTATTTAATGAATTGGTTCCATAAAAAAAAAATTAAATAAAGTGTTCAATGGATTGTATATTTCATTTTGTAAGAAAAAGCTGGTGTTTGGCAGTTTGGCATATACATTAGCAGTTTTATTATTTTAATTTTTCTGTACTAAATGTATATGTAAATTTGGTCCCTTGAAATTGATTGTGCTTTCATTTTCTTACTAAGAAAAAATTCCATTTCCTTTTAAAGAAGACCTTTGACAAAAAATAATAATAAAAAATCTTTTTTTTTTACAATAATTGAAAAAAGAAAATCCTTCAAACATCTATGTTATCTCCCCTTGTTCTGTAAAAATGCTAAGGAAAAAAAAATGAAAGAAAGAGAGATAATATACCCTTTACATGGATTTTATTCAAAGTCTCGGGAGCTGCCTCTAAAAAATACTGAATTAAAAATCAATCACACAAAACCTTATATCTTAGTAGCCAAATATAGCTTTAGAAATGGTGCTTTTTCGGTTTATAAATTCAACTTTTGCAGTAAAGATAAAAACGTTAACAGTCTAAATTGCCTGAACACGCAAACCATTCACGTTACTTCACAAAACAGTAAGAAAATAACCTAGTTGATTTCCTTTTGCTCTACTGGTGATGGTCCCCTTTTTTGCCACTGGAGGTAGGTAAATTCTTTATTCCAGATGAAATTATGTGGTCATGTCAACCATTTTGTATTTAGAGGATCATAACAACTGGACTTCCTTAGTACAGTATATTTATATATAGGCTTCCTTGTTGGCAGAGTTACTCTTTGACAACTGTTCAGGCCCATTTTCATTGTAAACAATATCATCACTTGGCTGGATCATGACCTGTAGACGCTGGAGAGAAAAAAAAGTGTTGTTTGATTATTGTATTGTATTAAAATTTACCTGTGTGGCCTATGTAAATTTGTAGAGAATAGATCATCCTTAGTTTCAATTTTGCATTTTAGAAAGTTGAACTTGGAATATATTTACCAACCATAATACAAAAAAAAACTTATAAAAGGTAAGAATCCTCTAGTGCAGGGCTTGACAAATTTCCTTGAAATCTAGGAGCCAGCTAAAAAAGTTAGGAGCCAGGCGGAGCCGCGTCATAAAGCCCCCAATAGATGCCCCCATAGTGCTCCACCCCCCCACTTTTCCATAGAGCCCCCCAATAATGCATGCCAGTACATAGGGCCCCCATAGTGTTCCTTCCCCTGTTCTCCATAGTGCCCCCCATAATGTGCGAGTATATAGGGCCCCCCATAATGCTTCCCGTCTTCAATAGGTTATATGACACGTCAGATGCTGCCAGCGTCTAAGTGATCGCCACTTGCGGCCGCCATGACATGTGGAAACCCTTACAAGGATTACTGGGTCCGGAGGGGAGGGCAGAGGGGTCCAGAGGGGAGGGCAGAGGGGTCCGGAGAAGAGGGCAGAGGGGTCCGGAGGAGAGGGCAGAGGGGTCCGGAGGGGAGGGCAGAGGGGTCCGGAGGGCACAAACACAGCGGGCACCATGACACTTTACTGAGCACTATAACCCCCAGCTGGCGCTCAGCCTCTGCAGGTTCCGCATCACTACAACGCCCAGCTCTTTCCCCCTCTGGTCATTCACTTTCCCCCCTTGTCATTCTCTCCCCCCCCTATCATTCACTCCCCCCCCTTGTCATTCACTTTCCCCCCCTTGTCAATCTCTTTCCCCCTCTTGTCATTATCTTTCCCCCCTTGTCATTCACTTTCTTCTTCCCCCTTTGTCATTCACTCCCCCCCCCTTGTCATTCACTTTCCCCCTTGTCATTCACTTTCTCTCCCCCTTGTCATTCACTTTCCCCCTTGTCATTCACTCCCCCGTCATTCTCTTTCCCCCTGTCATTCTCTTTCCCCCTTGTCATTCACTTTCCCCCTTGTCATTCACTTTCCCCTCTTGTCATTCACTTTCTCTCCCCCTTACATTCACTTTCTCCCCCCCACCACTTGTCATTCACTTTCTGACCCCCCTTGTCATTCATTTTCCCCCCTTGTCATTCACTTTCTCCCCCCATGTCATTTACTCCCCCTTGTCATTCACTTTCTCCCCCACCCCTTGTCATTCACTTTCCCCCCTTGTAATTATCTTTCCCCCTCTTGTCATTCTCCCCCCTGCCTCCCCTGCCTCTAGTGTAGCGTGGCCGAGCTCTGTATGGTCCCACGGGTACAGGAGCTTTAGTTTCCTGTACCCAGGCGGACTGACAGGAAGTGCACACTGTGTGCGCACTAATTGTCAGTCCGGCCGGGTACAGGAGACAGATGCTCCCTGTACCGCGGACCATACAGGGCTCGGCCACGCTACAATGAGGAACTGACAGGAGGGAGCGCTGAGCGTTTCCCTCCTGTCAGTCCTTCTCCTCATGCTGCGCCTGGGAGGTCCGCCCTCATGGACGCGCCAGCCCGGGCAGTGCTGCAGCCGCCTGAGGCTCTATATAGAGCGCTCGGGCGGCTGCAGCATGAAGGGGGCCGGCGCTCCTAGTCCGCGCCGGCCCTGCGCCCTGGCACCTGAGAGAACGGGCTGACAAATACCCAGGCTGGGATTTGTCGATCCCTGCTCTAGTGGTACCAAATGGTCCAATAAAGCATAATAAAGTTAAAAAACAAAAATGAAAAAGCCAATAAACAAATTGAAAATAAGCTTCTTTGTACATCTTTATTGGAATTTTTATCTGTTTCAATCCACAAAAATGGTCAATGGGGGACTTTTATCATGCTATTTACAACACTATTGTGGCATTAAAAATTCACAAATTGTGGCACGAGCAATATTTGTGAAATAATTTGTGACTTTTTTAGCATCTCATTTTTCCAAAGTAGTAAGAAAAAGGGGCAGGGCTTAGCGGGAATTATTTCCTTATAGCAGATTGCTGAACAGGAAACTAACATAAATTATAGCGCAAGTCTACGCCAGGCTCTTGCTTTTGTAGATTTGATTTTCTAGCACATGAAGAGGCAGAGATGCGGCTAATTTTAAGAAATAGGTGCTTCTCACTTCAATGCACAGAGGATCAAGATTTTTATATGGGAACTCTAGACTTGATAAATCTCCCCCATGTGTTTTTTCTAGTACACAAGGAATGGTTTCAAAAAGAATACAACAAAAAATACAAGAATTGCTTTCTCTTTCTATTCTTTTTCATTTTCATTTTCCTCCGACACTCCAGCTGTTCTGAAACTAAAACTTCCACAATTCTCCTTTCACTTATATGGGAGTTACAAGAATAACTAAGTAAGTGTGCACGCTGGGAGCTGTAGTTTCACAGCAGCTGGAGTGCTGAAGGTTGCTGATCCCTGCCCTAAGAATGAGTACATATGTAACACCAAATTGTATGTACTCATAAAATAATTCTACTTGTCTCTAAAAAAAACATAAGACATACCTGTTTTAAAGATCCTTTGAGGGAGAGGAACAAAAATATCATGTATCCTGGAATCAACACCATGGAAGACAAGGCCATAAACCAGCCAACTCCTTGTCCCCAAGCAGGAAAAACATAGCTGCCCATAGTAAGCGGAGTCATTTGCACAGCACTGAAAAGGAATACTCCCTGTAAAAGACAAAAAGAATTCAACAACAATTTTAAGATGCATATGTATTACTTGGCTCACTTAGAAAAGTAAGCTAACTCAAATCTGAAATGATTAAGTGCTGAAAAGGTCACAAAGTCAACATTAAGAAAATTAATGCAAAGTACTTTCGGTCTAGCATCAAATGGGACAGAAATAGAAGCTGCTATAAAGCTCTTTCCTAAGGGAAACTTGTTGACATTTCATTAATCAGTGTTTTACAAAGTGGGTAGTGACAGAACAGTCAAGTTTAAATCATGTTTGCCAAATCTTAAAAAAAAAGGAAAAAAATGTTAGTGTCGATTTTTTGTTGTTGTTTTTTCTCAACTTTTTTACACATCAATAATTTTAGCACATTCCCAATTCTCTGTTCTGTGTATTACTTTTTTTAAATATGTATGTCAAAATAAATGGTGTAGCTGTATATAACATACAGTAGTGTTTGACAGTTTGTAAGTGCTTTAGAGTTTGCTATAGCAGCAATTTGACCTAAAAATACAACAGATATTCACACAAGTCCTACAAGTAGCTAAAAAATAACCAGATCAAATAAATGAGTAAAAAATATTAGACTTGGTCATTTATTCATTGAGGAAAATTATCCAATATTACATGTCCATGACTCACAAAAGAATGTGAACCTTTGTGTTCAGTATCTGGTGTGACCCTTGTGTGCAGCAGTAACTGCAACTAAATGTTTATGGTAATTGTTGAGTAGTCCTGAGCATTGGCTAGGAGGAATTGTAGCCCATTCCTCCTTACAAAACAACTTCAGCTCTGCTATGTTGGGGTTCCTCCCATGAACTTCTCTCTTCTGGTCCTTCCACAATATTTCTGTTGGATTAAGGTCAAGACTTTATCTTGGCCATTCCAAAACATTAACGTTATTCTTCTTTACCCATTCTTTGGTAGAATGACTTTTGTGCTTAGGGTCGTTAATAGAGATGAAAAGAAAGAAAAATTCAATTCGGATGCTTTGCCAGTTTTTTCAAGAACTTCTCTTCATCATGAAGCACATTAAATAGGCTATATCCCTGCCTGCATGGAGAGTTTATCTCGGTGTACATCATTGTGCATTGCATCAACATGCATAACTAGTCCTTTCTGGTAGTAAAACAATTACTGTGACAACAGGTGAACACCACAGTAACAGTAAAATTAGACATCGAATTAACCCCAATTTAAAAATCAAGGCCTAATAGAATTGTTTATCTATTAAACAAGGTGGACACCCCAATAACAGTAAATTTATACAGCCTATTCATTACAATTTGAGAATCAACCCCTAATTGAATTGCTTATCTATTAAACAAGGTAGACACCCTAATAACAGTAGAACTAGACAACTTATTCACCCCAATTTGAGAATGAAGGCCTAATAGAACTGCTTATTTAACAAGGAGGACATTGTTCAATTAGCTAGCTCTGTGCCCTACACAGGGATTGAGGCAAGCTGTGCTTTCTACTATGGATCCCTTTAGCTTCAGATTACAGTCCCTGAACTGTGCCTGCAGTCACCTTATGCTCTACGTACAGGGTGTAAAAACTCTCCCTCCGATCTCCCTACACTGTCCCTGCACGCTCCCCATTGAATATTCCATAATTAAAAGCTTTTATCAACACTGTCCCTAGTGATTTTCATGTCTCTCCCTATGCTCAGCATACAGTGAAATGGTAGAGACCATATTTCCTAAACCTCAAATCGAATTCCACTTTGGATCCTTCGATTCGCTCAACACTTGTCGTTATATCGCTGCATGACTCATATTTTCTTCAAATTCAGCTCAGAGACATGTGTCCTGGCTGTTTTCATCAGAATTTGCTAGTATAATATATAATTAATTGTTCCATCAAACCATGATACCACCACTGTGGTTTCCCAAAGGGGATGAGGCTTTTATGCTGGAATGCAATGTTTGCCTTTCTCCAAACCAAAAAGTTATTTTCTGGTCTATTCCATCTTCAAAAACAATGTTTCAATAGCCTTTTTGGCTTGTCCAGGTGATCTTTAGAAAACTGCAGATGGGCCGCAATGTTCTTTTTGGAAAGCAGTGGCTTTCTTCTTGCAATCCTGCCATGCACATTATTGTTGTTTAGTGTCCTCCTGATGTTACATACATGAACATTAACATTAGCTGATGTAATTAAGGCATTTAGTTGCTTAGAGGTTACCCTAGTATCCATTGTGAGCTTGCAGATTATGATTATTATATGCTTTGTTCTTGCTGTAGTCTTTGTTGGTTGACCACTCCTGAGGAGGATAATAATGGTCTTGAATTTACTCCATTTGTACATGATCTGGCTCTGGTTTTTTGGAGTCCAAACCTTTTAGAGATGGTTTTGTAACCTCCCAGTCTAAAGAGCATCAACAGCTCTTCTTTTGAGGTCCTCAGCAATCACCTTTGTTTGTACCATATGCACTTCCACAAATATATGTTGTGGAGATCAGACTATTGTTTAAAGAGGACCTTTCACTGGTCCATAGTTTATTAGGCAAAGGTATGTACATGGAGAGCGGCACCCAGGGATGTCCCTGCACTTACTTGTATCCCTGGGTGCCGCTGCGTTCGTCCTCTGTAGCCCCTGGTACCGGCGCTCGTGCTTCTCCAAATTTGCCTGGGGCGGAGACATCTTCTTTTGCCCTGGGCGTCTCCTTCTGCCAGGGCTGGAGCTCTGGCCAATCGCAGCGCTCAGCTCATATCCTGCAACCTCCTAGGATATAAGCTGAGCGCTGCGATTGGCCAGCACTCCAGCCTGGGAGAAGGAGACGCCCAGGGCAAAAGAAGATGTCTCCGCCCCAGGCAAAATTGGAGAAGCACGAGCGCCGGTACCGGGGGCTACAGAGGACGACCAGGTACACCACTCTAATAATGGTACCATTTATAGGCTTGAAGTTAAAGTGACTAATGACAGAAAAATAGCTTGGCTGTTGTCCAGAATTAGAAACCTGGCTGCTTTCTTCCATAAATAGTTCCACAGTTGTCCATAGGTTGTTTGTGGTACTGTAGCTCAGCCCTATTCATTTTATTAAAGCAGACACAACCCGTGGACATGTGTGGCACAGTTTTTGAAAAAAAACAGACATTTTTTTTCTACTCCTGGAAACCCCTTTAATTGTGACTAATGCCCATACTGATTATAGAGGCATAATGCAGATGTTTCTGTAAGGATCCATATAAAACTGGAGAAAAACATTAAAATGTTGCATGTCTACTAAACTGCTTGAATAGGACAACATCTTCAAACAAATAGAATCTATCTATCCATCCATCCATCCATCCATCTATATCTTATCTATGTACAGTATTTCACAACATAGTTAACATACTGAGTACAATGTAACAATATTATTTTCTCAATGATAAATATTTCCTGCCAATGAGACATTTTATCAGTCACCCATCTTACCCCTACAACGATGGGTGTAAAGAATGACCAGCAGAGTTTCCACCAAAGACAAGGCCTGTAACCAACCATTTCTTCAATATTGTCAAAAAATCTATTAACACCTAGAAAAAATATGAATGTTTAAATGAAATCCGGAGACTTGAAACAAAGCAATATTTATAATTACAGTATAATGAAATGGGTTACTTTTATGATATGACATACTGTAGATTTCATACACATTAGTTTTTAGGTATACATAGGTATATTTAGCTATATAACCTAGTTTAAGCATAACTTTATTTTCAGTACTTTTTTAGTTTAAAACAGCAAAGCATTCAACTTTTGATCATTCTCTTCTCAGATGGCCTCTTGTATTAGTTTTATTTAAAGAGGAACTTTCATCACTCCTGACATGCCTGTTTTAATAGCTTCATGCATTCCTCATGTAATAACAATTCTGGAACATCTAGTCCTATGGCTGTATGTTGTGCCATTCCTTTATTATGCCTGCTAGAAGTTATGAATAAATTGCTATTAGCCTTCAGTAAGGGTACAAAGGGGTGGTAACAAGTTGGGGGTGTTTACCTGCACAGATTCACTCTATCCAATCAGTGCTGCCTTTTTTAGACTGTGCAGGGACACACCCCCAATGGGTTAACACCCCTCTGTACCCTTACTGCAGACTGTTAGCAATTCATTCATAACTTCTAGTAGAAATAATAAAGGAATGGCACAACATAGACCCATAAGAATAGATGCTCCAGAATTATTATTAAATGGGGAACGCATGAAGCTATTAAAACAGGAATTTCAGGAGAGGTGAAAAGTCCTCTTTAAATGAGATGTTACCCAATGCCTGAGTTCAAACAGTGGTGCAGTGACTAAGTGGTTAGCACTGTTGCTTTCCAGTCCTGCAATCCTGGGGTGGAGGCCAATCAATGGTAAAATATGCATGGAATTAAATACCCATGCCCTTTACTAAAATGGCTCCTAGTTCCAATGCCAATGTTAACAGTCTGCTAGGGCAACCACTGGTTATTATCTCTTCTTCTGCACTGTGATTTATGAAGAATCATATCACATTACAGCCCCGGCAAATCATCATGCATGACACATTATGTGAGTGCAGTTGCTAATTGTCATAGACAATACTTAAATGGGCTATCCCATGATTAATGTAAAGAATGAAAATCAAACATCACATAACTATGTAATGTTTGATTTTCATTCTTTACATTAATCATGTACATAACCATTGACCATTAATCATGTACATAGTACATAACCACCACTTTCTTGCAAAGCTAGAAACAACCGTGTATCTCAAATGGATCCAGAACTTCCCCATCCTGTTCATTGCTCCAATTGCTTTTGCTAGATTTATTTCAGGCTGCCAGCTCAGAGGGAGTGTTCTTTTCTAGGGAGTGTGTCCTTTCTGTTGCATCTTTATGTTGTAGCCAGGCAACATTCTGCTGAAGATTGTCACTCCCTGCACTGTGTTCCGATGCAGAAGTAACATTCTACAGTGTAAGTAATGGTTTGTTGGTGATTTTCTGAAGTTTAATCCACACAGAAATCCATCCTCTGCTTTCTTCTCATTTAGAAAGGAAAGCTGCTTGCACAGCCTTTTCCCAGAAAGAGAGGAGCATTGTCTGGCCTATAAGATTCCTCACAACTACTAGGTGTTCAGGTGCACTCCATAAGGAGAAAAAGTGCCAGTTCTCCCTGCACAGCACTGATGTTGGGCATTCTAAGTTATGCTTCAATGTCTGTTTAAACAACTAACCATTGACTTTTTGGATTGATGACCAATATCCGGTGGCATCAGAAGCTTAGCTGATGTTCCTTTTGGAAGGAAAGCTACTTTGAACACCTATAAGAGGCTTGTTGGGTCTATAAGACTCCTCAAGCAGGTGAACAGCTCTCTGTGTCTGCTCCTCTAAAATTCTAACTAGACAAATCTGAAAAAAATTTGCATTGAACTTTGATTCTAATGAATCGATTTATTTAGATTTAGACATGTTTACTAAAACAGGCATGTCAGGAGAGCTGAATGGTCCTCTTTGAGATAACATAATATTTCATAAGCTTTCTTACCATAACACCATGATATTGAAATGCACTCAAAAAACACAAGGAACAGTAGACTCATTCCACTGGCTGAATAATAATCGAAAAGTTTGAATACATAAATTCCACCCTGCGGAGAAAAGAAAACTTCAGATTACATGTCTGATTTTTTTTATAGAATAACAATTTACTGAATGCTGTAATTCCTCCCAATCTTGTTCATAGCATGTCATACCATGAGAGTAAAAGACTACAAAATATTTAAATGTGAAAACTTATACTTAGATTGATCATGGATCACCCTCACAAAGTGGACTATAATCATGACCATGTGAGAACAAGCTCAATGTTGGTGGTCCTTATATAGTTACTACAGTTGAAATAAGACCAAGGGTCCATCAAGTTTAACTTTCCACCCTGTGATTATCGAACAGTGACATACACTTATCTCAGATGTTGAGTCTGTTTATAAGAAATATTTAGCTAATTGCCATAGAAATGATCAAAACTGGGGTATTGAGGCTGGAGAATAGATTTCTCAGAAGCGATATAATTACTATACAAATATAACAATCTAATGATTTTATTTTATATATATACGTAGACCTATAACCATGAGAAGGGGACCTCCACTAAAAAAGACATAGGTCCATCGAGTTCAAATATGGGATGGGTAAGGATGTGGATGATGGTAGGAGAATATGAAACCAGAATAGGTTGAACATGATTGACTTGTGTCTTACTGCTAGACATGTTGTATTAGTTCAGCCTGTATACAAACCGGTACAAGTATAGTTACCTGAGTTATGTTGGACAAACCAATGAGATAGGAAATAATGCACACAATTGCAATAAATATTTCTCTTCGAGTACGCAACAGTTTTGGAAACTCATCCACAAGAGCTGTTATAAACCCTTCAACTGTACAGAACTGCAAAGTAAGAAGGAACATTGTACAATTCATGTCAGCAAAATCATAAAAATTATATACATAGGTACAATAGGCCTTGGGAACAAATAAATTACATTCTCATGGTTCAGCTCAGAAAATGACTACCACATTCAAGTGCCTCATAAGTATTCAAAACTGCATTTTATTTTCCATCTGCTGTCTGCTGGAATTTCTTTTACCTTGTTAAGAAAATGTGCATTCAAATTGGTGTTATTGTTGGTGAGATCTGTCAAATTTTCATAGCTGGAATCGCATCAGAGCTTATTGCTTTTTTTGGAGTGGTTTGTCTATTTATATACTGCATCTATATCTCCCTCTGATGGGATCAAAGATTAAAAGAACCTGAAGTGACTACTCTGTGCATTTGCATGTAAATTCAAGCATCAATGATAGTAGGTACAGATGGTTGCATCTAATATCATGCTGGGTATTCATTCTTAAAATGAACAATAGCATTCTAGACAAATATCTAGCAAACAAGCTATAAAATTAAACTCACTCCTTTGTTTTAAAAATAAAAGTAAATAATCAATAAAAAATAAAAATCATTGTCATCACTGCGTCCCAAAACACCATGGTATTACAATGTAGAAGTATTTATCACGGTGAACAATGTAACAAAAAAGAAAGCATGGCTGGTTCAGTGTTTTTTGGTCTCTTCACCCCCCAAAAAATATTGATTAAAAAGTCATTAAAAAGTCCTACATATCCCAAATTGGTATTGATAAAAAATGCAGATTGTCCCTGAACAGGAGCCCTCACACAGCAACATAGACATAAGTATGAAAATGTCATAATAGAATATATTTTTTTAATTTTCAAATATTAAAACACAAGAAAAACTAGAAAAATGCGGTGTTTCCGTAATTGTACTGACCCTGCAGGATGACGTCAACATGTCATTTTTACTGCATAGGCAATGCTCTAAAAATGAAACCCACAAAACTATAGAAGTGTTGCATTTCAGAATTTCGCCCTTTTTCAAACTCTTTTATCTGCCCACTGCATTGTATGTAATATTAATTTGTGCTGTTTGAAAGTACAACTTCCACTGCAAAAAAAACAAGCCCTTATACAGTTATGTGAAAAGTAGTGATGAGCGGCAGGTGCCATATTCGATTTCGACGAAATTCACGAATATTCGAATGAATATTCGTTTCATATTCGTCGAAATCGAATATTCGTCATTTTTTCTAGTTATCGCGATTAACATGCGATTTAAATAATCGCATATTGCGATTTGTACTTAAGGCTACTTTCCTATTGGTTTCATATCTAGAATTAGCGAGGATGACGGATATGACGAATGTATTCGTCATATTCCTCAAAACGAAGATAACGAAGTATTCTACATCTTCGTTTTAGCTACCTATTCGTCAACTTCGCTAATTCTAGCAATCAAATAGGAAGGTTGACTGACTATAGAGACAGCTGTGTTAAATTCGCTATGCGATTTTTTTTTAATAAATAGAATACTTATAATAATTTTATCAAGTAATATAATTATTGTATTAAAAAAAATCGCATAGCGTAATTTAACACAGCTGTCTCATAGTCAGTCAACCTTCCTATTTGATTGCTAGAATTAGCGAAGTTGACGAATAGGTAGCTAAAACGAAGATGTAGAATACTGCTATCTTCGTTTTGAGGAATATGACGAATACATTCGTCATATTCGCTATTAGCTAATTCTACCAAGCCAACCATAACTTCTGTGCTCATGGAGCGTCCCCATCACCATGGGAACGTCTCCATATACTAAAATGTACTGTCGGATTTGAGGAATTACGTTGAAATCGCAATGCGATTAATTCAAGTTATATTAATCGCATTGCGATTTCAACTTAGAGCTGGGTTTATAATGGGTCAGCTTGCTAGAATTAACGAAGTTAACGAATATGGAATATAGCAGCAGTGCTAAGTTGAAATCGCAATGCGATTAATTTAACTTAAAGTATTCGCATTGCGATTTCAACTTAGCACTGCTAGTGCATAGCTATATTCCATATTCGTTAATTCTAGCCTATGTAAGATAGCAGTGCTAAGTTGTAATCGCAATGCGATTAATATAACTTGAATTAATCGCATTGCGATTTCAACGTAATTCCTCAAATCCGACAGTACATTTTAGTATATGGAGATTCTCCCATGGATGGGGACGCTCCACATGAGCACGGAAGTCGGCAGAAGCGGCAACGGGCACTGACTAGAGCAGCCAGGAAGCCAGGAATCCTCAGGACAGGTAAGAACTACTTTTGGGAAGTAGGAAAGAAAAAAATATAACTAAAAAAAAAAAAAAAAACGAATATTCGAAATAGCGAATTTATAGCGCTATATTCGAAATATTCGCGAATTAGCGAAGTGCCGATATTCGCTAAAAAAATTCGCTTTTCGAATATTCGCGCTCAACACTAGTGAAAAGAAAAGTAAAAAAGCTATGGCTTCTGAAAGGCAGGGAGTGAAGAATGAAAAACAGAAAATCGCTGCATCTGGAAGGGGTCAAATTACATTGTAGTTACACTACATTGTTACATTGTAGGTACACTGGATACTAAAGGAATGCCTACAACACGAGGAGTACACATCAATGGAACGGAGAAAATGGGCCGAGGAGTATAGCCATTGTAGTAAAATTATTTTTGTCTGCCCAGTAAGAAAGGGGTGCATTTAAGATAGTAGTACAGCCAATTCTGTATGGATTATTACACAGACTGCTGGGGCACAAAAAGAAGTAGCAGGCTGGCTTTCATTGTCATGACCTCTTAGCTCTGATGCCAGTACATACAGTTACTATAAATCCTTCACACCTCCTAACTACCAATAACTGCATAATAACAATAAATTGTTATCAAAGGTAACAATCAGTTTGATCTTCCCATCCTCTCTGTGTCTAACCTCTAATATCAACAGGGACGAATGGTTAGATGACATTGCATGATGAAACGATGGATAGCCACGTCTCATAAATCTCCTGTCCAATTCCCTGGCTTTAACATGGAAATGTGAAAGGGATGAGCAGTTTTGCCTTAGCCTCAGGAACTGCCCTTTGGGGATCCCGCTTTTCAGAGGTATGGGGTGGAGGCTAGTCCACCCTATACGACTTTTGGTGGCAGTGGGTTTTCTATGTTTTGTAGTAGTTGATGCTCCATATCAATCAATGAAAATCAACAGGTCCAGAAGGGAAATTAAGTGTGTGTTGATCTCTGCCAGTGAATCTCATGCCAATATTATTCAAACTTAGCTCAGAGCATTACAATATTAATATACTTTATGAGACAAACCCCAACACTAAAGATGAGTTCCAATAGATTGGTAGATTCAAAACTGTAAATTGCAATACCAAACATTCATTCCAGAGTGTTTTTTTTTTTCTCCTGTGATGAATGGCACAAGTATGCAACCCCTTTATATACTCTTACTGTAGCTTAGAGCAGTGTTTTCCAACCAGTGTGCCTCCAGCTGTTGTAAAACTACAACTCCCAGCATGCCCGGACAGCCTTTGGCTGTGTGGGAATGCTGGGAGTTGTAGTTTTGCAACAGCTGGAGGCACACTGGTTGGGAAACACTGGCTTAGAGTAACATTATTTTGGCACCTTCTTCATTGTAAAAGGGAGTCTGTCACCTAATCTGAGCCATTTAGACTGCTCAGATCAGGTTATACATTCTTGTGTCCTCATTACAATGGTACCTTTACTTGTTCTGTCCCTCGCCGAGATCTTCAAAAAAAGACTTTTTAAACTTATGCTAATGAGGTTCGGCAAGTGCCCAGGTCCTCGGCGATATGCCCAGAAAACCACACCTCTTTCACCCCTCTGCCCCACCCTTGTTGCCTATTATTACCTCCTCCTCTCCCTTTTAGATCTCGTGCCTTCGACAATCCACACTTGTCTCGTACCTGCGCACTGCTGTGCCGATTATGGGCAGAGTAACCAGTAGTTAGACTGTGCATGCACCGGCTGTGCAGGCACGAAATCTGGTTGTCACAAAGCATAATATGCTTTGTGACAACCAAATGTAAGGCAGACACACATTTTCTCTATTTTACTGCATTATACAAACTTGATTTATTAGGGTCTATGAATGTCCTTTCAACAACAATATAAATTGCATCCTCACTGCTTTAAAAAAAAAAGATTAATTCTTTTTAAAAGACGCTCACTGCTATATTATAACACTGCTTATCCTGACCATGAATTTCTTCTATCATTTGAAACTGAACCAACAACTCCATCCTCTTCCCTCCTGTGTTGACAGTGCCAGAAGCATATAGCCTTAGGCCAATCTTTGGCTTTTTTTCCACAATTGCTCATCCCTCTGTCAGTCCAAAATAGTAACATAGAGAATGCATTCCAGGCAGTACTATTTCAATCTGAAAGGTGCAGTGAGGTGAAAGACATTTTGTAAGAGCAAATCTGAAACAGGAACTGCTTCAAAAGCACCATAGTAGAATAGAGGGAATATATGGAAGTCTACAATGTAATATTATCTGCTGAGCAGGCATACCCATAGTTCTAATAAAGGGTGCAGTTTAAAATCAATAAAGGGTATTCAAATTCCAAGTAAACATATAAAGTTAAAACGAGAAAGGATGACACATACCGGTCCTATACTGTATGCATGGTGGTCAAATGTACTGGTTGAAAGTGGTTTGAACATTACATATCTTATCTTGTGGTGGTCCTCAATAACAGTACAGTCCACAGCTGCAATGACAATTCTGCTGCCTACTTCTAGAAAGTGAGCAGGTGACATATCCCTAACTGAGCTGCCATAATGTAGTTAGCTAGTTTTCTGCTATAGTATAGCTCTAGATTTAAAAAAGAACTTCCCAGAATGCAAATATCTGTGCGAACTGTGAGCCAGCAAAAATTCTGAAAATGTTCAACCTCGATAATAGGTTTAGGCAGGCTGCTGAATCTCTGGAAGTTCTCTCTGGTATGGAGACTAACTGGCAATGCTGTATGGGAAAAGAATATGCAAAGAGGTATCTCCCAAAGGGGAGAACCATCTATCCAGCACCACCTATAAGAAGTGCTTTTTTATGAGTCAAGAAAGAACTTTCCAAAAAGCCTTGAGATTTGACAAGGAAATATGTCCAAGCCAGATATCAATTCATAGACAACTGTTTCAGGGTGCTTGCCCCTCATCATTAGAGAGTTGGATTCTGTCTGGCTCAGTGCGATGCCTTGAAAGTGGCTTAGGCAGGGTACTGAATCTCCTTAAAGAGGCCAGTTCTGTATGGAAATCTATTGACAATCCTTTACAGGAAACTAATATGCTAAGAGATATCTCCAAGAAAGAGAAGCATCTTTCCAGTGCCCTATGAATCAAGACCCAGCTTTCCAACAAGCCTTGGGATTTGACAAGAGAATATAGTCAAGCCACGTGTCCATCTGTAGACACATGTTTTAGGGTGCTTGCCCCACATCAGTACAGAGTAGGATTCTGGCTGGCTCAGTGTGGTGTCTTGAAACAGCTTAGGCAGGGTGCTGAATCTCCTGATAGTGGGTGAATCCAAATATAAATGTAAAAGGTGCAAAGCTAAAGGGGGTGCATAGGAAAAAGTTGCACTTTATGCCAGAGAGGGCCCAAAGGCCTCTATGTTGCAGAAAAAGACTAGTGTTGAGCGCGAATATTCGAATAGCGAATTTTTTTAGCGAATATCGGCACTTCGCTAATTCGTGAATATTTCGAATATAGCGCTATAAATTCGCTATTTCGAATATTCGTTTTTATTTTTAGTTATATTTTTTTCTTTCCCACTTCCCAAAAGTAGTTCTTACCTGTCCTGAGGATTCCTGGCTTCCTGGCTGCTCTAGTCAGTGCCCGTTGCCGCTTCTGCCGATTTCCGTGCTCATAGAGCGTCCCCATCACCATGGGAACGTCTCCATATACTAAAATGTACTGTCGGATTTGAGGAATTACGTTGAAATCGCAATGCGATTAATTCAATTAAATTAATCGCATTGTGATTACAACTTAGCACTGCTATCTTACATAGGCTAGAATTAACGAATATGGAATATAGCACTAGCAGTGCTAAGTTGAAATCGCAATGCGATTACTTCAAGTTAAATTAATCGCATTGCGATTTCAACTTAGCACTGCTGCTATATTCCATATTCGTTAACTTCGTTAATTCTAGCAAGCTGCCTCATTATAAACCCAGCTCTAAGTTGAAATCGCAATGCGATTAATATAACTTGAATTAATCGCATTGCGATTTCTACTTAGACCTGGTTTACTATGGTTGGCTTGGTAGTATTAGCGAATATGACGAATGTATTCGTCATATTCCTCAAAACGAAGATAACGAAGTATTCTACATCTTCGTTTTAGGAACCTATTCGTCAACTTCGCTAAATCTAGCAATCAAATAGGAAGGTTGACTATAGAGACAGCTGTGTTTAATTTGCTATGCGATTTATTTATTTTTTAATAGAATAATTATATTACTTGATAATTATTATAATTATTCTATTTATTAAAAAAAAAATTATATAATCGCATAGCGAATTAAACACAGTTGTCTCTATAGTCAACCTTCCTATTTGATTGCTAGAATTAGCGAAGTTGACGAATAGGTAGCTAAAACGAAGATGTAGAATACTTTGTTATCTTCGTTTTGAGGAATATGACGAATACATTCGTCATATTCGTCATCTTCGCTATAATTCTAGATATGAAACCAATAGGAAAGTAGCCTAAGTTAAAATCGCAATACGCGATTATTTAAATCGCTTATTAATCTCGATAACTAGAATAATCACGAATATTCGATTTCAACTAATATGAAACGAAAATTCTTTCGAATATTCGCGAATTTCGTTGAAATCGAATATGGCACCTGCCGCTCATCACTAAAAAAGACACCACTATTATAAATGGTACATGGTAGGTGGTGAGCATCCCATATTTTGCATTAAGGCCTAGGAGTGCTCAGGAATGTAAAAACATACACAACTGGATGAACACTGTAATCTTCTAAGGACAAGATGTGCAATCAGTAATATGACTAATAAGACTTGTCATACTGTATTTAGTCGCTGCCAGGCTTATTAGGAAATCTAATATTACTTCTTCATGTGTTGCACTTAGATCTTAACTTAGATCTTTGTAAGCAGCTAAAATGTATACCCCACCAGATTTATCTACTAAGTCATTTACAATAGGTCCATATTTCATAAGAACTCCAGATAATTATATATACTTCAGACATTATTGTTGAAATATTTTTTCTCACTGATCGTCTAAGTTCCTGAGGCATATAGCGACCTACTTTCCTTATATGACTTGACAACTATTCAGAAAATGACTGCAGCACTTGTCAAGACTCCTGTGCGCTCATATGTGAAGCAATGGCATGGTCACTTCGGAGTATCATAAATCATCATGTTTTAGTGACATTGTAATTGTATCAGTGCTTTCTCAAAGTCTAAAATGTATCTAAACCTATAAAAAAAAGTTTATTAAAAGATACTGTAAATTACCTAAAATTATTTTTTCTAACATACTTTACTTATTTTTATAATGTTCCATGCAATATAGGCAACAGCTATAGGCAATCCATACTTCCGTGAACTGTTGCGTAAGGGAGCTACGGATTTCCCTGCCACCGCAGTGAGCACTATAAAAGCAGGCGCTCCATAGCACATCACTTCTCCTGTCTGCACCAATGTTGCTCTACTAAAGCCTGGCATACATGTGCTATGCCAGGTTTAAGGGGGTTGTGCAGCCAGTAATATTGATGACCTATCCTGCTCTACCTGAGGCCTGCATTACTAAGTGGCTGCTTTCATAAGTGGAGTTGAAGAAACCGGAGTTCTGCTGAGTGTCTTTTTGTTGGGACTGCAAGTGTCTGAGTGTGGTGTGAAGCTGCTTACCTAGAAAGTTAAGTGCTTGCAGTTTAGTTCTGCCATTTAAAACCGCTTTTTTCTCTCTGCTGTGTAAGTGTCATTTAAAGCAGTTTTTTTTTCTCTGCTTGGTGAGGGGGAGTGGCTTGGCCTAACAGGTGCTATAAATTAGACCACTCAACTCTTCCAGAGCCTGCTCTACCTGAGGCCTGCATTACTAAGTGGCTGCTTTCATAAGTGGAGTTGAAGAAACCGGAGTTTAGGAAAAGGAGCAAGAAACAGAGATTCATTAGATCATCCTTGTATACAGTTGGTTTGATTCTAACTAGTCTTCCTACTGCTGTAAGGGACCACAGTAAGTAAGAATCTTGATATCACTGCTCTATATTGTATTTATTTATTTTTTTCCCCTCTCTTTTCCTGTGTAATCCCCATTTAGTATGACTTCCATTATTGACAGCGCCGTCCAGTGCACATCTTGTATGATGTATGCAGTCCTGGAACAGCCGTTCGAGGGTGTATATGTTTGTTCAAAATGTGAGCAAATTACCCGTTTGGAATCGCACATCGAGTCTCTAAACAGGCGAGTTGCAACACTGAAAGCCACTGACAATTTGGAAAAGAGTTTGCTGCTCACTGAGCAAGCACTCTATGGGGTAGATGTGGGGGAGGGTGGTAGCGAGGAGGCTGAGGAGAGTGAGGTAGTTAGCTGGGTAACAGTAAGAAAGCAGGGTAGAGGGAAGAGTGCCAGGGAGGCTAGCCCTGATCTGACACACCCCAACAAGTTTGCATGGTTGGCAGATGAGGGGGATGACAGTTCAGGTACGGCACCGCTGCAGCCAGACACTTCCTCTGCCAGTCAGGGGAATGTCAGCTCCAGTAAGCAGGGGACCAGGAGAGCAGGGCAGGCCAGACAGGTGCTGGTAGTGGGAGACTCAATTATTAGGGGTACAGATAGGGCAATCTGTCACAAAGATCGTGATCGCCGAACAGTGTGCTGTCTTCCTGGCGCTAGAGTTCGACACATCGCGGATCGGGTTGACAGATTACTGGGAGGGGCTGGAGAAGATCCAGCGGTCATGGTCCATATCGGAACCAATGACAAAGTTAGAGGAAGGTGGAGAGTCCTTAAAAATGATTTCAGGGATTTAGGTCAAAAGCTTAGGGCAAGGACCTCAAAAGTAGTATTTTCTGAAATACTGCCTGTACCACGAGCCACACAAGAAAGGCAGCGGGAGATTAGGGAGGTTAACAAGTGGCTCAAGAACTGGTGTAGGAAGGAGGGGTTCGGGTTCCTGGAGAACTGGGCCGACTTCTCTGTTGGCTACAGGCTCTACCGTAGGGACGGGCTGCACCTCAATGGGGAAGGGGCAGCTGTGTTGGGGAGAAAGATGGCTAGAAGGTTGGAGGAGTGTTTAAACTAGGGACTGGGGGAGGGTAATTACGTTATAGGAGGGGAAGATAGTGCAGATAGAGACCAGGGGCGAGGTAGTGTGTCTGGGGGAGGAATGGAAGGGGGACTAGAACAGCTCAGAATGAAAGATGTAGGGTAAAAAATACACATAAACCTGTCAAATGTATGTATACTAATGCCAGAAGCCTGACTAACAAGACTGGTGAACTGGAATTAGTGATGTGTGAGGAGGACTATGACATAGTGGGAATAACTGAGACATGGCTGGATGATAGCTATGACTGGGCAGTTAATATAAAAGGTTACAATCTGTTTAGAAAGGATCGTCAAAACCGGAGAGGTGGAGGGGTCTGCCTCTACGTGAAGTCGTGTCTAAATCCCGTAATTCGAGAATACATCTCTGAGGGACATGAACATGTGGAGTCACTGTGGGTAGAAATACATGGAGCAAAAACAATAATAAAATACTAATAGGAGTGTATTATAAACCACCTAATATACCAGAGTCCACAGAAAATCTATTACTAAACGAGATAGACGAGGCGGCAAATCATAATGAAGTCGTTATCATGGGGGACTTCAACTACCCAGATATAGACTGGGAAACTGAAAGCTGTACATCCCATAAAGGAAACAGGTTCTTGGCAATAGCCAAAGACAATTTCCTTTCCCAACTGGTTCAGGACCCCACTAGAGGGACGGCCATACTGGACTTAGTATTAACCAATAGACCTGATAGAACAACAGATGTGCAGGTTGGGGGACACCTGGGAAATAGTGACCATAAAGTTATAACCTTCCAATTATCCTTCAAACGAGAGTTTCTAAAGGGAGGAACAAAAATACCAAACTTCAAAAAAGCAAAATTTAGCCAACTAAGCGAGGCCATAGGCCTAACTAACTGGGACAAAGTCCTCAAAAATAAAAATACAACCATAAAATGGGAGATTTTTAAAAGCATTGTAACATCTAATTGTGAGAGGTACATACCTTATAGGAATAAAAGGCTAAGGAACAATAAGAGACCAATGTGGATAAATGGAACCGTAAAGAAGGCAATAAATGACAAAAAGAAAGCATATAAATCGCTAAAACAGGAGGGGAGTCAGGAAGCACTGATAAACTATAAGGAAAAAAATAGAATATGTAAAAACTAATAAAATTTGCCAAACTAGAGACCGAGAGATTAATTGCCAAAGAGAGTAAAACTAACCCTAAAATGTTCTTCAATTATATAAATAGTAAAAATATAAATCTGAAGGAGTCGGCCCTCTACATAGCAATGAGGGGGTGTTGCAGAGAGCGACGAGGATAAAGCAAAACTATTAAATATTTTTTTCTCCACTATATTCACTGAGGAAAATAAACTGTCAGATGAAATGCAGAATGTAAAAGTAAATCCCCATTAAAAGTGCCCTGTCTGACCCAGGAAGAAGTACAACAGCGACTTAAAAAGATTAAAATAGACAAATCGCCAGGACCGGATGGCATACACCCCCGTATCCTAAGGGAATTAAGTGATGTCATAGCCAGACCATTATTTCTGATATTTACGGACTCTATAATAACAGGGAATGTTCCACAGGATTGGCGCATAGCAAATGTGGTGCCAATATTCAAAAAGGGTCCAAAAACAGAGCCTGGAAATTATAGACCGGTAAGTTTAACATCTATTGTTGGTAAACTGTTTGAAGGGTTTCTAAGAGATGCTATTTTGGAGTATCTCAATGAAAATAAGCAAATAACGCCATATCAGCATGGCTTCATGAGGGATCGGTCATGCCAAACAAATTTAATCAGCTTCTATGAGGAGGTAAGTTCTAGACTTGACAGCGGCGAATCAATGGATGTCGTATATCTGGACTTCTCCAAAGCATTTGACACCGTACCTCATAAAAGGTTAGTATATAAAATGAGGATGCTCGGACTGGGAGAAAATGTCTGTATGTGGGTAAGTAACTGGCTGAGTGACAGAAAACAGAGGGTGGTTATTAACGGTAGATACTCAGATTGGGTCACTGTAACTAGTGGGGTACCTCAGGGGTCAGTATTGGGCCCTATTCTCTTCAATATATTTATTAATGATCTTGTAGAAGGCCTGCACAGTAAAATATCTATTTTTGCAGATGACACTAAACTGTGTAAAGTAATTAACACTGAAGAGGACAGTTTTCTGCTACAGAGGGATCTGGATAGATTGGAGGCTTGGGCAGAAAAATGGCAGATGAGGTTTAACACTGACAAATGTAAAGTTATGCACATGGGAAGGAATAATGCAAGTCACCCGTACATATTAAATGGTAAAACACTCGGTAACACTGACATGGAAAAGGATCTAGGAATTTTAATAAACAGCAAATTAAGCTGCAAAAACCAGTGTCAGGCAGCTACTGCCAAGGCCAATAAGATAATGGGTTGCATCAAAAGGGGCATAGACGCCCGTGATGAGAACATAGTCCTACCACTTTACAAATCACTGGTTAGACCACACATGGAGTACTGTGTACAGTTCTGGGCTCCTGTGAACAAGACAGACATAGCAGAGCTGGAGAGAGTTCAGAGGAGGGCAACTAAAGTAATAACTGGAATAAGGGATCTACAGTACCCTGAAAGGTTATCAAAATTAGGGTTATTCACTTTAGAAAAAAAGACGACTGAGGGGAGATCTAATAACTATGTATAAATATATCAGGGGTCAGTACAGAGATCTGTCCCATCATCTATTTATCCCCAGGACTGTGACTGTGACAAGGGGACATCCTCTGCGTCTGGAGGAAAGAAGGTTTGTACACAAACATAGAAAAGGATTCTTCACTGTAAGAGCAGTGAGACTATGGAACTCTCTGCCTGAGGAGGTGGTGATGGTGAGTACAATAAAGGAATTCAAGAGGGGACTGGATTTATTTCTGGAGTGTAATAATATTACAGGCTATAGGTACTAGAGAGGGGTCGTTGATCCAGGGAGTTATTCTGATTGCCTGATTGGAGTCGGGAAGGAATTTTTTTTTCCCCTTAAGTGAGGAAAATTGGCTTCTGCCTCACAGGGGTTTTTTGCCTTCCTCTGGATCAACTTGTAGGAAACAGGCCGAACTGGATGGACAAATGTCTTTTTTCGGTCTTATATACTATGTTACTATGTTACTATGTTACTATCCTCAGGATAGGGTCATCATTGGGGTCAGACTCCCGGAAACCCCGCCAATAAGCTATTTGTAAGAGCACTGCTTCCTTTTCAAAATTACACTGCGCATCATCTTGCTGGCAGCAGTGGCTCAACCCATTCAAGTAAATTGAAAACCACTTATAATTACACTGCACCGCTGAGACTTCCAAGGCGATGCCAAGTATAATCTTGGAGAAGAAGTAATGCTCTCATGAGTCTTCGAACAGTGCAGTGGAGTTGCGGGGAGTCAAACCCCCACTGAGTAGATTTTAATGAACTATTCTGAGGATAGGTCATCAATATGTAAAGGCTGCACAACCCCTTTAAGCAGAGTGGGCACAGACAGAGAAGCATTGTGCTATACTGAGCTCCTACCCTGCGCCTGTATGTTCCTTGCTGCTACAGCCTTGCATGTTGAATGGTCTGGCAGAGCAAGCGCGCGCAGGGCTGGAGCAAAGTATTATTATGTACTGGCTGCACTACTCACATCTACGCCAGGCTTTAGAAGAACAATGCTGGTACAGACAGGATCATTGATGTTCTATGGAGCGCCTGCCTGTATAGTGCTCAGTGTAGTCTTATGGAAATTCGTACTGCCAGACAGTGCTGGTACAGACAGGAGCATTGATGTACTATGGAGCGCCTGCCTGTACAATGTTGCATGGAAATTCATGCTGTCATACACTGCCATACGAGAGTACGGTAATATGGCTTGCAAAGCTCTATAGGCACTTGAACATCAGGTGCCTAGATTGCATGGAAAACAAAAAGTAAGGAAAACTAAGTATATTAGAAAAAAATCATTTTAGGGCATTTACAATTGGTTTGAATAAACTTTATGTTTAGTTACACTTTAATGAAATGTATCATTTTCTTTCATATACTCTCCTGTTATTGGTCTAGCTGTATGATACATAGTTAGATAGTTATGAAATTAAACATTCTAGTTCACCTATTTATCATTGCATTTCATATTTCTACAATTCTTAAAGGCAACCTGTACCATATACTGTACATTGAGTCGTAGCCAGGCTTTAGTATTATGCAGGCTCATTTCCTTGCCCTGCTGCCTGACCTCTCACTATCTTTTTATAGGATAACCTTTACCATAACTACATAACGTGGGTGTAGGGAGGGATGTGCCAATCAGAATGGGGAAAGGTAGAAGAAAGCCCACAGTGGATATATTCCCACAAGCCTGGAGGACCAACTGTGAACCAGTCTTTAAGGTACTAAATCTCTTACATGTGCCCCCTCCCCCCCATTCTTTTTTTGTTGGTTCCCAGGAGTAACAGTGTAATTATTATGTGATGCTGTGACTTCCTGTTGAGACTGGTCTTCATACGATAGAGAGTATTTCCCTGTAATCACACAAAGTGATAGATGATTTGCAATTAATCAGTGGTGCATATGGTGCTGGCAATGTCGTCTCCATGGACATAGATGACCTGATAGGATGGTGTGTACTGGGATATGAAGAAACCACCAGCAGGGAAGCAGTTGCCAGGGGAACATGACACACAACACAACAAGCCCAACCCACTTTAAACTTCTAAGGCCTTATTGGCTGCTTAAGTAGGAAGCTGTGATGCAGAATGTCCATCCCTACAACTGATTCGCTGAAAAAAGGGATTACCTATCAGTGAAGGAGGAGCGTTAGAGTATTGATAACTGATGTTGGCACAGTGGCAGAGAGCCATTGTCGTTCACAATCTGAATGCTACATGCTATCGGTCTCGCTGACAAGCTCAGTGATGAGCAAAACATGTTGAAGGGCAGCTCAAAGCTAGAAATGATGGGAAACTTTGTAACCTTGGGAGTTCTTTTTGATGTGGTATCCCCAATTTTGAGTTACCTTGGGATACCTTAGATTACATAAGGACCACAGAGAAATAGCAGCATGGAATGTAGTGTTGCCCAAGTGTACCAGAGCCATACCAGTATAATTCGGCAGGCTCCAGAGCACTACAGAGTACTTTGAGTATGTACTGTATACAGTATAGGGTGTGACAAGAATAGATACTTTGGGGGTTATTTATTACAGTGAAATACGCTTATATTAGGCGTATGCCAGGCGCAGATTGCGGCACAATGGTTAGTTGCGTCACAATCTGTGACTTCTCCTCACTCATGCAAGGTTTAAGACTGTGGGCGTGGCATTAGCGGGGAAGAGGACGGGTCGGCAGGCCTGTCTCATTTACCATTTTCTAAGCCTGTTTCAGGTGTAGAAAAAGGTCTACAGAAGCTGACTTACATTTAGAACTGGCGGAGGATCCACCGAAGTTATGAAGACGCCTGCGTCTCTTCATAACTTCGGCGGAACCCCCGCCAGCGCAGGGACTTTAGTAAGACTAATTAATAAATGTGCCATTTTATTTTCTTACTTTTTGCACTGGGATATGGGTGCAAAGAAAAAGTTATTTTTTAGATGGATTACTATTTCATACCACATTTGTATGCAAAGCTTAAGCTCATTTTACACTTAAGTCATGGTTTCTATTTTGAAAATTAAACCATAATGCATGGTCAGATTTGTTGCATGACAGATCCTGTACCAGCAGCATTTAACTGACCCCATTGATCTATAATAAGTTCCATTGGGTTCTGATGAGGTGTCCATTATGTTAATTGGAAAAAGAGTGCAGTCTTAAATGAGGTTCTGAGCAGAGCCAAAGGTGGATGCAGATGGAAACAGAGCCAAAGGCGAATTTACACAGCACCAATGAACAGACAACAGTCGGAAAGGAAGCGTTCCTTCTCAACAATTGCCTGCTAGTTATTGGAGATGAACAGCTGCATTTACATGCAGTGATCACCTCTACTCTATGAGGATGAGCGATAGCTACTGCCATCACTTGTGCTTGCGTGGTTATCTGGTGATCTGTGGCTCCTTTACACAGGCAGATTATCAGGAACAAACATTTTTAGGAATATTTTTTCCGGATAAGCTGACAAACAATTGGGCGATCAAAATGCAGTATAAGGGAACACTGGCTGTCTGTCACCAGCTTTTGCAGCACTTAGAAAGAGCATATTTAGTGATCTTGCACAGTTTCCCATTAGATAAGACAGTCCTCGTGGAATTGGATTTCAAATCTTAAACTGGGAACACATGAGAAAAATTACAATGTACATAGTGGTTACATAGTTACATCAAGTTTAGAGTTGAGTGAACCCGAACTGTATAGTATATCATTTTGGGGTGTTCGGGACACGGACCCAGACCCGAACATTTTCAAAAAAGTTCGGGTCCGTTGTTCGGCAATTTCTTCCCGCTTTTTGAAGGACTGAACAGCAGCCAATCAGCTAGCGTTTTACTGCTTGCCCTAAGAAGCCATCACAGCCATGCCTACTAATGGAGTGGCGGTGATTGGCCAAGTGCAGCATGTGACCCAGCCTCTATATAAGCTGGAGTCACGTAGCGCCGCACATCACTCTGCTCTGATTAGAGTAGGGATAGGATGCAGCTGCTGTGAGGGCAAGATTAGGCAGAGAAAACTCAGCAAAAACACCTAATGAAGTGATCGATCTACAGGTGTGAATCATTCAACTTCTGCTAGTTAATTGCTTACTGGTTTTTAGGCTGCACAGAGCGTTTTTATGTCACTTTTTTCTGGGGTGATCGGCAGCCATTTTGTGTCTTGTGGTGCACCAGCACAAGCTGCCACCAAATCCATCAATACTAGCTTTTTTTTTTTGCTATATCCTACATCAGGGGCTTGGCTGTGCTTATTGTCACCCCTAGAAACTCAGGAAAGAAATTTCTATATTTTATTGAGGGGTGAAATTCAAGTGCCAAAATAGCAATTCCCTAAATCTGGTGTTCCAGCTCAGGCTGCCTAAGTTTAAAAGGATAGATATTTTTCTGGGGTGAAATTCAATTGCCAAAATAGCAATACCGTAAGTTATTTTAATGTGTTTTTTAGGAAAATTTGTAAATAGTTTGTTAATGGTTTGAGTGAAAGGGGGTGGGGGGTGGGGGTGTTGTGTGTTCGATTAACTGAATTGATTTTCACCCCAAATTCAGCACCTGTGGCAGGCAGGGGATGTGTGTCAAACCGGCTAGGCCCAGACCTGCTAGTATATTCCCCCCATTAGCGCACAACACCAGGCCGGGCTGAAGGCTCAGTGGCACCAACCAATAGTCGGTCTGTTGTTCCATGCCTGTCCACAGATCCTGCGTGGTGCGGGGTTTGTCCCACAAACACACAAGTTTTAAAACAACCTGCTGTCGTTTCCCCCTAGCTGTGCTGCTGTGGGTGGTAAAGGTGTTACGCTGAGTGGATGAGGAGGAGGTAGAGGAGGAGGAGGAGGAAGCCAAGAAGGAGGAGGAGGTAACAGGATACAAAGAGAAATTCCCAGCAATCCTCGGGGGTGGCATTTACCCACTGTGTTGTTGGTTCTGTGGACGTTGCCACAGATAGCGTTGCGCAGTGCACACTTGATTTTATCCGCCACTTGGTTGTGCAGGGAAGGGATGGCTCGCCTGCAAAAGTAGCGGCGGCTGGGATTCATGTACTGTGGGACAGCCACCGCCATAAGGTTTTTTAAACTGTCCACCAGACAGAATGACAGCATTTCAAATGACCAGGAAGTTTGAAATAAGGCATTCAGAGCCATGGGTAGGGGGGTACCCATTTATTTTTCTCTCAAGTGTTTGAGAGATGGACAGCTGATAGCTAAACACTTCCATGGGATTTGGTGAAGATGCTTGGTGACAATGACAGATGTGGTGGCATTGCTGCCACATCCTCTGTTTGCTGGGTGACAGGTGCCACTGTCACTCACTTGGGCTCAAGTTTTAAAAGTTTATTTATTATTTTTCTGTATTTTATTTTATTTCCCTATTCACATATGTTTGCATGGCATTTACCTACATTTTGCTGCCTTTTGCAGCCCTCTAGCCCTTTCCAGGGCTATTTTACAGCCATTTAAGTGCCCAAAAGTTCGGGTCCCCATTGACTTCAAGTTCGGGGTGAAGTTCGGGTCGAGTTCGGATCCTGAACCCGAACATTTTCGTGAAGTTCAAAAGCCAAACTTCTCAAACCCGAACATTCAGGTGTTCGCTCAACTCTAATCAAGTTCAACCAAAGGATTGATCAGGATGCGAATCCCAGAAGGAAATGAGACTCAGATTTCTATGTTTTCATAGGCATTAATGTATTTTAATTCAAAGAATTCATCTAAACCCTTCTTAAAACTGTCCACTGTTCCTTCTGTGACCACGTCCTGAAGAGGTCTATTCCACAGATTCACAGTTCTTACAGTAAAGAAGCTTTGATGTTTCTGGAGACTGAATTTTTTCTTCTCTAGTCGGAGGCAGAATGTCACGGCGGGAAGGATACAAGATACAATAAATACACAGAAAGCCTCAAAACAAGCGTCTAGGCCAGAAGCTGGGGATAAAGGTCACCTCCTAACAATATCCTACCAACTGACCCTAGACTTCTGTGCACACGTTCAGACCCTAAAGGTGGGAATCAACGTGCCCCCGTGCCTAAGACTGAAGATTCCCTAAAGTCCCTGAGATAGTGGAAAAGAGGGAAAGAGGCAGACTGATTCCTTTAATCCTGGAGGAGGCAGGTGTCTCTCTAACAGCCAAGACAGTACACAAAAGGAAACTAAAAGCAACGTATCTTGTAGCAGAGCAGAAACAGCGAATCCACTTTTCCACAGAGCAAGATAGAAGCTATAACCCACACAGGACACTGGGAAGGGGCGTGATTTAAACTCACACAAACGACCCCACCCAGAGCACCTGAAGGGAGGCGGATACAGCTCAACTCCAAGTTCAAAACAAACAAAAAACTACACACGTGCTGCCACCCTGACAGACCTCCACACAAAACCAGAGCAGGGCATGAGACAGTGCCACTTTGTCTATTGAGGGCATTTTACATAGAACAGTTTTTTTCCGTATTTTTTGTATGGCCCATTTAAATATTTGTATAGTTTAATCATGTCCTACCCTTAGATGTCTCTTTTCAAGACTAAATAAATTCAGTTCTTTTAATCTTTCTTCATAACTAAGACCCTCATGCCCCTTATGAGTTTAGTCACTTTCCTCTGTACTTTTTCCAGCTGCAGTGCATCCTTTCTATGGACTGGTGCCCAGAACTGTACATTCCAGATGCGGCCGCACCAACGCTTTGTAGATTGGTAGCATTACATCCCTTCCCGATGAGTCTATGCCTCGTTTGTATCCTGGTGGCTTTAGAAGCAGCTTATTGACATTGTATGCTGTTATTTAATCTATGATTTACAAGGACACCCAAATCCTTCTCTACAAGTGACTCCGTCAGTGTTACATCCCCTAGGACATAGGAAGCACAGAGATTATTACTACCAAGATGCATAACTTTACATTTATCCACATTAAACCTCATTTGCCAAGTTGATGGACATCTTCTATAGACTGTACAGTACTACATAGCTTAGTGCCATCTGCAAAAGTAGAAATAGTGCTATTAATCCTGTCCTCAATATCATTAATAATTACATTAACTAATTGGGGGCCCAGCACTAAACCTTGGGGTACACCACTTATAACCCGGGACCATTCTGAATAGGAATCATTGACCACAGCTCTCTGGACACGGTCCTTCAGCCAGTTTTCAATCCAATAACAGAGTATACTTTTCAAGCCTATAGACCTTACTTTACCTATTAAACGTCTATGAGGGACAGTATCAAAAGCTTAGAAAAATCCAGAAACACTACATCCACAGCTGCCCCTCTGTCCAGGCTACTACTCGCCTCCTTAAAAAAACAGATCAGGTTAGTCTGACAACTTCTGTCCTTGGTAAACCCATGTCGGTTATCACTTATAATATTACAGGTTAGTCTGACTCCTGTATATAGTCCCTTAAGAGTCCTTCAAACATATTTCCCACATCAGAAGTTAAACTAACTGGTCTTACCTGTGGAGGACCTATATCCTTTTTTGATTATGGGCACCACATTTTCCTTGCGCCAATCACTTGGCACTGTGCCAGTACCTAGAGAATCTTTTAAAATTATAAACAGGGGCACAACAATGACTGAACTGAGCTTTTTAAGCACTCTTGGGTGTAATCCACATTTACTTTATTTAACTTATCTTAGACCATATCTACAGTTAGCCAATTGAGTATATTACTGGATGTACTAACAGCCCCAACACCACAGATATCAGCTCCTTTCTCTTCTTTTGTATATACAGACCTAAAAACCCATTTAGTAACTCTGTCTTTTCCTTATCTTCAGTGACTAACCCCCCGTTACCATTATTTAGGGACCTACCTGCTCAGACCTTGGTTTGGTTTTTTAGCATTTTATATATTTAAAGAATTTTTGGGGATTTGTTTTGTTCTCTCTTGCTACCTGCTGTTCGTTTGGTATTTTTGCTAATTTTATCTCCTTTTTACAGATTGTATTAAGCCCTTTGTAAACTTCAAACGTCACAGCTGACCCCTCAGATTTGTATTTTTTAAATGCCCTTTTTTGTCTTTTATTGCCCTTTTTACAGTAGCTATAAGCCATGGGGGGTTTAATTTTGTCCGTTTATACTTGTTACCTAAAGGAATACATTTTTTAGTGCAATTACTGAATGTGGATTTACAGCTCTCCCATTTATCCTCAGTTTTATTATGTGACAGTAGCTACTCCCAGTTTATGCCCTGAAATGCTGCCCTCAACCCAGGGAAATTAGCCTTTTTAAAATTCAGTGTCTTTGCTCTGCCTGACAGAGTTTGCTACTTATAGTTTAGGAGGAATATAATTATATTGTAGTCATTATTACCTATTGTTTCTCTAACAGTCACATTTCCAACAAGCTCTGCATCATTAGACATTACTAGATCCAAGAGAGCATTTCCACTAGTGGGAGCTTCTACAAACTGGCCTTAATGTGGTCCTGCAGCAAATCTTCTCCCCTTTCGCAGTTGAGGCAGAACCATGACGCCAGTCAATATCTAGGAAGTTAAAATCTCCCATTTTGACCACTGTAATAGCCTGTGCAGCCTGCTCTATTTGGTTATACAATTGCATTTGTACCTCCTCTGTGATGTTTGGGGGTCTATAGATTACACCAAGTATTATTTTTTCAGTGTTAATATCCCTTGGAATTTCCACCCATGTGGTTTCCACATCCTCAGCCACAATTTCCTCTTTCACACTTGTCTTCAGATCACTCCTCACACACAGGCACACGCCACCGCCTTTTCTATTGACCCTGCCTTTCCTAAATAGTGTAAAACCCTCAATATTAACATCCCAGTCATGCGAAGAGTCCAACAATGTCTCAGCCATGCCAACTACATCTATGCTAGCTAGACTTCTGGCATTCGTGAAAATACATTTTAAAGTACTATTACCTGTATAGTGAGTGTCCGGGATTTTTTGGTTACCTTGGCTGTTGTTTGTATGTAACAGGTTCTTGTTACCAGCAGTTTTATTTTTCATCGGTGTATAGTTCTGCCTACTTTCCTCACTAACCACTGCCCCCACTAAATCCCCACTGTCCGCTCCTATATCCCACTCTCTATCTACACTATCTACCCCCTTATTAGTATGAACCCCCACCCTCCACCCAGATCCTAGTTTAAAAGCTCCTCCAGCCGTCTAACCATTTTTCCCCCAAGGCAGGCTAATTCAGACAAGCAAAACTCGCCCATGTTCCATCTATAAAAAACGTACAATTTTCCTTCCATTTTAAATCAGGATTTTCTGTGTTCAGTTGGTCATTTTTTTTATCCCAAGTGGCATCAATACTGTATATCATGCATTGTTCATGTCTATTAAAAATTGAAGAAATCAAACAGAGTCTTCTAGCAATTATCACTGAAAAATGCATCATACAGGGATGATGTCCACATGCAGTCAATTTCTTTTTCATAGAATGGGCGAAAATTGGACCAAAATAGTGCATGCTTAAATTTTCTTTGGTAAGAATGATAGTATGTGAACAAATATTTTTAATATTATTATTGCAATACTTCCATTTTTAAAACTTGTCTATTCTTCTGTTCTTCTTTAAAAAAAACATATTATTAAGCAGACCTACCTGACTGTCAATTCCAAGCATCAGCAACATGGAAAAGAAGAGGATAGCCCATAGCGGAGAAATAGGCAGTTGAGTGACTGCTTCTGGATAAGCTAAAAATGCCAATCCTGGTCCTGTAAGAAGAAAATGATAGCATACGGTCACTCCTTTTTCACTAAACCAGAAGTCCCATGTTATTCAAGAAAATGTCCAGTTTTCAATATTGATGACCTATCCTCAGGATAGGTAATCAATAATCAGTGGGCTAAGACCCTCCCCACCGATCAAATGTTTGAAGAGACCACCGGCTCATATAAGTGTAGGCTCCTCTTCACTTCATTGCAGCAGCGAGCAGTGTAATTACACCTCCTCTGTCCCATTCACTTGAATGGGAGGGAGTGTAACTACAGTACAACTGCTCCTTCCCATTCAAGCTAATAGGATGGAGGAGCTGAAATTGCACTGTGCACCTCTGCAATGTAGATGGCAAGCAGGAAAACAGTGAGATGATTGCAGTGCTCATACAAGCGATGCGGTCTCTTCAAAGAGCTGATTAGTCTGAAGATAGATCGTCAATTTGGAAAACTGGACAATCACTTTAATTGATTTTGATTATATTTTTTTACATTTTGCCGATAAAACAGTCTCCACAGGAAGTTTAATGTGATCTGATTTGTAATAGGTCGATTTTCTTGTCAAAGTTCGGCGAAGTAGCTAAATCATATTTTTTAAAACTTTGCTAAAACTAATGATGTAATTACAGAGACCTTTCACCAGTGTAAAACGTAACCTTTTCTGATGATCATAAAAAATCACCCAATTTGTGCCCTTAAAAAGCAATTAACAATGATACTGGGCAGGACAAGGAAAGGAAAATTGACTCACCCTCACACTTACCCTATTAAACTATAGGCCCTGCCTAGTAAAACGGTATTACCGCTCCGATAGGGGCGATCCCGTGTCTGGACCTCCTCATAGGCCCTGTTTGTCCCTGAGAAGGGATAGATACCGCCACCCGAGAAGAGACCTAGTATTACTACAGTCAAATAGTAATGTCATAAGTCAATACAAGTATCAAAAAATAATAAAGCTACAACAAAAATAATCGCACATAATACATATATGCTCCAAAGTAAACCAGTGGCATCCAGGTTTTGATCACCAGTGGAAAAAAAAAGGATATATAAAGAGACCAGACTTCCCATCAAGATGGCCACGACTGCACCACCATCTAGGATTTGGGGAAGTATAATCATATCCTCCCCCTTCTGGCATAGCGATTGTTATGTTTATTGGCCTATCCTGCTGTTATTTCGATTTTATTGAAAGCCATACTTTGATTATCAATATTTTAATGGTGTGTGGCAAAATTTTAAAAGGGTCTCAGTAGTAGCAGCACTGTGGACATTTGGTATGTGGTGCAGATGCATTATATTTGGTCCCAAATATGTGGGAATTGTCTTTCTTTATGGCCATGAGATTTACCATTATCATTTGGTATTACTACAAGAATATAATCTTATTCGCACACATATTATTGCCTGCATTTCTGTATGGTTTGTTTTTTGGAGTATTTTTGTTATATGTGGTCCCCTGATGTACAGACCCCAGAGAACGGTTCAGAGAAACGCGTTGTGACAAAGTTTGCATTCCTGGGACATATGGTATGCGCTCCTTTTTTTCCACTGGTGATTAAAACCTGGACGCCACTGGTTTACTTGGGAGCATATATGTATTATGTGCGATTTTTGTTGTAACTTTATTATTTTCTGATACATGCATTGATTTATGACATTACTATTGGGCTGTTGTCATACTAGGTCTCTTCTCGGGTGGTTGTATCTATCCCTTGTCAGGGACATTCAGGGACTATCAAGAGGTTCCTGACACGGGATCACCCCTATCAAGCAGTAATTTTGTTTTGCTAGGCAGGGCCTATAGCTTGATAGGGCAAGTGTGAGGGTGAGTCAATTTTCCTTTCCTAGTCCTTGCCAGCCTCATTGTTAATTGCTTTTAAAGAGCACAAATTGAGTGATTTTTAATTATTATCGGTAAAGGTTACATTTTACACTAGTGAAGGTACTCTGTGATTACATTATAATTAAGTTATAATTAAGATGTCTATATCTATCAGAACTGTGAATAATATCTAATGGCTACAGTACTTACTAATATAGCCTTGGTTGATATATGGTGCAATTTTCTGTAGTTCATAAGTTATGCCTCTTTGTTGTCAAGTCTTTTGTGCTGTCAACATGAAAGCCCTGTCCAGGATGGTTGCTGATGGGTGGTCATGTGACAAGGCAAATCATTCAGTGTTCTCCAATCATATTCACTGCCCTTGCTATTTGTATCTCTACAGTTGGGATTTAATACATGTGCAGTTTGTGTGAATGGTCGAGGCTGAGTGATATGTTTGGTCACATGACCCTCCATCATCAGCCATCTTATAGCCACTGCCAGGACTAGGACCTGTACTTGGATAGCACAGAAGATTCCCTCAACAAGGGAACATGATTTATGAAATATGGCAACTGACACAGAATATCATCAAATGCTATATTGGTAAGTGCCATATAGTCATCTTACATACACATTGATCAACAGTAGCCAACCCTTTTTAAAAGTGCTTACTGGAGATGTCCAGATCCCCCTTAGGTAACATGTCTACTATAAAGCTGGAGGAAAGGATTATAAGATCCACCATTGACAGTAGGTAATTGGATAAGATCAGCTCCTGTTCACTACTTATCATCCCTGCATAGAGACAAGTCACAAAGCATGCCCACAACTTTCTCCCATATTTTCCGATGGAGGTTTCTTATGCACATGTGGCTGCTGTACATAAGCTCAAGAACTGCTGTTCACAGCTCAGGCAAGATGATCGCCCCAGTAATCATGTAGCATAGAATGACACAGTTACACACAAAAACGTATATACCTGAAGCTGCAACTTGTGCTATAGGTCTTTTAGTCTCGTGTGCCATGAATCCAACAATGGAGAAGATGACAAAACCCGCAAACATGCTTGTGCCAGAATTGATGCAACAGACAATGATTGAGTCTCTAGAAAACATAAATCACAATTCACTACGGGATGAAATATAACATTTTAGTGTTACAAAATATAGTGCAACACATACATTGTAATTCATTGTGTTTAATCATTAACCAGGCTTATCAATTTTGTGTGACTAAAATGCATCTGGATCCAAGAAAAAGGAACACATAGCAGGATGGCAATGTGATGCTATTTACAGTAGCGCTATTTTCATCAGATGCCAACTTGGCAGATTTTAAAGGGGTTGCCTGAGTGTGTTTTACTAATAACCTATTGTAATGATAGGTAATTAGTATTTGATCAGTGGTGGTCTGGCTCTCTGCACCCTCACCAATCTGCTATTTGAAAACCAGAACACCATGGCATCTTTTTGGCCAGTGATGTCTCATTCAAGTGAATGGGGCTGAGCTGCAATACTAGGCACAGCCACTGTCCAATGAATGACATTGTGCTTGGTAAGGCTAGTCTCACACTAGCGCTTGTTACAGAGATCCATCTGCAACTTGCAAATTTGCTGATTCTTAGCCGGACAAATACCACCGTGTAGTACAGAGAGGACAGCTGGCTGTTTAATGCCGGAACAGCCTGCCGGATGCAACAAGCACTAGTGTGAAACTAGCCAAAACTGTGAAGAGGCTGATTGGTGGGTGTGCAGGGCATCAAACTCCCACTGATCGAATACTAATGACTGATGGCTAATGCACACGAACATGTGCCGGCCGTGCCCGTGTTGCAGAGTGCTTCTCTGGAGTTTCTCTCCGTGCCTCCGCACCGCAAAAAATAGAACATGTTCTGTTTTTTTGCGGTGTGGACAGATCATGGACTCATTTAAGTTAAATGGGTCTGGATCCATCTATGGCAGCCACACGGATGTTCCCCATGCATTGGGAACCGCAAATTGCAGACCCCAATGCACGGAATGGCTGGGCAACGACCGAGTGCATGAGCCCTTATACTGAAGATAGGTCATCAGTATGAAACACTCTGAAACTTGATACTTGCTTTATCTGTATATGAAAGCTACTTACATGAAGGAACTCTGTGACATGTATACATTAGTTTTTTTTTTATATTACAGAGCATACCATCTAATCTACAAGACAATATTAAAAGTAAAAAGCTAAACATTTTACTTGCCTGTAAACATTGTTGTGGAATGGATTGTAACTTCCAAGGGCGATTAAGGACCCAAGTCCCAAGCCATATGAAAAAAAGATTTGGGTAGCAGCATCCAGCCACACCTGTGCCCGAGATGAGAATATTTGTTATGATCGTACCAATTCAAATTTAAGATATTAAAAATTGTTTATTTTTACCTCCGAATCTGAGAGTTTACTGAAATCTGGAGTGATATAAAATAAGATTCCTTCTATTGCTCCAGGAAGGGTGACACCACGGAAAAATAAGATGATCAACATGATGTAGGGGTAAGTGGCTGAGAAGTAGACTACCTTAAAATGAACAAATATAGAAACATAAACATAGAAACATAGGAGATTGACAGCAGAAAGGACCTCATGGTTTATCTAGTCTGCCTTTATATTATTTCTTATTTATCTTAGGATAGACATGTATCTATCCCAGACATGCTTAAAGGGGTTTTATATTCCTTGGACCTATTCCAGCATGGCCGAACCCACAGTGGGAATCATTGATAGTTGATTCCCAATGCTGGATTCTGGCCCAAGTGCTCTCCCTTGGACGCCTCTGGTCTTGGGTCTCTTTATGTCAACATCCGACCAATAACTGGCCAGAGCTGTGACATGTCACCAATTCGTCATGTCACTGGGTCATGTGAGAAGCAGAAATAAACTGCAACACTCTCAGGTCTTCAAGAAGTAGATAGTTTATTCACCAAACTGTGCAGCATGTGGAGTGCTGCGGTTCATTTCTGCTTCTTGGATGTCTGGGGGAGCACGGACAGGTACCCATCACCACTGGCACCCCCACTATACAGACTAAAGAACCTAACCTGTAAGTGCTGCTACATTTTCCAATGAATTTTTCTTGGCTGGGTCATGTGATTCATGGGTGACATGTCATCTCTTTGGCCAGTGATTTGCTGCAGCAGCCACTTGACCCACGTCAAACTGGACGCATATCACTAGGTCACATTGTGCATTGGTGACTTATCACCGCTGCCGCCAATCGTTGGCTGCAGCAGTCACATTATCCATGTCATGTGACTGCTGTAGACGTGGGGTGACCAGAGAGCTACAGTGCCCAAGAAGGAGATGAGTTCCATCATCAAGGATGAGGTAAGTATGATTCTGACCTTGGGTCCAGCCACGCTGGGGTGGGTCTGCAGAAAAGGTCCTTAGGGATGAACAAACCCTTTACTTTAGATTTCCCCACCACATCTGTTGATACTTTGTTCTATGACTCAACTTCTAAATATTTGAACATAATTTTTTTTAAACAATTTAGTACTGTGTTAAAATCAGAATGATTTTTATTTACCGAGAGTTATTTGGTAATGTATTGCTATGGTTTATGGCTACTTCAAAACATAATTTTGAACCTTTTTTGTTTCAATTTTTTGTCATCAAAAGGGTTCAGTTTGTACCTAGAACAAGCAATATATTAAAATGTTTCATGGTCTTATATTTAGTAAATTTTGTCATTTATTTCTACCCTTTAGAAAATCTTTCCATAATTCACGAACTAGCATAGGCTAAAACAATTTACATAAAAATGGACAAAAAATAATAAAAATAGGAAAACATTCAGTCTTTGCAGCCAAATACATAAACAATATGCTAACATATTTGGCCTATTTATTTTCAGCTTTGGTGTTTTGTAACTTCATCTAGCATAAAATGTTCAAGTTAAAAAAAAAAACATTAAAATAATCAACTTGAGGTCAGGTAACACAAAGGATTATATTACCTTTCCTGTCCATCCAACCCCCTTCCAGATGCAAAAGTAAACCAGCACCCATGCAATAGCCAAGGTGATTGCTAGAGGCCATCTAATTTGACCTGGCTTCTCCAAGCCATCTGTCATTTGGTGCATGTTGCGTCTGAAATATAAGACAAATAAAAGTAATGTAATCCAGAATGAAAAACAAAATGTTATTCTAAATGTAAAAAGCAACCAATCAAACCACAAACAGGAAAGTAGTTCATTGTTTATGTCCAATATCTAATCATATCTGGCAGTATTTTAACTTTTTTATGCGCTTTCTATGTACAAAAAAAAGTTTACTAAACAATATTGCAGAATTTGTACATTACAATTAACTGTTGTTTCCGCTTATTTTTAATATAGCCTTCAGTCTTCAGCATTCTACTGAATGCTGAAGACGCTTGTGTGTAACATACAGATACTTCTAGGCTGCCTCTTGTCACTGTCCCATTCTCTGACAATGTATATATGCCCTAACTATTACTGCCAATCACTCTGCCTATCTGACTTATTACACATCAGCATCTTCAATTCTTAGTAGAATTAAAGACTAAAGATAGACTCTCTTTATCAACGTTCAGTTAGAGTTTTGCTAAAACTCTAGTACAAATAAATGTCTTTTCCTAATAAAGTATATTACAAGATGTTTAACATCCCTGTCCCTACGCTATAGTAAAAAAAGAACTGAAACAGCAGTTACTCTTTAACCCTTCCGGACTTCTGCTGTACTTGTATGGTGGAAGTCCAGTCAATTACAAAGCAGAGGCCTGGGGGTAATGACTGCAATTGGTGGTAATGCCGATCTTGGACCTTTAACACCACAGATGCCATGGTCAACTGTGAAGCACTAAAACCCAGGAGCCGTGTGCTTCCCAGCATGAGCCGCCTTCCCCTGGATGGGCCCGTACTAGTAATAGGCCTAAGCCTGTACACAGCTTACAGGCTGATTACTAGTATACTCCAATGCAGGCCTGTAGGTGGAATTTAGTATTTAATTTTGTATTCTATAATGCATAGGTATGCTGTATAGAATACAAGATGCTGTCTAATGATTGCATGCTATAATGTTATAGTCCTCTATAAAAAAAATATAAAAAATCAATTCCCTAGAATAAAAAAATACACAAAGAATAAAAAAAAGGAAACCTTGGTCATTTGTCATTGTTGCGTCTGAAAACGTCTGTACTATTAAAATATAAAACTATTCATTCCATATGGCAAATGGCATAATGACAAAAAAGGGAACCTCTACTAGGCTTCCCTCACTGTGGGCAGTATAGTAAAGTGACAGACTCACTGATTTTAGCAGGCTGTTTCTTCTGGGCTGGCATTCAGTACTTTTACAGTACTTACATGTCAAAGCTTTTAGTGTGCGACAGTGCTGCGAGGGAGATGAGTCAAATGGGACTCACTGGCCCACTCCTTCACCCGCCTCCTAACGATGACAGGTTTCTTTCCTGTTAATCATAGGAGAGAAACCTGTCAATCATCTTCAGGAGGTAGGGCCACGGAGAGTTACCAGACTCATTTCCCTTTTAGCACTGGTGTATGCTCCAAGGTTCAGCATGTCTGTACTGTAAAAGTGACAGTCCACTGAAATCGGGGGGTCTGTCACTATACTACTGTAAGCTGCCATTAGTAAGGGCAGTATAGTAGAGGACACAGGTTCCCTTTGAAAGACAGCCCAAGTGGTCTCTAGACAACTCTTTATTATACTCAACCCTTCATGGCTTTTCAACTGATTGATGAAGATCTAGCTTCTCTACCTCCTGGTGATCATATGTACTTGACAGGAGCTGCTCTGTGTGGCTGCTTGTTTCCCCTTCAAATTAATGGCCACCTATGTGGATGAGGTGAACTTTCCAAAGTAGGGGGCACTCTCTGCTCCTGCTCATAGAGAGGTCCCCAATATCTGGATATGTCTTGGTAAAACAAGACAACCACTTTCAAAACAATAAATAAATAAATAAATAAATAAGATAAACAAAATGGTCAAAATGACCATAAACATATGTGTGCCCAGGTACTTACCACTTGAGTATATCATAGGACTGGGAGCGAAATCTTAAAATCAGCATTTTCTGAAAGGCCTAAAGAATAAGTATTTCTTTATGGCCACTTTTGTACACAGGGTCTAGCTATTTAGATGCCTAATTTAATTAGAGAATTATATCAGAGGAAACATGTAAGTGGTAGCGGTTCCCACTAGACTGCTCAAGGACAAATCAAAAGGTTGAACACATGAATAAAAAAAAACACTGCAATTAATTAAAAAAACGCCTTGAATGAGAGTAATATAAAATGCCAGCTATGGAAGGAAAATACCAATGCAAAAAGTACAATGAGATTCCATACTGCTGTCTAGTCTATGGGTGACTGTATACTGTTGAACAGCATTACAGTATATTACATTAAACAAAAAATGAGAAATGCTTAGTGGCAAAATTAAAGTGCTCGTAAGTCAAAGTGTTAACAGTGACTCAACTTGAAGCATTTCATTAAGAAGCGGGACAAACCGCTCAGATAAAACTGTCAGCAGACACCAGAAAAAGGAGGGATGAATGACCCACTTGCAGAGAGACAAGTGCACATAGGATGCCTGATAGGAGCAATGTAGATAAAGGAGCAGGATACATCCAAGGGACTAAGAGGATCATTCTTCTTAATTCATAGATGAAAAGAACCCATTCTGTCAGATATCGCACAAACTGGAGCCCTGCGACTGTAGAAAGTAAAGCCTATTAAGACTGCTACCTGAATATATGCTGTTTTTTACTGCTCAAAGAGGAATCATACAGATGTATTGTTCTACTTAAAGCGAGTCCGTCACTCAATTTCCATGAATAAAACTACCTGCAGTGGCAAGCAGTACATGAAAACACCATTCTGATCACACCTGTAAGTCACCTGTAGTAATGAGCGGCAGGTGCCATATTCGATTTCGACGAAATTCGCGAATATTCAAAAGAATAATCGTTTCATATTCGTCAAAATCGAATATTCGTCATTATTCTAGTTATTGCGATTAATATGTGATTTAAATAATCGCGTATTGCGATTTTAACTTAGGCTACTTTCCTATTGGTTTCATATCTAGAATCATAGCGAAGATGACGAATATGACGAATGTATTCGTCATATTCCTCAAAACGAAGATAACAAAGTATTCTACATCTTCGTTTTAGCTACCTATTCGTCAACTTCGCTAATTCTAGCAATCAAATAGGAAGGTTGACTATAGAGACAACTGTGTTTAATTCGCTATGCGATTATATAATTTTTTTTTTAATAAATAAAATAATTATAATAATTATCAAGCAATATAATTATTCTATTTAAAAAAATAAATAAATAAATCGTATAGCGAATTTAACACAGCTGTCTCTATAGTCAACCCTCCTATTTGATTGCTAGAATTAGCGAAGTTGACGAATAGGTAGCTAAAACGAAGATGTAGAATACTTCGTTATCTTCGTTTTGAGGAATATGACGAATACATTCGTCATATTCGCTAATTCTACCAAGCCAACCATAGTAAACCAGGTCTAAATAGAAATCGCAATGCGATTAATTCAAGTTATATTAATCGCATTGCGATTTCAACTTAGAGCTGGGTTTATAATGGGTCAGCTTGCTAGAATTAACGAAGTTAACAAATATGGAATATAGCAGCAGTGCTAAGTTGAAATCGCAATGCGATTAATTTAACTTGAAGTAATCGCATTGCGATTTCAACTTAGCACTGCTAGTGCTATATTCCATATTCGATTAATTATAGCCTATGTAAGATAGCAGTGCTAAGTTGAAATCGCAATGCGATTAATTTAACTTGAAGTAATCGCATTGCGATTTCAACTTAGCACTGCTAGTGCTATATTCCATATTCGTTAATTATAGCCTATGTAAGATAGCAGTGCTAAGTTGAAATCGCAATGCGATTAATTTAACTTGAAGTAATCGCATTGCGATTTCAACTTAGCACTGCTAGTGCTATATTCCATATTCGTTAATTCTAGCCTATGTAAGATAGCAGTGCTAAGTTGTAATCGCAATGCGATTAATTTAACTTGAAGTAATCGCATTGCGATTTCAACGTAATTCCTCAAATCCGACAGTACATTTTAGTATATGGAGACGTTCCCATGGTGATGGGGACGCTCCATGAGCACGGAAGTCGGCAGAAGCGGCAACGGGCACTGACTAGAGCAGCCAGGAAGCCAGGAATCCTCAGGACAGGTAAGAACTACTTTTGGGAAGTGGGAAAGAAAAAAATATAACAAAAAAAAAAAAAAACGAATATTCAAAATAGCGAATTTATAGCGCTATATTCGAAATATTAGCAAATTAGCGAAGTGCCGATATTCGCTAAAAAAATTCTCTATTCGAATATTCGCGCTCAACACTAGTCACCTGGCTGCGCCTTGAATGTGCAGAAAAATAACTTTTATCAATATCCAAACTGGATGCGAAGCGCATGCCTATTTTCAGCAATGTCTTCTCCTCCCCTAATCTTCTAAGCCTTCCTCCCCTCTCCACTGACATAACGGCGCATCATTCCCAAATCTCAGGTGTGCTTTCAGTGCCTATTACATTCCCTTCTGTGGGCTTTTGCATCAGGCATATGTTCTACGCAGGTGCTACGCTATTCTCTGTGGCAATAGCCTAAAGAAGGGAATGTAGTGCGCAAGTGCTGAAAGCGCAAGTGAGGACGCCAGCACAAAATTTGACAGCGAGGTCTGTGAAGTGCTGTGGAATATGTCAGCTCTATATAAGGGCTCATGCACAGGAACATATGTATTTTGCGGGCCACAAAATACGGATCCACAAAAAAAATGGATGACATCCATGTGATATCCATTTATTTGCTGAACTATTGTAACAATGCCTGTCCTTGTCTGCTCAACGCACAAGAATAGAACATGTTCTATTTTTTGTGTGGAACAGACACACTGAGTCATTTCAGTTTTTTTTGCAGCCCCATTGAAATGACTAGTTCCGCATATAGGACGCAAAAAAAGAAAAAACTAAACGGACACGGACAAAAAATGTGTTTGTGTGCATGAGCACTAAGTGAGTACAATACATAAATTAGGCCTGTCTCATTATAGTATAGTCTCAGTTCTGCCTCTCTCTCTCTTTCTGCTCTGTGGTGTTTCTCTCTGTGATTCATCTCAAAGCAAATCAAAAGAAATTAAGTTTCATTAGAATCCAAATTTTGGGGGAAATTCGAACCAAACTCTGAATTGGTAGAATTTCCAATCAATTTGCTCATCTCTAATTAGGGGATTTATAGTTCTAGTGAGCTCTGTGACATACAGTTTTCTATAATTTGGAGCAGGATTTCTGAGTGAAAAGCAGAGTAAATCCTGACAGCACTCCTAGAAGAGACCCCGCCCATATAGGATTATTGCCAACTCTCTCTGTACACACATTGATACAGGGAAAAGGTATATCACCCTGTGTGGATGGGCTAATCTGGAATTTCATTGTCTCTTCTAGGAAATAAAAGTATACCAAATGTGAACAGGCATCTCACAGGACTCAGCACCAAATTCTACATATAAAGGAAATAAGGTGAAACAATATAAAACTTAACTTTTACTGTCATAATTTTTAAATTCCCATTTGCGGGTCCTGGTACATCATGTCTGGTAGTGTAATAGTAAGGAGCAGTCTTAATGGCTACAGACAACCCTTAAGCAAATACGGATCCAAAGGTCAGACTGATAACTGGGGTGGGGACAAATCCTAGTCCTATTACACCCTATGGTAGGTTAATCAGTGCACTTAAGCCTCAATACAGAGTATTAACGGTAATAACGGTACCCTCATCACAAACCTGTCCCTTTTTCTATAAGCTTCTAAGGCATTCCATGGAGCATGGAGACATGGGAGAAATGACTCTTAGATGGATATCAGGGAATTGTTCTCTATGCATTTTTTTCAGGGATTTCCACATTTATCAGGGAGCTGTAACTACCTAAAAGGTGGGGCAGAAGTTAAAGCATGTGTGTGGCAGGGTTATCCTGGTGTCTAGGCATGTAGTCTGTAGATTTACTAGTGTACACAATGTCTAAGAGTTCTGTGAGTGTTTCACTAAGAAATCCTGCTCAGAACCACATATAGAACATGATATGAATATTTTAAAGTGTCCCCTAAATGGTAACTTTTATTATTGTTCAAAATAAAATAAGTTTAAATAAGCTCCTAAGCTTTACAAGAAATAATGTTAACACACAACAGAAATAATGTTACTGTTCATTGGGGTAGGACAGGGTCATAGCTGGTGAAGGTGTCATCAAAACCTACAATTCTAATATTATGCCTTCCAAATCCTGGCCCTACTGCTAACTGGCTGTATGCCACTAGGGGCTACAGCCTGAATCAAAACGTACTGACCCTCTGTGGACCCTTATTCTTATAATCCCTTTGCTTTTCATTGTTAAACTTATCAGGGGAACAGAAGGGGGTTGTCGACCCATAAAGCTAGACATGCTCTAAATAATTTCTGACCAACGCTATCTCTTACCTCCCTTCTGTTCCCCTGATAAGTTTAAAGGGGAACTAAAGCCAGAATCCAAACGCAAAATAGAACATCCAACAAAACATTACATAATATCCTTATGTGCCTTTGTTATTTGCACTTGTTTTGGTAGATATCACAATTGTGGACCATGAAAAATAATATAGAAAAGCAGTGCATTGCTCTATCAGGCTGCAGCCATGTCTTCTATCCCCTTCCCCTCTCCCTCTCATGTTACTGCACATAAACCAGGAAGTATAGCAGAATTGGGCTAGGTTTTAATCTGGGTAACTTTTGTTAGTCATTTTGTTGGGAGGAATGTTCTAGTTAGTAATAGTACAAAATAGATTTGGTTTCAACCATGTGGAACTGTAATGGACTACAGAATACAATATCTACCAAGAAAAAACCTACTCCCCATTCCTAAATACTGCCATAGCAAGGCAGATTTACCTTTCAGGTTTCTGGGAAAGCTGGGTTACCACTATGTAGTACTCTATAATAGGCTGCATAATACTTAATCTATCGAGACAAACCCCCCTTCTCAGTCCTAAATAGTGCCTCAGGTAGTCAGATTTTTCTTTCAGGATCCTAGGGAAGCTTGGATTACAACCATGTGGAACTGTAATAGATTACAGAATACTAAATCTGTTATGGGGCGTCAGTGGACATTTTAGGTAGAGAGGTATGGGAGGAGCTACAATTCCCACCATGTCAAGACTGTTATTATGGGGCATCAGTGGACATTACATAGAGAGGGATATCAAAGGAGAGAATTGCCCAATATTATTAGGAGGTTATTATGGGCTATCAGGGGACATTGCATTAAGGTAGTATGAGGAAAGTGCAGCAACTCCTAGCATTTCTAAATTTATAGTGGGAAATCACTAACCACTCTCTATCTAACCACTCACACATATACAGAAACAAAAAAAAGCGCCTCATGTGCGGTACGCCTGGACTAAAAATAATAGGAAATAGTGCGTATTGCGCTTAACGGATCCTAATGTGAGGAGTCCCAACAGCTATAGGAGCCTTGCTGGTGTTTGCCCTGACTGGCTTAAGGGGATGCCTTGCTGCTGCTGGTCTCGTCCTGTCTCATTGCTACGAGCTTCAAGGGTAGTAGATTTGACGGTTAAAGAACAATAAGACCATTTTCCTGCACTGTAGGCATATAAATCAATCCGCAGGATGGCTTGGATGTTTTTTCTTTTTATTTAATGATAATAAAGCTGTCTACGCCTTACAAGGGCGTACAGCCCTTTTCCTGAGGACAGTATGCTTTACAGAGTGTTGATAAGAACATGCGTTGTATTTAAAACAGTTTTGGCCCCTTGCAGAAGAAAACGGGGTGTGGTTAATTATTTTTTTTTTTTGTATAAAAGAGCTTTATCGGCATCAGGCACTCGCTCCAGTAAGGAGAAAGACATGCCTACGTTTTAGACTTATACATAAAATCTATAGATAAACAAGTAATTAAATATATGCATACATACCATAGGTTTTGAAATAGCAGTAAAATTGGGGACAAATAGGAGTAAAACATTTAAAAGGGATAAAATGACAGAAAGAATAAAATCCATATGGCGGAAACCTTACAAACGTAGCAGGGGAGGGGGGTTTATATATGGAAAGTGTATTTTTAGTATGTTAAGACCGATAAAATAGTAGAATTACATTAGTGGATGCCTATGTGTTAAAAATAGAACAAGCATGTATACCGTGTACACTAAACTAGCAGTACATATGGTGCACAGTATGGGGGTGCTGCTACCAATCGCTGGTTTGAAGGTGTATTGGTTGTTATACCCTATGCGGTGTTGATAGAGAAGGGCATTGGGTTTGGGTTGGAACATCGTAATTAATTATTTGTTATGGGAGTGTATCTGGGAACAGTGTAATGGTAGATAACCGATTTTCATAGATTGCCGCTGCTGGAGAGAATTGTTGGGAAAGGAAGATCGTCACTTTGGTGGACTGGTACTGTTGAAGTTGTGATAGAATGGTGTGTCTAGCTGGTATATCCAATAGACTTCTCTTTTCTGTAGGTTCTCAAACCTATTACATGGATTTTCGGGTATGAAGTCGATCGGGGTGATTATGAGCTTGTGTTTCTCTTTCTCGGGGGTGTTTGCGCAATACCTGGAGACACCGTGCTTTAAATATTGTTTCCGGATGTTGTATCTTTGTTGATTGACCCAGCAATGGAGAGCTTGTGTGGTGGGCCTACATATTGTAGGCTGCATTCACATTCGATCAGATGTAAGATGGTATTTTATTGGGAATATAGTACTGTTGTGGTTGGAAGTAAAAGTTGTTTTGTTGTGTGTGATGATGCTGCAACACAGACAGTTGTTTGCCCCACATCTGTAGCTCCCCTTTTTGGTGTCATTCTGGAAAGTGGCCAAAAAAGACCTTTCAAATGGTGCTGCCGGCTTCACAGATGGTAGGAAATTCCATCTGTGAAGCCGGCAGTGCCATTTCAAAGGTCTTTTTTTGGCCACTTTCCTGACGTTCAACTACTCCCCCCAACACTCGTGGCACGAGAGAGGGGGGTGAGACTGGGCAGCAGCGAGGCATTCCCTGAGCTGGTGGGGCCAGAGACCAGCAAGGCTCATACAGCTGTTGTAGCTCACCACAACAGCGTACGGTAATTACAATACGCACCATATACCACCTACTGATTTAAGACGATACCGCATATGAGGCGCTGTCTTTTCTTTTTCTCTTTTTTCTTTATATTACTTTTTGGTGTCATTGTTAGGTGTGTTTTTTATTTTAGGTTCCATGTGTTGTTTTGGTCTACTTGGAGCCAGTATGTATTTAATGGTTGGTGCTCTCCTACAAGTAATTTTGGGGATGCCTGGGAGGTATTTGGTCAGGTATGGGTCCTGTCGGAGAATATGCCAATGTTTTTCAAGGCTTTTCTGAATGTATGGGTTAGATGTATTATACTGAGTGATGAACCGTACGTCTTCTGTTGTTTTCTGGATTTTTGTAGTGGTGACCAAGCATTCCTCTTGCGGCTGTAGGCTGCTTCTTATCATGGCATTTTTAATGAGTAGTTTAGGATAGCCTTTCTCCTTAAATCTATTTTCCAGGATTTTAGTTTGTAGTCTTGATCCTTGGTGCAATTGCATCTTATTCTCCTACATTGACTGTAAGGTATGTTTTTTAGCCACTTTCCATGGTGAAAACTGGTATAGTGGATATAACTGTTCGAGTCCACTGCCTTGAAATATGTTTTTGTGGTTAGCTGCTTCTCTGCGACTGAAATGATGATGTCAAGAAATTCTATTTCAGTCTTACTGAATTTTGGGGTGAAATAGATACCCCAATCAGTCCCATTTAATAGTTCACAGAACGTATTTGCAGTTTCTTCACATCCATCCCAGATCATGAACAGGTTATTAATGTATCTTCTGAAATATTTGATTTGTCCTATTTGTCCTCAATTTTACTGCTATTTCTAAACCTATAGTATGTATGCATATATTTATTTACTTGTTTATCTATAGATTTTATGTATAAGTCTAAAACATAGGCGTTTCTTTCTCCTTACTGGAGTGAGTGCCCAAGGCCGATAAAGCTCTTTTATAAAAAAAAATAATAATTAACCACGCCTTGTTTTCTCCTGCAAGGCGCCAAAAATGTTTTAAATACAATGCATGTTCTTATCAACACTCTGTAAAGCATACTGTCCTCAGGAAGAGGGCTGTACACCCTTGAAATGCGTAGACAGCTTTATTATCATTAAAGAAAAATAAAAAACATCCAAGCCATTATGCGGATCGATTTATATGCCTACAGTGCCGGAAAGTGGTCCTATTGTTCTTTAACCATCAAATTAACCACTCACGCACACACAGAGCACAAGAGCTGCACCTACATCGTAACATTACATCACACAGGTTCTTAAAGCTCTGTATCAATGAGTAAACCGTGTATGTGACATCGTGTATGTGTGATGAGCAAGTTGAAAAGACAGGGAGGCAGATGATAGATCTCAGGGGAGCGAGAGAGAAAGTGGCTGTGGGGACTAATGGCAAGGAGACCTACAGCAGTGAAGGCAGAACGACCTGCCTGAATTTCAGTGTGGGTAAGCCTCTCCCCTCTGCTCAACTTCCTGTTGAGCATGTATGTGACATCAGACACATTCATCTACCTGTTCTGTAGCCGAAGATTGAGAGGAATGGGGAAAAGAAAAGGTTCTTTGTCTGCAAGATCTCTTCCACACTGCTTATGACAGCAGTTTGGCGAACATCTTGAAGACATAGTTGTGTGTGTACTATAGAGTAAATGTATTTGTGTTATAAGACTTAGGGCCTCGAGAGGATCAGTACATTTTGCCCCTAGTGGCGTATAGCCATTGTCCAGTAGGGCCAGCATTTAGAAGGCATCTGCTGTAATACTAAGGGGTTTATTTTAACCTCTTTTATCTTAATAATAAAAGTTATATTTTAAGGGATACTTTAAAAAATCAAGTCCACCCCCCAATCAATCTGCACTCAATACTGTACCCTTAATTTAAAAAATAAAATAAAACAGAAGTTTAGAGATGTTTGCAAATTTATTAAAAAGTAAAAACTAAAAGGTTGCATGGAAATACATATTCAGACCATTTGCTATGACACTTAATGTTCGGTCTGGGGGCCTCCCATTTCTCTTGATCATCTTTTAGATGTTTCTACAACTTGATAAATTCTTCACCTGTGGTCAATGACTGGACATGATTTGGAAATGCATAGCCTTTTTCATATTTAACTCACAACTGACAATGCATATTGGAGCAACAACCAAGTCAAGAGGAGGAAAGAACTGCACGTAAAGCTCATAGAAAGGATTGTGTGGAGGCATAGATCTGGAGAAGGGTACAAAATAGGGGGGGGGGGGTTTCAGCTGCTGGGACAGGCAGACTGAGCAGGGTTAAAGGAGAACTGAATGGAGCAAAGCACAGAGATATTATTAATGAAAACCTAATCCATTGTGCTCTGGACTTCAAACTGGGATGATTACAGTACCTTCCAACAAAATAATGACCCTAAGCATATAGTCACCACAACCCAAGAGTGGCTTAGGGACAGCTCTGTGAATTTCCTTGAGTGACCCAGCCAGAGCCCTGACTTGAACAGAATCAAACATCTCTGGAGAGACATGAAAATTGTATTTTACCAGAAACTGTTGACTTTCCTATCAATCACATCTTCTATATATGTTTTAGTTGAGGGTATCCTCACATACAGCAGATTTGTTGATTTGAATAAGGTTGTTCTGGCAGCAAAAACATGATTTTATGTAAGTCTATACAGATGAATTTCTGCAACAAATCTGTTGAGTGTGAATGTATCCTAAAGCAACTAGACTTCAACTATTGATGGGATTTGGATATAAAATAATCCATTTTGTCCATGAAACTAAGCAGTATATTCAGATTTTCAGTAAATGTATTGAAAGCTGTCATTGGAATAACAAGCTCAAAGGAAGGCATGATTGAAAAAAGACATTACAATATTCAGTGTCTCTGAAAGAGCAATCAAGTAGTAATTATTCCATTGATACTGAGATTTAAAGATATTTTTGCTCAGAGCTTCAGTGTAAGTCGAATAATGAAACAGATGCTGGACCTTTATTACATTTTTGAACATACAGATTGGATTACTGGATTATGAAGGGTTTGGTTGCTTCAGAAGATAGGATTAATTCAATAAGTTTGTGTCATAACCGGATCTAGCTTATCTTTGTGCTACAACCCATCACTGCCATGAGCACTTTTATACAACTGGGTCATGCTATGATATAGTATATTATCATATGATATAATCACTTTGATATATTTGATCTTGTAGAAGGGTAGCACAATAAAATATCCAGTTTTGCTGTCGACACTGACCTATGTAAAGTAATAAACACAAAAAAGATCAGTATACTGCTACAAATGGATCTGGACAAGTTGGAGGCTTGGGCAGAGAAGTGGCAAATGAGGTTTAAAAGGGTTGTCAAAGATAATTAAAAATTTAGGACAAGATCTTCAATAGCCCAAAATAAACCATTTACTCCCTTACTTGTCTAGTCCTTCTGCCACAGCTTGTTTACTAAGTGCACTGGTATATGGCACATAACTAGAGATGAATGAAGCTTTGATAAATTTGATTCAGACGCTGTCACAGTTACTGTGACAGTCAGGTCTCATACAGGATATGGACATGGGTATCATCATGCAGGCTACTAAAAGCTCTAGATAATCCCTAGCTAAGCCAAAAGAAAAGCATACAGCAGTCTTCAGGAAAGGAAAAAAAACAAAAACCACTGTGCTTCGATTAGCTTAACACTATACATAATCGCTGCTTCCAATCCCTGTCCTCGGTGTTAGACCACTAAGGACAGTAATTGGCTACAGTAGTCAAGTGCCACATATTGGGAAGCTGCAGTTTGTAAACAAGCAGCGGCAGGAGTACAGGACTGGTGCTAATTAGAAAGCTGAGTTTTAGTTGACATTAAATTTCAGTGGAGCAACCAGTGTCAGGCAGCTTTAGCCAAGTCTAATAAGATCATAGGGTGCACAAACGGTGTATAGGTGCATGAGTCACTAGACAACACATGTTTTTCATACACTTCTGGCCACCAGTATACAAGAATGTGACAGTAGAGCTTGAGTGGGTTCAAATGTGAACAACTAAAGTAATATATTGAATCAGTGGACTACAGTGCCTAGAACAATTAGGAAAAGGGGTTGTTTAGTTAGAAAAAATGATTGCTAAGGGGACACATAGATTTTTTTTGAAGATCAATTTATACTCAGGACTGTAACTGTGACAAGGGGGCATGCTCTACATCTAGAGAAAAGGAAGTTTCTATAACAATATAGAAGGGGGTTCTTTACTGTAGGACAGTGAGACTATGGAGCTCTCTGCAAGAGGATGTTGTGATGGGAAATCACTAAAATAGTAAAAATAAACTGAATGTTTTTCTTGGGCGTACCATACAAGTTATAATCACTAAATTTCTAGAGAAGTGCCTTTGTTTCAGGATGTTATTATGATTGCCAAATTTGGAGTTAGGAAGGAATGTTTTTCCTTAAGATGAGGAAAACTGGCTTCTATCTCATGAGAGTTTTTTGGCTTCTTCAGACCAACTTTGCAGGATAATAGGTAGTGTTGAGCGAGTATGGGTGATATCACGAAGATCTCGCATAGGATACAAGCTTTTATGGACTTGATGTGTCTGTTTTAAAGTGGATGTCGTGTAAGTGCAATAAAGCAAACCATTTTTTAATAATACTGGCAGTATTACACTATGTTCTGGGCTTTCTACTCCATTAAGGAATAGAGCAGAGTGCGATTGAGACTACAACTGGAGCGTTTGAAAATAAAGCGCAATCATTGGAGAAACTTGATGTGCCTGTACAAAGTTTACATCTTGTAAGTACAATAGAAACGTACCTTATATGCTACACAGGCGGTATTACACTATGTCCAAGGTTCTATTCTGTTAAGGAGGTGAGTGGAATACACTGCGGGTTTGGTGCCTGGTGAACGGAAGCTTTGTAATCTGAGCCAGCCGTGACCATACAGCAGCGTGGCTTCTTGAAGTTCCCTGACAAGTGTTCATCGTGAAAGCGCAGCCTTACAAGAACTTTTTTGACTGTTTGTATCTATAAGGAGTATCAGGACCAACTCCATTTGTGGTAGTACTGCAGCTATTACGATCCTGTCTATTACTAAAGAGCCGCAGTTTTTTTTTTTTTATAGCACTGTAATGCTGTAGCCATGTTGTTTACTGGCATTACAGTGATTGGCTGGCCGATGATACGTGGTTCGGCTCAGTCTTAGGGAGAGCAACCCGAGCATCCTGAGGTGTTCTACTTGAGCACCTGAGCACTTTGGTGCTCGATCAACATTAATAATAGGCTGAATTGGATGATGCACAGAAGCATTTGAAAGTTTGTGAAGCCTTCAGAATTTTCTATATTTTTGCATAAATTTGTACTAAAACTACACTCCAACAAATGAGTTGAAAATCAGACTTGGTCATTTATTTATTGAGAAAAATGATCCAATATTAAATGTCTATGAGTGGCAAAAGTATGTGAACCTTTTTGCAGAAACTACATGTTGACATTTTAGGTAAATGAAGATTATTCCTACACAGAACAGCTTTAGCTCTATTATGTTGGGTGGGTTTTCTCCCATGAACTGCACACTTCAGGTCCTTCCACATTTGGATTGGATTAAAGGAAATGTGCCATCAGAAAATTACCTATGGTTTAAATAATGTTTTTATGCTTATATTGCATGTTTTTTATGACTTTTTGCAGATTTGTTTTTTCTATATCAATCTCTAGACTTATCAAATTAAATCCTGCAGTTTTCACACTAGCCACTAGGCTTAAAATATGTTAAGGCTCCTATCATTGGCCATAGACACAATTGACAGGAGTTGCACCCATTGACTTGTATGGCAGAATTTGCTAGCCATTCTCTGTGACCTGTGCAGAGGTTAGGAGGGACTAGATAAGCTAAGATATTATCTTCTGTGAACAGTGGATCCTTTCTTTTATATACATGTTGTAATTTTGCCTGTGTTGATAATGATAATAACTGAAAAGTTATAGACCATCATCGATGAATTGAAGTCTTTGTTTAAAAGACCATACTTCATTCAACTGCTGTTCAACTGTCAACCACTTCTACCTAATGTACATGGCCATCTTATGTATAGAAAAGGTTAGGAATGGAGAAATTATTATTATAAAAAAAAAGTTTACGAAGTAAAATTGTGAGAGGTTGTAAAGATATGATTACAGAATAAATGGTTAAACAGTTGAAACATTTATTGTATTCAGGGAAATTTTTGCGTTCACCACTGGTGAGTCAAATCAGTCAAGAGTATACACTCGAATTGGTAATGGCTGAAAAGTCGTTGGAATTAAATGATAAACTGTACAGATGTGTGAAAGCATATCCAGAGTGTTTTGGCTCCGTTACATCTGTACTGACAAATCTAAGCATGCTTGTTGTAAAGCGTAAAAATCAATAGAGCAAAGAAAGTACCAGTTTTGCCCATGAAGAACTTCATGGATTTGGTTTCTGTGGCAAAACAACAGTGCCTAGGCCTTAGATTTCTCAGGAGGTGGATATTCAGTTTATAGAATATATGACCACACTTGACCATTGTAGACAAATCTGAGCTTGACACTGCAAGTGATATTCTTATGTCATAATGCAACTGCAAAGTTTGAGGAATAATGGCCTGGGACTGTTTGTCATGATTTCCTCTGAGGATTGCAGTCTATAAAATATGCTTTGCTGAGTTTGAATTAATTGGCAACCATGACTTCAACCTTTTTGAATACCATTGAGACATGTTGGAAGCCAATCCATACTGGCCAACCTTAGTGTCCAAATTTACTAATGATTGTACGGACTAACGCATGCAAATCTCTTAAACTATGCTCCAAAATTGTAGAAAGCCTTTTCAGTAGGGTGGATATCAAAATGAACAAAATCCATATCAGTTCTCGTGATTTTAAAATGTAATGCTTAACAAACACATACAGAAGTGACATTTCAGTGATTTAACCATGTCAAACAGTAAAAATCCCAGCAGTTGGCGTTAGAGTCCATTCTCAAATAATTACTGTCATGGCATTCTATAATATGCTTTTAAGATGTAGGCATTGATAGACTTAAAGGGAATATAGCACCTATATATATTTTCCTATTGAAACATACACCTTTTTTTCTAAAGTGTTTTTATTTTATGACTGGCAGACCCAGCTTTGAGAGGCTATATTTCATCTATTTCATTTAATGTTTGTGTGTGTTGTTAAAAAGTGACCTCTAGTCTACAGCACTCCACCCCTTAACAGTGAACACCACAGCCCCCCACCTCTTAACACTGACCCCCAACAGTGCCCCGCCTCCTTAAAATGGGATTCCACAGCAGCCCACCTCCTTAATTTTGACCTTCACAGGGGCTCACCACTTTAGCAGTGACCTCTACAGCACCCCGCCCCTTAAGACTGACCTCCATAGCAGACCATCCCTTTAACTGTGACCTCCACAGTTCGCTGCCCCTTAACAGAGACCTCCACAGTGCCTTCTCCCTTAACAGTGACCTCACAGTACCCCACTCTCTTAAAAGTAATCTCACAGTACCCCACTCCCATAACAGTGACATACACAGTGGCTCGCACCTTTATTTGTGACCTCCACAGTACCCGGTCTCGTAAATAGTGATTTTCATAATAACCCCTTAACAGTGACCTCCACAGAGCTCCTGTCCCTTAAAATATGACCTCCACAACTCCCCGCTCTTTAACAGTGACCTCTACAGTACCCCAAAAGTACGCAGTCCCATAGCAGACCATCCCCTTAACTGTGACCTCCACCGTTCCCTAACAGAGACCTCCAAAGCACCTGCCCCTTTAACAGTGACTGCCACAGTAACCCGCTGCCTTAAAAGTGACCCCCACAGCTGCTGCCCTTTTAATAGTGACCTCACTGTCCACTGTCCCCTTAACAGTAACCTCCACAGTACCCATCCCTTTAACAGTGTCCTCCACAGCATCCCGCCCCATTAACAATGACCTCCACAACACCCCACCTGCCCCCATTACAAGGACCTTCACAGCGGCGCATTATTGTCTTTAATTGACAGTATATAAAATCCCTCAGAATTAGAATACATTTAAGGTCATGTGAGTTACATCAGCCTCTACAACAATGTTGGCTAAATAACTCACACATAAGCTCGCTTCTACTAAGAATGTCCTTCGTTGCCTATAGCAACCAACTAGAGCTCATATTAATGACCTTTAGCAAAAAAGAAGCTAAGCTGTGATTGGTTGCTATATCCAACCTGATGAATATCCATTATACCTGCCACAACAGCCAGCAGACAATGGCTCCTGGAGTTTGGCTGTTGGTTACCAGGCACATTTTTGGGCTGGGGTGAAAATTTCTACTCAAAACATTGTCTATGATGTTCCCCGAGTCACAGGAGGCAGCTGTGCAAAACTTCGTGATTGTAAATGCGACTGTGCGGATTCCTTTAACAGACATACATACATACTGTACATACACACAGCTTCATATATTAAATTGTAGATTTTGTTGTTTTATATTCTGTACATGACTTTTGGGGCTGCCACTTTGTCTCAAACACTATTAACAACATGTACAGATAGACTTTACAGCATCCCCACAGACCATAGACACAATAAAACGGAGGCGACTCATTGACTTCAATGGGAGAGTTTTCTAGACATACTAAGCGGCTAGTGCAGAGGTAATTGCTCATTCATTATTGTGAATGCTGGATAATGTGTTATATACTGTATATATTGGTCTTATATTTTATTGTAATCCTGTCTGTGATAAGTATTAAATGACTTCTGAGTACTGATCTCTACAATACTGGAAGTGTCAGTTTATTAGTAATCAAAAACTTTTTTCTAAATGTAGACAATGACATGAAAATTTAAAATAATCACCAAAAATTCTGACACATTCCCTTTAAAAGTATGAAGAGGAAACATAAACACTCGGTGGTTCTCCTGTTGTCAATCACTTTTGATTGCAGCAATTAGTTTGACCATGGTATTAGGGCAGGCATCCTCAAACTGCGGCCCTCCAGCTGTTGTAAAACTACAACTCCCACAATGCCCTGCTGTAGGCTGATACCTGTAGGCTGTTCGGGCATGCTGGGAGTTGTAGTTTTGCAACAGCTGGAGGGCCACAGTTTGAGGATGCCTGTATTAGGGGATAGGACATAATGTAATTCCCTATATCCTATGGTACCTTCAATCATTATCAGACTGTTTGCTGCGCCAGCTTTACCTGGTGCTATGATAAATGAATAGAGCAGCCTGATACGGAAAGTAAATGTAAGATTTCTGAAAAGTAATAGATCAGAAAACTAATTTACAGCCATCTTTACATTTCATTTTACTGGTCCCTGAGTGGCATAAATCATATGAACGGTGCTTTCAGATACTCTTTATGACAAAGCTAGCACTGGGCTAGTGATTAGTTAACTGTACTCAATTACAGCACTTCACTTGTCTGCCTGTTTTGACCTTCTTTTCACAAGATATTTTATACGAAAACTTGAAGCTATAAATTCAGTTTAATAAGGTGTCTTGCCGACTGCTTTGCCATCTCCACGAGTCATTTCCCACGTTTTTTTTTCCAGATTCCTGTACAGACTGACATCAGTTTAGCACAATGAAAATGTGTCTCTGCTCTTGAGTTCATTACATAGAACCCGTTAAAAGAGCATGTCTGTGTGGCTTGCCTATGACACTCAATCAGATATTGACTACTCTAAATTAAATCTCTATATTTGGGACTATGTAAGATAAAGAATCATGTCAGCCATGGTTTTCCAACACATGAGAGTAGATGAAAAATGGGCCATGTTTCAGAGCTGTGCCAGTCCTCACTTATACTTTGGTATAAGTGGTGGAAAACAACAGTAGGTCGGATGTGGAGTTGTTTTTAGCCAACGCCATATTCAACTACTCCTCTTTCCAAAGCAATTTGCTTTTCCCTAGTTATTTTGACAGCTGATATGTGTCTAATAATATTCTGATTGCATTATATGCATTTTCTGTATATCCTCTAAGACTTTTCTTTAGTAAAGTTGATTAGTATTACACCATGCCTGCCATCTTTAAAAGATGGAAGTGAATAGAGACGAGCAAATCTTTTCTAAAATTCTGAAAGTTGACCTTCATTTTTCCAAAAGTTTGTATTTTAACAACCCACAATTTGTGTGAGTGAGTGAGAAAGAGATAGGAAGGCAGGGCAAGATACTTTACTAGATAATCAGAGCACTTTCGATTTGGGTCAAATTTACTGTATTTGGACTCAAATTGAATCACATGGCCAATTTGGCCGAACCAGACCCAAGCCAAATTTTAAGAAATTCAAAAAATCTGTCATCTCTAACAGTTTCTTTGCCAATTGATAGATGGCTGGGCTATGGCATACAAATGAATGGTCAGATTTTGTAGAAATGGAATTATCCAAGGCAGATATAATTTTTAGATACATTCAATGTGTTGTCTAGTTTTCATACTACCTCTTAAGAAATTCAGAGTTATCAGGACCTCCCTCTTAAACCTAAACTAAAGGCTTATTGCCAGGATTTTCAAAAGATAACAGCTTAGTGCCCAGAAGGGACACACTATGCACACTTTGTAATCAGTTTATTGTGAAGTAGCCCTTCCAACTATTAGGGATTGTCAAAAAGCAGACAGCTCCTTTAACCCCTTAAGGACCTGAGGTTTTTTATTTTTTGCAGGTTGTTTTGGCGCTTCCTGCCTTCCCAGAGCCATAACTTTATTATTTTTCAGTTCACATAGCCATATGAGGGCTTGTTTTTTGTGGGACAAGTTGTACTTTCCAACGCCTTCATTTAATATTGCATTTGATGTAGTGGGAAGCGGGAAAAAAGTTCCAAATGGGGTGAAATTGCAAAAAAAAAAGCAATTCCACCCCAGTTTTGCGGGTTTATAAATTCGGAAATTCGATGAGTGATAATACTGACTGGTTAGATTTATTCTACAGGTCAGTACGAATCTGGCAATACCCTATATGTATAGGTTTTCTTGCGTTTTGATAGTAAAAAAAATCTAAAGTGGGAAAAAATCTGTTTTACTTTTTTGTTGACATGTTTTGACCCCAATAACTTTTTTGTAATTATATGTACGGAGCTGTATGGGAGATAATTTTTTGCGTCATAATATTATCTTTTTATTGATACTATTCTGGTGTGTGTATGACTTTTCGATTCCCTTTTATAAACATTTTTGTGGAAAATTAAGAGACCTAAAATGGCAATTCCGCCCTTTGGACTTTTTTTCCATTTTCTGTTTGACGTATGGGGAATATTTTTTTATATTTTTATAGTATGGGTGTTTTTGCACATTGCGACACCCATGATGTATATTTTTAAATTTTTAAAATTTTTATTTTGGCAAAAGGGGGGTGATTTGAACTTTTATTTTTTTTTATGTATATTTTTTGCACTTTTATATAGTTCCCATAGGGAACTATAACATACAATCATCTGATTGCGCTTAGCATTCGAATATTTGAAAAAATCACATTTTTCCAATGGAGCACATTACAGGAAAGGCTCCATAAGAAATACTACAGAGCAGCCTGGGTTTCATTCATAGAAACCCAGGCTTCTACAGTCGTGCTCCGGCTCTGGCGATCGCCACACGGGGGAGCCGGAGCGCAAACCGAAAGTAACACTTTCTGTTTGTTCGCACTCAGATGCCGTGGTCAGGATTGAGGGGTTAAATGTCCGAGAGCGGCATTACTGCCGGTCGTGGACATTGGCCGTGGGTGTCTGCTACAAGAACCTATCTCATTATCATCAGTGGGCAGGATTACAATTAGAGATGAGAAGTTTTGAAAAATTCTATTTGCAACTTCGCAGAAGTTACCAAGAGATTTGATTTGCTCTGAATACAGGTGCAGCTGAGCTAAACTTGATGGCTAACGCGTTAAGTAAAAAATGGCACAAAAAGGTTAACTAACTCTTTCAATGTATTTCAATCGCTTTTGACACAAGATGGCATGAGATAACACTGTGACATATACTGTATTATCAGAGTTATCAGAATCAATTTTAGCTCAGCTACATTGTTAAATTCGGCAAAAATCGCTATAAATAAATAAATAAATTAAAATAAATTATGTATGTTTAGGCAACTCTGCTTTTGGATACGGCCACATGGAGCTGCCTTTCATGTAATAATGAAGACCACACTGTACAGTCTGTCTTCATTGTTAATGACCGTGTGCCACCTTTAATGCATCTTTAAAAAGGGGGTTTGCTGGTATGGGTTTTGGCTGATTAGGTGGGGACACAATATGCATATCATTGCTGTTCTTGTCTGCAACAGTAAACATAGACTATTAATCAGCTTTGGCAGACCAACTTCTCCAACACCAGCGCTCTCCTGCCCTATAGGTGGGAGCCCTTCTTCTGCTATCTGCTTTTCCTGCTTTTCCACATCATCCAATATTAATGAGAATATGTCATCAGGAACATTCAGCTAATCCTCTTTCTGCATCTTACTGAATTTTCTAGGACATGGAGACTTTGAAGGATGATTTGGAAGAAGTAAAGCCAGCCAAAGATGAGGATGGGCATCATTAAGACCAGTTGGCATGCTGGCAGTGGAAGAATAAAGGCTTCCATCGTATTGGTATTAAATTACATATCTTAGTTTACTTTTGATGTAGGAATAAGTAAATGTAGAAATAAATAAATAAAACTGATGTAGTATAGGTCTCCCTGTATAATTTTCAGCAACACTGTCCCTAGTGCATAAGCCCTTGCCATGTCTCTGCCTATGTTCAGCTTACAGAACAATGGCAGAGACCATGCGGGATGAGGCTTTTATAGGGCTGTGAGATCACAGCGGATAGCTATCTTTGGATTGGCTTGCTGCACTGCATTATGGGTGACCTAACATTTCGGGGCTTCTTACTTTCACTTTTTAACATGTGCAGCCACCATTTTAGGAAAAACTGATTTATTACCATGAAGCGCATGGAAATTCGGTTTCATTGCAAATCAAAGTTTCAGATCGAATTCCGCTTCGAATGCTTCACTTCATTCAACACCAATTACAATCGAAAGTAACGCCTATATCAAAATGCTAGAGACAAATGACAAGACCACACTATCACTTAGGTAACAGAGACAGCTCAGCTACTGACTATCCTTACCTTCTCTGCATGTTGACCAATGGACTTATTACAGAGCGTGCCCATAACACTCTCTCATAGAAATCAATGAGGCATATTTTTGTTTTCTTGCTTTTAATGTCCATATGCCTACTGTAAACCAATGTATCAACACTTACGGCAACACAGTCAATATTCTGCCCCCATAATCATGCAATAAAGTAGATTGAAAAATATGCAATCAGATCATAAGGCTGATTTAAAATTTGCAAATGAGATAAAAGGTACATTGAAACTAAAAATCATTACAAATGTATAAAACACATGTGAAAAAAATCATGCTTTGTTTTACTGTAGCTAATTTCATGTTTCATTTAACCCAATGAACTTGCACATGTTGAGCAATGAATTCTGTGACAATTTCTTTATAGATTTTTAGTAAATACCATGAATAACATTGTATATTTGCCTATAGCAACCAGTTATTAAGTCTATCCGATCTTATGTGAGAGAGAGTGAGTTTCTAACTGCTTGTTCTCTGTTGCAGCACAATTATACTTTTCACCCTGTTATTAGAGGGGCCCGATGCTGAAGGCTATAATTACTCTAGATGGAAGTCTGTTTTGCTGATGATCTATTAAAGGTACATTTTCGTGTAAGCCCACTATTATGTAACCGGTGCTGCAGTTGGATCGTCAGGCAATAAAAGTGGTTTATATCCCCTCATGTAGTTATAAAAGATACACTTACTCCCAAAATTCGGTCACAGCGCTGGTCATGTTTGTTGTGTTGACCATAGAATAATTGGAGAAGCAGCGCTCCGTATTCCAATAATTACCACAATGTTTCCAAGGTAAATCCTAGGATTAAAATGCAAATAAATTAGTTTAGTGTTTTATGCTTTTTTTTTGTTTACATTTTTTATTACAAAGTCTGCCATTAATGATCACGTACAGGTATATGCAGTATATTGTGGCACACTGAGTGCCTGTGGGCTCAAATTATGGGTCCAAAGGGACTCCATGTGCCTCTGTATAGTGCCTTCGTGAGTCACCATATTCTTCTCAGAAACAATGCTTATAAAGAAGATTACCTTCATAATATGAGCATCCACCAAACCTGTCAATCACTGTGTGGGTGCACTGAAGCAAGACACACAGGATTTCTTTAAAAGTTAACAAATCCTAGAAATATGTACATACAATTTGTATGTGTGAGCGTGTCTCTCTGATATCATATAACATAGTATAGGAGACCTTACAAAGCCACTTTAAAGGGTGTGTCCATCAACAAGAGTATGAAACCAGGCACCATCCTGATAGGGCTGCCTGAGCTAATTACATCGATACCTGTTTTACCCTGATCCTTTCTGGCGTTCCAGAGATACAGGACAGTTTATTGACAGGTCCAGACATCCTAATCGGAATTTTGCTTGGCCTTGAAAAGGAATTGGTGGCTGAATCAGAATAAAATGGGTATGGGTGAAACTAGCTCAGTCAGCCGTATCAGCTCTGTGTTGGTTTGATACTGTTATTTGGTGACAGATTCCCTTCAAATCCAAAGGTTGGCCCATTTCAGACATTGATTGCATTTTGAAAGGATATGCTATCAACATCAATTAGGTTCAGATCCCACCTATGGGACATGCTCCTATCTCAAGAACAGAGCTCTCAAAGTGAAACTAGAGAAGCAACACATGCTTGGCCAAGCTCCATTCTTCTTCACTTTGAGGGTCTGTTCTGGAGATAGGAGCAGGTCCTTGGGGTCCTAGCAATATGACATCAATGTCTAAGATGTGCCCGCTCCTTTAAAAAGGGTTATCCTATGACTAATGTAAAAAATGAAAATCAGCAGCTCAAGAGAAGCATCCATTCTTCTGCAGCTCTCTCCCTATCACAGACTAGGAGGCATGAAGGATGAAATTGAGTATGTGCGGCCATCTCATTGGGCCAGAAGAAGAAATAAGAGAAAAAGCTGGTAACGCTATACAGATATATTTTATTGAATTAAGGAGGCCAGACACATAAGAACAAAGTTAGTCAGAATGGGAGATTTCAACCATTCCGGCCGACTGTCGTTTCAAAAACTAAAGCAAACGAGTATAGAGTTCCGCTGTCCTGGAAAACTTTGGCCGTTTATCGACTGAAACTGCATGTTAATGGCATGATCGGCTGAATTCAGCTGATCACTTGCAATTGTGCCCAAGCACCAAGGAGTCTGTTTTTGCAAAAAAATGGACTCCATGATCGGGCAGTTTAGTTGGTGGGATCATTCATGCAAGCGATCCCATGGACGATGGCCACAATGTGGACGATCATTATCTCAAAAGCTTAACTCAGTGGCTGCACTAAATTTTTAATTGCATGCAATTACAAAACAAGAAGCTGTTTTGAAAACTGTAGAATATTTTTCATGGGAAATCACATACAGTATAGTAAATGCAGTACTGTATTTTTAGATTTTAGAAATGATGAGAGAATGCAGAATATTTTGGATATGTGAGCTATAGCTAGCATGTAAGAGGATACATTGGACATACAGTGTATAGAAATACTTACAGTTGTGAAAGAGTTATATAGATAATATATTGCCCAGGATATTATAACAATGTAGTAAATATTTAACCAGAAAGACAAAACGGCAGCAGCAAGTCCGACACCTGAAGGAAAACAGTTCAATTAAAGATATGTGTGCGATAATGTATCCACTATGTACTATACTATTACTGGAATATTACAGTCAGTTGCAAAAAGAATGGGCATAATCACCCAAATAAAAGAAATATTCGTATAATGAATTAAAGGTGCTGTACATGATTAGAAGAAAACGGTTGCTTTCTTCCACAAACAGAAGCGCACCTGTCCATGGGTTGTGTTTCACAGCTTAGCTACACTTAAAAGACTTTACCTGGGTTGCAGATATTCAAGACTTATCCTTAGTTTAGGTCATCAATATCAGATCTCTTACAGTGTTAGAGTGGAACCAGAAGGCTCCATGCACTGTGTAGTGGCCGTGCTGAGTTGAGCTATAGTACACAGGTGCTGTAGCCCTTAGCTCTTAAATCCTGGCAATTTGTAAAGTTATTATAGCTAAAGGTAAAGAAAGGCTTTAATTGGTCTTTCCCTTTCATTGTGAACAAATGTAAATTGTTAGAGATGTCTAACACCTTGCCGCAGTTCTGCAGTATCAGGTAACTGTTCATGCGTACTGATATTTAGGTGGAGTTAAGAGGGGCCAGGACACTAGAAAACATTTAGCTTTGTAACAGAGAGGGCAGCTCTATTAAAGACATCATCAGGTATTATAAGGGGCATCTGCCCTGTTGGGCACTGGTCGAAGTGGAGCTAGCCTGTCTGTTTGCCGACTTTCGGTGACTGTTACTTACTCTATCTTTGTATATCTTTGCTTATATATCTTTTATCATAGTTTAGTAAACTCTATTTGCACCTAAGTCGTCTTAAAATCCCAAACTTCAGATCACATAATATACTGAATTCTTATCAAACTTCTTGAAAAGCTACTTACCTTCCATGCGGTGGCCAGGGCGCTCCTCGATAATGTCACCGGGTCCCTGTGTCGCATGGATCACATAGCTATGCTATGCGAGCAATGCGCCGTACGATTCATATGGCACATTGCTCACATAGCATAGCTATGTGAACCATGCGCGACGCAGGGACCCGGTGACATAATCAAGGAGTGCCCGGCCGCCGCACGGAAGGTAAGTAGCTTCTCCCCCGGCTCCCAGCTGCTTTTCCATGGCAGCCGGGACTTTAGTAGAGTCCTGGCTGCCATGGTTACCATTCTTAAAAGCTAAATGTCGGATACGGCCATCCGCCAAAACGACGTTTAGCATAAAGTCGGATCCGGATTAATGCTTTTTAATGGGCATTTATTCCGGATCTGTCCTTGCGGCATGTCTTCAGGATTTTTGGCCGGAGGAAAATCCACAGCCTGCTGCGAATTTTTCTATGGCCAAAAAACGTGTCAGTACTGAACTGAAGACATCCTGATGCATCCTGAACAGATTTCTCTCCATTCAGAATGCATTGGGATAATCCTGATCAGTATCTTTCCGTCCTAGAGCCCCGGGGACGGAACTCTAGGATGGAAAGGAAAAACGCAGATGTGAAAGGGGCCTTACAGAGAGTGCAGAGCCTCTAGAAGCAATGGGGGCGTTGCCATGAGACCATCATTTGCATATATTAAAACATAATTTTCTCAGCAATGCGGGCACATATGAACACGGGACCAGCAGAGATGCCTTCAGCTGCCAAGTGCACATGTATCAGGCCAGCCAGTGTCATAGCTACAAATCTGCTGACAGATGCCCTCTAATGGCAAGTCAGAAGATCAATTTTGGATGAATATCCCCTTTTCAAATTATCATGATTTGTTGTGTTAGTTCTATCAATACATTTTATACCAGACTGGGCTTTTCAAGAGTTTAATTTTTAAAATAAATAATGTGAGTCTAGAAATTGTTGTTGAAAATAAGGCGCTAGTAAAACATATTTTAGCAGTATAGGCACTGGAACCACAGAATGACAAGGTGTTATTCAATTGTGTAAAGAGTAGAATAGAAATTTTAAAAAAGTGCAAGATCGCTATGATAGATAGTGCCGAAGCACTCATTTTGCTCAGTTTACAGACTTTGGACTGATACAAACAGGATGGTCATCCTGACCTATATGTTAGGACTCAGGTATTGGAAATAGTGGTTATATGAGGGCATGCACACACATCAACAGGGTCGAGGCAGCCCAGACAGTCCACCAGTAGAGAGGATTATTTTATCCGCCAACAAGCACAATCAGATCCCGCAGTTTCATTGTCCACCATCCAGACACAGATAGCACCTTTACTGCACACCCCTGTGCATTTAACTGAACAAAATGTGTTGGCGTCATTAAAGAGAAACCTAGACTGCTACCGACTGGAACCACATCATCTTTAGTGATAAATTCTGGTTCTGTTTGGGATCCCATGACTGTCAGGTGCAAGTATGGAGGCCTCGCAGTGATCACTTCAATCCTGCCTTTGCTTTGGATCGACACACTGCCTCAACTGATGGTGTGATGATCTAGGGAGCTATCACATATGACGGTCACCTCTAGTAGTAATACGAGAGAACCTAACAGCTCAGTTATATGTTCATCAGATTGCAACATGGTGAATCCAACCTAGGAGTGTGCAGGATCTACAGGCCCATCTGCAACATCTGTGCGCAAATATGCTGCACGATTCCATATGAACCTGTATTCCTCCATAACCAACTGTATCTCATCATGTATCTAGGCTAGAGTTGGCCCGACAGGGTCCTAAAGCCTCTAGTACTAGAGTTTTGAATTGTATAACTTTCCCCAATAAAGTTATCCCTTCGATTTAATGTTGCAATCACTTACAAATATGATCATAACGTTCATACATATAAAGTTTCATAACATGACAACTCTGGTTTGGTGCATTATGTATATATATATATGAATATATATATATATAAATATATATATATATCAGTATGTGTTTTACTGTTATGTTCAGTGTTCCAAATTGATGATGGTTTGACAATAACTATTATGATAATATAGTATCTATATTGATAGAAATGTTTCCTTTGTTACCTCTCGTCTTTGCATGAAGTACTCAAGAGATAAGTCACACAAGCTGACCAGCTTTTAATATAAAACACTGTTTGCCATAATCGATTGGTTAGCTTGTGCCATTCACATTGTGATACCTCAAGCCAAAAGGAAAGGTAAGGAAGGGCACGTCATATGGATCATGAAATGCGTATAGTCTTACACATACCTTTAAACATTGGTGCAAGCCTCCAAACTCCAAGACCTCCAATAGACATGTATTGCCCCAAAGAACACTCCAAGAGAAAAAGTGGCATCCCCGCAAAAATCAGTGTTAAGAAATATGGGATAAGAAATGCCCCTAGAAGAAAAGTAAAATTCAGTAGATTGAAAATAAATACATATTATTGTAATTAAATACATCTATTTGCCAATTATAGCCAGCTTATGATACATGTTCTTTTTATTTTGTTTTAATTTTCTGAATAGAGCAGCTCTTAACAGCAATTAAAGCATGCTGTACTGCAGCCATATGGACCAAAGACACAATATACTTTAGATGTTCAATGACATCTATTGGAGAGTTTTCAATGGATGCTCAGTAATTTGTGATCTGCTGCTCAGAAACGATGATTTCGGTGACAGCACCAATGATACTTTTAGTCATCAGGTGATCAGTGGAACTTTTATTATACAAGGCATTAATCAGGAATAAGCATTTGCAGAAATGCTCCTTCCTGATAACTGTCCTGACCATTGTAAAGGGACCTTTACATTTACGACTTATAGAGCATTTGTCAGCAGGGTCAACGATGTTAAGTCAGTATAATGACTGGTAAAGTTGATCCTGCTGATAAACCCCTTATGACCGCTGAAATGCTTTTTTACCACAAACATTGGGGGGCCTTTTTCGAGGCCATTGCATTTTCATGACTTCAAAGTCTAAGCACTGCGCCAGTCCCCCATGCATTGAAGAGTAGGAGCTCAGCTCTTGTATAATCCCTTAGGTGCAATAGTCAATAGTGATCACAGCATCTAAGTGGTTTCAATGGGAGAGTGCTGCTTTTATCACCTATCGCCACCACAGAAAACGCCATCCCGGGGTCCGAATGTATTTTTTGGGCACCCAGGGGTCCAATGAAGGGCCTCAAGTCTGTCCTCTCCTTAATAGGTTGTGCCATTAATAGTTTCTAATGACAGAATAGTACACTGTGCTACACAAGTAGTACAATGTATTATGTGAATGTGTCCAAATCCCCATGTGGGACTAATATGTGGTAGAATAAAATAAAAATAACAAAGTTTTATTTAAAATAATTTTTAAGTTAAAAACCCACAAACCCTTTTCCATGGAAAATTGGTTTTCAATGGAAAAATAAAATCCCCTACATATATTTTTTTTATTGTCTTAACCTAAACTATGCAACTATTATGTAATTCATCCCACACTGTGAATGCTGGAAAAAAAAAAGTCAGGTTTTTGCTCAGCTGCCAACGAAAAGACAGAATAAAAAACAATCAAAATGTTGTATGAACCAATATGATAAATTTTACCAATGAAAACTACAAGTCATCCTGCAAGAAGCAAGCCCTCACTCTGGCTGTGTGGCACTTGGGATGCAGCCATGCATTTTTTAAATAGTTTTATTTGTACAATAGTAGTAACACATAAAAGAAAAACTATGGGTATCATTTTTTAAGACCAGCATTTTAGACGTCTTAATTAGAGATGGGCGAATCGAAGTTGATGAAGTAGAATTCGATCCGAATTTCAGAAAAAAATTGATTTGCATCAAATCTGAATTTCCTCACGCTTTGTGGTAATGAATCACAGTTTTTCCTAAAATGGCTGCTGCACGTGTTAGGACATGGAGCAAAGAACTCTGGGAATGAGGGATCACCCACAATGCCATGCATGAAGCCAATCAGCAGCCAGCCAGCCCTGTGATGTCACAGCCCTATAAATAGCTTCAGCCATATTGGATTCAGCCATTTTACAGTGTGCCTATTGCAGGAAGAGATGTCAGCAGGCACTAGGGAAAGTGATAGAAAAGACTTAAAAACTTTTATTTTGCTGAATAGAAGTTCAGGGAATGATCATTAGTAGTGATGAGCGGCAGGGGCCATATTCATATTCGCGATATTTCCCAAATTTTTGTAGAATATTCATCATGGGCCAATGAGTCATTGGCCCACAAGCAAGAAGCAGGGAGAAATCATGTGTTCAGATGGGAAAAAATGACGAATATTTGAAAAGACAAATATATATTGTGCTATATATTCATTATTAGAATATTCGTAATATTTTTCTGAAGTGAACTGAACACACACATGATTCCCCCCTGCTATCTGGCTCCCTACAAAATAGTTCTTACATGTCTGGGCTCCGTAGGATTTCAGCCCGCTCCAGTCAGTGCCCGTCCACGCATGGAGCATCCCCATCACCATGGGAATGCCTCGGGGTTAGAATGTACCATCGGATGTGAGATTTCATAATCTCACAACAGCGAATAGTCTTGTCATAAGACTGTTGAACTAATAGAGGGTGCTGTTCATGAGTCATGAATCATGAACAGTGCCCTCTATTGGTTGCATAGTCTAGACTAGTCGACGGTCCCTATACTGGTAAGTGCAGAGATTCAAACCAATCGCCCGCAGTAAAAACTGTATGTACCTGTACGCACACAGGACAGACAAACAAATACCAAGAAGAAGTCGTGCCAGAAACAGTCAAACCAGGAGATCAATACCAAACACAATCACTAAGCGGAAGAAGGTAATAATAACAAGCCAAGGGTCAATACCGGACAGGAAGCAAGTACAGAATCGCTGAGCAGAGGGAGAGGTCTAGGAATAGCCGAGGTCAAGTCCAAAAGCAACAGTCCAATTTACACACAAGCAGCAGAGCACAGCAAGGAAAACCTATAACTGTCAAAGGATGATTTCCAGTAGCTGCCTTAAATAGGGAGCTAATCACCTGAGCGCTGACATGACAGGGGGGCGTGACTCAGGTGTGACATCATCAGGGGGTGTGACCGTCGAGAGGGGAATGTCATAAGCACTGAGTCACCAAGGGGCATGGCCTGACAACGCATCTGGCACCGCGCTGCAGTGTCTGTACCCCATACTGCAGCGCTAGAGCTCGGACAGATTGGTTACAAAACGTTGATCAGTTCAGCAATTGCACATTTTTTTTCTTTTCATGTTATTAAACACATTACATGTTAATGCAAGATAATGGGTAGTTACAGCAAAAAACATTTTGTGGCAATAATTCCATTATTATACCCATGTTATTAAATGTGTGGTATTATAGCAAAAGCATTTTACAGCAATCAATAAAACCATTAGTATACTCGTGTTATTAAACACATTCCATTAAAGCAAAAGCATTTTATAACAATCAGTAATGCCATAACTGTACCCTTTTTATTAAAAACTTTGCATTATAAAAAGCAATTAATGGCAACAACGCCAATATTATACTTGTATTATTAAAAGTGTTGCATGATAGCAAAAGCAGGAATAACACCATTTTTATACCCATGTTATTGAACATATAGTTTAAAAAAACACTTTATTGCAAACTTTACATTGCAATTCTCATGTTAGTGAATGCATTACTGCATCAGACCATGTCGTTCAAAAACATTTTACCTCAATAATTGCATTATTATACCTGGTTTTGAATGCATAGTTCATATACATTTTAGCACAAACATTCCATTGCTACACCCATTAGTAAATGCATTACTGCATCAGACCGTGTAGTTCAAAGACATTTTGCTGCAAAAACTGCATTTTAATACCTGTTTTATTGAATTCAAAGACAATTTATCAGAAGTATTACATTGTTATATCCATGCTATTGAACACATTAAGGCCTCATGCACATCACCATTGTTTGATTCTGTGTCCGTTGCTCCGTTTTTCATGATTTTCTGCGGACCCATTGGTTTTCAATGGGTCTGTGGAAAACTCGGAAAATGCACCATTTGTCCTCCGCGTCCGTGATTCCAGTCCGTCAAAAAAATATAACCTGTCCTATTCTTGTCCGTGAAAAACGGTTCACGGACCCATTCAAGTCAATGGGACCATGAAAAAAAGCGGATGGCCACCCGTGTGTCATCCGCGTCCGTTTGTTTTGCGGATCCCTTGGCAGGCACTTGGCAAAAATTGTCAGCCTGTCTTTTGGTAAAATCTTTTGGGTCATGTCCGCTAAAAAAAATGGAAGACACACGGAAACACAACGGAAGGCAAAAACGGACACGGATCACTGAACAACGGAACCCCTTTTTGCAGACAGCAAAAAAAACGGTCGTGTGCATGAGGCCTAATGCAGTTGAGGTGGGGACCCCATGAACAGGTGTGTTGGTGGTGTTAGTAGTGGCATCAATAGCTATGGTGGAGGCAGTGGTAGCAACATTGGTACTTGGGGCAAATGCAGAACAAGGAATCGGAAGGAGAGCCAAGGAGCCAACGATAACATATTACAATCCTATTGTCACCTTCACTTTTGTGTCAGTCTGGTTCCCACACCAGATGCTTTTCCGTCTTCTCCACATCCTCCATGAACATCCTCCTGTCCCAAACAGAAGCAGGGCAGAGGGTCACTCCCACTCCCACTTCCTCTCCCTTCTATCATACGTGTAAAGTGAAGTGTTGCCATGCTGTGCTGCTCTGCCTGGGCAAGACTAGCCAGACAGCTGATCACTTGCTAAAGTGCATCAAGCAGAAAACATTCTGTTGGCTGTTTCCCTGCCAAATCCAAGTGGGCAAGGATGTCAGCAACAATAGCAGGAATGTTGTGGCTGCACTGCATTTGGGGGAAATAACACATGATCCCTGTGTAGTGCACTAGATAAATTAGTCATGCAACATTTGTTGAAAAAGTACAGTGGCTTGCAGAGGGTCTTGGCCATGTCCAAGAGATTGTCTTTTTAACCATTCCAATGTGGCAAGGAACGCCCTCCTGGAATTGCAGCGAGAGACAGAACGGTTTGTCATTGAACCACTTGATCCGTGATTTTCCAACTCGCTGGAATTCCACCTTGCATAGGCTAGAGCATGTGTATGAGCAACGTAAAATGGTAAATGGTTTCCTCGTGCACCAGACCATAGCAGCAGCAAGCATGTATTATTTTGAGGTCAGGCAGTGGCAGGTCATCAGAGACACCTGCCATGCACTTATGCCCTTCGAAGAGGCCACCAGATTTATGAGTAGAGACAACTGCAGTAGCAACAATGTCATCCTTCTGTTATTTATCTTAGAGCAGACACTAATGCTGATGCAACAAGGGACAGAGGAAAAACAGCTTTGGGATATTGCTGGCCACCCTGTAGCTGTTGGGGACCCACACAGAGAAAGTCACGTAAAGGAGGAAGTCGAGGATGAGGGTGAGGAGCTACCATTGGAGGAAAAGGAAAAGTAGGAGGAGGAGATGCTTGTGCAGAAGGATAAGGCTGATGATGAACACGATCAAAGCAGTTATGATAACCTATGATATCAGCAGTAAGAGCTAGAAAGAACTGGGACCTTTGGCATGCTAGCCATAATGGCAAGCTATATGCTTGCCTGCTTATGTAATGACAAGTGTATCCTGACCATCAATCTGATGATTGCGGAATAGCCATGCATTTAGACCCTCACTATATAAGCAAAATGTGGGAATGTTTTACTGTTGCTGAAAGGGAGGCCAGATTACTTTTTTACCACAATACATTGGGTGCACAGCTTGCCACAGTTTTCGGTGAACAGATGGCTGCTGCTCGCATATCTGAACAGAAGGCCCCTCTCCACCCCCTGCAGAGTCATCTACCTCCTGCCATTTCCACTACCACAAACAGCATCGGTCAGTTCAGTATCATCAACATGATACATAAATCTTCCTATGAGCTGCTCCAGGCTGACGTAAATGCGCAAACAGAGATGTACTGCTTCAACACCTAGGTTCAGTTCTACCTGGACTCTGGTCTTTCTCCTCCAAATACCATGTTCCCTGACCCCAGGCTAAAACAGTGGCCTGAACTGGACCAGTATGCTTTATCTGCTCATTCTTGCTAAGCCTCCAATGTCATCTCAGAGAGAGTGACACCCAAATGGACAAAGTTGTCCTGTGCCAGTGTACAAAACATCACATTTGTCAAAATTAATGAGGCATGGATCAAGGAAGAATTTCACACACATATACAGTGCCTTGTGAAAGTATTTGGCCCTCTTGAACTTTTCGAACTTTTGCCACATTTCAGGCTTCAAACATAAAGATATAGAACTGTAATTTTTTGTGAAGAATCAACAACAAGTGGGACACAATTATGAAGTGGAACGAAATTTATTGGATATTTCAAACTTTGTTAACAAATAAAAAACTGAAAAATTGGGCGCGCAAAATTATTCAGCCCCCTTAAGTTAATAGTTTGTAGCGCCACCTTTTGCTGCGATTACAGCTGTAAGTCGCTTGGGGTATGTCTCTATCAGTTTTGCACATCGAGAGACTGAAACATTTGCCCATTCCTCCTTGCAAAACAGCTCGAGCCCAGTAAGGTTGGATGTAGAGCGTTTGTGAACAGCAGTTTTCAGTTTTTTCCACAGATTCTCGATAGGATTCAGGTCTGGACTTTGACTTGGCCATTCTAACACCTGGATATGTTTATTTGTGAACCATTCTATTGTAGATTTTGCTTTATGTTTTGGATCATTGTCTTGTTGGAAGACAAATCTCCGTCCCAGTCTCAGGTCTTTTGCAGACTCCATCAGGTTTTCTTCCAGAATGGTCCTGTATTTGGCTCCATCCATCTTCCCATCAATTTTAACCATCTTCCCTGTCCCTGCTAAAGAAATGCAGGCCCAAACCATGATGCTGCCACCACCATGTTTGACAGTGGGGATGGTGTGTTCAGGGTGATGAGCTGTGTTGCTTTTACGCCAAACATAGCGTTTTGCATTGTTGCCAAAAAGTCTGATTTTGGTTTCATCTGACCAGAGCACCTTCTTCCACATGTTTGGTGCGTCTCCCAGGTGGCTTGTGGCAAACTATAAAAAAACACTTTTTATGGATATCTGTAAGAAATGACTTTCTTCTTGCCACTCTTCCATAAAGGCCAGATTTGTGCAGTATACGACTGATTGTTGTCCTATGGACAGAGTGTCCCACCTCAGCTGTAGATCTCTGCAGTTCATTCAGAGTGATCATGGGCCTCTTGGCTGCATCTCTGATCAGTCTTCTCCTTGTATGAGCTGAAAGTTTAGAGGCCAGGTCTTGGTAGATTTGCAGTTGTCTGATACTCCTTCCATTTCAATATTATCGCTTGCACAGTGCTCCTTGGGATGTTTAAAGCTTGGGAAAACTTTTTGTATCCAAATCCTGCTTTAAACTTCTCCACAACAGTATCTCGGACCTGCCTGGTGTGTTCCTTGGTATTCATGATGCTCTCTGCTCTTTAAACTGACCTCTGAGACAATCACAGTGCAGGTGCATTTATACGGAGACTTGATTATACACAGGTGGATTCTATTTATCATCATTAGTCATTTAGGTCAACATTGGATCATTCAGAGATCCTCACTGAACTTCTGAAGAGAGTTTGCTGCACTGAAAGTAAAGAGGCTGAATAATTTTGCACGCCCAATTTTTCAGTTTTTTATTTGTTAACAAAGTTTGAAATATCCAATAAATTTCGTTCCACTTCATAATTGTGTCCCACTTGTTGATTCTTCACAAAAAATTGCAGTTTTATATCTTTATGTTTGAAGCCTGAAATGTGGCAAAAGGTCGAAAAGTTCAAGGGGGCCAAATACTTTCACAAGGCACTGTGTATATATATATATATATATATATATATATATATATATATACATATATATTAGAGATGAGCAAATTGAAGCTGATGAATCCAAATTTCCTCACGCTCAGTGGTAACGAATCACATTTTTTCCTAAAATGGCTGCTGCACATGTTAGGGAATGAAACAAAGAACTCTGGGAACGAGGGATCACCCACAATGCCATGTATGCAGCCAATAAGCATCCAGCCAGCCCTTTGATGTCACAGCCCTATAGATAGCCATTATACTGCTGCTCATTAGTGATGAGTGAGCATGCTCAGCCGAATATGGGTTCGGCTTGAGCATCGCTATGTTCAGCACATGGCGGTACTCGGCCGAATACCACATGGGCTTGAGCACAATGCTCGAGTCTCCTCCTCGCACGTTTGCCATCTGCTAAGTAGCCAATGAACGTGTAGGTAAGTAATGCCCTTCAATGAAATGGTGCAGCCATGTTAGCTACTGGCATTACAGTGATTGGCTGGCAGGACATCAGTATCATCATACATCAGTATCATCGGAGCTTAAATAGCACCCGATGAAACGTGCTTGGATCAGTCATAGTCAGGGAGAGCAGAGCTTAGGAAGGGAATGACAGTGTAGGGAGCGAAATTCACAGTTCTTATTCTAAGAAAGCTTTTCAAAGACCCAAAAGTCCTTTTAAGGACTACTGAGTGTCTGTGTGTGTGTGTGTGTTTGAGAGCAGCAATATATTTTTACCTGCGCTAAATTGATCCGTCTCAGGGACATCCGTGCTGAGGAAAGGACAAATAGTGCAGGGAGAGAAACTTGCTGTTTTTACTCCCAAAAGCTTTTCAAAGACCACAAAGTCCTTTTAAGGACTACAGTGTGTGTGTTTGACAGCAGCAAGATATTTTTCTTTAATAACTATCAGTGACATATACTGTACATCATCCGCAGACTGTGTCTGACCCAAAAAAACATAATTTTCCAGGGCCTGCAGGTGAGCTGACGCTCTAAAACATTATATGTGAGGGCCTGCAGGTGAGCTGACCCTCTAAAACATTATATGTGAGGTCCTGCAGGTGATTTGACCCTAAAAAACATGAAATGCAAGGGCCTGCAGGTGAGCTGACCCTCTAAAACATTATGAGCGAGGGCAGCCTAAAAAGCATCTTGATATGATGGAGGAGGGGTAGAGAAGTCAAGGGCAATCCAGGCCTTGTTAATTTTTATGAGTTGACCTGTCAGCCTTTTTAGTGGACAGACGGATACGCTTATCAGTTAAAATGCCCCCAGCAACACAAAATACCCGCTCTGACAAAACGCTGACGGCAGGGCAGGCCAGCACCTCTGAAGCGTAGAGTGGCAGTTTGTGCCAAGTGTCCAGCTTGGACACCAAATAGTTGTACGGCACAGAGGGATCACTGAGGACGCTGACACGGTCTGCTATGTACTTCTTCATCATCTTCCAAAATTTTTCCCGCCTTGTGACACTAGGCCGCGCATCAGGGTGAGGGTGCTGGCGGGGTGTCATGAAAATGTTCCAGGCCTTGGAGAGTGTTGTCCTGTCTCTGTCGGAACTGATGTGTGTTCCCCTCATCTCCCCTCCTGGGTTGCACAAGGAACTACATACTCTGCCGCCAGTGTTGCCAGCTGTAAATTTATCCACAAGGACATTCTGTTCTATTATTATTATGGTTTGTGGTTGTATTATTGTTGGTATTATTATTATGGTTTATGGTTGTAAAATATGTTATGGTTATTTTGTTATTTATTAGGTAATTAACAGGCCATGCCATTGGTTTACCTCAACTCTCGTGTGTTATGTTTATAGTTATATTAATGTATAAGTTTGGGATGTTTGTTGTGCATGGGACATATATGCTGTATGATTGCCATGTGTGTGAGCTTGCCAAGCTCCTAAGCTGCCAACAAGTTAAGGCCATTATCAGACACAACTACCAACCGTGCCTGGTTGTAGGTTGAGTGGTGAGAGCCACAGCTCAGTCTGGTCCTTTATACCCTGCCACAACTCTGCGGCGGTGTGCTGTTTGCTCCCAGCAACTGACTGATGGCTGACTGGTGCTGCAAGATGAGAATTCAGAGGTGGAAGTGGAGTAGGAGTAGGAGAAGGGGGGTTTGCTGCAACTAATGTAGGTGTTGGTAAAAATCCTGATGCAATGGGGGCCCGCAATCCATGGCGGTGATAGCACCTGTGCCATCCCAGGGTACGACTAGCTACCAGCCTCCACAAGACCTTTCACACCGAGAAAAATAGTGGTGGCTGGGGACTGAGTAACGAGGGACGTTCACCGCCATGATGCTGAGGAAAGCCTCAGTGTCCACTGGCCCAAATGGCAACATTTCCAGGGCAAGCAATTTTTAAAGGTATGCATTTAGTGCTATAGCCTGTGGGTGGGTGGCTGGGTATTTTCGCTTACGTTCAAAGGCCTGGGTTAAGGACATCTGCACACTGGCCTATTTGGTGTGGCCCGCCTTCTCTCTTTTGCCATCCCACAGCCTCTTCCAGCCTGTTGCGGTGCTGTGGATCCCTCCCCCTCTGTACTGCTGTCCTCGTTTGGCTTGCCACCTTTCCAGGTTGGGTCAGTGTTATTGACCTAACAAGACCCTCACTTATTGACAACTGTGTCTCATCCACATCATCCACCTCATGAAACACTTATTGCCATTCCCCACCGTCATCTTCTTCTGACTGTGGATGCTGAAGAGTTTGCAAATCAGTGCACAAGATTTCCTCATGTCCCTCTTCAGGGAGGATCAGCTCACCTGCAGGCCCTCACCTTCAATATTTTATAGGGTCAGCTCACATGCAGGACCTCCTCTACAATATCTTAAAGGGTCAGCTCACCTGCAGGCCCTCACCTACAATATTTTACAGGGTCAGCTCACCTACAGGCCCTCACCTACAATATTTTACAGGGTCTGCTCAGCAGCAGGCACTCACCCATAATTTTTTGCAATGCTCAGAAGCAGGCCCCCCCGTCATGTGATCCGTGCAGGGGGCGTGGCTCAGCACTGGATTTGATCCCGTGCTGAGCCACGCCCCCTGCACTGATCACATGGCGGTGACGTCACCCCAGGTCCTTCGTCTTTTCAACAGTTCGGGTTCGTGGAAGCCGCCCCTTATGGATTCCATATGCCGGGATAGTCCGCGGTAGTGGAATCCATAACGGGATGCGGCGATTACCACAACCCGAACGCCAAACTATTTTTTAAAGTTCGCTCATCTCTAGTGATATACAGGCTGTTTCGGAGTGCCTCTTCCATGAAATTTTTGGCAGCACTTTATGTACAATTTAATATACAGGAAAGAATGTTTCCTAGCAATTTTTGCTTTAAAATTGATTTTTTTTTGGGGGGGTTTTGGGCATATTTTTGTCAGTCTGTAAAAGTGGCGTACAACTCGGACAACATGGTTCCCAGCAGTGACCTGGGAGTCCAAGATGCATCCAGATATCGTCCCTATGCTGTTCCCGATCCATTTCGGTGGTGTTTCTGTCACTTTCTGACCTTTTCCAATGAACCAGGCACCCTCCCCTCTTCAGAGCAAGGGGTGCCTGGTTGTCTCCCATTGACTTCCATTATACTCGGGAGCTAGGTCGAGCACACGAACATAGCGATGAGTTCCATCCGAGCACCCGAACACTCGAATACTTTGGTGCTCGATCATCAATACCTCTGAAATTCCAGCAAACCATTCTTGTTATTGCGGTCTTATTAGCCCTTGTGTGGTGCAGTTATATATATGTTCTAAAGCCTTGTTTTGTTGTGCATTAGTGGGGGGAAATAAGGGGGGCTTATTAGCCGTTGTGTGTTGAAGTGAGAACAGCCCTTTTTGGCGTGTATTAGTGGTAAAAAAAGATATTATTTGCTGTTCACGGCCGCATTTATATGTTCTAAAGTTTTTTTTTTGCGTATATTAGTGGGGAAAAAGAAAAAGGGCTTATTAGCCATTGTGTGGTGAAGTGAGAAAATGACAGGCTTTTTTGGCGTGTATTAGTGGCAAAAAATAAGGATTATTTGCCGTTCACGGCCGCAGTAATATGTTCTAAAGCCTCTTTGGCGTGTATTAGTCGGGAAAAAGAAAACAGGCTTATTAGCCATTGGATGGTGAAGTGTGAAAATTGAAGACCTTTTTGGCGTGTATTAGTGACAAAAAATATCTTTATTATATGTCCTAAAGCCTTTTTTTGGCATGTATTAGGTTGGGGGGGGGTTTACGATTGTGTGGTGAAGTGAGAAAATTAAAGCCCTTTTTGGCATGTATTAATGTCCTTTTTATTTACTTATTTGATCTAACAGTATGTCAGAGAAGAGCCAGGCCCTGCACAGGGGTGTGGCAGAGGCCAAAATGTTTCTGGTGCCGACACAGGTCACAGCAGAGTAAGGGGGCGTGGCAGCAGGGGTCACTTTGAGAAGCCTGAGATCCCAGTGTCAGCTAGAGGTTGTGTCTTGACCAGCAACCCAGCGGTTCTTGAATTGTTGACTCGATCTTCGACTTCGTCGCAAGGGATATCAGACACCCCCAGCCAAGAGTCGGTAGGTTCGTCAGACACAACCCTTAGTTGGCTTGGCCCGGGAGAAGGCCCTGTGCCCTCACCTGTCCTCAGCCTGCCTTTGTCCTTTTCTGTTCGCTCAGCCAGAAAAGTACTATATGCTGTGGGCTCAGCTCCACTTATACAGCGAGGACAAGCTGCTAGAGGACAGTCAGCAGCTACTGTCCTGCCAAGATCCGGAGAAGACATCCACCACTTCCTCCAGTAGATGGGCAAGTAGTGATGAGGAAAATGGAGTGGGAGCTGCTGTTGCGAGCGGTTAGGCTCCTGGCTCAAAGACCGTTGAGGAGGACATCACTGACATGCAGACAGTACTCGATGATGATGTAGCTGATTTCAATTGGGAGCCAGGTGACAAAGGGCTTCATAATCATCAGGAGAAGAGGATGGCAGCTTGAGCATGAGACAGCGGCAGAGCCAGCAAGTCGATAGCGTGGCCGCGAGTCAGCAGGGTAGCAGCAGTGGGAGGTTGGAAGCCAAACGTGCCTAGAGTAGACCACCCCCCGCAAAGTAGTGGTGCAGGGGTTCACGGAGGCAGTGGCGGTAGCTGTCAGTCAGTGCGAAGTGTTGGGGGCAAAATTACATACTCGGCGGTGTGGCAGTTTTTTTGTTAAGCCATCAGGGGAGGTGAACATGGCCATTTGTCAAATCTGTGGGCAGAAGGTGAAGCGTGGCCAGGGTGCCAATGTTGACATATGCAGCATCACCATAAAGTGGCCTGTAAGAACCGTGGCTCCAATGTGGTGGTCCAGCCTGCCGCAGCAAACATTGCATCACCCAGTGTCACGCACCCAAGTTAGGACTTTAGGTTCCGGTGTATAAACTCACCTACCTCTGGGGTTAGTTCATACTTGCAGTCAGTCAGGACTTTGATTAGGGTTTCTCTAGGAGGTGACCTGCTACTTTACATAGTTTCCAGGCCTTTTCCTCTCACCCCTTTCCCTCCTACGTTCGGTCTGGGTTTCCCTCCCACACCGAAGCGAGACACCACCAGCATACCACATGTGCAGGGCATGGCGGTGTCAAGCTATTCAGCACCCAGTTTGTCACACAGGGGAGGAACTGCTCCGTGTCCTTCATCAAGAAATCAAATCCTGGCTTTATCCGCAACAACTCAAAATCAGAACCATGGTGACCGACAACGGGAAGAACATGATGTCGGCACTCCGTCAAGTAGGGCTGAGCCACCCTGCATGGCACAAAATGGTTAATCTGGTTGTCAAGCTTTTCCTTAAGTCTTCCACCCATCTGCAAGACATCCTAAAAATGGCCAGGAAACTTTGCATGCACTTCAGCCACTTGTACACCGCCAAGCACACTGTCCTTGAGAAACAGTGGCAGAACTCCATCCCCCAACATAGGCTGATATGCAACGTTTCCACCCTTTTGAATTCCACCTTCCATATGTTGGACCGACTGTGCACAGAGAAAGGCCATAAACAATTTCTTGATGATACAGGCAGACAGAGGTACTACCCTGTGTCACTTAGATGTTAGCCAGTGGCAGCTCATGTGTGACACCTGCTGTTTGCTTGTGCTCTTTGAGGAGGCCACTTTATTTGTCAGTCGCCAGGACTACAGGATGAACAACGTCATTCCACGGATTCATATTCTGTAAAAGATGCTGGTAAATTTGGCTGGTCAGGGGACTGGAGACGTGGCGCCTACATCTCATGGCCACATGAGCCCTATAGGGGCTGAACTGGAGGAGGAGGACTTTGAGCACAAACAATGTATAGCGAAATTGGTGGTTTTTCTACACAGGTGACAGAAGAGGAGGAGCAGGAGCAGCCGGAGGAGCAAGAGGGAGATGAGGAAGACGAGGCAGAAGACCCAGACAGACTGTGGCAATATGCAGTGGAGACGAAGGCAGGGAGTCACTCTGAGTCACTTGCACAAATGGCCCGATGCATGCTCACTTGCATGTGTAGTGACAGCCGAATGGTCACTATTCATTAGAGGAATGACTACTGGCTCTTCACCATGTTAGATCCTCGCTACCAGTCCAAAATGGGGGCCTTGAGGGAGGACAACCTGAACTACTATAGAGACATTCTATGTAGTCAGGTGGCTGCTGCCTATCTGCGACACCGTCCATCCTCTCGCAGGTCTGGCCGACGGGGCACTCTACGCTTACTTTCCACTGCCATGGCTGCTTGGGGGGAGTGCGGTTGGCAGGAGCAGTACCAGCTACATCAGCCGCATCCTAAGTCTAGAGTCGCTGATGAGCAGCTTTCTTCACCCGCATATTGAGGAAACTACTCACCAGCAGCTAGACATAGAGCAGAACCTGAACCAGCAGGTTGGTGGCATACTTGGAGTGGACCTTGCCAGCTAGCCAGCCAGAGACTGACCTTTGTCAAGATAAATCAGGCGTGGATCAGCCACGATTTCCACCCACCAATGCCTGATGCATCAGATTAGATCATCCATGCTGCCTCATCCAAACCTTGACAACAGAGAACGGTTTCTTCTGGCTACCTGCCTCAGCTACTACTCTGATGCTGTCACCCCCCTGATGCCACACATATGATGCCAAGTGCTCCTTCTTTAACCCACCTTTGTCAGTGGGTACTGTTATTGCCACCCACCTCCCCACTCTGTCACCGGGTCACTCTGTGGTCTCCTCCACACTATGTCAACTTGCCAGTCTGTGGTCTCCTCATGCTGCTGCCACCTCTATACTATGTCAGCTTGCCGCTCTGTGGCCTCCTCATGCTGCTGCTACCTCAACACTATGTCACCTTGCCACTCTGTGGCATCCTCATGCTGCTGCTGCTGATGCTGCCACCTCGCCACTATGTCACTGGGCCACTCTGTGGTCTCTTTATTCTGCTTCCACCTCACCACTATGTCATTGGGCCACTCTGTGGACTTCTCAAGCTGTTCTCCCACCCCCCCACTCCATGACTGGGCCACTATTTTGGCTTATTGGCCTGGTTGACATCACCATTTATTTGACCCTTCTGATCTTTCAGAAGGAAGGAAAAATGATATGCACAATGGATCCTGTCTGTGTTGCAGCTTTAAGGCCTTATGGTCCCAGAAGAATTGGATTGTGAGTTGGTAGCCAAAAGCAGGAGTGGGTACAAAATACAGAAGGCATGCAAATATTCCATTCACGTGCCATCTCTGTTTTGGATCCACTCCTGTTTTCTTGGGCATTAGCAATACTGATGGATTACTGACCAAACGCTGCCTGAGTGAAGGCGGATGCTCAACAGACAGGATCCATTTTTTGGGGGATATTCTACTGAACGATCAGAGAAAGGGCAAAATAATCAGTGACGTCAACACAAAGTTACTGCTGACACCCTCTCCACTCTGTCAGGGGGGCTCTACTTGTATAAGCGTTTAATAGAACAGGTTTTGTAGACATCTATGTGGAATCAGCTGACGACGGTGTAAAAGGTTTGCGCTTCTTCTTGACGCTAATATTGACCTGTAAGGCTGAGTTCATACTTAAGTTATTTAGTCAGTTTTGGCTCCGTAACTGCCCAAATAAGTGAAGTGTGCACTGATTCTAAGAGCGACGCTTGTTATCTGTGTGTCATAGTGACTCACAGTATTGTTTCACTACCACAGCAGACTTCCTATGCATGTTACTGCAAGGCACTATACAGGATCTCTTTAGACAGGAAATAGCTGTTTTCTAATGTGATGCGCCGCAAATAAATTTGGATCAAATCGAATTGTCTCGGAAAATTCGTAGAACAGGCCGAATTGAATTTTTTCTAAATTCGCTCATCTCTCATATATATTGTAGCGGACTGGACCCTGTACCAGAGTCTGCCCCAGTTTCCTGGAAGGGACTGCTTGCTCGCCTCCTGCCCTGCGACTATGGCCCCATGTATGCTTGTCCTGTTTGACCGGTGATGCCCCAGATAGCCCTGCTATGGAGCCCATTCGTATAATGAAAGACTATGGGAAAGACTTTAGCTCCATGGCAATTGAACTGGACATGTGTGGTCTGAGCGCCATTCCATAATGTGCGCTCAGACCTAAGCTATCTGGCGATATGTTGCATGTATATGTTTTATGTAACATTGTGTAATTTTATGTCCTTTGCAACCATGTGCTCAATGGAGTCTGCCTCTATCCTTGGATATATTGAGCGCTCAGATCCAAGCCCTCTGGGAATATGTTAAATGTCTGTGTACTGTAAAGGGTGGGACATTGTGTATTGAATAGTGATGTCTGTCCTATTGTCCCCACATGTGTATTGGCGATTTCCCTTTGTCCTGAGAGATAATTGAATGACTCCTCAATTGTCTCAGGACAGAAGACATTGTGTATTCTCCTGCCTGTGGTGATTGCATTACCCATGTAGGGGTGATTGTATCACAGGCAGAGGGAGAGGGATATGCTGGGGGGTGTCTGTATTGTCCCAATGTGTGTGATTGGCTGCTGTATCCCGTGTCGCAGTCTTCCTTCTGGTCCTCTAGGGGAGTGTCCACCAGGTGGGAGACCTGGATAAATACCCGGGCAGGTGGCCATAATACAGAGAGCTGAGATCACGGCTGATTTTCTTGGACCCAACCGGAGAAATCTGTGCAGTTCGTGAGGATAACAGCAGAGTACCTGCAGTTCATGGCAGATGGTATCGCCCCGCCCTCCCCAGCGGCCGGAGTGTGTATCCCAGGGAGCTGAAGGTGTCTTCCTCCCCAGCGGCTGTGTGTACCCCAGGGGCTGAAGGTGGTCGTCCTTCCTTCCCAGCGGCAGTGTGTACCCCAGGGAGCTGAAGGTGTCATCCTTCCTCCCCAGCGGCCGTGTGTACCCGGGAGCTGAAGGTGCCGTCCTTCCTCCACAGCGGCAGTGTGTACCCCAGGGAGCTGAAGGTGTCGTACTTCCACCCCAGCAGCAGGACAAAATATTGAAAGGAGACAGTTGGTCCCCCTCCACCAGCAGGAGAGGGTCAGGAGAGGAGCCTGCTACCCGCTCTCCCCAGCGGCAGTCTACAGTTCAGAGAGAGGGCTTGTTGCACCTCTCTCCAGCGGCAGCCTAACCCACCAAGGGAGATGTTACGCTCCCCAACGGTGCAGATGGGACCGTGGTCTCTGCACTTGCAGCACAAGGGCAAGGATGGTCGGTCCTGTCCGCCAGCCACAGAGCGGTTTATCCAGAGGGAGACAGTCGGTCTCCTCCCCCACAACCAGGCTCCCACCAGGCTACTTCCGTGGTAGCGCTGGCCCAGGGCAGAGTCCCGCCGGTCTCTGCCCACTCAGCAACCCACCTAGGCAGTCTACCAGTCCCCCGCACAGCCGTATTGAGGCACCTGGACATGGACAAGTTGCTACTTTATCCAGGTGTAGTAACCATTTATTGGGGGTGGGCTGTACTGCTGTTTGTGCTTCGTGGGTGGGTTGCTGGACTAACCAGGGCACTGACCGGCAGGAGGTCAGATACCCTGTTAGTCTCTTTGGTAAAGGGAGAAATGTAGCGGACTGGACCCTGTACCAGAGTCTGCCCAGTTTCCTGGAAGGGACTGCTTGCTCGCCTCCTGCCCTGCGACTATGGCCCCATGTATGCTTGTCCTGTTTGACCGGTGATGCCCCAGATAGCCCTGCTATGGAGCCCATTCGTATAATGAAAGACTATGGGAAAGACTTTAGCTCCATGGCAATTGAACTGGACATGGTGGTCTGAGCGCCATTCCATAATGTGCGCTCAGACCTAAGCTATCTGGCGATATGTTGCATGTATATGTTTTATGTAACATTGTGTAATTTTATGTCCTTTTGCAACCATGTGCTCAATGGAGTCTGCCTCTATCCTTGGATATATTGGCGCTCAGATCCAAGCCCTCTGGGAATATGTTAAATGTCTGTGTACTGTAAAGGGTGGGACATTGTGTATTGAATAGTGATGTCTGTCCTATTGTCCCCACATGTGTATTGGCGATTTCCCTTTGTCCTGAGAGATAATTGAATGACTCCTCAATTGTCTCCAGGACAGAAAGACATTGTGTATTCTCCTGCCTGTGGTGATTGCATTACCCATGTAGGGTGATTGTATCACAGGCAGAGGGAGGGATATGCTGGGGGTGTCTGTATTGTCCCAATGTGTGTGATTGGCTGCTGTATCCCGTGTCGCAGTCTTCCTTCTGGTCCTCTAGGGAGTGTCCACCAGGTGGGAGACCTGGATAAATACCGGGCAGGTAGCCCTTAATAAAAGAGAGTTCCTGCTTGACCCTCAAAGCGAAGTGTCGTCTCGTTATTGGGGGATTTGACTGTATGCTGATTGCCAGGAGTGTAAGCTGTTCATATTGCTTTTCCTGTTCGGCTGCTTCCAGGGTTCGTGTGTCTCTTGTTCGGAAGTTGGTGAATTCGTGTGGTTTGCAGTTCGGGAAGTTGGTGATTGCAGTAGCTGCTGGTCTATCCGGAAAAGGGAATATCGCCTAAACGGAGTTGTGTGCGTAACGGTCCGTTACATATATATATATATATATATATATATATATATATATATAGCTGAGGCCAATTAATAGATCTATCCTTACTGATGTGGCCCAATAATGTCATTGTACCTGTCTACCTGCCTACCATCATGTATTGTACTGTATGGGTGGTGCTGCTACAACCATTATGCCACTGCTGCTGTCTGCCTGCCTACCATAATGTTCTGTACCCTGGGGCTGTTTCTGCTGCCACCATCATGGCACACTGTGAGACTGCCTACCATTATTTTCTCCACTGTACGGCTGCTGCCACTACCATAGCTGCTACTCCCTGCTGCCAGTGCCAATACCCCTACTGTCACTTCCATTACATCTACTGCCACTACCTTTACTGCTACACAGCGATCACTACTGCTACTACTACCCCTAAGCAGATGCACAAACATCTTCTGCCTTTTTGTTCCATGTTGTTATGGTACTGCTGCATTATTGCAGTCACATGCCACAATTACCCTACCCTATCCACTTCCACACTGTACTAGTGCTCCTAATTTAAATGGAGAATTTTTACAGGTTCCTTAGAATAAGGCACTGTTTCTTCTGATAATTAACACTTGCATGTGTATAAATATAAGCAGACATTCTGCCTCCATTAACACATAATGTTTGGATGCTTATTCAGAACACACAGCTATTTCTTATGACATTAACATGTGTGTATCAACAGGGGCAGTGATCTCCCACCATTAAGTCATAATTTTTGGGCGTGTGGTCGAAAAACAAGCCAGTGTTTTTTTCCCATAACACCATGTGTTTAAACAACATCCCCAATAAGGAACAATTTTTGCAAGCTGAAAAAGATTCTAATAATATATTAACAGTCAGTAAAGAGATCTCTCCCATTAATACCTAGTCCTATTACCTTGACAAGAGGATGTCCTCTATGTTTAAAGGAAAGACGGTTTCAACATTAACATAAAAAAAGGGATTCTTTACTGTAAGAGCAGTGAGATTATGGAACTCTGCCAGAGGAAATGGTACCTCAAGATGGTGGACTCACAAAAAGAGTTCAAATGGGGTCAGGGTGCATTTCTGTAGTGAAATAACTTTATAGGTTACAGTTAGTAGAATTCAAGAGAAGGGTTTTTGATCCAGGGAGTTATTCTGATTGCCTAATTGAAGTAGGCAAGGAGTTTTTTCCCCCTGAAATTAATTTTTTTCCCTTCCTCTGGATCAACTTTGCACTGTACCCAAGCTTTACACTGTGTAATTGATCCCTGATCTCTCCTTATAGTGTGGATAATGCCTCCCTATCCTTTGCCTACACTATGAATAATCTTTCCCTAAACTGCTCAATAGATATTTTTCCACAATAAAGTCTTTTCTAAACACTGTCTCTAGTACCTGTCAAATCTCTTTCTGCACTAAGTTCACTGGAAATTGGCGGAGACCGAGCAGGCTGAGGCTTTTTATAGGGCTTTGAGTTGTGACATCACAGGTGCTTGGTAGCTGCTGATTAGCTGCCTGGACTCATGCATGGCATTGTGGGTGATCTCTTATTCCAGGGCTTCTTACTTTCTCATTCTAATATGTGCAGCAGCCATTTTAGAAAAAATGTGATTCGTTATCACGAAGCGCAAGCAAATTCGACTTTGGGCCGAATCAAAGTTTTCCTGAAATTCGTATCGGATTCCACTGCATTAATTTTGATTCGCTCATCTCTACTCTTAACCATAGATATACATGTCAATGTCACTCTGACATTATTTGCTATTGCTGTCATTGAGCTTAAAAGGGGGAGGGGAAGTTAGGAGTCCTCAGAGTGTCATATACCAACTTTCAGGTCAATTGGAGCATATGTGATTTGTGTAGAATTAATTCAACAAGTTGGACACAAAACAAATTTCAAGATGTTCTTTTAGCTTTTCCCTGGATACCAGAAATATATTAATATAGAAAATAGACACCAGGGACCACAGTTCGAAATGAATACAGCTCAGAAACCTCTGCACATTAGACAACGAAGGCACAAAACCACTGTTCTGGACACATTAAAATCATTTGTTGCCTATTACATACAGATGTATCCTTCCTTACCTTTACCCTTTACTGGACCTGTCCTGATATGTGAGTTATGAGGAAATGGGCAGGCACATTGCGATATTTTACTGAAGCGGTTTCATGAGAATTTGAAGCCTCAAATTTAGGCCTCATGCACACGACCGTATTTATTTTGCAGTCCGCAAAAAAAAAGATTTGCAAAAATCGTGGATTCCGTATTTTGCGTAATGAAACAGCTGGCCCCTAATAGAACAGTACTATCCTTGTCCGTAATGCGGACAATAATAGGATATGCTCTATTTTTTTGCAGAACGGAAATACAGACAAACCAAAACGGAATGCACACGGAGTAACTTCAGTTTTTTTTGCGTGCCCATTGAAATGAATGGTTCCATATACGGTCCGCAAAAAAGCGCCGAAGGCCTAAGGGCTTATGCACACAAAAGTATTTTTTTTCCGTGTCTGCTCAATTTTGGTTGACTGTATGCTGAAAAAAAAACGGAAGTTACTCCGTGTGCATTCCGTTTCCGTATGTCCATGTGACTGTTCCGCAAAAGAATAGAACATGTCTTATTAATGTCCGCATTACGGACAAGGATAGGACTGTTCTATTAGAGGCCAGATGTTCTATTCCGCAAAATACAGAATGCACACGGATGTCATCCGTATTTTTTGCAGATTTTTTTTTTTTGCCGACAGCAAAATACAAATGGTCGTGTGCATGAGCCCTAATACACATGGTTGGAAAAAAATCTATTGATGTATGTGTAAATTATTTCTATATAATTGTGTTGAACATATGATAAAAACAGTCATTTAAATGCTGATTAGCGAATTTCTTGAAATTCTATTTGAATTTGATTTAGCCGAATGGGGCAATTCGATTTGGGTCCGAAAGTTCCATTTGAACTGTTCCTATTCCATTTGAACTGAAAAGTTGTGTATGTCATTCTGAGGTCTCCTAGGACTATGCAACTAATTTCAAACTCTTTAATGCCAAAACCAATCTTAAAGTGACAGCCACATGTATGGCTAAACAAATGGCTGCTGATTGTAACAAGCTTTTTTAAAAAAAAACTGCACTGTAGGAAACTTCTGTGATAAAGTCACTTCTGGTTGGGGAGCTGCGATTGGCCCAATAGATGTGGCCAAAACATGCACCATGTTTCCCAGATGAATCACAAATGTGTGCCCTTTATTGCAATGTTTCCTGATTTCCATACTTGACTCATATAAACCTTCTGATTTGTAAAAATTAAACTATTTTATCCCTTCTCAGCCAGAACTGTTATTTTTATAATCCTTGCATCTTGTTAAGCACAGTGCTTCAGAGCTGTTGTGTAATTAGACAAGGGTGAGGTTCTTATCCCTCCGATTGCATACCTAATAATTAGAGGTGAGCGAAGTTTTGAAAAATTCTATTTGTCCAATTCGTCAAAGGTTGCCAATAAATTAGATTTGTTACATATTATTTTGTCACAAATCATTATAAATCAGGTATACCTGTACCTCACACTTGCTGAGGGAATATATGTGCAGTTAGCCCGCTCCCTACGCAGCAGGTGCCAGCTGTGTCATACAGCAGTCACCCGACCAAAAGAATGGTGATCCCACTGGACCCCTTTATTTCACCCCTCAGAGGCCACGATCAACACCAATTGCAGCATCTGTGAGGTAAGGCAGAGAGATGTAGCTCCCTTTGCCTCCCAATCAGAGCCCCCGCAGTAAAATCGTGGGGCTCCGATCGGTTACCCTGACAGCTTGGGCGCTTTTGACGCTTCCCATGGCTGCCAAGAAAACCTCCCTGCTGCGCTGTGCATGAGGCACACCACAGCAAGGAGCACGTCAAAATTCTATTCACCCTAACAGATCTCTATTAGGGTGAATAGGACAAGCGATCAAAAAATCCCAGGTTCTAGACCCCCTAAGAGGGTTAAAAGTTATTAACACTGTAAAAATAAATAAATAAAATAATAAATTAACATATTTTATAAGTTTATATCACCCCCCTTTCGCTCAACCCCACTGAACACCCTTCTTAAGAACTATTAAAATATTTTTTAAAAATGTTATGTGCTCTGATTGCTATAATGGAAAAAAAAAACACAATTCACCTTTTTTGTTACCTTTTCTCCAAAAAAATGTAATAACAGTGATCGAAAAGTTGTATGTACCACAAAAATGGTGCAAATAGAATCTATATTTTGTTCCAAAAAAAAAAGAAGCCATCATACAGCTCCGTAATATGACCGAAATATGAAAAAAAAATACTTTTGACCAATTGGGCATTGTACCCTTGAAACATTGCATGGCCTTTGCATGGCATCTTACTGCCACTGATCCTTATGTGAATTGTGGCAGAACTATGAACTTCAGGTTTTTATACAGATCTATCTATTCACATGTTGATGCAGTTTTTGCACACTTAAACCTCCAATAAATAAGGAGAGGTGGAGAATTTTTTGTATGATTGCCTTTGGAAAATGTATAGTAAATAAGATTATCATATTTTCATCACACGTGACTGCTAACTGTACAGAATCGGTATTATGGTAGGGAATCACTTTAATTGGCTCATCATCTGAGAAGCCAAAGGTTTAAATATTAGCAGAATATCGCAAAGTACTGAACATGTAGGTATAGAGGCATCATTGATTCTAGAAGTTTCATAGCAACTGGCCAAACAATATTAGAGAAGAAATGTCATCCCATCTGAAAGGATCACTCTACACTTTTTGTTAGGCTACTTTCACACTAGAGTTTTAGTTTTTTGGTATTGAGATCAGTCAATACTGAAAAAAAAAATGCTTCAGTTTTGTCCCCATTCATAGTCAATGGGGACAAAACTGAACTGAACAGAACAGAATTCTCCAAAATGCATTCCGTTCCATTTAGTTGCGTTCCTATACCGGTGAGCAAACCGCAACATATTGTAGTTTGCTTTCTGTCCTCAGATGTGGAGCAAGACGGATCCGGCATGACCTCCAATGCAAGTCAATAGAGACTGATCCGTTTTCTCTGACACAATCTGACATAATAGAAAATGGATCCGTCCTCCATTGACTTTCAATGGAGTTCATGATGGATCAGTCTTGGCAATGTTAAAGATAATACAACCGGATCCGGTCATAACGGATGCAGATGGTTGTATTATCAGTAACTGAAGCGTTTTTGCTGAACCCTGATGGATCCAGTAAAAACGCTAGTGTAAAAGTAGCCTTAGCTTCTGGAATGAAAGTCCTGAATTGCAATGTCTGCCTGTATAGTAGTAATTTAGCTGTGTTTAGAAGTTTTTATATAGCTGGTATAAAGCCAATAATGATAGTGCATGGGAACAATAACTGCATCTTAACAAGATTTGAGCTCATCATGGAATTAAGGCAGACAGAAATTGGTAACCAAGCTTCTACTATGCTGCTATGTATGTTGATGGAGTAAAGGAACAACCTATCATTACTTTGGATTAGTTTGATGCAGCTTTTAGTTAGGGATACAGCTGTGTGCCTGGTGAACATGTAGGGTTATGTCTGAAAAAAATGAATTCCTCTTTTTCACCTGTAGGGTAGTGATGTCGCGAACATAAAATTTTCAGTTTGCGAACGGCGAACGCGAACTTCCGCAAATGTTCGCGAACGGGCGAACAGGGCGAACCACCATAGACTTCAATAGACAGGCGAATTTTAAAAACCAAAGGGACTGTTTCTGGCCACAATAGTGATGGAAAAGTTGTTTCAAGGGGACTAACACCTGGACTGTGGCATGCCAGACGGGGATCCATGGCAAAACTCCCATGGAAAATTACGTAGTGGACGCAGAGTCGGGTTTTAATCCATAAAGGGCATAAATCACGTAACATTCCTAAATTGTTTGGAATAACATGCTTTAAAACATCCAGTGTGTGTATACGATCAGGTATGATGTTGTATCGATCAGGTAGTGTTAGGGTTACGCCCGCTTCACAGACATTGACAGACCAAACTCCCCTTTTAATGCACCGCAAACAACCGCAAACAGTCCATTTGCACAACCGCAAACTCCCCATTTGCACAAGGTTGGATACCAAGCTAGCCACATCCCGGTGATGTCATTGAAGGTTTCTTCCTCCACCCAGCCACGTACAACACCAAGGGTCCCCGAAAGGTGAATTGAATTGATTTTTGGAACGTGGAGATGGTTAAAAAAACGCTGGCGCCCTCCCCTTTGTCTGCGCCGTGCAATTTACTGTCACACCCGATATGAGTGGTATTTTCTGTAGTACTATTCTCATCAGTTTAATCCCTGTTACGTTACCCAATCTGGGGTCCATTTATTGAATTGATTTTTCGAACAAGGAGATGGTTAAAAAAACGCTGGCTCCCTCCCCTTTGTTTTTATCCACGGTCACTGCGCCTGCACCGTGCAATTTACTGTCACACCTGAGTGGTGTCTTAACTAGTACTATTCCTATCAGTTTAATCCCTGTTATGTCCCATATCAGGGATTGCCTTTTTTGAAAAAAAATTTCGTCCGGGTACCTTCCACTGTGGTGTCCCAATAGCGACAAATTTTTTGAAGGCCTCAGACTCCACCAGCTGGTATGGTAAAAGCTGGCGGGCTAAGAGTTCCGTCAATCCAGCTGTCAGACGCCGGGCAAGGGGGTGACTCTGTGACATTGGCTTCTTACGCTCAAACATTTCCTTAACAGACACCTGACTGTGGGCAGATGAGCAGGAACTGCTGAAGGTGAGAGGCGGAGTGGCGGTTGGTTGAGAGGGGGCAGGGAGGACAGCAGTGGTTAACGTGGCTGAAGATGCTGGACCAGGAGGAGCATGGTGGCTTTGAGTTTGTGTGCTGCTTGTACGCATGTGTTGATCCCATAGGCGTTTGTGATGTGAGATCATGTGCCTTCGCAAAGCAGTTGTACCAAGGTGGGTGTTGGACTTCCCACGACTCAGTTTCTTTTGGCACAGGTTGCAAATGGCATTGCTGTTATCAGAGGCAGACACACAAAAAAAATGCCACACTGCTGAGCTTTGCAATGACGGCATTCTGGTGGTGGCAACAGCATGCGTTGACTGGCGTGCTGTCTGGCTGACCCCGGGTGCCGATACATGCTGTCTGACTGTGCCACTAACTCCTTGCGACGACCTCCCCCTGCTTCCAACTCGTCTCCTCCTTCTCTCTGTCTCCCCTTCTGATCTTTCCCCCACTTCTTCTCTTCGAGCAGGCACCCACGTGGCATCCGTGGACACATCATCATCATCAACCGCTTCACTTGTATCTGACACCTCAGCAAATGAAGCAGCAGCGGGTACAACATCATCATCATCATCATCACACTGTACGTCCATGTGTGTAATCCTGCCTGACTGAGACATATCCCTGTAATCTACATCATCTAGCAATAATGGTTGCGCATCACTAATTGCATACAACTGATGTGTAAATAACTCCTCTGACGGATCAAGTGAAGCGGTTGTGGTGACTGTGGTGGTGGTGGCGGCGGGCGGGAGCGTGGTAACTTGAGAGCAGGTGACCGAAGCTGAGCTCGAGGAGGATGGTGCGTCAAGGTTCTTAGCGGAAGCTGTTGAAGATTGGGTGTCCTGTCTAAGCCAGTCAACTATGTCCTCAGAATTTTTCAGGTTCAGGATACGTGGCCTCTGAACACTGGGCATTATTCCAGGGACAGTGGAAATCACAGCACCACCACCATGACGGCCCCTGCGGGGTGGCCTGCCTCTGCCTGTCATTTATTTTAGATAAGTGGTACTACGCGTGCTAGGTACTGTGCCACCCGGTATGAGTGGCGGGCACTGGCAGTGGGCACACTACCATCAGTGGAAGTCGGCCTGACACACACTGGCAGCAGGCAAGCAGCTGAAATTAGACTAAAGTGTAAAAATTAAATGCCTTATTTATCGGCAAGCTACTGTGCCACCCGGTATGAGTGGTGGTGGGCACTGGCAGTGGGCACACTACAGTCTGTGGAAGTCGGCCTGACACACACTGGCAGCAGGCAAGCAACTGAAATTAGACTAAAGTGTAAAAATTAAATGCCTTATTTATCGGCAAGCTACTGTGCCACCCGGTATGAGTGGTGGTGGGCACTGGCAGTGGGCACACTACAGTCTGTGGAAGTCGGCCTGACACACACTGGCAGCAGGCAAGCAACTGAAATTAGACTAAAGTGTAAAAATTAAATGCCTTATTTATCGGCAAGCTACTGTGCCATCCGGTATGAGTGGTGGTGGGCACTGGCAGTGGGCACACTACAGTCTGTGGAAGTCGACCTGACATACACTGGCATCAGGCAAGCAACTGAAATTAGACTAAAGTGTAAAAATTAAATGCCTGTGCCACACGGTATGAGTGGTGGTGGGCACTGGCAGTGGGCACACTACAGTCTGTGGAAGTCGGCCTGACACACACTGGCAGCAGGCAAGTGACTGAAATTAGACTAAAGTGTAAAAATTAAATGCCTGTGCCACACGGTATGAGTGGTGGTGGGCACTGGCAGTGGGCACACTACAGTCTGTGGAAGTCAGCCTGACACACACTGGCAGCAGGCAAGCAACTGAAATTAGACTAAAGTGTAAAAATTAAATGCCTTATTTATCGGCAAGCTACTGTGCCATCCGGTATGAGTGGTGGTGGGCACTGGCAGTGGGCACACTACAGTCTGTGGAAGTCGACCTGACATACACTGGCATCAGGCAAGCAACTGAAATTAGACTAAAGTGTAAAAATTAAATGCCTGTGCCACACGGTATGAGTGGTGGTGGGCACTGGCAGTGGGCACACTACAGTCTGTGGAAGTCGGCCTGACACACACTGGCAGCAGGCAAGTGACTGAAATTAGACTAAAGTGTAAAAATTAAATGCCTGTGCCACACGGTATGAGTGGTGGTGGGCACTGGCAGTGGGCACACTACAGTCTGTGGAAGTCAGCCTGACACACACTGGCAGCAGGCAAGCAACTGAAATTAGACTAAAGTGTAAAAATTAAATGCCTGTGCCTCATGGTATAAGTGAGTGGTGGGCACTGGCAGTGGGCACACTACAGTCTGTGGAAGTCGGCCTGACACACACTGGCAGCAGGCAAGCAACTGAAATTAGACTAAAGTGTAAAAATTAAATGCCTGTGCCACCCGGTATGAGTGGTGGTGAGCACTGGCAGTGCGCACACTACAGTCTGTGGAAGTCGGCCTGACATAAACTAGCAGGCAACTAACCTTAGATTAAAGAGTAAAAATTAAATGCCTTTGTTTGATGCAAAGTCCTGTGCCACATGGTGTGAGTGGTGGGCACTGGCAATGGGCACTATGTAGTCTGTGGGCCTGCAGCTCCTCACACACGGGCAGGCCAGGCAACTGCAATATATACATGGAGAAAAAAAAAAAAAGCAGACTAATGTAGCAGCCCTAAAAAGGGCGTTTTGGGGTGCTATCAGGACGCTGTCCTTACAGCAGAGATCAGATGAGTCTTTCAGGACTGGAGTGGACACTGAATACAGTAGCCTAGCTATCAATTTCCCTATTAAATCAGCAGCAGCTACACTCTCCCTCCTCTCACTAAGACTGCAGCTTCAGAATGAATCTAAAATGGATGCTGTTCAGGAGATGGGAGGGTCTGGGAGGGAGGGTATGCTGCTGATTGGCTGGAATGTGTCTGCTGACTGTGAAGTACAGGGTCAAAGTTTGCTCAATGATGATGTATAGGGGGCGGACCGAACATCGCATATGTTCGCCCGCCGAGGCGAACGCGAACAAGCTATGTTCGCCGGGAACTGTTCGCCGGCGAATAGTTCGGGCCATCTCTACTGTAGGGTAGTAATTTATATCAGATCAGTAGGGGTCTGACTTCAGGCACCCATGCTGTTTGAAAGGATCATTGGGTCATGCAACCACTGCATCCTCTTCAATGCCTCACGTCTGCATTGTATCAGTGGTACTGGGTAACTATAACTTTTCATTCCATTCATTTGAATTGGAGATTATGCTGTAATTACCCTGCACGGCCGCTACAATGTAGGTGGTAAACAGCTGATCCACGGGGGTTCTTGGATTCAGACCCCCACTGAATTCCTAATTATGACCTATCCTGAGTATAGGTAGTCAACAGAAATAAGTGAATCTTTGATAATTTGATTCTGGTTGATTCAGCCGAATCAGAAGATTAATTCGATTTGGTTAAAAAATTGGTCTGAAAATGTGTGTATGACCATAAGGACTCCTTGAACTCATATTTTTTCTCTGATTTCTCACATTTAAAAAAATATAATAATAATAAAAAAAAATTACATATATATATATATATATATATATATATACACACAGTGGTCCCTCAAGTTACATTTCAATTGGTTCCAGGAGGACCATTGTATGTTGAAGCCTTTGTAACTTAAATAATCTGTTACCAAGCCCCAAAATGTCATCCAAGATAAGAGAAAGTGAAGATTTAAGAAAAATAAGCAGATAACTCTGACAGATAAAACAAGTCCTTAAATATAACAGGAATAGGAATAGCCAGCAATAGCTGCTAAATAGCAATTAATGCAGCTTTTTTTTTTTTTTTTTTTTTTACCAGAGAAGTGGCCTTGATTGGTTTGATCTGGGTTTTAGGCATTGTTAAGTCTAGTTTCAACTTAAAGTGGGTCAGAAAAGACCATTGCATGTTGAAAATATTGTGTCCTGTCCAGTTTAAAATGTAATTAAAGTGACTTTGTCACCAGGATCAACTTTATTAAATAGTGTTGAGCAAAGCATTCGAAGAGGAGCTTAGGAAAACTTCGAATTACAACTAATCCGAATTCTCTAGTGCTTCGTGGTAATGGCTCAGTTCTTCCTAAAATGGTGGCTGTACATGTTACAAAGCAAAGTGAAATTAAGAATCCCGGGAATGCAAGGTCACCCATAATACCACATAGCCAGCCAATCCACAGATAGCCATTCCCTTATAAAAATCTCATCCCACGTGGTCTCTGTCATTGTCCTATGAGCTAGCATAGGGAGAGACATGGCAAGAGCTAATATGCAAGGGACAGTGTTGCTGAAAACGATTAATAGAGAAATATTGGAGAAGGAGAGTGCAGGGAGGATTATTTGCATCAGTTTTATTTAGTTATTCCTACATCAGCCATAAACTAAGATATGGTAATTTAATACCAATAAATTGGAAGCCTGTATTATTTCATGAGCAGTTTGCCAACCAATACCATGCAGTCAGTACCCCTTAGGGGGGCCAGGTCTTAGTTATGACCATCCTCATCTTTTGCTGACTTTACTTCTTCTAAATTATTCTTCAAAGTCTATATGTCCTAGAAAAGTCAGCAAGATACTGAGAGATGAGAAGATGGATGTTTCTGATAACATATTCCCATCAGTATTCATATGCAAATGAGATGTCCGAGCACCAGGAGTGTTAGCGCTGCTTTGTAACACCTCCTGTGCTCTGTAACTCCCCCCTCCCCTTGATTGACAGGACTAGACATGCTGTGTCCTAGCATATACATATTATATACTGTATGTACTATAGCTTTACCACACAGATATGCTCAGAAATCTAATATACATATTACTGCTTTATTCATAAGCACAATAAATCATTATAAAGACACTGCTAATATGTCTTAGCTTATAAGCATAGAAAAAACATACCATTCTATGTGGTAATGCTATATAGCTGGGGGGTAAGTGTGTGGCTTTGCATGCATTTTCATATGAATGAAAACATAGACTTCTCTGCAGCTGTTTAACATACCAACAAAAGAAAGGTACTGTTTTTTTCACAGGCTGTTTGGCAATGTCTTGACATTTCATTACTCTTAACCTGTTGTTTTGTTGGGATTGTTTGTGCGTACTGCTGTCAGGTTCCTCATGATCTACTGGGAGGGGTCCCTGCTCGCTGGGACGGGTGTCTCTTCCACTGCGTGATGTCTTATTCTTTCAACTCATTGCCACCCACTGGCATTGGTTAAATGGCGGATCCTACTACGGTACCTATATCCGCTGTTTCTACTTTGACCTGGTGTACTTGGAATGTTAATGGTCTAAATACTCCGGTCAAACGAAGAAAAGTTTTAAACCACTTAGGTAAATTGAAGGCTCACATCGTCTTCCTTCAGGAAACTCATTGGGTCAAGGACAAACATCCCATTCTCCGGAATCGGAAATTTCCTCTATGTGTGGAAGCCTCTTTTACCAAAAAAGTGAGAGGGGTAGCTATTTTATTTAGCTCTTTTTACAACCTGAAATCCTTGATACCATTGAAGATCCTGAAGGTCGTTATGTTATGGTCCAGGTTAAAATTGAGAACACTATTTATTGTCTGGTCAATATTTATGCACCTAACTCTTCTTCCTCAGGTTTTTTGCATCCCTCGTGAATGTTTTGTCTAACTGGGATCTTCGAAATGTTATCATTGGGGCGATTTTAATGTTACGCATGATGTATGCTTGGATAGTTCTTCTGTTAGAGCCCATGAGTCCCTGTCACAGACAAATGCCATTCAAACCTTGATAGATCAATTAGAGTTGTTAGACCCTGGAGATTGTTGCACCCCATTGATAGGGAATATACCCATTACTCGCGGTACATAATTCCCATGCAAGGATTGACTATTGGTTGATTCCCAGGCATTAGTTCGTTCATTAAAATCTTCCAAGATTATGGACATTTATATTTCCGATCATGCACCTGTCCTTTTTGACCTAGCATTGAATACCCCAATTCCGTTTTCCAAGAAATGGAGATTCCCGGCATATTTGTACAATTCTTCTGAATTTAAATCATTGCTCTTGGGATTTTGGTATTCCTACGCTGAGGACAATGCAGGTCATGTGGATGACATTAATCTCTTTTGGGCTGCCTCTAAAGCAGTTGTGCGGGGTCATATCATTTCCCATATAGCTCATAAAAAGAAAAAGCTAGCTCACTCATTGGTTGCTACTCAGTCTGTTCTTACGCAATCCTATAAAGAATATAAACTCCGTAATACCCCTGAATTGAAACGACGGTACCTGGATGCCAAAATGTCGGCAGATGCGGTGGCGCATGAACGAGCGTTAATGGATGTTAACTATCAAAAACATAAATTTTTTCGTTGGGGGAATAAACCGGGCAGATTGCTTGCCTCCATGACTAAACCTTTCCGGACCGTTACCAAAATTCCCAAATTAAAATCTCCGTCGGGTAATTACCTTACGCATCCCACCGATATTGGAGAACATTTTAGGACATTTTTTGAGCCCCTTTATACAGCACCTATGGAGCCTAGCTCTTCTGAGTCCTCATTCCTTGATGGCTCATTAATTCCGACACTTTCGGAGGATCAAAGGGCGCTGTTGAATGGACCCATTTCTATTGATGAGGTGCAGGACACCATAAAATCTCTTAAGCTGTCTAAGGCCCCTGGACCTGATGGCTTTGGAAGCGAGTATTATAAACTGCTTAGTCCCTCTTTAGGCCCTCATTTAAAATCTCTTTTTAATAATATTATTTCTGCGGGCTCGATCCCAGTTGGCTTCAATGATGCTCTGATTACGGTACTCCCAAAACCGGGTAAAGATCATTTACTAGTTGAGTCCTATCGTCCTATATCCCTACTTAATGTAGACTTTAAAATTTTTTCTAAAATTATGGCTAACAGGCTACAAGTGATCCTGGCTGACATTATTCACCCAGCACAAACGGGTTTTGTGCTTGGCAAATCTATTACCTACAACATCAGAACAGCAGTGGGAGTCATTTCATCCTCCAGGGCCAATAGGCAAATGTCTAACATACTAGTTAGTTTAGATGCCGATAAGGCGTTTGATCGAGTGTCCTGGGCTTTCCTGCAATCCATTCTGGAAAAGAGGGGATTTGGACCAGACTTTTGCACTGCTGTTCGGATGATGTACCATTTGCCTAAATCTTCGATTTGGGTTAACTCAGTTTGCTCCACCCCTTTTGCAATTCATAGGGGAACGCGGCAGGGATGCCCATTGTCCCCATTATTATTTAATATAGCACTAGATCCCCTTATTAGAATGCTACATTCACTCCCTTCCTTTGATGGAATTCGTACAGGTTCACATGTAACTAAGCTTCTGGCCTTTGCGGATGACATTTTGCTTTTTATTGCTAATCCCCGTCAGGCCATACCTGCCATCATGTCCACTATTGAGGCCTTTGGAATCTGCTCTGGCTTTCAGGTTAATTTTCAGAAATCGGAAGCACTTCCTATATTTCGTACAGCTAGACGTCAAGGGGCCCCGATTTCCCATTTTCGTGGCGACCTGACTCCATCTCCTATCTAGGTATCCAGCTCACAGCTAACCCGGCACTGTTATATCAGTCTAACTATAAACCACTCATTGCCTCCTTACTGTCGCAGCTTCAATCCTGGCGTCACTTCTCATTAACATTTTCAGGTAGATGCCACCTCCTTAAAATGGTGCTCTTCCCCAAACTACTGTATTTAATCCAAACACTCCCACTTCTACTACGACCAGCGGACATTAAACTTCTCCAAAAAGCATTTAGACAATTCATTTGGAACTCCCCTGTGAGATGCCGGATTAGTCTCTTTAAGCTCCAACAACCTAAGGTGCTCGGTGGATTTAACCTACCTGATATAAAGTTATATAATCTAGCGGCCATTTTCCGCTATGTTTCTGATTGGGTTCGAGGTAAATCTCACTTTGCAAATGTCTCACTAGAGAGTCAATTCTACCCTAATCTGTCTTTAATGATGCTACTACACTTACCAAAGGACAAACTTCCCCTGATATTTCACAATCACCAGTTCTGTGGCACACTATTTTGGCTTGGCGTACGGTACGGAAGATGAATGATCTAGACTCTAACAATTCGCCATTTCAAACCTTTTTGGGTAACCCTGATTTTTTAAACGGCAACCCACCTAGGAATTATTGTAATCTAGCCGCGCAAGGCTGCGTGTACATACTAGATTTGTTGGACTCCGATCACTCTATTCTATCCTTTGCTGCGGCCTCGCAGAAATTTCCAACCTTTCACCATAATCCTTTCTTGTTCCTTCAGGCACGCAGTTTTGTTCAGCAATGTGTACGGCGGTTCCCAGAGAACTATAGGCTGGTGGGTTTAGATATTCTCATTAAAAACGCTAGATCTCAGATCACCTCCACTAGTGGTATCTATAATTTCATTAGACCCTCAATAAAATGGGAGACTGTGACTTCTGGGCCTGGTAAATGGCTTATTGATCTACCTGATTGGGATACTAAACAGCTATTGGAGGCGACTCTGAAAATTTACAAACACACCCCTGTTAGTAGCTATACTGATATGGCCACACTTATTTTCCACAGGGCTTATATAACCCCATATATCAAAAATAAAATGTCAATTGGTAACAACTACTCTTGTTCTAAGTGCAACGGCTTTAATACGGACCTGTTTCATCATTTGTGGGATTGTTCCAAGGTTAAAGCTCTCTGGGGTGAAGTTAAGGATTATATATTTACTACATATGACATATCATTCCATGTAGTTCCTCAATGGGCCATTTTTAATATTCTTGCAGAAGAAGATTGGGGTCTACCTAGAGGGGCGAAAGCCATACTCCATACTTGGGCTGCAGCCACAAGGAAAAGTATCTTACACCGGTGGCTGGATCCTGATGTACCTGTTGTTCCCTTCATTATGACCAAGATAAACTTTCTTTTCCAGATGGACTGGATTCTTACTCTGTCTGACAAAGAAAAACTGACCAAACGTTTCTTTGAGAAGTGGTCTTTATTTATGAATACCTTATCACATACATTAATATCCAAGCTCATTTCCCATTTTGAGAATACTGCTTGGTATCGGTATGAAACACTTCATGGTCGTACTCCATTGTCTATACAACCGTTGTAGTGGGGTTCACCTGCAGCATATCTCCATTTGCCATGGTTCGCACAAACTGTTGGGTGTGGGGGTTGTGGTTTGTTTCTGTTCTTGTATGATTATGACACTGTTTTTCACTGTGTTTTCTTGGACTTTTTATGCATCCGTCAACCTTAATAGGCGGTTTCTGTACCTTTTCTTTTTGCTTTTTGTCATACTGTTACATCTGTATTTTGCCGCAAAAAATTAATAAACAGAGTTTCAAAAAAAAAAAGAAAGGTACTGTTTTAATTAGCTTGATGAGCCCTACCAGACAGTAGGGTTGATCCTGGTGACAGAACCACTTTAAGAAATGGCAGTTAACAAGAACAGTGGAGGTCAAAAGGTTGTCGGGAAGACTAAGAAACATTTCAGAGACAGCTGCTCGTAGGATTGCTAGAATGGCAAAATAGAACCCCCAGTCTGGAGTTGTGTAACATTTTTATACTGTTCAGCGACACCTGCACAACTATGGCCTTCATGAAGGAGTCATCAGAAGAAAGCCTCTCCTGCGTCCTCACCACAAAATTCAGCATCAGGTGTTTGCAAAAGAACATCTAAAGAAGCCTGATGCATTTTGGAAACAAGTCCTGTGGACCAAGGAGGTTAAAATAGAACTATTTGGCTACCACGAGCAAAGGTATGTTTGAAGAAAAAAGGGCACAGAATTTCATGAAAAGAACACTTCTCCAACCATTAAGCATGGGGATGGATTAATCATGCTTTGGGGTTGTGTTGCAGCCAATGGCACAGGGAACATTTCACGGGTAGAGGGAAGAGAGGATTCAATGAAATTCTGACAGCAAGCATAGCACCAACTGTAGAAAAGCTGAAATTAAAAAGAGGATGGCTTCCACAAATGGATACATCAAAATCCACAATAGACTACTGCAAAAGTTGCAAGCTGAAGGTTGTACTGTGCCCCTCACAGTCCTCTGATCTGAACATCATTGAAAATCTGTGGATAGACCGTAAAAGAGCTGTGTCTGCAAGACGGAGCAGGAATCTCACAGAACTGGAAGACTTTTATAAGGAAGAATGGATGAAAATTCCTCGAACAAGAACTGAAAGACTCTTGGCTGGCTACAAAAATCATTTACAAGCTGTGATACTTGCCAAAGGGTACTAGGTAGTAACTAGAGATGAGTAGGGATGAGCGAACCCGAACTGTATAGTTCGGGTTCGTACTGAATTTTGGGGTGTTCGAATTTTGGGGTGTACTGACCCGAACATTTACGTAAAAGTTCGGGTTCGAGTTCGTTGTTCGGCGATTTCTATGGCGCATTATGAAAGCCTGCAAAGCAGCCAATCAACAAGTGTCATACTACTTGCCTCAAGAGGCCATCACAGCCATGCCTACTATTGGCATGGTTGTGATTGGCCAAGTGCAGCATGTGACCTAGCCTCTCTTTGAGCTGGAGTCACGTCACGCCGCACGTCACTCTGCTCTGATTAGTGTAGGGATAGGATGCAGCTGCTGTTAGGGCGAGATTAGGCAGGGATTAACTCAGCAAAAACACTTAATGAAGTGATCGATCTACAGCTGTGAATCATCTCAACTTCTGCTAGTTAATTGCTCACTGTTTTCAGGCTGCCCAGAGCGTTTTTCTGTCACTTTTTTCTTGGGTGATCGGCGGCCATTTTGTGTCTTGTGGTGCGCCAGCACAAGCTGCCACCAAGTCCATTAATCCATCAATAGTAGTTTTTTTTTTTTGCTATATCCTACATCAGGGGCTTGACTGTGCTTATTGTCACCCCTAGAAACTCAGGATAGAATTTTCTATATTTTATTGAGTGCTGAAATTCACTTCAAAAAATGGCAATCCCCTAAATCTGGTGTTCCAGCTGTGGCTAGCCAAGTGTAATACTGTCTGCCAAAGAATATATATTTTTTTATGGGGTGAAATTCAATTTCCAAAATAGCAATACCCTAAATCAGTGGTTTCTGCTGTGGCAGGACAAGTTTTATAGTGTCGGTCAAAGGATAGCTTTTGTTCTGGGGTGAAATTCAATTACCAAAATAGCAATACCATAAATCTGGTGTTCCAGCTGTGACTGGACAAGTTTCATAGTGTCCGTCAAAGGACATATTATTTTCTGGGGTGAAATTCAGTTGCAAAAATAGAAATTCAGTAAATCTGGTGTTCTAGTTGTGGCTGGACAAGTAGTTTAATAGTATCCGTCAAAGGATATATTTTGTTCTGGGGTGAAATTCATTTGCCAAAATAGCAATTCCGTAAATCTGGTGTTCCAGCTTTGACTGGACAAGTTTCATAGTGTCCGTCAAAGGATATATTATTTTCTGTGGTGAAATTCAGTTGCAAAAATAGAAATACAGTAAATCTGGTGTTCTAGCTGTGGCTGGACAAGTAGTTTAATAGTATCCGTCAAAGGATATATTTTGTTCTGGGTTGAAATTCAATTACCAAAATAGCAATACCGTAAATTGCTGTTGCAGGCCAAGTGTAAATCTGTCCGTAAAAGGGTATATTACACTCAGCGTGCATTTCTAAGTGTATTTCTTTCCGTAAAAGGGTATATTACACAAATTGTTAAATTACAATTGCTGAAAGCATAATCCTTTAAATTTGCGCGCACTATTGTGCATCTCATAGTGTATTTCTGTCCGTAAAAGGGTATATTACACTCAAGGTGTAAATACAAGTGCTGATAGGGTCATCCTCAATAACTTCTCATGCTACCGTGCATCTCCAAGTGTATTTCTTTCCGTTAAAGGGTATATTACAGTAAGTGTTAAAATACAGCATATTTCTCTACATTTGCACACACTGTTTTGCATCTACATTTACCTACATTTTGCTGCCTTTTGCAGCCCTCTAGCCCTTTCCTGGGCTATTTTACAGCCTTTTTATTGCCCAAAAGTTCGGGTCCCCATTGACTTCAATGGGGTTCGGGGTGAAGTTCGGGTCGAACTTCTCGAATCCGAACATCCAGGTGTTCGCTCAACTCTAGGGATGAGTGAAGTTCTCTAAAATTAGATTGTACAAAAAAATTGCTTTGTGACGATTTACTTCGGCAATTGCGCCGGCCCTCATCATTGAACCTCTCAGATGCTGCTTTCATCGATGATCGTGGCAATCCATATTAAAGCATTTTAGTGTTTGCAATTAAAAAAATTACATTGTATTTACCTCATCCATTTGATCGTGAAGAGGCTGCTGTGGCCATCTTGTTTGAAGATGACGTGCAAAATCTTGTGCAGCAAGTGATGATGTCATGTTGGCAGACGCGGTGACATCAAACGAGATTTTGCGAGTCATCTTCAAGCAAGATGACCGCAGTCGACCCCCTATGTGCATATATCAATCAATATAAATCAGTTTTCACACTAATATGCAGCAGTGGAAAGTCTTTAAGAGGGTATCAATGCAAATAACATCGGTGAAAACCAATCTTACAGTATATTCCAAATTATCAGAATATCCTCAGCAATGCATATAGCAGAATATCATAATAAAGCTGAATTGACTTAATTACAAATTATGTGTCCTGAGGACTGGGTCGCCATCAACAACCATTTTTGAGAGATATATGTGTGAGAGCTTATTGTACAAAATAAATATACTGTACATCCTCGACGAATCATAAGTACAAGCTATTCAATAAGTAAATCCCCAACCAATTGTGGTCAAAGATCTTTGATTGGATTTCCCCTCTGAGTGTAGACTGCAGCTGCATCTACCAGTCTAATATTTAATGCATTGTTCTCAATGGAGTTTTGAGGACTAAAGATGTTGCTGAACATTTGCAGAGAACAACAAGAGGCAGGGAGAGGATGAAGATGTCAGTTTCCCATAATAAAGTAAATAAAACATTTACCCTTTCAGTAAAACATAGAAGAGGATTCTTTACAGTAAGAGCAGTGAGACTATGGAACTCTCTGCCTAAGGAGGTGGTGATGGTGAATTCACTAAAAGAGTTCAAGAGGGGCCTGGATGTATTTCTGGAGTGTAATAGTATTACAGGTTATAGTTACTAGAGAAAGGTCGTTGATCAAGGGAGTTATTCAGATTGCCTGATCGGAGTTGGGAAGGAATTTCTTTACCCTAAAATTTAGAAAATTAGCTTCTACCTCACAGGGTTTTTTTTTTTCTGCATTTCTCTGGATCAACTTTCCTAGATAACAGGCTGAACTGGATGGACAGATGTCTTTTTTCAGCCTTACAAACTATGTTGTTACTTTGTTACTAATAGTGCTGATTTATCAAAAACGTTATGCTGATAGTACACAATTTATTCTTATATGGCCATTTTATATTAACACTATGAATGTGTTTACTGCATTCATTGCCCCATCCCCACCATTTCCTTATTGTGAAATCTGTCACCAATGATACAATGTCAAATTTCTATTCAACGGAAGTTGTTTTTCTTCTGCCTGTTAGATAATGCATAACATACCTAATACATACAGCCCCCCCCCCCCCCCATGTTTTAACTTATAAAGCCCAATAGCGGAATGGAAACATTTATTTAATTTTTTCCCCTCATTAAAAAAAATGCTATGATATAAAAAAATAGATTCTGGAGCATCTTACCTCCTCCGTTCTTTCCACACAGATATGGAAATCTCCATACGTTTCCTAAGCCAATGGCATAACCCACACAGGACATAAGGAAATCAAATCTTCCTTTCCATGTATCTCTCTCAGGATCTTCTGTTCTCTTCTTCTGCACCTTAACAACCAAGGTCTTGGGCTTATCATTTGTGATGGGTGCTTCGCTAACCTCAGTAGAAATTTGTCCATCTGCAGCCTTAGTTCCATTTGTAGCCATGTCTCGTGGCTTGGAATGGCAGTGCCTGGTTCCCAGACGAGAAATTTCAGCACCAGTCCACGTGGACAGCAGTTTCGCGGCTCCCTTTTACTTCACTAGGGTTACAAATACGACAGTTTTTTGGTTGCAGATCCACACCCGGTTATTGGATTAGAAATTGAGCTGAAATGTAAGAAAATGTTTTAATAAAGACATCATAACCGTGAAAGATTAATATTTTGTGTAAAAATCAAAACACTACTTTTTACTATTTATATTTAAACAATATACCAAGCAAAGAAGACACTGTGCATCATTTATTATAAATTTAAACACTACATGTAGAATTGAAGCACTTTGATGTGCCTACTAGTCTAGGGTCTAATAGAATGGGGCATAACACAATAATCCCTCTGGTGTCACTGACCACCTTCCCTGATTCTGTACCAGGCATACCACAGTGTATTCCTTTGATTGCTGTGGCCCAATACATTATTTATGCAGTAAATAGCCAGTAGTGCATATGTTAATAAAAAAAAACTAATTTGAAAAGCATTATCTTTAAATATCCAGAAATTATGATTTTTTTGCTGTTTTATGGAAGAGAGAATATTTACTGTAGAGGATCATTGCATGACTTGAAGATGAAGATGAAACAAATCCTAGAATTTCCTGTATGCCATAAACAAATTACACAATGTTCATACATAAAATATAATTGAAATGTGATGTTCAGTATTCTCAGTGGATGGATGTGAAAGCAGGACATTGAAAAAGTGGAAGAAAGAAAGCTTTAGACATTTAGCAAAGATAATCAAGCAAGCAAATCCTTGTTCATAGCAAGCCAAGGATTGAAGCACAAATGACCAGGGAGAGACTGTGGATATATTATCAGAAGGTTTATAATTTATATTTTCTGAACAGACCACTATGCTTGGAAGCCTTGAAACGAAACGAAAAGGGGAGGAGAACGACTATGATAAGACGGATAGATACATCCACACAAATCTTAAAGAAACCAAAGCCAAACCCAACCAAAGGATGTCTTAGATAAACTATTCAAATAGTAACCAGGAGCAGGGTTGTCAGCCTCCCTGTTTTGCTGCCCCTTTCCTATAAACTGTTAGTAACCCTGACCAGGAATATTAATTGCACTTCATTATAAATCACCATAACTTCAAGGATATATGTCATGATAAACTGACCTATTCTTTAAAAAAAAACGTCTATCTGTTCAATATGTATTAATCATTTTTTGGTAATTTGTGTTTCCATTTTCCAAGTCAATATCTAAATCCTGAAATATTGCAGTTTTCATTCTGGCCACTGAGCCTCATAGTAGACTGACACTTTCTGTTCTGTAGAGATCACTTTAGCAGACACTTCATTATCATTATATATATATATATATATATATATATATATATATATATATTTATATATATATATATATATATATATATATTTATATATATATATATATATATATATATATATATTTATATATATATATATATATATATATATACAGTACAGACCAAAAGTTTGGACACACCTTCTCATTCAAAGAGTTTTCTTTATTTTCATGACTGAAAATTGTAGATTCACACTGAAGGCATCAAAACTATGAATTAACACATGTGGAATTATATACATAACAAAAAAGTGTGAACTGAAAATATGTCCTATTCTAGGTTGTTCAAAGTAGCCACCTTTTGCTTTGATTACTGCTTTGCACACTCTTGGCATTCTCTTGATATGCACCAAGAAATGGTGACTTGCCAGTGGATTCCTGATGCGATTATTTATAGCAAACTCAACGGTAAGTTTGATGACCACACCTCTTGGTTTTCAGACACAAAACACCTTAGGTATGTCTCAAGGTTTTGGTTGGTACGCTCAGTCTGTCCATTCGATTGAGGATGGAAAGCTAAGGAAAAGGACAAGTGTACCCCCAAACGGGAACAAAAATCTTTCCAAAACTTAGAAATAAACTGGGTTCCCCGATCCGAAACAACATCGGAAGGGATACCCTGTGAAGCTTCACGATTTCACTGATGAATACCTGCGCTAGAGTCTTAGCATTAGGTAGTGCGGATAACGCAATAAAGTGTACCCTTTTGCTAAACCTGTGCACTACTATGAGAGACTTTAGCGCGTGCACAAGTAGAACAAGTAGACACAAAATCCATTACATCCTGACGCAACCTCGGCCACCAAAAAGGACGAGACAGTAGCTCCAAGGTTGCTTTACTACCCGGGTGCCCAGCAAGTGCCGAATCATGATGTTCCTTTAATAATTCGAGACGTGGGTTTAACGGTACAAACAATTTCTCTGAGGGGCAAGAGACCTGGGCGCCCCCCCTGGGCCTCTAACACCTTCCCCTCCAGAACAGAGTGTACAGCAGAGACAACCACTCCTCTTTGTAGAATGGGTACCGGATCACCCACATAACCCCCTCCAGGGAAACTACGAGATAATGCATCTGCCTTGGTGTTTTTTGCTCCAGGATGATAGGTGATGATAAAGTTAAACCTGGCAAAAAATAGAGACCACCTAGCTTGTCTAGGGGTGAGACGCTTAGCTGATTCGAGGTACAGAAGGTTTATGATGTCCGTAATCACTGTGACGTGGTGGGTTGCCCCCTCTAAAAAGTGACGTCATTCCTCAAATGCTAGTTTAATAGCTAATAGTTCCCTATTGCCAATATCATAGTTCCTTTCCGCTGCAGATAGTTTTTTTGAAAAGAAAGCGCAAGGACACCATTTGCCAGGAGACGGACCCCGAGACAGTACAGCCCCCACTCCCACCTCTGACGCATCTACTTCAACAATAAAAGGCTGGGAGACATCCGGTTGGATTAGTACAAGTGTCGAGGAAAACCTCTCCTTTAGAGAGGAAAATGCCATTTTAGCAGCGTCAGACCATTCAGAAAAATCAGTCCCCTTCCTAGACTTGTCAGTAAGGGGTTTGGCAATCACAGAATCATTTTTAATAAACTTTCTATAGAAATTTGTGAAACCCAAGAACTGTTGCAGTGCTTTAAGGTTCTCAGGAAGATCCCAATCTAAAATTGCCTGGACCTTCCCAGGATCCATACGGAAACCTGAAGCAGATAATCGATATCCCAGGAACTGTATCTCCTGAACGGCGAAGACACACTTTTCAATTTTCGCTTATAATTTATTCCATCCGTAGGACCTGCAGTACCTGTCTGACATGTACCTCGTGTGTTTTCAGATCAGACGAATAAATTAAAATATCAGCTAGGTATATCACCACAAACCTGCCGATAAGATGACTAAAAATATTGTTAACGAAATGTTGGAAGACAGCAGGAGCATTGGTCAGACCGAAAGGCATGACTAGATTTTCATAATGCACCTCAGGGGTGTTAAAAGCTGTCTTCCACTCATCCCCTTCCTTGATACGAATCAGATTGTAGGCCCCACTAAGATCAAGTTTCGAGAACCACCTAGCACCCACAATCTGATTAAACAGGTCAGGAATGAGAGGAAGAGGGTATGGGTCTCGGGTTATCCAGTTTAGTTTGCGGAAATCTAGGCAAGGACGCAGGCCCCCACCTTTCTTTTTAACAAAGAAAAACCCTGCAGCCACGGGTGATGAAGAGGGTCTGATGTGTCCCTTAGCTAGACTCTCGGAGATATAATCTTTCATGGCTTGTCTCTCGGGACCCGAAAGATTATATAACCTGGTCTTGGGTAATTTTTCACTGGGAATCAGGTTAACCGGGCAATCATAAGGACGGTGAGGTTGTAACTTCTGACAACCCTTCTCAGAGAAAACGTCCTCAAATTCCAAAACAAATGTAGGTAGAGTAGCTGTGGAGTCGACTAAGCAATTGCTATTTAGGCAATTTTCTCCAATGCTCACTCCACTCCAATATCTCTCTGGCCTGCCAATCCACCACTGGATTGTGCACTACCAACCAGGGAAGACCCAATACCACAGGAGGGAAGGCCCTAGAGAACATAACATGAAAGACACTTATTATGGTGGTCCCCTACCCGAAGGTGTAAGTTATGGACAATATGAGTTAGGTTTCTCTGAGACAGAGGAGCAGAGTCAATAGTGAATATGGGAATAGGTCTCTGTAGCGTACAGAAAGACAAACCCATAGTCTGGGCAAAATGGGCATCTATCAAATTAACCCCTGCTCCACTGTCTAGAAAGAAAGAAATAGTCTCCGTTTTATCACCAAAAACAACAACCGCTGGCAACACAAATTAAGACGTTCGTATGGAGGAAATGTACACCCCCTGGCTAACATCCTCCACACAGCCTGTTTTTGGTTATGGAAAGACAGACATTAATGAAATGACCCCTCCCCTGACAAAAAAAACAAACCCCATGCCCAGGGGCGGACTGAGCGGTCGGACACTTCGGACGTGGTCCGAGGGCCCGGCCGGGAAGGGGCCCGCCGGCCGCCGCTGCCCAGTGTGTGTCTTGCCTGTCTCCCCACCCTCCGTCCATGACGTCCTCCCATCTCTCCACTCTCTGCTCTGCTCGCCCTCTCTCTTCCCTGACAGAGAGCAGCTCCTCAGCTACCTGCAGCCACTGCTCCCCTCCAGTGCTGCCCCCCACCCCGTCACCCACCATTGCAGAACTTGTCTCCTGATCCCCCGTTGCAATAGTTTGCACACCCTCATCCCCCCCAGCCATTGCTCTTCTTCCTCCTCCTCCTCCTCATTGCCCTCTATTTGTCCACCTCCTGTTTACCTCCTTCTTCTCCCTCCCCACCCCCCCAGCCTGCACTTTCTCCTCTCACCTGTGCTGGATTCCCACTGCACACTTTTTCTATGATGGGAGTTGTAGTGGGCAATGAACGCAGTCCTTGAGTTGTCCTTATCTGTCAAGCTTGTTGATTTCTCAGTTATATCTGTTTCAGGGAAAGCTGGGTGATGAGCAAGATGGCCGCTCCCAGGAGGTTCCATCCGCCTAGGGGTACGTCTGCACCCTGCTTATCGGGACCGAAATCTGCAGCTTTGGCGCTGCGCGTGGTCGTATGATCATGTGATGGACTCCCAATGCGCCTCATTGACAGGCAGGCTGCTTCGGGAGAGACGGATTTCAACGGATCCGGCGTTTCCGAATTCTCTAGTTCACCTCTGGATCCCCATTGACCGGCGATGATTCGGCCGCTTTCCGGCATAAATGCCAGATCTGGACAAAAACCGTTGCATGCCGGATCATCCGTGGCTTCTTCACACATCCGGGATGACAAGATGGTCAGTGGATCCGTGTTTGAGCCGTGAGTCCGCCTCACAGTGCCCAGATAACAGCCTCACAGTACCCAGATAACACCCTCACAGTGCCCCCCTAACAGTGACCTCATATCAGCCTCAAAGGGCCTAGATAACAGCCTCACAGTGCCCAGATCACAGTGCCCCCCAGGGGCGGAATGAGCGGTCGGGCACTTCGGACGTGGTCCGAGGGCCCGGCCGGGAAGGGGCCCAGCCGGGAAGGGGCCCGCCGGCCGCCACTGCCCAGTACAGAGGAAATTCACCCGTGAGCTCTAGAAGACTGATGCATGTACTTGCGCACGACCAGTCACGGCCCACGGGTGAATTTTCGGGTGACCGGTCGTGCGCAAGTACATGCATCAGTATTCTAAAGCTGCCTACTTATCACATATCACCTGACCTGTGACTGAGTTATCTCACCAATCCAGATCCATCACCGGGCAGAGGCAGGCTATGGGGCCCGGCGGCTGGATTCGGCGGCTGGATACGCCTACTTTACATTTACGTCACGCCGGGAGGCGGGGCCTGTCAGTCGGAGGCTAGCTACAGTGAGGAGGAGAAGAAGTGCCGGCAATGGTGTTCAGTGCGGCGCGTAGGCGCGCCGTCGCGGTGACGTCATTAGTCACGTGACGTTGCTGACGTCGACGTCTGTATAGGCCGCGCTGAGGCCGGATTTCTTATCAACTGCACCCCACAGAACACACACGAGTCACCGCGCCACGCATCCTGATCCACCTTCCTGCTGTTTCGGCCCAGAGTAGAGTGTGCTGCTCCTCTGCTGCAGTGCTGCAAGCTCTTCAACTGAAAGTGAAGTGAGGACTACAGACAGTAAGGTAGTATTTGAATAGTGACAGCTGAGTGAGTAACTGACACTCAAAACAAGGCTGATTGATGTGTATGGACTTGGTGACTAGTGAAGACCCACTCGACCAAGTTCCAATCTGGCACAAGCTACTGCAGCGTACATTGCTTTAAAAAAAAAAAGGGGGCCTAATGGCACATGAGGGGGGCCTAATGGCACATGAGGGGGGCCTAATGGCACATGAGGGGAGACGGCTACTGGCACATGAGGGGAGACGGCTACTGGCACATAAGGGGAGACGGCTACTGGCACATATGGGGGGGGCTACTGGCACATATGGGGGGGCTACTGGCACATAATAAGGGGGGGGGCTACTGGCACATAATTAGGGGGGGGCTACTGGCACATGGGGGGAAGCACAAGAGAGGCACTTATTACTAGCACATGTGGTGGCATGGAGTGGCACGTGTTACTGGCACATTATTATGGGGCACTATGGGGGCTTCTACTGAGGCCACAAAGAATGGGTATTTTATATGGGGGGCTCTGTGTGGTACTAGTATTACCAGGGGTATTATCTGTTTTTGCAGTGTAGTATTGGGGAGCACAGCGGCACAGTATTGGGGGTAGTAAGATGATTTGTCCAGAAGATGGGAGGATGATGGAAAAGTAGTAACCTAAGATTTTTTTTGTTAAACTGCAGAGATGGAAAATGGCGACAACATGGCGGTCTGGTCTGAAGGTCTGAAAGGAGAAGACGAGGACAGAAAACATCTACATCAAAGAAGACGTCACTGGACGTAATAGGTAAGTGCCCTGTATTTCTGTAGTGATGGGATCAGAGACATAACGATGGCGGTGTGACCAGGTAGTGGAGGCGGGATATAGGTGTGGCTGGAGGTATAACATGGGCGTGGCTGGAGGTAGGGCATGGGTGGGGCCTGGAAGGGGGCCCTTGATTTATTTTGCCCGGGGGCCCTGAGGGTTCTCAGTCCGCCCCTGCCCATGCCTACGGCGAGCCTCAGGAGGACGGACCAGACGAGTAGTTGCTCTTAGCTGCATAGGTTCGTCTAGGTCCGTACAGACTAGCTGCTGCTTGGGAAGGGTTACTAATTGCTCAGGATTTTTCATTCTGTCCCTAAAACGTCTATCTATTCTGATAGAAAGGGACATAACAGCATCGAGGGAAAAGGGGGTCTCATACAGCGCAAGTGCATCCTTAACCCTTTTGGATAAACCAGAGCAGAACTGACTCCTGAGAGCCGATCATTCCACTGAGTATCCGTAGCCCACCTACAGAACTCTGAGCAATACTCCTCTGTTGACCGATCTCCCTGTAGGAGTCTCCGTAACTTCGACTCAGCCAGGGCGACTCGGTCAGGGTCATCATATATGAGACCCAAGACCCCAAAAAATCCATCCAATGACCGGAGAGCCTGGGAATCAGTGGGTAAAGAGAACACCCCAGATTGCGGGTCCCCCCTGGGACAACCTTGGGTTCCGGAGTAACCTGGTTACCCATAGCAACCGCTGGGCTTGCAGTCTGCTGCAATTGTTGCTGTTGCTGGAGGACCGACGCCTTCAATCCTGCCACCTACAAAGATAGGTCTTGAAGTTGCTTTGTCAAAGCAGCAATAGAATCCATACTGGATTCTAAATAGGCAGAAAGTGAGGAAGAGAAAAAAAAAATTTTTTTTTTTCTTTTTGTCCTCCACCTACACAAAATAAGGGCCAGATATAATATCACGACCGGCGTTCCAATCACAGATGTGTGACGCAAAGGGAGGGAAAAGGGAACGGCCTGTCCCAGGGAGAGGGAAAGGTGGTGACCCCTAACTCACCTAGAAGCTGGCACATGACTGCCCTGACGTCCCTAGACGGGTTTTTCACCCGTACGCCGATCACGTGCCTAAACACTGGCTTTCCTTAAGATGAGCCCTAAGTAGTGAATAGGGCAGTCGGAGCACTAGTCCTCACCACTAACACTAAAGGAAAACACCAGGGAGAGGACAGACAATACAGACAAAACATATAAGCCCAGGTGGGCAACAACAGCGGACAACAAGAGCCTAACAGGTATCAGGAGGGTAATGCTCTGGTACGACAACCAGGAACAACAGCTACACAGCTCCAGTGGGTCAGTATAGAAGTCCAGGCAAGAAGCTCTATATCTGGCAACCAGAGAAGTGGGAAGGGGGAATATAAGGAGGTTGGGAGTGACGGACAAGAAACAGCTGAGGATAAGAAGCTACGGAAGAAGAAGCCCCTGATTAGAATTTTTTTAAACTTTGCTCATCTTTCATGATTACCTCTGCACAGGTCACCGATCTTCCATAAAAGGATGAATCCTCCAGTCTACAACTTCCTATGGTCTATCTGCCTGTAAAGCATATCTCTACTGTATATGCTGTTAACGGTAGCTCAGGCAAGATGGAGGCCCTCAGTACAGAAAGTTTTGATTGTGGGCATTAGATCTCTAAAACTTCCACCGAATTCTACAACCAAGAGAGAGATACACTCTTTTTATTTGTTGCAGGAGACAGGCCTATTAGAAGTCTATAGGCCCATCACAATTTAATCGTTTACAGAGAGCATGATATGTGCATGCTTCTCTCTCCTGGTTCTAGCCATTAGTGGGGGTCTCAGCACTCAGACCCAAAATAATAAAAACTTTTGATATGTCTTTCAGTCTCCCTTTAATGTAAAATGGTATAAATATACCTAGAAGACATCCAGAAGATTTCCAAAGGATTTGATAATCTTGCTATAATCCAGAAGCTATTGTTGATTTCATTTTACTTTTGATTGTAAAATAAGAGATCTTTAAATTATCTTAATATTGATTGATGTCTAACTAGTTTGCAAGAACACTAAGAACTGACTTAGGTTAGTTCCACACTAGCGGTAAAGAGATCCAGCAGAGAACAGCATGCTGGATCTCTCTGGATCCAGCATTGCCAGACGCTAACTGAATGCCCACTGGCAACAATAGGGACTGGCGGAGATCCGGCTGCAACCTGGTAAATATGCCGAGACTATTGAGTGTTGCATTAAAATCCCCCAAATGGGTGAGCGATAATCTTGACATGTATCTTACTTGTAATGATTGAAAAATTTTCTCCTATTATGATGGAGTTCCCTGTGTCTATGATTGGTTGCATCTATGACTTTAAAAATGAAAATAAAGCCTATTAAAAAAAAATATGCCAAGAGAATTGGATGGACAAATATCACTGCGTGCATCAATTTTTGTTTGGCCGATTCTCAGCAAATTTGCCAGGTGGCGGCTGGATTTCCACCAGTCTCCATTGTTGATGCTTGAAATAAAACTGGAACTAGTAACTAAGTTTTAATACATCGAGTCAGATGGCATGACTTAAGCAGCGTCTAGGTGCCTCTCCCCCTGCCCTCCCTCTCTTCCACCTCTGCTGGGAGACGGCATCCCATGTTGGCTGACCGATTCGGTCTTATCCAAGAACTCGGCGGGAGATGTGCCTGATGGGCTTATGTTGAGTTCCCCTACCTACCTTGAATTCCCGGAACCCTAGGAGTTGCCGAGGTTGGATGTGCTGGAAGCGCGGCGCTTCAGAGTAGCCAGCTTCAGCCCTTACTCTTCAGGGTGGAGTGGAGCGGGAGGAAGACTGGCTTAAGGCGCGGCAGGACAGAGAGGCTCTGGGACATCGCTTGCTCTCACCCACTGATCCATCGTTGTATCTTAAGGTCCGAGGTCTCCAGGGTTAACCCACGGTCTTTATCATATCATACTGACCTGAGGAAGCCGGTTACGGGAGTACTATCATCCTTATCCAGGAGCCTCCAGGATAACGGGTCGCTCGGGTCCCTTCTTGAATCTGATCCGGTCTGAAGTGTTTTTTCCTGGCTGGTATAAAGGCGAGCAGACCTGGCTCGAGGTATGGTCGAATTCCTGTGAACCACCGGACCCACCTGTGAGCTCTGAAGAAGCTGGGGTGATTATATCACGGGCCGTGAGTAAGGAAAGACTGAGTATTGTATTATCATACTAACAAAATAACTAACTGTGGTTCTGCCGAATAACACATATTTGTTATACTAATGCATACTAACTTCTCCGACTACCCATATTCAACAAGAAATTGGATGTTTGCTTAATGAGTAATGATCTTGCTCGATTAGGTCTCTATTTTTTCTCTACCATTTGCCCCTGCAGACTAGGACTGGACTTGCCTGGTTTATTAACTCAGGAACGGGAAAACGGTCGGGTGTATATGGACTAGCTGGTATTTTCTGGAAAGAAAATGAATCCCTCATAATGGTACCTTTGGGTTCCCTGGATTGTTAAGGGACGTTTAAGTTATTTTTAAAACTACATATATCCCGTCGGTTTGGACTACCAGTTGATGACTTTTGGGGAGGAGAAGGGAAGGAAAAAAGAAAAAGAAAATTTGTGATTGGGTCTCATATAACATTTTGATAACAGGGGAGTAAAAGGGGGGAAAAGGGGGAAATGGTGGGAAAAAGAAAGGAGAGGGAAGAAGGGATAGGAGGGGGGGGGGGGGAAATCCCCGGTTTAAGTGAATAACTGTTAAAGTGAACAAAATGAACAAAAATCATAAGTATGCCTCTGTCCAGACGGATATTTCGCTCTTGAGGGATGATTTCCATAAGATAAGAGATAAGGTTAAAGACCTGCAAGAGGTCTCTCAGGAAAATAAAAAAAAGATCGAGCAGGGTATTAAGAAAACCGATGCCCTAAAAAAGGATCAAAACTTTTTGAAAGATAAGATAGCTGAGATTCTAAGCTAATCTTAGAATTGTGGGGTTGCCAGAGGGCAGTGAAAAGGAGGACCTAGCAGGCTGTATTAAAGAATGTCTTCTAAAGGTTTTTGGAAGAGAGAATTTATCTTCTTTTTTCATGATTGAAAGGGCTCATAGAATCCTCTCCTCCTCCCGGCAGCCCTTCTAGGGTTATTATTGCTAAATTGCTGTTGCAATCGGACCGGGATACCATAATGAAAAGAAAGCGTGACACTTCAGACCTAATGTACAACGGTTCGAGGATAAGCATATATCCTGACTTTTCTGTGATTACCCCCCAAAAAAGGAGAGGATTTTGGGAGGTTAAAAAGAGGCTGGCTAGGGCCAAGATTAAATACTCCATGATCTACCCGGCCACTTTAAGAGTAAAATTTCAGGGGCATGTCTCTCTGTTTGACACTCCAGAGGAAGTGGACGGGTGGGTGGATCGTATGGGGATGGGTTCTTAAAGTGGTAGTTCTTACAACACAAATAGATAAACAAACAAATATGAAGAGGTTGAGTGGAGGTAACGGTTAGGGGAAAGGTTAGAGGAAGAGGTGAGCTAGTTAAATCTGGCTTCCCAAGTGGAGGAGATGGGGGGGTTGTGTTGGGGGGGGGGAATGGGGATGGGAAAGGGTGGTCCCGCACCTTTCACTGGGGATATAGGGGTAGTCAGACGGCATTATTTGAGGCCATTAGTGGCAAAAAATTAAACCAAACTAAAAATGTCCTACAGGGTTTTTTCATAGAACGTCCGTGGGTTAGCGGAAAAAGCTAAGAGAACAATAGTTTTTGACCAAGTTCATAGACACTTGCCGGCTATTATTGCTTTCATAGAAACACACTTTTCAGAAGACAGCGTTGAATACAGGCATAAAGGCTGGGATCAAGCTGAATACCACTCTTGCTTCTCGTCCTATGCTAGAGGAGTAAGTGTGTATATTCACCATAAAGTCCCTTACGAATTATTGGATCAAAGAAAAGAAACCGAAGGGAGGTATATATTTTTTTACATTGCAGATGGAACAGTGAACGTGTATCCTTGCATTTGTTTATATCCACCCACCATTCTCCCTGCAGGTGCTAACACAATTGGTTGAATTTGTGGAGCAAAGAGAAAAATGCCCTATTTTAGTAATGGGGGATCTAAACAATGTGATGTGTCCACGGCTAGATAGGAAATCGATAGGGCAGAATCTGCAAAAAAAAAATTCCCATACACTCTAGTCTTTCTAACATTTGTCAGGAATTAGGGTTAATAGATATATGCCGTTATTTATATGGAGATGAGTTGGCTTTTTCATGTTATAGTCGCTCTTGCGCAGTTATGTCAAGGATAGATTTGGCCCTGACGACTTCAGATTTTATAGGACAGATCAATAAAATGAAGTACGAAGCATTATCGGTATCAGATCATACTCCGATTCTAATCCTGGTAACCATGGGGAATGATAAAACTAGGGGGAAAAAAATTAGGATAAATCCACATTGGTTAAAATTGATGCAGGATCAAGAAAACCTAGGCAAGGAAATTGAAGAATTTTGGCGTATTATTCTAGGTTGTGCACATCTTCATTTTGTTTGGGATTCCCTAAAGGCGTTTATACAGGGAAATTTATTTAGCAGAATAAAATATTGCAAGAAGAAATTTGCCGAAAAAGAGAAAGAGCTAGTAGAGAAAGTAAATCACCTGCAAAAAAAAACACAGTGAGTCAACTTCAGCCGAAACTCAGGAAGAACTTAGGGGGGGGGAGGGGGCTAATGAAGAGCTTAAAGATTATTTAGCTCTCAAAGAACAACAGCGCCAATTTTTTAGGGGGCAAAAATCCTTTAGCGAGGGTGGTAAACCAGGGAAACTACTAGCACTAATTGTTAAAAATCAGAGACCTATTAAAAAAATAAACAGGATTTGACTAATCTCCAGTAAAATAATTCAAGAGCCGGAAGAGATAAAAAGCAAATTTTGACTTCTCTTTTCTAATTTATATAAAGCAGATAACTGTGGTCCCTTAGAGGACCAGGGGCACTTCCTGGAAGGAACACAATTGATGAGGATGTCGGAGGAGGATAAATTGGCCCTGGATAGTCCTATCCAATTGGAAGAAATTAGCGAGGCTTTAAAATCTATCCGTGGGAACTGAGCTCCAGGCTCAGACGGGTTGCCGTTTGAGATATATAGGATGTATAATCAGCTACTAGTGACATATCTGGGGCAGGTGATTAACGACTCCATGGAAACGGGTCTACTCCCTCTGTCACTCCAAGAAGCTATAATAACGTTAATACCTAAGCAAGGAAAAGATTAACAAGATGTGGGTGCCTACCGTCCTATATCCCTCCTAAATACAGACTGTAAAATTTACTCCAAAGTGTTGGCGAACAGACTTAGGGGGGTTATAGGAAAGGTCGTTCATCCAGATCAAAGTGGGTTCATCATAAAGTGACAGGCTTAGACTAACATACGTAGAGCCCTGATGAACATACATTTAGGTGAGGGGGGGGGCTGCTCCATCCTGTCACTTGACGCTGGAAAAGCGTTTGAAAGGGTGGAGTGGAACTTCTTGTGGGAGGTAATGAGGAAAATTAACTTCGGTCAGAACTTTATTAATCGGGTTAAGCCCCCTTATAATCAACCGACGCAGCGGGTTAGTATTAACGGTGAGCTATCCCAATCGTTCTCCCTCTCTCGGGGGACCAGACAGGGATGTCCCCTATCCGCTTTATGATTTGCCATATTTATCGAACCCCTGGCCCAAAAGATCAGGGATGATAACCAGATAAAGGGATTTGGGGGTTTAGAGACAGCAGAAAAAATAAGCTTGTACTCGGATGACGTGCTATTATTTTTGATTGATGGCTGATGGCTATACTATTTTGCCACAGGTTATGAAAATCATCACTAACTTTAGCCTACCCTCTGGTTTTAGAGTCAATTGGGCCAAATCTATGTTACTGCCTCTAAAAAGACCTCCCCCCCTTAGGAACATCCGGGGTTAAAATACTATCGGTTTCTGACTCCCTGACATATTTAGGGATCGATCTTAGCTCAGACTTAAAAGAATATATTAAGAGGAATCTAGATCCAGTGATTGGGAAAATTAAAAATAAAATTAATATATTGCAAAAGCTATCCTTGTCAAAAGCCAACAGAATTGCCCTAATTAAAATTATTCTGCTACCTCAGATTCTGTATAAAATAACCGCCTGTCCAATTTGGATAGAAGAGGATTATTTCAATAGGATCAACCGGCTCTTCAATGATCTTATTTGGGGACGGAAGAGGGTACGGATCAAGCTCCGGTTCCTTCAACTGGTGGAGGAGGATAGAGGCTTATCCCTTCCCTTTCCCTTGGGGTATTATTTAGCTGACAGCTACAGTGGCTGAAAAGAGGCTTAGATAATTATGGTCACTATTTCACGAAGGAATATCAAGGATCAGATAAAAATACATTTTCCATAATGGTGTCAGGGTTCTGAGAAAAATGGGAAGGAAGTGTTATGTTAGTAAAGCTCTAAACCTTGTATGGGAAAAAACAAAACAAATCTTGGAGATTACATACTCTCTTAAATATACTCCGCTTTGACACAATATAAATTTCCCAGAATTTTCCTCGATAGACAATAAATTTTGGGAAATAAAAGGTTCCACAATGGTAGCACAATTTTTTATAGAAGGACACTTAAAGAAAATAAAGGATTTACTAGGGGAAAATGTAGGTGACTTCTCAGTTAAACTAAAGTATCACCAGTTCTATCACGCTTGTGAGTGTAAAGATAGGTTTGAAATTAAAAATCACGAACTTATGAATTTTTTGTATAATTATAAAGAAGGGTATATCTCTATTTCACAGATATATGGGAAGATTAGAACTTGTTTAGGGGAAAAAATTAAGTTTAAGAGTGAAGGTAAATGGGAAAGGGAGGTGGGAGTGCCTTCAGATTTTGGGTGGTATATAAAAACTGTAAAAATGCATCCATTTCAATGAATCATCGTCTTATCCAATTCAATATTATACATTGGATATTACCCACCATCACTGTTAGGTTGAATATACAAGAACAGAACAACGGAATGCAGGAAATGCCATGGGGAGAGAGACGACTTCGTCCATATGGTATGGGCTTGTCCCAAGATTCAATCTTTTTGGTATAGAGTCTTTGATAGACTTGGGACGAAGTCGGTTCTTAAACCCCCATTAGAAATCTCCACCGCTATCCTGGGGCTTTTACCCTCCTCAGCCTCTAAAAATCCACAGGAACGTACATTTTGGTTGAAAGCATTGCTACTCGCTAAAGTAATTATCGCAAGGCACTGGGGAAATGAGCACTCCCCAGGAATTTTAGAATGGTCAAAACTGGTAAAACGAGTAATAGAATATGAAAAAATCGCAATCCATAGTTTGAAACAGAAAGAAAATTGGGAAAAAACGTGAATGCCATGGTTTTAATAGCTTAGTTTAATGAACCCCATGGAAAGGTGCGGGACAATAGGTGGGGGGGTACTGGGGGGAAGGGCGGATGGGGGGATATATTTATATTTTTATAAATATTGTTTAGCGCATGGATTTGGATGGTATTGGAAGTGAAAAAATGTACCCTTTTCTAGGTCCATGTTGTAATATGGAAAAATAATAAAAAAATTAAAAAAGTTTTAATACATATGTTTAGTGTAAGTCTGCTGAAAAAGATGGATTTATAAAGTGGAAACAGTAAAGTGCAATCCGTTTGCAATCAGTAGTCACTGAAATGTGAAGATTATATATGCAATCCTAGATTTTTAGTTTTTTTTATTGTATGTATTTATGATCTGAAGGAATATTCCATGCAAAAAAAGTTAAATTAAAGTATGTCCACAGGAGCTACTCTTCTTTTGTATTGCTGTTTTTTGGATCATTTTTATTGGCAGGCCATGCTAATATCAGTGACCTATGGAGCGTTGTGTGTCATGTCCATAACTAGATTATTCCCAAAGCCCTTCTTCTGATAAACTTAGTCATGATCAACCCTCTTTTGGCTCACGCACTTGACATAAAATTCTTTAATTTCCTCTCCGTTTTGTTCACTTGTCACAGTTGGTAGCATGCTTGAACTCTCCATTACAGGAACTGCAGAACAGGAGCTGCATTTGCATTTGCAAAAATAATAATGAATCACCTCCCCTCTCAATTCTTGTATCAAAGGGAGCACAGTGACAGTTGTTAGGTGTAGAGATTAAGGATGAGGGAAGCATTTAAAAATTCAATTTGGCTGCTTCACCGAAGTTTACAAAAAAAAAAATTTGTTTTGTGACAAATTACTTGTCATGGAGCGCATTTCTTTGTAAGTAGTGGGTTCAATAACAAGGAGGGGAAATTGCGCCACCCCCCTGTCATTGTATTCACCAGAAGCCACGTTTATACATGAATACAGAGTGTACGATGTAAAAAAATAAATAAATACTTACCTGATCCATTTGCTTGCAACGGTCCAGCCACTACCATGTTTGCTTGAAGGTCTGGTGGACTTCAATTCACTCATTACTAGTAGAGATGCTGTTATTTTCCAACACAATTTTTACAGGGTTAGAGGAAAACAAACTGGTCCTCCCACAGACTGAGAAAAAACAGCTTTAACTTTTAGCATGAAGAATTATAGCCTCCAAGCAAATTAGAGCTGATTGCTTTGGGTTCAAGCAACAGGAATACCTGTGATTAATAGTGATGAGCGGCAGGGGCTATATTTGAATTTGCGATATATCGCGAATATATGCGTGAATATTCGCCATATATTTGCGAATTTGCGGTTATTTTTTTGATTGCAAAAAATCGGCAATGTAATATTCAGGTAATGCGCAATATAGGCATGGTTCACTTTGGGTACATTTTTCAAGCTGCTAGAAGTTTACTGAGACTGAAGATAATGGTTGGCATGGCAGAACATTACAATCGCTTTATATGCAGGTAGAGTGCTCCAATATACAGTTGCAAGAAAAGGTATGTGAACCCTTTGGAATGATATGGATTTCTGCACATATTGGTCATAAAATGTGATCTGATCTTCATCTAATTCACTCATTACTAGTATCTGAATTATACGTATATCTAAGTTAACTGTCTAATGTATATACAGAAAAGCACAGAGCATACCAATCACACTGCTGTCTCTCTCAGAACCCCATTACACTACAGAAAATGGCTGCTAGAGAGGTTCATTATATTTCGAAATGTGAAATGCAGACAAACTCTTTAATGTTCCATTATGCATAGTAATGCTTAGCCAAAACCACATATTCTTGTTAATTTTGGCAGACTGTTTTAGAACCTTTGTATATGAAATGTTAAAATATAATGAAAAACATTGAGTCTGCTGGGTGATTTTATGCACACATGATTTCACGTTTATTTGATTTATTAGTCCAATCTCTTATGTATTGGCATTTAGTAAAAAAAAATATATACATACAATGAAACCATTAAATCACATTAAGCAATATTACAGAATGTGAAAGACGAAATTAATGGCTTTGCACATTAGCAACATAAGTTGTTGAATGAATAGCTAAAAGAAAATGACAAGCAAGTTGAGGGAAATAGCTTTATAGCACAAAAAGATGTTCTTCAAAGAGGTGCTCACTGCATCTCAAGAAATGGGAGACTTGAGATCAAGCTACTCATAGGTAGCACTACCAACCTATTAGAGGGGGACGGGGACTCCAGAGAGGATGAAAGTCAGTGTGTTAGGTAATTATAATCTAATTATAAATAATATGAATGTACAATAAATATGGATAAAAGATCTTATGTGCAAGGAAGAAAAGTCTTATGAAGAGAAGGTTAAAGCCCAAGATGTTCAGGGGGCTCAAATACTGGCAAATTTCTCATGTGAGTTGGATTCCCAGCTGGATATTTCCTCCAAGTGGATGTTGTGTTTTACTTTTTCAATCCACATATTTGGTGGTTCCTTGATGAGCCAGTAGAGTGATGATAGATAACTTAATAGTCATACTCAGCAGGGTAGATAAGATTTACCTAGAAGGATTACAGTCTACAGAAGGAAGGTTCAGTAGGACTAGCTTGGGAGTTAGAGAAGAACAAGTGTCATTTATGAGTGTTTTCTTAGCATTCCAAAAATAGGAGATTATGGGGCAATCCCATCAGATGTGAAATAGGCAGCATGGGCAATGTCAGTGTATCCATCACACACTTGGGGGCCTGCATATACAGTAATTCAGCTACAATGTCAGGTGGATGATACCGCATTGGTGATCAGTTTACACACTTTTCTCCAAGTTCCCACCAATTTTCAAATTAAGTCCCTGTCCCTCTGATTTTGGCCTCTTACTTCCTACCTTTGCCCATCTTTGTTTTTCATATACATGTTTTTATTTGAAAGTAGAGAGCACCAAATTCTTCTGAATCAAAATTGTACCCAAACTTTTAAAAAAAATGGATTTGTTAGAATCAGAATTTCTTAAAATCTGAATGAGGCAGATTTTTGAAATAGAGAGACTTTTCAAGACATTGTAATTTTGATTTGTGCAGAATTGATTCATTCAAAAAGTCGATGAATCGAACTCTGTCTCATCTCTGAAAGGGTTAACTGTTTCTTTGTTTATGGTAAATCTTACTGCTCACATTCTGTCACAGTGTGGGATTGCTCAAGCCTATAGAAAAACAGTGGGGGTTTAATTAAATATGTTGTCTATGAATTTCACTGAACATTATCTTGGAATGAGAGTACAATTCTGCAATGATAGATGTTAGTCGTACATTTTATTTCTCCTTACAATGTCTGTATTTTCTGTGTGATAAAGCAATCATAAAACTCTGTAGGAAGACATTCATGTGTGTTTCTTGGACAATGAAACTAATTTTCTAACTGCTGAAGTTTTGACAATGTCTTTACAGGTTATCATTTGGACATTGTTTCAGGGTAATCTTAGTCTTGTGAAGACAACACCAGTTTAAAAATAGAAATATAGTATTACATTAGCTGCTCTCCATATGGGCTGATCTGGCCAGAACAGCTTCACAAGAAGATAGTAGGTTCACAAGAGGATCATGGAGCTGGTTTCCAAAAATCCTCTCTATGATGCCCAGAAAAAATCCCTGCCTTTTAACATATCCATTATAATTCTTAATAGGGGCAATCATCCCCATGATAAGCGCTTACCTTATGAAATTGTTCAATGTGTGCACAGTCGCACTAGGCTTGATATCATAAAAGTCCAGGTACCACCGATGTTACTATTCCACCGGGATAATAGTAAATTATGTCTCTGCTGTATAATGTATGAAACATGCATCCAAAATCTGGGATTCTTTGTGTAGATTAAGTTTTACATCTTTTAACAGATATTACATGTTACTTCACTGAACTGATGCTTTCAGCAGGTATAAGCAATTAAGGGACAGACAGGGGGTTTGCATACATGATTGGGCAGGAAAACATCAAGATACTGACAGGAAGAAGGTGAAAAGGAAAGCATTCAAAGTACCATCAGTGAAGATTTAATGTCCTAATAGTACACTAACACTAATTCTAAAAGGTCAGATCTTACTAATGGTTTGATAACATTTGTTTGGCAGATTAGCAAGAAGTAGGTGGCAGATGAAAAATAATATAAAGGTTCCTTTACACGTGTAGATAATAATTTAGAAAATCAAGCAAAAGTGATATTTGTTTAATTTTTTCATTCTTGGGATCGCTGGTGTGTACACTTATCATTCGTCAAACAGATATCGTTTACAGCACAGATGAATCCACAGCTGGTTTGGAATCATTACACCATCCATGTCATTGTAATAAGTTCAGCTGGAAATATGTGCACAAACCACAAAAGGATGTGGATTTGAAATTTGTTCACCCCTTCAAGTGTTCTCTTATTGGTCAAATTGAAGTGGGAGAAAAGTTGGTTTTTAATTTTCCCGCTTCTGAACTCCGAGTAAATGTTCACTAGCCAAACATCAAACACCGTAATCCTCTATACCTTAATCCAATATTTCTTTGGCAAGGGGACATTTTGCCCACAAGCTCAACTTGCAACCGTGTAGTCTCAACTGAATTAAAAATGGATATTGTATACAGGAGGAATGCTGACCTTTGATGGTAGAGAATTTGGAACAAAGGGTTTTTACACCAATTTTTAACACACAAGTTTCACAACATTAACCCCCTTAGGACACGGCCCTATTTCACCTTAAGGACCAGGCCATTTTTTGCAAATTTGATCAGTGTCACTTTATGTGGTGATAACTTTAAAACGCTTTTACTTATCCAGGCCATTCTGAGATTGTTTTTTCGTCACATATTGTACTTCATGACACTGGTAACATTTTGTCAAAAAAGTTCATTTTTTGTATAAAAAAATACTAAATTTACCAAAAATTTAGAAAAATTAGCAAATTTTCAAGTTTCAATTTCTCCACTTCTAAAATACATAGTAATACTTCCAAAAATAGTTATTACTTTACTTTCCCTAAATGTCTACTTCATGTTTGGATCATTTTGGGAACGCCATTTTATTTTTTGGGGACGTTACAAGACTTTGAAGTTTAGAAGCATATCTTGAAAATTTTCTGAAAATTTCAAAAACCCAATTTTTAAGGACTAGTTCAGGTCTGAAGTCACTTTGTGAGGCTTACATAAAAGAAACCACCCAAAATGACCCCATTCTAGAAACTACACCCCTCAAGGTATTCAAAACTGATTTTACAAACGTTGTTAACCCTTTAGGTGTTCCACAAGAGTTCATGGCAAATGGACATAAAATTTCTGAATTTCGATTTTTTTGGCAAATTTTCCATTTGAATCCATTTTTTCCCGGAACAAAGCAAGGGTTAACAGCCACACATAACCCAATATTTATTGCTCTGATTCTATAGTTTGTAGAAACACCCCATATGTGGTTGTAAACTGCTGTATCGCCAAAAGGCAGGGCACAGAAGCAAGGGAAAGACATATGGTTTTTGGAAGGCAAATTTTGATGGACTGGTTTATTTACACCATGGCCCATTTAAAGCCCCCCTGATGCACCCCTAGAGTAGAAACTCCAAAAAAGTGATCCCATTTTGGAAACTACTGGATAAGGTGGCAGTTTTGGTGGTATTATTTTTAGGGTACATATGATTTTTGGTTGCTCTATAATACATTTTTGTGAGACAAGGTAATAAAAAATAGAAATTCAGAAATTTCATCTCCATTTGCCATAAACTCTTGAGGAACACCTAAAGGGTTAATAAAGTTCGTAAAATCTGTTTTGAATACCTTGAGGGGTGTAGTTTCTTATATGGGGTCACTTTTATAGAGTTTCTACTCTAGAGGTGCATCAGAGGAGCTTGAAATGTGACATAGTGTCAAAAAACCAGTCCGTCAAAATCTGCCTTCCAAAAACCATATGGCGTTCCTTTCCTTCTGCGCCCTGCTGTTTGTTCATAAAGAAGTTTACAACCACATATGGGGTGTTTCTGTAAACTACAGAATCAGGGCAATAAATATAGAGTTTTTTTGACTGTTAACCCTTGCTTTATTACTGGAAAAAATGATTAAAATGGAAAATTTGGAAAAAATAGCTGTTTTGGGACCGTATTTATTTTATTTTTGTGACTGTGTTCATCTGAGGGGTTAGGTCATGTGTTATTTTTATAGAACAGATTCTTACGGACGTGACAATACCTAATATGTCTACTCTTTTTAATTTATTTAGGTTTTACACTATAATATCCTTTGTTAAACAAACAAAAAACTATTTTAGTATCTACATAGTCTCAGAGTCAGTTTTTTTAAGTTTTTGTCCAATTGTCTTAGGTAGGGGCTCATTTTTTACGGGATGAGATGACGGTTTTGATGGCACTATTTTGGGTGAATATGACTTTTTGATCGCTTGCTGTCACACTTTTTGTGATGTTAGGTGACAAAAAACTGCTTTTTACAGTATTTTTTTATTTTATTTTTTTGCAGTGTCCACCTGAGGGGTTAGTTCATGTGTTATTTTGATAGGTAAGGTTCTTACGGAAGCGGAGATACCTAATATGTCTACATTTTATTTATTTATTTATTTAGGTTTTACACAATCATATAATTTTGGAAACAAAAAAAAATCATGTTTTAGTGTCTGCATAGCCTAAGAGCCATAATTTTTTTTATTTTTTGGGTGATTTTCTTAGGTAGGGTATCATTTTTTGTGGGATGAGATGACGGTTTTAAGAGCACTATTTTGGAGTGTATATGACTTTGTGATCGCTTGCTATTAGACGTTTTGTGATGTAAGGTGAAAAAAAATGGCTTTTAACAGAGTTTTTTTGTGTTATTTTTATAGTTCAGGTTCTTACGGACGCGGTGATACCTAATTTGTCTACATTGTATTTATTTATTTAGGTTTTACACAATCATATTTTTGAAACAAAAAAAATCATGTTTTAGTGTCTGCATAGCCTGAGAGCCATAATTTTTTAATTCTTTGGGCGATTTTCTTAGGTAAGATATAATTTTTTGCGGGACGAGGTGATGGTTTGATTAGTACCATTTGGGTGTAGATACAACTTTTTTGATCACTTTTATTAACTTTTTTGGGAAGTGACGTGGGCAAAATTTCAATTTTATCATAGTTTTTTTGGAGTTTTTTTTATGACGTTCACCGTACGGGGAAAGTAACAAAGCCATTTTATAGATCAGGTTGTTATGGACGCCGTGATATATAACATGTGTAGTGTATTTTTTTTTCTTTTGTATTAGTGATAAATGTGTTTTTTTGTTTTTACCATTTTTCACTTTCTTTACATTTTTTTTGGACCCAGACCCACTTGGTTCTTGAAGATCCAGTGGATATGGTGTCTGTATAATCCAGTACAGTACATTATATAATGTAATGTACTGTATTTTTTACTTGACACTTAGTCTGATCAGACTCTTGCCTTTAGCAAAAGTCTAATCAGACTTCTGTTAACATGGCAAGCAGGACGCCTTTGAAGGCGTACTGTTGCCATGGTTACCCTCCTCCGCTGCTATAACAGAGCAACGGAGGATGTGGAGGGAGGGAAGCTGGGGACTGGAGCTAGGGGGGCTGCACCAGGCACAGCAGCCCCCCACAGCAGCTTCCTCCCTCTTAACCACTTCCATACAGCGGTCCCTACGGACCGCGGCATGGAAGGGGTTAATAGGCGGACATCTGTGCCTGCACGAATGTCAGCCGTTACAAGCAGAGTGTAAGCAATGTGCTGACACTCTGCTTGCCAAGCTCGGCCATCCTGAAAATGAGCGGAGGGGCGGGCAGAGGATTGTACACCCGCCGCGCACACACCGCCTGCCGCACCGCCCACTGCACCGCCCGGGAGGTTACAGCAATAATAAAAAAACATTTGGCAACATTTTAAAGTATCTGATCCCCGCGGTCATAGACCGCTGGGATCAGATACATTGCAAAGAGCTGCAAACCGCAGGTCTGAATTGAAATTGTCCTTAAGAGGTTAAGGGTATAACACAATCCTGCTTTTTTATCAACACTACCCACACAGTCAATTATTTTTCAATATAGATGCAACTGTTTGCCTAACATGCAATCTATTACACAATCACACTTGCTAATTTTTACACAATCTAAATTCAGCACATCTAAAAGGTTGTTGTTTGAATCGATTCTTTAGTTGCTAGATCAAATCAATTTTCTACTCATGTAGAGTAGCTTTGAGAGTAGTATCAGACTACACAGACTTTTTTTTTTTGGTCTATAACCAGGGAGGCACACAGATCTGCATTGGAGCTGAGGATATATTTAAAAAGAATATTCCAGCAAGAATAATGTTGTTACAGGTGCTTCATATACCTGTTCTCAACATAATAGGAGAATGTCTATGAATGCAGATGCCCCAATAAGTTGCCGAGGCAAGTCATTGGTGCAGTCAGTGATTGCTGAACTGCATTCACAGTCATTTCCTGATGTGTCTGGAAAGGGAGCAGGAAGCGGAGTGCCACGGTTACCCGGCATCCTTAGAACAGCAGTTGAGGGGGATTGGTCAGGTAATATATAAGAGTATATTATTTTTTATAGCATGTCAAGGTTATCATTTTTTTATTGTGCTAGAATACCCCTTTAATCAAAAGTATTTTTAAAGATAGTTAAAGGGAATCTGTCACCTGGAAAATCAATTTTAAACCAAACATAGGTCCTTATAGCTGTTCATACCTTCTTTCCATAGGTGTTCTTTACACTTGGAACTGGCTTTCTATCTTCATAAAAATCCTCTTTTATCTTTATGCTAATGACCCCTGAAGTTGCCCAGAGGGGCGTTATTTTCATTCAAAAAGTGCCCAGGAACGCCTTCCATCCAGTACCCAGGCCCGCCCCCCGATAGAGCCTAGGCCCGCCCCTCTCTCTGCTCATACAATATGTCCCCAGCATTGCGAATGCCGTCATACCCCACCCCCGACTACATCACTAGTAGCCGATAAACCCACCCACTCCTTCCCTTCAGCTTCACTAAAAGCCACGGAGCCGGCTTCTGCGCTCTTCCGGTTTAACAGGAAGAGTGCAGGAGCCGGCTCGGTGGCTTTTAGTGAAACTGACAGGAAGGAGTGGGCGGGGTTATCGGCTACTAGTGACATAGCCAGTGGGGGCGGGGCTTGATGGCAGTTGCAATGCTGGGGACATATTGTATGAGCAGAGAGAGGGGCGGGCCTGGACACTGGATGGATGGCTATCCTGGGCACTTTTTGAATGAAAATAATGCCTCTCTTGGCACCTTCAGGGGTCATTAGCATAAAGATAACAGAGGATTTTTATGAAGATAGAAAGCCAGATCCAAGTGCAAAGAACACCTATGGAAAGAAGGTATGAAGAGCTGTAAGGACCTATGTTCGTTTTAATATTGATTTTCCAGGTGACAGACAGATTCCCTTTAAATATTTATAAGTGGGCATTTTTATTTTTTTGAGTACAAAGTCATATAAAACCAGATTTTTTAAAAATATAAATTTGTAATAGTTGTAGCATTAAAGGGGTCATTCCATGATGAATGGAAAAAATGAAAAACAGACATCATATAGTACATGACAGTCTCTTAATGTCTTTAAAGCTCTGCGGAATATGTCAGTGCTATATAAGTAAAATAAAAATAAAAACTAAAAGCTAGAACTAGCCCTGTACTTGACATGGATCCAGAGATCTCCCCAGTCATTTCTACAACTGCTCAGCATCGTTTACTTCAAGCTTGCAGTTCAGGGAGTGCGTCCTTTTTGCTGCCGGTCTCTCCCTACCACAGCTCAGAATGTGAGTCCTTTCTCCCTGTACCTGTCACAGCTGCCAACAGTAGATATGGCTGATGGCAGTCAAAGGATGGACTAAACAAAAGCAAAGACAGGTGCACTCTGTGGTAATACTAAACCCTCACACTGATGCAAAATTGAGAGGTAAGTTCGACATATCCTACTAGGAGGACATGTCTTAAGCTCGGGCACCACGACAAGGTCTCTCACCTTACCGCAGAGTGCACCTGTCTTTGCTTTTGTTTAGTCTTTGATTGTTCTTCACATCCACATAATTGTTACCTTATGTAGGATGGTTATTGTGGTACTTGTAGTCCGTTGCTGGCATCTTCCATTGTATGCAATTTTTTGCTGTTGATTGCTATAAGCAATGGACTACAAGTGCAGGATATGCTCCCTTATATATATGCACAACTGCATGTGGGTTTGAGCATATCCTGCCTGTTTAACACCACGCTTTCTAATGGTTTGCATAATATGTATGGAGGTGTATAAACTCCTATTTAAATGTGCCTGTTTTTCATCTACAGGCTACATTCAGGTGCACCTGTTTAAGCCCTGGGGCATATCAGCCAGTCTCGGGTGGGGCTCATAGGCACTTTCCACCTCCCATTGCAGGCATGGCTACATGCTGGAGGTTACTGGTAAGCTGTCTGTGAGTCAGGCCTTATGCTCCCGTAATCTGCCCACTGGCCCCTGGTATTGCCCAAACGGCACAGGTAGGTGAGTGATAGGGCCTCGGGCTACTTTGAGAGACCTTGGCGTGGTGCCCGAGCTTAAGACATGTCCTCCTAGTAGGATATGTCGAACTAACCTCTCAATTTTACATCAGTGTGAGGGTTTAGTATTACCGCAGAGTGCACCTGTCTTTGCTTTTGTTTAGTCTTTGATTGTTCTTCACATCTACATAATTGTTACCTTATGTAGGATGGTTATTTTGGTACTTGTAGTCCGTTGCTGGCATCTTCCATTGTATGCAATTTTTTGCTGTTGATTGCCATAAGCAACGGACTACAAGTGCAAGATATTCTCCCCTATATATATGCACAACCGCATGTGGGTTTGAGCATACCCTGCCTGTTTAACACCACGTTTTCTAATGGTCAGTCAAAGGATGGAACTGAGCATGTGCAACCACCTCAGCTAGGAAGACAGGGATATACGGAAAAGAACAAACTGCAAGTGGCACCATACATATTTAATAACTCAGGAATGATACAAATTTTTTATTACATCACATTGAGGACAGTTAACACTGAAGAGGACAGTTTTCTGCTACAGAGGGATCTGGATAGATTGGAGGCTTGGGCAGAAAAATGGCAGATGAGGTTTAACACTGACAAATGTAAAGTTATGCACATGGGAAGGAATAATGCAAGTCACCCGTACATATTAAATGGTAAAACACTCGGTAACACTGACATGGAAAAGGATCTAGGAATTTTAATAAACATCAAATTAACCTGCAAAAACCAGTGTCAGGCAGCTACTGCCAAGGCCAATAAGATAATGGGTTGCATCAAAAGGGGCATAGACGCCCGTGATGAGAACATAGTCCTTCCACTTTACAAATCACTGGATAGACCACACATGGAGTACTGTGTACAGTTCTGGGCTCCTGTGAACAAGACAGACATAGCAGAGCTGGAGAGGGTTCAGAAAAGGGCAACTAAAGTAATAACTGGAATGAGGGATCTACAGTACCCTGAAAGGTTATCAAAATTAGGGTTATTCACTTTAGAAAAAAGACGACTTATGAAAATGTATAGCTTTACCTTATATAATCTTTGCTGGGGTCACCTGTTTTGTTTTTGCTTCTTAAAGTCTACATGTATTTTATCTTTTGTTGGGTAATATTGCTTGAAGAACAAATTGTGCTTACAGACATCAACAATGAAATTTATGTCTTTTAAAATACTTTGAATTTTCTGCTATGTTTAAACTGCTTTGACTTAAAAGGGCACTTTTATTACTATTCTTGTCTTTGGCTTCATTCATGCATGTTCTTCACTGTCTAAGCCAATCAAACTCAAATTTCAAACTCAAAAGAATTACAGTGCCTTGAAAAAGTATTCACGCCCTTGAAATATTCCACATTTTTCCATCTTACACCCACAAAAATAAATGTATTTTATTGGGATTTTATGTTATAGATCAACACAAAGTAGCAATTAGGTGTGAAAAGATACAAGGTTTTCAAAATTTTTAATAAATAAAAATCAGAAAAGTATGACGCGTATTTGTATTCAGCTTCCTGAACTCTAATACCCCGAAATAATATCCAGTGTGACCAATTGCCTACAGAAGTCACCTTTTTAGTAAATAGAGTTCGCCTGCGTCAAATTTATTCTCAGTATAACTACAGCTGTTCTGTGAAGGACTCAGAGGTTTGTTAGAGAATATTAGTGGTCAAACAGCATCATGAAAACTAAGGAACACACTATTTAGGTCAGGGATAGAGTTGTGGAGACGAGTTAACCAGGGTTAGGTTATAAAAAAAAAAGTATCTCAAGCTTTGAACATCTCATGGAGCCCTGTTCAATCCATCATTCAAAAGTTGAAAGAGTATGGCACATCTGAAAACCTAGCAAGACATGGCTGCCCACCTAAACTGACAGCCCAAGCAAGGAGAACTCTAATTTGACAAGCAGCCAAGAGGCATATGGTCACTTTGGAGAAGCTGCAGAGATCCACTGGTCAGGTCGGGGTATCTGTCCAAAGGACAACTATTAGTTGTGAACTCCATCTGTCCTCTATGGAACAATGGCAATAATAAGCCATTTTTTAAAGCAAACCATGTTGGTCTATCACATAAAAGTCCCAATAAAATACATTTAGGTTTGTGAGTAAATGTGAAAAAGTTCAAGGGGTAAGAATACTTTTTCAAGGCATTGTATATTGCACAATTCCTCATAATAATTGTACATGGTTATTATTGACAAATTGTGTTTATGGGAATAGTTAACAAAAATTTAATAAATGGCTGTGTTCTTTTAACAAACAGTCACTGTTTTGTACGTAAAGATAAACTCGACCCATTAATGAACATATTCTAATATAACTGAAGGTTCATAGTCCCGAACCTGTAAGTATAGACTGTGTTCATGCCTTTACTACCTAGGAAGCTGAAAGATGTAATGATTAGTGTCTCATCATGAAAAATCCCAAGCTAAGGGTATATAGCTGGCCACTCGAATATAGAAAAACAATTGCTCCATTCATATGTTATTTTATGATTATTGTTGGCAAAATTGAATGGTACATAATGTATGTCAAGTATTTTGATATGTTCATTAATATGTAGGGGTCACCATCATTTAACACAACTAAAATGCTAATTAAGGTTCAGTCTGTAGTATACAGGCTGAATGGAATTCTTGGTTTGGCTGGGAATTATCTAGATTTCATAGTACACATTAGAACTTCTTATAGAATTAGAGTTGGTGGGATATCCTAAAAGGAAGCCTGTCAGCAGTTTTGACCATGCTAAGCTTCTGACAGTGCTTGGTAGGGGCTGGAGAAAACATATTAAGCTTTCATTATCAGGAGTAGTGTGAATATGTATTTTAATGCTACCAGGTTCTGCTGCTGCAAATGCACTAGAGGCGAAGCTTCTCTGTGAAGTGTTCTCTGCTTCTTCACAACCCCTCCCCTCTGCTCTCAGTCATAGCTATAGTGATCTCCTGGTTGGATTCTACAGCTTTCAGTCAGAGCAGAAAAGAGAGGCTGTAACTCAGCTCAATACAGTGAGTGGAAATGCTTCAAATTAGCATCAGTGCACTTGCAGTGACAGTCAGAATAAAACTTCATACTCACACTACTCCTGACAAAAGCTCTATGAACTGTATGTTTGTAATGCTCTCCCCAGCCCTCACCTTGTAAGCAATTTAGCAAGGTTAAAACTACCTAAAGGCACCATATAAAGAGTTTTCCCACAGATAGAAATGATGTGAGAAAAAAATTATACCTCACTTACCCCCTCTCAACTTCTATTTCAATGCTTCTCAATCCACTGATGGAATCTACATATGGACCCCCCTCCCCCCAACATAAAGGAATTGGCTGGGCTGTTATTTTTTCTGTGTAAAGAAAGGCACCAAAAACTAGAGACCTGCAGGGACAGGGAAGCAACAGAAAGAATTAAGGAAAATGAGGCAAGAAACTGAAGAAAAGGAAGTCTTACCAAGTGTTATCTGAAATATCACCAGTATCATGTGCAAACCAGACAAGCCAAAAGCTACTCTGGGAGGTAAATTTATGGCTGTATTTTTAAAGGAAGCATTTCTAAATTCACACTGCATTGTGCTGACCACATTAGGATATGGTTCTGATGATGGATTGCTTTTTTCAATATAAACATGACTGTTATCATTCCCTTAAAGGGAATCTGCAGATAAGGAGTCCAGATCATTAGTTTCTACTTTCCTCCTGCCTCCACTTCTTCACCCTGTTCCCATGCTCTGAGCATTTAAAGCTAAAATACATTGTCAGTGCCTGAGTCTTCTCCATCATATTTGAATGTCACAGCACTCCAAACGTTGTATTTAGTGCAACTTTTAGTGCTGACAGGCCAGCAATGGGGGACAGTAGTAAAATAAAAAGTAATGATCTGGACTTGTTATCTGCAGTACTACTCATTTATTACGGCATATTTTGCAGATAACAGTCCAGAATTGAGTCAACAGATTGCCTTTAAAGGGGTTTTGCCACTTTAGCAAATAGCCTTTATTATGCAGAGAAAGTTTCCATGGTTACGACCACCCTGTAGTCCAGCAACATGGCTGTGCTTGTACACCATAAAAAAGTACCAGCTTACGTGAGCCCACGGTCCCGGCCACCAGAAAGGCTGGCATTTTTTCTTATAGCATGAAAGCACGGCCACCACTGATGGATTACAGGATGGTTGCAACCATGGAAATAAGCTGTGTATAATGTTATGGAAAAATGATCCAAGCCAGCAAAGAAGCAATATGAGTAATCACAATACACTAGTAAGTGCCTTGTATTAACTTTCTCTACATGATAAATGCCACTTGCTGAACTATCAGTGACTGAGTGCTATGTACATATGTATAGACACTTAGGCCTCATGCACACTCATTTCCATAGTTACAACCACCCTGCAATCCATCAGAAAAATGCCAGCCTCTCTGGTGGCTGGGACCGTGGGAGCTTATGTAGGCTTTTACTTTTTTCTATAGTGTACAAGCACAGCCATGCTGCTGTAGTGTAGGGTGGTCATAACCATGGAAACTTTCTCTGCGTAATAAATGATATTTGTTGAAGTGGCAAAACACCTTTAAAGAAAGAAGAGATCTTGCAATTTGTGTTGTCTATTAGAAAAAAACATCCTTTCTACAGTTCTTAAGTTTTAGCTTCACTACATCGGTGTATAGATCAGTAATATCTACAAAACATTTTCCATTGACTCTCAGCTTTGTGAATATCAAACTAGGCAAATCCATTTCATGTCTTACTTGACAGAGGTAAACAATTTGCTAGTTAATAAGGAAAAATCCCCAGACGATGGCACACATCTCTAAAGTCTTTAAAGAAGCAGATTCACATTTCTTAAAAATTCTGTAAGCAATTTTTAAGGTATACTGTATGCTGACTCTGACACTTTAGTGCTAATTGTGATATTCATGAGGACAGATTGATTCACTGCCACCTGATAAATAACCTTATTTATGTCTACAATCTACAAGCAATTAAAGTTAATTGTATCCACAGGGGTTAATTCCTGACTATATGATACTGATTAATTGAAATGCATTTTGAAAAAAAAAAAACAGTTTATCACTATTATAATTAGTATCAGAGGCTTTGGTCAAAAAATATATGTTCCTAGATATTTCATATTTTGCCTGGGAATGTGTAACAAAGGAGAGATATGACTTCCTTACATTAGTAGCAAAAGTTTAAAAGATTGTAGCACTTCTGATTACATCATATCCAATTGTTTTTTAAAGACCTTCAAAATCTTCGAGCAGCATGTCTTAGAAATTGCCTGTAGTTTTTGCAGCTATGTAAATGTTTTTTTGTCATCGCAGATTTTCCAGATGTTGACCCCTAGTCTATGGCTTCTAAGAATGTGGTAGTAGAGTGGTTGCATGCTGACAGAGTAGTAAAAACTTTTGAAATGACTTAACTAGAGATGAGCGAATCCACTCAGAACAAATAAAATTTGGCCTGAACTTTGTAAAATTTCAAGTTGCTTCCGAATCCAAATTTTTGGTGAGACAGACTGCTCACTAACATTGTTGAGCGAATCGAAATGTACAAAATGGATTGCGATCCGAATTTAAGTGAAAATTTGATTCGCCACAAAGCCAAATTTCCTCATGCTTTGTGGTAACGAAGATTTTTAGATTTTTTTGGGTAAAAAAAAACGTGCCCCTCCTTTCTGTAATTTTAACATGTAGCTGTATAGCGTAGTGGTTAAGGTTTTTGGCTCTAATGTAGAAGGTTGTGAGCTCAAATCCCAGCAGAAACTCTTTAGAAATGGAGATTTAATTTATATATATATATATATATATATATATATATATATATATATATAGTCCTGAAAAGACCTAAACCAGTACCTTTCTGAAGCTAGGACTGAAGCGTCGCAACACTTATGGGTGAGTAAATTAGCACAATTTTTTCCACTACTTTTGGGAGTGCTGCTCAATCTTTTCAGGACTGTATATTTGGGGAAGCTTAACGCTGCTGGAGCTTGCACCCACACATTATCTTATTTATCCGGTGCTGCGGTGTTTTTTTCTTTATATATATATATATATATATATATATATATTTTTTTTTTTTTTTTTTTTGCCATAATATATTTACATCTTTTATTATATATTTAGTATATATAATAGATAAAGATACATCATTTCAGAACTTTCTTCACCTTTAATGTGACCTATAAACTGTACAACTCAATTGAAAAAAAAAATGAAATATTTTAGGTAGAGGGAAGAAGAAATATAAAAATAAAATCATAAGGTTGCATATGTGCACACCCTTAAACTAATACTTTGTTGAAGCACCTTTTGATTTTATTACAGCATTCAGTCTTTTTGGGTATGAGTCTATCAGCATGACAAATTTTGACTTGGCAAGAGTTGCCCACACTTCTTTGCAAAAAGACTCCAAATCTGTCAGATTGCGATGGCATCTCCTGATTTTCAATCAGATTCAGGTCTGGGCTCTGGCTGGGCCATTCCAAAACTTTAATCTTCTTCTGGTGAAGCCATTCCTTTGTTGATTTGGATGTATGAACAGTGTCGTTGTCATGCTGAAAGATGACGTTCCTTTTCATGTTCAGCTTTCTAGCAGAAGCCTGGAGGTTTTGTGCCAAGATTGACTGGTATTTGCAACTGTTCATAATTCCCTCTATCTTAACTAAGGCCCCAGTTCAAGCTGAAGAAAAACAGCCTCACCGCATTATGCTGCCACCACCATGCTTCACTGTGGGGATGGTGTTCTTTTGGTGATGTGCAGTGTTTTTGCGCCAAACAAATCTTTTGGCATTATGGCCAAAAAGTTCAACCTTGGTTTCATCAGACCATAACACCTTTTCCCACATGCATGCTTTTGTGAGACTTCAGATGTGTTTTTGCAAAATTTAGCCTGGCTTGGATGTTTTTCTTCATAAGAAAAGGCTTTTATCTTGCCACTGTACCTCATATCCCAGACATATGAAGAATACCGGAGATTGTTGTCACATGTACCACACAGCCATTATTTGCCAGATATTCCTGCAGCTCCTTTAATATTGCTGTAGACCTCTTGGTAGACTCCCAGACCAGTTATCTTCTTGTCTTTTCATCAATTTTGGAGAGACGTCCAGTTCTTGGTAATGTCACTGTTGTGTCATATTTTCTCCACTTGATGATGGCTGTCTTCACTGTGTTCCATGGTATATCTATCATGGTATATCCATGGTATATCTGATGCTTTGGACTGTGGACCATGGCTTTTGCTGTGGGAAGCGACTAAGAAGATTTCAGGAAAGACCAACTAGAGCAGCTAAACTTTATTTGGGGTTAATCAGAAGCACTTTGAATGATGACAGGTGTATGCTGACTCCTATTTAACCTGATTTTGAATGTGATTATGCAACCACATTATTTTAGTTTTTTTTCTTCCCTCCACATAAAATATTTCAGTTTGTTCTTCAATTGAGTGGTACAGTTTATAGGTCACATTAAAGGTGGAAAAAGTTCTGAAATGATTTATCTTTGTCTCATTTTTTTTACAGCACAGAAACCTGACATTTTAACAGGGGTGTGTAGACTTTTTATATCCACTGTATCTATTTTTGGGAAGTGCCATAGAATTTAAATATATATATATATATATATATATATATATATATATATATTGTGATTACACATTTATTTTGTGCCATACATTTTTTAAAATCACTAAAAAAATATAAATTTAATTTAGCCTCTATTTCTGAAACGTTTCTATTGGGATTTAAACTAACAACCTTCTACATTAGATACAAGAACCTAAAGCACTATGCTATACAGCTACATGTTAACCTGCACTGAAATATAAAATGATACTTCTGCTGTATAGGAATACTTACTACATGAGAAACTACTATGAGCTTTCTCTGACACAGTTTATCATTCAGCTTTATAGCTGAGTGGTTAAGGTCCTAGCCTCTAATAAAGAAGTTTGTGAGTTCAACTCCCAACAGAAATTTTTCAGAAATAGAAGCTAAATTAGATTTAAATACACTGGGTATCCCGAAGCACTGACTCCATATATGGATATAGCTTTATATGGAGTTAGAGTAGGGACTCCTAAGCCATGGACTCACACTGGGGGATTCCCTCATTGTATAGCGATCTTCTGCATAGACCTCAGTGGTCCGGCACCCTCCCCTTTATCAGAGCAGGGGGTGCCTGGTTTAATGCACGGGTTCTGTCATTGACTTTCATTGTGTTTGGGTGCTCTGTAGAGCACTAGAGATGTCGCAAACATTAAATTTTGCGAACGCGAATTTCACGCGAATCTTCGCAAGCGGGCGGACAGGGCAAACCGCCATAGACTTCAATAGACAGGCGAATTTTAAAACCCACAGGGACTCTTTCTGGCCACAATAGTGATGGAAAAGTTGTTTCAAGGGGACTAACACCTGGACTGTGGCATGGCGGAGGGGGATCCATGGCAAAACTCCCATGGAAAATGGTAAGTAGAGAAATTAAAATTTTGAAAATAGCGAATTTTGGGTAAATTTGGGATTTTTTTATAAATAAAATTCGTTATATTCGTAAATTCTAGCAATACAACCATTAGGAACTCAGATCTAAGTTGAATTCGCAATGCGATTAATACAATCTGCATTAATCGCATTGCGAATTCAACTTAGAGCTGGATTCCTAATGGTTGTATTGCTAGAATATAACGAAGATTGAGAATATAGTGCTATATTCTCAATCTTCGTCATATTCTAGAAATACAACCATTAGGAACCCAGCTCTAAGTTGAATTCGCAATGCGATTAATGCAGGTTATATTAATCGCATTGCGATTACAACTTAGATCTGAGTTCCTAATGGTTGTATTGCTAGAATTTACGAATATAACGAATTTTATTTATAAAAAAATCCCAAATTTACCCAAAATTCGCTATTTTCTAAATTTTAATTTCTCTACTTTTAAAACAGAAAGGGACACCTTATAATATATTTATTAGTTAACATTTCCCATATATGGTAGCATCATTGTCATTTAATGACATTAAATGTCATTTAATTTTTTAGGATGCTAGAAGGCTTAGAATTTTAGAAGCAATTCTTAAAATTAATAACATTTCCAAAACCAACTTTTTAAGAGGTTCAGGTCAGAAGTCACTTTGTGGGTCTTACATAGTAGAAAGCCACAATAAATGATCCCATTGTAGAAACTACACCCCTCAAGTTATTCAAAATGATTTTACAGACCTTGTTAACTCTTTAGGTATTCCACAAGAATTAAAGGAAAATAGAAATTAAATTTCTAAATTTCACTTTTTTGGCAGATGTTCCATTTTAATCCATTTTTCTTTAACACATTAAGGGTTAACAGCCCAAAGAAACTTAATATCTATTACCCTGATTCTGCAGTTTACAGAAACACCCCATATGTGGCCGTCAACTACTGTAAGGGCACACGACAGAGCGCAGAAGGAAAGAAGCGCTGTATGGTTTTTGGAAGGCAGATTTTGCTGGACTGGTTTTTAGACACCATGTCCTATTTGAAGCTCCCCTGATGCACCCCTAGAGTAGAAACTCCCAAAAAATGACCCCATTTTGGAAACTATGGGATAAGGTGACAGTTTTATTTGTACAATTTTGGGGTACATATGATTTTTAATCACTCTATATTACGTTTATTGTGAGGCAAGGTAACAAAAAAATGGCTGTTCTGGCACAGTTTTCATTTTTTGTTTTTTACAATGTTTATCTGACAGGTTAGTTCATGTGCTAATTTTATAGAGTAGGTTTTTATGGATGTGAAAATATCAAATATGTCTTTATTCGTTTGTTTCAGTTTAACATAATAAACATTTTTGGAAAACAATTATTTTTTTGTGTCTCCATTTTCTGAATGCTATATTTTTTATATTTTTCTGCCGATCGTCTTGTGCAGGGTCTTGTTTTTTGAAGGAAAAGTTGACTTTTTTATTGGTACCAGTTTTGAGTACATATGATTTTTTGATCATTCATTATTACACTTTATGGGTAAGGTTGACCGAAAAAATTGGTTGTTTTGGCACAGTTTTTTTTTTTTTTTTTAAAGCTTTTTCCTGAGCGGTGAGCGGTGAGGTCAAGATCACTTCGTGTTGCACTTTTTGTGATGTAAGGGGACAAAAATTTATTTTCTTGACACAGTTTTTATTTTTCACGGTGTTTATCGGGCGGGATGGATCATGTGATATATTTATAGAGCCGGTCGTTATGGATGCGGCGATACATAATATGTGTTTTTTTCTTTTTTTCTTTTTTTTTCAAATTATAAAATTAGATGAAAGGGGCTTTTTTTTTCTTTTTTTACTTAAAACTTAATTTTTTTTATTAAAAACACTTTTTTGACTTTTTTTAACTTTATTTCTGTCCCACTCTGAGACTTCAAGTTTTGGGGGTCTGATCGCCTCTGCATTGCATTACAATACATCTGTATTGTAATGCATTGCCTGTTAGTGTATTACACAGAGTAATACACTAACAGCTTGCCTAATAGACCTAGCCTGAGGCTGGATCTCCTCGGCCCCCGTAGAAGGCAGGTCCCGATGTCTTGCAAGGCATTGGGCAACCTCTGCAAGGCATCGGGCTGCCTTCTCACCCATTGGGTCCCCGCCACAGCAGCGCAGGGACCTGATGGGCTCCCTCACCCACAGCAACTTTCTATGCTGCGGTCAGCTCTGACCGTGTCATAGAAGGGGTTAATCCGCCGGCCTTGGCTTTTATAACAATGGCAGCAGGGGCCTGACTATCAGGGACTGCCGATCCCCTGCAGTGATCGGGCGCGCACTGCTCTAGTACGTCAAAATGCGGGAAGTCATCTGCCACCATGATGTACTATTATGCCATGTGTCAGACAGGGGTTAATCCCTTATAAAAAGAGGGCTTTTGTCATCTAAAAATACAGACAGGAATTGGACATGCACTGAGACTGGCAGACTGGGTTCCAGGAAAAAAAAGGGTTGTATGCATGGTCCAATAAATGGGTCAGTGGGCTATCCATGAATAAAAGAGACATCACACTGAAAAAAAGTATGTTGTGTGCATAAGTCCATAGCGATGACCTTACTTATATGCCGTATAAATACATGCGTGGGATGATTTATTTCTACCAAAGACTTTATAAAAGTCCAGGAACATTCATTATGTGTAGCAGAAAGGTGATCTAGACATCAATACAGAAAATAATTATTTATAGTTAGAATAGTCCAACTAAGGAATGCCCTAACCCAAGAAATAGCAATTGCAGGTAGCATGTTAGCATTTAGAAAAAAGGCCTAGAATCTAGAGACTTATCTAATAGCAAATGGCATTGATGGTTTACAGTTTAACTAACAAATAATATCATCTAATTGATCAAAGAAAAATTGAACTTGACTGGCCTCTATACTTTTTCAACCTGTTTTTGAACTACTGTCTGACAATTTGCCAATATATATTTACTATATCAACTCTTCACCATTTTCAAAATACCCTATTCTTTTCAGTGATGTCATGTCAACTTTTCTTGCCTATTTTCAGAGGATGAAATATTATTTTTAATTATTTATTCATATAAAATTCACATTTTGCAGGAATTTGAATTGAAACAGTTTGCAAATAAGATAAAAGTTTATATAAAACCTAAAAGTTGTGCTCAGTTAAAGAAAAAAAACGGTACACCAGGTAAAAGAATTGAATCAACTTTTTTTTTCTTTTGATGTTTTTGTTAAAATTTAGCTTTGAAGGGAAATGTTGCTGCGTGTTTAGACATTCAGCTCCTTTGTTTTGACAACTGAAATGTGTGTTCCCTATGGGCTTTGTGAAGCCAAGTGCTCCCTAGATAGATTACAGAAAAATAGCCCAAAGGCTACGATGATACTCTTTGCTGGATTATTAAAAGCTAAGCATGAGCATCCACTGAACACTAGTCTGTCCACATTTAAACTCTTAGCACCACAGTCAGTCTCTACCTTCATAATCAGTTTTTATTTTTATATCCCATCTTCCAATAGCCATAACTTTCTATTTTTCCATTGATGTATTTCTATGAAGGCTTGTTTTGCAAAATAAGTTGTATTTTTGCTTGTTCTATTTTGGAGGACATATAATGTATTGGGGAACTTTTGTTCACCCAGCAGTATACATCACATATTAACCTTACATTTATATAATTTGAATGTTTTTTTTTATTTGAAAAGTTTTAATATATTTGTTTTACTACTTTTGCACAATAAAATCCTATTTTTTGTTTTTGTTGCCATATTCTGGAAGCTATTGAGGGCTTGTGTGTGAGGGCTTGTCTTTTACTGCATGAGCTGACATTCCCTGTGGTACCATTTTAGGATTATATGTCTTTTTGATTGCATTTGATTTAAATTTTCGGCAGGCAAGGTGACCAAAAACAGTAATTTTGGCATTCTTTTTATAGATTTTATGAGCAGCTACCATGCAGATAAATAACATAATATTATAGAGAGGCTCATTATGGGAATGACAGTACTATTTATGTATGTGTGTGTGTGTATATATATATATATATATATATATATATATACTTGATTTACTTGATTTTATGTATATTTCTAAAACCTCTTTTGAACTTTTTTTTAGAGGACTTGAACAACTAATTTCCTGATTGCTGGTGTAATGCACTGCATTACTTCTTTGTCTGTAAGTGTACAAACTGCTGAACTTTATAATTTGTGGGTTCAGTACTATGAGGGCTGTAGAACCTGATTTCTAGGCTCCATTAATTTATATGCTATAATACCGGGAAACAGCAGTGTAGTTACTTAAATAGACCAAAGCAATGACACCATACTTTATCTGGCTTCAGAAATAATAATGGGGCCAGAATAATGGACTTAAATTATGTCATCTGCTGTAATTACGAAATAAAAAACCTCAATAAAACGTTAAAGCTATTGCTTTTGAGAATGTTCCTGCTCTTGCTTTCCCACATGGAAAGTCATCTGGAAGTGCAGTGTTTATAGGTCAATTTTATTTTATGTCATTTGCAGATAATTAAAAAGCCTCAGGACGGAGTCATATAGTGCAGTCTATTGTGTGTGAAAAATTATGTCATTAGCAAATTGCATTTGATGAACACAATTTTTTTTTCCAGAAAACTGATTTTTTTGCCTCTAGCATTTTCTATTAAATAATTTTATCTAATATTATTAATAAATAATTCAAATTTTGATATTTTAGATTTTAAGTTGGTTACAAGACTCCTTTTTTTAAATGGTGATTCATGCAGCGCTTTTACCAAATAATAGACTTTTTCAATTTACTGTCAAGTTATCACTTGCTACATCTATAGCAGAGCTGAATTTATTATTTGATGCAGCTCATAGTACTATATCACGTTTTTGTTTTCTAGATGATAGGGTATAAACCTACATGGGTATAGTAACTTAATGCAAGAGCACACTGTGTGGTTGTGACAGGGTTCTTGGAGATAGAGCATCGAGTTCTGGTTGGTCCCATCAACTTTGATATTAGGTGGTTAAAGCCTACAGATGCAGAATTTCCCTCTGGAGAAAATACATTGTAAGCAACAATAGGGGTTGTTGGCCCAAATGTCATGAAATATGGTAGGGGGAGAACAAATACCAGACCCTAGGCCCTGGGTTGAAAAAATCTACTTCTAAACTTCCAATTTGCTATGGGCTATATTACACTGCTTGATATTGGGCCAGTGCAAGGACCAATGGATGATAGCACATCCATTGGAGCTCATTCACAGAGGGCCCCATTATAGAGGCTGATGCAAACTGAATGTGGAAGAAATTATTTCTACCATAGTTGTTTCTTCCAATAATCACCAATACTGAATGAGGAAGCACATCCCTGATTACACAGGGAGATGTCATGCTAATAATCGGGCATCGACTTTCATCATGATCATAGATGTTTATCAGGTGGCAAAGGAACATTTGTTCATTTATGGCCTGATCAGCTGCTCAATTATACTGTCCAATTCTTCCCATCAGCATCAGACTGGCCCACCAGAGTACCATAGGATCCTGCATTGGGTCCAGGCTCTGATACCACAGTAGGTCCTAAAGTTCTAGGGAAAATAAATCATTTGAAGCTGCCTTTGGAGCCAATCACTTGCCAATAGAGTCCATTTCTTTGAAATGTCCAAACCTATTAGACTTTATTTATGATAAGGGTGTTGGGCCAGAGAATAATTTCCTCTGGTAGGTCCAAGGAACCCCAGTCCGACCCTGGTCCCCATGAACACATTATTTCTGATAATTGGCCAGAGAATTGTGTGGTCTTATAGGGCCCTATGTCTTTGTGTGGCAATTATTTAGTGAGTATTCACAGTACACAAAAGGAAAAATTCTATGGCCTTTTCAGCTGTTTTAACAAAGGTGTGTGGCTATAAGAAACCATTAAACGCACACAAATTTATATGACAAATTAAAAAGGAAAGTAATGGGGTTGCACTAAAGTGGTGAGATTTATGGAAGCTGTGCTCTCAACTATAGATTCACCCAAATCCCAAAAAATTGATAAATAGAATAGAAAAGTCGGGCACTCTTCATACATAGGAGATGCAGACCTTAATGTATAAAACTATATATTTAATTGATAATAAAAAACCTTTATAAAACAACTCTGTCCGGCCAGACAATTATAGGCAGTAAATAAAAATAGAAATAAAAATAAATCAATCACAATGCATATATGACTATATGTAAAAAATCAGCTGGAGCCTGCTGTGATAAGGTGCCAAAATCCGTGCAGTTTTATAAAACCTAACTATAAAACTGCACGGATTTCGGCACCTTATCACAGCACAGCTTGTTCACTTTATTTGCAGCCTGTTCACAGCACGGACTTCCGTTACAATTACAGCACCTTTTGTTGCGTTTTTTAACACAGACTGCAGCTATATTGGCAAAACGATCTATTGCTTTTTCAGTACTTGGATTGCTGTTACAGTATATTTGCAGCAGGAATTGACATTTTTTTCAAAGCCTGCAGGCTCCAGCTGATTTTTTACATATAGTCATATATGCATTGTGATTGATTTATTTTTATTTCTATTTTAATTACTGCCTATAATTGTCTGGCCAGACAGAGTTGTTTTATAAAGGTTATTTATAATCAATTAAATATATAGTTTTATACATTAAGGTCTGCATCTCCTATGTTTGAAGAGTGCCTGACATTTCAATTCTATTTATCAAATTTATATGACAAACATATCTCATTGCTTACACAATATTGATATAAATACATGCCAGCCATAAGGAGGCACAGAAAATTGCCTAACACATCTAGCAAGCTGCACCAAAATTATCATACCATATGTGCCATATCTCCAAATTTCAGGTGTGTCCACTTTTGTCAAAATTAAGCATCATAACTCTCCCTCATCTTGTCAAATTGCAAAATTTGGATTAAAATCGTACTGGGAGCAGGCCTTTTGGTTGACATTAATAGTGACGGCAAGTGAATGAAACTGAGCTGCAATACCAAAATTTAGGACAAAAAAACAAACTGCAAAATCAATTGATAGAAAAAAAAACTGCCAAATTCTGGCCATACATATTACACTTGGTTGACCAACCTCACCAATTTTTGCAACCTGTTTGAGGAGACTGTAGTACTCCTGTGAGCGCCACGGCCTTCTCACAGATTACCCTAGGCCAGTGACAAAACATTCACTGGTCATGTGGCCTAGGCGCAGCTCAGTCCCTTTGAATTGAATGGGGTGGAGCTGCAATACCATCAAAGCCACTATGCCATTTACGACACTGTACTTGGTAAGCTGTACGGAGACTGCGGTGCTCACTGGAGCTCTGCAGCCTCCTCAAACAGCTGATCAGTGGGGGTCCCAGGTGTCGGACCTCCATCAATCAGATACTGATGACCAATCCTGAGGATAGGCATTCATCAGTATAGAGGCTCATGCACACAAACGTATTTTGTTTCCATGTCCATTCAGTGTTTTTATGCAGCCCGTATGCGTAACCATTCACTTCAATGAGTCCGCAAAAAAACGGAAATTACTCTGTGTGTATTCCATTTCCTTATGTCCGTTCTGCAAAAAAATAGAACATGTCCTATTATTGTCCACATAACGGACAAGGATATGATTGTTCTACTAGGGGCCAGCTCTTCTATTCTGCAAAATACGGATTGCACACGGACGTCATCCGTATTTTTTACGGATCTGTATATTGTGGACAGCAAAATACATACGGTCGCGTGCATGAGCCTTGAAGAACAAGGACAATTAAGAACAATCAATAAGCCAAAATCTATTATTGATGAATCTTACATATATAATGCAAACAATAATAATGGTGGTTAATCTATTTAGGAAAATATCAGAAGGATAGTCAAGCAACGTGGCATAGAGGTCTATACATCTTCCTAATATTTCAATTATAGATGCAGGCTACATGGCGATACAAAGTCGAATGCACATTAAAGAAATTTGTAATAACCTGTAATATCCTAATGCTGCCATAATTAGCATGAATCAGTGATTAACACTAAATGTCTTATAAATGTCTCTGTGTATAAACCGCAAATGTATACTTGTTTATTAAATTATATTAGTCATCGTTTATCCCAAAAATGAGTTCTTACCTCATGGATTTTTCTTTCCTTTTAATGCCAAACATTATTTTGGTCTAATAAAAATGGGATCATATACGAATTGTGCAAGCCTCACAGTAAAATGAAATGTTAATAGGAAAACTTTACAATTACAATTAATGTGAAGGTACTAAATCTCGGTCTACGAGTAGTACGGAATTCTAGGCTCTGATTTATGACTCCACATTAATAACTTGTAGTATAATAAGTAGACCCAGAAGAAAGGATTTCAAACATCAAGAATAGAGATGGCCCGAACTATTCGCCGGCGAACAGTTCCCGGCGAACATAGCTTGTTCGCGTCCGCCGCGGCGGGCGAACATATTCTAAGTTCGCGTTCGCCCCTATACTTTATCATTGAGCAAACTTTGACCCTGTACCTCACAGTCAGCAGACACATTCCAGTCAATCAGCATACCCTCCCTCCCAGACCCTCCCACCTCCTATCTAAACGCAAGGATAGGATCCATCTTACATTCATTCTGAAGCTGCAGTGTTAGTAATTGCAAATCACAATGTGATTAATATAACCTGTATTATTCGCATTGCGATTACAACTTAGATCTGAGTTTCAAATGGTTGTTTTGCTAGAATATATTAATGAAGATAACAAATATAGCACTATATTCTCAATATTCATTATATTCTAGCAATAAAACCATTAGGAACTCAGATCTAAGTTGAATTTGCAATGCAATTAATATAACCTGCATTAATCGCATTGCGAATTCAACTTAGAGCTGAGTTCCTAATGGTTGTTGTATTGCTAGAATATACGTTATATTCTAGCAATACAACCATTAGGAACTCAGATCTAAGTTGTAATCGCAATGCGAATAATACTTACAATTATAAATCGCTTTGCAAATCCATTTGATGCCTCTGTTTGATTGTATATGAGAGTTGACTATTAGAGATGGCCCGAATTATTCGCGGGCGAACAGTTCCCGGCGAACATAGCTTGTTCGCGTTCGCCTCGGTGGGCGAACATATGCGATGTTCGGTCCGCCCCCTATACATCATTATTGAGCAAACTTTGACCTTGTACCTCACAGTCAGCAGACACATTCCAGCCAATCAGCAGCATACCCTCCCTCCCAGACCCTCCCACCTCCTGCACAGCATCCATTTTAGATTCATTCTGAAGCTGCAGTCTTAGTGAGAGGAAGGACAGTGTAGTTGCTGCTGATTTAATAGGGAAATTGATAGCTAGGCTAGTGTATTCAGTGTCCACTCCAGTCCTGAAAGACTCATCTGATCTCTGCTGTAAGGACAGCGTCCTGACAGCACCCCAAAAAGCCCTTTTTAGGGCTGCTACATTAGTCTGCTTTTTTTTCTCCATATATATATTGCAGTTGCCTGGCCTGCCCGTGTGTGAGGAGCTGCAGGCCCACAGAATGTAGTGTGCCCACTGCCAGTGCCCACCACTCACACCATGTGGCACAGGACTTTGCATCAAACAAAGGCATTTCATTTTTACCCTTTAATCTAAGGTTAGTTGCCTGCCAGTGTGTGTCAGGCCGACTTCCACAGACTGTAGTGTGCCCACTGCCAGTGCCCACCACCACTCATACCCAGTGGCAAAGGCATTTAATTTTTACACTTTAGTCTAATTTCAGTTGCTTGCCTGCTGCCAGTGTGTGTCAGGCCAACTTCCACAGACTGTAGTGTGCCCACTGCCAGTGCCCACCACCACTCATACCGGGTGGCACAGGCATTTAATTTTTACACTTTAGTCTAATTTTAGTTGCTTGCCTGCTGCCAGTGTGTGTCAGGCCAACTTCCACAGACTGTAGTGTGCCCACTGCCAGTGCCCACCACCACTCATACCGGGTGGCACAAGCATTTAATTTTTACACTTTAGTCTAATCTTAGTTGCTTGCCTGCTGCCAGTGTGTGTCAGGCCGACTTCCACAGACTGTAGTGTGCTCACTGCCAGTGCCCACCACCACTCATACCGGGTGTGACGAGACCAATCTCGCCACATTGCATTGGAGAAACCTGGTTGCTCGCCTGCTGCCTTTGGACTATGGCCCCCTGTTAAAAGACATCTTTTTTACCTGCAGAAAAGCTTAATTCGTGCTTTTCTGCCTGGGGTTCGGTAGTTTTGGTTGAATGTGTTATACCCCAGATAGGAATCCCATGGAGCCCATTCGTATGAAACTGACTGTAAAGACTTTGGCTCCATGGCGATTAAACTGTATTCGTGTGGTCTGAGCGCCATTCACTTAATAATGTGCGCTCAGACCTGAGCTATCTGGGGATATGTTAAATGTATAGTTTTAATGTAATGTGTCTTACCTGGTGTATTTTAACAGTAATGCTTGTTCTGTGTCCCCATGTGCATAATGGAGTCTTGTCTCTGAAATGTCTGTGTGTATTGTAAAGGGTGGGACATTGTATATTGAATAGTGATGTCTGTCCTATTGTCCCCACATGTGTATTGGCGATTTCCCTTTGTCCTGAGAGATAATTGAATGACTCCTCAATTGTCTCCAGGACAGAAGACATTGTGTATTCGTCTGCCTGTGATGATTGCATTACCCATGTAGGGTGATTGTATCACAGGCAGAGGGAAGGGATATGCTGGGGGTGTCTGTATTGTCCCAATGTGTGTGATTGGCTGCTGTATCCCGTGTCGCAGTCTTCCTTCTGGTCCTCTAGGGAGTGTCCACCAGGTGGGAGACCTGGATAAATACCAGGCAGGTAGCCGTTAATAAATGTGAGAATTCCTGTTTACCATCAATACGGAGCCTCGTCTCGTTCTTGGGGGATTCACTGTATGCTGTTAGAGACTGATTGCCAGGAGTGTAAGCTGATTGTCTGCTTTTCCTGTTCGTCTGCTAGCAGCTATTTGGGAGGTTCCAGTACGGGAGTTGGAGTGCTATTTTGTATCCAGTTCGGGAGTTTGGTGTTCTGCAGTAGCTGGGCCTATATCTCTGTAAAGGGGCCGATCGCCTAAACGGTTTTTACCCCTTGTCTGCAGAAACGGTCCGTTACAATTGGTGGCGAGCAGCGGGATCGTTCCTACAGCCAGAAGGACAGCTACAGGAGACACCATTTCCTTGGATTTACAAGTGGGGGCAACGCATGTCCCAGTACAGCGATCCTAAAAGCACCAGAATGGAACCAGCAGTGTCATACGAGGAGGAGGACCTGGATGGCCGGGATGCATTAAGGAAAGGCATCTGGTACCAGGCCCTGGACAATGTACAATACCAGCGGGGTGAGAGTCTCCCCAGTGAAGAGCAGCGGTGGCAGAAGCAAGTGGCCCTGCGGCTGCCCTTTCTGGGAGAGCAGCCCCTGGATGAATGGGTGAAGGAACTAGAGCACCGGGTATGGCAGGAGCTATGGCTGGAGGATGCCTACCAGGCGCTCTGGTGGTATATGGCACAGTATATACCCTGGACAGCCGAGCATGACAAGCCAGAGGGAGAGGAGTTTGATGGTTCTGGCTTGTTATGGGAGTCCTTTGCAGAGCCTGACTTCGGGAGTCCTGCGCAGAACAGACTTCAGGACATTTTCTACGAGAGGGAGGCTAGGCATGACGGGGATGACCCCCATGAGGTAGAGCAAGACCTGGCTCACCTAGCAACCCTGGAGTGGGAACTGGAGCAGGACTACCGAGATCTCTTCCACTCCATTGGGAAGGCTCAGCAGGACAGCAAGGTGACAGATCCAGTTCCAGACCCATTCCGCTGGGAAGATATTATTGAAAGTTACTGGGAGGAACCCCAGGCGGCAGGTGGAGATGGGACCGAGGTCTCTCCACCGGTATTGCAGGGAATTGGGAGCCTGAGCTCCATTCCCCAGCGGGAGATATTGCAGGGAATTGGGAGCCTGAGCTCCATTCCCCAGCGGGAGATATTACAGGGAATTGGGAGCCTGAGCTCCATTCCCCAGCGGCAGAGCTGAGCTACAGGGGGCAGAGGTAGTTGTTCCTGCCCCACAGCAGCAGCGTGATTTTTCGGGAATTGGGAGCCGGTCTCCATTCCCCAGCGGCAGTATTATTTGTTGGGAATTGGGAGCCCGGTCTCCAGTCCCCAGCGGCAGAGTAACCAGCAGGGAATAGAGAGCCCAGTCTCCTTTCTCCAGCAGCAGGACTCTGTATTGGGAGGAGAGACAGTCGGTCTCCCTCCACTGAGGAAGGAAGGTATGTATGGGAGAGGAGCTTACTACCACCTCTCCCCAGCGGCGGATCATTAATGGGCAGGGAATAGAGAGCTCAGTCTCCTTTCCCCAGCAGCAGAGCTGTGTAACCAAAGGGGAGACAGTCGGTCTCCAGCAGCAGGACTGTATATCTAAAGGGAGACAGTCGGTCTCCCCTCCAACAACCAGGCTTCAACCAGGCTACCCTCCCAGTAGCGCTGGCAACAGGAGCAGAGTGACGCGGGTCTCTGCCCATGCAGCACCCACCAAGTCAGCGTACCCGTACCCAGCACAGCCGTGGTGAGGCACCTGGACATGGACAAGCTTCTCCTCTACCCAGTTGCAGTAACTATTTATTGTGGGTGGGCTGTGCTGTTGATTGTGTTTTGTGGGTGGGCTGCTGGACTAACAAGGGCACTGACCGGCAGGAGGTCAGATACCCTGTTAGTCTGTTTGGAAAAGGGGAGAGATGTGACGAGACCAATCTCGCCACATTGCATTGGAGAAACCTGGTTGCTCGCCTGCTGCCTTTGGACTATGGCCCCCTGTTAAAAGACATCTTTTTACCTGCAGAAAAGCTTAATTCGTGCTTTTCTGCCTGGGGTTCGGTAGTTTTGGTTGAATGTGTTATACCCCAGATAGGAATCCCATGGAGCCCATTCGTATGAAACTGACTGTAAAGACTTTGGCTCCATGGCGATTAAACTGTATTCGTGTGGTCTGAGCGCCATTCACTTAATAATGTGCGCTCAGACCTGAGCTATCTGGGGATATGTTAAATGTATAGTTTTAATGTAATGTGTCTTACCTGGTGTATTGTAACAGTAATGCTTGTTCTGTGTCCCCATGTGCATAATGGAGTCTTGTCTCTGAAATGTCTGTGTGTATTGTAAAGGGTGGGACATTGTATATTGAATAGTGATGTCTGTCCTATTGTCCCCACATGTGTATTGGCGATTTCCCTTTGTCCTGAGAGATAATTGAATGACTCCTCAATTGTCTCCAGGACAGAAGACATTGTGTATTCGTCTGCCTGTGATGATTGCATTACCCATGTAGGGTGATTGGTATCACAGGCAGAGGGGAGGGATATGCTGGGGGTGTCTGTATTGTCCCAATGTGTGTGATTGGCTGCTGTATCCCGTGTCGCAGTCTTCCTTCTGGTCCTCTAGGGGAGTGTCCACCAGGTGGGAGACTCTGGATAAATACCAGGCAGGTAGCCGTTAATAAAGTGAGAATTCCTGTTTACCATCAATACGGAGCCTCGTCTCGTTCTTGGGGGATTCACTGTATGCTGTTAGAGACTGATTGCCAGGAGTGTAAGCTGATTGTCTGCTTTTCCTGTTCGTCTGCTAGCAGCTATTTGGGAGGTTCCAGTACGGGAGTTGGAGTGCTATTTTGTATCCAGTTCGGGAGTTTGGTGTTCTGCAGTAGCTGGGCCTATATCTCTGTAAAGGGGGCCGATCGCCTAAACGGTTTTTACCCCTTGTCTGCAGCAACGGTCCGTTACAATTGGTGGCGAGCAGCGGGATCGTTCCTACAGCCAGAAGGACAGCTACAGGAGACACCATTTCCTTGGATTTACAAGTGGGGGCAACGCATGTCCCAGTACAGCGATCCTAAAAGCACCAGAATGGAACCAGCAGTGTCATACGAGGAGGAGGACCTGGATGGCCGGGATGCATTAAGGAAAGGCATCTGGTACCAGGCCCTGGACAATGTACAATACCAGCGGGGTGAGAGTCTCCCCAGTGAAGAGCAGCGGTGGCAGAAGCAAGTGGCCCTGCGGCTGCCCTTTCTGGGAGAGCAGCCCCTGGATGAATGGGTGAAGGAACTAGAGCACCGGGTATGGCAGGAGCTATGGCTGGAGGATGCCTACCAGGCGCTCTGGTGGTATATGGCACAGTATATACCCTGGACAGCCGAGCATGACAAGCCAGAGGGAGAGGAGTTTGATGGTTCTGGCTTGTTATGGGAGTCCTTTGCAGAGCCTGACTTCGGGAGTCCTGCGCAGAACAGACTTCAGGACATTTTCTACGAGAGGGAGGCTAGGCATGACGGGGATGACCCCCATGAGGTAGAGCAAGACCTGGCTCACCTAGCAACCCTGGAGTGGGAACTGGAGCAGGACTACCGAGATCTCTTCCACTCCATTGGGAAGGCTCAGCAGGACAGCAAGGTGACAGATCCAGTTCCAGACCCATTCCGCTGGGAAGATATTATTGAAATTTACTGGGAGGAACCCCAGGCGGCAGGTGGAGATGGGACCGAGGTCTCTCCACCGGTATTGCAGGGAATTGGGAGCCTGAGCTCCATTCCCCAGCGGGAGATATTGCAGGGAATTGGGAGCCTGAGCTCCATTCCCCAGCGGGAGATATTACAGGGAATTGGGAGCCTGAGCTCCATTCCCCAGCGGCAGGCTGAGCTACAGGGGCAGAGGTAGTTGTTCCTGCCCCACAGCAGCAGCGTGATTTTTCGGGAATTGGGAGCCCGGTCTCCATTCCCCAGTGGCAGTATTATTTGTTGGGAATTGGGAGCCCGGTCTCCAGTCCCCAGCGGCAGAGTAACCAGCAGGGAATAGAGAGCCCAGTCTCCTTTCTCCAGCAGCAGGACTCTGTATTGGGAGGAGAGACAGTCGGTCTCCCTCCACTGAGGAGGAAGGTATGTATGGGAGAGGAGCTTACTACCACCTCTCCCCAGCGGCGGATCATTAATGGGCAGGGAATAGAGAGCTCAGTCTCCTTTCCCCAGCAGCAGAGCTGTGTAACCAAAGGGGAGACAGTCGGTCTCCAGCAGCAGGACTGTATATCTAAAGGGGAGACAGTCGGTCTCCCCTCCAACAACCAGGCTTCAACCAGGCTACCCTCCCAGTAGCGCTGGCAACAGGGCAGAGTGACGCGGGTCTCTGCCCATGCAGCACCCCACCAAGTCAGCGTACCCGTACCCAGCACAGCCGTGGTGAGGCACCTGGACATGGACAAGCTTCTCCTCTACCCAGTTGCAGTAACTATTTATTGTGGGTGGGCTGTGCTGTTGATTGTGTTTTGTGGGTGGGCTGCTGGACTAACAAGGGCACTGACCGGCAGGAGGTCAGATACCCTGTTAGTCTGTTTGGAAAAGGGGAGAGATGTGACGAGACCAATCTCGCCACATTGCATTGGAGAAACCTGGTTGCTCGCCTGCTGCCTTTGGACTATGGCCCCCTGTTAAAAGACATCTTTTACCTGCAGAAAAGCTTAATTCGTGCTTTTCTGCCTGGGGTTCGGTAGTTTTGGTTGAATGTGTTATACCCCAGATAGGAATCCCATGGAGCCCATTCGTATGAAACTGACTGTAAAGACTTTGGCTCCATGGCGATTAAACTGTATTCGTGTGGTCTGAGCGCCATTCACTTAATAATGTGCGCTCAGACCTGAGCTATCTGGGGATATGTTAAATGTATAGTTTTAATGTAATGTGTCTTACCTGGTGTATTTTAACAGTAATGCTTGTTCTGTGTCCCCATGTGCATAATGGAGTCTTGTCTCTGAAATGTCTGTGTGTATTGTAAAGGGTGGGACATTGTATATTGAATAGTGATGTCTGTCCTATTGTCCCCACATGTGTATTGGCGATTTCCCTTTGTCCTGAGAGATAATTGAATGACTCCTCAATTGTCTCCAGGACAGAAGACATTGTGTATTCGTCTGCCTGTGATGATTGCATTACCCATGTAGGGTGATTGGTATCACAGGCAGAGGGGAGGGATATGCTGGGGGTGTCTGTATTGTCCCAATGTGTGTGATTGGCTGCTGTATCCCGTGTCGCAGTCTTCCTTCTGGTCCTCTAGGGAGTGTCCACCAGGTGGGAGCTCTGGATAAATACCAGGCAGGTAGCCGTTAATAAAAGAGAATTCCTGTTTACCATCAATACGGAGCCTCGTCTCGTTCTTGGGGGGATTCACTGTATGCTGTTAGAGACTGATTGCCAGGAGTGTAAGCTGATTGTCTGCTTTTCCTGTTCGTCTGCTAGCAGCTATTTGGGAGGTTCCAGTACGGGAGTTGGAGTGCTATTTTGTATCCAGTTCGGGAGTTTGGTGTTCTGCAGTAGCTGGGCCTATATCTCTGTAAAGGGGGCCGATCGCCTAAACGGTTTTTACCCCTTGTCTGCAGCAACGGTCCGTTACACCGGGTGTGACAGTAAATTGCACGGTGCAGACGCAGTGACCGTGGATTAAAACAAAAGGGAGGAAGCCAGCGTTTTTTTAACCATCTCCCCGTTCGAAAAATCACTTTAATAGATGGACCCCAGATTGGGGACATAACAGGGATTAAACTGATGAGAATAGTACTTCAGAAAATACCACTCATATCGGGTGTTAGAGTAAATTGCACGGCGCAGACGCAGTGACCGTGGATTAAAACAAAGGGGAGAGAGCCAGCGTTTTTTTTACCATCTCCCTGTTCGAAAAATCAATTCAATAAATGGACCCCAGATTGGGGACGTAACAGGGATTAAACTGATGAGAATAGTACTACAGAAAATACCACTCATATCGGGTGTGACAGTAAATTGCACGGCGCAGACGCAGTGACCGTGGATTAAAACAAAGGGGAGGGAGCCAGCGTTTTTAACCATCTCCCGTTCGAAAAATCAATTCAATTGACCTTTCGGGGACCCTTGGTGTTGTACGTGGCTGGGTGGAGGAAGAAACCTTCAATGACATCACCGGGACATGGCTAGCTTGGTATCCAACCTTGTGCAAATGGGGAGTTTGCGGTTGTGCAAATGGACTGTTTGCTGTTGTTTGCGGTGCATTAAAAGGGGAGTTTGGTCTGTCAATGTCTGTGAAGCGGGCGTAACCCTTACACTACCTGATCGATACAACATCATACCTGATCGTATACACACACTGGATGTTTTAAAGCATGTTATTCAAAACAATTTAGGAATGTTAGTTGATTTATGCCCTTTATGGATTAAAACCCAACTCTGCGTCCACTTCGTAATTTTCCATGGGAGTTTTGCCATGGATCCCCCTCCGGCATGCCACAGTCCAGGTGTTAGTCCCCTTGAAACAATTTTTCCATCACTATTGTGGCCAGAAAGAGTCCCTTTGGTTTTTAAAATTCGCCTGTCTATTGAAGTCTATGGCAGTTTGCCCGGTTCGCCCGTTTGCGAACATTTGCGGAAGTTCTCGTTCGCCGTTCGCGAACTGAAAATTTTATGTTCGCGACATCACTATTGACTATGACTACCACCAACGTTCTGCTGCCTCCAAAGCAAGATATCTGAACCCCCCAGGGGCCATTTGGGCATTTTTAATAAAAAACGCATCAAAAACGCCTCTGCGTTTTTATAATTTTTTCATTTTTTAGTTAATTTTTTTGTGTATTTTGCCACATTTGGTTGCATATTTACATTTGGTATAGGCAAATATGGTAGTCTAGATCATGTGTCTATACCAAAACCTAGGATCATTGTTTGACAGCATATTTTCTAAGCCATGTAGCTGAATATAGATTTGGGCAGAGTAATGATCTAGACTACCCTATTTGCCTATACCAAATGTAAATATGCAACCAAATGTGGCAAAATACACAAAAAATGTAACTAAAAAATGAAAAAATTATAAAAACACAGATGCGTTTGTGATGCGTTTTCTATCAAAAACGCCCAAATGGCCCCTGGGGGGTTCAGATATCTTGCCTCGGAGGCAGCAGAACATTGGTGGTAGTCACAGTCAACCGTCATATACAATCAAATAGAGGCATTAAATGGATTCGCAAAGCGATTAATAATTGTAAGTATTATTCGCATTGTGATTACAACGTAGAGCTGAGTTCCTAATGGTTGTATTGCTATAATATAACGTATATTCTAGCAATAGAACAACCATTAGGAACTCAGCTCTAAGTTGAATTCGCAATGCAATTAATGCAGGTTATATTAATCGCATTGCAAATTCAACTTAGATCTGGGTTTCCTAATGGTTGTATTGCTAGAATTATATAACGAAGATTGAGAATATAGAGCTAAATTCCCAATCTTCGTTATATTCTAGCAATACAACCATTAGGAACCCATCTCTAAGTTAAATTCACAAATAAGATGTCCCAACTCCCAAACTATTCACCGGCGAGTAGTTCCCGGCGAACATAGCTTGTGCGCGTTCGTCGCGGCGGGCGAACATATGCGATGTTAGGTCCACCCCTATCATTGAGTAAACTTTGACCCTGTACCTCACAGTCAGCAGACACATTCCAGCCAATTAGCATACCCTCCCTCCCAGACCCTCCCATCTCCTGGACACAGCATCCATTTTAGATTCATTCGGAAGTTGCAGTCTTAGTGAGAGGAGGGACAGTGTAACTGCTGCTGAGATTTAATAGGGAAATCGATAGCTAGGCTAGTGTATTCAGTGTCCACTCCAGTCCTGAAAGACTCATCAGATCTCTGCTGTAAGGACTGCGTCCTGACAGCACCCCAAAAAGCCCTTTTTAGGGCTAGTACATCAGTCTCCCTCCCAGACCCTCCCACCTCCCATCAAAAAGCAAGGATGGCATCCATCTTAGTAGTTGTAATCACAATGCGATTAATACAGGTTATATTAATCGCATTGCGAATTCAACTTACAGCTGGGTTCCTATTCTCAATCTTCGTTATATTCTAGCAATACAACCATTAGGAACTCAGATCTAAGTTGTAATCGCAATGCGATTAATACAGGTTATATTAATCGCATTGCAAATTCAACTTAGAGCTGGGTTCCTATTATCAATCTTCGTTATATTCTAGCAATACAACCATTAGGAACTCAGATGTAAGTTGTAATCGCAATGCGATTAATACAGGTGATATTAATCGCATTGCGAATTCAACTTAGAGCTGGGTTCCTATTATCAATCTTCGTTATATTCTAGCAATACAACCATTAGGAACTCAGCTTTAAGTTGAATTCGCAATGCGATTAATATAACCTGTATTAATCGCATTGCGATTACAACTTACCACACTCTGCGTCAACTAGATATTTTTCCATGGGAGTTTTGCCATGGATCCCCCTCCGGCATGCCACAGTCCAGGTGTTAGTCCCCTTGAAACAACTTTTCCATCACTATTGTGGCCAGAAGGAGTCCCTTTGTTTTTTTAAATTCGCCTGTCTATTGAAGTCTTTGGCGGTTCGCACTGTTCGCATGTTCGCGAACATTTGCGGAAGTTCGCGTTCGCCGTTCGCGAACGAAAATTTTATGTTCGCGACATCACTAATCAAGAAGCATTTTGTCCCTAAGTTCAAGTGAAAGTCTAAGTCATGGTGAAAATAAGGTACAATGGCATGTTTCAACTAGACGTCTGTGGCTGCAAGTTTTGTAAAATTGACAATGGGAAGTGCAGCCATATTGGAAAGATCATCTCAGCAACTGATGGTGAACCTTTCATATCCTGAAATTCTTTTTACAGAGAAGCTCTTATGTCTTTACAGTTCTTGATAAAAGGGGTTTTCCTATCGTATATAGTGACAGCATATTTTTAGGGTATGCCATTTCTTAAAGGGGTATTTCCATCTGGGATATTGTTAACATATCACTAGGATATACCATCAATGTCAGATGGGTGGGGGTCCCACCTTTGGGACTAGTCTTCATACCCAGACTGGTCCCCCCAAAGTAAAAGAGAGTACCGCACATGCATCGTGTGCTCTCCATTCATCACTGTGGAAGTTCCAAAAGTAGTAGAGCAAACTCTCCTGGCTGTTTTTGGACATCCAATGGTGGTGAATGGAGAACTTACCGCTTTCCGGCCACCTCTCCAACTTACACTATGGGTGCCCCATCACTCCATTTGGACAATGCTGCAATTCCCTTCACAGTCTAGTGTCCAGGAGAGCCACTGTGCGAGGGAAAAACAGAGAGATAGACACACCACACCTGCACTGCGACCCCTTTATTCTATTTTTTTTATGAACCATGCAGGTCTAAGAAAAATAAACTTAAATAATGATAAATGTGTGATAAACACACAAGATTCTTGATAATTACTTACAAATAAAAATAATTAAAATAGACAAATGTTTATCTAAAACAAGGCTCGCTATGAGCTTCCATTAACCGTTATTGTCTGAAAACACGGTTAACGCTAAAGATCATTTGTCATCATTGTTTCTGTGTTATAAAGAATATTTCTCAATTACTGAATAATGACATGACATTTAATTTTTAATAACGGAAATTCGTCATGTTTAATATTCATTAGTATTCAGTGACCACAGACATAACAATGTAAAAATATGTGCTGATGATTAAATGGGAAAAGGCCTTGCTAATGGAAAATCATAATACCCAGGAGATGCCTAAATAAAAATAACATTATAATACTTAACCTGATATTCTTATATATGACATGTCTGTTTTAGGAAATATTGCCTCCACTTTGTAAGAACAATTCTGGAGCATCTATTCTTATCACTTTATGTTTTGCCATTTCTTTATTATTCCTGCTTGAAGTTATGAATGAATTACTAGCAGTTTGCAGTAAAGATCCTGATAGTTGTTACCAACTGGGAGTGTGTCCCTGCATAGTCTGACACTGGTAACTCTGATTGGATTGTGTCAGACTGTCAGGAGACACACCTCTAACTGGTAACACCCATCTGGGCCTTCCTTGAAAACTGGTAGAAACTCATTCATAATTTCTAGCAAGAATAATAAAGGAATGGCACAATATAGAGTCATAGATGCTCCAGAATTGTTATAACAAGGGGTATGCAAGTGGTTACTAAAACAGATTTGTCAGGAGAGGTGATGGGTTCTCTTTAATAATGGGTTTTGCTAGTTTAGCATCCTTAGGACAGTTGAGATGCACAAGAACCTAGTTTGTATTGTTATTTGCCCTGAGATCTAGGAGAGGGAGGAGGGAGGGGAAGCAAAGGCAGCTTGCATGACATCCTGTTTTGTTATTTGCTCTGAGATCTAGGAGAGGAAGGAGGGAGGTGAAGCAAAGGCAGCTTGCATGACATCCTGTGACCAGAGTTACGCAACTGAGATTGAAAGGATTCAATTGATAGCAGAGACATCAACTTCTTGTCACAGTATGCTCTGCTGCTGAACCGAGCTTCACATAGTAAGATTACCTAAGTGATACCTATATTTTTTTTTCTACTGGATATACACTTTAATTTCAACATTTTAAAATGGATTAACTTATAAGATTTTTTAGTTTTTGATGCAGTTTTTAAAGCCAAAAAATTGGGTTGGAAGGGAATGAAAAATATAAAGAAAAGACTTTTACTTCTTGCTGGGTCCACTTTTGTCTTTGACTCAAAAGCTGCCACAAAAAGCTATATGAGAACCCAAACCTTAGAAACGTTTAATTTGAACTATAAAATGGAGATAGACACATTTTAATAACTGAGTAATGTCAACAAGTCAGAATTTTAACTTTAAAGGGTTGTATAGGATCACAATAATATGGCTGATGATTTAAGGCTATGGACATCTTCGGGGGAATTTTTTTATGATTGCATTTTATTAATTTTGGGCTAAAATCATTTTTGCAATTGGTCTTTATTAATAATTGTCAGCGGTTCTTATGACACAGGGGTTAAATTTCAATCTATTTGCACTGAAAGTGTCACTTTCTGAGTCATATCAAGAGACACCTAGGGCACAAAACGCATACCGGTGATAGCAGGTTCCCACCCAAAATAATGTACATTTATAAAACAACAAATAGCACACTGCTTTCAAAAATTCATAAGAGATGTGTCTTTATTAGTTAAAATGTAGTTTAAAAGACATGTATATGGTATCAATATCCAAAACCACAAGGAGGTGAAAAATATGGTTATATTACAAATATTATGAGATGTAATGGGGGTACAAATAAACAAGTAAATCCACACTGTGGTACATTCACACTAACCAAAATATTGCACAATATACAGACCAAAAAAGAACACTTCCACAGGACACCCCAACACATGTTTCACGTTAGCTTCTTGAGAGGAGACAAGAAGTACTGGGAGATGGCAGCTATAATATAGCCAGCCTAAACCAATAGGGGAAGGTTTGCACATGTAACTGGCAATAAGGTTATTGTGACCTACCATATGGAATAAATAAACATTGATCTAAAAATAATAGTACCTCGCCACCTTCCTGGAGCACGCTACACGAGCAGCCTGTCATCACATGCCAGACATTAGGACTGCCCACCGTGTGACGAGCGGCTAAAGTGAGCTACAGCCCAGGAGATTGCGGCCGGCCAGGTCATAAAAACAAAGAAATAAGGAAACACTCAGGCGGATAGGGACCAGGAGGGGAAAGCATTACCGCAAATCTAAAGTGAGCAAATGTAGTGTGACACGTTGGCACCGATCATGTAATCTGGTGGGGGAGTAGCACATTGACATCAACAGGAGAGGGAGGCCTGGGCGTTATGAGAAATCTGATATGAAAGTAGACGCCATATTGAAGAAGGGCAAACTGTATGTCTTTTTAACTACATGTTAACTAATATAATAATGTTAACTAAGATATATATTTTATAAATTTTGGGAAGCAGTCTGCTATTTGTTGTAGTTTGTATTTGTAGTTTGTTTGTTGAGTCCTATCAGATGACATCTCATGCACAGCTCTTATCTCTGATCTCCTGACCTCGTGAACACTCATTACAGCTGAATTGTTTTAAAACTGATAAGAATATGGCTTAACCTCTTAAGGACACAGGAAGTACGAGTACGTCCTGTGTCCGGTCTTTAAAGATGGAGCCCGCTCCTGCCTGCTGCGGGCGCCATAGCCGCAGGGGGCCCCCTGCTTCTTGAAGCAGACACCCGCAGCTCATATACGCGACCGACAGCGATGCCGATCATGGACATTTAACCCCTCAGATGCCGTGGTTAATCCTGACCACAGAATCTGAGCGCGCACAAACCAAAAGTTTCACTTTCAGTTTGTGCTCTGGCTACCATGCGTGGCCATTGGGGAAGCCGGAGAGTGCCTGCAGCAGCCTGGGTCTCTATGAAACCCAGGCTGCTGTATGGAATTTCCAATGGAGCCTAACCTATAGTGGGCTCCATAAGAAATATGCGATTCCATAAGAAATATGCGATTTTCTCCAACATTCCAATGCTATTGCATTGGAATGTATATAAATAGCAACTTAATGAAAGTTGCGGCACTCACCCAAATACCAGTACAAGCTGAAGTCCTTTATTGAGCAGGCAGAGTTACAACATACTTGCCATAGTACAGGTGCGAGGGGGGGACAGCCTCCCGGCATGCAGTGGCGGTGACGGCCATTTCGCGCACAATGCGCTTCTTCTGACCACGTACATGTGCTGGCGCATACAAGCGCGTCATTTAAATCAAAGGAAGGAAGCTCAAACGAGCGTCGATGCGGCCGTGACCATAACAACGCCCTCCGCTGCCTACATGAACAGCACAGTGACTAAAATACAAACATAGATGAAAAGGAACGCAGGGAAAAAGAGAAACATATAAGAAGAGAGACCCAAAGCAAACATGGTAGCTGAACAACTACGCAGGTAAATAGGATGCGGGTCCCATGGGTCATAGTGGCTCACTAGAAACCAAAAAACATTAAAGAAACACTGCCATATCATTTTTTTCATTCAGGCCGAGAGGGCCCATTGCCTTAGATCTTATAATCCATCGTGCCTCTCTCTGGAGAAGTGCGCGATGATGGTCACCACCCCGAGAATTAGGGTGGACCACCTCAATTCCAGCAAAGGACAAAGAGCGGGGGTCACCATTGTGGGTGTCCTGAACATGCTCCACCAACCTGGGAGCACCCCTACCAGTGCGGACAGAGTTGAAATGCTCACGCACTCTCTCAAAGAGGGGCCGGATGGTCTTCTCAATATAAAACCTTTTACAGGGACAGAATATAACATAAACAAGGAAGTTCGTACGGCATGTAATAAAATCTTTAACAGTATGAAGTATGCTCCCCAATTTTACACACTTATCTTGGGAATTGAATCTGCAAAACGAACAGAAGCCACATTTAAAGTTACCAATGGGCCTAGCTAAGGAAAGCCAATTCGATTTTTGTGGGTACGAGAACATTGACTGAACCAACTCATTTCTGAGCGTGCGACACTTTCTGAAAATAACAATTGGTCTATGGGACACTATCTCTTGCAGTGCAGGTTCCCCTTTAAGTAAATCCCAATTATTAAAAACTGCCTGTTTTACTGTGCATACAGATGAATTTTTATATTCCTTATGAATGAACATCAGTCCTGACAATGTATTTCAATGCAGCTTTGAACTCAGACAGCATGGGAACGGGTAGAAGTATGAATATAAAAAAATAGTTATCTGGACTTCAAATCTACTGTACTACCTATCTACTACAGCAGATAATAGTGCAAGATCATGGTGACAGGTTCCCTTTAACAACTATATAGGTAATTTGCATCTGCTACGTAGAGAATTTCTTTACTTTTTGATGAGATTTAGTAGCTTCTTGATGAAATGTTGTAGGACTTTTAAATCAACATGCACATGCCTGGGGTAATGAATTTCAAAATCAATTCCTTCAGGTGCTAAAGTAAACTTTACAAAAATATCAATTAGCTTGTTCTACTAAATGTTACAAATTCAGAAACACCTGTCATCACAAAAAATCCAGAAATAACCATGTAAAATTTTCTAAGGACGTAATTGTCTGTTAAATTTGATCGCTCAGTTTATAGAAATTACTACTTGAAGTGTTTCTAAACCAACCAATCTCAAAGACAACTACAATCTACACCTAAAATAATATCTTTAAGGGTACAGGTGCAGTGATCCAGAGGGGAGGATGGGAGTAGTGCTAGTGGCTTTAATGGTGGTAATAGTACTCATAGTTCATGGTGGCAGTCCTCACCCTAGCTCCTTATGGTCATGCACTAAATGGAGGGCACACCATTTCTTCTCTCTTGGCATACCCTGGTAGTGGTAGCTCCTGCCTAATGTTAGATGGAGTGCCATTGATGTTAGGTAGATGAGTGCAGAGCAGGACTCCATGGGAGTTCAGGCAATGCAATGGTGGCATCAGTGCAGATGTTGGGTGCAAAGCAATTAAAAAGCTAGTGTATGATAACAAGTCCAACAAGCTTTATTGAGATATTCTTGGCAAATAACACTTGTGAATTTCAGTCTCTCCAAAAACACACAACAAATCTTTCCAAGACAGTATATGAGAAAGCAAGCAGTATACAGTAGAATCTCTATAAAATACAAACAACTTCCCAAGTCGACCAAAAGGGTGCACATTCACAATATGTACTACAGTTTCCACAGCGGGTTGTAGATCCTCCTGAAGGTAGATAATCTGTTTTAAAAATGTGGTCTGCAATTAACCTTTCCACAAGCAGCAAAGTCAATAGCCATAAAAAGTCCATAGCCATATCTATACATTCTTTGCCTCTTTCCCTCAGTGGTCTGACACTTTTCATTGTCATGTAAGGATGGACAATCCCTTGTCATAGGCCTCACACTGCACAGACCCATTCAGCTTCTCATACTTTGGCTGTCTAGGCCAGACTCACTGGTTGATACAATCAGACTACACAGCAAGTCGAGTCTACCTTCTGGCATGATAACTAAGCTTAAAATATGACCAAGTAATAGGTTCTTCTTTATCTGGTCACCCTAGCATTGTTTTATATCAAGTTCCCAATTTGAAAAACAAGTTAGTCCACAGTAGTAGTCCTTAGCATTAGATTGCTAGAGTAAGAGGAGAGAAGCAATAACATAGCATTTTGTGTTTCCTCATTACTGTTGAGAGGCTCAATAGAAAGTCTATGAGCTCATTTGGATTCTGTTTCTTGTAGAGAAGAAGAAAGCACTGTATACAGGTGCTACTTTTTCCTAGTTCTAGCTATTGGTAGAGCTCTCAGCACTCAGACACCCAGGGGTCTGAAATACATATATGGCATATACATATCTATCTATCTATCTATCTATCTATCTATCTATCTTTGATATGTATCTATTGCATATAAAATGTTTATTTAAAAAGTTCATAGAAATTTAAAAATTCCCAAAAGTGGAGTCCTTATGGTATAACTACCAAATCCCTGGAGATCAATATTTCTATGGATTTCTTTCTTAGGTGGTACATTTTAAGAAATATGTTGAGGATTCTTACTATGATATTAGCATTTAGTTACAGATAAATAGGCAAGAATACCTTTGTCAATCAGTTGAACAAAACAATTAAATCAATGTGATTTTGATTGTTAAAAAAAACTTTACCCAGAGGGACAAGAATCAGGTGCATCTTCCTGGGCCTCTAACACCATTACCTCTAAGTCAGGGTAAAGAGCGAATATCACCACCCTTTCCGACAGTATAGGACTCGGATTTTCAAAATTACCACCTCCAGGAAAACTACGTGACAAGGCATCTGCCTTGAGGTTTTTAAACCCAGGACAATAGGTGACAGTGAAATTGTATCTGGTGAAAAACAAAGACCATCTGGCCTGCCTCGGGTTCAGTCGCCCCTTCAGTCGGATGAATCGCCCCTTCCAACCAATGACGCCATTCCTCAAAAGCCAATGTATTATCACTTAGGATCTGTAACACCTCTCTAACATGATCCTGATGTATCTCCACGTCTGGAGAATAAATTAGAATGTGATCCAAATATATGAATACAAAACTCCCCACAAGGTGATGAAAAATATAATCCACAAAACTCTGGAAAACTGCAAGAGCATTGGTCAACCCAAAAGACATGACCAGGTTCTAAAAGTGCTCCTCAGGAGTATTAAAAGCCATCTTCCATTCATCCCCTTCCTTGATTCTAACCAGATTATATGCCCCCCTTAAGCCCCCTTATATGCCTCGCATTGGAAACTTGGAAGGTCGCATGTGTCCTTTAGCCAAACTCTCGGCAATATACTCTCTAATGGCCAGTCTTTTAGGTCCAGAAAGGTTATACAATCTAGATTTTTTCAACTTAGCTCCAGGAATAAGGTTGATAAGACCATCATATTCCCGATGCAGAGGTAAATCCTGGCATCCACTCTCAGAAAATATATAGGCAAAATCAGATATAAAAGAGGGTAATGTCTTAGTAGTTAAAACAGAAAAAGATGTAGTCAGACAATTTTCTATGCAATAATCACCCTAATCCAAAATCTGTCTAGCCTGCCAATCGATGGTTGGATTGTGCTTGCTTAACCACAATAAACCCAGAACCACTGGAGCTGGGAGACCCTCCAACACAAAACACAAGATAAATTCTTAATGAAAGTCACCCACTCTTAATCTGATATCATGCACCACTTGAGATAAACACTTCTGAGATACAGGAGCAGAACCAATAGCAAAAACGGAAATGTTTCTTTCTAATACACTGGTTGACAACCCATGCATACGGACGAACTGAGCATCAATTAGGTTCACTCCAGTACCGCTGTCGATAAACACCTCAATCCCCACAGTTTTTTACTCTAGCGCCACCTTAGCAGTCTGGAGAAATCAGGTACTACCAGTCAAAGACAAATGCACATTTTCTGACTCTCCTCTCACCCCTCCAAGAGTCAGATAGGAATTAAATGTCCATATTTTTTCTTTTTGTTATTGAATGTATGGACATACTGTGATAAAATGTCCCTTCTGTCCACAGAAAAAACACACTCCCTTCCTGTTACCAGTTTGCTTAAAAGCGGATCCAGGAGTAGCTCCCGCTAATTACATGGGTTATTCCCCGGTTATAAACCCAGGAGTAGCTTCACCCAAAGTGTCAGAGGAGGACAATAAAACATGCGAGTATGTCCTGAGAGTGAGGGCAGGGCCGGTGCAAGGATTTTTGCCGCCCTAGGCAAAAGAAAAGTTTGCCGCCCCCCCCACATGTGACATCACAATGCCCCACCCATACGATCTGCCATATTAAAGGGGTTCTGCAGTTTATTTAAACTGAACGGCAGGGGTCCCCCGCCATTCAGCTGTTTCAGAAGGCAGCGGCGCTGGCAGTAGGGCCTCAGCCTTCTCGCAGTGACGTCACGACTAGTTTCATTGGCCTGGGTGGGGCTAAGCTTCATTCAAGTGAACAGAGCTTAACTCCGCCAAGGCCAGTGATACTAGTCGTGACGTCACTGCGCCTGCGTTAAACAGCAAGAAGGCCGAGGCGCTACTGCATACATAGGATAGATCATCAGTTTAAATAAACTGCAGAACCCCTTTAACTAATGCCAGTTCTCTCCCCCTTGTCATTCCCCCCACATGTCATTCTCTCCCCTCTTTTCATTCTCCCCCCTTGTCATTCTTCACCCCCCCTCCTTTGTCATTCTTCCCCCCCCTTGTCATTCTTCCCCCCCCTTGTCATTCTTCCTCCCCCCCTCTTGTCATTCTCCCCCCCCCCCCTTTGTCATTCTTCTTCCCCCCACTCTTGTCATTCTTCCTCCCCCCTACCTCTAGTGTAGCGTGGCCGAGTTTCCTGTACCCTGACGGACTGACAGGAAGTGCACACTGTGTGCGCACTTCATGTCAGTCGGGCCGGGTACAGGAGACACATGCTCCTGTACCCACGGCCATAAAGAGCTCGGCCACGCTACAATGGAGTGACAGGAGGGAGCGCTGAGCGCTTCCCTCCTGTCAGCTCCTCTCCTCTTGCTGAGCCCGGGCGGTGCGCCCTCATGGACGCGCCAGCCCGGGCAGTGCTGCAGCCGTCTGAGGCTCAATTCAGAGCTCTCGGGCGGCTGCAGCATGAGGCAGGGCCGGCGCTCCTAGCAGCGCCCCTTGCCAAGGGGCGCTCTACGCGGCGGCCTAGTCCGCTTATAGGACGCGCCGGCCCTGAGTGAGAGCCCCTAGATCTCTCTCTCAGGCATCTATCAATCCATACAGCAAGAGACATGGCAGCCTCTAGAGACACTGAGGTTTCATGAAAGGCCAAAGCGTCCTTCAGTCTCTCTGATAACCCTTGACAAAACTGGCTATGGAGAGCAGGATCGTTCTACTCCATATCTGTAGCCCACCTCCTAAACTCAGAGCAATAAATCTCAGTGGAACGATCACCCTGATGAAGGCCGCGCAGCTTGGTTTCAGCTAGAGAGGTCTGATTTGGATAATCATAGATAAGACCCAAAGCTTTGAAAAATTAATCTACTGACCGGAGAGACTGCGATCCGGTCAGCAGAGAAAAAGCCCATGACTCTACATGCACCTTAAGCAAGGAAATAACCACACAGACTCTCTGTTTCTCATTCCCAGATGAGTGTGGATGTAGCCTAAAATACAGTTTGCACGCCTCCCTAAACAAAACGAAATTATAACGTCCCGCACAAAATCTATCCAGGAGGGCTACTTTAGGCTCCAGTTAGACCTGGCCTCCACCACTTTCACCATGACCAACAGCCTGTGATGCCTGCATCTGCGAGATGGTGGTGCTGAGGTCAACTACCTCCAAAGACAGTCCTTGTAGCTGACCTGCCAGTGCAGCAATAGGATCCATGGCTGCACACAAACAAACAAAAAATGACGGTTTTGGCTGTTTATAATGTCATGCTTCGGTGTGGAAGGGAAACACCACATCAAGCATAGTAGAGAAGGGGGAACAGGGAATCAGGCCTTAGAATTAGGGAAGGAAGATGGACTCCTCCTAGTGAAAACTAAAATCCTGACTGACTACCAGTATGAACAGACCCCAAAGGTAGGTGAGTTCATACGCAGGAATAACTAGAGTCCTATCTAGCCCTATAGGACCCTGGTACTAATGGCAGGGACAAGACGACCTGTTCCTCCAAATGGAAGGACAAACAGGAGTCTATTACAAACAATAGAGAAATGCAACACACAGAACCCTAAGAAAATACAAAAGGGAAATGAAAGACTTAACTTCAAATGAGCAATGGAAGCACCAGGAACTCAGCCGAGATCAAACCACAATCTATGCTAAGGTCCCAAACAGAAGCTATAAACCGCACAGCATTGTGAGAGAAGCAACTATAAATAGAGAAGGTTAAATAACCCTAATAGCCACACCTGGGGACAGAAGGTGTGGCAAGCACCAGAAACAACACAGACGTCATTTGATCCAAACGTAAAACATGTAAGATCAAACCATGTGTTGCCAGTCTCACCGATCTTCTGACACCTGTCACGGGAACGTCGCGGGACTGAGCTGTGCCTAGGCCATGTGACCAATGAACGTAGCCTACAAAAAGCTGGAAGAAGGCCACATCACTACTGCAAGCACCGGGCCTTCTCAAACAGCTCTTCAACTGGGGTCCTGGGTTTCAGAACCCCACCAATCAGATACTGATGGCCTATCCAGAAGATCTCAAGATCCATTTATTATTTGTACTATAAATGAATCATTTGACCTTTGGCTGTTGGGGGTATACAGTTCTAAAATAAAAAAAATTGAGAATACAAATATTTTCTAAAATTGACATGTCAGAAGAGGTGACAGGTCCTATTTCCATAGTAAATCTAAAGAGCACTGGAAGTAGTATGATAATTGCCGATAATAAGAAACAAAATGTAAGACATAATCAAAAATTAAGTCAAAAGTTTCAAAGGTAAAGTGATAAAATAAGAAAAAAATAAATAAAAAACAAAAATAAGAAAAAAAGTGCAAATTACGCCAAAGAACATAATGCATTTTTGTATATCTCCAGCATACAAATAAGCAGTTGCTACTACAGCTCTGCCTAGAGCACATATATAATCATTTTTCTGTCTGTGCTTTTAGACTCCAAGAAACAATAAGATTTTGGTCTAATAAATTGTCATGCTCAGCAGAGAAAAGTGCAGCTACACATCAGCAAATCCGCACAACAAGCCGGGATTATTAATATGCAGCTCAGAACCCTCCACTCCAGCAGTTACATTATCTTGTATTGCACATACATTGTTGTCAAGGCAACCAGTATCCTTCAAGCAAGTCTATTATTATGGCTATTACAGGCTTTTGTATTCTCCCGTGCCAAGGCTATCATTCTGAGCTCTTTTAAGTTAACAGTTTTAAACACATTACGGATGCAAGGACTGAGGCATGAAATAAGGCAAATTATGCTGTCCCGGTAGATAAACTGAACTGGGTGCATATTCCGACACGGGCAATTAAATATAATCGGTTAAGTAAGAATTTACTGTATTGCACAACACATCGTATTGATGCCAAGATCACAGCAGATCTCAAAGAGATAACAGTAACCTTCAAATGATAATATTTTTTTTCAACTGAATGTGTTCGCTGAGAGGAGCGCAAACTGTTATTTCAACTCACTAAACAATAATGGGGCCGATTTTAATGTAGCAGAAGACAGTCAAAGAAACTGAAACTCTTTTATAATGGATCCAATTTAGAAGGACTACAGTATGTTAAAGGGGTATTCAAGCCAGTAAAGTGAAGGAACACCCACAATCAATTAACAATGGGGGCCGCAGTCGCTCATCCCTTTCCACCAGGATGGCTAAAATTGGGTGACATAGGCTGTTGCCACTCCAAACAACTTTACAGAAGATACAAAAGCCAAGTGAGCATGCTCAGTTAATCATAGAGCTGGCATGGCAGGCCCAGTCACTGATGGCTTCTTCCCAACTCAACCATTCTGGACGGATGGACTGAGGGTCAACTCTTAAATCAGTTGTACAGGACTTAAATATTGATGACCTATCCTCAGGTGGGTTGGGTCCTGACTGCTGTGAAACCTCTTATCAGCTGTTAGAAAGAGCCCATGAAGCTCTGGCGAGGGTGGCAGCCTCTTTCTCAGATTGTGACATTGCATCCACCGGTCACATGACCTTTGTGCAGCCCAGTCCGATTCTAGTGAAGGGAATTGAGCTGCAATAACAAGCAAAGTTGTCATACAATGGACAAAGCTGTGTTTTGTATCCATTGAAGAGATCACTATGCTAACATATTTATGTCCTTGCAACAGCCTCCCCTAGCAGGGATCGGAAGAGCCACATGGTGTGTGAGGCAGCCTCAGGTCATTCTGCGTAATTCTCATAAACTCGGATGCCAATGCATTGGCATCTATGAAAAAGAAAATCTAATAAGTGCTTGTTCAGGTTCCCTAGGGGAACTATTCAATATTTAAAAAAATATTTAAAAAAATAAAAAAAGTTCAAATCACCACCCTTTTACCCAAAATTAAAATAACATTACATAAACAATTTAAAAAATAAATATCATAGGCATCACCACATGCAAAAAAGCTGTTACTATTAAAATATAAAATATTTATGCCAAACTAGCTATTCAGATTAGTATGGAGCCCTAGTGCTTTCTATGCAAAGCCTTCAGGTGAGTTCCAGAGATAAGGGAATCTATTCATCAAGTTGTACATTCAAAGTTCATAAATTTACTGATTTTTTGAATATTCTTTAGCAATTCTTCCAGCTGAACCTCAGATCGGCTTCTGGAGTGCAGAGCCCACAGTAAGTGATAGCAGGGAACCAATATAGAATGCAGGGACTTTTTTTTACTTACCCTGCTTTTCCTATCAATTTATAAGAGCGGTTTATAGAGATCAGGAAGTGGCAATGCCTGCCCCAGTCCCAGTAGTCAAGTGATCAAGGGCCAGAAGTCTATACAAGCTATGGTGACTTAGCGAAACCTCTCTGGGGGCTGTATTCCCTTTGTAAATGGGGCTACTATGTCAGCCCCAGTTACAGGAGTAATCGTCAATAAATGTACATAAAAAAATGTAAAGTTAAATATCCTAAGGTCTTGTATGGACTAATCGGGGCTCAAAGTGTAAAATAATAAGAAAAAATACTAAAATATAATTTAACAAAATTTAATAAAGATAAAATAAAAAAGATAAAAGATAAATAAAGATAAATTTCACCACCGCAGCTTCTAACACAGCCCCCAGAGAAAATAACACATAGATCCCATATATCAAAATGATTGCTATGGAAAGTGGGCATAATAAAAAAAAGTTGCACATTGTTCGTTAATAACAAAAAAATTAATTAATAACCTGAAAAACTGACTATTTCACCATCATTTTAAATAGCTCAATTAATTCCAGCATGATCCTGTAATAGGATGTCACCGCTGCAACAAGTCAGTTTGTGAAACTTTTTCCCTCCTAGATATTCCATCAACTGTTAGTGGTATTACTAGAAAGTGGGAGCATTTAGGACCCACAGCAACTCAGCCACCAAGTGGAGACCATATTAAGTTAGAGAGCAGGGTCACCTAGTGCTGAGGTGCATAGTACATAAAGATCTGCTGGCTCAGTAACTGCAAACCTCATCTGCCATTAACATCAGCACAAATACCGTGCTATGCTGGGAGCTTGATGGCATGGGTTTCCATGGCTGAGCAGCTGCATGCAAGACTTATATCACCCAGCACAATGCCAAGCGTTTGATGGAGTGATATAAAGCACACCACCACTGGACTCCAGATCAATGGAGACATGGTCTGTGAAGTGACAAATCTGGCAGTCTGATGGATAAGTCTGGGTTTGGTGAATGCCAGGAGAACATTACCTGCTTGATTGCACTGTACCAACTGAAAGGTTTGGTGAAGAATGGATAATGCTATGGGGTTGTTTTTCAGGTTGCTTAATTCCAGTAAAGGGATATCATAGTGCTTCCACAGACCAAGATATTCTGGACAATCATATAATTCCAACTTTGTGGGGAAAGTTTGGGGAAGTTTTCGTTTCAGCATGGCTATGCCCCAGTGCACAAAGCAAGGTCCATAAAGGAATAATTGGGTGCCTTTGGTGTAGAAGAACTTGACTGGCCAGAACAGAGCCCTGACCACAACCCAATCAAACACCATTGGGATTAACTAAAATGGAGATTATGAGTAAGGTCCTTTCATTCAGCATCAATGTCTGCAAAGGAGAAACCAACTCCATATTAATGCCTATGGATTTAAAATGGGATGTGATAAAAGCTCCTGCAGTGTAATGTGTAGGTGTCCCAATACTTTTGTCCTTATAGTGCATTAAGCTGACAAATCTGCTTTAAGGTGGCTATTGGCTTATGTAATTTGTGGATCAGTTTGAGAAAGTAGCCTTTAACACCACTCAATGGATAAGAGACTTTGATTCAATTCTCCGTCTATCTTATTATTTCCTTTTCTATAGATTCATTGTCTGGAATTTAATCTTTTCTTACAGCACTTTCACATAGGACAAATAAAAGGAGTCCAAACTATGTTCCCATTTGCATTGAGATTAACTGAGATCCTAACATGCAGAAATGCCACCAGTAAACATTTATTAATGAATGAGTGTTGTTTTGGGGAGGATAGTTGGGATTTTATCCAAATACCCCTGTATTTCAGGCATTATTCTAAAGTGTTCAAAATCACTTTCTCGGATCTAGCCATGCTATCTCAATTCAGCTCCCCCCATTCAAATTGTACAATCATTCCACCAGGGGTGGATTGGCTATAGACCTTATAGGGAAATTTCCCAGTGGGACGATTCCCAGGAGGCAGCCTTAGCCCTCCTCTCTGCTGCTGGCCCAGTACATAATGAGCTCATGGTGGTGATTAATGCTGTTAGAATCAAGTACTTATCTACCCAGCCAGCGACCACAGATTCCCTCCTGAATTCAACTGCTGTGGCTCTATCTCACCTCCCAAGCACCCTGCTCTTTATCTTATTCAGAAACAACTTGAAGAGGACATAAATGGCAGCTATTGATGGCCACCACAGAGGGACAGCTTTTTGGGCAATATATTGTGCTGCACTGTGGAATATGGTTTTAATTTCACAATTATTTCAGCATGTTTCAGTATTGCTAACCCCCGCCTACTTGTGTTACCTTGCCTTATGTCAATATTTTTTTTTTCAGGGCCATACAGTCTATGAATTTGTAACATAGTTGGAGACATTTTGCTCCGTTTTCTTAGACTTCTTGCCTTTCACTACAGTTCAGTTTTTTTTCCTTTTTTTTTCAGTTTGGCGAGACATAGACATATGTACAAGCAAATGCCTTTTTAGAAATCTGCCTCCCTTATAAGTGCACAGCTTCACTTCTCATCTGTACGCACCACAAAGATAAGAATGTGGTGGATTTCTAAGACAGGAACAGGGTTACCCATATAAATATATTTTTTTCTCCAATTTCCTGTGAAAATTGTATTAACAATTAGAATAAAACCATATTTACTCATTACTTCATCCTATAATAATTTTGCACTCAGCATGCATACTACACCACTAGATGCATGCTTTAAGGGATCTATTTTTTAAATTGGGTAATTTCTAAGGGTTTTCTATTGTTTTGCAGCTCAACACCATTACACGTGTGCAATGGAGCCTGAACCATTTTCATTTTATTATCTGAATGGCTCCAGGTGCTCCTTTATGTTTGGGTCCTGCTATGTTTTAAGACATAAGATTGGGGCAACAATGGGGATATTTCTGAAGACAGAAGAAATGGGTGATACATTTTGGGGTGTACTTCTTCATTTTCATGTGCTCTGTAGAAAAAAATCTGTCTTTAAATTGACACTTTTCTGTAAAAAATTAAAAATATATTTTTTTGCCTGCTTAGCATTAATTTCTTAAAAAAATAGGGGGTCTAAAAGATCACTAAAACCATTAGATGAATACCTTAGTTTTCAAAATGGGGTCATTTATGGGGGTTTCTATAATTTTGGCAGTCTTTAAATTGACACTTTTGTGTAAAAAATGAAAAAATAATTTTTTTCACCTTCTTAGCATTCATTTCTTTAAAAGACTAGGGGGTCAAAAAACTCATTACACCCATAGACGAATATGTTAAGGGTTCTAGTTTTGAAAATGGGGTCACTTTTGGGGGGTATATTATTCTGACACTTATCAGCCTCTGCAAACTTGGCTTGTTGCAGGAAAAAATAAGAACTTCAAAAAGTCTCCTAAAAAAAAAGTTTTTTGTAAGTGCAGCCAAGTAAACGGTGGAAATATATTTCTGATAAAAATATTGAATAGTATTTATGTATGTATGTGAAACATTGCAGTTTAAAATAGGAAAATATGTAAATTTTTACAAATTTTCATACATATTTAAGTTTTTTAATAAAGATACGCATATTTTATCGGTAAAATTTTACCACCTAAGTAAAGTACAATATGTGACGAGAAAACAAAGTCAGAATTACTTTGATGTGCAAAATCTTTATGAAGTTATTCTCTGCTAAAGTGACAGATGTCAGATTTCTAAAATCTGGCTTGGTCATTAAGGCCCAAAAAGGCTTGGTCACTAGGGGGTTAAGTTATCCCAGTATGTCTGTCTGTGCTACAGTCTAGGTTCCTGCCAAGTTTGTTCCTGCATCAAACACAACCTCACTTATTACTAGTGATGAGTGGCATAGGTAATATTCGAATGTGCGATATTTTGCGAATTTTTGGCCGAATATTCGCCATAAATTAGCAAATTCGAAAATGTGTGATCTCCAATCATTATATACTTGATTGCAAAAATTGGCAATGTAATATATTTGCAATAAAAATTTGTGATTAGAAAATTTGCGATCAACACTAAGGGGTAGTCAACTTTCCTATTGGTTGCTAGAGATGTTGCTAAGTGCTGATATTCGAGATAAATTCACGATAAATTCAGAATTAGAGTATTCGCGACCAACACTATTCGCGAATACGAATATATAGCACTGTATAATAAATATTCGCAAATTCTCGGAGTGGTGATATTTGTGATTAAAATTCACGTTTCGAAAATTCACGCTCAACACTGCTCATTACTAGAGTTGAGCAGACACCTGGAAGTTCGGGTTCGATGGGTTCGGCCGAACTTCACAGAAAAGTTCGGCTTCGGGATATGAACTTAACCCGAACTTCCCCCCGAACCCCATTGAAGTCAATGGGGACCCGAACTTTTGGGCACTAAAATGGCTGTAAAACGGGAATGGAACAGGTCCTGGAATGGGCTAGAGGGCCGCAAAAGGCAGCAAAATGTGGGTAAGTGGCCTGCAAACAAATGTGGATAGGGAAAAATGACTTAAAATAAAATAAAATAAATCAAAATTAAAAATAAAAATCTTGATCTAGGAGGAGGAAATGGATGTGAAGTAGGAGGTTGAGGAGGAGTCAGGTGGGAATGCCATCAGCAGCGCGTCTACCAGCGTGCGTTTGTAGTCGTGCATCTTTTGATCATTAACAGACGTTTTTACAAAATTTGGTTCCCTGTCAGCAATGCACAGCAGGGGTTTTTCAGTGGCAAAACGAGGTTCATATCACCCACCAATGGAACAAACGATTTTTAAAAATGTAGGCCCCTGGCATCCACGCAGGAGGTGTTAATTCACGGCAAAATAGGGTTCATGTCACCCACCAATGGAACAGACGTTTTTTTTAAATGTAGGCCCCTAGCACCCAGACAGGATAGGGGTTTATTCACTGACCATGGCAAAACGGGGTTCATGTCACCCACCAATGGAACAGGCGATTTTTAGAAATGTAGGCCCCCGGCACTCAGGCAGAAGAGGGGTTAATTCACGGCAAAACGGGGTTCATGTCACCCACCAATGGAACAGACGATTTTTAAAAATGTAGGCCCCTAGCACCCAGGCTGAGTATGCGTCTATTCACGGCAAAAATTGTAATATTGCACCCAACAATTTAAAAGAATATTTTTCAAATTTTAAGTCCCTGTCACCTATGCAGAGCAAGTGTTTGTACCCGGCAAAAATTGTAATATTTCACACAACAATTAAAAGAAGATTTTCTGCATTTTCAGTCACTGTCACCCATGCAAAGCAGGAGTTTGTACCTGGCAAAAATGGTAATATTTTACCCAACAATTTAAAAGAAGATTTTCCGCATTTTCAGTCACTGTCACCTATGCGGAGCAAGGGTTTGTACCCAGCAAAAATGGTAATTTAGCACCCAACAATTTAAAAGAAGATTTTCCGCATTTTCGGTCACTGTCACCTATGCAGAGCAGGGGTTTGTACCTGGCAAAAATGGTAATTTTGCACCCACCAATTTAAAAGAAGATTTTTCTAATTTTCGGTCCCTGTAACCTATGCAGTGCAGGATTACTTGACAGCAAACAATTGGAATAGGTCAACCCCTGAACTCTCAGACGGATTAACTATATTATGGTCCCCGGCACATATGCAGCGCAGGCCACAAAGGTAATTCCTGGCCCTAAAAAATATGATTTTTTCACCACCCATGAATAACATGGATTTAAGTGGTATATTTTGGGGTGTAGGACCTTATCGTTCTCAACATCATCTTACACCCAGTCTTCACCCTGCCCTCTTTGTCAGTCTGCACACCGCAGAAAGCCGCAGCAGTTTGCACCTGTGTTTCATCATCATCAGAGACGTGCTGCGGTGGTCTTCCCATGTCCTCATCCTCAAACCTAAGTGTTTGGGCATCCGTGCACTAAATCTCTTCCACTTCTGGGGCAGGACTATGGTTATGGCCTGGGAAACCCTGCCAGCAGAGTCATCACAAAGCATAAGAGACTGCTGCATGATATGGGGCTCAGATTGCTTGGCTGATTTGCAAGGGGGTGAGGTGAAAGAATGATGGGCATGGGCTGCAGGTGCCAACTCTGAGCTTTCAGCAGTGGGAGACAATGTTAAGGTACTGGAGGCACTGTCAGCCAACCAATCTACTAGCGCCTGTACTTGTTCTGGCCTCACCATTCGTAGAGCGGTATTCAGGCCTACTAAATAACACTGCAGGTTCTGTCGCCTACTCACAACTGAGGAAGGTGTTTCACTTGGACCTGTAGTTGGCACTGAACGGTCACGTCCTCTCCCAGCAAAGGGTGCTCCACCAACACCACCATGCCCACGTCCCTTATTTGATGTACTCCTCATTATTTGCGTTCACCCACCAAACTAACAGATGGTTTATCTCCGGTGTCAATTTAACTGCCAATAGTAAGCAATTAAGTTCACTAACAGTAAGGCAGTGCCCGTGTCATAAATAGAATACATTTATTTAGGTCATACAACAATGTAACGGAGAAATTCAATACAATTACTGCACTATCACCAAAAATTTTATTTTTCAAACCAACAATGTAAAAGCAGAAGTTAACGGTTTAATTTGACTGTCAGAAATGCAGCATACACCGCTAATGTGCTATCTACCACAAAAGCTGTGTGTTTGCAACCAACTATGTAAAATGACTGAAATACAGAGTAGGCCTCAGATCTGCTATGTATCACAAAACCAGTGTTTATTGTAACAAAATACACAATGTTACTGCTAAAGCATAAAATGCATTTATGTGCATTTTATGCAAAACGGTTTATTTCCCCCAAATACACAAATGCTGTATGTCACCGCAAAATTTTAAAATAGGTTTTTCAGCGTTGTATGCAAACGTGCTCAGTGGCACAACAGTACAGGTTTATTAACCCAACTACAGAAAAGCAGTTTTTCACTGCAAAATTTTAAAATAGGTTATGTAAGGGGACTTGACCTGCCAGAAAAAAGGAATTTTTCCTCCACTGACCTACCAAAAAATAATTTGACTGATTTCCCTAGCAGGCTGGCACACATGCAGGTCACATGCAGTTCCAAGGACACTGCAGTTGCTAAAATGACCGTCGACCCCCACCTCAGTACCAGATGGATTAAAAATAATTTAGCAGTATCCCTAGGCTCAGGGCTGGGTACAAATATGTAGCATAGCATCCTCAATAATTGCTGTAGTTTGAAGAGTTGACACCACCAAGTTCAACAGATGTCTTCCCTAATCTCTCCCTGAGAGCACCAGCAGCAGCTTGTCCTTAGACTAAGAGCAGCAGAGTGACGTGTGGCGCTACATGACTCCAGCTTAAATAGAGCCTGGGTCACATGCTGCACTTAGCCAATCACAGCCATGCCAATAGTAGGCATGGCTGTAATGGCTTCTTAGGGCAAAGTAGTGAAACGCTTGTTGATTGGCTGCCCTGCAGCCTTTGAAAAAGCAGGAAGAAATCGCCGAACAACGAACCCAAACCCGAACTGTTTGGGTTCGGGTCCGGGTGCGAAAAACCGTAATGTTCAGTACGAACCCGAACTTTACAGTTCGGGTTCGCTCAACCCTACTTGTTACCTCTACTAGTATCTCCTGTCCAATGTTGCCAGATATCTGCAGTTCTAGTGACTGGCTAGACCGCTTCTGCGATTGTGTGCAGATTTCTAGCATACAAGCCATCCAGCCAAGTTTCTTACAGTGAAATTCTGCCTAAAAACCCTATAATGTGTATGTCACTGTGATTGACTATACCTGCGGTTTTGGTGTGTTTTGAGTTTCTAGAGCCTCTGGTGCTTTCACCAGTGTCCCTGACCTCAGAAGGTCATCTGTCAACTATGCTATGACTATCTCAAAAGGTAGCGGTCTGGCTGATTTCCTGCAGCAAAGGCCAGATCCCTGTATAGGAGTTAAAGGGTGAATACTAGAGGAGTGTCAGAATAACACCCTTAGGGTTTAGCTCAAAGCCAAAACAGTTAGTTGGCACAATTGCCACACTCGCTGAACTGTGCCAAATAGTACAGTCTATCTGTGCACACTAGCAGTTTTAGATTTTTTTTTTTTTTTTTTTTTTAGGCGGGGGTACCTTTTTTTCTTTATTACATTACAAATATTTTTATAATGATAGATAAAATGTAATTTTTATAATAATAGTGTAAATGTCAGGAAATTTTCTGGCTAAAGGCAATTCCATCTCTTAGTAATTTATATCTTCACCACACTATTGGGTGTAATAATTCGAATTCCACCACACACATAAACACAGTTAAGGCAGTAATGCATCTATATCAGCCATAGATATGATGAATTATTAATAAAAAAAGGAATACTAAGTGCACTGCTATCATTATAAAATATTTTTCCCAGTTGTGTAAATCTTCACTTCTCAGCCATGCTCTGCTGAAGGAGTTATGATAATCAGCCTTTAAATGCAGACGATATTTATCAAGCTCCTTGCACAGCCTTATCGTGCACAGTTAGGCTCTTATTAAACCATGAATTTAACATGGAGTAAAAGACAGTACTCTATAAATTATCATTATGAACACATCCTTGAGTATAATTGTGCAGCTAAGAATCTCATATACAATGTGCATTGTAAATTATGCAATAAATTATGAAAGGGAAGTATGGAAAGACCTCAACAGAACAACTCTTAGTCATTAGCATTTCTGTCACACAGCACAATATCTTTACAGAGCATTAAAGACAACTGTATCACACGTGGATGATGGATTCATTTCAAAGTAAGTCAATCACTAGGACACAAGATTCCCTGATTAAGACAATTAATGAGCTGTCCAAATGTTTTACTTTTTAATATTTCAACCCCAGCCTGCTGTACCAGTGGGAGAATTTTTTTATTTTTTTTCTCCTTTCCGTTTCTGATCCCTGGTTCCCTTCACTGCTCTATGGGTCCCTATCTGTAAATTTGGGATGGACAAAGTTATGTGAAAGCTAAGAAAATATGTTAAAGATAAATGGAGCAGTAGCATAGATGATTGGCTATGACTTTATTTAAAAAGAGGATATGGGACCCTCAGCCTGTAGACAAGTGATAAACTGTCTTTCTGGGGAAAACCCTTTAAAAGTGTTGGTCCATCTCAGACATTGAGGGCCTATTGCCAAGAGATGCTATCAGTATCAGATAGGTGCGGGTCTCACCACTGGGACTTTTTCCTATCTCCAGAAGAGGGCATCCAAAGTGAAGGAGAGCACCCCACGCATGAGTGACATGCTTTCCATTCATCACTATGGGTGTTCTGAAAACAGCCAATCAAGAGAGCTCTTTTTTTCAGAACTGCTTACACTTTGAGTGCCCACTTCTGGAGATAGAAGCAGGTCAAAGAGATGAGAACTGCCCCTATCTGACATTGATGACATAGTCTAGTCATATACCATCAATGTCTGAGATGGACCAACTCCTATAAATATAATTGACAACCATTTTATGTAAATTTTATACCTAAACTGTAATCTGAAAAATTAGAAACACAGATCTCAAGAAATGATTGCTCTACTTTCATGAGCTAATAAAACCTGTAGGATTCTTATACATTTTATAGTTTACACATATTTTATAGTTTACACATATTATGTAGATCTGGAATAAGAAACCCACTCTATTTGAAAAATTCCTAACAGGGTAGTTGAAAGGATAGCAGTATTTATATAACTCTGTAGGGTTCACGATCAGTTTATTGCCTGCTAGGCTTGTTCTTATCACCGAAGCAATAAGTCCTATCAGTTGACTATGTTATATTGTTCTGAATACATTGCTCACATAGACAAGATCTTGTCATCTGTTAGGCCCTTGATAGGGGGAAAAACACTTTCCATCTCTCTTATCATACAATTTATAGTAACAAAAGCCGCCTTCATACTCAATACAGTTGTCACCTCCTCTTGTCATCTTTTATACACAACATGACAAATGATTCTGCAAAACACACAAAGACGAATCATTTGGTTTCCATGCAGTCATCAATCAAATAATAAGATTGTAATAAAGCCTCCATCTCTTTTACCTTATTTTTTCCTTGTAAATCCAGTTTCAAATGAGCTTATTCACTGCGTGAAACACGCTCTGTGTAGGAACGTGAATTCCCGTAGTAAACTCTGCTCTTGTAACGATACCTCACGGCATTATAATGATTTATAATGCTGCATGTCCCTGTCCAGTCTCAACTGTAATGATTTTTACTAACAACATTATGTGAGTACAAATCATTACAGATGATGTCGGGAAGGAATACGCAATATAAAAAATCATTATAATGCTGTGAGGTCCTATTACAAGAGCAGAGCTCACTACTGGAATTCATGCTCCCACACACAGAATGTTTTATACAGTAAACACACTTATCTGAAACTGGCCACAATGTAGAATTAGTTTCCGATAATGTAAAACAAACAATATGGACATTGGACAATAGAAGTGATGTTAATAGATTTGTTACAATGTCAGCTTATAGTATTCATTGTGGCAAGGTGAGCCATGATGTATTTTTATGTAATCATTTTTTTTAGAGGGGTTCTGCAGCCAGCAGATATTGATCACCTAGCCTCAAGATTTGTCATCAATATCTGATCAGTAGGGATTCTACTCCCTGCAATCCCGATGAGCTGTTTGAAGAGGGGGCAGCAAGCGTTACTTCCTCTTCAAGATTACAGTGAGCATCGTCTCACTTGCAGCGATGCCGCAATGTAATTACAAGTGCTTATTATATTCACTCGAATGAGTCAGACCCCCACCAGTCAGAAATTGATGACCCATCCTGTGGATGGGTCATCAATATTACTGGCTATAAAACCCCTTTAATGACCAAACACTTTTTCTTTATTTAGGACACATGGTAGTTTAATGGTCCTTTTTTTTTAATTTGTTGGACTGTCAAAATAACTTCTGCAATGAGAGGGAGAGACTAGTATATGAATGTGTGTTTATCAAAAATATGTATGCGTTTTCTAAGGGGTTCTCTTTCTCATTATAGAAAGCCCATGGTATGCCAAGTATGTGTGCACAGTATTGTAGGCCAGGCAATGCACCGAGTATGCTGAGTATGTGTGCACAGTATTGTAGGCCAGGCGATGCGCCTGGTACACCAAGTATGTGTGCACTGTATTGTAGGCCTGGCGATGCCCCTCTGGGTTTGTAAGAAAGATATTCAAATTAGCTTTCCTAAACCTATCTGATGGCGGCAGATAGTAGACATGATAATTTTGCATATATTCTACCCAGAAATTCATAGGAGCGTTGTCTAACCTACAATAGTCGTTACATATATCAACTGGTCTCCATAACAGAAATAGAGAAATAGTACCCACCCAGAGATTCCCTCTGTGGCCTTGCAACTAGAAATGTTGTTCTCATCTGCTTTTCTATGATTAGGGGATTTTATCCTAAAAGAAGTAGCAGCAGATGTGAAGCTGGTTTACTATTATTCTAGCTTTTCTACATAAGCATGTTTAAAAGACAGGAAGGCATCTCTACCATACTCATATTGCCATTTTGTTCTTCTTACTGTTTACCTATTTTCTGTGGAGCAAATTGGTATAATTATAGGTCCTTCAACAGAAAGTGAAACAAAATAATTACAATATCCAAGAAAGCATATGCCTGTCTCATTTAAACATGCAAGATAGTTCTCTTTCTAGAAGGACAAGAGAACAAGAATGTCTCAAAAGATGGTTGACTTACCTTGTGGGGTGTTATTTATAATTAGAGAGACCAAGAAATAAGCATGAGTATTGCATGCCAGATGACACTGCTCTTGGTTTCTAAGAAGAGTATATGAAAATCACATATTTTAATTTGGCTGGCATGAGAAAAGATTAGCATTCTTTTCTGTTTGGGAACAAAGCTTATTTGAATATCTTTCCTAGAAGGCCAAAGGTATACGAATTTGCTTGCCTAACAAAAAGAGAAAAGAAGGGATATTCTATTTAATGGCAGAAAAATGAAGATATTTGATTTGCGATATACTCTTCCTATAAACCAAAAATTTGTGTCACCTGGCAAACAATGCATATTTTTGGTCTCCCTAATGATAAAGAGCACTCCAAAGAGAAAACTGCTATTACCCAAGCACATGTGAGGGAAAAAGCAGCAATAAACCACTTCTGTGTTCTCTTTGGGGTCCCTAGCTGTCACTGACATCTGGAGACTTGACCTGCTCCTCCTAGATTGCAGAAATAGGAGCTTTAATCTGGCACCATCCATGCACAGTGCTGTATATGTATGGCTTTTAGTCATAAGGGGGTTAAAAAAGTTCTCTGCTAAAGTGTTTAGATCCTATTCAGTGTGATACTATAATATTTTCAGAAGGGTTGGTTGCTAGGCAGTATATTCATATCAACCAGTCTTGCTCAAATGCCTCAATTGCGCAGGTATAAGGCTAGACTTGCAGAACGCAGACTACAGAGGAGTAAAAAGGTAGCTTGGCATGTGTAAAGACATACCATTCTTCACCTCACACTGCATAAAATTATTCGTTTGCTTACCATAAGAAAGATTTTTGCAACAGAATTCTACTCAGCCATGTTCCCTTATTGAGCATGTCAGAAAAGAGTGTAGAAACCCTAGATACGTCAAATTTTGTGAAACTGTTTAGACAACTGATTTTTGATGCTGACACATTAGTAAATCTGGGCTATTGAGTAAGATATACTAAAGCTATTTCTTATTTCTACAGTGAGGCCAAAAGCATATGTATACTATGTAAATATGTATAGATTGATCCTATTGCTATGTAGTACAGAATAAAAATGAATTTTCTTTAAAAAAGTAATATAAGTAAAAAGTAACATTATTAGTAGATGCTGCTGTGTCATACAGAGCTTAATGTGTATTATACACAAAATTTAAATTCTGAGCCCTGCCAACTACAAAGGAAATAAATTCTGATATTAAAGAAGAATAAAAATTAAAAGACTCGTTTGATGCAAGGAAAATCCACCTTAGTATTAAGTCTGCATCTTACTGCTAAGTTGTCTGACCAAAACTAGCAATAATACTGACTTTTCAACAGTGAAACATTTCAGTCAAGTTGATACTCTGAAGATTACAAAATTACCATATCCTGATGAATTTCCGTAAACTCATCTGCTTAGGAAAGTTCACTGAATGCCATGTCATGTTACAAACTCAGAATATAAAATATTCTCTGAAATTTTGAATATAATCATGTATTAAATGGGTTCTCTGGGAATTAAGAAAATAAAACGACAAAAAATACTGAAATATGACTTTATTATAAATACATTCCCAAATACCTTTCATTAGTTATAATGACTCGTTTTGTCTATGGAGCAATCATTAGGAGAAGTAAAATAGCCGCCATATTATTAGTACACACAAAACCTCTTCTAATGACGCTGGGCAAGTTACTTCAGAGCAGTGAGCTAAAGAGCTGCCTCATCCTCCTCTCTTCTCTACCTGTCAGGAATTATGATCCTTAATACAGATGATAAGATCTTCAGCTGAATCTCTGTAGGAATGGAGTTCATGAGGAGACATGAAGTACTGAGAGGAGGTGGGGATGTGGCTGATGAGCAACAGCACTTGTATGCAGTCTCCGTTAGCACAGTCTGTCCTGTCTGTACTTCATGTCTCCTTATAAGATTCATCTGAAGGTCTTGTTAGCTTTATTTAGCATTATATTCCCTGACAAGTAGAAGAGGAGGATGAAGCAATTCTTTAGTTCAGTGTAATGAAAGGTATTTGGGAATATATTTATAATAAAGTAATATTTAAGTACTTTAATTTTTTCATTAATTCCTGAAAAATCCCTTTAATTGTGGATTTCAGACCAAAACCCAAAATATCCATATCTCTAAATTTTCTTGGAGTAGAAATGGATGGTCAGAGTGAAAGGAGAAGAAGACAAGTTCTCAACATTTTTTTCCTCCTAATTCTGCATTAGAAAACTGGTGTTGCTAACAGTAGGTGGGCTTGACAGTGAAACCCAGAGATGTACATAGAAATCATACGAGGTTCATTTCATGAGACAGACAGTAGTAGCTGCACACTGAAGCTTACACTCCTTAGAGAAACCTATTTAAATGAAAAGAAGACTTTTGTATGTGTGACTTTCTCTATCCTGAAAATAGAGACCAAGTCAAGACCAAAAACTTCCACTTTTTGGAAGTGGTGGATTCCAATTTTGCAGAAACTCTTCCAGTCTATCATGATTAACGTCATGAATAATTTTTCCAGGGAAACCCCTTTCCGCTTGTTAGCTCCCTAGATTCTCATCTGGCTATTTCAGTCACTTAATTATTCAATCATGAAGATGGCGATTCAATTATTCAGTCTTAATTTCATGGCAATTTTGTGTTATGCATTACCCAAATATGGTATCAAGACAGGACATCCAGAGCAATATGTGGATTAAACACCAATTAGAGTGTTCCATACCTGGGATATACATATCAAAATTCTGCAAGTTTATTGTTCATTTACAGTTTGCAACCTAAAGGGAATGTCCATCTTTTAGTATCATATGCTTTGTAGGTAAAAAATTCAGTGCTGATTAATTTGTTTATAAAGTTTTATGAAGGTCAGAGTTTCAAATCCCCTATATAGAAATATACTTTATATAAAATATAAGCTGGCTACCTTCAAGCTCCACTAGAGGGAGCTAATCATCTTACTGCAAGCTGTGTTATCAATGAGTTCCATGCCATGATGCCATGACTATGGTAGTGGCTATCTACAGCCACCACAAGCGTAAGCTCAGAGTATGTACAATAGTGTAATAGCTATATAGTTCCCCCTGCATGTAGCTTCATACAGTCAACTTTATATAATCTATCAAGTAAAACAAAAATTAGCTCTCCTATACAGATGCATTAAGAAATCAATCTTAACAGAATTTTGGACCTAAAATTGGAACGACAGATTTATATGGCAATAGAAAACTTACTACTTGAGAAACCTTGGCGCTGTGCTCGGGCTCAGACATGTCCTCCACAGCAGGATATATTTGCTAATTCTCAATTTTAACATTAAAATGAGGGTTAGAAAGACTGCAGAGTGCACCTGTCTTTTCTATTGCTATTGTTATATTGTTATATTGTTTATCCCATCACACAACTGCCCTCCTGTGTAGGATGTCTTTTGTGGTACTTGTGGTCCGCTGCGGGCATCCTCCATTGTATGCTCTTTTTCTGGCGATCGCCATAAGCAATGGGCCACAAGTGCACGATCTGCTCCGCTGTTTATATGTGCACAACTGCATTTGAGTTTGAGCATTTCCTGCCTGTTTAACACCACGACATTTTTTCAGTTGTTTTGACAAATTTATTTGTAATAAAGATGTTAGCAGTGCTCTAAATTGTGGCCATTTTTTATTTGTGGTGTACGCCCCGGGCTAACACCCTCATTTTATGAATTGGAGCCGAGCGGATCTCCTGCGTGTTATCCGCAGCGAGAATGAGAGCCAAGCTGCGTGGTCGACATCAGAGGCACGAAACAGTAACATGATAGATACTGCTCCGTGCCCCCCTGTGACCCTTTCACTACATAATCACTGTGAGATAAAGTTGTCATAGTGATTTTGTAGTGAAAGGGTTACAGAGAGGCACGGAGCAGTATCTATCATGTTACTGCTTGGTGTCTCTGATGTCCACCGCGCAGCTTGGCTCTCATTCTCGCTGCGGATAACACGCAGGAGATACGCTCATCTGCAGGAGCCCCTAGTAAGGTATCTCCGCTTATAGAAAATTGTTCATGAAATTGTGTGAACAATTCACAATTTTCTATATTTCTGCATAAATATGACCTAATACTACATCAACTTTTCACAGACGTCCTAAAAGTGGATGAAGATAACCAAATCAAACAAATTAGTCAAACATATTAGACTTGGTTATGTACTTAATGAGGAAAAAGTTTCCCATATCACATGACTGTAAGTGGCAAAAGTATGTGAAGTTTGAACCTTTCAGTATCTGGTGTGACTCACATATGCTGCAATAACTGCAATTAAATGTTTCTGCTAATTGTGGATTAGTCCTGCAGATCGGCTTGCAAAAATTTTAGCTCATTACTCTATATAAAACAGCTTCAACTCTGTGATGTTCCACCTATGAACTGCTACCTTCAGGTCCTTCCAGAACATTTCTATTGGATTAAGGTCATAACTTTGACCAAAACTTTATCTTTATTCTTCTTTAACCATTCTTTGGTAGAATGACTTGTGTGCTTAGGATCGTTGTCTTGCTGCATGACCTACTTTCTCTTGAAAATAAGCTTATGGACAAATGTCCTGACATTTTCATTTAGAATTTGCTGGTATAATTTAGAATTCATTGTTACATCAATGATGACAATGGCAAACTGTCCTGGCCAGATGCAGTAAAACCTCCATGATACTACCTTCACTGTGTTTCACAAATGGGATGTTTTTTTTTACTGGAATGCAGTGTTTTCTTTTCTCCAAATATAATGCTTTTCATCATTTAAACGAAAAAGTTCTATTTTGGTCTCACCCATCTACAAATCATTGTTTCAATAGACTTCTAGTTTGTCCAGGGTGCTACAAATGGGTAGTAATGTTCTTTTGAAGAACGGAAGTTTCTCTGTGCAATCCTACCATGCATATCATTTTTGTTTAGTGTCCTCCTGATGGTGGACTCAACATTAAGCTAATGTGAAAAAGATCTTTAGTTACTTAGAGGTTTCCTTGAGTTCCTTTGTGAACTTGTGAACTATTACACACATTGGCTTGCCATGATCTTTTTTGGTCAACGGCTCCTATGGAGGGTCCTGAATTTCTCCAATTTGTACACAATCTGTCAGACTTTGAATTTGTCTGAGTCCAAACTCTTCAGATACAGTTTTGTTACATTTTCCACCCTGATGAGCATAAACAACTTTCTTCTGAGGTCTTCAGAAATCTCTTCTCTTTATACCATAGTCAACTGCCACAAATGATCAGACTGATCCCTGTGCTTTAAATAAAACAGGTTGGCCACTCACAGCTGATTGTCATCCCATTGATTCAAAACACTTGACTTTAATTTCACCTTCATACTTTCAGTTAACATTCAGTGCCCCTATAATGTTGTTCTATAACATAGAGTGATAAAAATGCCACCCTCAGCATCCTTATAAAGTTACCAGTGAGTGTCTTATCCTAATAGTTCCCTCATTCTAAGGCCCAATTAAAAATCTGGATTTAAACTCATTAATATAGCTAACCATACTCACTTTTCCACCTACTTTTGAAAACTGGAGTGAGAAGTGTAAAAAAAAAAATCACAAACATTTTGCCCAAGAACCCCAAAAAGTCCCAAAAGCCTTATTTTGTGGCTTTTTGAAATAAGAATCCTGCAGTGCATGGCTTGAAAAATCCCCTCTGTATTGTCATCTGCAAAGCTCTAATATAATAGTCAACCAGAGTCAACCAGTGTCTCCAAATAGTACAAGTCTCCAAGTTGTAGAGTAGAGCTAGCGACAGGGTTCTCATACAAAGTTCCATTAGTATTGGAGCATGTCTAGTGCTGCGGGTCACCTCATGCCAGCATAGAGCTTCTCCAGTTGATGAGCAGCTTATTAGCCCCTGGGGCTGACATCCCATTGTAAAAAGAACATTATTGCTCTCATCTGAGGTGCATGGCTCTAGCCATAGGATTGAGACTTGGCCTTCAGTTTTACATAGGTCTTTCAGGACCTTAAAGGAGTTGTCCAGTTGCTGTAAAAAACTGGACAAGACTGAGGAATAGGCTGTAATTAAGAAGAGAACTATATTTACCTAGCAGACATAGCATCACTGCTTCAGTTCTTTGGATTGGGCTCTATAAACATTGTAGGAGTGACATAACGTCAACAACATATTACCACTGCAGCCAATCACTAACCTCTTAAGTGCGCAACTGTAGCCTGTGATTGACCATAGCAGTCACTTGGCCAGGAGAACCTGAGTGTGGCACTGGACCTGTTAGATAAATACTGTGCAGCTCACCTCATTATTGCAGCTTATTCCCCAATATAATTTCTTAATTAAAAAAGTGAACAACTCCAATATCACAGTATTTGGTTAGCAGTCCTGTGGTGAACTTTTCCTGTTTACACTCCTGTCAAGTTTGTTTAACCTGGCTTTGAACCTGAAGTTACCTGTCCTTTATTTATCTGGAGCAATTCTGAGAGCTCTTTGCTCCTGTCTGTAAAGAGTGACCTCTGCAAACCTATCTCCCGATCTCATGGATAGATCTCATGTTGGTTGGTCATTCACCATGCCGCTCCATTTAGTCTTTATGGGACTGCTGGAGGTAGCCGAGGATAATGATACTATATACTATAGTTTGCCATTCCACAGAGAATGAATGGAGTGTCAGGGCTCATGCTTGAACTGCCACTCCATCAAATCGGGGGAATGAGACATCCATACTTAAGTTGGGTGGAGGTCCCAGCAATCAGCTTATTATCCTCTATCCTATGGATAGGGGATAACTTGCAAACTTGGCACAACCCTTTAAAAGATCTACTGTCAATCACTCAGTGAGAGATACCACTGGACACATTCAGAGGTATGTTGGGCAGCAGGGTTGCAAACCTTTTATTTCTTTCCTGGTTTTAGTTTTTTTGTTTTTTTCATGAACAGTCAATGTATTTTACAAGCACACCGGAAAACCATTATGAATTGTAGGGAATATAATTAACACAAGTCTATAGCTTGGAACAGTGATATGCAGTGGCATCAGCAACATGTATTGTGAAATGTAGGTAAGTGGTTTTAATGTTATGGTTGATCAGTAAAAAGCATAAAAACTAAAGCTCTATATTAAAATCACATAACCTAAACATGAATTTGTATAGCAGCCTCTTTCATTTTATATCTTTTGTATGGCAGTGCTTCATCATTGCTCTCTGGTTCAGAGGTCCGTAATAAAAGAGTGTGGAAAACTGTAGATATAGCTAGTCAGCTAATCAGTGCCGGCTAAACGGATAATGTGATAGGATTGATTTACTAAGGAGGGGGCACTTGAAAGGTTTTCCAACAGCTTTTGACATTTTCACCCTAACTTTTAATAGACAGATAATGTCCTATTAAACTGTTATTTATTAGGTATTGATTTTTTTCCTCCTTTATTCTGGGCGTTTGCAACAAGATTGATATCTAGACTTTTTGTTTTTCTGAGCCATTTTTAGGTCAAGACAAAAATCCAAATCCAATGAATGACCAAATCAGACCGTTCAAATAATGATTGCTGCCTTGACTAAAGTGCATTTTTTCAAATGAGAAAATGTTTGCTGCACGTCCTAGGAATGTCTAATAATGGTCATTGTCCAAATTCATTTTCTATCATGGTTTGTAATGATTTTATTGATTCAACCCAGGTGCCTCCTGTTATTGGCTGCAAATACTGTATATATATATATATATATATATATATATATATATATATATTTATAATTTTTTTTCTTTTTAAAGATGAGATAATATTAGAATGACCACTGTAAAATTTTCCCTGGTGTGCTATTATCAAGAATAAAACCTCTTTCATAACTCTAATAAACCAGGGGCCAAACATAGACTGTAGAGGGCACATGTGCTACAACAGAATTTAGGGCTTTTGCTCTCCAATTTGCCAAGATCTTTTCTTCTGCCCCCTAGAAAATCTCTTATGGATTGTGAGGTTGTGAGCTCTTGGGAAACCTAGCACAGTCCCTGATACAGTATGCAATTTAGTACACCCTGGTGGCACTGTTATACTTTATTAAATGAGGTACAAATAGGAGCTGAGCTTCAAGAACCTGACACACCCACTACACAGTAGACATAGTTTTCTGCTTCAGGCTCTATTAGCTATACGGTTTTCAACATCGGGGGCTGCTGACAGCAGCTGATTGGTGTGTTTGCCAGGTCCAAAACCTAAACTGATCTGAAATTGATGACCTATCATGTGAATAAGCTATCAATATCTAGAACCTAGACAACCCCTTTAGGCTACATGTTTTGAACTTAACCTTAAGGACCAGTAAACATTTTCTCCACTTTGTGCTTCAGTGGCCATAACTTTTCATTTTTTCTTTAATGTTTTTTAATGGATTTTGTAGACAAGTAGTTTCTAAATGAAAAGGTTACCTTTTTTTCTATGTGTCATTACAATAACAGTGTTATTCCATTTACTTCCTGTAGTTTTTGTTATTTTTTTGCAACTTTCGCCTAATTAAAAAAATTGTTTTAACAAATTCATTTGCTTTTGTGTCACATTTCAAGAGCTATAACATTTTTATATTTAGGTCAGCATAACTTTATGAGGACTTTTGTTTTATGAGACAACATGTAACTTTAATTGTTTGCCATTTTGGGATATCTACACATCAAGTACTTTTATGTCTATTTTCTTTTCATTAATAAAAAAAAATTCTAAAAACTTTAGGGCAGATTTATCATAGCTCATCAGAGTATGGCAGGCAATAATAGCCAGGAGCACTGCTGGATGCTGTGTCTGATTTATAAGGATGCTTACACATCCAGCAGTCCATGGGTCTGGCTGGTATAGAATTCAGTGTTTTGTTACACCAGAACACTGGCATAGAAAATAATAAATCTGGCATGGCCACTGGCTTCACCCACCTTTATTATGCCGTCTTTTTTGGAAAGTGGCGAGGCTGGCAAAGTAACAGCAGTTTACCTGTGTCAAAAAAAATTGCACAAGTGCTATTGAAAAAGTCACAAAAGTGCAGACTTTTCCAGACCACAAAGGGGCGTATTTTATGATAAATGTTGCCCTTTATATATAAAATTATTTTATCTAATTAAATTTATGTGATTTTGTATATATATTTATACCACTTGAAGACTTGATCCTGTGATCTTTTTAATGTTTTATTGTTTATGCTTATTGTTCAATGCTTATTGTTTTTTATTATGAGGAAAGGGTGGTGATTTAAATTTTTTTAGAATTTTTATTTTTATAACTTTTTTTAGGGTACTTTAACATACGATAATCTAATACCTTTTTTTACAGACTGCAGTGAGTTACCATTCCAGTTTATGGTAGATTCACTGTTCCTTTGATTATGGCACCCTCTCAGCTCCTAAGCAGGTGCCATTTTTAAAGACCCAATATCCACTGTAAATTTACAGTGTTTGTTTGAGAATAGGTTAATACAAACAAGCAGAGCCAAATGCTATAAAAGATCTGAATTCCAATGTGATGGTAGCAACAGTTGATGGCAAAATGCAGTGGTGTAATGGAATAAGATAATGGATGAACCCATTGTTTGTAAAATTGTGTATTCAATGTCAGAACTGTATCAGTAAAGCTGGTACCAAAGATAACAAAAGGATAAAACCTTGATTTACCCTTCAGTGATAAAAGTATACAGAGCACATTTTGCATTTGCTCTTTAATGAGTTTGCTTCCTAATTTCTATGCAATAGAGATAAGTGCAAGTAAACCGTCATTGTTCATTGCCTTTGTTTACTTTGGGCTTTACGAAAATGGTTACAAATTTGGGAACTTGATTAAATAATTTATTGAACTAGAACAAAAACAAAACTAAAATTGAAATGTTGAAATCTATTGCAAAGTTCAATCTAGCCTCAACATCGTTTTGCTCATCTAATGCCAATAAATGAACCTAAAAACTGTTTCAATGAGACCAGTTCTTAGTCTACCACACTGGTCTTTATTTACTATGAGTCAATAAACCTTTGCAAAGGCCAATGATTAGGGCAATTATCAGGAAGGATTGTTTGCTCATTGCCAATAATTGCCCCATGTAATAATTCCACTGGCCACCCGATGAACAAGCAAACACTTATTAATCAGGTGAACGCATCACTGATGCGATCACTTCAATCATTATCCCTGGCCAGCACAGTGAGCCTTATACGCAGCAATCTTATGCCCAGAAGCAATGATTGCCTATGGGAAGGAATTATCACGGCAGCAATTGCTTGTCCTAATACAGTGGGGATGATTACTGCACGTAAAAGTTTGCTCCTGATAACTGCCTGCTGTGCTGAAATGTGTAAAGGGACCTATAGACACGATAGGTATCTAGACATTGAGTCTTCAAGGGAGTCAGAATTATCATAGTGGCTCAGGTTGTGTGATATCTCTGATGGGTCTAGAGACTGCTTGTCTGAAAGTTTAGGACAACTTTTAGCCATTTTACTTTGCTTGAGATTGTTAGGACAGAAATGTTGACTTATTTTGGCAAAAAAGTTGCATTGTAAGCCACAATTCTTTTCGCCCTAAACCACACTCCCTTGTCAAGAGTGGCTAACAACTGACTAAAACACAAGATGTGGCATTTTGTGCCAAAATGCAAAATGCACCAAAATTGTAAACATAATTACGGTGCAGAGTCAAAATGACTTATCCTAGTCAGCTATAACATTTACGTAATGTATTGTTTTTTAGTTTTGTGTACCTCAGAAATGGCAACTAAATATTATATTCATAATTTGACAGCAAAAAAGTGTGTAAGTGTATAATTATTTATTTTACACACTTATATTCCAAAGCGCTTTAAAGACATTAGCATCCATCTGTCCCCAATGGAGCTCACAATCTAAGTTCCCTATCACTATGTCTTTGGATTGTGAGAGGAAACCGGTGTACCCAGAAGAAACCCATGAAAATGCAAGGAGAACATACAAACTCCATGCAGATGTTGTCCATGGTCAGATTTGAACCTAGGATCCCAGGGCTGCAAGGCACCAGTGCTAACCACTGAGCCACCGTGCTGGCCTTCTTTCTCTCCTCCATGGTATACCACTACCAGGGGTTAGCTATGGTGGTGCAGTTGAGCACACAGATGCTGCAAGGCCAAGCCAAAGCCCCAGATGCTTTTTAAAAACACAATAGTATTATAAATGGAACTAGGTAGGTGGAGTACCCTGGTGACAGATGTTGCATTGGAGCCTGGAGATGAGGAGCTTCACCTAACATCACTAAAGGGCCATGACTACATCTTGGATTATCATCATGTCCTGTTCTGCTCTTCTTCAGATCAGACAGGGGACATTATCTGAGTAACTGCCTGGTTGTTTTGTAAAGCTATTTCCTATGCTATCCACACAAAAATGTTTAAAATAGACATGTAAAATATGTGACAAAATATCTATTGAATGGCTTCTGTTCAAAAGTGATATGTTGAAGACAAAGGAGATTCATAACAAACACTGATACCCAAACCATTATTACATATACCACATTCATGGTTGTGTTGATGTATATAGGCATGGAGATTTCATCTGCCCTTTATTTGGATGGGCTCTAAAAGATATTCTTCCTTCTTTGTGTTTAAGTGTTTTTTTTTTGTTTTCTGTGTGTGAACGCATGAACCTCAAATTTGAGCCATTGCAAATTTTTTAGATCATGTTAATGAAAAAATGATGGTGTAGTGCTGGCAGAAAGGGTCCATGATGACACCATATAAATATGTATGTTGCCTGTATATTTTTAAAATTGTGTTCATCCATAGGACAATCTAATTTAATAATAGTCAAACCATTATAAAGTGGTTCCAAATAGATGTACAGAATACACTTCAGGCTAAATGGCAATAGCCAAAATATTATACAAAGCATAACTTTGTGGCATATTTTGTCTAAATCTTGAATCTATGAGGCATATGGCAAGACAATGGTTGTTGTTCTGCTTCCCTCTGTATTCTAAGTCGAAGTCTAAAGTCCAAACTAACAGCAGGTTAGTATAACATCTATCATCCTATCCCTTATAAATTAGATTATAAATTAGATTTTTAGCCAAGTTATAGGGTAGTGAAATCTCATGTGGGTTCTATTTCTGCCTCTTTTTCAGTCAGTAAAGGATCAATTTTCATTTGAAATTTTCATTGGAAATTGTCACCATTCACACTTCTTGCAATTAGACATCTAAAGGAATCAATAAAGCAAAGCTTCTGGGTACCACAGTTGCAAAATATAAGACAGTGTACCCTCTATCTATGCAAGTTCCTTCAACTTAGAGAGTTCCAATTGAAAATATCACTGTAGGTCCTGGTCATGATCCTGTTATGTCTGTGTTTCTCTCAGTCATGGTTTAAGATGCACATACATCTTCAAAAGCTATCAGTCAAATAGCCAAAGGCTATTAATCCCATGCCAGCCAAGCATACATGCATACCCTATGGGAGTGTCTTATCCACCATGAGCACAAAGGATAGGATGGGCATGTTGGACTTCATGTTTTCAATCCTTCTTTCCTCTTTACGTCATATGTCAGGAAACAGTCATCACAATCCTGCACATAAAAAAGTTAACCATTCTCATAGAAGTGGGGTTAGGCTAACTTTAATGTATATGGGCACCTTTAGTCTAAAAAATTTCCATGATTCAGCACCTTGATGCAAATCAGAAGGATACACAATACAGTGGGGGTGGCACAACAAATTTAAAAATCGCACATGCTGTTGCTGTATCACGTCAATGACATAACTCATTAGTCAACTAAATAATTTGATGGCTTTAAAGAGAAGCCATTGGAAAACCATTGCTACAAGAGTCAGATCCTTAATGTATTGAACTTTGCTTCCAGTGCCGGAGGCAGAGTTTTTATATCAAGCTTTATTGATTGTATTGAAATTGACTTATTGAATACTTGTTGCTTTTTTGTTTTAATTTTACTCTTATGAAGAAGACAATGAAAGGCAACTTGACAGAAAGATCCCACTCTACAAGTAACATACCCTTATACTATTTCCAACAAAACCTATTTGCTTACTATAAAATATGTATATTAATATTCAAGTGAATAAATATTGTGAAATTAAAAAATAAGGCTTGCAGCCATTAATAAACATACGGAAGCTACACACATCTTTGCTCATTTGCATTTTCCCCCCAAATAAAATAAATTTAACATACATTTACATCTATTTGCAAAACAGCTTAATTTGTTTCTTGTGGATTTATGTTGTAGTCTATGTTTTCTCCGGGCTCGACAGTTATTATTTACAATGTGCAATATTCACTACGACATAGCATACACTAGTCAAACTGCATTATTTCATTTAAAGACGCAGGCAGGTTCATCAACGCCTGCACAGTTACACTAAGCAAAAATGTCATTTTGTTAGAGTATTTATATATATCTATTTTTATTTTATTTTTTCAG